>OY992539.1:105029966-106506232 GCA_963921195.1 Pegoplata infirma
ACTGCCCTAGAACTGCCCATGGAGGGGTGCAATGTTTGACCGACCTCCATTAATTTTCTGCCCTCAATATTTTTCTTGAATATACCTAAAAAAAACTCTCCGCATTCATAACTGCATGGGTTTTGTACCCGAGTGTCACCCACTGCGACATTAGCTTTGTCCTCGGTCTTATCACAGAAAATGCTAGATGCATCTGCCATAGGTCCCCTGAACAACAACCTCTTTCGGATTCTCCTCTACAGCCGATTCTGCCACTGGCTTAATTGCGTCCATAACAGGCTTCTGGTCGCCCTTGTAGACATTGAATCTTATATAAAACAAGCTTATATAAAACAAGTGAAAAAAAAATCCGCGATTTTTTTCTTTTTTTGTAAAAAAATTTGTTCGCACTTGATTAAATACCATTGGTGTTCAATTCTGTTCACATATGTCAACAAGCAGCCGAATTAAAGCATTTTGTATTTTTAGGTTATGTTGAATATACCAAAATTTTCGAGGTGTCCTTACATTTTCGTTCATAACCGTTGAGCTGATATCGCTCAAATCGTATACCAAAGTTTTCGGAACAACAAACAGTAAATATGTTAAGTTTCAGTCACCTCCATGTAATATTTTGGTCGTGATCACCATTTCCACAGACAGACAGACGGACATCGCTAGAATGTCTTACAATCGATCACTGATCAATAATATATATACTTTATAAGGGCCCCCGACCGATGAGTTACAAACGGAATAACAAACTTATATATACCCTCTATCACTAAGTGCAGGGTATAAAAATCCAAATCTAATAATGCCGTCAGTCCTGGCTAAAAGCAAAAGTGATTCCTCATTAACGATAAGCGCCCTTTATTTCACCCAATCTGGAAATTTACCAATTCTGAGTTGGAAGGTCAGGATTGCAGACCAATGACTTAGAATGACTTTAGTGTCACTTGTAGCCATCGAAATCCATGCATCAGCTCTGGGATGCGATGGGATATCATGTTTTTCCATGACCTCAAGTTTGTCTCCAGGCAATAACTCTCCAACTTGTCTAATGGCAACCTTAAACATGGCTGCTGATCTTTCCTTCCCAACAGCAACGAGTTTTACTCTAATAAAACTATCTACAAGTCGGTCATATAAAAGTATCCTTGGAGCTTTCTCTTATCTTTTAAGTATATTTATAAAAAAACAAACAAAATTTTCTTGAGTGTAAAACCAACTTTGTAAAACTCTGCTCTTAAGTAAGCATCACGAAATTTTTCGTTATTTCCTTTTCCCTCGTGCAAATGTTTTCTTTTATTTTTTTGCTTATCAAAGTTGTGCTTTTCCTTGGTTAAAAGTACTCCATCAGACTTGCTCATCCACATTATCCTTTGTTAGAGTCATTTGTTTTTTTCGACATTTTGTTAAACTTGCTTTTAGTGATTGTGCTTATGTTGATGGTGATGATTATCATTATCATCTTCATCCTTTTAAACACTGCCATTTGCCATTTTTTGAGGGTTTTTTAGCATTTGCCCTTTTACACGCATTTGTTGGAATACATTGGTAAAAGGTTAGATTTCCTTTAAGAGTTTTTTTTTGGTTTTTGTTTTTAAGTTATCTGTAAACACCCACTTAAATCAATTTGCTGGATTTATTCAACCACCCTCTACCTACATACATTTACTTATTTGTATTTTCAATGATGAGAAGTGAGTGAATAACAATGAGGTGATGACTGGTAGAATGATGCCACTTTTAAAAATTTGAGTGGAAATTGTAAACCAAGAACTAAATTTTCGTTTCGACTGATCTGAGTTTCATAATGACTAGAATTTTCCAAAAAACGGCTAAGAGTGATTAGGATAAGCACTCCCTAGTTACAGATATTCAACTTTTTAAGTGTCATTATTCTAAATAAGCCTTTTGGGTCTCAAAAAGAGGGGGAGTATTTACCGTCTGAAGCGTAAGAACGCAGGTCAGTGCACCATCTCTTTATTCCTAGCTTCATCGCATATCCTTTAGTTATCATTATCCAGCTTTCTTACGCATTTGGCATATGTCCAGCTTTCTTATGCTCTTGGCATATGTCGCTGTTCAACTTTTCCACCAGAATTCTACAACCTTTCTTAGAATGTAAAAATCGATAATAAATGAACATGTTAAAAATCTGGAACGGTCAAGGTGACGACTAAATGCCTTTTCCGATTATTGTCATTTTTGTCGCAATTCAAGGGGAATTTCTTCCTTTGAACTCATTCGCCACATCTATTTTATTTGTTGTATGTTGCATTTTTCCTCGTAACTATTAATAGAAGGTGCTAGTTATAGACAGATAGATGGTGCTAGTTATCGAGAAACTACTCTTTTACCGAAAGTGATCTCATGATGCTACCAACGAGCTCATGAAAAGCTGCGAGGAGCTGTTTCAGATGCAATACCATATGATTTAAATTTCCAAGGAATGATTTTCTAAAATCTGGCAACTCTTGTTTAAACTTTAACACAACTTAAGATAACTGAACTCCTCTTTCCCCCTCTCCTAATTCTATGTTGCTCATATCATTTTGTGGGTCGTTGCTTTCTTTGCATGTTGAATACTACTTATGTATTCTTAATTCTTAAGGATTTTCATTTTTTTAGTACGATGCTGATGGCAAATAAAAAGATATTGTAAATGGGGATATGGATATATAATCTGATATAATATTGCAACAATTTGTAAAATGTGTTACTGGTTGTTTTTTGTTTCTATTCTAATTCAAATGCTTATAAATGGCTTGTCTTGTCGTAAATCACTTTACAATTTGTATAAAAAACAGCTAACAGTTTTACAAATATTCGTAAATCTTAAAATATATGTTTGCATCTAAGTGTATATGTAACAATGTATGTAACTGGAAATGAGAAGATTTATAAAATAATTTTTATGGTTACATGTGTTTGCATAAGTGGTGGTAAATTGTAATTGTATTGTTTAATAATTCATTTTATTAATTTACAAAATGGGATACTTTCAAGAAAATAGAAAGTGAAAATTTCGATAATTTTTCCATAAAAAATTGTTTGTAAATTAGTTTCTTTTGAAACAACTTTAGATTTTTGTATAACGCCAAGAGGATTCAAGATGGGAATGCAGACATGACTGTATCCAAACAAAGGCTCTATGGACTCGCGGCGAAAAGCGTGCTCAAAAACGCTTTTACATATGGAAAGGCAGATCTATTGAAGTATGTAGGTATAATAACAGGCCACACCGGCTTGAAATGTTATTTGAAAATGTTAAGATTAATTGAGGATGACTTGTGCAGATAGTGCGGGGACGAAGAGACAGTGGAAGATTCACTCCATTATCTTTGTCAGTGCCCTGCACTATCTCGCACTCGATTTAATTGTTTTGGCTCTTATTTCTTTCAGAATGTGGAGGAACTAAGAGGGATCAGCCCGTGGAAGATGTTAAAATATATCAAGCTGAGTAAATTTGATGAGACGCATGTGTGGACTTAAATAGTCATGCTATGGGATAGGAAGACGAAAGAACGTGAATTAATGTGTAGAGAAGCCCAACACCCCACTTGTGGACATTACCCATCTGGTCTTGTGGACATTACGACCCATCTGGTCTTGTGGACATTACGTCAACCTCTCAACCTAACATTGTATAACATTACGTATAACATTCTCAAGGAACTCAATTCTTACAACCAAGTAGCATAGGTTGGATGGGCGTTCGTCATTTGGAGAATTCACTCGGAGGCCATAAGGCCCATTGTGATTACCTTAATTCTACTTCCCTACTCTCCCTCTAATACAAAGTTCTACTTCTTAAACCACCCTGATTACACTGTGCAACAAGAAAAATGAGCCTCAATGGCTTCAACGCCATATGAAAGTAGACCATCAAGTGAACAAAATCACCAAAGGGTTTTGCAAAGTCAGTTCGGATTTCTTTTTTATAGCCCACTGAAGTTTTTATATTTTTATCAAAGGCGTTTGGAAAACGTCGAAAATACTATAATAAGAACACATCTGAGCTTCAAAATATTATGTGATGTCTTCAGTGAAATTTTATGGCGGTTCTTTTCTTAGAATATTTTAACCCTCTAGCTGCCATTTTAAGGGGTCATTTTAGCCCTTTTTCAAAAACTAAACAAAGAAGTCTAATAAAACGTCCATTTAGAGGGTTAAAATGTTCTACAAATATTTTCCTCATAAAATTTCACTAGGGGTTGTCAAATGTTCAAAGTTTGTGCGACATGCGAAAAATGCTTAAAAAGGGTCAATTATAAATAATAAATGTTTGTTATTTTTTTTACCAAAGCAGTGTTAAAAAAAATATGGACAAAACCAGTGCAAATATACTTTTAAGCTAAAAATGATGTTCTGATGTGTTTATAAAATTTTATGCTGATTCTTTTCTTTGACCAAATTAACCCTCTAGCTCCCGTTTTAAAGGGTAATTTTTGTCCTTTTTTAAAAGAAATACAAAAAAGTCTATAAAAAAAAGCAGTTAGAGGGTTAAAATGTTTAACAAATATTTTCTGCATCAAATTTTACTTGGGCACGTCTAAGACAGAAAGTTAGTCCAGCATATAGGAAATGCTTTAAATTTTTAAGGTATTAATTTTTTTTTTATATTTTTTTTTGGGCCGAAATATAAAAAAACAAGTAAAAAAGTTAAATTCGTCTTTGTCGAATGTATTGATACCCTCCACAACGTAAAAAAGTATATTTGCAAAAAAAAAAACAAAAAAAAATTTTAAGAAAAAAAAATCCGCGAAAAAATTTTTTGGTAAAAAAAAAGAGAAAATGTTTTTTTTTGTAAAAAACAAAAAAAAAATTAAAAAAAAAAATCCGCAAAAAAATTTTTTGGTAAAAAAAAAATTGAAAATGTTTTTTTTTGTAAAAAAATATGTTTGTACATGTCTAAATTCTTTCGGTGATCAATTCTGTTCACATGTGTCAGCAGCCGAATTTAAGCATTTTGTGTTTTTAGGCTATGTTGAATGTACCACAATTTTCGAGGTGTTCTTACATTTTCGTTCATAACTTTTGAACCGCTGAACCGATTTCGCTCAAATGCAATACCAAACTACTTAGGGCAACAACAAGTAAATTTGCTAAGTCTTATATATCTGTTTTATCTGTTTAATACTTTGGTCGTGATCACCATTTCAGATATCTTGGGAAAAAGTCGCGTGATGCCGTTCTAGCGGAAATTTGTTGGTGGAGCAAAAATATATTTGAGGACGAAGAAGAATTAGGTGGGGAAAAGACCTAAGCTTTCTTTTGAGTCAAAAAAGGGCCCGACATAACCTAAAAACACAAAATGCTTTAATTCGGTTGCTGGTTGACACATGTAAACAGAATTGATCACCGAATGGTACTTATTAAACAAGTACCAACGTATTAAAAAAAAAAACGTTTTCTTGGAGTTTTTTTTCGCGGATTTTATTTTTAAATTTTTTTTTTTTGGCAAATAAACTTTTTTACATTGTGGAGGGTATTAATACATTCGACAAAGTCGAATTTAACTTTTTTTCTTGTTTTTTTTTTATATTTCGGGCCGAAAAAAAAAAATAAAAAAAAAATTAAATACTTTAAAGTTTTTAAGCGTTTTCTATATGCTGGACGAACTTTCTGTCTTAGACGTGCCCTAGTAAAATTTGATGCAGAAAATATTTGTAAAACATTTTAACCCACTAACTGCCTTTTTATAGACTTTTTTGTATTTCTATTAAAAAAGGACAAAAATTACCCTTTAAAATGGGACCTAGAGGGTTAATTTGGTCAAAGAAAAGAATCATCATAAAATTTTATAAAACACATCAAAACATAATTTTTAGCTTAAAAGTATATTTGGACTGTTTTTTGTCGATATTTTTAAACACTGCTTTGGTAAAAAAATATAACAAACATTGATTAATTCTACTTGACCCTTTTTAAGCACTTTGCGCACGTCGCACAAACTTTGAGCATTTGACAACCCCTAGTGAAATTTTATGAGGAAAATATTTGTAGAACATTTTAACCCTCTAAACACAGAAAAAAATATCGTAAAATCAAGAGTAACAAAACAAATTGTTACCAACGAAATACTAGTTCAACAACGTTTTTAATTGTATCAACAATGTGTATTGTTAATGTGACAAAAATCCGGCATTATTTCCAATTAAACGCATGAATTAAAATCATTGTTAAAGATTCCACAAAATTCACATTAATAACACAAACAACTTATAAACTCATTTAATCAAGTACAAATATATGCGACGATAGCACGGTGGTAGTGTGCTAAACTCGAATCATGAAGGTTTCGGGTTCGCTGCCAGTTGGCGGAATAGTTTTTCATTTTTTTTTTTTTTATTTGAGATTATTTTTTTTGTTATCCTATTTTTAGATTTTTTTTTAATTTGTGTGATGCAACATTATTTATTTTTAAATATGTATAATGCCACATTTTTCATTATTGTTAAAAACGCAAAACGTGCATATTGAAATCACAGACACCTTATGTACGTATTTAGTCAAATTTAAATATACATGAGGAATAGCACGGTGGTAGTGTGCTAGCTTCGAATCATGAAGGTTGCGGGTTCGCCGCTAGTTTAGCGGAACTTTTTTTTTTAATTTTCAATTTTATTTTTTTTTTGTTTATCATTTTAATTGTAGACTGTTTTAAATATGACGTTTAGTCAAATACAAATATGTATAAGGATAGCACAGTGGTAGTGTGCTAGACGCGTAGCACGAAGGTTGCGGGTTCGATGCCAGATGGAGGTAGACATTTTTTTTATTTTTATTTTTTTTTTCTATTTTTAAATTATTTTTTATTCTATTTTTAGATTTCAGATTATTTTTTATTCTATTTTTAGATTTTACAAATTTTTCAATTAATTTCATTGTTAATGTAACAATGAATGAAGTTGATTTTTTTTTCAAAAGTTACAAATGTCATTGTTGTATTGACAAAATCCAATGTAGGCTCAGTTTCAATTAAATGTTTAATTGTATTAACAATGAAATTAATTGTATTGACAATTTTTTTTTCTGTGAATGGACGTTTTATTAGACTTCTGTGTTTATGTTTTGAAAAAGGACCAACATGACCCCTTAAAATGGCAGTTAGAGGGTTAAAATGTTCTAAGAAAAGAACCGTCATAAAATTTCACTGCAGACATCAAATCATATTTTGAAGCTCAGATGTGTTTTTATTGTTGTATTTTTGGCGTTTTCCAAACGCCTTTGACAAAAAACTGAAAACTTCAGTGGGCTATAAAAAAGAAATCCGAACTGACTTTGCAAAACCCTTTGGTGATTTTGTCCACTTGATGGTCTACTTTCATATGGCGTTGAAGGCATTGAGGCTCAATGCGATGACCCAAAATTTGTTGCACAGTGTTATCTAAGGTATTTTGCTAGAGACGTCAATGAGACACCGTTTAGACAATACAGGTCATCGAAAAATCTTTACCCCAAATCCTTAAGGCGGCTTCTCATTAGACCTGAACATTCATATAACAAGTACTTCACAGACTCCTCCTCCTCCAATTCCTCGCAATTTCTACAATAGTCCCTATCAGAAGTTCTCATACGCACGGCCATCTGTCCAATCATACAGTATTCTGTAAGTACTCCTACTAATAGCATGCACGGGTACACTAAAAAAAAAACTGTAATGTTAGCAAAAAAAGCTTGTTAACCTACAAGAAAATTTGCTGATTTTGAACCCACAATTTTTTTGGTAAAGTTAGCAAAAATGTTTTGCCAAAAATTAGTTAACTGAAATTTTTTTATTTCGACTTAGTTCATTCATACACATTTGAGGACCCCATTGGGTTCGGACCCGATAGTTCCAGACCCCGATTGGCCTAGACCTAGTTGGGTTCCTTAAAAATCGTCATAATTTTTCATCCAAAATTTTTGTCCGTTTCGCTCTACCTTGCTTAGCTTTTGAGATACGTGAATTTAGGGGACCACTGGGGTTTTGAGAAATAAAAACTCGATAACTTCAAAAATATTACTCGGAGAGCTTTTGGTGATTTTGTGCTCTGGTTCTACGTGTTGAGAGCTATAAAAATGCTTTCGGACTTTTTATCGTGTCGGCAATATTTACCGTGATATGAGCATTTTAAAATTTTCTGGAATGCTAACTTTTTTGGATCCAAAGTAAGGACCCATTAGGGTCCTCACATGTGAAGAGGACCGGCGCTACTATGTAGAACCCGAGAACCAAAAATGGCCTCCATTTTGCTCTATCTGGCTTAGTTTGCGAAATAGCGCCATTTAAATTTTTCTTTAAAAAAAAAAAGATTTACAACTTATTTTTGCTAATAGTAGCAAAGAAGCTTGTAAAAATTTTGCCAACTCAATTTTAAACTTAGCAAAAAAAATTAGTTCAAATTTTGTTTAAAATTGCTAATGCGCTAAATGAAGTTAACAAGATATTTTTGCTAACTTGCTAATCTCAGCTAAAAATTTGCTAAAGGTTAGCTTACTAGCAGTAGCAAAAAAAAGTTAGTGAATCTACTAATGTATTATTTTGAGGAGTACAGACTAAATTTCAAAAAACAAAGGAAAAAAAGAAAAAAAAAAAAGAAAGGAAAAGAAAAGAAGAAAGAAGGAAATATTCTAAAAAATTTTCCATGTGAAAATAATTATAAATTCAAAAACAAAAATGTCTTAATTTTTAACATGTTTGCGTGAAATGTAAGAAATTTCTTGTGTAGACTACTACGCAATTCTCATTTGTTCTACTTAAGCTAAAAAAATTACGCAAAAAAAATGATGTATTGTTCTTTAAAATTTAAGTGTTTAAGTAAAAAAAAATCATTTTGGATTTTGATGTTGTTGGAAGTCCAGCTATTTAACTACAGCTGCTGAGAGGAAGGCAAAAGAAGATGCTGCCACCATCAAGCCGAAGAAATCATCCAACAACTGAAGTAATGGTCGATGCTGCTATTACTACATTTAAAGAACGTGGTGCTCAAAAATAAGCTAACAATTTTTTAGTATTTCACCAAATTTTAAATCAACTACTAATCAGAGAAAAAAAAATAATACTAAATAAAACTATTTTTTGACCAAATTACAAATTTTTCTATCTATTTCAATTTTACCATTTTGTTTGTAATTTTAGCATATTTTTTGATAATTTTACAAGGTTAATTTTTTACAAAAATAAAATGGTATTCTTGTAATTTTACCATTTTTTTCCAAAATTTTTTTATTAGCAAAATGGTTTTGCTAATAAGTATTACTAAAATTTTTGCAACTTCCCAAACCACAGTTTTTTTTTTGCTAATTTTAACCAATTTTTTTGCTAGTTTTACAATATTTTTTTTGAGTGTATAAAAAAAATGACTTATTGTTAGACTATGTTGTTTTTGTATAGAAAAATGTTACAGAATTTTAATTTGATTTACATAAAAAATGTTTTCTACTACATAGCAATAGGAAAAATATCTTAAAGTCTTAAAAATATTGGTACACTCAAAATAATACATTAGTAAATTTACTAATTTTTTTTGCTAATGCTAGTAAGTTAACCTTTAGCAAATTTTTAGTTGAGATTAGCATGTTAGCAAAAATGTCTTGAAAACTTGATTTAGCGCATTAGTAATTTTAAAAAAAATTTAAACTATTTTTTTTGCTAAATTTAAAATTGAGTTGACCAAATTTTTACAAGCTTTTTTGCTAATATTAGCAAAAATAAATTGTAAATTTTATTTTTTTAAGAAAACCTAAAATGACGCTATCTCGGAAACTAAGCCAGATGGAGCAAAATGGAGGCCATTTTTGGTTCTCGGGTTCGCCATAGTATCGCTGGTCTTTTACACAAGTGTGGACCCTAATGGGTCCTAACTTTGGATCCAAAAAAGTTAGCATTCCCAAAAATTTTAAAATGCTCATATCTCGGAAAATATTGCCGACACAACAAAAAGTCTAAAAGCATTTTTGTAGCTCTCAACACGTAGAACAAGACCGCAAAAAAGCCCTCCGAGTAATATTTTTGAAGTTATCGATTTTTATACCCTCCAACCACAGTATGGGGGTATACTCAATTTGTCATTCCGTGTGTAACGCATAGAAATATCGGTCGGGGACCCCATAATGTATATATATATTATTGATTAGTGATCGATTTTAAGACATTCTAGCGATGTCCTTCTGTCCGTCCGTCTGTCCGTCCGTCCGTCCGTCTGTCCGTCCGTCTGTGGAGGACACGATACAGTCCAAAATAAAAGAGCTAGACTCCTGAAGTTTGACACGAATATGTCATAGGCTGGTAGGGCTGCCAGAATTTTATTTCGAAAATGCGGGACAAGCTCCCAAAAATTACAAAAATGGCGGGATTTTAAAAATTTTCGCGGGACAAAAATATTTTTATGAACAAAAATGAAAAATTTAGCAGCATGTTGTCGAGTTTTATTATTTTAAATAGAGACTACCAACCTCTAGTGCATTTTGAAAAAGAAAAAGTGTTTTTGTTTTTCAAAAACTAATTTAGATAAAGTAAATTTTAGTACACACATTTCCATTTTGAAGATACAATGCTGGACCAGAATTTCTCCATGGAAATTTTATAAATAATTTTCCCGGAATGTACTCTATATTGTGCAACTTTTGGCGTACATTTTTTTTTTTTATAAAACACTAAGATCATATGGTTGTGTATAAAATAATGCAGACCATATGGCCGAAATCTCTTTGGAACGACGAGATTTCGGCCTTCTTCTTGGATACAACAACGGTGCTACCACTACGACCAGTAAAGGCCTATTCACACCTATTTCAGGTGTGAATAGGCCTTTATTTTTTCATTAAAAAGGTTCTAAATCCACATTAAGGGGCAAGGTAAAACCAATTTTACAAAAGCTTACAAATAAGCCTTTTAAAAACTTAGGCTTTTAAAGTAAAAAATAGTTGTTGTTAAAAAAAAATCCAAAAAAAAGCGGGAATATGGAATCCCGCGCGGGACGCGGGAATCGGTTATGAAAAGCGGGACAATCCCGCCAAATGCGGGACGTCTGGCAACCCTATAGGCTGGTTAAGTTCGAAGATGGGCAAAATCGTAATACGGGGGAAAAAGTTCCACCTTTAAGAACTAAACCAACCTCTGAAAAAACGCCATTTTTTATAGATTTTTTGCACTTTTGCTTAGCAAACGAAACATTTTTTATGTCAAAAGAAGTTCAAAGTCCTGTAGTTGGATCCAGAAAGGTTGTCTCAAACCATGGAAACACCCCCCCCCCCCTCAACAAAAAAAAAAAGACGCCCCTGTTAGTGTTAAATTCGGCACGGCCGAAATTAACACTCTCACTTGTTTTAATTTTCAAAACCCCAGTGGTCTTAAATCACTAATCTCAAAAACTAAGCAAGGTAATGGACACAAATTTTGGATCAAAAACTATGGCGATCTTTAAGGAACCCAACTAGGTCTAGGCCCATCGGGGTCTGAATCTATTGGGTCCGAACCCAATGGGGTCCTTAAATGTGTATGAACTAAGTTGAAATAAAAAAAATTTCAGTTTACTGATTTTTGGCAAAACATTTTTGCTAACTTTACCAAAAAAATATGGGTTCAAAATCAGCAAATTTTCTTGTAGGTTTACAAGATTTTTTGCTAACATTACCGTTTTTTTAGTGTACACTCAAAATATTTTGTAAGTAAATTCAACTGAAAAAACGTTTAAAATAATTGTTTTTCCTTTTAAAAAACGGACTACTTATATTTCAGTTGAAATAACTTACTTTTTCAGTTATTTTTAAACGTTAATAAATGACTAGAAATTCCGTAAAAACAAACGATATTTCAGTTATTTTAACGGTTTACAATTTTTTATTTTGTGAAGTAAAAATAAAATTTTTTGAATAACAAACTACAAAATCCGTACTTCTGTAAAATTATACGGTATAATCAGTCACAAATAATTTAACTGATAAAAATATTTTTCCGTAACTTTTGTAGTTTATTGTTTTAACAACTGTATAAATCGTTCAATATTTTATTTTCATTGAAAAACAAACGATAAAACGTTTAAAACAACTTTAACTAAAAACTTTTTGAATAACCGTAAATAGTTACTGTAAAACTTTTCTGGGTGTAGAGGCCCGAATTGGTTCTTAGGTGGGTCTGAAGAAAGTACCTCGTCTTGTAGTATCGCTAAGGACCTCTTAGTCAATGTTGGCCCACCTCTCACCTAGTCTCCTCACCCAATTAACAATGTAAATCAACGACTATTTAAATTTTTTTTTTACCACCCATCATTATCATAAATCTCAAACCTCCTTTTTTTACCGTCTCCCCTTAATAGCTCACCAAAAAGACGTTAACCCTTTTTTATAACTACTTGATATTGAATTGATGAATGTTTGGTAATATCATTAAGTTAATCGAATACTTTATTGTTAAACATAAAAACAGATAAACAAAATCAAATCAAAGTATTTT
This sequence comes from Pegoplata infirma, assembly GCA_963921195.1. Taxonomy (NCBI): domain Eukaryota; kingdom Metazoa; phylum Arthropoda; class Insecta; order Diptera; family Anthomyiidae; genus Pegoplata; species Pegoplata infirma. The sequence continues at coordinate 105,042,394 of OY992539.1, forward strand.
GTAAATTGCCATAAAATATGAACAGTTTTGCCGTTAAAACACCACCCCAATTTAAACTTTACTACCATTTACAGATAGACACACAGATTTAACTCACTCCAAAATTACAAGTGTATAACAATTTTTCAAATATTTACCAAAATCTACAATATATGTAAGTAAAAAATTGAATAAAAAGGGTTGAAATTGATTGCAAATGATAGTATAAAATATGTGCATAAAATCGAATAAAAAATAGAAAAAAAAATAACAAGGAAGATTATATATTCGACTAAGCCGAATTTTTCAATGCCCTTTACCATTGCAAGAAATGTTTTTTAAGAACGCAAAAAATCCTTTTTCAAGGTGTCCTTACATTTACACTCATATCTTTGGAACCGCTAGACAGATTTCGCTGAAATTCAATGCCAAATTGGCAACAAGAACGTCCAAAATATGCAATAAAACCCAGCAACTTACTTCGTCAATTTTAGTCGTAAACGTGATTTTAACAGACAAAATGGCATTGCTAGGCTCTCCTCCTAAGTGGGTTCCTAAATCGATATTTTGATATAATTTAAACTTCGCACAGTAGGTAATTTGAACCGAAATCTTGGCCAAAAATCATTTTTCGAACTAACAATAATAATGTTTTTGTTAATTACGTTCGATTTAGAAAATATTAAAGCAAATAACTGCATTTTTGGTTTTTCCAAAAAACAAATATAAACTGATTGACGGGCAGTCGAATTCGGCATTTTCAAGCAACGTGCACAGTGCAATATAAAACGCCTAATTTTGATATAAATTCAAACGATTTTTTCAGCTATTAAACATAAAGAAGGATATCGTGTATAATATTGAGAAGAGAGGGGATATTAAGTAATAAAAAAATAGCAAAATATTTTGGTGGACGTTATTGCTTTTTTAACAAAACGTGTAATTATAACTTAACCTTAAATAAATGACTTTTTCAATGAATATAAACTTCGCATAAGCTTTTAATAATGTTAGCCGTGGTGTGCCGTGTTTTTGATTGATGAAAAATTTAAAGAAAATAATTCTGATTTAATTTTTTTTTATTTTCCGTTGCACTTTTTTGCATTTTTTGAGATATCAATTTTCTTTCAGACAGCCTCATCTTGCCATATCTTGAACTTTCTTCTAACGTTTGGATTGGGAAAAGAACTAAGAGAAAAAACCATGTTGCTGTTTATAATTTTGTTGTCAGTAAAATTGATTAAAATAATATTTTAAACCAATATTTAGCTTCGTTGAAGGAAATAGTACGAACTTTTTTTGAAAATTTTTCGTTAAGGTGGTACAAGGCCCACTCAAAAAATAACAGCTTTTTTCAGCAAAATCAAACAATATGGTTTATGTGCCATTTTGTTAGCCTTCTTGCGTATTTTCTTCGTGCCGAGTTTCAAAAAAATTAGCCTATTCGTTTTCGAGATATTCAGTATTTTCCCTTTTTTCGTATGGTGGCAACCCTAAAAATTTCCACGATTACCAAATTCATAAAATCCAGCTGTGCGTGTTCACAAAAAACTCTTAAATTTAAAATTTCAGCCATATCGGTCTAAAACTTTGGCTGTAATTATTTTTGGCCTAAAAATTGGCTCAAATTACCCAGTGTGCTTCGCCACAAACTGTATATACCCTCTATATCACCAAGTGTAGGGTATTAAAACGGGGATTTTATTGTACATTTTATATAATTTTAGTTAATACCAGTACACAATGTGATTGCTACCATGATTGATGATGGTTTATTCAAATATCAACATACATCAGGGACTTAATAGAAAACAAAATAATAAAAAAACCTTTTAACTTGAAATCAATACAATAACCCAGCCAGAAATTGCCAACGGTACAAAAAAAAATGTACCGGCAGAACATTGGCAACACAAACAAGTAAAAAAGTTTAATTCGGCCTTGCCGAATGTAGTGATACCCTCCACAATTTCAAAAAGATTATTGCAAAAAACTTTATTTAAAAGGAAATTACTTTTAAAAAAAAATAAAAAATTTAAAAAAAATTTCCGCGAAAAAAATATTTTGGTAAAAAAAAAAATCCGCGATTTTTTTCTTTTTTTGTCAAAAAATATGTTCGTACTTGTTTAAATACCCTGTGGTGTTCAATTATGTTCACATATGTCAACCAGAAGCCGATTTAAAGCATTTTGTATTTTTAGGTTATGTTGAATGTGCTGAAATTTTTGAGGTGTGCTTACATTTTCATTTATAACTTTTTAACCGCTGAACCGATATCGCTCAAATGCAATACCAAACTTCTCGGGAGAACTTCCAATAAATAAGTTTCAGTCATCTCTGGGCAATATTTTATCCGTGATAGCATTTTCCACAGACAGACAGACAGACAGACAGACGGACATCGCTAGAATGTCTTAAAATCGATCGGGCATCATGAATATATATTAGAGTGTCCCTTATTTTGGAAATATTGGAAATGTTGAGACGGTACCATCTCATTTTTTTCCTTTTGACTTAAAAATAACTGAGGAAACATTTTACGCCCCTACGACGACGCCTTCCCTACGCGACGGGGCCTTTAAGAGCGAGGCCTAAAAAATAATTTTTCCATACAAACCAAAAAATTTTTTTTTTGATTTTTAATTTTTTTGTTATTAATTATTATATTACTTGGTTAGCTTATTCACGACAAAAAATTAGATTTTGGTGGGATAAGGCTTTCAGCTCGAAAAAAAAATTTAGATCCGCAGGGGTCCTAAGGTAAAAATTTTTAAAAAATATTTTGTTTTAGTTTTGACATCTTTATCGTGTTCTAAAGAAAGGGATAAAAATGCACTGTTGAATTTTTTCGATACACGATAAAGATGTCACAGATATGAATAATATTTTTTTTGAATATATATCATTAAAAACAACATAACAACTAAAACCGTTGCTTGTCAAAACTAAAAAAAAATATTTCTTAAAAAATTTTTACCGTAGGACCCCAAACGCGTTGCAACGGCTCTATTTTTTTTTTTTTTCGAAAAAGATAATGATGTCACACATATGAATAATATTTTTTTTTAATATATATCATTTAAAGCAACATAACAACTAAAACCGTTGCTTGTCAAAACTAAAAAAAAATATTTTTTAAAAAATTTTTACAGGCTCTAATTTTTTTCCGATTTTTTTAGATCTGAAAGCCTTATCCCACCAAAATCAATTTTTTTTTGTCGTGAATAAGCTAACCAAGTAATATAATAATTAATAACAAAAAAATTTAAAATCAAAAAAATTTTTTTTGGTTTGTATGGAAAAATTATTTTTAAGGCCCCGCTCTTTAAGGTCCCGTCGCGTAGGGAAGGCGTGGTCGTAGGGGCGTAAAATTTTTCCTGAGTTATTTTTAAGTCAAATGGAAAAAAATGAGCGGGTACCGTTACAACATTTCCAACATTTCCAAAATAAGGGACACTCTAATATATATACTTTATGGGGTCCCAGACCGATATTTCGATGAGTTACAAACGGAATGACAAACTTATATATACCCTCTATCACTAATTGTAAGTGGAGGGTATAAAAATAAAACGCTTTGCAGAAATATCGAATAGTATGAAGACAAATGTACTGATTCACTCAAAATATTTTGTAGGCAAAAAGAAATGAAAAACATATTTAAAACAAGTGATAAAACATTTGAAAACCATCCAAACATCAACATTTATTTTTTACTGTTAATAAAATTTTCTAAAATAAATAATATTGAACATTCAAAAATAACGTCACTTGAATTTTTTTTACCAACAAATTCGAAAAAATAACCTACGAACAAATTCAAAAACAAAAATTTCTACGAAAACATTAAAAATTAATGATTTTGTGGGTTATTTTTACAATTTTTCTTTTGAATTATATTTTAAACAATTTTTAATAAAATTTTTGGGAATCGATTCCGCAATCAACTACATTCTCGCCAGACACTCTACCCATCGTGGCAAAGTCACTTAATACAAACATATTTTTATATTTCTATAAATAATTTTTTTTCTACTAAAAAATAACCCACACAAAAAGTTAAAAACTAATGATTTCTCTTTAAAAAAAATGCCAACAATTAAAAAAAAAATAACGTACACAAATCATTTAAAATTAAAAAAGAATCACTAATTTTTATCTACAGAACAAAAATATATGACTTTAAAAATTGAATGCTAATGAAAGTCTTTATTTTTTATGTTGTTGTTGGCTTTTCTTTTAAAAACGACAAAACGTAAAACTTTTTTAATAAACTACAAACAGTTAATAACATAATTTTTTGAGTGTAATAAATTTTAACTAAACTTGAACTAAATTTTGTGTGAACATATATTTAAGAAATGTGTATTAAAAATAAACATATGGGGCATTCCATGTCAAATCGGACACTTTGAATATTTTTTTTTTTAGATTTTCCCAATTTGTTTACAGTTTTTAGTACCCTTCGAAAACTCCTTCGTGGTACATTTTCAGATATTATTGATGACCCGTTGAAAAGATATCAATTTTTTAAAAATTGGTAGTTTGTTCATTTACTCAAACTTCTTTTACTTATAACTTCTTCAATATTGGTCCAAATTACAATTTTTTTTTATCGGGGACTTACAATTAGAAAATTGTTTAAACTTTTTTTCAGATAACTCCTAAAATCATTTTTAATAAAATTTTTAAGCATTTTAGTCCATCTTATTTATGATTGTCGTAATCATTTTGATCTTGTAGCAGTGCAGTATTTTTTGTTTTGCCAACAGTTTGCCAACTCTGGCCAGAACCGTGGGCACACGTACATCTGGCGTTATCATTTAGATATTGGGCTAATTCTTTGTAAAACGGGTGTTTAACCAACGTTTGTTGTTGCGGTTTCTACGCTTTGCCTTTGTAGAACCCCACTGTATTTTTTCTGCCTGGGAAGTCTAACCAAAAAAACTCATCAAAAATTAACTTTATCTTGAAAACTGCAATCGTAAAAGGTGTTAAACACAACTACAGCAACAATAGAAATACAATAATAATAATAATAATGAAGAGATAAAATTTAGCGTTAATTAATGATTTGTTTAATATCCAACAAATGCATGTTTTAGTACTTAATTAACTCTACTTACTACTGGTGTTGTTTGTTTGAACAACTTCATTGAATATTATACACGTACAAGTGCGATTTAGTTTAGCACAAACATATTAAGATACTAGCAGTAAGTTGTACGCAGGTTAGTTAAGAATTATTAAGGCATTAGAGCCAGTGTATTAATTCTGGTCTCTCCGAAGTCATCATGGATCTAAAAGTATCATTTCCGGGCAAATTTTTGTTCTGCCAGACCTAAAAATTATGTGGTACAAATTTGAGGCTAATCCCAGAAAATTTAACAATGGAACCCAGGGATCAAAGTTTTTTGATTTTTTTAAATTAAAAAAAAAAAAATTACATCTGCCTTGCGATATATCAAATTTATTAATTTTGATACACTAAACACAAATTTAAAATCGGTCGAACGGTTCTCGAGATATCGCTGTTTGTAATTTTCAAAAAAATATCGGTTTTTTCCTTAACCCTTTCATAGAGCCATTTGATCAAAGTTTTGGGTTTAAAAAAAAAAATGTTCGTGGAATAAAATGGTCAGAGTTGACTCGAAATAAGTTTAAATGGAAGTTTGTCCCAATCTCTATAAAAAAGCTAATGGAAAAAGTTTTATGACTTTTCAAAAATTTCTTTAACATAAGAAAAACTCATTATTGTGGAAATTTTTGGCCAATTTGAAATGGCGATACCTCGACCGATTTCAGAAATTTTTTATATAATAAAAAACAAGCGAGGGTGTTAAATTCGGCTATGCCGAATCTTTTATACCCACCAATATGTAAAAAATTAAAAAAAAAAAAACAATTTTTGACAGGGACATTTTTTAAGATATGGGGGAGTAGTGGGGGACTCCTTGCCCCTCGCGGTATATGTTTACAAGTTCATTTTATTGTGCTTTGTGTACTAAAATATTATAATTTAAATTATTTTTTCAATCCACGCTCTCAAAAGGGGTCGGACTGAAAAAAGCGAAATTTTTTAGTCCAAGCGCAGAACCTTGAGCTTCTGCTAACATAAAAATGTGTCATTTATTTAACAAAAATGCAAAAAACACGTATAGAAAATTGGCATTTTTTAGAGGTTGGTTTAGTTCTTCATGGGGGAATTTTTTCCCCTAGTCCGATTTTGCCCATTTCCAAACTTAACCTGTCTAGGACATACTAGTGTTAAACTTGAGGAGTCTAGCTCTTTTCTTTTGGACAGTATCGTGTTAACTACAGACGGACATCGATAGAATGACTTAGAATCGATTACTGATCAATAACATATATATTTTTGGGGGTCCCGACCTATATTTCGATGCGTAACACGCGGAATGACAAAGTGAGTATGCCCCCATACTGTAGAGTTTTAGGGTATAATAATGTATTGCAAGGCACGGCAAGACTAGCATTAACATTACCGTATTAACCATTAGGGTACATTGGGCACGTGCCCAGGACTCCGAACTAAGGGGGCCCTTAGTTAATTTGTTTAAAAAAAAAATTTCACATTTTCTTACAGCAAAATTCTCAGAATTTTTCTAAAATAAAAATTTGTCCTTAATTAACATCTCAAATTCATAAAAAAATTTTCGTGCATAAAAAGTTTCACATTGCAAAATATTTTTCGTACAGAAAGAGTTTCAGATTCTAAGATTTTAAAAGTCTAAAGTTCATAGAAGTGCAGTCTCAGATTTTCAGACATTTTTCGTATAGAAAAAATCTTACACTCTGAGACGTTTTTCGTATAGGAGGCATTCCACACCAAATGTCCCGCTACAGAGAAACATGTGTCCCGTAAATTTCTGAATAGGTTGTTTGGATAGCCCTATATGGAACTAAGAAAATTGCGTTTTGGTTTTTCAAATTTTCAAAATGGCTGTAGGCAAAATCGCCCAAAGAAAAATGGCCCAAAAAAAGAAAACGAAAATTCGCCCAAAAATTTTTCATACAAATTTGGGTCATATTTAGGGTTGCCATCTCCATTTTGAGAAAAAGAGGACGTCAAGCTCAAAAAAGGAGGACATTTGTCGCAAAAAAGAGGACAATTTTTAATAAATTAATTTAAAAAAAGTCAAAGCGATACAATATGCAAAAAAATGCATTTTTATTAAGAAAACAATTTTTATTTCCAATAAAAAAGAAATCTATATTTCGACTTAAATATCAGAAATCTCCAATTTAGTTGTAGAAATATATATCCATTTATAATTCAAAAATGTTCAATTGTATATCAGAATTTTTTATATATGTTTCAAAATTTTCTAAATGCTTTTTAGAAAATTCTATTTGTTTTTTTTTTTTTTAATTTCCATATTCATTTCAAAATTTTCTAAATGATTTTAAGAAAATTACTTTTAAATTTTATTAAGTTCAGATTTTTTAATTGTATTTCAGAAATTTCAAATTTTATTTAAAAAGTATCTAAATGCTTTTCCAAAAATTTCATTTGTTTATGTTTTAATTATTAAAATTTTTTTTATATTATTAAAATTTTCTGAAAAGCATTTACAAATTTTTAAAATATACTGAATTGAAATTTTCTGAAAAGCATTTAGAAAATTTAGAATATAAATAGAAATTTTTAAAATACAATTGGAAATTTCTGAAATGCAATTTTCTGAAAATCATTTAGCAAATTTTAAAATGCAAATGGAAGCTTTTGAAATACAATTGGAAATTTCTGAAATATTTTCTGAATTTTTGGAAATTTAAAAGGAATTTTCTTAAAATCAATTAGAACATTTTGAAATGGATATTTTTGATATACAAATCTTTTTTCGATGAGCAAACTTTAAGACACACAACAGCTGATAAGAAGTGATGACAACGTAGTTATTTTCTCACATAAGGTGTTTTTTAACTCGAAATATACAATTTTTTTTTTTCTCTCAAAAAGTTGACATTACTGCTGACAAGCGAAAATACAGCTATGCCAATAATTCAAAAGTTTAGAAGCAATAAAAAAATGTTATAGGGAGAAGTGCAAAAAGTAGGACAACCCCGGACTCTTCCTAAAAAAGAAGTAGGACTGCCCCGGACGACCTAAAAAAGAGGACGGTGTCCGGGGAAAAGAGGACGGATGGCAACCCTACATATTTCATATGAAAAGTTACCCAACATTTTTGGGCAAATTTTCATAGTTTTTGGGCAAAATTTCGAAAATTAAAATTGGGTGATTTTTCATTACGAAAAATTATCCAAAAATTATATATGAAAAATTTCCCAATTTTATTTTGGTTTTATTTTTGTCGAAATCTTAAAATGTCAAAACTGAAATATGTATTTCAACATAAAACAATATATTATTATTTTTAGAAACAGTAAACGCATATCGTGTTTTTTTTTTTTTTAAATTATATATTTAACTAACCAAGAATAAGCTGAAGCAAACCCGTTTCGTTGTTGCTAACATACAAAGGCTCTGGTGGGAATCGAACCGAAAACCCCTGCTCTTACATGCAGATTACCACGCTATATATTAATCTATCGCAGCGCAGTAAAAAATCAAAAGTAATGAATTTAAAAACAGCATGCAACTCGGATGAAAGCTCCGCTGGCGAAAAATTTTACCAACAAATTTTAACAAAAAATCGCGCGATTTTTTGTTAAAATTTGTTGGTAAAATTTTTCGCCTGCGGCGCTTTGATCGAAGCTACTTCCGATTTTTTTTTTCTTTAAAATTTAAGTTTCACACTTAAAACTTTTACATCGATTTTATTCTCAAAACAACGATCTATAAAAATAAATAATAGCCACGTAACCTATGGTCTTATCTTAAAAGTTTTTGTCTTTGTCTTTAAGTTCTTCTGCGTAGCCGGCCTTCGGCCGGGCTTAGGGATTACAAACTCCATGCCTTAGACCCACCCTCTCCGCAAAAAAAGCTTTTCTGTGTAGTATGTGTTTTGGAAAAAGTGTGTTAAAAAAAATCTTTTTTTATTTTGGGCCATTTTTCATTTATTTTTTGGGCTTTTTTTCGTTAATTTTGGGCGAAGTTTCGTATTTTTCTTTTTGGGTCATTTTTCATATTTTTTGGGCGATTTTGCATTTGGGCGATTTTTCATAAAATTTTTTGGGCGATTTTTCTTTGGGCGATTTTGCCTACAGCCTTTCAAAAACTGGGCTGAGGAGGCGTATCAAATATTGGAAAAATGGTCAAATTTGTGTCGAGTTGCCTTGATTAAATATTTATCACATTAAAACGGAATGCACCACAATGTCAAAAATTTACGATCTTATATAGTTTTGTATGGGCTATCGATTAAAATTTTTTTTTTTGGAAAATTTTCAGAACCCGTTCTGAAATTTTCCATTTTTTAAAAAAGTCAATTTATCAAAAATCCGGCCACTTTTTTTTTTTTTTTTAATTTTTTTTTTTTAAAGTTTAGATGTTTGTCCATCCACACACAAAAAATTCAGAAACACGTTCGTCGTTTTTTTCGAGAAAATCGCATTTGAATATTGAATTTCACGACAATTTTGGAATTTCCTTGTATTTTCTTGTTAAAACATGGCGTATGAGTAACAAATTTTTGCGAAACCAACGAGTTGATCCCATTTTAATTATTTTTTCATTTGTGGTGCAATATAGAGATGGGCGTGAATGCGATTTGAAATATTAAAGTCACTGACGACTCGTTATTATTTTTAGTTTATTTGTGCAATCACGTGAGTCAATTTACTGTTACTCACGCAGTTTTTGATTACGCTCACGGTTGTTCACTCACGCTGATGATGATTTTACACAAATAATAAAAACAACAAATTTTCTATGAAAAAAGCACTAAAAACGGAAACTCAAAAAAACAGTAAAATTCCAAAAAAAAGATAGTTAAAAATCACAAAAACTTATTTAAGAAAAATTTTAAGCATTCACTCATCTCGCAAAAATTGGACTTCCTAATCACTCACGAAATGTTCTACTCACGCTACCTCTTTAATATCGTGAATAGCTTAGTACGTGACTCGCGAGTCAATTTTTTCAAATGTTGAACGTTAAAGGATATGTACCTATAATGTAGTGTCCGATTTATTGCTCCAGCTTAAATGCGATTATCCATAATATTAAATAAATCAGAAGGATATTGATGCATTTAAAAAAAAACTCTTATAAACGCACATCAAGTGATCATAAGATTTTGAACTCATTTTAGTGTTGATATTTCAGTAAAATTTGTATGAAACTACTCTTACCAGTTTTATGCATTTAAGCGAGTAATTCTGTATTTTTTTTAATTTAAATTGAAATCTTTATGAAATCTTAAAACAAATTTTTTTAACAATTGACGATTTGTTTTCGATATAAACGGTCAGAAGGACATTGATGCATATCTAAAAAAAACTCTTATAAACGCATCTTATCAGTTTTACGCATTTAAGCATTTTACGCATTTAAGCATGTACGCATTTAAGCATTTACGCAGTTAAGCGAGATGAGTGAATGCTTAAAATTTTTCTTAAGTAAGTTTTTGTTATTTTTAACTATTTTTTTGGAATTTTACTGTTTTTTTGAGTTTCCGTTTTCAGTGCTTTGTTTTCATAGAAAATTTGTTGTTTTTATTATTTTTGTAAAATCATCATCAACGTGAGTGAGCAACCGTGAGCGTAATCAAAAATTGCGTGAGCGTGAGTAACAGTAAATTGACTCACGTGATTGCACAAGTAAACTAAAAATATTAGCGAGTCGTCAGTGACTTTAATATTTCTTGCGTGGGTCAAATCACTTTCACGCCCATCTCTATATTGTACCACACATGAAAAAAACAATTAAAATGGGATCAACTCGTTGGTTTCGCAAAAATTTGTTACTCATACGCCATGTTTTAACAAGAAAATAGAAGGAAATTCCAAAATTGTCATAAAATTCAATATTCAAATGCGATTTTCTCGAAAAAAAACGACGAACGTGTTTCTGATTTTTTTTGTGTGGATGGACAAACATCTAAACTTTAAAAAAAAAATTAAAAAAAAAAAAAAAAGTGGCCGGATTTTTGATAAATTGACTTTTTTAAAAAATGGAAAATTTCAGAACGGGTTCTGAAAATTTTCCAAAAAAAAATTTTAATCGATAGTCCATACAAAACTATATAAGAATGTAAATTTTTGAGATTGTGGTGCATTCAGTTTTAATGTGATAAACATTTAATCAAGGCAACTCGACACAAATTTGACCATTTTTCCAATATTTGACCACGCCTCCTGAGCCCAGTTTTTGAAAAATTGAAAATCCAAAAACGCAATTTTCTTAGTTCCATATAGAGCTATCCATACAACCTATTCAGAAATTCGTGCGACACGTGTTTTTTTTCGCTGGACATTTGGTGTGGAATGCCTCATAGAAGAAGTCTCAATTTCTGAGACAAAAATTTTAGATTCTGAGACAAAAGTATAGAAAAAATTTCTGATTCTAAGAAAATTTTTCATTCAGAAAAAGTTTCAGATTCTCAGACAATTTTCTTATAGAAAAAGTTTTAGATTTTGAGACATTTTTCGTACAGGAAAAGTCTCTGAGATAGAAAAGATCTCATTAAAACCAAATTGTTGTACACAAATATCATGGTTTTAATTAGTAAATAAAAATGACCTTGAGCTAGAATATCCCTACTCAAAATATTCTTTTTTAGTTTCTTTGTTTTAAAACAGATAATGACATGAGTTTAATTTGTAACAAAAAAATTTTTTTTCATGCGACTTTTTACTTTACCTCAGGGCCCTAAATTCTTGTGTGCCCAGGGCCCCGCAATACCTTAATGCGGCCTTGAGCATAAATCTCCACTCTAGTGGTAGAGGATATAAGTTTGTCATTCCGTTTGTAACACCTCAAAATATTGGTCTAGGACCCCATAAAGTATATATATTCATAATACTCGATCGATTTTAAGACGATCTAGCGATGTCCGTCCGACTGTCTGTCTGTTGAAAACACTATAACTTTTAAGGCTTTACTGGCGCTGAAGTTTGGCACATATGTTGGACATTTACCTGGTCAGGTTTGTATTGCAATTTAGCGAAATTGGTCCAGTGCACTGTGGCCGAAATCACTGATCTAGCGGCGTTTAAGTCAAAATTAAAAAATTAAAACTGATAAATGTTTTGCACTGTATCGATTACCTATACTTTACAGAGAAAATTAACGTTTTCACTTTTGTTTCTCTCTTAATATTCGCACAGCTGTAAGTTATCAAATATACATTTTCTGCAGCAAGGGTATTAAAAGAATTTGGGGCCTAATTACTCAGTGAGTTTTTCTTGACACTTTTAAGTCAATTGTTTATACATTTTGAGCCAAAAAGTTTTAATTGAAAGTAAAAGGTATGTTTTAGCTTAAAAATAAATGTTTGTGGCCTGTGTGTATCTAGTTTATTATTAGTTTATTATATAAGTTTACATTTGTGATATAAACTACAGTTTCATGGACTGCAACTTTTGAAATTCGATCGTTTTCGGTCCAATTCCTGTTTTGTTTATTATTTTGGGTTATTTTTGTTGTGACGTTTCAGTATGGCGTGCTAGTTCGCGCAAGTTGTTCGGTTTTTAGGGTCCATCTACCTGTCCAAATAAACAGTATAAACGCGATACAGACCACAATTTTCAATCGATTTGGCTGAAATTTTAAATTTAAGTTTCTTTTATCGCAAGAACAAAACCTATTAAATTTTGACAAAATCAATCCATGTTAACCCATAGCCCCCATGTAAATGTCTCCTTCAAGTTTTACTCAAATACCCCCAACAATAGTATTCAAGATATCCTCTTGAAATTCGACCGATAAATGTTTTTTATATTCATAAACAATCGCTCTAAATTTTAACGGAATCGGACCATTTTAATTTCTAGGCCTCATACAAACCACCCTCCCAATATTCACATAAATTTCCCAAAATACATAAAAATAAATAAATATTGTTTAAAAATTAATTCTTTATAAATTTTATAATCGCAAATTAGCATTAGTCTTTATTATTTTACATTTCCGAATTAAGCGCCGCTAGATTGTCCATTTCGGCCACTGTGCACTGGACCGATTTTGTTCAAATTCAATGCCGATCAGAACATGCATATATAAATGCCAAGCTTCAGAAGCCTCAGAATTGCCGTTCTAAACTTAGCGTATTTTTATCTCGAAAATTCGCAAAAATCCCTTGCCGAAATTCACTCTTTTGCTTATAACTTTTGAACCACTGCAGTGGTTCAAAAGTTATAAGGCAATTCTGAGGCTTCTGAAGCTTGGCATTTATATATGCATGTTCTGATCGGCATTGAATTTGAACAAAATCGGTCCAGTGGGTCAAAAGTTATTAGCAAAACCGTGAATTTCAATTTAGTTTCACTTTAAATTCACGTGTTGAAAGTTATTAGCAAAACCGTGAATTTCAATTTAGTTTCACTTTAAATTCACGTGTTGAAAACCTGTTAGATGTTAAAAAAATATTGGTAAGTCGTATTTTTGGCACTCAAAAATATTTTTACAATAAAAAAAAAACATACACTCAAAAAAAAATTACACTAAAAAAAAAATTTTACACTCAAAAAAAATTATTAATTTTTTTCTTAAATTACTACACTCAAAATAATAACTCTGTTAAATTACAGAAAAACTCTGCTAATTTAACAGAGTACACCATACTTCTCCAGCTAACAACATTTCTTGGTAATTTTACAATAAAACTCTGTAAAATGATTTGGACACAAAAAACTGTTAATTTACAGAGTTTCTAGTAAAATATTGGTTAAATAAAGTACTATTTAACAAAGAAAACTCTGTAAATTTACATATATTTGTAAAAAGCATTTGATGCAACTTATATTTTACAGAAAAACTCTGTTAATTTACGGAGTTTAGTTAAATGCATATACTTTGCAAAATTTTTATAAGATTTCTAAAAAGATTTTTTTTTCTGATAACCTTTTTTGGTACTTCCCAGCAAAACTTTGGTAATGGGTACTGATTATATAACACATTACCAGGTAATGTATATACCTTATTTGTAGCATTATTTTAGGATGTCTTACCAAACATTTGTTCCACAACGTATTATTTTCAAGTGAAAAATAATGCATTACTAATAATTTGCAATGTAATGCTTGATTATTGGAAAAAATGTATTTCATATTTATTATTTCTAAACATTAAATCATGGATGACTTATATTTGGTTACATTATGTATTATTTGAAAGTTTGAAATAATGCATAATTTATAATTGGAGGCATAATGCATTACAATAACATAAAAAAATAATTATTTTATAAAAAAATGCATAAGTTTAAACTAGAGATGGGCTCACGACAGGAAATTTCTAACGACACAGACTCACGAGCATATTTTATCTACTTACACTCACTTACAATCGCGTGAGTAAATTTAATACAAAATTACTTTTTCACTACTCGTAACACCTTATATATTATCTTCTGGTATGCTATATTATTTCATTTCTCGTAACCTATAAAATATCATATATTTTACACCTTACTCGTATTCTTCGTTATAAATTTATGACTTATTTTATACCTTACTGGTATTCTTTGTGATAATGTGGATGCATTACTTTCAGTCTCATCGCATGTTAAAATCATCAATGCTGCAATGTATAAAATAAGAGATCCTATACCATATTTTATACCTTATTTGGTAATCTAAGTTTTGCTGGGTTTTACATTTTTTCCCAAAAAAATAAACAGATAAAATGTTGGTGTTACAGTATTTTTACAGAAAAATCAAATTTTAACTATGAAATTAAGATAATATAGTAAAAAGCACAAAAACAGATAAAACTTAGTTTTTTTTACAAAAAATACAAGTATTTTACTTAAATCTGTATTTTAGCAGAAAACTCTGTTAATTATCTGCAAAATATAGATTACAAAGTTAAAAGTAATATAACAGAAAAAACTTTGTTTTTTTTTTGTCACAACAATATACAATGTATTTTCCTTAAATCTTTATTTTGACAGAAAACTATGTCAAATGTCTGTTGAATTGAGACTACAGTCATTTTACAGAGTATTTTTCAGAGTAATTATTTTTTTAATATGTATTTTGGATGTCCACGAAAAATTTAGCTACAAAAATCCAAATTTTTGCAAAAATCGCCATTGCAAAAAATAAAAACAAAAAAAAAAAAATTTTCAAAATTTAAATGTATGGACTAAATAGATTTTTACCTCTTGATTCCAAATCTACTTTCATATATTTTTTATATCGTACACCGTTTTAAAGATATTCGCGTTTGCAGATTCCAAAAACATCAAATTCAACACTTCCTGTAGTTTCACTGTAACGTATTCAAAAGTTGGCACTAACAACTTTTATATTAAATGGACATTCTGAATTCGATGATTTATCGGAAAACATTTTAAAAGGAAAATACTAGAAAGGAAGATAAGGAATAGTCACCTTTTCACATCTGTGGATCATTGGCATTCCCAAAATTTCAAAAATGCAAATATATCAGTGAATTTTTTATGTCTCTTGCTTTGACAAGAGCAATGGAATAAAGAGAGATCTCAGTGAATACTGCAGACACGACAAAAATTCAAACAACATTTTTGATCCGTAGAATACGACCGAAAGTACCCGAAAGTCCTCCGAGCAATAGTTTTTAAGTTATCCAATTTTTAAGATTCTCCAGACCCTATTGGGCCCCTAAGTTACCGTATCTCAAAAACTAGGCGGATATACAGCGAAACGTTCACAAATTTTAGATCAATATCTATGACGACCCCAATGTGTATGAACTAAATTGGAATAAAATGTTTCCCATTTTCTAGTTAAAATTGGCAAAATTTTAAATTATTTTGTTTTTCTTATTTTTAAGAAAAATGTGAACTAAAACAAAAGAAATCTTCAGCGCCAAATCACAAAATTTTTTTCTCAAATTTAGTTAATTTTATCAGTTTTTAGTTCACTTTTTCTTTTTTGTGTGAATTTTAGTTTCGGGTATTGTGAATTTTATTAAATCCGTAGAACATTGTTATTAGGCCCAACACTTTTGGAGCTACCGTTTGCAAAATATATGAACTCTATAAACAATAATGATAAACTTTTAGCAATGCCACTGATAAAGGTTAATGTCTCTCGCTTTCGCTAGGTGTGTTTACAAACTAATGTACAAGTATGAATGCTTGGTACTTCATACTTGTACGAATTAGTTAGTTTACCTTTTAGTTTATATCCTCATAAATTGTTTATTGTTGTTTAGTTAAGTGGTAACGTATTCGCTTATATTACCACCTATAGGTGTTTAAGTATACTTAAATATATATGGTAGTCACACAGAGAATATATTCCTTATAACAACTGGATTTGTCGCCACTCGAATGATTCGGTTACATTGACTGAATTTTTCGGTTGTAACAAACGATATTGAACTGAGGCAATAGTTTTTTGGCTTTTACAACTGAAATTCAGTTGAATTAATTAAAATACGGTAATCATGACTCAGTCACTCAGAATCTGAACGATTTTTTCTGCAAAAACTCTCAGAAGCGGACAACTTTTCTTTACAATAAAAACTTTGAGGATCGAAGAGATTTTTTATGGAAAATACATTTCAGAATCTTAAAATGTGTTCATGGATTCGTCCAAATCTGTGCCCTTTTTAAGTGATATTAAATTTTCTAGGGTAAAAAAATTACAGTTGTGATTAGAAATATTTTATTTTGATAAAAAAAAAAAATTTTTTTAGTCATTTTTGTAAAAAAAAATTGACTTGTTTTTTTTTTTGAGTGTAATTTTTTTTTGAGTGTAAGTTTCTTATACCCTACACCACTATGTGGTACAGGGTATAATGAGTTTGTGCTGATGTTTGTAACTACCCGAAATATTGGTCCTAGACCTACCTTCAAGTATATCGATCGACTCAGAATTACTTTTTGAGTCGATTTAGCGATGTTCGTCCGTCTGTCGGTCTGTCCGTCCGTCCGTCCGTCCGTCTGTCCATCTATCGGTTTAAGCACGATACAGGTCGCAATTTTCAATCAATTGATTTGAAATTTGAAACTTAAGCATCTTTTAGCCCAAGAACGAAGCCTATTGAAATTGGAGAAAATCGGTCCATACAAACTACCCTCCCGATATTCACATAATTCCCTCAAAATTCATAAAAATGGAAATATTTGATAAAAATTTTATTTTTAGGTGTTAAACGTGTACTTTAGTAACCTAATCAAAACGGAATATAATTGGACCATTTTTAAACTTAATCCCCCATATAAAAATTTCGACCGATATTCAGCTAAATCGGTCTATTGACAAAAAATAAACCAATTCCAATAAAATTTGATCTGTGTGTGTTTTCTACACTAAATAAAGATCTGAGAAAAGACAGATCCAATCGGTCCATGTTTGTACTTGGGACCCATTTTCCGGAAAACACTGGTGTATGGTATCATATGGTCGGTCTTGACCGACTATAACTTTCTTACTTTTTTTGAGTTAATTTTTTTTTTTGTTTAGTGAAAAAATATTTTTGACTGATAAAAAATCTTTGTAAAATATTTTTTTGACTTCCCAGCAAAACTTTGGTAATGGGTGGTGATTATATAACACATTACGAGGTAATGTAGCATTATTTTACGATGTCTTACCAAACATTTGTTCCACAACGTATTATTTGAAAGTGTAAAATAATGATTTACTAATAATTTGTTACGTAATGCATGATTATTGGAAAAAAGGTATTTCATATTTATTATTTCAAAACATTAAATCATGGGTGACTTATATTTGGTTACATTATATATTATTTGAAAGTTTGAAATAATGCATTATTTATAATTGGATGCATAATGCATTACAATAACATAAAAAATAAATATTTTATAAAAATGCAAAAGTTTAAATTAGAGATGGGCTCACTACAGAAATTTTCTAATGACACACACTCACTCACGAGCATATTTTGTCTACTTACACTCACTTACAATCACGTGAGTAAATTTAATACAAAATTACTTGTTCACTACTCGTAACACCTTATATATTATGTTCTGGTATGCTACATTTTATACCTTACTCGTATGCTTTGCTATAAATTTTATCAATTATTTTATATCTTACTGGTATTCTTTGTAATAATGTGGATGCATTACTTTGTGTCTCATCCCCTGTTAAAATCATCAATGCTGCAATGTATAAAATTAGCAATCCTATACCTTATTTTATACCTTATTTGGTAATCTAAGTTTTGCTGGGTTACCAATGCTTTTAAACGGTTGTTTCAATACACTCAAAATATTTTGTAGGCAAAAACCAATGAAAAACACATTTAAAACCAGTGAATAAACATTTCAAAACCATCCCAGTAATTATTCATTTATTTTAACAAACATCAACTTTTTTTTTACTGTTGACAAAATTTTCTAAAATAAATAACATTAAACATTAAAAAATTACGTTTTTTTCACTCTTTTTTACCAACAAATTAAAAAAATAAATAACCTACGATAACATTAAAAATTAATGATAGTTCTGTTATTTTTACCGACAAGTTTCAAAAAAATAACCTACGAAAACAATAAAAATTAATGACTTCGGTGGTTATTTTTTACAATTTTCTATTGAATATTTTTTTAAAAATTTTTAATAAAATTTTGGGGAATCGATACCGCAATCAACTACATTTTGGCCAGACACTCTACTAGGGTTGCCATTCGTACTGTTTTAAACAGTACATGTACTGTTTTTTATAAAAAGTACTGTTTTATGCACAGCACCTAAAGCAGTACGCAAAAGTACTGTTTTTTAAAGCGTGTACTGTTTTTGTACTGTTTTTTATACTCATCACCAAAATGTAACATTTTTCGAAAAATGTTTCATATTTGACAAAATTTTAATTCAATTTTTAAAAAGGAGCTAAATGCAATTTAATTTTATACCACACTTAAAAAGAAAAATTATTTAAAAAGTGGAAAACTTAAAACTAAGAATAAGAAAAAACTAGAAAATGGGAAAAAATTAATTTTATTGAGTACATCTCATTTAAAGTTCCGATTGCGGGTTCGGAATTAGGTTCGGAACCCATGGGTCCAGACCCCCTTAGGCCCAGTCCCATTGGGTCTATTAAGGATCGTCATAGATTTTGATTCAACATTTTTGCCCTTTTTGAGAGATTCTTTAGAGATTTTTAGAATCGAAAATGAACACTTTTTTGCTCTTTCTGGTTTAGTTTTTGAAACATTTTTTGAAAAAAAAAAATTTCCTTAAATTGCATAAAATTTACTAAACTAAGAAAAAAACTTTATCAATTCTAAGAAGTTAAATATGATGAACTAATTGGTTGCAAATTATGTCAAAGAAATTTAAAAATTTTTATTAATTTTACTAAATTGTGAAAAAAAAAACATTTTCCCAAAATTTAGTTAGGCCTTTGTTTGAATGCAATAATACCGTTTTCGCGTTTGCTTTTTAAAGTCGTGTTTTAATTAAAACACTGTTTTATGGAATTTTTCATATGTTTTTGATACGAAGATCGGTGTTTTAGTTAAGCGAAAGCATAGACTACAAAAGCTTTTCAAGTAAGATATCGCGGCAACTAAGACAAATGCTCCAAAAAGTCAATCGCAATTTTTTTCAACACTGATAAAAAAATAGAATAAATTTGAGACGGTTTACCTAAAATGTTCCACCGTTCTGTTAACAACCTTTTATGCTCGTTTTGGCTGAGATATGTTTGAAATCAGGGTAAAAGGGCTAAGTTTTAGTAGTTTGATATAAAATAAGACTTTTAAAAAAGTACTGTTTTTATTTGCAATGTACTGTTTTTTGAACCCAAATGTACTGTTATTCCGTATTTCAAATCTGGTAACCCTACACTCTACCCATCGCACAGTGGGGAAAAATGGACTTTTTTTGTCCGATTTTGCCTACAGGTCGCAATTCTTAACCGATTTTAGTTTTTCTTTTTTTGAAATTTAGCTAATAAAATTCCTCATCGGTCTGTCATGGTGGATTTCTAAAAATCGTTTTTGTTTTATTTGAATATTTTTTTAAAGTTCAGAAAATATTATTTTTTTTAGAATTTTTGCTCTAAAAAATGTAATAGGCAGGGGACGAATAAGCTGTATGGACAAAATTAAAGGTATTTAAACCCCTTATAAATGACATTAATAGCATTTGTTAATTTATTATTATTTTGGTTTTTATAAACATCTGAAAACTTAAAAATTTTCACTTTTAAGTACCTATATCATTTTAAATAATGTACCAATTTCAATGAAATTTTTTTTATATTAAAGCTTATCATTTTCTTAACCATTATTGGTATAAAAAGTATTTTTGCAAAATTGTTTAACTCTTTTTTTCGAATTTACAATGTAACAACTTTTTTTTTTTTAAACAGACTAAAAAATAATTTTGAAATTCCAAAAATCATAAGGTAAAATTTAAGCAAAAAAATAAAATATTTGTTTCAAAAAATTTTGTGTACCAATTATGACTAAGCAAAACATAAGCTTTAATCTAAAAAAGATTTCATTGAAATTGGTACAGTATTTTTAAAGATATAGGCTTTTAAAAGTGAAAATTCTTGAATTTTTGTCTGGTTATAAACCCCAAAATAATAATATATTT
The DNA here is from genome assembly GCA_963921195.1 of Pegoplata infirma. Classification (NCBI taxonomy): domain Eukaryota; kingdom Metazoa; phylum Arthropoda; class Insecta; order Diptera; family Anthomyiidae; genus Pegoplata; species Pegoplata infirma. The sequence continues at coordinate 105,063,028 of OY992539.1, forward strand.
TTAAATACTAACTACGTCGTTGATAAGGGGTTCCAATACCTTTAATTTAGTCCATAAAGCATATTCGTCCCATGCTTAATACATTTTTTATTGCAAAAAAACTGAAAAAAGGAAAATTTTCTGAACTTTAGGAAAATATAAAAAGTAATACGAAATTTTTTTTCAAAAATCCACCATGACAGATCGATGCGGAATTTTAGTAGCTAAAATACAAAAAAATCAAAATCAAAATCGGTTAAGAATTGCGACCTGTAGGCAAAATTGGACAAAAAAAGTCCATTTTTCCCCACTGTGCATCGTGCCAAAGTCACTTGATACAAATTTGTTTTTATATTTCTATAAATAATTTTTTGAATTTTTTTTTAAACTAATGATATATCATTAAAAAATACCAACAATTTAAAAAAAATTACTTACACAAATTATTAAAAATTTAAAGAATAATTAGTAGTTTTTACTTACAAAACAAAAATAAATGACTTTAAAAATTAAATGTTAATGAAAGTCGTTATTTTTTAGTGTGTTATTTTTGAAACAAAGGACAGAAGTAGTCATTAATAAAAACTGAACATCAAACAAATGTTTTTTCTTTTAAAAACGACTAAACGTAAATTTTTTAAATAAACTACAAACAGTTAATGACATAATTTTTTAAGTGTACTCATTTTGGACCACGATTCAATTTTATTTTTATTTTTTTTGGAAAAAGTTACTTTTTTTGGAAAAAGTTAATTTTTTTGAAAAAAGTTACTTTTTTTGAAAAAAGTTACTGATCTCAAAAATATTAGACCAAATTTAAAAAAAAAACAAGTAGCAAAGTTAAATTCGACTTGGCCGAATCTATGAATACCCTCCACAATGCCCTTTCTAAGTGATAGTAAATTTTCTAACGCGAAAAAATATAATGTTTGATTAGAAATATTTTATTTTGTGTAAAAAAACTTTTTTTTAAGTAATTTTTGAAAAAAAAATAATTTAGTAATTTTTTTTTGAGTGTAAAATTTTTTTCAAGTGTGGTTTTTTAGTGTAAAAATATTTTTGAGTGACAAAAATACGTTGTAAAATATTTTTAAAACATGTTTAAGACGTGAATTTAGGGTGAACCTATTCAGAAATTCACACTAAGAAAATTATGTCATTAACTGTTTGTAGGTTATTTTAAAAAGTAATCAGTACAGTTATTTTAAAAGAAAAATCATTAATTTTATTATGGACTTCTTATTTTCTACTGTTTCTGTAGTTTAAAAAAAATAATTTACTGTATTAAAAACGAATTTTCTGTTACATTAAATTTCGGCAGTAAAAAATTTCTAATATATAGTTTTACTGTTTTTCAATACAAAATAACTGAATATTCACTAGTTTTTTAATGTTTTGGTTAGTCATTAAATTAACATTTAAAATTGACTGTATTGTGTTTTTATTTTAAAAGAAAAAACACTGGAATGGTTTTTAAATAAAAGTTCATTTGTTTTAAGTGAATATTCACTGGAATTTACCTACATAATTTTTTGAGTGCACGCTTTCGCTAATAACTTTTGAACCACTGGACCGAAATGGTCAGGGGAACGGAAAAATATGCATGCCAAGCTTCAGCATTCTCAGAATTGCCTTTAGAATGTTATCGTGTTTTTTTATCTCGTAAATTCGTAGAAAACACGCTAACTTTTAAAAGACTTTACGGAGGCTCCTGAAGTTTGGCATATATGTTGGGCATTTACCTGGTCAGGTTGGTGTTGCAATCCAGCGTAATTGGTTCAGTGGTTCAAAAGTTATGAGCAAAAGAGTAAATTTCGGCAAGGGTTTCTCGATAATTTACGATATAAAAAACACGCTAACTTTCGAAAGACAATAAAGAGACTGCTGAAGCTTGCCATATATCTTTGCCGTTCCCTAGGTCTGTTTGGTATTTAATTTCAGCTCAATCGGTCCAGTGGTTTAAAAGTTATAAGCAAAACCCTGAATTTCAGATTGGTTTCATCTTAAATGCCACGTGTTAAACAAGTACTATTAAATGCATTGGTGGTTACTTAACAATGCTTTTCAAACTTGGTTAGTTTTAAAGCAGTGCTTTTTAAACCTGTTTAGTTTTAAAAGCATTGGTAACTTAAAAATTACACTCGAAAAAGATTTTACACTCAAAAAAAAATTTACACTTAAAAAAAATTTTACACTCAAAAAAATTTAGTTTTTTTTTTACTAAAATGACAATATTTTGTGTACATACGTACCTGCATTCACTCAGAAATATTTTTACAGTAAAAAAACATTAAACTCGAAAAAATTTTACACTCAAAAAAAAAATTACTAATTTTTTTTTAATGACAAAAAAAGAGTTTTTTACTCAAAATAAAATATTTCTAATCAAAATTGTTAATTTTTTTCACGTTAAAAAATGTACTATACTTTAAAAATGTATTGTGGAGGGTATTCATAGATTCGGCAAAGTCGAATTTAACTTTTCTACTTGTTTTTTTTTTTTTTGTTTTAACTTTAATTAATTTTTTTGTGCTGCCATATTATGCTGAATTTTTTAGCTTTTTAATTATGGATTCTTTTAGTGCCCCTGATAATGATGATTTTTACCATATAACTTGGTTTAATTTTGTGGCGATTTATGTCACTAATTACATGCAAATATATATAAGTATTTATTTTATTTCAATCATATACTCTGTAATAAATTATAAATTCATTATAAAATTATATCTGTTCTATAAATATAGACAATCATACTTAATAACAAATAATAATAATAAAAATTTACTAACTTCAGTAGTAAGAATTCATACCGATCATTTACTTAAATAGTGTTATAACTCAAAAAACGCGTTTTTTTTGAGTTAATGATACAGAATTATTCGTTGTATTATGATTAACGTTGTGTCAAAAATTAATATTGGTATCTTTCAAACTCACCGTTTGCGAGGAGAACACGCAATTATTACATTTTCTATATACCTGCCTTTAGGAATGGAAAACCAGCCAGTTTCAATTGTAAACTTTAAAGGCCTTTTCTGCAAATTAAAATATTTTAAGTTATGACACTTTTCAAGTTAATGAGCGATATATTTGTGTATATTTTCATAATTAAATTTAATAAATTCTTAATTTGTTTGATAATGATTCATAAATGGGCCATAAATTAATAAATATTTATCATGATAAAACTTTTGGTTTTTATTTTTATTAAACGAAAACGTTGTATTCTACTATTTTGTTGTTGTTATAAAATTTATCTATTAGAAATTAACTAAATTATTTGGTATTTAATTATTTTTTTGTTTATCTGAATATTATTGCTTAATAATCGTTTCTAATTATAATTGGGAAATTTGTTTTTGTTAGATTAGACTATAAAAGCGGTCAACAAAGAAATATCTCCTAATTTCTTTGATATATATATTTTTTTTTTAATTAATAAAATTACTAAAATTGACACTTAAATTGAACGGAAATTGTTGATAAAGTACGAATGACGTTCACTGTTTTTCATATCATTGTTTTTAAAAAAGATTAGAAAAACATTTTAATATTTATTGAATTATTGTTTGGCCTGGGTGTTCTTTAAAAAAATTTAATAAATTTATACTTGAAAACAATTTTCGCTGAAAACAATTATTTCACTTTAAATATTTTTTTTTTCAAACCAAAACCGTTCATAAATATTCCCACAATTGAAATTTACCTAATAGTTTGGAAATTTTCTTAAGGGGGGCTTAAAGGAAAAAAACAGTCTTAACGTGTCCTTGACTCAAAGAATATGATCGCTGAATACCCGAAGATTTAGTTTCTGAGTTACGATTTACTGTTATTGTTATAGTTTCTGAGTTATTTAATTTTAAAATTTCTCAAGATCACAGGTTCAAGAAAGGCTTAGAGATCCAAATTAGTGTGCCTTAAATTTTATACTAAATATGGCCGTTGGACTTTAATATTGAAAACTGTATGTATTTTATATTTTGAGTAGGTTTTTTCAAGCTCGAGGTCATTATTTCCTTTACTAATTACAACTATGATATTTTTATAGAATAACTAGCTGTTTTGCACCCGGCGTTGCCCGGGTTGAAAAAATATTATTGTATAATGAATTAGTTTTTTATTAGCATACTTACTTCTGCATACTTTTCACTGGGATTATGGGTTGAGCAATTTTTTTTTCGATTTCGCTTAGCTTCGGGGTTTAAAACAGTTACCATTTAGCGTAAATATTAGCACGACAAAATATTGGACGTTGGGCCCATTTTTGTTTTGGGTTCCTTTTTGACTTGAAAGGCGGAAAGCTCCGAAAAAAGTGAAAAAAAAACGATTTATTTTTACTGAAGATATAAGTTTTAAGTTGTTCATCGTTAAAAAAATGTTTCGAAATGTCAATTAATTTGTATCGAAAATTTGACAGTCATAAGTTTGGTTATGTTTCGCGCATCAGTAAACAAAAAATAAACGTTATAATGAAACAGGTAAAAAAACGTTCAGTACATTGCAAAAGGCGTGGCAGTTAACACCCCCTTGTCCGATCGCCCGTTGATGCAGACTTAAGTTCCCGCCTCGGTTGTATATCTGTGGAGAAAGTTTTGTCAAAATCTGTTTAGTCGTTTAAAGCTACGTTCGCAATGTCATGTCGGAGTCAATCCAATCCGCGGCACAGATTGAAATGTTAACTATGCAAAATGCAGATTAGAGTTCTCTCAGATTCGAAATGTCATTTTACTTACCCTTCTCAGAATTTCACAAAATCACGAAATTAAAACTGGGGCACTTAATTAATTTATTTAAATCTAAATTTTTTTTTATCAAAACTTTATTAAAATTATTTATATTTGTTTTGTTTTTATATTTTTTTAATGAAATTATTTGAGATGGAACTTTCACAGAGCTGTATTCTTTTCTGTTAACGGTTAACATAGGCTCTGTTAACGCAGATTGGAAACTTCAGTGTAGAATATGTTTGACTCTGGAGTGAATTGAAAAAATATAGTCAAATTCAAAAATATGAAAGTACAATAGGAAAATGTATAAAATTTTCTACAGATTGGAGTACTCCAACATTGTGAATGCGGCTTAGGAGTGATTAAGGAACAGGCAGAAAAAATTATAACATAAAGTTCCGCATCTTACATGGCATAAAGTTGCGAAACGGGAAAAATTTTTTTTTAATTAAATACAAAGGGTTGCGGCATTTTAAGCCTCTTTGCCCGATCGCTTCGGTTAGTACTTCATGAAAAGTAGTATTTCATGAAAATCGGTTCAGCCGTTCTAAAAAGCGATCTATTTTGGCTCATAGTTTTTGCCTAGGTTAATACTGTTTGTTGTGAAAATATCATAAAAATCGGTTCAGCAGTTTAAGCGTGATTTCGGAAAAGGCAGAAATAACGTTCAATTAAATACAAAGGGGCGTGGCATTTTCCGCTCCATTGCCCAAACGCGACCTATTGTGGTTCATAATTACCGCCTCGGTCAGTACTATCTGTGGTAAAAATTTCATTAAAATTAGTTCAGCCGTTTTTGCTTGAATATGAAACGGGTAGAAATAAATTTTAATTTAATACAAAGGGGCGTGGCATTGTACGCCCCATTTGTCTATCACAATCTATGGTGGCTCATAGTTTTCGTCTCGCTTAATACTATCTGTGGTGACAATTTCATGAAAATCGGGTTAGCCGTTTAAGCGTGATTGCGGAAAAGGCAGAAATAACTTTCAATGTAATACAAAGGGGCGTGGCGTTCTACGCCCCTTTTTCGATCTCCCTCTTTTGGGGCCATAGTTTTAGCCTCGGTTAATGCTATTAGTGGTAAAAATTTCATTAAAATCGATTTAGCCGTTTATACGTTATTACGGAAAAGGCAAAATAAAGTTCCATAAAATAAAAAGGGGCGTGGCATTTTACGCCCCTTTGTCCGATCGCGGTCGCTTATGGCCTATAGTTCCCGCCTCGGTTAGTACTATCTGTGGTGAAAATTTCATGAAAATCGGTTCAGCCGTTCTCCTCTGATTGCGGAACAGACAGACAGACAGACAAACAACACTCAGATTTATAATATTAAAAATAGGGATTTTCAAGAAATTTATTTTTCTGTTTTAAATTTATTTATGTTGGTCATTTTTTTGACAAGACTTAATCGACACGTGTTTCGGAATTTGTCAGATCCCATTGTCAAGATTATTTAGCAAAAATAATCTTGACTCAAAATATAATATTTTAAAGGTCGAATAAAACAATTTTTATTTTTTTATAAAAATTAATCAGAATTTGAACAAAATGGTTAGCACGCCTTGGTATGTATTTATATTTTAGTTTGATCATTAACGATTGTCATTAAAGACCCTTTACTACTTGTAGTATAGGGTTTTTATTTTTGCTAAATAATCTTGACAATGGGATCTGACGAATTCAGAAACACGTGTCGATTAAGTCTTGCAAAAAATTACCAACATAAATAAATTTAAAACAGAAAAATAATTTTCTTGAAAATTATTCTAGGAGAATATCATAGTTTTAAGTAGTAAAGGAAATAATGACCTCGAGCTAGAAAAAAAAACTGCTCAAAATATAATATTTTAAAGGTCGAATAAAACAATTTTTATTTTTTAATAAAAATTAATCAGAAGTATGTATTTTATTTTTAGTTCCTCAAACAGAAAAAAGAATTTGATTTAATGTTAAAGTAACTTGATAACTTCTAACTCAAGTATTTGACAAATCCATGAAATATGAAATATTGAATATACGATTTAGCGATATCTTATCTACAAAAGCAATTGAACAATAATTAAAATGTAATCATTTTAAACTGAAGACATGCTACACAGAGTCTCCACTTAAACAAAAATAAATCAATAATACAACAAACTCTTGAAGTGCGAGTTAGGGTATACTATATTGAACGAATTTATATTCCGGCAGGAAATATAAAAAGGTGGGGAAATTGGTACTCCCAGATATTTTTTTTTTATTTTCACAACTGTTACAGGTTATAGGTTACAAAACTGAGTTCTTGGAACTAAAATGTATGTAATTCAATTATTCTAAGACGAATAGTAGCGATGTTAAGTTTGATTTTTTAGATGTTGTTAAAAGGCGATATTACATATTTTTTTCGGTAGCTCCCCAAACTAGTTTGGTAAACACAAAGTTCTAAAAGAATTTTTATACTAAAGAGTAAAACATCATGCATAACTAGGAACAAGCTTTAATGAGGAACAAAAAGCGGTGATTGTTAAGGCCCTAAGATGGGCGCCAAAAGAATTTAATAGAAACTCTATTATATTCATTAATGCTTTTGTAATTTTCTGGGTAATTATTGTGCATGCCTAAAAGAAATGTTGAAATAGTAAGAAACTAGAACCATATATGTATAAATAAATAAAATCAGAAGCCAATTTAAAAATAATAATAATAACCACGATAAGTTACAATTAGTGCTTGAATATGTGGCTAAAAAATATGTAATACAAACAGTTGAATATTAATAAAAATTAACCCTTTCTACATTTAAGGGTAGGCTAGGTTGTAAGTGGCTGTTGACGTTTTACCTCAGCAAACATATACTCTGAGGTCCATTGTGATACCACGGGACTGCAATAGGTTTCCTGTTCTTATAAAACTCCCAAGATATTGAATTTTGAAGTCTGAGAAATCAAAAAGATCATGCAGCTCCCTAGATCTCAGTGAAGCAAGTCTCTAAACAGAAAGTGCCGGGCAATGGCAGATGAAGTGATCGATAGTTTCCAATTCCTCTTCATCCATGCAACTCCGGCAAAAGTCATTTGACTGCATATTCAACCGCTCTGCGTGCTTCTCTATAAGACAGTGTCCGGTAATTACAGCCATCACCGTCGAAATATCTCCTTTTGGAAGCGATATCAGCTCAATTGTGCACTCAAAAAATTATGTCATTAACTGTTTGTAGTTTATTTAAAAAGTTTTCCGTTTAGTCGTTTTTAAAAGAAAAAACATTTGTTCGATGTTCAGTTTTTATTAATGACTACTTCAGTCCTTTGTTTCAAAAATAACGCACTAAAAAATAAAGACTTTCATTAACATTTAATTTTTAAAGTCATTTATTTTTGTTCTGTAAGTAAAAACTACTGATTATTCTTTTGATTTTTAATGATTTTTTTTTTTTAAATTGTTGGTATTTTTTAATGAAATATCATTAGTTTTTACCTACACAAGTCAGTTATTTTTTTGTAGAAAAAAAAAATCAAAAAATTATTTAAAGAAATATAAAAACACTAGCTGTTTTGCACCCGGCGTTGCCCGGGTTGAAAAAATATTATGTAATGAATGAGTTTTTTATTAGTCAATTTATCTACTTCTTCGTAGCTTTTCATTGGTGAATATAAACCTATTCATGAGGTTTGGTCGATTTTTTTTCGATTTCGCTTAGCGTCGGGAACATGGTGTGTACGTTTTCCTCCGTCATGGGAACAAACCTAATATTAATGTATTTGTTTAATGGCTTTTAAAAGGAACCTATAGTTCCATCCTCGGTCAACACTTTATGTAGTGAAAGCATCAATAAAGACATAACTTTCACTGTAGTTCAAGTGGGTGTGGCATTTAACGCATTTAGTTCAATTTTGGTCTGATGTGACCTATAGTTCCCCTATTAGTTAGCACGTGAAGAAAATTGCAATTAAATTTACTCAGCAGACATAACTCACGCTAAAGTACAAAGGGCGTGTCATTATATGCATTTTTATCAATCGCTGTTTAATATTGGCTATATCACTATTTGTGTTGGAAATTTCATTGAAATCGGCTCAAGTGTTTTCTGGTTCTGATATAGCAAATAGTTCGCGTTCAGTTAGTTCTAACAGTAGTGTTTAAAATTGGTTAAGTCGTTTTTGCATTATAGCAAATAAGCCAGAAATAGCGTTCTGTATATTACAAATCGACGTGGCATTTTACACCCATTTGTCTAATCGCGGGCTAATATGGCATATCGTTCAACAGGATAAAATATTTTTTTTTAAGTTAATACAAAGGGGTGCGGCATTTTAAGCCCCTTTTCCCGATCACCACGGTAAATACCATCTGTGGTGAAAATTTAATTAAAACTGGTTTCACCGTTAACTAAGGTGACCATACGTACTCTTTTTTAGAGGACAATACTCTATTTTAACTGGCTGTACTCTATAAATTTTTGTGTCCTCTTTCTGTCCTCTTTTTTCAAAATTTGTCCTCTTTGTCCTCTTTATTTTTTAAAGCATGATCAATATTTGTTTTTATTTTAATAAATTAAAACAAATTTTATTTCACGGCGGTCACCGGTTGTTACTGTCAAATCGTATGGAAAATGTCGCGCCCTGCCTGTTCTGTTCTACTCCTACTGAATTTTCTTTTCGTAAAAGTGGCCACACACTTGCAGTATCGTTGTATTACTTGTTGGATGGACGTGTATTAGACTGACTCACCTTATATAGGGGGAAAAAAGGTTAAAGTTGTACCCCCCTGAAAATTAACTTTGATATTTTTTATGATGAATCCTAAAGTATAAGGGTTTTAGCGATCAAAAACGGTCAAAAACTTGTATTTTTCGTGAATAAAGAATTCGATAAATTGTTTCTGCATTGAAAGATTTTAAAAGTCTAACCAGAGACTCGAGATAGCGAGATATTTACGTTGGTTTTTTGATGCTTTTCAATTCAATTTTATTGAAAATTAAGCTTTGCCATTTTTGTCCGATTTTTACTTTTAAACATCTTTAAAAAGGTGTTGACTAGCGCTTGATGGTACTCGCGATCATTTATGTGAATGTAAAATTGCCTAAAAAATATGTAAAAAATGTTGAATTCGAATATTTTTTTACTTTTTTTCTTTATGTCCTCTATTTTTATTTTCAAAATCTGGTCACCTTACGTTAACGCGTGTGTACGGATCAAGCAGAAATAAATTTCAATGTATTGCAAAGGGACGTGGCAATTCACGCCTTTGTCTGGTCGTGTCTATAGTTTCCGCCTAAATAAGTACTAACTAACTGTGGCGAAAATTAAAATAACCGTTTAAAACGTGATTACGGAAAGGCAGAATTCATTCTGCCTTTCCGTTATCACGTTTCAGTACATTGCAAAAGGCGTGGCAGTTGATACATACTAAAGTGCCCGCCTCTGTTAGTACTATCTATGGAAAAGAGTTTGTTAAAATCGGTTTAGTCGTTTAAGCGTTATAAAGGAACAGGCAGAAACACTTTCAGTATAGTACAAAGGCGCGTGTCAACTTACGCCCCTTTGTCCGAACGCGCTCTATTTTAATCTATAGTTCCAGCCTCGGTAAGTACTTACTATCTGTGGTAAAAATTTCATTCTAATCGGTTTAGCAGTTTATGCTATATTACGGAACAGACAGAAATAGCGTTCAAATAAATAAAAAGGGCGTGCTATAAGGGTTCAAGTTGAAAAAATGCAGAAGAAAAATTGAATTTCTAAAAATTATCGACATTTCTGGTATTTCCTATACCGGTTTCAAACACCCCAGTTAGTTTCATCATCAGTAGGATTTTAAATGTCGGTTTGTCTTGTTAATGAAAACTGTTTTTTATATATGTTATTATTTATTATTTATTTATTATCTATTTTATTTTTTTTTAAGCATGATTACGGAACATGCAGAAAAAATAGTAAAAAGGGGCGTGACAATTTTTCTATTATAATTTCTAGTTTTCGGCTCGGTTAATACTATCTTTGGTAAAAACTTCATTAAAACCGGTTTAGCCGTTTATGCGTGATTGCGAAATAGGAAGAAATAACTTTCAATGTAATACAAAGGGGCGTGGCATTATACGCCCCCTTTCTTCGATCGTCCTCTATTTTGGATCATTCTTTTCGCTTCGGTTAATACTATCTGGTGAAAATTTCATGATAAAAATCAGTTCAGCTGTTAAAGCGTAATTGCATAAAAAGCAGAATTAGCTTTCAGTGTAACAAAAGGGGGCGTGGTTTTTTACGCCCCTTTTTTTGATCGCCCTGTATTGTGGCTCATAGTTTTCGCCTCGGTTAGTACTATCTGTGGTGAAAATTTCATGAAAATCGGTTCAGACGTTTTTCCGTTATTGCCGGACAGACAGATATAGCTTTAGAATGGTACAAAGGGGCGTGGCATTTTACGCCACTTTTTCCGATTGCTGTCGCTTATGACCTATAGTTCCCGCCTCGGTTAGTACTGTCTGTGGTGAAAATTTCATGAAAATCGGTTCAGCCGTTTTTCCGTTATTGTCATACATGCAGATATAGCTTTAGCATGGAACAAAGGGACTGGTATTTTACGCCCCTTTGTCCGATCGCGGTCGCTTATGGCCTATATTTCCCGCCTCGGTTAGTACTATCTGTGGTGAAAATTTCATGAAAATCGGTTAAGCCGTTCTGTACTTATTGCGGAACAGACAGACAGACAGAAAGACAGACAGACAGACAAACCAACAATCAGATTTATAATATTAATAGGGATGTTTGTATCAAGTGGCTTTGGCACGATGGGTAGAGTGTCTGGCCAGAATGTAGTTGATTGCGGGATCGATTCCCCAAAAATTTTATTAAAAATTTTTAAAAAAATATTTCAATAAAAAATTGTAAAAAAATTACCTTCGAAATCATTAATTTTTATTGTTTTCGTAGGTTATTTTTTTGAAATTTGTTGGTAAAAATAACAGAACTATCATTAATTTTTAATGTTTTCGTTTGTTATTTTTTTCGAATTTGTTGGTAAAAAAGAGTGAAAAAAACGTAATTTTTTAATGTTTAGTGTTATTTATTTTAGAAAAGTTTGCCAACAGTAAAAAATAAATTTAAGTGTGTTTTCATTTATTTTTGGCTACAAAATATTTTGAGTGTTCGCTTCTGATGAAGATACGGCCAGATCGGTCGTGTTGTCTCACAATCAGTCGTATAAGTCGTGCGTCAAACTGCTTGGCCATCTCATTTAAATATGTGCGGCAGTTAAGGGCAGATCTTGTTTTCAGATACATTGACTCCAGGGACTTGACCGCGGCTTGACAGTCAGAATAGATGTTGACTGTGGTTGTAGACAAGACATTGCAACTCATGTAGTCTGCCACTTTATTTATTTCCAGCATCTCTGTCTGGTAAACACTGTAATGATTTGGCAATCTTCGCGCCAGGCTCAATTCAAGCTCTTCCGAATATAATCCAAAGCCCACCGTATTAAAATCTATGGAATCTCCACTACCTGGAATGTCCCTTATCCAAGACTTCCTGAATTGTATAATAGTGGAATGGCCGACGTAGCCGCATACTACCTACCCAATATGTCCAATGGTATTAGGTAAAGGAGGATTTCTAATGCAGCAGTAGGTATAGAACGTAGGTATAGAACGTAGGTATAGAACGTAGGTATAGAACGTAAATATATTACGAAGAGCACCAGTGATGCACATCAACGCCATTCTCTGTACATTCGTGATAAAGACACAGTTCACCGTTGTCTGTAAAGGCCACCAGGCAATGATTCCATGAGTGCTTTGCAAATTCCTTTCGTGAACGTGAGTGAGTGTGAGTCAAAATTCACTCACGCGTTTATCTCCGACTTTGTCCTGATGTTTGTAACTACTCGACTAGTGCCCCCCATTTTCCGGTTCACGGTATTCCCTGGATTAACGGTATTCCCGGGTTTGGTACCGGTCTCCCGGACCTAGATATATTCCTGGGAATACCGGTATTCCCTGTTCTGATCCTGGTACCGGTTCTCGAAAAACAAAAAAAAAAATACTACACCATAAAATATTTAAATTACACCATTTAATCAGTATTTAAGAAATATACAGTTGTGTTTGAAAATTATTTAAGAATAATGTAACTATTTTTTTTCTTAAATTCATAAAAAAAAATTAAATGGTGTTTTTAACATGTTTTGTATTTTTTGGTAAAAGCGAAGAAAAAAATTTAATTGTTCAAAATTTTACAAAATATGCATACCGGTTGTCCCGGGAATACCGGTAATACCGTCGGAACCGGGAATACCGGTATTCCCAGGAATAATTCAAGAACTGCGAAACCAGTACCATTTCCCGGTTATACCGAGAACCGGGAATACCGGTATTCCCGGTACTACGGTACTGACCGTAGGCACTATAATCGATCCACTTTTAAGTATATCGATCGACTCCGAATCACTTTTTGAGTCTATTTGCCATGTAAACGGTGTACACACGATACAGGTCGCAATTATCAATCGATTTGGCAGAAATTTAAAACTTGAGCTTCTTTGGCTTAAGGACGAATCCTATTGAAATTAGAAAAAATCAGCTCATGTTTTGACCTAGCCATCATACAAACGTCTCCTATACATTTAGCCCAAATGCCTCTAACAACCGTAATATAATAGCCATTTTTCCGAAATTCAGCAGGTAAACGTATTTCGTATTCACAAATCATTATTCCAAATTTTAAAAGAATCGAATCAGTCCCTTCTCGATACTCACATAAATCTCTCAAAATTCATGAAAATTGGGAAATGTTTTGGTAAAATTTATTTTGTAGGTGTTAAACGTACACATACATATATATACTAGCTGAAGCACCCGGCGTTACCCGGGTTGACTTAGACATGAATATCTAAATAGCTTCTCCCCGGCGCCATCTATAGGGACCTTTCATATATACTAATTTTCTCATGAGGAAACATACATACATTCCAAAGTATGGTAAAATTTCAGTGAAATGGAGAATTTTGTTAATAACTTAACCCCAGCGCCATATACCGAGTCCAAATTTTATCAGAAATCTTATTTTTGTTTAAAAAAATATTTTGTAAAATTCACCCAAATCGTACCATAAATACCAAAAATTGAAATATTGCGACAACCTATAGTAATTAAACTTAAGAGAAACCTGGCTCAAGACTAAACAAATATATTCTTCACCAAGTTTGGTATCAATCAGTCCAGCGGTTCTTAAGTTTTAGCAATACTACACCGCACAAACGTTTTTATATATTAAGATATTTTACTTAAACCGCGATGTGGGTGCCCAAAGATTTTTTTGGTTTTTATAAGACCAAGGCATGCTTTCTGAAGCATTTGATGTAGAATCTGGAGTAAGACAAGGCTGTATACTGTCACCACTTTTATTTATTTTGATCCTAGACGAAGTTATGAGAAGTACTGTCCAGGGTAGGAAAGGAATCCAATTGAACCCATTTACACATCTCGAAGACATCGAATATGCTGATGATATATGTCTGATGAGCCAAAAACTTAGCAGTCTTCAGGAGAACCTAACGGAACTTAACGAAAACGCTAAAATTGCAGGACTGGAGATAAACATTTAGAAGCCGAAATTTATGTCTGGTGGTTACGGTGGTTACAGTGCATTACATCAACCAACATTAATAATTGGTAATGAGGAACTCGAAAATGTTCAAATTTTCAACTACCTTGGCAGTACTGTTGGTAATAGGAGTGGAGCTGAAGAAGATGTCACGAACCGGATAAACAAAGACAAGTCTACGTTTGGTATGTTAAATAACATTTGGCGGTCTAGTCAAATATGAAAAAATACAAAACTAAGAATTTTTAACTCAAATGTAAAATCGGTTCTGTACTACGCATGCGAGACCTGGAAAAGTACAAGAAGCATTGATAAACGTTTACAGACATTCACAAACAAATGTCTCAGAAATATCCTGGGTATATGGTGGCCAAATCGTATAAGTAACGCAGACTTGTGGTTACACACAAATCAAAAACCAGTTCCAAATGAAATAAAACGAAGAAAGTGGCGGTGAATTGGCCATATACTTTGAAGGCCTACAGAAAACATAGCTCGACAAGCACTAACTTGGAACCCTCAAGGAAGTCGACGCCCTGGTGCACCATCAAAAACCTGGAGAAGAACTATTGATGAAGAGTTGGGTACTGCAAATTACAGTTGGAATGACATTTGCCGTGAAGCTAATTATAGAGATAGATACAGAGAAGTAGTTGAGGCCCTATGCTCCAACGGGAGAGAAGGATGACAGAAGAAGTAGAATAAGACTTCAGGGGAGGAAGTTGGAGTTCCACCTGAAGGTTTTCCACCATAGCATAATTTTTTAAAATGATTTATCTCGGAGAAATCGTTAACGAAGTTACGATTTCACGATTTTTTATTACTTAAAAATCCCATAAGTCGCGAAAAAATTTGTTTTGCTATATTTTTTGAATGTGATCTTGTCTTGACAGGGAAGATCTATTTTTCCAAATATATAAAACCAACAAAAAAAATTGGTTCCCTAGAAATAAGATGATATATGTAATTTTTTGGGGGGTTTTTACTTTAACCGCGACGCGGGAGAGTAAGGAAATTTTTGATTTTCACAAAAATTTTATGGAATTATTTTAACAGCCAATAGAAACTTTTTGGACCTATTTCAGCTCAAACAAAAAATAAAAGTAAAAATCGATACGGCCTAATATGCAGTTAGTCATATATTAATTTCAGATGTAAAATTGGATATAATATGATTGAGTGTGATGGCATGATCTTCTTTAGAAAGTTAAGTTCAAATGCGGGATCGCCATTAGATAATGTATTTATTATTTAAACCTCTTAATGATACACTTATATAAACCGATCTTTTCAAGGCTGAAAAGTCTGCTTACCACAACAAAAAAGTAATAAAGAAAATTCTTAGTTAGGCTGCCTGAAGCAGGGTCGCCATTTAAAGTCCTGTTTATTAAGCCCAAATATCAAATTTATCAAAATACTTCCCTTAAACCGAAAACCCTAACAAACAATTCCAATATAAACAATAGAAGATATCAACCATAATACACGTATTCGTAAAAAAAAAAATAAAGACGTAATTGTTATCGCATTTTAGGGTAAATGAGATAAAAACGCAATAATGCATTTGACATTATTGACAGTTTAACAAATATTTATAACAGTTTAAAAAATTTTCTTTAAAAAAACAGAAAAACTCAAAACAAATATTATGTATTTTGACGAAAATATTTGAAACTTAAATCACAAAAAAAAATTCAACGTACGATTACACAGAAAAAAATATGGAGGAAACAAATTTGAGTAATCACTTGTTTAATTTTTTAAAAAAAATTTGAGTAATTTTTTAATTGACGCAATTAAAAATTTACTCAAAAATTGAAAATAAAATTTGAGTAAATAATTTAATACAAATTTAATATTTTTTTTTTTATTTATTTTTTTTTCTCTTGGTGTTTTGAATTCTCATTTAGTTTATTGTTTTTTGTATATGTATATGAAAGTTTGAAATCATCTTTATAGAATTTTACTTTGTCTTGAAGACATAAGTATATTTGGTAAAGTTTGTAAAAGCAATTTTTTTGGAAAAAAAATTAGAAACTTTTTAAAAAAATAATTTCATACATTTTGAGTAAATTTTTACTTGACACAATTAAAAAGTTACTTAAAAATATTAAAAAATTTTAAGTAAAGATTTAATTGTGTGAATTAATAATTTACTCAAATTTAATAATTTTTTATTAAAAGTTTACTCAATACTATTAAATCGTTTACTGGTGGAAAATTGAGTAATTTTTTACTCAATAGTATTAAAAATTTACTCAAAATTTTTTTTTATTTTTTTCTGTGTACCTTTCGATTCATTTTTAATTTTGGGCTTCAAAAAAAAAGATAATATGATGTGTACATTAAACGCATATTTGGTAGGGTTTCCTTATCGCAAGCCAAAAACAAATACAAAAATACGCGTTTAATTTCTTAAATTGACAGCTACTGTTTGTTGTGTCAAAAAGTAAATAATTGAAGAAAAAAATCCCCAAATAAAACAAATTCGTTAAATTGATTGCAGTTATAAAAGTGACAATTTTTAAAGAGAAAAATGTATGTTTATAACTCAATAATTAGTAAAGTCTCCGTTTTATTTATATACCCTACTCTGAATATTATAGTACTGACATATCGGACTTGACACTTAAGGCGGCGACATTAACTCAACTTGCCTACATGTCCGCAAATACTTAATATTTTTTTTTAATATGCATTATTATAATAGTTTTGTTCACATGATCAATTATTTTTATTTATTCTTTTATTTATTTACAACTCATTTTTAATAAATACAACCTAACCGAAAACTGGTAACAATGACCGTCGTCTCGTTGTAGCGAAAAAACCAAGGGTTCTGGTGGGAATCGAACCCACGACCCCCACGTGGAAAGGCTAGCACGCTTCCAACTAGCCTACGGGGGCCCCCAAGCAAATATTTAATAAAATTCACATACATGCTATTTTTCTCATGACGAAACATACATACATTCTGAAGTTCCGTAATAACTTCACTCAAGCGCCATCTACCAGATCCAAATTTTATCAGGAAACATATTTTTGTTTAATAAATACCTCTTGTGGATTATAGCCAAAGTGTAATATAAATACAAAAAATGGAGTTATGACGACAACAGCGCCACCTATCGGGTGCAAATTTTTTCAAGAAACTTATTTTTGTTTAATTAATATACTTTGTGAATTTCATCCAAATCGTACCATAAATACCAAAAATTTAAATTTTATGACAACAGCGCCACCTACCGCAATTAAACTTAAGAGAAACCTGGCTCCAGACCAAACTAATACAGTCGAACCCGGTTATAACGAACTCCAAGGGACCAGTAAAAATAGTTCGTTATAAGCGAAGTTCGCTATAAGCGGGTATATTTTTTATCAACCTAGTTTTATATCCAAAAAAAAAATAGATACAATTTTGTTTAATTTGATGTTTTTTTTCTTATTGAGAAGAAATCAATAAAAATATAAATAAATTTTATCAAAATTATAATATAAACCAAAAAATTCCAACCTTTTGTTAGTTTGATAAACATGATTGCAACACATTAAAAAATCTTTATGGGAGTTCGTTATAAAAAGGTAAATATACATGAAATTATGTTCGTGGGACCATAATAATAAGTTCGTTTTAAGCGAGGATTCGTTATAACCGAGTTCGTTATAAAAGAAGTATTTTGTGTGAAAATTGATGCTTAAACGTCGGGACTTTAGAATTAGTTCGTTATAACCGAGAATTCGTTATAACCGAGTTCGTTATAACCGAGTTTGACTGTATATTGCCAGAATTCTTGGGTGCAAAATCGTCAAAAATGTACGATTTTTATAAAAAAAAATCGTCAAAATCGTCATCCCATTTGCAGAAATCGTCAAAAAATCGTCAAAATAAAAAAGGTATATTTTTTATTGATTAAAGATTCATTCAAGCGATGTTCGCCCATCTGTTGAAGACATGATGCAGTCCAAACCAAAAGAGCTAAATCCATGCAGGATGGTTCAGTTTGAAAACTGACAAAACAAGACTAGGGAGAACAAAGTTCCCCCTGGTAAAGCTGAACCTACCTCCGAAATTTCCTCTTTATATTCTTTGTTCACCTTCTTAAACCTATGAAATATTTTTATGAAAGAAAAGGTCATGCAGTTGGGTCAAGTTAATTAGAAAATGTATTTTTTTCCGTCCGTCCTTTTCTGTGGACATTGCGTAAATATCAAAATAAATCAATTTTTTAACATTTGTCACGAAAAGAAAGATGTCCTCCGCAAAAAAACCCCACATAATTGTTTTACATTTTGGAGGGAAAAAGAGAATGTGACTCTCAATTGTTCCCTTCGTCCTTTTTGTGCAAAAATATTGGTGGATACATTTTTTAATTAACAACAATAAGCAAAAAATATTCTTGTTATTTTTAAAAATCTTCATTTTTTGGGCAAAAATCGTCAAATCGTCATTTTGCTATTTTGGGGAGTAAAAATCGTCAAAATGCAGAGAAATCGTTAAATCTGGCTACAGTGCTTTGGAGTATCTTTGGAGCCAAATCATTCCCTCTTTTCTCAAAATTTAGTTAATTTTCCCAGTTTTAAGTTCACTTTTTTTTTGAGTGTTTTTAGGAAACATTTCTAGTAAACTTTGTACACTTTGCAAAGTTGAGCAGAGTAAAAATTTGTATAGCTAGCTATAAACAATTACACTATACTAAATTAAATAAATTAAAAAATTTTTTGATTTTATTGTTTTTATAAAAAAAAAAATTTAATTATGAATTACAATTGTTGTTATAGAAAAATTCTGAGATATTTTTTCTAAAAAAAAAAAAATCAGATTCTGAGACATTTTTTCTATAGAAAAATTCTCAGATTCTGAGACATTTTTTCTATAGAAAAATTCTTAGACTCTGAAACATTTTTTCTATAGAAAAATTCTCAGATTCTGAGACATTCTTTCTATAGAAAAATTCTCAGATTCTAAGACATTTTTCTATAGAAAAATTCTCAGATTCTGAGACATTTTTTCTATAGAAAAATTCTCAGATTCTGAGACATTTTTTCTATAGAAAAATTCTCAGATTCTGAGACATTTTTCTATAGACAAATTCTTAGACTCTGAAACATTTTTTCTATAGAAAAATTCTCAGATTCTGAGACATTTTTTCTATAGAAAAATTCTTAGACTCTGAATCATTTTTTCTATAGAAAAATTCTCAGATTATGAGACATTTTTTCTATAGAAAAATGTTTAGACTCTGAAACATTTTTTCTATAGAAAAATTCTCAGATTCTGAGACATTTTTTCTATAAAAGAAATTATCAGATTGTGAGATATTTTTTCTATTAAAAAAATATTAGATTCTGAGACATTTTTCTATAGAAAAATATCAGATTTTAAGACATTTTTATTATAGAAAAATTCTCAGATTTTGATAAATTTTTTTTGCAGATTCTGAGACATTTTTTTTGTAGAAAAGTTCTCAGATTCTGATACATTTTTTATATATCAAGATTCTGAGTTTCTGAAATATGTTTTCTATATAAAAATTCTTAGATTCTAAGACATTTTTTCTATAGAAAAATTCTTAGACTTTCAGAATACGTTGATAGAAAATAGTAAAAACAAGTAGAAAAGTTAAATTCGACTTTGCCGAATCTATGAATACCCTCCACAATGCATTTTTTTTAAAGGGTAGTACATTTTTTAACGTGAAAAAATTAACAATTTTGATTAGAAATATTTTATTTAGAGTAAAAAACTCTTTTTTTGTCATTTAAAAAAAAAAAAAAAATTTACTATTTTTTTTTTTTGAGTGTAAAATTTTTTTCGAGTGTAATGTTGTTTTTACTGTAATAATATTTCTGAGTGAATGCACGTACGTATTGTAATTTTTGTAAAAAAAAAAAAAAAATTTTTTTGTGTACATTTTTTTTTGAGTGTAAAATTTTTTTTTGAGTGTAAAATTTTTTTTTAGTGTAAAATTTTTTTCGAGTGTGGTTTTTAAGTTACCAATGCTTTTAAAACTAAACAAGTTTAAAAAGCATTGCTTAAAATTTAAACAAGTTTGAAAAGCATTGTTTAGTTACCACCAATGCTTTTTAAACTTGTTAAAACACGTGGCATTTTAGATGAAACTAATTTGAAATTCAGGGTTTTGCTTATAACTTTTGAACTACTGGACCGATTGAGCTGAAATTTGAAACCAAACAGACCCGGGGAACGGCAAAGATACATGCCAAGCTTCAGTAGTCTCATTGTTGTCTTTCGAAAGTTATCGTGTTTTTAATCTCGTAAATTCGCGAAACACCCTTGCCGAAATTTACTCTTTTGCTCATAACTTTTGAACCACTGGACCGATTTGGCTGGATTGCAATACCAACCTGACCAGGTAAATGACAAACATATATGCCAAACTTCAGTGGCCTCTGTAAAGTCCTTCAAAAGTAGCGGACGGACGGACATCGCTAGATCGACTTAAAATCGATCGAGGATCATAAATATATATACTTTATGGGGTCCTAGACCAATATTTCGAGGTGTTACAAACGGAATGACAAACTTATATATACCCTCTATCACTAGATGGAGGGTATAAAAAGCTATAGGGCTATAACTTTGCTGTAGTAGAATCTGAAACTGGTCTTGTTTATATTGTTGATCTTAACTTTTCGGGTATCATATGTAGGCTGACCATTCGTAATGATTTGATCAGTACATGTACTGATTTTTGGCCACGTGTACTGATCGAAAAACGATGTACTGATTTGTACTGATTTTTTGAAATATGTACTGATTGTACTGATTTTTGAACATTTCAACAAAAAAAAATATTTTATTTGAAAATTCTATACAAAAATTTGAATTTCGATAAAAAAGTCGTCTGAGTAGTGTTTAATAACTTAAATCTGACAATGAGATCGTTTGTATTGAATTAATACTGAGAAGCTAATCATCAAAAGGTTCCTTTCTTAACGCGAAATGTATCTGAGCATAAGTTTAATTTGATTTTCACAAATTTATATGAAAAGCGCACAAAATCTTTATGGTTTTCTATAACAAAAAGTTAAAGGGATGATGGATTTGCTATATTTTTAGAAAGATAATGTAATGACATAAATCCAAATGATTCTGAAATGTTCGATAAGGTAATTTAATCAAAATTTATTGGAAAAAATGCTCGGAACATCAGTGTTAAAAAAAAAAACACTGTGCTTATTATCTGGGAAGTTTTCTAAAAGGAAAAGATATCCGAACTTAATGGGAAAAGTCCTCAGATTCTAAGGAATTTTCTTATTCTACACTGAAACTATTTTGTTGGTAAAACATTCAAATGACGTTGTTTGAATCCAACTAAAATTTCTGCAAAATAACGGCAACAGCCTTTGGGAGTTGTTTTTTTAAGAGTTATTTTAATTGCCCGCAAGTTTGTTAGTTTATCCGAAATTTTTTTATTTGTTGAAAAAAATCGTTAGTATGCCCAAACTTGGGCGTACTGATTTGAGTTCAGAAAAAAATGGTCACCCTAATCATATGGGACTTAGTTTCCAATTCTGTTCTATTGATAACCTCATAATGTCACCATTTAGACATATTAAGGCATGAAATGTTTTTGTAATCTGAAACTGGTAGCAAAATATTTATTATCCGCATTAAAAGACAGCATTATAAGGAATCATGATGTATTTTTACCTCTATATAGCTTTAAATATTTATAACTGATTCTTGGTTTATATATTATATTTAATTTTGTTTGCTTTTCGGGTGTCATAGTTTCCAGGACAATTTTGCGTTTCTGTTTCTTACCCACAAGAGCTTACAAATGTTAATCATAATCCATGTAACCGTTCTTCAAAATCGTTGCTAGTTTCAGTTACATTCAAATTAAATCAGTTTTGGAAAATTTAATATACTAAATATATTATTTTGTTTATACCCTCCACTCTAGTGATAGAGGGTATATATAAGTTTGTCATTCTGTTTGTAACACCTCTAAATATTGGTCTAAGACCCCATAAAGTATATATATTCATGATCCTCGATCTCTAAATATCCCAAAATTTGACCTTTGACCCGAATAAAAACCAGGTTAATATTATTCCATTTTCCTAAAACGTTAAGGGTTAAAGTCCAACATTATTTTTAATAATTTACTTTGTGAAATTTTAAAATTTTTACCAAATTTTTTCCATATTGAGTAAATTGTGGGCAAAAAAGTCATTTTCCTCGAAATCCGCTGAGTTTATGTAAATCGATGCCCCCGCCAAACTATCCGAGGAATATCCCCAAATTTTATAAGATTCTGTGGTTTTTTTTAACATTTTTCTTAATTTTGTTTACGAAAATTAAAAAAAAATCAAAATATCAGTTTTGAGAACCACGCCAAATATAATGCATATTTTTGGCCTTACCATGAAACGGGTTAATGACATCCTAGAATGACAGTACTTCATATCTGAGTATTTATGATAGAATAGAATATAAATATGGGTTTACATTGGTTTATTTCAATAAAATTAGGAAATTGTGGCTGATTTTCGTGTTTTAGGGGTCATTTTGTAAAAATTGGGTAATTTTGACCTCGAAAGTCTTACAATGGTTAATTTTTGAAAGACCAAAAATTTTTAATATATCTTCTTATACTGAAAACAACTCGTGTACCACTTTTTAACAATATATTCAAAAAACAACAACATTTATTCAATGTTTTTCATCAAAATATGGCTATTTTCGTGTGTTTGACCTTTGACCTCGATGCGCCTCATGTTAACGTTGTCCGATTTGGCCAAAAATTTTAGCATAGCGTTTTTAGGCCAAATGTAAAAAAAATTAGGGGTGCAATCCTTGAAAGTCGAAGTTTTGCAAAATAGCTGCCACCCTAATAGCCTAGGAAAATAAGGAGAAAAAGGGCAATCTGCGGAAAATCGGATAGGTTCTCTGAAAACTTGCACAGACCTTTGTTTTGACAATCTAAATAAGAAAAAAAAAGTCCCAAGAAATTACCCGTGTCCTTGCTGAGATATTGAGGTCAAAGTTCACAAAAACCGGGTTTTTTACAGTTTTTTGCTAATATCTCGATTGATATGCGTCATATGCTTTAAATGTCTATTACAAAACTTGTAGAATATAAAATTATCTACAATTTGTTTCTTAATACTTTTTTCGTATCTCTCACCGTTTCTGAGATATTAAGGCCAAAATTCACAGTTTTTTGCTAATAGCTCGCTTGATATGAGTGATACGCTTTAAAAGTCAATTAAAGAACTTATAGAATATAAAATTATGTACAAATTTCTCTTTATAATTTTTTTTCGTATCCCTCACCGTTTTTGAGATATGGGCGAATTTATCTTTAATTTATGAATATAATAGGGGGACAAAAAATAATGACACCAAACATAAGAACTGGAAAGGGCATATTTTTAAAACGAAATCGTGTATTACTAAAAAATAAAAAGTGCTTCGTAGATAATTAATCTAGTTTTTATTTGAGTCTGTTCTAGAGCAGATTGTGTAATTAATGAAAATGCTGCGGAGGTCGAATTGTAAAATTAAGTTATTTTAAAATATTTTTTAGAAACAGGTAACTAACAATAAGTGTAAACTAATTAAAAAAAGCAACAAAAAATATTTCTTGTTTTATAAAAAAAAAGTTGGAGGTCATTAATTAAAAGTTTCAGACAATCCTGGTCTGAAATTTTTGTTAATCGGTAAGTTATATGATACCAGAAGATAAACAAAAAGATTATTACTAAAAATACAAAATTTTTGTACTTAGAAAAAATCGAGTTTTTTTGGGAAACATATTGGGAAACCTGTATCAAAAAATATTTTAATACTTATATTTTATTTTCTGGCTCGACTCTCGTAGCATACACTTAAAATAAAACCTATGTCAAAGCTGCAGAAAAATCTGCCCATTTTGAGCTAAATGAGAAAATCTATCAAGACAGCAGACAAATCTGCTGATTTCAGCTGAAAATTTCCTGATTTTAGCAGAAAAATCAGTTAATTTTAGCAGAAAAAATCGGTTGATTTCAGCTAACCAATCTAATGATTGGTTGAAAAAAAAAAAAAAATTTTTTTTAAAGATAGTTGCTAAATATTTCTGTAAAATTAGAAAAATAATCTGCTGATTTCTATTATTTTCTTTACTAAATGACTGAAAACTTAGTAAAAAGATCCATTTCAGCTTGTTTACAGATTTTTTGACAAGATTTTTTTTTTCCTGAGTGTATTCATTAATTACACAATCTGCTCTAGATCAGACTCAAATAAAAGTTAGATTAATTATCTACGTAGCACTTTTTATTTTTTTAGTAATACACGATTTCGTTTTAAAGATATGCCCTTTTCAGTTTTCATGTTTGGTGTCATTATTTCGTGTCCCTATTATATTCATAAATTAAAGATAAATTCGCCCATATCTCAAAAACGGTGAGGGATACAAAAAAATTACAAAGTGAAATTTGTACATAATTTTATATTCGATAAGTTTTTTAATAAACTTTTAAAGCGTAAGACTCATATCAAGCGAGATATTAGCAAAAAGCTGTAAAAAATTAGGTTATTGTGAGTTTTGGCCTTAATATCTCAAAAACGGTGAGAGATACGAAAAAAGTATTAAGTAACATATTGTAGATAATTTTATATTCTACAAATTTTATAATAGACTCCTAAAGCGTATAATGCATATCAAGCGAGACATTAGCAAAAAACTGTAAAAAAACCCGGTTTTTGTGACCTTTGACCTCAATATCTCAGCAAGGACACGGGTGATTTCTTGGGACTTTTTTTTCTTATTTAGATTGTCAAAACTAAGGTCTGTGCAAGTTTTCAAAGAACCTATCCGATTTTCCGAAGATGAACTCTTATTTTCCTGGGCTATAATGTATAGACGTACGATCACCAAAATCATTTATAATAATCTCTATCAAAATTAAGCAGACCCATATTTTTTCGTTTGGCGAAATTCCTGCTAGTTCGGCTTTAACAGGGATTTTCCCGAAAGCCCTTATTTTTTCATAAGGTGGCAACCCCTTTTTTAAATTTGAGATTGGGCAGCAAAAAAAAAATAGGTAACTCTTTTTTTCCCCCCTCATTCCCATATTTAAGTTTCAGGACAACCTGTGAAAGACCTTCCTAGTAAGTTTAAGGAAAATTCATAAACTATTTTCAAAGAATTTTTTTCCTAAATTTTAGTAATGTCTTTTTTTTCAGTGTATGCAAATCAGAATTCGAGAATCTGAAGAAAATCGCAGTTATGAACCTTATGTCAAAAACTGTTTGCGTCATCGACTAACGCGTTCTGTTCTTGTCGTTGAGGGAACGTGTGGGATAGACCAGCCGGTCTATGCGAGGAATAATTCAAATCGGTTATGCCAGATTGTGCAGGTACAAGACTTTTATTTAAAGTTCACAGAGCTTTTATAGGGATCTCGCATAGATCTTCATTACCTGGCCTAAACTTTCATTACGTGTATAATTTTTTTTTGTTAAAAAAAATTGTTGTCAATACAATGTGCAAGTATGCAGGCAAACATATTTTTGTTGACATTAATAACGTGATTGGCGTCAATTTCCATGTCGAATTTCATATCATTTCAGGTTGTTTTTTTATTATTTCTCTTTTTTTTTTTTTAAAAAGTAAAGAACAATAACTTTTAAATATGATTCAAGTTAAAAAATAAATGAATAAAACTCATGACAGTAGCTGCATTTTCAATTATAAACAGATGTAATATTGATAAAATACCAAACATGCTGCCTGTCTGTCTGTCCTTATCTAAAAGTCAACGGAATGACTGGGTTATAAACGAAAATTACACAATGTGTACATTAGAGCGACTCAACTTGTATGGAAGA
Organism: Pegoplata infirma; assembly: GCA_963921195.1. Taxonomy (NCBI): domain Eukaryota; kingdom Metazoa; phylum Arthropoda; class Insecta; order Diptera; family Anthomyiidae; genus Pegoplata; species Pegoplata infirma. The sequence goes on from OY992539.1 coordinate 105,089,163, forward strand.
GAAAGAGTAAGCCCCTAACAAGCCTCAAATTTTTTTTTCGAAGTCACTTTAGAAACTGAAAATCTTGTCCGATCGAAATGAGATTTTTTGTCGTTAATAAGCTAATAAAGCTAACTAATATGAAAAAATAAAAAAAATAAAAAATCGAAAAAAAAATTTTTTGCTTGTATGGAAAATTTTTTTTTTATCATTTGAACTTTGACCTCAAAGGGGCACGGGTTAAAGTTATCCGATTTGGCTGAAATTTTTTCGACATCAATTTTAGACCATGTGGCACAATATTCCGCCCGGGAGACATCAATATTAATACAAAAAAATTGCTCCATACATTTCGCTGCCACCCTAATACCCATATTGCCTATATTAAAAAACATATGTAAAATAAATCACGATTTTCGCGTTTTATGTGAATAATAAAAAAAAAAATAATAAATTGACATTATTTTAAAACAGATTCAATTTGAAAAGCAGAACATTGTTAAAAAATTAATATTTAAGAACTTAAATTTATCTCACAGCATCCTCGATTTGAAAACAGATCTTTTACTTATCATCAGGTTATTATAAATGAAAAATGAAAAATTTTGATACCCATATTGCCTATATTTGAAAAAAGATTAATAAATCGCGATTTTCGCGTTTTATGTGAATAATTACAAAAAAAAAATAAATTAACATTATTTTAAAACAGATTCAATTTAAAAAGCAGAACATTATTTCCAAATACGTAGAATTTGTATGAAAACGCGAAACGAAAATATGTATTTTGTTAAATATCGCAATTTGCAGGTCGCAAGTGGTCAAGTTTTATATACCATTGGATGCTGCGTCAAAAACTCTTTTCGATGACACCAAATTTTATTTATGTCGTCTTGGAGCAAAGTACAAAAAAATTCGAAAAACTGAAAAAAGGACCTTTTTTAAAAATGGTCCAGCTCACGGATGGTCAACGCTAGAACCAAAATATTTTGGGAATCATCATAAAACATATCAAGCTTTATTTTCAGAGGGGTAACTAAATCACTTTTTTTTTTGAGTCGCTCTAGTGTACATAGTTTGGAGTAGTTATTTACGAGTTACGAGAACATTTCAATTTCGAACATGTTTAAAAACTGAGTAATGAGTCTTGTTTGAGAGCCACTGAATTTGTTTTCGATATGAATTGATTTAAAGATTATTTCTATAAGTTTTATTTTTAATTAAAAAAACATAGAAATTTTTGTTTGAAAATAAATAATGATAATTAAAAAATATATATTAAGGGTTTAAAAAAAATATATGGGGTAGACTGCCCAGAAAAAAAGCGAAGTTTTTATTTTCTTGGGGGATACCTGCAAATTTTGTTCCTTTTTGTGCAAAAAAATTTCGGTTTTTTTTTGGGATTTTTAAAATAATATCTAGAGGTCGCGATCTCGCGTTTTATAACGATTAATTTTTTTTGAGTTTTTTATTATTTTAAATTGTTAAATATGAATAATATGATAAAATATTAATAATTTCAGACAAAAAAAAAATTAAATTAAAAATTAAATATCGCTCATTCCATGAGATGTCTCCCAGCATCTAATCAAATGTTCCTTAATTTATTTGAAATTTTGCACATATGAACACTATGAAGCTATTAAAATAAATCAGTTGTTAGTTTCGAGAAAATCCGTGAATTCGCGAATATATTCGCGTTCGCGAATTCGTGGATTTTCGCGAAACTAAAAACGAATTTATTTTAATTGCTCCATAGTGTACCTGTGTGCGAAATTTCAAATAAATTAAAGAACATTTGATTAGATGCTGGGAGACATCTCATGGAATGAGCGATATTTAATTTTTAATTTATTTTTTTTTTGTCTGAAATTATTAATATTTTATCATATTAATCATATTTAACAATTTAAAATAATAAAAAACTCAAAAAAAATAAATCGTTATAAAACGCGAGATCGCGACCTCTAGATATTATTTTAAAAATCCCAAAAAAAAACCGAAATTTTTTTGCACATAAAGGAACAAAATTCGCAGGTATCCCCCAAGAAAATAACAACTTTGTTTTTTTCTGGGCAGTCTAATATGGGGCATTCCATGTGAAATCGGACACTTTGAAATTTTTTTTTTAGATTTTCCCAATTTGTTTACAGTTTTTAGTATCCTTCGAAAACTCCTTCGTGGAAAATTTTCAGATTTTTTTGATGACCCGTTCAAAGGATATAGAATTTTTAAAAATTGGTAGTTTCTTCCTTTACTCAAACTTCTTTTAATCATAACTTCTTCAAAAATGGTCCAAATTTAAATTTTTTTTTTTCAAAATTTTTGTTTTTTTACGTGCTTTTAAAAAAAAAATACCAAAAAATTCTTAAAAGCGCTCTACTACGCGATTTTTAAGTTTTAAAATTTAAATCTCATTTTTGAAAATGTTTGTACTCTTCGATTTTTTTGAAATTTTTTTGTGTAAAACATCTATCGATTCTACAAATTTTTTGCCCAAGAGGCTCGTGGGATAACGATTATTACTATTTTTTAAAATTTTTTTAAAAAATTTTATTGTAATTTTTTAATCTTAAAATCATTTCTACTGCTCCAATGGTGCGTCATAGAGGGGTCCTTTATAAGACCGACCCCCATTAATTTTTACGTTTTAACATTTCTTTGAAACAAACTAATACCGTACCTCCAATTTCTAAGGGGGCTCCTACACAAAACGACATTTTTTAAAATTTGCTCCAACCGCTCTAACTGCCCTAATAGTGCCGTTAGAGCAACAAAATGTATAACCGACCCACAATATTTTTTTAGTCCAAACATTTTCTCTGAACACACTAGGGATGCCAATCGGGATTGACATTTGCAAATCCCGGGATTCGGGATTTTAAAATCCTAATCCCGGGATCCCGGGATTTTTCGGGATTTCGGGATTTTTCGGGATCCCGGGATTTTTCGGGATTTCGGGATTTTTCGGGATTTCGGGATTTATTAAAATTAAGTTTTTTTACGTAATATTTTTAATATATTTTTTATAATTAAATATTCAATTAATTCATAACCATTGAATATTTTTCGTAAAGTTTCACATATTTAGCACAGAAAACCCGAAAATTTAGGAACAGCTATGGCCGATTTGAATAGACTCGAACGATGTGCGTCTGTGAAAGACGCGATGCAGTCGAATTCAAAAGATTAGAAAATACTTTTTTTTCGGACGGCCTCTTTTGTAGACGTGGATATAAAATTACAATTCCTCGCGAGGGAAAGGTGTCCCCAACGTCCTCTGCCAATACAAAATTTGTATTAATTGTCTTATTGGTAGGCGAATCGCATTTTAACGGTTTTCTTCCCTTTTGCGATAAATGTTTACAAATACATTTATTACGCCTAAGTAACAGAATTTTGTAATTATTTATATTATTATTTATATTCACGCCCACAAAAAGGGGCGGGACGAAAAAAATTTAATTTTTTTGGCTAGGTGAAACTTAAAAATGTGTCATTTGCTTAACAAAAGTACAAATTGGTAAACAAATTTGGGTTTTCAGATGCTGTTTTGGTGCTTCAAGGGGAAAATTTTCCCCTCATCCGCTTTAACTCATTTACGAACTAAAACTGTTAAAAATTAACTTTACAGATGAATTACTTAATGATCCCTTATAAATTTAAATCTCAGCAAAATTTAACTGTTTCTTAAAAATGTTGGTATTTGCATAAATCGGCAGCTAACTGCATATAAGGTTGACGCAATTTTTTTTTTCGAATTTTAAAATCGTCGAGGTCGGAATAGTTGCCTTTTAGGGTCAATATTTATACAAAAAAAAATATTGGGCCTGTAGGGCTCCTTTTTAGACAAGAAAATGTGAAAGTTTCAAACAAAGTAAAAAAATGTTTTACTTTGTTCGAAATTTTCCGATTTTGAAGTAAAAAAGGAACCTAAAGACATTTCCCTGCAGGAACAATATTGACCCTAAATGGCATCAATTCTGACTCCGACAATTTTTAAATTTGAAAAAAGGAAGATATGCTTCACCCTTCTGTATATTAAGTACCCTTCTGTATATGAAAATTAAATTGTACTCCAAAAGAGTAAGAGAATTTAAGCCCAACATGCCTCATTTGAAAGATATTTCAAACACCTTTCAAACGATATCAATTTTGTTACCATCGGACAACAAACACTGAAGAAATAGTCAATTTTGATTACAATATTTGACAAAAAAATCCCGAAATCCCGGGATTTTTCGGGATTTCTCAATCCCGGAAAATCCCGAAAAATCCCGGGATTGAAAAAAATAAATCCCGGGATTCGGGATTTGTCAATCCCGAAAAATCCCGGGATTTCGGGATTCGGGATTTCCCGTTTGGCATCCCTAGAACACACCTACCCTCTATCTTTAACTGTTAAGGCGGTCCCCATACAATTTTTTTTATTTTTTCTAAATTTGTTTTATTTAATCTGCTTCTACCGGTCCAATGGTGCGTCCGAGAGGGGTCATTAGTGAGACCGACCGCCATTTATTTTTACCCTACAACATTTTTTTAAAACATACCTACGCCCTATCTCCAGTCCCTAAGTAGGCTCCCATACAAATAACAGTTGAAGCAAATTTTATAAAAATGTAATTTTGTATGGGAGCCTACTTAGGGAGTTGAAATAGGGCGTAGGTACATTTTGAAAAAATGTTGTAGGATAAAAATAAATGGGGGGGGTCGGTCTCACTAATCGTCCCTCTCGGACGCACCATTGGACCGGTAGAAGCTGATTAAATAAAACAAATTTACAAAAAATAAAAAAAAATGTATGGGGACCGCTCTAAAAATTACAGATAGAGGGTAGGTGTGTTCAGAGAAAATGTTTGGACTAAAAAAATATTGTGGGTTGGTAATCCATTTTGTTGCTCTACGGGCACTATTGGGGCAGTTAGAGCGGTTGGAGCAAATTTTAAAAAATGTCGTTTTGTGTGGCAGCCCCCTTAGGAATTTGAGATAGGGTATTAGTTTGTTCCAAAGAAATGTTAAGACGTAAAAATTAATGGGGGGTCGGTCTTATGAAGGACCCCCTCTATGACGCACCATTGGAGCAGTAGAAATAATTTTGAGATTGGAAAATCACAATAAAATTTTTTCAAAAAATTTTAAAAAATAGTAATAATCGTTATCCCACGATCCTCCTGGGCAAAAAATTTTTAGAATCGATAGATGTTTTACACAAAAAAATTTAAAAAAAATCGAAGAGTACAAACATTTTCAAAAATTATATTTAAATTTTAAAACTTAAAAATCGCATACTAGAGCGCTTTTAAGAGTTTTTTGCGATTTTTTTTTAAAGTACGTAAAAAAACAAAAATTTAAAAAAAAAAAATTGAAATTTGGACCATTATTGAAGAAGTTATGATTAAAAGAAGTCTGAGTAAAGGAACAAACTACCAATTTTTAAAAATTCGATATCTTTTGAACGGGTCATCAAAAAAATCTTAAAATTTACCACGAAGGAGTTTTCGAAGTGTAAACAAATTGGGAAAATCTAAAAAAAAAATGTTCAAAGTGTCCGATTTGACATGGAATGCCTCATAATATAAATTAGATAAAAGAAATTGGTTATTAATGAAAATTGAATGCAAACACTTAAAAAAATAACTCTGTATCAGGCAATCAAATTACAGATTTTAAGCAAAAATCGTACTAAAACGGTCCATATTTAGACCTAGCTTAGCTTTGAGATCTTTGTTCTGGTGTAAAAGCACACATCTGTACACTCAAAAAAAAGTGAACTAAAATCTGGGAAAGTTAACTAAATTTTGAGAAAAAGAGGGAATGATTTGGCTCCAAAGATTTTTTTTCTTGGTTTTAGTTCATAATTTTCCCAAAAATAAGTAAAACAAAGTTGTTCAATTTTAAGCCAATTTTAACTAGAATATGGGAAAAATTATATTACACTTTAGTTTATTCACATTTTAGAACTAAATTAGGTCTAGACCCTAAACCCACACTCAGAAAAAAAACTAACTAAAAAATGGGAACATTAACTAAATCCAAAGAAAATTGATAATTATTTAGCTCCATTGCCATGTATTCCTACTTTTCCAGATTTTTCTTTAAACCAATTTGAACTAGAAAATAGGGAAAAAAATTCCCATTTTTTAGTTAAAAAAACATTTTTGATAAGGAAATTTGTCCTAAAAATTATTTAATTTTATACTTTTTAATGGTTTATTTATAGAATAGCATGTGAATACACACAGAAAAAAATATGGAGGACACAAATTTGAGTAGTCACTTGTTTTTAATTTAAAAACAAAAATTGAGTAATTTTTTAATTGACGCAATTAAAAATTTACTTAAAAATTTTAAAAACAATTTAAATACATCATTTAATAAAAATTTAATAGTTTTTTTAATTTTTTTTTAACACTCATAGTTTTTTAAATTCTCGTTTGGTTTATAGTTTTTTGTATATGAAAGTTTGTAATCGTCTTTATAAAATTTTCCTATGTTTTTTAGACATAAATATATTTTTTTAAACTTAAAAAAAAATAAATAGATAAATTTTGAGTAAATTTTTAATTGTGTCAATTAAAAAATTACTCAAATTTTTTTCAAACATTTAACAAATTCTTTTTAAAAATTTACTCAATACTATTAAATCGTTTACTGGTGCAAAATTGAGTAACTTTTTACTCAATAGTATTAAAAACTTACTCAAATATTTTTTTTTATTTTTTTTCTGTGTACAAAGCCCACTTTTTGAAAAAACTGAAATTTCATTTGTGTTATTCAATAGTGACCTAAGGGCGAATACTCTGCAATTGATTTCATATTGAAACGACATCACTTTTTTTTGCTCAACATTTGGTGTGGAATGCCTCATATGTAGCTTTTCACACCCACCTTATTTCCAGTCACATTGATTCAAGGAAGGTAAAAAAGTTATATATTTTTTTGACTGTGAAATATTTACCAAATCCTTGGCATTTTTGATAACTTCTATACCAACTTTTATATATTCATAATTGAATTTGCATATTTCGTTGTTCTGTAAATAAACTCTTCCTTAATTATCTCGATGATGACGGTGATGATGATGATGTGACATGGCATGGCATAACTGTTGTTTTTCTATACTCGTCGTACTGTGCTAATAAATTGTTATTCAATTCATGTTATTTGCGTGCAATTTTCAAAATTTATTTTGACTTTGATACTCCTACAATTTTCCATCGTTTTTTTTTTTCGTTGTTTCTATAAACATAAATATTTATTTGATTGTTTACTTTCATAATTTTAAAATCAATAGAAATTTATACGTTTACCTAATAACAATATACAAACTTGTACAATATACTTGCAAATACTATACATATACGAATCTGTTAGTCAGTCAGAGAGTACAGCAATCATAAATTTTGAATTCCTTAAATAGACTGACCAGAGTGTCAGTGAAAACCTAGAATCTGCAATTTTTTGGATAGAGCCTTAGGTTAGGTTTAGCTGTCTGGTCGGAGACCTCAGATAGACCAAGATAGTTTCTTAGCATTACCAGATTGTTTACGATAAACCGTAAGTCAAAAAACTACACTCAAAATAAATTCGCTGTCCAATAAGCAGAAAAATCTGCTAAAATTACACCGAGTTTGAGCCATATGATAAATCTGCTAATTTTAGCAGACTCAGTATGCTAAAGGTACCTACAGACTACGCAATATTATGCACAATATTTTTGACGTTTTCTCACAAATTGCATGCATAAAAATACTGTATTAAATATTGAACTGACAAAAATACATGCAGATTGTACATAATATTGAATCATCTGTAGAGGCCTTAAGACTCTGTATTGTGCAATAAAAAATTTAGAATTGTAGGAAATGACGACTTTTTCTAATCCCCTGAGTCCAAGTGCATGACTTTAAACTAGAGATGGTCAAGTGACCCTGGCCTGACCTCTTCAACCAAGTTTAGGTTTTGTTAAAATGGCGTCAAAATCTGGTAATGGATTTTTATTTCTCTTTATTTAGAACTTTAAAAATCGTTAACACGGAAGCTGATCCTGTTATTGTTATATTGCGAAATAATTACACTGTTCGGCAACAAAAACCAACTGGTGTTAATGAACTTTGCTCTCCTGATTCCAAATCAGCAATCAAATTTTTTCTAGCTCGTGACGTTTTCGAAATATTTGCTGTTGAAAATCGAAAAAACAATACACTCAAAAAATTTTGTAGGCAAAATCAAATGAAAAACACACTTAAAACCAGTGAATAAACAATTGAAAACCATCCCAGTAATTATTCATTTATTTTAACAAACATCAACATTTATTTTTTACTGTTGGCAAAATTTTCTAAAATAAATAACATTAAACATTAAAAAATTAGAGTTCACTCTTTTTTTCTAATATTTTTGAAAAAAATAACCTACGAAAACATTAAAAATTAATGATAGTTCTGTTATTTTTACCAACAAATTCCAAAAAAATAACCTACCAAAACATTAAAAATTAATGATTTCGTGGGTTATTTTTTACAATTTTCTATTAAAACATTTTTTTTAAAAATTTTTAATAAAATTTTGGGGAATCAATCCCGCAATCAACTACATTCTGGCCAGACACTCTACCCATCGTGCCAAAGTCACTTGATACACACATGTTTTTATATTTCTATAAATAATTTTTTGATTTTTTTTTTTCTACAAAAAAAATAACCTACTTGTGTAGGTAAAAACTTACCTACACAAGTTACATATTCTTTCAAAAAATAGGACTTGTTTTCATATAAAATGCAATCCAAATTTTTCTAGCACACTCAAAAAATTATGTTAGTAAAATCAACTGAAAATGTCAGTTAAAATAACTACTTTGTAAGTTGTTTTGGGGTCAACTACTTTTTCAATTAAATCAACTAACAATGTTAGTTATTTTAACTGACAAAAAACAACTGACTTATGTAGTAAAAACTACTTACATTCGTCGTCAATACAACTAAAATGTAGTAAAAATAAAATAATTAATATATATTTTTTTTTCAAAACATTTTTCAAAAAAAAAAAAAAATTGAAGACCAAATTTTTTCCAAGTTTTTTTTTTTTTAAGTTTGGAAAAATGAAAATAACGATTTTTTTTTTTGGAAAAAAAAACTTTGAAATTTTTCAGAGATAAAAAAAAATAAAATTTACTACACAGGAAAAAATAAAAAAAATATTTGAGTAAATTTTTAATACTATTGAGTAAAAAATTACTTAATTTTGCACTAGTAAACGATTTAATAGTATTGAGTAAATTTTTAATAAAAATTTATTAAATGTTTGAAAAAAAATTAGATTAAATTTTTAATTGACACAATTAAAAATTTACTTATAATATATCTATTTATTTTTTTAAAAAGTTTAAAATTTAAAAAAAAAAAAAAAAAAAAAAACTTGTTTTTTTAAACTTTACCAAACATATTTATGTCTCAAAAACATAGGAAAAATTTATAAAGACAAAGACAAACTTTCATAAACATATACAAAAAACTGTAAACTAAACGAGAATTCAAAAAACTATGAGCGTTTAAAAAAAAATTAAAAAAATTATTAAATTTTTATTTAATAATTTACTAAAATTGTTGTTAAGATTTTTAAGTAAATTTTTAAATGCGTCAATTAAAAGATTACTCAATTTTTGTTTTTAAATTTAAATAAGAGATTACTCAAATTTGTTTCCTCCATATTTTTTTCTGTGTAATTTAAATAACTCTTACTACATCACAGTACTTTTTTGTTAGTTGTTCAAAAAAACGACTCAAAATAACTAACAGAAATAGTTGTTTGATATTTTTCATACAAAAACAACTGACTTTGTAGTTGAAAACAACTAACTACTGTAAAATATACAAATAACTAACATGTACTAACTTACATAATTTTCTGAGTGCATGTTCAGTTTTCAAATATTCGCCTTTGAAAATTTTCTCAAGCGAAAATCTCAAACGTAAATATCTTGAAAACGGAGCATGCTAGACAAATTTGGATTGCAGTTTTGGAATCAGTATGTCCAAATTATATGAAATCAAGTACTATTTGTTGGAAGCACCGTAAGAATATGTGACAGTGGACCCCCAAAAGTGGTAAATACTTTTTTTTGTACTTTTTAATAGCGAATATCTCAAAAACGGAACGTGCTAGTAAAGATTTGGAATCAGGAGAGCAAAATCTATAAGAAGCAGGTAATTTTAATGGTAAGTTTTTTGTTGTTGAACAGTGTCACCATTTTTACAAAATCTGAACTTGTTCCGGAATAATTAACATCCAAGAGAAAGACGTATTTTGAAATTTAAAATTTTTAGGGTTAAAAGAGGTACCTAAGCAATACACAAAAAAAAAACTTTTTCAAATTACTAGGAAAAGTCTAGTAATCCCATTTTACCAACATTTGACAGTTTTTCTTGTTTTTTAACAAACAAATTTGGATCGGAATTTAAATTTTTTTTGTAATTTTAAAATTTTTTTTGTAATTTTAAAAATTTCCAGAATTCCTTGTTCAATTGTTTCAGTTGCGCCAAAAAAAACTGTAAATTTACAATTTTATTAGTAAAAAGCTTGTAAAATTACAAAATTATTGGTAATAGGAATAGAAATATAGGAAGATAGGAATTCTCGTAAAATAGGAGGTAGCAAAAAATATAGTAAAATTACAAAACCTCCTTGTAAATTTAATCGTGACAAAAATTTGTAAATTTACAATATTATTGGTAAAAAACTTGTAAAATTACAAAATTATTCGTAAAAAGCCTGTAAAATTACTAGGAATTTTCGTCAAATAGGAGGTACCAAACAAAAAATGTTACAAGATTTCTTGTAATTTTACAAGGTTTTTTTTTAGTGTAGCACTACAAAGTGTGCAGAGGGTTCGCTAGTAAATTTATAAGAATCTGAATTTTTTCCCAACATCAGAAAATTGTTAGACTCAAAAACCAAGGCTGGTCACCCTAACATACTTCAGCATCATCAGTGTTATTTACCAAACAAATTTTTGTTTTCGCCATTTATGTTCAATTTTAATCGGTTATTGTTGAATATAGATGGTGATGGCAATGATGATTCTTGTTGATGGAAACCGTTTATGTAGGCACAATTATTTAAATAAATTTGTCATCAATGGTTTTTGCAAAAAATAAAAATAAATATTGGAATGACTTTTGGTAACCATCATAAAATCAGTGTTATTTGAAAAGTAAATTTCTGTTTACATTAGATCTTTTAATGATTAAAATTTGCTGTATTGAAAAATGATTGCTTAACATCTTTAATTGAAATCATAATAAATGCTAAATTTCCAAACCTAAAAATATGTTTAGTATTTTGTTGAAGTATCGAATAAAATGGAAATATTATTTTATTTATTTATTTTTTAACAAATCAAATTTGTCAACATTAATCCTAAATAAATATCACGTAACCGCAAAACTTTTTTCAAATAACATTGATTTGACATTTTACTTTTTCATCAGATTATCTTAATATTCTATGACATCATAACCAAAAATAAAAAATAAAAATGTGTACATAAGAACAATAACAAATTTTCATTAACCCTTACGAAAATATCAACCCTTTTTTTTTATACCCTATGCTAATATTTTTTTTATGCAGGGTATTTTTTGTTCGTAATTAAGTTGGGACTAGTGTTTATCACTAAAAAAATTTTTTAAAAAAATTTTCATTTACAAAATAATATTCTTTTAACAATTTTTTACAAAAAAAAATTTTCACCAAAAAATTCTGCACAAAAATATTTTTTCAACGAACTTTTTTTTACTAAAAAATTTTTTTTTGCCGCCAGTAAAATTTTTTTAACAAAAATTTTCTCTGTCAAAATAAAATTTGTTCACCAAAAAATTCTTCACAAAAATAATTTTTCAGCAAAAAGTTTTTTCATTAAACTTTTTTTCAAATAAAGTTTTTGAAATGACCTTTTTAAATTTTGGGGGTACACCCAATATGAACGGCAATGCCGTGTTAAGCGTTTTACTTGTTCGTACTTATTCTAATAGCTTTATACACAGAAAATATGGTAAAATTTTATTTTAATTCAAATTTGAATTGTTTTTTAATTAAATCTCAATTAAATTTTTAATTTATATAATTAATTGTTTAATTAAATTTGTATCTTTATTTTAACTGACATTTTAATTGTTTTTAAATTTAATATTAATTAAATATTTAATTATTATAATTAATTGTTTAATAAACTTTTAGCTTTACTTACTTTTTTGTTTTGTTTTCCGTATGTGTAAAACAATGCAAGAGGCATTGTTTTACTAACAAAAACAAACTTATGTGTTGATTTTTTTGTTATTTCGCATATAGTTTTTTGAATTCTCATTTTGTTTATATTTTTATGTATATGTATATTACGGTCCCGTGGTATCACAATGGACCTCAGAGTTTACGTGTGTTGACGTAAAACGTCAGCAGCCACTTACAACCTAACCTAACCTATCAATTCATAAAAAAATAAAATCGTTTAATAACAGGTTTATTAATCGAATTTCCATACAAAATTTGTTTTATAAACCTCTTATTAGCCTCTTTTAACTGTTATGAATTTGAAGGTATTTCTTTACAACAAAAATATTTGTGGTAAAGTTTGAAAAAAACATTTTTCATCACTTTTTATTTAAAAACAAGTTGAAAAGTTAAATTCGACTTTGCCGAATCTATGAATACCCTCCACAATGTCTTTTTTAAAGGATAGTACATTTTTAACGTGAAAAAATTAACAATTTTGATTAGAAATATTTTATTTTGAGTAAAAATTCTTTTTTGTGACTTAAAAAAAAAATTACTAATTTTTTTTTTTTTTTTGAGTGTAAAATTTTTTTTTGAGTGTTATGTTTTTTTTTTTTTCACTGTAAAAATATTTCTGAGTGAATGCGCGTACGTATGTACACAAAATATTGACATTTTAAAAAAAAAAAAACTAAATTTTTTTTTGAGTGTAAAATTTTTTTTTAGTGTAAAATTTTTGTCGAGTGTAATTTTTAAGTTACCAATGCTTTTAAAACTAAACAAGTAGAAAAATTAAATTCGACTTGGTCGAATCTATGAATACTAGAGTGTCCCTTATTTTGGAAATGTTGGAAATGTTGAGACGGTACCCCCTCATTTTTTTCCTTTTGACTAAAAAATAACTCAGGAAAAATTTTACGCCCCTACGACCACGCCTTCCCTACGCGACGGAGCCGTAAAGAGCGGGGCCTTAAAAATCATTTTTCCATACAAAGCAAAAAAATTTTTTTTTGATTTTTAATTTTTTTGTTATTAATTATAACATTACTTGATTAGCTTATTCACGACAAAAAATTTGATTTTGGTGGGATGAGGCTTTCAGTTCTAAAAAATTTTTCGAAAAAAAAAATTTAGAGCTTTTGGGGTCCTACAGTAAAAATTTTTTAAAAAATATTTTTTTTTAGTTTTGACAAGCAACCGTTTTAGTTGAATTGTTGCTTTTAATGATATATTTTCATAAAAAAATATTATTCCTATCTGTGACATCTTTATCGTGATCTAAAAAAGGGTAAAAAATGCATTTTTTATGTTTTTCGATACACGATCAAGATGTCACAGATATGAATAATATTTTTTTATGAATATATACCATTAAAAGCAACATTACAACTAAAACCGTTGCTTGTCAAAACTAAAAAAAAAAATTTTTAAAAAAATTTTTACTGTAGGACCCCAAAAGCTCTAAATTTTTTTTTTCGAAAAATTTTTTAGAACTGAAAGCCTCATCACACCAAAATCAAATTTTTTGTCGTGAATAAGCTAATCAAGTTATATTATAATTAATAACAAAAAAATTAAAAATCAAAAAAAAAAATTTTGGTTTGTATGGAAAAATTATTTTTAAGGCCCCGTTCTTTAAGGCCCCGTCGCGTAGGGAAGGCGTGGTCGTAGGGGCGTAAAATTTTTCCTGAGTTATTTTTTAGTCAAAAGGAAAAAAATGAGGGGGTACCGTCTCAACATTTCCAACATTTCCAAAATAAGGGACACTCTAATGAATACCCTCCACAATGTTATCTGATAGTAATTTTCTAAAAAAAATTTAAAAAAATTGCATTACAAATTTTTTATTAGAAATATGTATATCGTGAACCTATATTCAAAATATGCCAACTCAAATTTGACGGAAATGAGTTTCCGATGGTAAATAGCTCCCCTATGTAATACCTATCTGCCATACAAATTTCAGAGCAAAAAAATAATTTGTTGTCGTTTTACATTCATTTTTGTTATTCAGCTAACTCAAAGTACATATTTTTTTGGTGGAAATAAATGCCAACTCCCATTGTAAATTTCCAAAAATTTTTCAACAAATTTTTTAAAAAAAATTAGACCACATATCTTATTGCATTTGCCATGCTAAACACGAATCTTGTAAAGATTTTGATATCTAATGACTGGTTCTCGAGATATTGCCATTTTAAAAATATCGGTAAATAGTGTTTGCAAAAAAAAAATTGCTTATATTTATGTAACTTTCAAACTATTCAGATTGAAACATTATGAATGGGGCAAATAAAGTCAATGATATAAGCTAGCAAAATAGCCCTATTGCAATACAGCGTGAGTTACAGAGTGCCAAAGTTGACCACCCTGAGATTAAAAGGCTTTCGGAGCTAGTAACTTTTAAAAATATGCAAAGATTTTTAATTTTTTGTTCAGTTTTTGCAATTACCGTACTAAGGATAACAAAAACCAAAAAAAAAAAAATTTAAAAATTTTTCCAAAAAAAATGTATTTTTATTTTCCGACAAAATATGCCAACTCTAAAAAAATATTTGTTTTTTGATATAGTAATAAATGCCATCTCTGAAAAATATGCAAACAAGTGCAAAATATGAAAATTTTTGCATAGGTAAAAATTGTTTAGAATATTTAAACCATCTTGTGGAAGGTACATTGTTTATTTTTGCAATAATACGCGAAATAACTAGTTTTTTAGCTCTCCTGAACAGTAAGCTTTTTCGAGTTGGCATTTATTGAATATAGTTCGACGATATTATTTTGAGTCAAACTTTCTTTTAATCAATCAAATTTTTTTGAGTGTACAATTTTTTTGACTGTCAACATTTTTTTGAGTCTGCCATTTCATTCAAAAAAATAATAATGTGTAAATTTTTTTTTTTAGTGTAACATTTTTTTTTGAGTGTAAATTTTTTTTTTGAGTGTAAATTTTTTTTAGTGTACAAATTCTTTGAGTAACAAATTACTTTGTAAAATATTTTTGTTGTTTTATACCTACATATATGTAATACAAAAAAAAACTATTTCACATATTTTCCTCTTTTTATATTACCATCCTTTTCTTTAAAAACCAAAAACAAATTAACATTCAATCATACACATACTTTATTTGATTTTTTCCCGTTACATACAGTTACACTAACAATAACAAATATTTACTTGTCTAACAACTAAACTGCACCCCACGACAAGAAAACAAACAACAACAAGTTTTACAAAACTGGTATTTCACCATGCTATTAAAACTTGTTTAACGAGTTTTCAACAGTTTAAGGTGAAACAAATCTGAAATTCAGTGAATTGCTTATAACTTTTGAACCACTGAACCGATTTTGCTGAAATTCAAAACCAAACAGCTTTGGGGAACAAAAAATATATATGCTAAGCTTCAGTCCGCTCAGAATTGTCTTTCGAAAGTTATAGTGGTTTTAATCTTGTAAATTCGAAAAATACCCTTCCCGAAATTTACTATTGTGCTCATAACTTTTGAACCACTGGACCGATTTTGCTGGATTGCAATACCAACCTGACCCGGTAAATGAATAACATATATGTCAAACTTCAGGAGCCTCCGTAAAGTCTTTCAAAAGTTAGCGTGTTTTCAACGGACAGACAGACAGACAGACGGACGGACGGACGGACGGACGGACGGACGGACATCGCTAGATCGACTTAAAATCGATCAAGGATCATGAATATATATACTTTATGGGGTCCTAGACCAATATTTCGATGTGTTACAAACGGAATGACAAACTTATATATACCCTCTATCACTAGAGTGGAGGGTATAACAAGTTTAAAAAGCATTGCTTTAAAACTAAACAAGTTTGAAAAGCATTGATAAGTTACCACCAATGCTTTTAAAACCTGGTTACCACGTGGCATTTAAGATGAATCCAATCTGAAATTCGGGGTTTTGCTTATAACTTTTGAACTACTAGACCGATTGAGCTGAAATTCAATACAAAAAAGACCTGGGGAACAGCAAAGATACATGCCACTTTTCAGTAGTCTCATTATTGTCTTTCGAAAGTTGTCGTGTTTTTTATCTTGTAAATTTGCGAAAAGCCCTTGCCGAAATTTACACTTTTGCTCATAACTTTTGAACCACTTGACCGATTTGGCTGGATTGCAATACCAACCTGACCAGGTAAATGACCAACATATATGCCAAACTTCAGTTGCCTCTGTAGGGTCTTTCAAAAGTTAGCGTGTTTTCTACGGACAGACAGACAGACGGACGGACGGAGATCGCTAGATCGACTTAAAATCGATCGAGGATCATGAGTGTCCCTTATTTTGGAAATGTTGGAAATGTTGAGACGGTACCCCCTCATTTTTTTCCTTTTGACTAAAAAATAACTCAGGAAAAATTTTACGCCCCTACGACCGCGCCTTCCCTACGCGACGGGGCCGTAAAGAGCGGGGCCTTAAAAATCATTTTTCCATACAAAGCAAAAAAATTTTTTTTTTATTTTTAATTTTTTTGTTATTAATTATAATATTACTTGATTAGCTTATTCACGACAAAAAATTTGATTTTGGTGGCTTTCAGTTCTAAAAAATTTTTCGAAATTTAGAGCTTTTGGGGTCCTACAGTAAAAACTTTTTAAAAAATATTTTTTTTTAGTTTTGACAAGCAACCGTTTTAGTTGAATTGTTGCTTTTAATGATATATTTTCATAAAAAAATATTATTGCTATCTGTGACATCTTTATCGTGATCTAAAAAAGGGTAAAAAATGCATTTTTGATGTTTTTCGATACACGATCAAGATGTCACAGATATGAATAATATTTTTTTATGAATATATACCATTAAAAGCAACATTACAACTAAAACCGTTGCTTGTCAAGACTAAAAAAAAATTTTTTTAAAAAAATTTTTACTGTAGGACCCCAAAAGCTCTAAATTTTTTTTTCGAAAAATTTTTTAGAACTGAAAGCCTCATCCCACCAAAATCAAATTTTTTGTCGTGAATAAGCTAATCAAGTAATATTATAATTAATAACAAAAAAATTAAAAATCAAAAAAAAATTTTTGGTTTGTATGGAAAAATTATTTTTTAGGCCCCGTTCTTTAAGGCCCCGTCGCGTAGGGAAGGCGTGGTCGTAGGGGCGTAAAGTTTTTCCTGAGTTATTTTTTAGTCAAAAGGAAAAAAATGAGGGGGTACCGTCTCAACATTTCCAACATTTCCAAAATAAGGGACACTCTAATGAATATATATACTTTATGGGATCCTAGACTAATATTTCGATGTGTTCCAAACGGAATGACAAACTTGTATATACACTCAAAAAATTATGTCATTAACTGTTTGCAGTTTATTTAAAAAGTTTTCCGTTTAGTCGTTTTTAAAAGAAAAAACATTTATTTGATGTTCAGAATCTGAACTTCAGATTTTATTAATGACTACTTCTGTCCATTGTTTCAAAATAACACACTAAAAAATAAAGACTTTCATTAACATTTAATTTTTAAAGTCATTTATTTTTGTTCTGTAAGTAAAAACTACTGATTATTCTTTTGATTTTTAATGATTTTTGTAAGTAATTTTTTTTTTTTATTGTTGGTATTTTTTAATGAAATATCATTAGTTTTTACCTACACAAGTAGGTTATTTTTTTGTAGAAAAAAACTCAAAAAATTATTTATTGAAATATAAATACATGTTTGTACCAAGTGACTTTGGCACGATGGGTAGAGTGTCTGGCCAGAATGTAGTTGATTGCGGGATCGATTCCCCAAAATTTTATTAAAAATTTTTAAAAAAATATTTCAATAGAAAATTGTAAAAAATAACTTACGAAATCGTTAATTTTTAATGTTTTCGTAGGTTATTTTTTTTAAGTTTGTTGGTAAAAAATAACAGAACTATCATTAATTTTTAATGTTTTCGTAAGTTATTATTTTCGAATTTGTTGGTAAAAAAGAATAAAAAAACCTTAATTTTTTAATGTTTAATGTTTTTATTTTAGAAAATTTTGTCAACAGTAAAAAATAAATATTGATGTTTGTTAAAACAAGTGAATAATTACTGGGATGGTTTTCAATTGTTTATTCACTGGTTTCAAATGTGGTTTTCATTTGTTTTTGCCTACAAAATATTTTGAGTGTACCCTCTATCACTAGAGTGGAGGGTATAAAAATGTTTTTATTTATTTTTAAAAAAATATATTATTTTTAATTATTTTTTTAATTTATGCAATAAAAATTTTAATTGGTTTCCAATTTTTTTAATTAAATTTTTAATTTATATAATTAAAATTTTAATTATTTTTTTTTAAATTTCAATTAAATTTTTTAATTAAGTTTTTAATTCACTAAATATGCATTTATTTTTAATTAACGTCATACAAATATTTTTAATTTATTTGCGCATTTTGATGATTGGTCCGGATTTAAATAATTTTTTAATTAAATCTACGAATTTTTTTAGTTAATTTTTTTTCTGTGTAATTTAAATATTTTTTTTTAAATATAATTAAATTTTTTAATTTATAATATTAAGTTTTTAATTAACTAAATATGCATTTATATTTACAAATATTTTTAATTTATTTACGCATTTTGATGATTGATCCGGATTTAAATAATTTTTTACTTAAATCTACGAATTTTTCAATTAAATTTATTTTTTATATTTTTCTGTGTAGAGTTTTAGGCAGTCAAAATTTCTTGTTTAAATTTTCTATAGTTTTGATTTTTGTATGATTATATTTTACATTTCAGGAGTGTGAGTTTACGAGGGTGGTTGATATTAAATAAATAAAGAAAAACATAGTTTAGGTTCCTTTTTTTCCTAAATTCTTATTTACAAATGGTTTTTATAATTTGGTAATGAAATGAAAAAAGTGCCATCGATTGTAAAAACAAATGTGTAATGAAGTGAAAAATTGTCAAATAACCAAAAATTATATGTGTAGTTTATTTATTTATTAGATTTGGATTTGTTATCCTTGTTACCCATCCTCCTTGGAATTATAGTAAATGTTAAATATGCTTCTGTATTCAGCATTTTGGTCAGTATATATAATCCCAGAAGTTCAAATGAATTTTATAAAATCAAAAATTTTGTGTAATTTAAAATGTTTATGTTAGATGGAATGATGAGCACGAATTAAAGGGGTTAATTATCCAGACAGACATATTATACTGCTAAGTTGAGCAACCACAATGGTTTTAGGAAATGTATTCCATATTTCCGAAACAAAGTAATTGTTTCGGAAAGTTAAGTACTCAAATGATTCTCATAAGTATACTCTCCAGATTAGAGATCATAAAACGTTTCATCAATTTGATGAAAGTAATGGTTCATAGTATTAAGCCAGCTCTAACATCTCGCCATATAGATTAAGTTTTGTATGAAGCTTTTCATAAACATGATAAAGCTTTAAATCAGACATTATAAAACATTGACACACCAGCTAAGATCTTTTTCAACTCACAATAAAAGTTTTGGTTTTTTATAAAATCCCTGATGATGGTTAACGAAGATAGACCGAAATATTGGAAAATAAAGAGAAATTTAGTGAAAAATTCGAAAATTAAAAGAAGTGTTTTAAAAAAAATTAAACCGGCATAAAAAATTAAAAGAATTAAACCGGTATTAAAAATATCCGATGCGTCAATTTTCATTTGCTTTTAGTTTCTTCTGATTCCAGTTTTAGTTGTTGCACTGTCTTGCACTCGGGACATTGCACATAGGGGCAAAATGGTATGTTTTATGGCATCAATTAAACCGCTGGATTTTTGTAGTCGATATGCCCACCATTTTAAAGAGCGCAGCTTTTCGATTAAATTTATGTAAAAACATGTAAGACTTTCTTTGCAAAATTGCAAAAAAATGCGCAAAAACAAAAAAAAAAAAAAAGTTTGTTTGAAGTATAAAATTTTGTAAATTTTTATGTTAATATATAGACATAGCTATCGATAAAATAAGTAAGTATTAGAATTACATACATATGAAGTATTCCACACCAAATGTTCCGCTAAAAAATGTTATATCGTATAAATTTTAAATTTGAAAAAAAACTATTATCAATTTATTTTTGGAAGTTGGGATTAAAATCGGTCATGGAGACGTTGATGGAGGTGTCTGGGGATACCTTCTTCCTCGCAATAGGTATTTACAAATTGATTAAGTATGATATCTATGCTAAAATAGTACAATTTTATCAAATTTATATATTATTTTCATAGCCACGCCCCCAAAAGTGGGCTGGATAATATAAATGGCATATTCTACTCCACTTATTTATTTGGTAGGTCAAGGAACTTCTTGTCATAAAAATTTTTGATGTGTTGAACAAATGTAAGAAAACCCTCTAAAAATCGTGTTTCCCAATATTTTTTTTTTTTAATTCTTTAAGGGGAAGCTTTTTTCACCTGGTTTGATTTTGCCCATTTTGGAACTTAATCAGCCTATGACCAATAGATATATTCGTGCCAAGTTTAAGGGGTCTAGCATTTTTGGTTTGGACTGCATGTGGTTTATTAGTAAAAAAAAGTCATATTTTTAAAGTGCAGTTTCACAAAGCGGGCGCTTTTCGTGCAAGTTTCTGTGACTGATTCTAGTAAAGAATTATACCACTTACCACTGTATAAAAATATCTAAGGATAATGTAGGATAAGTCTTGACTTTTTGACCTTTAAACTTATGTTTTAAAAATCGTCATAAAAAGGATGTTCTTAGAACGGCTATAACTTCTCTAATATTCAATGCAATTTGGTCAGAATGAATGAAAATAATTTGTTCTAAAATTACCTTTTAATTTATGTGTATAGTTCCAACATTTTTTATTTGTTTACCTTTCATTTTGAGTTTTTAACTTAAGACTATTTAAAATATTTTTTTTTGTTTTTTTGAACTTTTTCTAAATTTAACACAGTGCCAAGAAACGGAAAATGGATAAATCAAAAAAGTAAAAATGCAGTCAAGCGTAGAAAAGTATACACAGAACAAATTTTGTACATAAATAGTATGAATTTAATTCTTTAATGTTAGATCATACTACGTATGTAAAAATACATACTATTTCCCAATTAGAAATGTCGTTAAGACATCTCAAAGACTTCCTTATGACAATGTCAGTGTACCTGCTGACTGAAAAATCTCTGACCATACAAAAAACCTCATGACACCTCCTGACTTTTTCAAGTATTTTGTCAAAATTCCTCGCCGACAAGTATGCAGGTAGTCAATAGTGCTGACTACATTATGACATGTACATAGTACGTCTGAGATCGTCCAAAAATTTAAAACTTATTAATCACGTCTTTTAATTTACACTACTTACTATTTTCATCTGTCTATTTCTTAAATTTTATTTTTTAAAACTTACTATTTTGATCTGCCTCACTTGGTCCGCGAACTCAGAACCTTCTGCTCACTGGTCTAGCACCTTACCCCTTTAGCCAAACTTTGATAATAAATGTGTTTATTTAAAAACAAATTTAAATTAATTTATTATTTGAATTGTCCTGTTATATATGGGGCATTCCATGCCAAATCACTCACTTTTAGGCCCGACCCCCTTCGATTAATTTTATTTTTGGATATGTTTTAGTACGTATTAAATGCAACTTGCAGCCAAATTTTCAGCTTTTTATACCAAGGTGGTGTTGAGTAATCAATTTTTCAAAATGGCGATTTTTTCCAAAAAATGAAAAAATTTAAATTTTCAATCAATTTTGACCAGTAAAAAATATAGATATATTAAAAAAAGATGGACAACATTTTGTTGGTAGTTAAATGTAGTTTTAGAAAAAAAATATGAAAAATTATTCGAAGTAATTATCACTTGTTTTTTATCGTATAAAAATTAAAATCAACTTTTTGAAAAAGTCCGAAACCTTCGATTTTTTTTTAAAAATGTAAAAAAATTCTACTCTAAATTACGCAACTTTTCAGTCATAATTCGAGATGTGATCGTAATTCGTTCTATTTTTATTCAAATTTTGAAAATTGCACTTTTTTTTTTTTGACTCTGGTTTATTTTATATGGTGCTCCAAAAAAAATAATTTGGTAAATATTGACCGTAACTTCCCCTATATATATTAACTTGGGTGTAAAAATACGTCTCAGAAAATTTTAGGATGATCGGACATGGGTAAGGCGTGCCGCATCGGCTTTGAAGTTTGAAAATCGGATTACAAGGGAAAATATGCATTTTTTTCTGTTTTCTTAATTTTTTTGGTATTTTAAGTTAATTTTGAATTCAAATGGTTACAGAATTGAAATGTAGAGTAAAATGTCTCTCTATTAAGGTCATAAAAACCGAAATCGGTTTAAAATCAGCCAAGTTATTACAACTTCCCCAGGCATCTAACGTGTGGCAGACAACTTGATTAATCAATACAATCCGATTTTTGAAATTCATTGAAATTTTCTACTGTAATAACATTTTTTTATTCTTCAAGTTCAAATGTTATTAGATGACAAGTATTTTTCATATTGTGTTTTGCTAACATTTTTTAAATTAGTGCTAAAAATGCCTGCATTTTCCACACCCTTTTGAAATCTCTATTTTAAAAAAAAAAATTTTTTTTTTGTTTTAAAATTTGGAAAAGTCAAAAAAAAATTACACTGAAACATGAATAATGAAAAAATGTTATTACAGTAGAAAATTTCAATAAATTTAAAAAAAGGGCCTCGTATTTTTTAATCAAGTTGCATGGCACACGCTAGATGCCTGGGGAAGTTGTAATAACTTGGCTGATTTTCAACCGATTTAAGTTTTTAGTACCTTATTAGAAAGGCATTTTACTCCACATCATAATTCTGTAATCACTTGAATTAAAACTTAACTTAAAATACCAAAGAAATTGCGAAAACAGAAAAAAATTCATATTTTTCCTTGTAATCCGTTTTTTAAACTTCAAGGACCATGCTAAGCGCCTTACACATGTCCGATCGTCCCAAATTTTTGTGAGACGTATATTTACCTCCAAATGAATATATTTAGGGTAAGTTAGGGTCAGTATCTACCATTTTTTTTTTTTTTTGGAGCTCCATATAAAATAAATCAGAGCCAAAACATAAAAGGTGCAATTTTAAAAATTAAAAAAAAAAATAGAAAGAATTGTGATCACATCTCGAGTTATGGCTTAAAAGTTGCATAATTTAGAGTAGAATTCTTATAGTTTTTTACAAAAAAATCGAAGGTTTCGGACTTTTTCAAAAAGTCGATTTTAATTTTTAAACGTCAAAAAATAAGTGATAATTACTTCGAATAATTTTTTCACATTTTTTTTCTAAAACTACATTTAAATACCAACAAAACGTTGTCCAACTTTTTTTAAAATATCTATATTTTTTACTGGTCAAAATTGATTGAAAATTTAAATTTTTTCATTTTTTGGAAAAAATCGCCATTTTGAAAAATTGATTACTCAACACCACCTGGGTATAAAAGGCTGAAAATTTGGCTGCAAGTTGCATTTAATACGTACTAAAACATATCCAAAAATAAAATTAATCGAAGGGGGTCGGGCCTAAAAGTGAGTGATTTGGCATGGAATGCCCCATATATTTCGTCACCTGAATTGAAAAATGCTACAATATGAATTTTTCTTCTCAAATATAAAATTTTTTTAAATATTAATTGGAATTTGGTTTTATCCTATTTAACAAGATTTTGTTAGAGTTTTTTAGGCGTATCTTAGTTGTTTTTAATATTATTTATACAAAACAAAAAAAATATTTACAAAAATAATATTGCAGGAGCCCTTTACAATTAAGGTGACGATATATTAAATTTATTTTGGTTTTGACAAATTTGAAAATATTATGATTTCAAATTATATTTTATTACAAACAATTTTAAGTTGTGATTGGCCTAGTTGTCTAGCAGGCCTCGGTTCAATCCCCGGTCGCGGATTTTTTTTTTATTTTTTTTTTATTGTTTTAAGACCAATTCAATTTAATTTTTTTAATTACAAAGAAAACTAAAAGAGTTTTAAAGGATTATACAAAATTACATCGACTTTACATCGGGAAAAAAATTTTTAGTGATTGGTCGGATTTGCTATATAATTGTCAGCATTAAAGACATGATTTTTCTAAATTGATAAGACAACATATATGACAAGTCAGTACATTTATAGAACTTGGGGAGCTCCGACAAAAATTATGACATGTCCTTAAGTTGTCTTAAGTAAAATGTATTCACTTGCTGACTTCTACCTGATGAATCATTACTGACATTGTCTTAAAGACAAAATTTCTAATTGGGTTATTAATGTTTTCATTTATTTAAAATTTTGAAAAATTTAAACAAATCAAGTCAGTACAAAATAAAAATAAAAAATGACAAACAATATTTTTTTTACGAAAATTAAAAATTTTCAAGAATCTCCAATAAAGAAAGACATAAATATGTATAGATGATGGACACCAATTTAATCCGCGGATGCAAAGGTACGTAATATTATTCATACGAAAGTCTGACAAGTTTTCGTTGGTCTAATTTGTGTACATACATTTGTATCTTTTTAGAAAGAATTCCCTCGGTGAAGAAAACGAATTAAAGATGTTGCTACCGCTAAAAGAAAAGGTTTAAGCGTGCCGCAGTGACAATTAGTGTATAAATGTGTAATAGTAAAATAAATTTATTTAATAAATTACTATTTTTAGCTAAATGCGTAGCTTTTTTTAACATTTTAATTTAAATATACGCGAGCTAGTGGTCGGTTAAACCGATCAATTCGCAGCTATTCGTGAAAAAAATATTGATAATATTATGTGTAATAAATTGGTGCTAAAAAACTGCATGCATTTTAAAAAAACCCATCGTGAATTTTTTTATAAATTGTATGAACATATTCATTCCATGTACACTCAAAAAAATAACTTAGTCAAAATATTAGTAAAAGGTGTTGTAATTTACTTCAACCAAACTTTAGCAAAAAAAATTGTAAAAATTTAACTTTTACAGTTTTTTTGGCAATTTACTATTGGTAAAATACAAAAATTTTGTGGTACTTTTACTATATTTTCTTGCTAGTTTTTATACCCTACACCACACTGTGGTACAGGGTATAATGAGTTTGTGCTGATGTTTGTAACTACCCGAAATATTGGTCCTAGACCCACCTTTAAGTATACCGATCGACTCAGAATCACTTTTTGAGTCGATTAAGCGATGTCCGTCCGTCCGTCCGTCTGTCCGTCCGTCCGTCCGTCCGTCTGTCTGTCTGTCTGTCTGTCCATGTAAACGGTGTAAACACGATACAGGTCGCAATTTTTAATCAATTGACTTGAAATTTGAAAATTAAGTCTCTCCTGGCCCAAGGACGAAGCCTATTGAAATTGGAAAAAATCGGTCCATATTTAGACCTAGCCCCCATACAAAGGTCCTCTTTAGTTTTGGCTCAAATGACTCTAATAACCGTATTATAGAAGGTATCGCTTTGAAATTTGGATGGTAAACATGTTTTGTCTTCACATATCATCATTCCGAATTTCAAAGAAATCGGACGAGTTCTTCTTGTAGCCCCCATACAAACCACCTTCCCGATTTTCACATAAATGTCTCAAATTTCATGAAAATAGAAAATATTTAATTAAAATTTTGTTTGTGTATGTTAAACGCGTACTTAAATAACCTTATCAAACCTGATAATCATCGGACCAGTTTTAGACTCAGGCCCCTTGTGAAAATTTCGGCCGATATTCGGTTAAAGCGGTTTATTGTCAACAAATAGAAGCCTATTTCACTCAAATTTGATTTGTGAGTGTTTTCTTCACTTATTAAAGGTTTTACAACATATAGATCTAATCGATCCATGGGACCCATTTTCCGGGAAACCTTGGTGTAGGGTATTATATGGTCGGTCTTGACCGACTATAATTTTCTTACTTGTTTTTTTTATTTTACTATATTTTTAGCAAAAATATTAGTATTTTCCTTAAAGAAATGGTAATACTTTTTATTTTTTTTTCTTAGTTTTAAGAAAAAAAAATTGTTTAAAGTGTTCTAGACTAGAGTTTTTTTTCACACTAGAACTTCTAGTGTGAGAAAAAAACTCATTGCAGATTGATGATGCTGCCAACACCATAGCAAAGTAGCCATCCATCAACTGAATGTGCGCTCAAAAATAGGCTACACAATTTTTAGTATTTTTTACCATATTTTTTGCTAATTTTACCATATTTTTTGCTAATTTTATATGAAAATTTTTTTAAAATTTGCACCTAAATTGTTAATAAAAAGTTTTTTTTTGAAAAATTATTTTTTTTAAATGTTAACACATAGTTAGATATCTAATCTTTAATATCCAAAAGTTTTTTTTTATTTTTTTTTTTTAAATACATGTGAAAAAAATTAAAAATTCGAAAAAAAATTGTTAATTTTTTACAAATTTTACCTAAAAATGTAAGAAATTTCTTGTGTAGACTACTACGCAATTCTCATTTGTTCTACTTAAGCTAAAAAAAATGACGCAAAAAAATAAAAAAAGTGAAGTGTTGTTCTTTAAGTTTTTTGTTTAAAGTGTTGAAGTGAAAAAAAAATCATTTTGGATTTTGATGTTGTTGGAAGTCCAGTTACTGCAACTACAGCTGCTGAGAAGAAGGCAAAAGAAGATGCTGCCACCATCAAGCCGAAGAAACCATCCAACAACTGAAGTAATAGTTGATGCTGCTATTACTACATTTAAAGAACGTGGTGCTCAAAAACAGGCAAAATTTTTTTTAGTATATTCACCAAATTTTAAATCAACTACTAATCAGAGAAAAAAAATACTAAATAAAACAGTTTTTTTTACCAAATTACAAATTTTTTTATCTATTTCAATTTTACCATTTTTTTTTTGGTAATTTTACCATATTTTTTGATAATTTTACAAGGTTGATTTTTTACAAAAATAAAATGGTATTCTTGTAATTTTACCATTTTTTTCCTAATTTTTTGATTAGCAAAATGGTTTTGCTAATATTACCAAAATTTTTGCAACGTCCAAAACTACAGTTTTTTTTGCTAATTTTAACCATTTTTTTTGCTAGTTTTACAATATTTTTTTTTTGAGTGTATGAAAAAGTTCTGGGAAAAAAAAGTCATGCTCGATTCATACTATGTATGTACAAATTCTTTCCCTGAATGAACTTTTTTTTTCTGTGTAGGCTTTCGATATAAAATAACAATGTTAGCAAAATCGCTTTTTTAAAAAATGAATTGTTGCCAAGAAGCCCCATATAGCTGCCCCTATGTGCATTGTAGGCAAAAAGCATGAGCGCACATCGGTCATCCGAATTCCAAATAATATTCTCATAAAGTGATTTCGTTTTCAAAGCGAGGCGAAGATATAGCTCCTTTTGCAACAATTTAATTAGTTTTAATAATCCACGGATTATAAAAATTATTTGTTATCCAAAACACAAACGCTTTAAATTTTAGAAATATGTGATGTCACCACTAAATCTCTAATTTATATCTTAACATTTGTTTAAACATATTAATAATCCCAAAAAAAATTGGGCTTGGAGAAAAATAAGAAATTTAACAATCATCATGTTATCATCAACTTAAGTGAAAATGCCACTTAAAAAGAAACCAAAAAGATACAAATAACATAAATATATAACTGTGATTTATATTATTACCATCATCAACAACATAAACATCAAGGATCATCATTATCATCATATAACCAAACTACAATAAGATAAAACAAGTCATATGATAAACAGAAATATTAAAAAAATCATATGTAAAGTGAAGTGTTTTTGTATAAGAGCAGTGTGGGATGTGGCAGAAATACTTTAAGAAATTGTTGTCCTCCAATCCCTTAAAGTGTTAAAAATATGGCGTATCAGAATATTGCAGTCAAACATCGGTCCTAGAGTGGTACACAGAAAATAAAATCGTCAAATTTAAACCAACAAACATCAATTGTAAATAAACCAAACATTTAGTAAAAAAGGCCGCCTGTTAGTCCATAATACAAAACTTCGATTTTGTTTTCAACAAACTCAGTCAAGTAATTTTATTTTAAAATTTTTTTATCATGACAATAAAAAGGGTTTGTTAAATTTCTTTGTTGAAAAAAAAATTGATTTGTCAGATCAACAAATTGTGTTTGTGTTTATTGAATTTCTTTGTTGAAAAAAATTAAATTTTTTTTTCAACAAAGAAATTTTTTTTTTGCTTTCCGTATAGGAGCACTTTCAGTGAAAAAAATTATTGTATTCTAAAATATGGGGGTCAATATAACAATTCGTTTTTTTCTGTGTACTTTTGGTTAAAATGGTCTTGCCACTTTAAAGATCCTTGTGCAACGTTAATTAACAAATTGCGACAACTGACACCTTTTAACTAGTCATAGAACTGGTATTCTGTGACCAGTTCGCGTTAAATGATGTTTGTCGCAAACTGTCCTGTAGGACCAATCAATTTCCCTAAATTTCCTTAAGGTATATACACAAAATAAGATACGATGGATTACTTCCTAAAATTCAAAAGTCTCATTCCACCCATACTACAGGCTTATATTAACCCATAAGTAACTGTTCTTGGAAAATATTCTCCTACAAACGACTCTTCATCTGTATATTGTCTCCAGCTGCGGACGTAAAGTTTCTGAAGATCTTCTTTTTCTTGATATCCCCATCATATATTCCATCGTCTTTTTGTCCGTCTGAAAAAGAATCAGTACCGTTTTAACCATTAGGGCACACTGGGCACGTCCCCAGAAATTTTTTAAAGAAAATTTCACATTTGCTTACAGAAAAATTCTCAGAATCTAACAGATTTTCGTATACCCCTGAGACTTTTTCAATAGGAGAAATTTGTCCTATATAAAAAGTCTCAAATTCATAGAATATTTTCCTACATAAAAACTTTAAGATTGTGAAATATTTTTCGTACAGAAAAATTTTTAGATTCTGAGATTTTAAAAGTCTAAAGTTCATAGAAGTTTTGCCAAATTAAAAAAACTCAGATTTTGAGACACTTATCGTATGCAAAGTCTCAGATTCTGAGACATTTTTCGCTAGAAAAAATCTCACATTCTGAAACAATTTTGTTATAGAAAGTCTTCGATTCTGAGGGAAAGAAAAGACATTTTACGTATAAAAAAAGTTTAAATTCTGAGACATTTTTCGTAAAGAAAAAGTTTCAGAATCTTAGAAATTTTTCGTATAGAAAAAGTGTCAGATTCAGAGACATTTTTCGTATAGAAAAATCTCAGATTATGAGATGTTTTTCGTATAGAAAGTTTCAGATTCTTAGACATTTTTCGTGTAGAACAAGTCTCAGATTCCGAAACATTTTTCGAATAAAAAAAGTATCAGATTCTGACAAGTTTTTCGCATAGAAAATTTCTTTGATTCTAAAACATGTTTCGTATAGAAAAAGTCACAGATTCTGAGACATTTTTCGTATAGAAAAAGTCTCAGATGCTGAGACATTTTTCGTATAGAAAAAGTCTCAGATTCTGAGACATTTTTCGTATAGAAAAAGTCTCAGATGCTGAGACATTTTTCGTATAGAAAAGTCTCAGATTCTGAGACATTTTTCGTATAGAAAAGTCTTAGATTCTGAGACATTTTTCATATTGAGAAAGTCTCAGATCTGAGAATATTTTTTTATTTGTTTTTAAATAAAGTTAAGATACAGTGCCAGTAAAAAGTATTCGTCGCTCAATGTTTTTTTTTTATATCTTAAATATCAATATTCCTTTTGCATAAACTGCAAATTTTTTTTCCACAAATTTTCTTGGGCTCTCAATATAAAAAAAAAATTGTTTTTGGTGATTTGAGTTTTCATCTTCTTTGCTAAAAAAAACGAAAGATAAAAAAAGCTCAA
Source organism: Pegoplata infirma (assembly GCA_963921195.1). NCBI lineage: Eukaryota > Metazoa > Arthropoda > Insecta > Diptera > Anthomyiidae > Pegoplata > Pegoplata infirma. The sequence goes on from OY992539.1 coordinate 105,119,244, forward strand.
ATATTTTTTCCAAAAAAGTATTCGTCGTTTTGCTGTTTTGTGAAATTCTCCACTAGTAAAACAGCGATTTGATTTAAAAAACTTACAGCGTCTAAGGATTTTGGTAAGTTAAGAATTGTTTCTGAAATCCCGATCGGAATCGTGCAAATTGGAAGGATAGGGCGGAATTCTAAAAAAAGTACCAAAGAAGAAGGATAAATCATCATCAATAGAGTCAAAAAAGAAAATTCTTTTAAAAATATAGCCGAAGCGGTTATTAGACTCATAACCACTACCAACAACGTTTTTTATAGGTACGCGAGAACGGGGCGGTATGTAAATAATAAAAAATCGATCTTCAACTTGTTGACTGATCAAAAAAAGAGAAATAGCCGTCAAAAATATCACAAAGGGTCCATGAAAAACTGCGTCTGTATAGCTGCGCAAGTATTTTACGACTATGGTAAACAAGCTTCGGTTGAAACTACCAAAACAAACAACGTACTTCCCGTAGAAAACCCTTTATATCGAGAAAAAAACATGCCGAAGCGTTTGAAAAACGCCAAAACTTACCTTATTCATGACCTTAAGCACTGGAGCCAAATAATTTTTACCAATGACAGTATATTTAACCTATTCAAGTCTGATGGAAAGGTTAAAGTGTGGCGGAAGTCGTAAACGGAAACGCAAGAGAATACCCTAACATGCTCTGTTAAACATGCTGAAGTTCCCAACTAGTTAGGGGGTGTATAAAGACGAACGGGGTGTGGCAAAAAAAAATTGTTGAATGTATTATGTATTATATACGAGCTTTATCCGACCGAAAGTGTGTCATATAGCAGCAGGGGCTTCAGAGTCTATTTTGAATCTTCTGGACCGTGTTCAGGGGAGGGCGGTGAAACTTATCAGTAACAGTAGTTTATCTAACAAGGAAGGTCTCCCTGGTGTCATCCGCCGATCTTTATGGAATTGGTTTTATTTTGTAGAGTAGGAAAAATAAAGGGACACGTGTTTTAGCGGCCCAAATTCATATTTAGGGGGTGAAAATGATGGGGTAAATTTTCAGTTTTTTGCGTTTATCTCCTATATTATACAAACAAACATAGTCATGTTACATACCAAATGAAAGGTCTTTGGAAAACCTATCTTCGTGTGCAAAGAACGTGTTCATGCATGCAAAATATTTCCTCATATTTAGTAAAATGCCAAAATTTTGTGACATTTTTGTTAATAAGTTGAAAAATATTGACTTTTTTGGCACGTTGTAGGCACCACGAGATTGGTATTTTAAATACCTTTAATCTGATACCTAATATGCCTATACTAATTTTGAGTAAATAGGGGTTAATCGTTAAAAACTGAAATAGGTCAACTTCCCCCATACAAATCGACCCCCCCCCCCTAAAAATGAGTTTGGGCCGCTAAAAAAATACGTTTCGAATTAATTTTTGTTCTGAACAACATATAGGAATTTCATGAAGATCGGGGGGTGACACCAGAGAGAATCTCCTTGTAAGTCTATTGACTTACAAGGAGATAAAGTGGAATAAAGTTCCTTCAGAGGTCTCTCCTGTCAGTAATAACAAAACTCCCTCCTTCCTCCTTTCGATACATACTCCTACTTCATCTTTCCACCGTTCCATACCTTTAATAACTCACAAAAAAAATATGGGAGACGGCATTTGAAATTATTTTATTATTGCATATTTTTTTGTACTTCTCCCCTATATAAATATTCTCCACTGTATTTTAATACAATAACATTTACGAAATACAGACAATAAAAATCATAAGCACGCATTCAAATCTGACAATGGAAAAATGTTAAAATGTCAAAATGTGTGTTTTAGTATTTGTATTTATGCTTGTATTTGTACACATACATATTTTCAAATTTCTCAAAAAGGATAAGCTCCCCAGCAAAAACATGGTAATGAGTTGTGAAAAGTAATCATTACCAAGTACATTATTTATAATGAGTACCCATTACCATTAACATTATTTTAAGCCCAAAAGTAACTACTTCTCAGTAATATGTTATAAAAGCACCTCTAAGTAATAATATCTTCTTGCACTTGCAGTTTTTAACCTTTACAATTCAATTAACTTAAAAAGTACTTAAAAACTTAATAAAAATTACGGAATTTTTAAGTGTTAGTAAAAACAAGTTAAATTTTAAAAGTTTTAATTAACTAATTATTTTACTTCTTATTGGTAATGGGTTTTTACTCCTTATTTGTAATCCGAGGCAGTAACTACTTATTTATCTCCATACTCTTCACTAGTTATTTTTGTCTCACGCCCTTGTTAAAATAATTAGTGTTTCATTCAATAAGTAAGTAGTGATAAACATTTGTTTCGGATTACAAAACCCATTACTAGTAATGTCAGTTTTTGCTGGGTCAATATCAAGACTCACAAAGTGTTTTTTTGTTTCTTTTAGCCTTGTAAAACTTAAACACACTCACACACAGAGTTTCTTATGTATGAACATGTGTTTCTCGTGTATCTTATGTTGTTTTTTCTTCATTTTTTAAGTATAAAGCTAAACAAATCACAATGATAAGTAGACAAATACAAGTTAATATGATTATCTATGTATGTGTTTCGGGATGTATTTCATACATACACAAACGTGATATTTACATACATCTTGTCATATTTATTTGTCCCAAAGGATTTGAAAAATGGTCTTAAAATTATAAGATGTTTTGAAAACAACAATATCAACACAACTCGATTTATTGTAAATTTTTAGGTTATATTTATTTAGATACCCATTACGTATGTATATGACCCACCATAATAATAATTTCTGCTTCTTATAAAGCAATTGAAATGTGAATTCCAATGAATTGAGTACTTCTTTCATACAGACAGTTTCGTTAGAAGTCATTTTTTGGATTTTGTTTTTTAGTTTAAAATAGTGTACCTTTTTACCAAAAAAAGATATTTTATTCTTTATTTATCTAGCTGACTAAAAATTCAGGTTTGAAAAAAATAGGACGTTGGGTGACCAAACTGTTCCCGAAAAACTGGACCAGGATAACGACTACTTTAATCATGTTTCTTTTAGGTATTTACTAGCGTTTTAAAAAATCCAAATTTCATAAAAATCGGATAATAAACAACAAATTGGCAAGCACTTAAAGCCTTTGTATGCAACAGGTGTCCTATTTTAGGGCCTCTGGAGGCGCACCTATTGGACATGTGGGATCCTCCATCCAAAGTTAAGCTTGAAATACGTTAGCTAAAAGTGGTATAAATTTCACTGCAATCGGTCAAGGACTTACTGAATAGCCGAATTATTTTCAAAAAAATCGATAATAAACCACTGTGCACTCCACTCTGACTCGTGAGATTTCATGGCAGTGTTAAATACTGTACTTTAGCAAATCTTTCTCATGCCCTCGCTAATATGGGTTAGAATTGTAAATATACACTAAAAAAAAAGACAAAACTAAAATTTAGGAAAAAAATTTCTTTAAAAATTTTTCATGGAATTTCCTTAAATTTAGTTAAATTTATCTAAAAAATGGGAAATTTGCCTAACTATGAGGAAAAACTTTAAGTTCATGTACTTATAAATAATTCATCGTTTTCCTAAATTGGACTTCTTAAATATAAGGAAAAATATTCTTGCTGTCAAAGAAATTTTCCCCAAATCTAAGAAACATATATTTATTTTTAAGACACATTTCTTAAATATGTGTTTACACAAGTTTGTTCAAGTTTAGTTAAAATTTACTACAAATAACTTAACCGTATTTCGCTTCTTAGAATTGAGGAAGCATACTTCTTAAAATTTAGTTAAAAACTTCTAAGGATTTAGTAAAAACTTCTTCGAATTAAGTTAAAAATTTCTTGGAATTTAGTTAAAAACTCATATTTGTTTTCTTAGAATTTAGTGAAAAACTTCTTAGAACTTTGTAAAAACTTTTTAGAATTTAGTTAAAACTTCTTAGAACTTGGTTAATCAAATCTTAGAATTTAGTTAAAAACTCGTATTTTTTTATAGAATTTAGTTAAAACTTCTTAAAATTTAGTTACAATTTCTTAGATATAAGTTGAAAATTTGAAAATGGCGAAATCTAAAGACCCTCAAGACCCTATTCTAATATCCCGTATCTCAAAATCTAAGCAAGGTAGAGCAAAAATGACAAAAATTTTGGATCAAAATCTATGGCGACCTTTAACGACCCATCGGGTCCGAACCAAATGGGGTCTGGACCCATGGAGTCTGGACCCATGAGGTCTGGACCTATGGGGTCCGATCCCAAACTTCTTAGAATTAAGTTAAAAACTCTTCCAATTTAGTTAAAAACTCATATTTATCTTCCTAGAATTTAGTTAAAAACTTCTTAGAATTAAGTAAAAACTTCTTAGAATTAAGTAAAAACTTCTTGGAATTAAGTAACAACTTCTTAGAATTAAGTAAACACTTCTTAGAATTAAGTTAAATCTTCTTAGAATTTAGTTAAAAACTCATATACATTTTCTTAGAATTTAGTTTAAAAAATTTTGTAAAAACTTCTTAAAATTTAGTTAAAACTTCTCAGAATTTTTCTATTTTTTAGCTAAAATTGGTTTCCCTATTTTTAAGAAAAATATGAACTAAAACGAATGAAAACAATTGAGAGTGTTAAATTCGGATGTGACGAATCTTTTATACCCTTCAACATGTTAAAAAAACAGGGACGTATTTTTTTTAGGGGTGGGGGGATTCGGCGATGGGAGACAACCATTCTGGGTCTAACTGCATGATTTTGAACTTTTTTTGACATAAAACTGTTTACAAAAAAACCTATAAAAATTGTGTTTTTCAGAGTTAGGTTTAGTTCTTAAAGGGGGAAATTTTTTCCCCTGATCCGATTTTTCCCATTTTCGAACTTAACCAGCCAAATACCATAAGACATATTCATACCAAACTTGAGGAGTCTAGCTCTTTTATTTTGGAATGTATCGTGTCGGACAGATGGACAGACAGATACCGCTAGAATGTCTTAGAATCGATCACTGATCAATAATATATATACTTTATGGTGTCCTAGACCGATATTTCGATGCGTTACATACGGAATAACAAAGTGAGTATACCCCCATACTGTTTTTGGTGGGTATAAAAATCTTTGGAGCCATATCATTCCCTGTTTTTCTCAAAATTTAATAAAATTAATTTTCCCAGTTTTTAGTTCACTTTTTTTAGTGAGTCCATTTTTTTCTGAGCTTTAATCAGTACCCCCAAGTTTTTATGTTTTTTTCTATGAGAAAACACTGATGTTTTTTAACACTCAAAAAATGTTGGTTAAACTAACTTGACCAAGTATTTTGAGTAAAAACAAATGTTAAAAACAACTGCAAAAAAACAACTGTTAAAAAACAACTGTTGTCGTTATTTTGTAGAAAATTTAGTTGACTTTAAACGACTTCATTTGAATGTTTTGATCAAAAAAATTCCACAGGTTTTGAGAATAAGAAAATCCCTTAGATTTTGAAGACTTTTTCCGTAAGTATTGACAACTTTTCCTGTAAGAAAACTTAACAGCGAATAAGCACGTGTTTTTTTTAACATGATAATGTTTTTAGGCTGGGGTCTAATTTTAAAAAAGTTGCAGGACGCCACCTCAGTTTGACTATATAAGCTAACGATTCAACAAAAAAGAAAATGTGAATTACATTTTTCATTTTATTACAACCTTAAACTTCGACAATAATTTAAAATTAATAAATAAAATAAAAAAAATAGTTCTTGTAGCGACACCTAGCGCCGTTACTCTATTAACGCAGTATTGCCATACCAAATATCGCACTTCCAATTAGATTAGTACCATCATAGCGAATTTTTTCCAATTAAATATTACCACATTGCAAAACTAGCCAGTATATTTGAAAAAAGCTACAGTGGCCTTGCTGAAGTGAGCTAGACTGGAAAACAGAAGGTGGGTGAAAGATACATATCAACTGATATCAACATATAAATGTAAACAAAAAATGGTCGTACAGCCAAAATAAACATATTAGAATTTAGATTATTATTTAGAACGCTGACGGTAGGCTAGCTGAAGTGTGTCAGACTACCACGCAAGGGATATCGAGTTCGAATCCCTGATCAGTCAAGTTTTTTTATTTATTTTTTTTTAGCTTACATATTATTATTTGATATAACAATTCTTATTTTTAAATAATTTAATTATTTAAAAAAAAATTAAATAATAATTGAATGTGGATATGGTGTTCACTTAAGTTAAGGTTCGAATTCTGAAGTTGTTCATAACTTTTTTTTTATTAATTTTTTTAGCATTTGAATTTTTTTGTCAGTATAAATAATGAATGAATTCTGTGAACTTATTTAAAAGAACAATTATTATAAAATGAATTCAATGATGTTTTCTTTTACTTAACGGCAAAGTTAAATTAGTTTTTTCAATAAAATAAAAATTTAAATGGTTAATAAAGCTCCTATGACACTAGATTTTTTTTGTATTTTATTTTTTTTTAATTGAAAGAGTGAAACAGCAGAAGAATAAATGAAAAAGAAACATAAAATAAACAAACAAATAGTGGTGATTACTTTCTTTTTAATAAAAACCCGCTGAATTAATTCAAAAAACCGCCAAAAACAAACAAAAAATCGCTTCATTTAATGAAAAACAGAAAAGTTGGCAACACTTAATATTATTAATCCATAAATGTCCAAAAAATATGTAAAATTTTTATATTTTTTTTGACATTCAGTCATTTGATAACCAAATTTATCGATAACACAAGAATAAAATTTGACGTTTACTATTTTTTATTAGTATTCTTTTACTCTTCACACTTGGTCAGATTTCCTATAGTGAGATATTTGCCCTGTTTACATAAATTTCATCAATACAAAAAAAATGTAATGTCATAGGGGCTTAAGGAATAGAATTGTGAATTATTATCAGTGTTGCCAGTTAAGGGGGTTTTCCCCCCAGACTTAGGGTTTTTTTAACATGATAATGTTTTTAGGCTGGGGTCTAATTTTAAAAAAGTTGGTCTAATTTTAAAAAAAGTTGCCACCTCAGTTTGACTATATAAGGGTGTCGTAATTAGATGGCTTAGCATTAACCAGACCTTCGAAAATTGATTTCACCATTCAACGCATTATTATAAAAATTTGAATAAATGAGTTAATTTGTGTCCAAATCGGTTCTTTGAATTTAATCTTTATTTAAAAAATAAAAAACAATTAATTTTGTGAATAATTAAATTATAATAATTAAATTAATTATTTAAAAATTATTATAAATTAAACCCTACATAACTGATGATTGCAACTACCCGAAATATTGGTTCTATTGGTCCAACCTTCAAGTATGACGATCAACTCAGAATCACTTTATTAGTGGTTTAGTCCATCTGTTCACACTGAAAGAATTGTTGTTCATTATATCTTTGAACAAACTTCATAAAACCAAATTCATAGAATCTATGAAACAATTCATTGGCTGAATGAATATTTATTAGTATTCTGAAAAATTTCATAGATTTTTTCTCATAGATTTTATTAAATTCATAGAAAATATTCATAGAATTAATGAATGTCATTCATAGAAGAAAATGCCATCAATATGCCTTTTAATTTTTTTAATAATTAATATAATGTTACAATAATTAAAATAGTTGAATAAATTTATTAAAAAAATAAAAAAAAACATTAAAAAAAAAAATATCATTGCTGCCCTGACCGGGGCTCGAACCCAAGACCTACCGGCTGAAGTGGTAATTGTCGACGCCTTAGCTATCAGCGCCACCAAAGAAGAAAAATCTCGCCAACTAACTCTTGGTTTTATAACGCTTCATTTTTGTAAATAAACAAAATATTTGTTTTCTACAAACACACACACAGCTTTTGGCAGAGCATTGTGACAGAGCATAGGCACAAACTATCGGCGCTAGGTGTCACTCGATTAACGCAGTATTGCCATACCAAATATCGCATTTCCAATTAGATTAGTTACCATCATCGCAAATTTTTTTTAATAAAAGATTACCACATAGCAACATTAACCAGTATATTTGAAAGTCGAAAAGAGAAACATAACAAAATGTAAATCGTTATTTTAATAAGATACGGTGGCCTAGCTGAAGTGAGCCAGACTGGAAAACAGAAGGTCCGGTGATCGAATCCCTGATATTTCAACTTTTTTTTTTATTTAGTTTTTTTTAGCTTGTACATTTCTTTTTGTTAGGGCAAAATTTGTTTGCATTAATTCTTTATACTTCTTTATTTAATTATCAAGTTTTTCAGTTTTTTCTAAATTTTTTTAGTTGTTTTTTTTTCTGAATTTTGTAATTTTTTCTGAATATATCTGCATTTTTCTGACTTATTTTTTCATTTTCTTGATTTGTTCTTAGTTTTCCAAAGTTTTTGTGAATAAATTTGAGAAATTTCTTGGAGTTTTTTTCTGAATATTTTTTTAACCCTAACATATATTTTTTGCAAATATGTGAGGGTTATTCGTAAAAAGTTTTTATTAAATAAAACATTATCATGATTTAATATTTTGGGCAAAAGTACAAAACTCTGCGGCATTTTTTTTTGAAGGCCCTGATTTTCTGAGCGCTTTTTCGAATAAGCTCGGATGACATTACCTCATCTAAGATATCAGAATCATTTGGATTCATGCAATTTACATCATCTTTCTAAAAATATAAAAAACCTTCGGCCCATTGAACTTTTCGTAATAGAAAACCTTAAAGATTTTGAGCGCATTTTCGTATAAATTTAGGAAGATCAAAATAACCTCATGCTTAGATTCATTTTTGCGTTTTAATAAATTATCGCATTTTTAGACATAACCCAGCAGAAATTTTGCTGAACGTTCAGCAGCTTTTGGAAGGGGAACTTGAGTAAAGGAGCGCATCCAATTGCGCTGAATTCATGCATGATTCCCTAAGGCGATGTCCCACTTTAGAGCGCTAGTTGGATACACAGAAACAGCGCTCTTTAGATGCACTGAAATCACGTGTCTTTAGAGCGCTGATTTAAGCAGAATAAAGATGCTGTAAATTCATGTATCTTTTTAGCGCTGATTTAAGCAGATTAAAGATGCAGTGAATTCATGTATCTTTGTAGAGCTGATTTAAGCAGAATAAAGATGCTGTAAATTCAAAGTTGAAATCAAATAACTAAAATTTAAAAAAATATAACAAAAAAATTCATTCGTTTTACTTTACAAAACTTTATTTATGTGAAACAAAATGAAAAAAAAAAAAAAATCGGAAGTGAACATCAAAAAAATATCGGAAATTTTCATTTTCACATTTTTTAGGGGTTTTTTTGGGAACAGCGGTCAAAGATGCTATGATTGAAGCGCTCTTTGCAGCGCTGATTAATGCGCAATAATGATGCAGTCAAATCATGTGTCTTTGTCTAAAACTCATGTTTTTTTATTCAAAAAGTGTTAAAAATATTAAAAAGGAAAGCAAGTGTGAAATTTTATCAAAAAATAATTACACATTATAAGTTTTATATAAAAAATCTTAAAAAAAATTAAAATTTTTTCCCCTTCCTTTTACTGCATCCCTAAGAGCGCTCTTTGGATGCTCTACGGTATGCTATAAACAGATGCTGTGTCGCCAAAATCTCGATTTATTTCTGCTGGGTGTTTCTATATAGAAAAATTGTCTCAGAATCTGAATCTAAGACTTTTTCTATATAGAAATACTGTCTCAGAATCTGAGATTTTTTCTATATAAAAAAATTGTCTCAGAATCTGAGATTTTTTTTATATAGAAAAACTGTCTCAGAATCTGAGATTTTTTTTTCTGTCTCAACATCTGAGATTTTTTCTATATAGAAAAACTGTCTCAGAATCTGAGATTTTTTCTATATAGAAAAAATGTCTCAGAATCTGAGACATTTTCTTCTGTGAGGTTTTTTCTATATAGAAATCAGAGACTTTTTCTTTATAGAAAAACTGTCTCAAAATCTGAGACAATTTTTCTATATAGAAAAATTGTCTCAGAATCTGAGACTTTTTCTATATAGAAAAATAGTCTCAGAATCTGAGACTTTTTCTATATAGAAAAATTGTCTCAGAATCTGAGACTTTTTCTATATAGAAAAATTGTCTCAGAATCTGAGACTTTTTCTATATAGAAAAATTGTCTCAGAATCTCAGACTTTTTCTATATAGAAAAATTGTCTCAGAATCTCAGACTTTTTCTATATAGAAAAAGACTATATAGAAAAGTCTATAAAGAAAAATTGTCTCAGAATCTGAGAAATAGAAAAATTGTCTCAGAATCTGAGACTTTTTCTATATAGAAAAATTGTCTCAGAACCTGAGACTTTTTCTATATAGTAAAATTGTCTCAGAATCTGAGACTTTTTCTATATAGAAAAATTGTCTCAGAATCTGAGACTTTTTCTATATAGAAAAATTGTCTAAGAATCTGAGACTTTTTCTATATAGAAAAATTGTCTCAGAATCTGAGACTTTTTCTATATAGAAAAATTGTCTCAGAATCTGAGACTTTTTCTATATAGAAAAATTGTCTCAGAATCTGAGACTTTTTCTATATAGAAAAATTGTCTCAGAATCTGAGACTTTTTCTATATAGAAAAATTGTCTCAGAATCTGAGACTTTTTCTATATAGAAAAATTGTCTCAGAATCTGAGACTTTTTCTATATAGAAAAATTGTCTCAGAATCTGAGACTTTTTCTATATAGAAAAATTGTCTCAGAATCTGAGACTTTTTCTATATAGAAAAATTGTCTCAGAATCTGAGACTTTTTCTATATAGAAAAATTGTCTCAGAATCTGAGACTTTTTCTATATAGAAAAATTGTCTCAGAATCCGAGACTTTTTCTATATTCAGAGACAATTTTTCTATATTCTGAGACAATTTTTCTATATAGAAAAAGTCTCAGATTCTGAGACAATTTTTCTATATAGAAAAAGTCTCAGATTCTGAGACAATTTTTCTATATAGAAAAAGTCTCAGATTCTGAGACAATTTTTCTATATAGAAAAAGTCTCAGATTCTGAGACAATTTTTCTATATAGAAATAGTCTCAGATTCTGAGAGAGTTTTTCTTATATAGAAAAAGTCTCAGATTCTGAGACAATTTTTCTATATAGAAAAAGTCTCAGATTCTGAGACAGTTTTTCTTATATAGAAAAAGTCTCAGATTCTGTGACAGTTTTTCTTATATAGAAAAAGTCTCAAATTCTGAGACAATTTTTCTATATAGAAAAAGTCTCAGATTCTGAGACAATTTTTCTATATAGAAAAAGTCTCAGATTCTGAGACAATTTTTCTATATAGAAAAAGTCTCAGATTCTGAGACAATTTTTCTATATAGAAAAAGTCTCAGATTCTGAGACAATTTTTCTATATAGAAAAAGTCTCAGATTCTGAGACAATTTTTCTATATAGAAAAAGTCTCAGATTCTGAGACAATTTTTCTATATAGAAAAAGTCTCAGATTCTGAGACAATTTTTCTATATAGAAAAAGTCTCAGATTCTGAGACAATTTTTCTATATAGAAAAAGTCTCAGATTCTGAGACAATTTTTCTATATAGAAAAGTCTCAGATTCTGAGACAATTTTTCTATATAGAAAAAGTCTCAGATTCTGAGACAATTTTTCTATATAGAAAAAGTCTCAGATTCTGAGACAATTTTTCTATATAGAAAAAGTCTCAGATTCTGAGACAATTTTTCTATATAGAAAAAGTCTCAGATTCTGAGACAATTTTTCTATATAGAAAAAGTCTCAGATTCTGAGACAATTTTTCTATATAGAAAAAGTCTCAGATTCTGAGACAATTTTTCTATATAGAAAAAGTCTCAGATTCTGAGACAATTTTTCTATATAGAAAAAGTCTCAGATTCTGAGACAATTTTTCTATATAGAAAAAGTCTCAGATTCTGAGACAATTTTTCTATATAGAAAAAGTCTCAGATTCTGAGACAATTTTTCTATATAGAAAAAGTCTCAGATTCTGAGACAATTTTTCTATATAGAAAAAGTCTCAGATTCTGAGACAATTTTTCTATATAGAAAAAGTCTCGGATTCTGAGACAATTTTTCTATATAGAAAAAGTCTCAGATTCTGAGACAATTTTTCTATATAGAAAAAGTCTCAGATTCTGAGACAATTTTTCTATATAGAAAAAGTCTCAGATTTTGAGACAATTTTTCTATATAGAAAAAGTCTCAGATTCTGAGACAATTTTTCTATATAGAAAAAGTCTCAGATTCTGAGACAATTTTTCTATATAGAAAAAGTCTCAGTCTAGTCAAAAATTTTGGAATTCTTCAGCTGATTAAATGAAACAAATTTACAAAAAATAAAAAAAAAATTGTATGGGGACCGCCTTAACATTTAAAGATAGAGGGTAGGTGTGTTCAGAGAAAATGTGTGGACTAAAAAAATATTGTGGGTCGGTCATACATTTTGTTGCTCTAAAGGCACTATTAGGGCAGTTAGAGAGGTTGGAGCAAATTTTAAAAAATGCCGTTTTGTGTGGGAGCCCCCTTAGAAATTGGAGATACGTAATTAGTTTGTTCCAAAGAAATGTTAAAACGTAAAAATTAATGGGGGTCGGTCTTATAAAGGACCCCTCTATGACGCACCAAAAAATTACAATAAAATTTTTATAATTAGAATTGATAGAAGTTTTACACAAAAAAATTTCCAAAAAATCGAAGAGTCCAAACATTTTCAAAAATGAGATTTAAATTTTAAAACTTAAAAATCGCATACTAGAGCGCTTTTAATAATTATTTGGGATTTACCAAAGTAAATTTTTCTTACATTTGTACCCTCATGGAATCAGAAATTTTAAAATGCCTTTCTTCAGAATGTTGTCTTTCGATGGAGACTCCCACATTTTAAATATAACGTTTTTATGCTCAGTATTTAAGGAGATCGAAAAAGTACCAAAGTACACATTTTTACACACTGATAATCAAAATTTTCAAAAAAGTACATTTTTGAGAACGTTTTTTTCTATATAGAAAAAGTCTCAGAATCTGAGACTGCCCAGCAGAAATTTTGCTGAACGTTCAGCAGCTTTTGGAAGGGGAACTTGAGTAAAGGAGCGCATCCAATTGCGCTGAATTCATGCATGATTCCCTAAGGCGATGTCCCACTTTAGAGCGCTAGTTGGATACACATAAACAGCGCTCTTTAGATGCACTGAAATCACGTGTCTTTAGAGCGCTGATTTAAGCAGAATAAAGATGCTGTAAATTCATGTATCTTTTTAGCGCTGATTTAAGCAGATTAAAGATGCAGTGAATTCATGTATCTTTGTAGAGCTGATTTAAGCAGAATAAAGATGCTGTAAATTCAAAGTTGAAATCAAATAACTAAAATTTAAAAAAATATAACAAAAAAATTCATTCGTTTTTTTTACAAAACTTTATTTATGTGAAACAAAATGAAAAAAAAAAAAAAAATCGGAAGTGAACATCAAAAAAATATCGGAAATTTTCATTTTCACATTTTTTAGGGGTTTTTTTGGGAACAGCGGTCAAAGATGCTATGATTGAAGCGCTCTTTGCAGCGCTGATTAATGCGCAATAATGATGCAGTCAAATCATGTGTCTTTGTCTAAAACTCATGTTTTTTTATTCAAAAAGTGTTAAAAATATTAAAAAGGAAAGCAAGTGTGAAATTTTATCAAAAAATAATTACACATTATAAGTTTTATATAAAAAATCTTAAAAAAAATTAAAATTTTTTCCCCTTCCTTTTACTGCATCCCTAAGAGCGCTCTTTGGATGCTCTACGGTATGCTATAAACAGATGCTGTGTCGCCAAAATCTCGATTTATTTCTGCTGGGAAGTTATAAAAAACAACTCTGACGACTTATATTATGGAAATTCAAGTTTTTGTACAAAATTTTCGAATAAAATTATTTTTTAAGTTGATTTGTTCAAAAATCAGTACAATTAGTACATATTTTTAAAAATCAGTACAAATCAGTACAACGTTTTTTGATCAGTACACGTGATCAAAAATCAGTACATGTACTGATCAAATCAGTACGAATGGTCAGCCTACTCATGATTCAAAGTCCCAAATATTTTGATTCTATTAAATAGTTCGTGAAATGCTATCTCTTAAGAGCCGAACTAAAGACAGTTCGAAAGGCCAACAACAAATATTTCTTTTAAAGCGAATCTGATACAAAACAATTTAGAGGAGTTATAGGAAAATACCAAAAAAAAATGCCCAGTTTAAGTTTTATGACAATCAGAAAAACTCCTAAGGAAACCATTTTTGTAAGAGGAACAAATCGTTGTCCCATGGTCGGTCATACAATATACACCTGAGTCTATAAATAAAATCTTATGGATGAAACCCAATGTCTCCTAATGGCCCTTTTGAAAAATTTGTTGAATTTTTCATCCAATCTTCTAGATTATTCCTGAAACCAAGCTTTCTATTAAGGAAAACCCCGTTATGTTTGGTTCCATTCGAGTATGGAATTTAAATGTTTTCTTAGCATTAAATCATTTCATCACCATCTTCTTATTTTCATTAATTCATTAAAATTTTCCCTACTCCTGGTGTTTTTTTTTTTTATATAAACCACTCGCAAATGATCCAATTAGTAAATTTTAATTACACACATCAACAACCCGTTTAACTTTTTGTTCTTGTTTAATTTTCTACCATTACTCCACCCCTTATAAAACAATTTTGTATTTTGTACACTTGAACATTCACATTCATCCTGCCAAGCAACCAGTCGAGCCAGTCAAACAACCAACCAGCCAACCAAATAACAACAAGAGGAATACATAAGGGAGTAATCAATTTCAATCTTCGACATTTTGAGGAAAATTACAAAACATTTTCAACGCATTTATATTCCAAATGAGCATTTGCTACAATAAAATATACTTTTGATGCGATCCAATTACTCAACGACAACAAAAACAAGAACACAAACAAAAAATAAATTATAAAAAAATAAAAAGAATTAAAATACTTTTAGTAGAGCTATGTTCACCATGCACAGAAAATAATATCGTATATTTTATTTTAATTAAAATTTTAATTGTTTTTTAATTTAATATTAATTAAACTTTTAATTAATATAATTAATTGTTTAATTAAATTTTTAACTTTATTTTAATTAATATTTTAATTGTTTTCAAATTTAATATTAATTAAGTATTTAATTTATATAATTAAATGTTTAATTAAATTTCTAGCTTTACTTATTTTTTTTTGTTTTGTTTTTCGTGTGTGTGCGAGTGTGTGTTTTTCTCTTGCATTGTATTACATACAAAAAAAATACATAAGTATAAAAAGTTTGTTGAAAGTTTTTTTTATTTTTCACATAGGTTTTTGAATTCTCATTTTGTTTATAGTTTTATGTGTATGTATATGAAATGTTTATAACCAACTTTATAAAATCATCTCACTGACTATGTCTTTACGGCATAAATAAATTTGGTAAAGTTTGAAGAAATATTTTTTTTTTAACTATTTTATTCAAAAAGAATGTTTTTACAAATTATTTTTTATTTTAATATAATATTTTTAATTAATATTTTTTTTGATTTATACAATTAAAATTTTAATTTTTTTTTTTTTTAATTTTAATTAAATTTTTTAATTTATAGTATTAAGTTTTTAATTAAATAAATATCCATTTATTTTTAATTAACGACATACAAATATTTTTAATTTATTTGCGCATTTTAGTGATTGGTCCGGATTTAATTAATTTTTTAATTAAATCTACGAATTTTTTAATTAAATATTTTTTTTATTTTTTTCTGTGTGGACACCATTCATCATTACTTTGCGGAGAACATCTTTTAATCGGGTACTTATAATTAGGGTGACCATTTATTTCTGAGCTTAAATCAGTACGCCCAAGTTTTTTTTTTTTTTTAGAAATAACTCTCTAAATTTTTTTTCTATGAGAAAACACTGATGTTTTTTCAACACTCAAAAAACATCGGTTAAACTAACTTGACCCCAACTATTTTGAAAAAAACAACTGCATAAAAACAACTCTTAAAAAACAACTGCAAAAAAAACAGTAGTCTTTATTTTGCAGAAAATTTAGTTGACTTTAAACGACTTCATTTGAATGTTTTGATCGTTTCAGTGCAGAAAATATAACAAAATTCCACAGATTTTGAGAATAAGAAAATCTCAGATTTTGAAGACATTTTCCGTAAGTTTTGACAACTTTTCCTGTAAGAAAACTTCACAGGTAATAAGCAGGTGTTTTTTTAAGGCCCTGATTTTCTGAGCGCTATTTCGAATAAGCTCTGATGACATTACCTCATCTAAGATCTCAGAATCATTTGGATTAATGCAATTTACATCATCTTTCTAAAAATATAAAAAATCCATCGGCCCATTGAACTTTTCGTTATAGAAAACCTCAAAGATTCTGTGCGCATTTTCATATAAATTAAGGAAGATCAAAATAACCTCATACTCAGATTCATTTCTGCGTTTTTATTAATTATCTCATTTTCAGATTTAAGTTATAAAAAACAAATCTGACGACTTATATTATGGAAATTCAAGTTTTTCAAAGAATTTTCGAATAAAATAATTTTTTATGTTGAAATGTTCAAAAATCAGTACAATCAGTACATATTTTAAAAAATCAGTACAATCAGTACAAAGTTTTTTGATCAGTACACGTGATCAAAAATCTGTACATGTACTGATCAAATCAGTACGAATGGTCAGCCTACTTATAATGCCCCTTTATTACGGTAAGTTTTTCATTCCGTGTGTATTGCATTAAAATATTGATCTAGGATCCCAGAGTGTTTATATATTTTATTGATATTTTCTCGACTCTAGGCATTCTGGAGATATCCGTCAGAAGGTCCGTATGTCTGTCGTGAGCATGATGATCATGTCCAAACCAAGAGGTAAGAAAAAATCAGATGTTGACACATTTTTCGTGAAGAAATAATTTTTAATAGGGAAAATGTCTTAGAATCTAAAACTTATTCTTTACAAAAAATGTCTCAGAATCTGAGACTTTTTTCGCATAGATAAATTTCCTGATTTTAAGAACTTTTTTTCACAGAAAAGTCTAAGATTCTGAAACCTTTTAGTCTCATATTTCAAAGCATTTTTAATATATTTTTCTTTTAGAAAAGGTAACAGATTATTAGATTTGTATCGTACTGAAAAAATTGTATATTCTGAGACCTTTTTCTATAGAAAAAGTCTTAGATTCTGAGACGTTTTTTTTGTAGAAAAAGCCTCAGATTATCCCATAAAAAAAGTCCCAGATTATAAGAGCTTTTTTTTTATATAGAAAAGGTCTAAAATTCTGGCACTTTTTCCCCCTAAAAAAGTGATAGACTTTTCCGTTACAAAAAGTCTCAGATTGTCAGACCTTTTTTCTTCAGAAACAGTATCGATTTTGATACTTTTCCTATAGAAAAAGTCTCAGATTCTAAGACCCTTTGCCTATAAACAAAGTATGTAATTCTGAGATCCTTTAAAAAAGAAAAAGTCACAGATTCCGAGACATTTTTCCCAAAGAAAAAGTCTCAGATTTTGGACCTTCTTCCAATTAAGTAAGTTTGAACTTCTGAGATTTTTTTCAACAATAAAAAGTCTCATCTTTAAAACATTTTTCTTTTTAAAAAAGCATAAGATTCTAAGACCTTTTTCCTTAAAATAAGTCTTAAATTAAGAGATTCTGAGACCTTTTTCCCATAAAAAAGTATCAGATTATTAGAGTTGTTTTTTATTCGGCCTCGAATATATTTTATTTCTATAAAAGTATCAGATTCTTAGACTTTTTTCTTATCAAAAAGGTCTCAGATTCAGCGACCTTTTTCCTATAAATAAGTTTTAACTTTAGAAAGGTCTCCCATAGAAAAAGTCTCAGATTCCGAGACTTTTTTCTTTTAAAAAAGTCTCAGATTCGAAGACTTTTAGAATTTTGGAATTCTTCTACAAAAATCCGAAAAAAAATGTTTGATTCTAAAAAATTTTAGAATTTTTCTGTATCTTTTTCTTTAGAAAAACGTCTCAGATTCTGAGACATTTTTAATATATAATGTCTCAGATTCTAAGACCTTTCTCCTATAGAATAAGTCTCAAATTCTGAGAATTTTTTTCTATAGAAAAAGCCTCAGATTTTACACAAAGAAAAATTTTTAAATCCTCAAACTACTATTAAAAGATACCAAAATTCATAATAAGATTGACAGATATTTCTTCACAGAAAATTTTCAGAATGAGTCACATTTTTCCTTTAAAAATTTTGAAATTTTCCCTATAAAAACTTTCAGATTTTTTCTATGAAAAATTTGCGTATTTCGAGATTTTTTTCCTTTGGAAATTTTTTTAGAAAATTTCCTTCATTCTTTTTTTCTTCCTTTTTCTTTCTTTTTTCTTTCTTTTTGCTTTCTTTTTTCTTTTTTTTTTCTTTTTTTCCTCTTTTTTTTCTTTTTGAAATTTGGTCTGGGGGGGGGTTGAAATTTCCCCCTTCCCAAAACATAAGTTTGCTTGTTTTCCTTTCGGTATTATGGGATTTACGTCCCTGCGCCATAAACCTTTTCGTGAAAAGTCTCGCAACTCTGAATGCCTTGGAATCAATCACTGTGAAATCGTGAATCGTTAGAAACTGTATGCAATCCCTTCGCCATGACCCTGGACAGATTAGGATCGCGGGAAACGAATTGGATGAAGAGTGTGCAAGGATGGGCTCTAAAACGTTGGGGGAATAGGGTAAAACTGACATCTCGGTCTCGGCAGAGGTAATGAACAAAATAAACAGAATATCAGGGAAAAGGATAAAGAGTTGATGGATATCACTGACTACGTGAAGAATATCTTGAACCCTGTGGCCCCTGCTAAATTGGTTCAAGAGGCCACAAAACCTTCTTACTTTTGGCAAACGGACTGTTAGCCTTCTGGTGGGAGCACTAACAGGGCATTGGTCAACTGGCCGTGAGTATGGTAATCTGTAACAGGGACCATTGTAGGAGTTGTAGGGAAGTGGAGAAATCGGTGGTTCACTTGTTGTGTAAATATCCTGGTTCGACAAATCGTAGTCTTAAGCATTTGGGGCAAAGACTTTTATTTGACCTGGGGGGTTGAATAAGTATACGTTTGTAGCAGAAGGGGAGTAGGAAAATGACAAGTAACAGAATCACAATGGCCTCTGAGTGAAATCTCCAAATGACGGACACCTACCAATCCAAACTTACCATTTCCTTTGGGAATGGTTTCGTTGAAACAGACTTCTGGTAGCAGTTAAGCCCATCTTCGTTGGTATTTTTCCACTATTTAGGATCTTAAAAATAAAGTGACTGGCACATTTCTCTACCCTAAGAGAGAGTAGATCCTATCTTAATAAGAGATCCTCCTCATTCATTTGCCATCACCAGTGTTGTCCTAGGACAAGTACAAATATTTTACAAAATGTATCCTTTAAAACTTTGAAGTCCTTTTAAAAGGAAACAAGATCACGAAATGAAAAACTGTAAATGCAGGTTTACTTCGTTTGATCTCTACTTCCAGACGTATGTCAATCGGTTTATGTTTAAAATTGGCTGTCGGACGATATTATTAGGCCCGTAAGTTTGCCACGGTCTCTTCTACTTGGACGGAGTAAATAGTTTGCTACATTCTTGTCTGGTCTTATTACAAAACATTTTGTATTCTTGCATTACAACTCATTTGACCACCTTTCCACGAAATTTGATTTCATGTGAGAGTTAATCCAACGCATCAATTATGTCAATCCTATACCAATCTGAGGCTCCGGATTGTGGGGAATTGTATTGAATTCAATCTCATCACCCCATATTTCCCTATGACCCGGAACCCACAAGAGACAGACTCTGTTCTCACATGAGAACTTATTGAGCCTGCGTCTACACTCTTTGATATCTCCAAGGTATCCAAGATATCACAAGGATATCTCCACCACTCTTTAGCATAATGGAATATATATTACAGAAACTGGGGGTAAATGTAGTAAAACTGTTTCCTTTTAAAAGGACTTCAAAAATTTAGAGGATTAAATTTTATAACTTAGGGGAGATCCTCCTCTTTCATCTGCCGTCATCAGTATCATCCTAGGACAATTACAGAAATATTTTACAAAATGTATCCTTTTAAACTTTGAAGTCTTACTTTGAAGATTTCGAAATGAAAAACTGTAAATGCAGTTTTACTCCATTTGATCTCTACTTTCAGACGTTTATCATCCGGTTCATGTTTGATATTGGATGTCGGACGGTAAAATAATTGATCATGTGATCAAAAACAAGTGAGAGGGTTAAATTCGGCTGTGCCAAATCTTTTATACCCTCCAAAATGTAAAAAAAAAAAAAATTGTCAGAGGCGTTTGTTTTTGGGGGGGGGGGGGGGGTGGGAGTGGTACGGGTCAGTGGGGGACGTTGAGAGGACCTTCCCATCCCGATAAATATAACAAATGTTTCATTTATTTAACAAAAATACAAAAAAACATGTAAAAAAGTGTGTTTTTTCAGAGGTTGGTTCAGTTCGTCAAGGGGGAACTTTTTTCCCCCTGAGCCGATTTTGCCCATTTACGAACTTAATCTGCATAGGACTATAAGACATATTCATGCCAAATTGCAGGAGGCTAGCTCTTTTAGTTTGGACTGTATCGTGCCATCTACAAACGGACGGACGGACATTTACAGAATGTCTTAGAATCGATGATGGATTAATAATATATATACTTTATGGGGTCCCCGACCGATATTTCGATTCGTTACAAACGGAATGACAAAGTGAGTATACCCCCATACTGTGGTTGGAGGGTATAAAAATGTTTGAAAAAAAAAAAAATGGCCCCGAAGGCTACTTAGCGTGCTAGCCTTTGAACGTGGGGGTCGTGGGTTCGATTCCCACAAGAACCCTTGGTTTTTTTCGCTACAACGAGACGACGGTCATTGTTACCAGTTCTCGGTTAGGTTACAATTATTTAAAAAATGAGTTGTAAATAGAAAAAATAAATAAAATAATTGATCATAGGATCAAAAACAAGAGAGAGTGTTAAATTCGGCTGTGCCGAATCTATAATACCCTCCAACAGATAAAAAAAAAAAATTACATGGACTTTTTTTTGGGGGATGGGGGGTGGTCAGAAGGGGCCATTGGGGGACACATAAACCAATGCGATAAATGTTTAAAAAAATATTTATTATGCTTTTTGAGCTTAAGTAATACAATTTTATTCATTATTTAAAAACATTTTTAAAATCCACGCCCACAAAAGGGGGGCGGGCAAAAAAAAAATATTTTTTTATTTCCCAAGTCCAAGTGCAGGACCTTCAACTTTTCTGGCATCAAATTGTTTCATTTGCTTAACAAAATTACAAAAAAACCCTGAGAAAATATGGCGTTTTCAAAGGTTAGTTAAGTTCTTCAGAGGGGAACTTTTTCCCCCCTTGTCCGATTTTGCCCATTTACGAACTTAAACTGCCTAGGATCAAAAGACATATTCCTGCCAAACTTAACGAATCTATCTTTTTTATTTTGGACTGCATCGTGTCTTATACAGACGGACGGACGGACGGACGGACATACGGACATTCTAGAAAAGTCTTAGAATAGATCATAGATCAATAATATATATACTTTATGGGGTCCCCGATCGATATTTCGATGCGTTACAAACGGAATGACAAAGTGAGTATACCCCCATACTGTGGTTGGAGGGTATAAAAATGTTTTTATTTTAATTTTCTGAAAGATTTTGCAAAATCTGGATATTGGTTACTCAACTTAATGTTTTCCCCAACACTACAGTATAATATTATGGTACTTGATATCGGAACAAAAAACAATGACAATCATTTGTACAAGTAAAGGTAGAAACAGAACAAGCACGGCACGGGGGACGGTTGCCGTTGCCGGAGAATATAGGCCCAAAACAATGACGGGGGACGGCGACGGCAAAAAATGTCATTTGTTTGTTCAGTGGTGCCAACTTTTAATAAAATTAGTGTAATTTTACGGAAAAAAATCGCTTATCACATAGTCAATGTGATTAAGTTGGCATTACTGTACGTTTGTTACACCATTGTGAATGAAAAAATTAAAAATTGTTGTGAAAATGCGGCAACCCTGGAGTGTGAGAGGGAGAGAGATTGAGAGAACCCGGAGATAAAATAAAATAAGTTTTAATTTTTTGTCGTGCCGGTCACGGTTTTTAACTGTCAAATCGTATGGATAAAGTCGTGCCGGGCTTGTTCTGTTCATACCTTAAACAAGACAGAAAAAACACAAAGCTGATTATAACCATGAAAGAGTGAAAATGTATACAAGGATACAAAAAAAAAGGATTCATTTAAAATAACTTACAAATTATACCCAGTATACCATTTCAAACATTACAATCACACACACACATACACACCCACCCAGTATCAGGGATGGAAAATTTAGTACTTTAGTACTTTTTCAGTACTTTTTCACTCTCAATGATACCGTAGTACCCCAACGACAGATTTAATATCTGTTCTATACCAGACGTATTCTAACGTTTTTTCTACCAAACCTAAAAGGTTTTCCGAAAATCTACCGATTTTTATTAAAAAAATGCTTCAAAAGCTTAAAACAAAAAAAATCAAAAACATTCTTTAATGGGGCTTTCTCAAAAAAATAAAAAAAATGGATTTAAGTACTTTCTTATTTAATTAATTTAAGTACTTTCTTATTTAATTAATTATTTTAAGAACTTTTATACGGAATTAATAAGTTTTTAGTACCGTAGAGTGCGAAAAAGTACTTTTTTGGTTGAGCTATAGTACCAATTCAAAATTCCGATTTTCCATCCCTGCCCAGTATCATTCACAATCTTCATTACCATCATTGCAATCATCATCAGAATCATTGTTTTATGTACTTACTTATCAACAATACGAGAAGTACTACATACATTCACCAAATAATAGCAAAAACTGATTCAGTCTGGTAAGCAACTCCACTTTATTCTCTTTGTAATTCTTCCACTACCCAAAATCCCCGCACATTCCTTCCTCCAACAACTTTTTTCGACATTTTGTTAACTGGATATTTTCCGTCATTAAACATTTGGAAAACGTATTAAAACACCCCATCATTGCCTTAATTAAGAGCCATAAAAGGACATTTACTTGCATTTGTGAGACGCATTTGTAAATGGGTTTGTTTGGAATACAAAGCAACAACGAAAAAAAATCCATATTTACAGACATTAACAGACGGACAGGAGAGATGAACAATGGAGACAATTGTCCTTTCATTTAAACGACATACAAATACATAAATAGATAAGGTGGCATTTATGAAGATTGATTTTTCGATATAGAAAAATTGTTTTCTTTCAAAATTTATGATGTGAGGTTGGGAGTCTATATGGACCAGCCGGTCTATGCGAGGAATCTGAACTTTAGGCTCCACCACCCCTTACCTAACCTAACCTAACCTAACCTAACCTTGGGAGTCTATTCTGGATAGCTAGGGTTGAGTCTGACTCGAAGATTGTTTGATCAGGCATAGTTGCTCACATCTAATGAAGATTGAGCCTGGCTCGAAGATTTCTTGACCACTTCAGGGTTTACCAGGCATGGATGCTGATAAAAATGAAAATGCTGACCAACAACTATGCACACAGAAAAAAATTTTGGAAAAAAAATTGAGTAAACACTTGTTTAATTTTTTTGATGACCCGTTCAAAAGATATCGAATTTTTAAAAATTTACTCAAACTTCTTTTACTCATAACTTCTTCAATAATGGTCCAAATTTCATTTTTTTTTTCAAAATTTTTGTTTTTTTGCGTACTTTTAAAAAAACATCCCAAAAAATTCTTAAAAGCGCTCTAGTATGCGATTTTTAAGTTTTAAAATTTAAATCTCATTTTTGAAATTGTTTGTACTATTCGATTTTTTTTTCAAATTTTTTTGTGTAAAACTTCTATCGATTCTACAAATTTTTTGCCCAGGACGATCGTGGGATAACGATTATTACTATTTTTTTAAATTTTTTTAAATTTTTTTTTTGTTATTTCAAATCTTAAAATCATTTCTACTGCTCCGTTGGTGCGTCATAGAGGGGTCATTGACAAGACCGACCCCCATTAATTTGTACGTCTTAACATTTCTTTGGAACAAACTAATACCCTATCTCCAATTTCAAAGGGGGCACCCACACAAAACGACATTTTTAAAAATTTTCTCCAACCGCTCTAACTGCCCTAATAGTGCCCTTAGAGCAACAAAATGTATGACCGACCCACAATATTTTTTTAGTCCAAACACTCTCTCTGAACACACCTACCCTCTATCTTTAACTGTTAAGGCGTTCCCCGCCTATTTTTTGTAAATTTGTTTTATTTAATCAGCTTCTACCGGTCCAATGGTGCGTCCGAGAGGGGTCATTAGTGAGACCGACCCCCATTTATTTTTACCCTACAACATTTTTTAAAGCATACCTACGCCCTATCTCCACTTCCTAAGTAGGCTTCAATTCAAAATTAAATTTTTATAAAATTTGCTGCAACTGTTATTTGTATGGGATCCTACTTAGGGAGTGGAGATAGGGCGTAGGTATGTTTTAAAAAAATGTTGTAGGGCAAAAATAAATGGGGGTCGGTCTCACTAATGACCCCTCTCGGACGAACCATTGACCGGTAGAAGCTGATTAAATAAAACAAATTTACAAAAAAAATAAAAAAAATTGTATAGGGACCGCCTTAACAGTTAAAGATAGAGGGTAGGTGTGTTCAGAGAAAGTGTTTGGACTTAAAAAAATATTGTGGGTCGGTCATATATATTTGTTGCTCTAAGGCAGAGATCCCCAAAACACCTCACATGTGAGGATGCTCTCATAAAAATTAAGTGTACTCTCACACCGACATGTGCTCATACATTGCACAAAAACAATTCTCTCTTCTCTTCTTGCTCAAAATATACTTAGAGAAATAATCATAAAGAAATTGAATGTAAATATTTTGTAAGATCAGATTTGATAGACCAGAATGCTTAGTTTGGCACGCTATGTTAAGTGTAACATAGCTTGACATTTTAACCAATGTTATTTATTATATTTTTTATTTTTGATATGAATAAATGTATTTATATTTTTACTTTAAGTTTCTCTAAGTGCATTGAGTAACAGAGAGCTCGATCTTACTCATACAAAGACAAAATATGATTGTGTTTGGGGACCACTGCTCTAAGGGCACTATTAGGGCAGTTAGAGCGGTTGGAGCAAATTTTAAAAAATTTCGTTTTGTGTGGGAGCCCCATTTGAAATTGGAGATAGGGTATTAGTTTGTTCCAAAGAAAGGTTAAGACGTAAACATTAATGTGGTTCGGTCATATAAAGGACCCCTCTATGACGCACCATTGGAGCAGTAGAAATGATTTTAAGATTGGAAAATTACAATAAAATTTTTTCAAAAAATCTTAAAAAATAGAAATAATTGTCATCCCACAATTATCCTGGGCAAACAATTTGTAGAATCGATAGAAGTTTTACACAAAAAAATTTAAAAAAAAATCGAAGAGTACAAACATTTTCAAAAATGAGATTTAAATTTTAAAACTTATATTTTGTGAGGATGTTTATTCTGGCTCGAGGTCATTATTTTCTTTACTAATTAAAACCATGATATTCTCATAGTATAATTTTCAAGAAAATTATTTTTTGTTTTAAATTTATTTATGTTGGTCATTTTTGCAAGACTTAATCGACACGTGTTTCGGAATCTGTCAAGATTCCATTGTCAAGATTATTTAGCAAAAATAGAAACGACCCAGCAGAAATTTTGCTGAACTGGCAGCAGCTTTTGGAAAGGAAACTCGAGTCAAGTAGCGCTTCCAAACGTGCTGAATTCATGCATGATTCTCTAAGGCGATGTCCCACTTTAGAGCGCTAGTTGGATACACAGAAAAAGCGCTCTTAAGATGCACTGAAATCACGTGTCTTTAGAGCGCTGATTAAAGCATACATTTATAGCGCTGATTAAGCGCTATAAAGATGCAGTGAATTCATGTATCTATTCATAGCTGATTTAAGCAGAATAAAGATGCAGTGAATTCATGTATCTTTTAACTGATGATTTCAGCAGAATAAAGATGCAGTGAATTCATGTATCATGTAGTGAATTGTATTTCAGATTTTCCAATAGAATTTCAGAAATAGACAATTGTATTTCTGATTTTCCAATTGTATTTCAGAATTGTATTTCAATTGTATTTCAGAAATACTCAATTGTGCTTCAGATTTAAGCAAGTGTATATCAGAAATTTCAGTTGAAAATTTCTGAAATACAAAGGTCAACAATACATACAATCAACACATACAATTGACTGTTTCTGAAATACAATTGACTCTTTCTGGAACACAATTTGAAAATCTAGAATACAATTAACTGTTTCTGAAATACAATTGACTATTTCTGAAATACAATTTGAAAACAAATTAAACATTTTTATGTCAAAAAAAGTTCAAAGTTCTGAATTATACCATTTCCACTTTTATTTCAGAAAATACAAATTATATTTCAGAAATATCCATTTATATTTCAGAAATTTCTATTTATATATCAGAAAATTCCATTTGTATTTCAAAAATGTCCATTTATATTTCAGAAATTTCCATTTATATTTCAGAAACAACTATTAATGTTTCAGAAATTTCCAACTGTATTTAAGACATTTACATTTGTATTTTAAATTTTCTAAATTATTTATTTGGAAATATAAATGAATTTTCTGGAAAGAGTTTAGAAAATTTTGAAATAGAAATTTTTGAAACACAATTGGAAATTTCTAAAATACACATGGAATTTTTTAAAATTTAAATGGAATTTTCCTAATAGAAAAAAAAAATTTTAAAATTTTGAAATCAAAATGGAAATTTTTAAAATACAAATGGAATTTTCTGAAAAGTATTTAGAAAATTTTGGAAATACAAATGTAAATTTCTTAAAAACAATTGGAAAATTTTGTAATATAAAAGGAAATTTCTGAAATATAAGTGGAAGTTTCTGAAATAGAAATTTAGGAAATATAATTGGAAAATTTTTGAAATATAATTGTAAATTTTTGAGTTATAAATGAAAATTTCTGAAAAATAATTGGAAATTTTTGAAATATAATTGGAAATTTTATAAATATAATTTAAGTTTCTAAAATATGATTGTAAGTTTTTCGAAATATAATTTTTATTATTTGAAATTAAAGTGGAAATTGTGTAGTCAAAAATTGTTTTTAAAAATACTGAAAAATATTTTAAAATCTGCAAACATTTTTTTGAAATAAAAACTTTAGCAACATTTTTTTGATTTCAAAAAAAATAATAATCTAGATAAATTACAAGAAAAAAGTTGTAAGAAAGAGAATAAAATGTAAAAATGAGATAAAAACATACCAATAAATGAAAAATATGCAAAAAAAGTTAAAACAAATGTATTTTAATATTTGTATTTTTTCGTTATCAGACTGTGTTTAATCCAAGTCGGTTTATTCTTTGAAATAACAAAAAAGCATTTGCTGTTTTTTGGATAGCCTATTTATCATCATTCAAAATGTGTTAAATATGTTATGATTGAAGCACTCTTTGCAGCGCTGATAAATGCGCAATAATGATGCAGTGAAATCATCTGTCTTCGTCCAAAACTCATACTTTTTCATTCAAAAAGTGTTAAAAATATTAAAAAGGAAAGCAAGTGTGAAATTTTATCAAAAAATAATTTTAAATTGTAAGTTTTATATAAAAAATCTTAACAAAAAATTAAACTTTTTCCCCTTACTTTTACTGCATTCTTAAGAGCGCTCTTTGGATGCGCTTCGGTATGCTGTAAATAGATGCTGTGTCGCCAAAATCTCGATTTATTTCTGCTGGGGATATACTACAAAGTAGCAAACGAGTCTAATGACAAATCGTTTTTGCACAAACTAAAACATTAATACATATTCGACTCTATCCACAATGTGAATTAGAAAGACGAAGAAATTGTACTATGCTAGTAAGTAACAATTGTCAATAACCAACAAAAATATTTAAAACATTTTACATACGATAGTCCATTGGACTACAACAATATGTTTTTTGTTGCTGTGAATGAAATTATACCATTATTAGGGCTATTCATCACTATGGCGTGCCAACCATTATGTTCAAATTCTGATTAATTTTTATTAATAAATAAAAATTGTTTTATTCGACCTTTAAAATATTATATTTTGTGAGGATGTTTATTCTGGCTCGAGGTCATTATTTTCTTTACTAATTAAAACCATGATATTCTCATAGTATAATTTTCAAGAAAATTATTTTTTGTTTTAAATTTATTTATGTTGGTCATTTTTGCAAGACTTAATCGACACGTGTTTCGGAATCTGTCAAGATTCCATTGTCAAGATTATTTAGCAAAAATAGAAACGATATACTACAAAGTAGCAAACGAGTCTAATGACAAATCGTTTTTGCACAAACTAAAACATTAATACATATTCGACTCTATCCACAATGTGAATTAGAAAGACGAAGAAATTGTACTATGCTAGTAAGTAACAATTGTCAATAACCAACAAAAATATTTAAAACATTTTACATACGATAAAACATGATACTGCATATTTTTGGTTTCCCTGGTAATTACCCTAAAAAAGTCCCTTCTTCCAAAAAAGAAAAGTAAAATTGAGTCTTGGTCCAAAATGGGTTAATTTTTTTATTTTTTATTTATAAAAAATAGTTTTTTTCTTTTTATTGATAAAAAATAAAAAAAAATGGGATCAGACATTTCACCACGTCCTCGTCGTTGTTTCTGAGAGTGAAAATGTTATTATTTCTTAAGTACAAAAAAAGTCCAATTTGACTATGAGCAAAAAAACAGCTCTTTGAAATTTTTTGGGCCCTGGTTCAACAAGGGTTAAAGATTTTTTTCAAGAAAACTTTGCATAAATGTATAATTGTTCATTATTTGAAGACATACACAATTTTTGAGTGAGGAATTTCAAAAAATTTAAGAACTTTTCTCTGAAATTTCATTGGGGAATACTTTTAACCGCGTGCCGGCAAGGGTTAACGTTGTCCAAATAATCTTGACAATGGAATCTTGACAGATTCCGAAACACGTGTCGATTAAGTCTTGCAAAAATGACCAACATAAATAAATTTAAAACAAAAAATAATTTTCTTGAAAATTATACTATGAGAATATCATGGTTTTAATTAGTAAAGAAAATAATGACCTCGAGCCAGAATAAACATCCTCACAAAATATAATATTTTAAAGGTCGAATAAAACAATTTTTATTTATTAATAAAAATTAATCAGAATTTGAACATAATAGTTGGCACGCCATAGTGATGAATAGCCCTAATAATGGTATAATTTCATTCACAGCAACAAAAAACATATTGTTGTAGTCCAATGGACTATCGTATGTGAAATGTTTTAAATATTTTTGTTGGTTATTGACAATTGTTACTTACTAGCATAGTACAATTTCTTCGTCTTTCTAATTCACATTGTGGATAGAGTCGAATATGTATTAATGTTTTAGTTTGTGCAAAAACGATTTGTCATTAGACTCGTTTGCTACTTTGTAGTATATCGTTTCTATTTTTGCTAAATAATCTTGACAATGGAATCTTGACAGATTCCGAAACACGTGTCGATTAAGTCTTGCAAAAATGACCAACATAAATAAATTTAAAACAAAAAAAAATAATTTTCTTGAAAATTATACTATGAGAATATCATGGTTTTAATTAGTAAAGAAAATAATGACCTCGAGCCAGAATAAACATCCTCACAAAATATAATATTTTAAAGGTCGAATAAAACAATTTTTATTTATTAATAAAAATTAATCAGAATTTAAAACTTAAAAATCGCATACTAGCTTTTAAGAATTTTTTGGGATTTTTTTTTGTAAATTGCGTGAAAAAACAAAAATTTTGAAAAAATAAATTTGAAGTTTTGACCATTATTGAAGAAGTTATGAGTAAAAGAAGTTTGAGTAAAGGAACAAACTACCAATTTTTAAAAATTCGGTATCTTTTGAACGGGTCATCCAAAAAATCACGAAGGAGTTTTCGAAGGGTACTAAAAACTGTAAACAAATTAGGAAAATCTAAAAAAAAAATAATTTCAAAGCGTCCGATTTGACATATAATGCCCCAAATATTCATAATCCTCGATCGATTTTAAGTCGATCTAGCGATGTCCGTCTGTCCGTCCGTAGAAAACACACTAACTTTTGAAAGACTTCACAGAGGCTACTAAAGTTTGGCATATATGTTGGTCCTGTTGGTATTGCAATCCAACCAAATCGGTCCACTGGTTCAAAAATTATGAGCAAAAGAGTAAATTTCGGCGAGGGTTTTTCGCGAATTTACGAGATAAAAAACACGATAACTTTCGAAAGACAATAATAAGACTGCTGAAGCTTGACATATATCTTTACCGTTCCCCAGGTCTGTTTGGTATTAAATTTCAGCTCAATCGGTCCATTGGTTCAAAAGTTATAAGCAAAACCCTGAATTTCAGATGGGTTTCATCTTTAATGCCACGTGTTAAACAAGTTTTAAAAGCATTGGTGTTAACTTAACAATGCTTTTCAAACTTGTTTAATTTTAAAGCAATGCTTTTTAAGCTTGTTTAGTTTTAAAAGCATTGGTAACTTAAAAATTTTACTCGAAAAAAATTTTACACTCAAAAAAAAAATTATGTTTTTTTCACAAAAATGACAATGTTTTGTGTACATACGTACACTCAGAAATATTTTTACAGTAAAAAAACATTACACTCGAAAAAAGTTTTACACTAAAAAAAAATTTTTTAAGTTTTCTTAACCCGAGTAAAAATTTTTGTATGGAGCAATATATGTTCTTATATTATTCCAGATCTGTTGATAGATCCGAGATTTGAAAGATCAGCACTGATCCGAAAAATGGATCGCTAAGATTAGATCAGTTTTAACCGGACGGATACAATTTGATCCGAAAAGTGGGTTTATCTAATTAGATCAGTTTTAATCGGTGGGATACAATTTCATCCGAAAAATGGTTGGATCTTATTGGACCAAGACAAAAAAAAAAAGATTTTTTTAGCTGGATAAAAAAAGATAAAATTTCATACGAATGAAAAAAAAAATATTACAAAAAACTTTAGATAAAATTTTATCCGAAAAAAAAAATCTATTTTTAGAACTATATATAATTTAATCCGAACAATAAAATCTATTTTTAGAACTGATAAAGTTTTATCCAAACAATTTTTTTCAATATTAAGATATAAATATATATAATTAAAATTTATTTAAAAAAAAAAAAAAAACTTCGAGCGGCGGGGGAATCGAACAGCTACCAACTGTTTTGTAATCGCAATCTCTACCCTCTGACCCAGCGGACGTTGTTAATAAATGACAACTTTAAAAGACTATGTTTTAAAAAATTTTTGAAAATAGTTTATCATATATAATTATATCAAGTTTAACTTATATATAATTAAATCCAGTTTATCTTATCGGGTATATGATTGCATCAAATTATATTCGACTTGAATTTGAACAAAATTTTAAAAAAGACTTAGAAAATTTTTGCTAAAATTTGTGATTTTTTTTTTTTTAGATTATTTGCTGAGCTATTAGGGGGTTTAATACTGAGTTCAACAACATGATTTTCATCTTTCAATGCTCTTAATTTTCCAAGTTATAAAGCTTTAAAGTAAAAACGGTTTTTGGCTTATGAGCTTCACATTTTTCATCGGATCCAAATTTTCTTTCTGCCATTGTATATTTAATAAAAATACCTTTAAAATGGTATAAAACATGTATAAACTTTTTTACTCACCAACGGCCAAATAATGAGTTTTAAGTTTTTTTCGGAAGTTTTTTCAGACAAAAATAATTTTATCTGAAAATATTGCTAACATAAGTTCGAACCAAATACACTTTTAATTATTGGCAACAAATAAAGCTTTGATTTGAGCTTGATCTGAGGACTTTAGCTCTCTTAAAACCAGAGATATTGATGGTCAAACATTAAAGTTTTAAAATATTTTTTTCTTCGGATTAAATAATATATAATTATATCAAAATATAATTATTTTTGAAATATTTTTGTTAAAATTCAGGGATTTTACTTTTTTTTTTAAATTTGAAAAACGAAAACGCATTAAAAAATCATTTAGATTAAAAAAAAATAAAAAAAAAAATAATTTTTTTCTTGACTTAGTCGGGAATCGAACTCAGGGTCCTCAAGAATTATATATTATCATATATGATGCAATATAGAAAGTTATATTACTATATATAAATAATATTTATTTCTAAATATTATCATAAAAAATAAATTAATCAATATTTTTAAGTTTAGTAAAAAATTAAAGCTTCTAAAACATATTTTCTTTAAAAAAAAATTAAAAAAAACAACTTTTTTTCTTAGCTCAGCCGGGGATCGAACCCAGGGTACCTAGGAACCATATATTAACTTATATGATGTAATATATAAAATTATATAACTATAAATAAATAATATTTATTTTTCGATTTTATCATAAAAATTTAATTATTCAATATTTTTAACTTTAGAAAAAACAAAAAGCTTTAAAAACATATTTTCTTTTTTAAAAAATTAAAAAAAAAATAGTTTTTTTCTGGGTTGAGCCGGGAATCGAACTCGGGGTCCCCAAGCATAATATATTATCTTATATGATCTTATATAAAGTTACACACAACTATTTAAGTAATATGCATTTTTTAAAAATTTAACTTTTAAAATCCAATATGCATTTTTTTAAGTTTTAAAATACAATGGATTAAACAGATTCTTTTCTATTTAAAAATTTATAGAATTTATATATTTATATATTTTTTTTGACTGATTTTATGTGCTTTGAGAATCATATATAATTATACAAGCTCTCTTGTATACTTAAATAAAAATATATATGATGCAACATTAAAAAAAAATATTGAAATACTGTCATATAAAAGTATGCATAATTATATATAAAATATTGTAAAAGAAAAAAATATTTTTTACCTTATACAATTGTATAACATTTTATATGGCGTTACATGTGCCACCATTTAAAATTATATATAGAGTTTAAAAAAAAATTGTATTTATATGGTACCTTACAAAACTATATACGGTATCATATAAGCCATTTATAATTATATCTTTGATAATATTAAAAAAATAAATGTTTGATGCCATGTATAGTTTTATATAACTGTATATAGAGTTATATGTGCGACCATATATAATTATATTTGAAAAAAAATTTTTTCGTTTTTTAAGATGGAACCATATATAGTTTTAAATGGTTTCTTGTAAGTCATATATAATTTTAAATGGTTTCTTGTAAGTCATATATAATTATATATATAATGATATTGGATTTTTTTTAAATATGCTCGTATACGTTATTTGATATTAAGTCACATATAAATATGTATGCAATCAGATTAAGTTATATGTGTCACATATGATTATGTCTCCCACATGTATTTATATATTAATATGGTTATCATTAGATGTAATTTTATATAACTCCATTTAAAAAATTTGGAAAAACTCAATGCGAGATATAATTATGTACTTTGTTTGATATGAAAACATATTATTTCAAATGGCTATATATACATACATCAAATAATGTAAAATTATATGTATTCATTTTTACTCGGGAATTTTAAAAAATTAGTTTTTTACTCAAAATAAAATATTTCTAATCAAAATTGTTAATTTTTTTATGTTAAAAATGTATTATCCTTAAAAAATGGCATTGTGGAGGGTATTCATAGATTCGGCAAAGTCGAATTTAACTTTTTTACTTGTTTTAAATTCCCATAGTTTTTTGAATTCTCATTTAATTTATAGTTTTTTGTATATGTATATGAAAATTTGTAATCGTCTTTATAAAATGTTCCTACATATATCTTTGAGACATAAATATGTTTGGTAAAGTTTGAAAAAACAAGTTTTTTGCTTTTTTTTGTAAAAAAATTTAAAACTTTTTAAAAAAATAAATTGATAAATTTTGAGTAAATTTTGAGTAAATTTTTACCTGACACAATTAAACAGTTTACTAAAAAAATTTTGGCAAATATTTAATCAATTTTTATTAAAAGTTTACTCAATAAAATGAAATCCTTTACTTGTGCAAAATTGAGTAATTTGTTACTCAAGAGTATTACAATTTTATTCAAATATTTTTTTTCTGTGTAGTGGCGCAGTCTAATAGTCAAGTCGCATTCAATTTATTGCTTGTTAAAACATTATGTTGTCAAAGCAGTTTAACATTCTACTCATATGGGTTCTGGAAACTATCCTACAGTTTCCAACGGAATTCGGAATGTGTTTCATAAGAAACATGTACGTACAAGCTACGGCTTTGATCCGCTGATGAGACACATCAGAGATGAACAGTTTGACGAACTTGTT
Source organism: Pegoplata infirma (assembly GCA_963921195.1). Lineage (NCBI taxonomy): Eukaryota > Metazoa > Arthropoda > Insecta > Diptera > Anthomyiidae > Pegoplata > Pegoplata infirma. The sequence goes on from OY992539.1 coordinate 105,153,662, forward strand.
AAACAACACGATAGATATTAACTTCTCTTAATCAAAATGGTAGAAGTGAACTGTTACAGCTTAAAAAGAGAACAAACTTCGAAGTGAATTGCATAATGGCAGAGACCTGTATTATATGGAACGCTGAGAGACTAATAGTGCAGTCAAATGACTGTTGCGACAGAGATATGATTCATTGCGATCAAAACAGATAAAGGATAAGAATTGGCGATCCAAGCTACAATAGTGAGATCTTTAAAAGTGTTAATTGATATGAAAGAGTAAAATCTTGAATGGTTAAAAATTAAGAAAAAGAAAAAAGTAAGGGACGAGAAAAAATTTGGCAAGGTTAAGGAAACTCGGTACTGGTTCTTCTGCATCATTCTGAAGGTATGTATCAAATTTTAATGTCACCCTTATATTTGTACATATAATGTCTCTTACATTTTACAACTTCCATGCTAAGCATTAATTTTATAGAGTGTGGGTTTAATTCTCTGCCAAAAATTGGAATTAAGTGAATTTTTACGTTCATTAATTGTTAAAACGGTTCTTTTGAATGTTTAATTGTTTACTTGGGGTATTTGTAGGCCGATTAAGAATATTTTATTTTTACACAAATGGGGAGTGTTAATAATTAGTTCATTGTAAGGAGTTAGTATCTACATACATACAGGCTATAATTATGGATGGTTGAACTTTTATTACACAAGTTACTCAGTTTTATTCTGGTGCTTTAAAGGAGAATGGTAAAGATGGGATAATAATTTTAATTAATAAAACTTGAAGAGTTTGTGTTTTATGGTGAAATATCGATGGACGGTACTTAAAGTTTAAGTATTGCATGATAGTATTTGGTTTCAAATTTAATTGACAAAAATGAGTTGATATTTTCTTTAAAAGTTACAAAAGTCAATGTTGTATTGACAAAATCCAATGTAGGCTCAGTTTCAATTAAATGTTTAATTGTGTTGACAATGAAATTAATTCTATTGACAATTTTTTTTTCTGTGTGGATAGTATGGTAATGTGAAAAAAACTTGTTCAACTAAAGATATCTCGTGCACACTGTATTTTATGGCAGTGAGAGCTTTTGGGCAGACGTGGGGTCAAAAACCTGCAGAGGTGCACTGGATGTTCCTAGCAGTCATTAGACCATTTGTGACATATGCGGCGGTAGTCTGGTGGCCGAGAACGATGGTGAAATCTACTCGGGCTCTGATGGACTTACTGCAAAGAGCGGCTTGCTGGGGAATTTCGGATGCAATGAGCACTACACAGTGCAAAATTTCCGAGCAGGGAAGACTGGTAAGATCCAGACAAACTTTACTCTGATTCTTTCTTTACCGAAGGTTCTAGTACCTCAGTTAGTTCTGGATCTGGTTGGAATTTGTATACGAAACCAAATACTATCATGCTATGGGCAAAATGGTAACTGTCTTTCAGACTGAATGAAGAGTTTGCTATTTGGGACGTAGCGACTTGGATAATTGAAAATAGATGGAGGGATAGGAGAATCATTATCTGCAGTGGATCAACTCACACATGAAATCAATTTTCATGGAAAGATGGTCAATTGAGTTTATATGCAAGAATACTAAATGTTTTGTCATAAGACCAGACAAGAAAGTGGCAATTTAAACAGTTTGAGTACAAGTGACTGTAGCAGACTTACTGGCCTAATTACGGGCCTATGCTTGTCATTTGATGGGGATGAGGATACAACAGAATACTACTTTAAAAAAAAAACTGTCATGTTAGCAAAAAAAGCTTGTAAACTTACAAGCAAATTTGCTGATTTTAAACCCACAATTTTTTTGGTAAAGTTAGCAAAAATGTTTTGCCAAAAATTAGTTAACTTAATTTTTTTTTTATTTTTTTATTTCAACTTAGTTCATACATATTTGAGGACCCCATTGGGTTAGGACCCGATAGGTCCAGACCCCGAGCATTTTAAAATTTTCGGGAATGCTAACTTTTTTAGATACAAAGTTTGAACCCATTAGGGTCCACACATGTGAAGATGACTGGCGATACTATGGGGAGCCCGAGTACCTCCATTTTACTCCATCTGACTTAGTTTCCGAGATAGCACCATTTTAAGTTGTCTAAGAAAAAAAAAATACAATTTTTTTCTGCTAATATTAGCAAAAAAGCTTGTAAAAATTTAGTCAACGCCATTTTAAATTTAGCAAAAAAAAATAGTTAAAATTTTGTTTAAAATTGCTAATGTGCTAAATGAAGTTTAGAAGATATTTTTGCTAATATGCTAATCTCAACTAAAAATTTGCTAAAGGTAAGCTTACTAGCATTAGCAAAAAAAAAAGTAAATCTACTAATGTATTATTTTGTTTGCACGTCTGTTGTTGTCCGGCGTTCTCAAGAGCTTTGCTGAATAGTGGGTTCTGATATTCTGTCAATGGACATGATCCATGGAATTGCCTTGTCTTAATCAGGTTTGTGAAAGCAACTGAGAAATTCTGCGCAAGCAGCACTTTTCACTTTTGTTAAACTTTCTATTATTCTTTATCAATTTCCTTTCTAGGGTACAATGAACTATTTTTAGTCAGAGCGGCATGGACTTGCCTAGTTGTCTTTTTGGCTTGTACAACCCACCCTTAACTCAACGAGGGTCTTCTTTATTTACCTAATACCCTTGACGTTGTTTTAAACTTTGAAAATTTCCTTCGCCCACGTTCTAGAGATTGATTCAGAAAGCCTCAAGTGTAGAAAATGTCCTGCACCATTTGCTTACTCTTCCCTGCTTGCATAAACTTGACATATTTTCTTTTGACACAAGTTGAATATTATTTTGAAGGTAGGAATAAACTCGCAAATAGCCTCAAATAACTTGAAAATTTCAACAAAATAGTGTAAAGTCCCACACCACACCAATTCATTGAAATATTCTGCTAGAGACATCTTCACACAGAGAGACATCTTCACACAGTCAAAGTCAATGAAAAATCCTCTTTGTATTTGGAAGCGTCCAGTGGGTTCGCGATATCCTTCACGTAGTCAGTGATGTTCGCCATTAACTATATTTATCACCTCTAGGTTTAATCAAAATATTGTTGACAAAGTGAGGAAGACATCAAGACTATTTTACGCCGTTACCATGGTTCAGTCTCCTCATGACAGAGACTTGATAAATTGGGAGTTACGTAACTGCATGATGAATCTGATTTTTAGATGGGAGAATATTACGAATTAACAGATTCTAATTAGTTTAGAATAAGGGACCAAGGATTTTTGAAAGGTACATATCTTATGAATGTACAAGGTATATGTCTTAAGAAAGAAAAGTTTTTCAATTACCGAAATATTCAATAACTGCGATTTGAGGATTTAAAATTGTAAATCTAAACATTGCAGGACCTAAAGGTATAAGTAAATTATTGTCCACGATGCTGTATAAGTGAGGAGAAAGTGGAGACTGTCGAACGCCGTTGCGTTCAAAGGCTTGATGAATTGGGACTTTCGCAACTGCATGGCAGCTTTTTATTAGTTTGGTGGAAGGTTATTGCAAAGCATTAATTTAGGTATCTTAGGAAACTAGAGTTTCTCAATTACCAAAATATTTGATAAATTGCGATTTCGGGTTTTCGAAATTGTTAATCTAATCGCTTTTGGGTTTAGTTCGTTAAATTTAATAAGAAAAACATAGCAGAGGTTAAAGGTATAATTAAATTTTTGTCGTCGAAGCTATATAATTGAGAAGGAAGTTCAGGCTAGCGAAAAAATCTTGCCACAGTCCTGCCAATCAGGAAATTGCCGAGTTGACGTGTGTTAACACACCTCATCAAATCATCAATTAATGTACATTTTGAAACTGTGTTTTACAATACCAAAATATTATATAATTGCAATTTGATCAGCTTTGATTTTGATAAATTATGGAATTTTCTTCAGATAAACAAGGACATGAGCATAAAGACTACTTGACTTTTTAACAAAATGGCGCCCAAGCTGGCGCCCAGCTTAGTATGATTACGAATTTATTATTAAATTTGGAATAGTCAATAAAATCAGAAGAGAAGATTGTCATTCTAAGGGAATCCACCTCTATGCTAGGTCCATCAATGCCCCGGGAAAGTAGTTTTAATAGACCTCCAAGAAAAAATTTATGAAACAGTTAGTAGGTGTCCACAAAAAAATACATAGCTGTAATGTCTGATATTGGGTTTATGTTCAAGTTATTTTCGGTTGTACTTCCTACCATCGAAATGAATTCGTTCATAGTCCCCAATGCGGAAATTTGGATTATGTCCGTGGCGATATAAAATTTCTTACAAATTTAGAGAATCGATAGTTCTAAAACAGGTATCAGAAACCTTGTATACTGATTCCAATAAATACGTACTGGTAGCAACTGTAACAATTTTTTTTAGACTTTCTCAAATGAAAACCACTTTCCAAAAATGTTGTTGGTCTTTATAATAAACCTTTTAATGAAGTACTCATTTAGTACCCATAAAATTTAGCAATAAATATTTTGGTTTTACATATTTGTTATTCATAACATACAACTCAATTAAATAAAGTTGATTATTTATCTCTCACACATTTGAGTTAATGCAAGTGCATCATACACTTTAGCAATTAGATAGACTATTGAAATCCAACTTACCAAAACAAACTTCTGATACATACAAATTTCAAACAATCAAATTATAAACTCTAATAACTTGAGACCTTAGGCAATACAGAAACGACCTCCTAGATAAATAAACAATGTTGATATGTATCTGATGATGATGATGAGGATGATGATGAAGAAGTTTGTGATGATGAATCTACTCATGGCGATGATTAAAAGTCTTTGGGTTATGTAAAGAATACTGAATAGTTTATTATGTACATTTGTACGAGTATTTGTGCAAGTATTCAATATAACAATTCCTAAAGCCAAATGCAATTTAATTTTTATTTTCTTTTGTTAGAATTTTGTATCCAACCAATCATTCTAATACAATGTTTTTGCCTTCTTCTCTTTCTTGTGTTACAAAACATTTAGATATTGATGAATTGTACAAATAGTTTGTTCCAAATCCATTACGACTTGATATGATGATCCTTGTCCACTCAATTTTGGCTTTTGATAGCCACCCGCTTGATTATGCGATTTTATAAACTAATTGAGGGAAAAGTCTCGACAGTGGTAAACGGCTGGTATTCCTACTACAAAATTACCTTGTTTTTTGATTTTGAAAAGAACGGGCAAGCTATCAACACTGCCATTCAATGTTTGCCCCATGAAACTAAAGACCCGCCAAATCTTTAGTATTTACTAGGCACTCTAAGTAAGCCTTAGTCCTTGTCAATTCGGTACAGAAAGCTCTTTTGTATAATTTAAGATATGGTTTTAATGTAAATGTGTACTTGCATCTTCTGCACACATATATTTTATATGTGTTTATAACTTCTCTGACTTCTCTGATATGTCAGTTTAGTTGAAGGAGAAGTGTGAAAAGTCAAATTTGATAAAAGTTTATTGTTGCTTTTACTGAAAACATTTCTGCATAATAATGATCTTGGTTCTTGGTACTTTACCAATTTGAACTATGTACATATATTGCAAATTGTGTTAACAAACCCAGCGAAAAATTAAGCTTGCCAAAGTATAGAACTTTTTGTGAGTTGGTAAAGGTCACGAGGGATACGGCAAGGCCCTTTAAAATATTTTAGTAAGACGGTTCAGCGAAGCTTGATTCCCTTAGAAAGCCATCATCTTGGTGCGATGTCACTGTTGTTTTTATTCTCAAACCTGGGAAGAGGACTACACCTTGGCAAAAAGTTGTAGACCAATTAATTTATTTTCCTTTCCACTGAAGAGTCTTAAACGAATGGTTGAGAAATTCATAAGGTCAGTAGCATTAATCAAATGTCCTCCTAAATAGTTAGCAACATCCGTATCGGAGAGGTTAATCTTGTGAGCCGACACTTCACGATCTTGTGTTCAAGATTGAAAACGGCAAGGACAAATAAGACTATACTCCTTCGTTATTAAAGAAGCATTTTGTGTGAAAATTGTTGCTAAAACGTCGGGACTTTAGAATTATCTCGTTAAGCAGGTTTTACATTGTCACACTTTGTATAATGAATTTTGTATAATTAACTTTTTTGAAATGTATAACGTAAAAGAAAATTTTTTGAAATTTTTCAAAACATAATATTTTCGACTTTTTACTTTGTTGTGTTTATTTATAATTAAAATCAAAATTTTAATTATAAATAAACTTAAGAAGCATCGATGGTAAGGTAAGGAACAGTGGTGATGCCACAGTAGAATAACGCATCCCATACCATAACAACACCTTCTATGATCTGTTTGCTATGCAAAAACAGTTTTTATTGTCTGAAATCACCGAAAACAATTGTATCCGTCTAATGCAACGGTATTATTTTTTTTGTCGTCGGAATAAATTACTTTAAAAAATTTCTCAGACCGTGTCATTGTATTCCAGCCGAGATTAAGGCGCTGCGAAATACGTTTGGCATTCAGCGATTAATTTTTGCATAATTTTCGACGAGCTATGAACTCACTTGACTTTTAAACGCGACGGACTGTACAAATACTCGCATTAACGCCACTTTCTTTGATAATTTTGAAAGATGTAGGCGTAGAATATGGGGGAATTCGTAAAATTATTGTCGATCTTGTTCTGTTGTTGCCATTTTAGTTCGCCCATTCATGTTTTTTCCATAGTTCTGTATGTAATTTAGATAATTGCATACAGCAGTTCTTCCACTCTCTATTATTTCCGTGTTTTTAATGGCATTCAACACTTTGGACTTCAAAGTCAGTACCTTTTCCTTTTCGGAAGAGCTTAGGGCTTTCTGAGTCCCACTTTTATTGAAATTCGAAACAAAAGTGTTTTGTTTTTATTGTTTAAGGGATTGCTATTCATTACAAATTGGATATAGGTCCTACTTGGTCTGTATTCCAAAATTCCTTATTCAAATGATTCAAAAAAATTGTGATTTTTTAACAAGTTGCGGAAAAATATTTTTTTTTAGGACTTTTTGCAGTCTTTTGATATTGTTATTATTTGACATTATTAGCTAGATAATGGTATTTATCAGTGCATTTTTTTTTTTATTTTTCCGCTTATTCATTACAAAGATATTTTCGATTAAAGGTGAAAAACTCGATTCCTTATTGATGTGATTCGCAGTGTATGAAAAAATTATTCGAAGTAATTATCACTTATTTTTTGACGTTTAAAAATTAAAATCAACTTTTTGAAAAAGTCCGAAACCTTAGATTTTTTTGTAAAAAACTATAAAAATTCTACTTTAAATAACGCAAATTTTAATCCATAATTCGAGATGTGATCACAATTCTTTCTATTTTTTTTTTACATTTTGAAAATTGCACCTTTTGATTTTTGGCTCTGATTTATTTTATATCGAGCCCCAAAAAAAAAAAAAGATATTGACCCTAACTTACCCTAGATATATTCATTTCGAGGTAAAAATACATCTCACATAAATTTAGGACGATCGGAAATGGGTAAGGCGTTTAGCATGGTCCTTGAAGTTTAAATAACGGTTTACAAGGAAAAATATGATTTGTTTTCTGTTTTCGCAATTTTTTTGGTATTTCAAGTTAAGTTTTAATTCAAGTGATTACAAAATTAAGATGTGGAGTAAAATGCCTTTCTAATAAGGTACTGAAAACTAAAATCGGTTGAAAGTCAGCCAAGTTATTACAACTTCCCCAGGCATCTAGCGTGTGTCATACCACTTGATTAAAGAATACGAGTCCCTTTTTTTAAATTTATTGAAATTTTCTACTGTAATAACATTTTTTATTATTCATGTTTCAGTGTAATATTTTTTTGGTTTTTTCAAATTTTAAAACAAAAAATTTTTTTTTTTAAATAGAGATTTCAAAAGGGTGTTGAAAATGCAGGCATTTTTAGCATTAATTTTAAACATGTTAGCAAAACACAATATGAAAAATACTTGTCATCTAATTACATTTGAACTTGAAGAATAAAACAAATTTTATTACAGTAGAAAATATCAATGAATTTCAAAAATCGGATTGTATTGCTTAATCAAGTGGTCTGCCATACGTTAGATGCCTGGGGAAGTTGTAATAACTTGGCTGATTTTCAACTGATTTTAGTTTTTGGTACCTTATTAGAGAGGCATTTTACTCCGTATTATAATACTGTAACCACTTGAGTTTAAACATAGCTTAAAATACCAAAAAAGTTGAGAAAACAGAAAAAAATCATATTTTTCCTTGTAATCCGTTTTCTAAACTTCAAGGCCCATGGAACGCCTTACCCATGTCCGATCGTTCTTAATTTTTGTGAGGCATATTTTTACCTCGAAACGAATATACATATCTAGGGTAAGTTACGGTCAGTATCTACCAATTTAATTTTCTTGGAACACCATATAAAATAAATCAGAGTCAAAAAATAAAAGGTGCAATTTTCAAAATTTAAAAAAAAAATAGAACAAATTGCGATCACATCTCGAATTATAGCTTTAAAGTTGCGTAATTAGAGTAGAACTTTTAAGCGTTTTTAAAAAAAAATCGAAGGTTTCGGTTTTTTCAACAAGTCGATTTTAATTTTTAAACGTTAAAAAATAAGTGATAATTACTTCGAATAATTTTTTTAATATTTTTTTCTAAAACTACATTTAAATAAAACTGGAAGTAAGACTTTGACTTACACTTTTTAGCAAAGTTCTTTAAAAAAATTTCCCAGATATGCTTTTGTCTTGTAAAAATCAGTAGAAAATATCTCACTTTCGTCTATGTCATCCTTCTATTTCATGCCTGGTTTGGAATTCCAAGCACCTTATTCATTAGTAGAAGAGTAAGCATTTTCGTGGAAATATCTATTTTAAGCGGAATAACGGAACTTATGTGTGCTTTGCTTGCATTCTAAACCTTATTATTTTTTTTTGTTGGGTAAGTGTATGTATCAGTGTTGGCTACCGTTATCGATATAAAACCCTTTGATATTGACTACCGTTACCGTTACCAATACCGAAATAAAAAATTTTAAATACCGTTACCAATTAAAAACCATTACCTTTATTCGGGTTTTTACCGGTATTATATTGGTTTTGTTTCGGTTGTCTAAATAATAGTTTTTTTTAGTTAAATAAATTAAATAAATATAATATATATTTAGTTACAATTATAATTAGTTGTTTTTAGTTTTTTTGCAGATAAAAATCAAATTAAAATATTTTTAATGTACACTCAAAATATTTTGTAAGTAAATTCAACTCAAAAAACGTTTAAAACAATCGTTTTTCCTTTTAAAAAACGGACTACTTATATTTCATTTGAAACAACATACTTTTTCAGTTATTTTTAAACGTTAATAAATGACTAGACATTCCGTAAAAACAAACGGTATTTCAGTTATTTTAACTGTTTACAATTTTTTATTTTGTGAAGTAAAAATAAAATTTTTTGAATAACAAACTACAAAAACCGTACTTCTGTAAAATTATACGGTATAATCAGTCACAAATAATTTAACTGATAAAAATATTTTTCCGTAACTTTTGTAGTTTATTATTTTAGCAACTGTGTAAATCGTTCAATATTTTATTTTCATTGAAAAACAAACCATAAAACGTTTAAAACAATGATGCCCATTTCTTTACACAATTGTGTATTACGCTCTTCACATATATTCTTATGCTCATTCATTTAGTTGTTGATGAGACATCAAAGAATGCACAAGCTAAACTGATCATCGCTTATATTTTTTTATATGCACTGACAGAAACAAACAAAATTGAATTTATTTATAAAGCATTAATTATAATTGAATTATTCACAAAATTATTTAATTATTTTTTAAATACACAGAAAATAATATCGTATATTTTATTTTAATTAAAATTTTAATTGTTTTTTAATTTAATATTAATTAAACTTTTAATTAATATAATTAATTGTTTAATTAAATTTTTAACTTTATTTTAATTAATATTTTAATTGTTTTCAAATTTAATATTAATTAAGTATTTAATTTATATAATTAAATGTTTAATTAAATTTCTAGGTTTACTTATTTTTTTTTTTGTTTTGTTTTCTGTGTGTTTGCGAGTGTGTGTTTTTCTCTTGCATTGCATTACATACAAAAAAAATACATAAGTATAAAAAGTTTGTTGAAAGTTTTTTTTATTTTTCACATAGGTTTTTGAATTCTCATTTTGTTTATAGTTTTATGTGTATGTATATGAAAGGTTTATAGTCAACTTTATAAAATCATCTCACTGACTATGTCTTTACGGCATAAATAAATTTGGTAAAGTTTGAAAAAATATTTTTTTTAAACTATTTTATTCAAAAATAATGTTTTTACAAATTATTTTTTTTTAATATAATATTTTTAATTAATTTTTTTAATTTATACAATTAAAATTTTAATTATTTTTTTTTTTAAATTTTAATTAAATTTTTTAATTTATAGTATTAAGTTTTTAATTAAATAAATATCCATTTATTTTTAATTAACTACATACAAATATTTTTAATTTATTTGCGCATTTTAGTGATTGGTCCGGATTTAATTAATTTTTTAATTAAATCTACGAATTTTTTAATTAAATATTTTTTTTATTTTTTTCTGTGTAATTTAAATTTAATTAAAAAGTTAATTCAAACATAAATTAATTCATTAATTAAAAGTGTAATTAAAAATAATAAATAAGGTCTTCTATTAATGGTAAATTAATAGTAAATTAAATTTTCGAAGATCTAAAAAATATGTTTTTAAAAATATCTTTAAAATTGTATAAAAATAAATACCTACAAATATATATTTTAATCATTAAAAATATTTCAATTATTAGTCTGATTTTAACGACATCTTTTATAATTCGGTCAATTATTTTTGCTCAGTGCAGTCTCTCTCGTGCTCACTAATACTAATGCAAAAAATTTTTGGATATCGCTGGTTTAAAATAACTTTAACTAAAAACTTTTTGAATAACCGTAAATAGTTACTGTAAAACTTTTCTAGGTGTACGTAAAATAAACAAATTTTTGTTCATTGTAAATCGGATTGTCATTTGGGCAAAAACAATGAAAAAAATCTGTCCAACTAATGATCACATTCGCAATTTTCTAAATTATGTGGAAATCGGTCCAACAAATATTCACATTTGCTATTTACCTAAAAATTTCTGAAGAGAAAAGTGAGTGCCACGTAATGAAAGCATTTTTTAGTGGGAATATAAAATAAGAGACAAACCAGATTCGCGCAACTGTTGCTGACGTTGTCATACACGCAGGTAAGCGTGGAGAGTCATACAGTCTGACGAAAGATTCTATCGAAAAATCTGTTAAACAACTTTCAGTTTGAATTGGAAAACTTTTACCAGATTTTTCTGCTATAATGAATCTTTTAACTTAATTCTTTGTCATTAAGTTTTAAGAAATAACATAAATTTTTCTGTGTTTTTACTGACTCTGTTTGCTGATTTTAAAAAATAATTTTGGTAAAATTTTAACAGATTATTTTGTAATTTTACAAAAAAATTTTGTTGGCATTTTTTTTTTAATGTTAGTCTAATTTAAACGATTAAAACTAAAAATCAATCAAATGTGAAAAAATCAGCTGAATATTTTAATAATTTTACAGTAATTGTCTTGTTTGTAAGAACTTTTCTTGAAAAAAAAGAAAAAAAATTAAAAGTTTATTGAAATAAAAAACTTCGCTTTTTTATAACAGTTTTTAACAAAAATAAGTATTTATTTGAAATTACACAGAAAAAAAAAATTGTCAATACAATTAATTTCATTGTTAATACAATTAAACATTTAATTGAAACTAAGCCTACATTGGATTTTGTCAATACAACATTGCCTTTTGTAACTTTAAAAAAAAATATCAACTCATTTTTGTCAATTAAATTCATTGTTGTATCAACAATGAAATTAATTGAAAAGTTTGTAATAAATTATATTAACGGAAATAAGCATGCTTTAATGTCATTTTATAAAAAAAAATCTAAAAATAGAACAAAAAAAATCTAAAAATAGAACAAAAAAAATCTAAAAAATTAAAAAAAAAAACTTAGCCGGCAGCTGGAATCGAACCCGCAACGAACATGATACGCGTCTAGCACACTACCACCGTGCTATTCCTTGTATATATTTGTAGTTGACTATACGCGTATATTAAAGGAAATAAACCGGTTTTTATGTCATTTTATTAAAAAAAAAAAAAAATATATAAAAAAATAAAAAATCTAACGGCAGCTGGAATCGAACCGGCAACGAACATGGTACGAGTCTAGCACACTACCACCGTGCTATTTCTCTTATATTTTTTATTTGACTTAACGTGTATAAAAGGTGTTGCAGAATAGCAAAACAAAAATAATTTAAAATAAAAATAAATAAAAATAAAAAAATGTTTCCGCCAGCTGGCAGCGAACCCGCAATGTTAATGATTTGAGTCTAGCACACTACCACCGAGCTATCGTCACATAAAATTGAGCTTCATTAAATGAATTTTTAAGGTGTCTGTGTTATCAATGAGCATTTTGTGCGTTTTTTAACAATTATTTTAATTGATGCATTTAATTGGAAATTAAATTGGATTTTTGTCACATTAACTATATACATTGTTGATACAATTAAAAACGTTGTTGAACTGGAAGTTAGTTGCTAACAATTTGTTTTGTTACTTTTGATTTCCCGATATTTTTTTCTGTGTAGAAGATTTTTCAACTTAAATCTGCAGATTTATCTGTGGTCTTGACATATATTTGTCTGCAGACTCTACCTGGTTTATCCAGACAGAAATTTAGCAATCCGCGTCAGCTAAAACCAGCAGATTTCTTAAATAGCTCAAAATGCAGATATTATTGCTGATTGGGCAGAGAAATCTTATAAACACGTAAAAAATCAATAATTTATTTGTTGAATTACAATATTGCGCGAATATTTTAATTAAATTCTGTGTTAACTAATAGTATTAAGTACTTCTACATAATTAAATACTGAAAATGCACAACATTTTTCAGTTTTTTTTTTTAATTTTATTATATAAATTTTTGATTTTTTACGTGTTTTTAACAAATTTGTGACTTTTTAACATGTTGGGTAAATTTAATTCATAATACCGGTATCGTTGTTTCGGTAACGGTTAACCGTTACCTAAATAATTACCGTTGTCTTTACCGTTACCGATATAAAAAATATGTAATACCAATACTGTTACCGATACCGTTAGTCGTTTCGGTTGCCAACCCTGGTATATATAAATAAATACTTGCAACTTAAGAACTTGACATTGTTCGAATTGGATGTTAAAAAATTATATGCATATTCTGCGTGGTTAGATTGATGAATACACGTCATAATCGATAATAAAATTATGTATATTTGTGCATTTAACCAATTACTACGGTTTTACAGTTAAACCAATTCATTTATACATACAAAAGACTGCAGCTTTCATAACCGCAAATACTCCTAATTCAGTTTGCGGCTGTGACAACTACTGCAGTCGTTTCTTAACATCCAGCAAACTAGAAAGCTCATGAATGGACATAAAGTCCCAGTTCTGCCTAAGCCAGATATGCCTTATAATTATGCTGGTTGGTTGATACCACCATTAATTCATTTCTTTCGGCGATATTAGGTCCAAGTTGAAGCTTGGAAATCTGAAGAGGTGAACTAGAACAATTAAGTTGTGTAGTAACCAGAAACTGGGTTTAAAATCCTGATAAATCTTCGACTTTATGGTTCTGTGGTCCAAGTGCCTTGTGAGCTACATATATGCCACGAACGTCAAGCAGCTCGACCATCTTTTTTTAGTATCTCTTGTGGTTTAAGTTAGTTTATAAGAACATTGACTGCAAAAACTACATCACGGCTTGACTAACAGAAATTATGTGTACTGCGGTTGTTGTTTCATCTCAAGTAGTCTGGTAGGTCCTTCATTGCCAGTTCCTGGCAGCAGACCCTAAATAAACTGTAATAGAAACGGATCGAAACTACATGACCAGTTTTGATTATACCTACTGAAATGGACTGGAGTTTTATAAACTCTTCGGTTAACTGAGCAGAGACGGTGGCAACAGGGGAAGGTGTGGACATGTTGAGGTCAGAGTTGTGGTCTCAAGCCGTCGTTACCACCGACATCAAGACACGAAACAATCGCTGCAAAACTACAACAAACTTTTAATGAAATAGCTATTCTTAAAATGAAATAGCTATTCTATTTGGCATTCGACTCATATCGGTTTCTTTTTAAGGCGAACTTGTTTTTTTTAAGACAAAAAAAAATACAATTTTTGGGATTATGACCAATTAGTATAGTGGGCATAATCCACTATACTAATTGGTAATGGGGGCTATGGCCATTTGTTACTTGGTCATTATCCCCATAAATCTGGGAATTATGTCCGTTTTTTATTGGGATTATGTCCAAATTATTTTCGGTCATAGTCCCCACTTCCATTATGACCAAAATGAATTTGGTCATAATCCCCAAAACGGAAATGGGGATTATATCCGTATGGATTATGTCATGTCACCCATGGAGCTCCATGGTCTTGCCTATTTCTCTTGTTTCGGCATGTACAACCAACCCTCAACTCAAGGACTACAAGGAAGAACCCTATACCAGTAGTTGTGTGTTTTCTTTGATTACACGAATGTGAAAATTGCGAACTTCACTACGCTGTGTACAATTTTCTGAGCACTGATAAAGTTTGTCTCATTTAAGACTCCAAAATATGAATAATTTTAGGACGATCAGAACTTGGAGGCTTAAAAGATTCATGTTTGACTCTGATTTATGAACATTTGAAAATTTTAAAAAAATTTTTTTGAACATTCATCAAAGAGTCCAAATAGACTCAGAAAAGAACATGTATGAGTCGTATAAGAGCGCTCAGAAAGAGGGACCATTTTAAAAGGAAAAAAGGTTCATATTGATATGTTTTCCAAGCGACTAAAGACTTTTATGAGTCTTTTCGGAATTCAAATGTACGCTGGGTAGTTTTTTAAGAAGTGCAATAGTGGGGACTAAGAGGAATACCAAAACACTGGAATCTATTCATTGTGATCTTTTCGATTTATCTTATGTCAAAATACTACAATAGGTACCTACCATAAGTATTTTCTATTGGGCCGGTGGTATCCCAAAGAACTTTAGAGTCTATATGTGCTAACACAAATCATGTGGCAGCAATTTCTGACATTTGGAAGTCAGGATGTTCTGTGTTAGCGAACTTATCAACCGCTCTTCTCATATTTGCATATTGGCATTCGATGATGATAGTGATGATGAGATGTACTCGTACCATAGATATTTTGTTAAGAATATTTGAAGAGTTTTCTGATTGACGTCTAAAACATAGAACCTAAAAGGGTTCTCTATAATTGTTATTAACATACCCCATCCGTTATCCACCGATTTGCCTGAAACTTAAAATATATATAAAGGGGACGATTATAAGGTTGGGGTGTTTCGGCTTATTGGCCATATACATAAGTGGATAAAAATTTCGTTGTTACCTTTTGAAAAAATATGGTCCTAAGGAAAACTCCGATTTTTACGTAGTTATGCCACCGCACAGTGCCACATTTGGCCAATCTAGCACGACAAAAATCAAAAAAAAAAAGTTCCCCGATTTTCATGATATGTTTGTATATATTATAGAACATTCCTAATAGCACGGAAATAATCATAAAAGATCGATAATTCTGTTCGTTACTAACAGATGGGTGCATAAAGTTGCATCTTGTAAAATCCTGTAACAAGTGTACATTATTTCGCATAAATTAAGTCGAGTTTAAACTGTTGTAACTTTTGAACAAAAAGAGATATTTATCCACTCTTTTTTGGTAATTTTAAAGGATATTTAAATGCTTTGAGTCATATATTTTTTTTTTTTTTTTTTAACAAGTTTTTTCTATTTTTTATTAAATTTTTAACAAAATACAAATTTTTGAAAAGAAAATTTTATATTTATTTTTTTTGATGGAATAGAACTTTTGTGTTTGGTCCGTATTGGTCGCCGGACTTTTTCAGATATATTGACCAATATCCATAGTACTTATTTCAACGGCTAACTTTTGCGACCGTCTGCGACGCCGACTACAGTGGGGCGATATGTAAACCTTGTTTTTACATATTTTTTAAACATATTTTAAAAA
This sequence comes from Pegoplata infirma, assembly GCA_963921195.1. Classification (NCBI taxonomy): domain Eukaryota; kingdom Metazoa; phylum Arthropoda; class Insecta; order Diptera; family Anthomyiidae; genus Pegoplata; species Pegoplata infirma. The sequence continues at coordinate 105,169,812 of OY992539.1, forward strand.
AGTGGGCGTGGCAGTTGTCTGACCGCCCCCTTTTTTTGTGATATTATTTCTACAGTTATTGAGAGTATATATACCAAATTTAAACAAATTATAACCAAAATTACAAATTTTAAAAAAAGTGGGCGTGGCCCTTAACCGGCCTCCCACATTTTTCATAATGTTATTTTCGAAGTCAAAACGAACATTTATACCGAATTTCAAGTCAATATAATTAAAATTGGATTTTTGTCGTCCTAGATTGGCCAAATGTGGCACTGTGCACCGCTACGAACCAAAATATAGGTTCTTAAAATAGTTCAAAAATCCACAAAACGAAAAAATCTTCGTTTTTATCAGATTTTTTTAATAATTTTAAAGCCGCGACACCCCAAACTTAAAATCGGCTCTTTTATTTAGTTTTAGATAAATCGGTTTGGATACTTCCCTTTTTAGTTGTGGAGGATTACATGTTGCATATTGAGAATATAAGGATGGCTTCATTATCCCCTTGTTATAATGTTCATATTGAACAGAATTTGATTTGAATCTATGGATCTGGGCAAAAAAGGACACAGTGCCGGCCGTAAGGGCTAAATCTCCCCTCGAACAAAATTAATTATACAGTTGTGAAGGATCAAATATTATTAGACCCATATTCTTCAAGAAACTCAATCTGAAATTTGAGTTTGAAAAGAAGGGTAGAAATTTAAAACCATTGCACAATGGGTGTCTCATGTCACCAAAAATTAAATATTTAACAAAATGGTGCGTAGTTGGTTTATGTATTAACAATCGGGGCTATTCCTGTTGTCATAAACGCGTTTAAAACGCGACGAAGGTAATTTTTAGTATTCGTGAATACGTTGGAGATGATACAAACGAAAAACATATGTTTTTTTCGTCATCGTCGACATTCGACGTATTCCTCAATTCGTCTTCGACGCCAGATTCATACAATTTTGTTCGACATCTTTTTTGGCGCGTTTTTATAGAAAATTGTGTTTTTTTTAACTAAATCATTAAAACTCATAGAATTTTCTTTTAAATATCAATTAAGTGTTTTATTTTTGTATAAATTATGTAATAAAAAAGTCTCCGGCAGAATAAAAACCATGAAAATGCAAACTGTATTTGTTCCCGGACTGTGCCACACAGGGACGAATTTTTGTTGATGGCGATTTTTTTGTTTAATTTCTGAAGTTTGAAATACTTATTTTTAATTTTTTTATTGTATACGAGGAACTAATCAAGTTGAAATTGCCATTGAAATAAGACGTAGAAAGTGGAACTGGATTGGCCATACGTTGAGAAGGGAGGATAACAACATAGCGAAGCATGCCTTACAATGGAACCCCTTCAATAACGTGAATCGTGGAGTCGGTCGACCTCGTATAACCTAGAGAAGATCTACAGAGGATGAAATGAGGTCTCTAAATTTGAGCTGTAGTCAACTTAGAAATCTTGCACAAAACCGTGTTCGTTGGAAGTCAGCCGTAGTGGACGCCCTATGCTCCAGTAGAAGTTAAAGGAAATCATATGTATATACTTTTTTGGGAATGTTTTTCCGTTAGAGGATCCTACATTCCAATTTTCGAATTAATAAGATTTTTTTTTAGAAAAAATAAAAATACCAAAGTACTCGCTTTTTTACCCCCCTTAGAATCGGAAATTCGAAAAAGTACGTTTTCAGAATTTTTTCAGTTGTTGGAACCACCATTGCAAATTTTAATATTTTTGAAGGACCTTAATTTCAAAAAATTTAAAAAGTACCAAAGTACCTTTTTTTACCCCTTTTTACCCTTAGGAATCCGAATTTCCAGAAAGTACTTTTTTTTTCGTTATTTCAAAAGTATGTTTTTTCGTTATTTCAAATTTCAAATAAATTTGATTTTTTTTTCAGAAAAAATAAAAAGTACCAAAGTAGTCGCTTTTTCCCCTTTTTCAACCCTTCGTTTTTACCCCTTAAAATCAACATTTTCAAGAACCCATCCTTAGCGGATATGTATTCCGGGAGGTGAAACTACAATCCAAATTTCAAGACTCTAGCTTCAGTGGTTTGGGCTGTGGGATGATGCGTGATTAGTATGTCAGTCAGTCACGTAACTACTTTATATATATAGATTAGAGTGTCCCTTATTTTGGAAATGTTGGAAATCTTGAGACGGTACCCGCTCATTTTTTTCCTTTTGACTTAAAAATAACTCAGGAAAAATTTTACGCCCCTAGGACCACGCCTTCCCTACGCGACGGGCCCTTAAAGAGCGGGGCCTAAAAAATCATTTTTCCATACAAACCAAAAAATTTTTTTTTTGATTTTTAATTTTTTTGTTATTATTTATTATATTACTTGGTTTGCTTATTCACAACAAAAAATTTGATTTTGGTGGGATAAGTCTTTCAGCGCTAAAAAATTTTTCGCAAAAAAAAAATTTTGAGCCGCCGGGGTCCTACAGTAAAAAATTTTTAAAAAATATTTTTTTTTAGTTTTGACCAGCAACGGTTTTAGCTGCTATGTTGCTTTAAATGATATATATTCATAAAAAAATATTTTTTGTATCTGTGACATCTTAATCGTGTTCTAAAAAAGGGTAAAAAATGCATTGATGATTTTTTTCGATACACGATAAAAATGTCACAAATATGAATAATATTTTTTTTGGAATATATATCATTAAAAACAACATAAAAACTAAAACCATTGCTTTTCAAAACTAAAAAAAAATATTTTTTAAAAATTTTTTACCGTAGGATTCCTACGGCTCAAAATTTTTTTTTTCGAAAAAGATAAAGATGTCACAGATATGAATAATTTTTTTTTTGGAATATATATCATTTAAAGCAACATAGCAGCTAAAACCGTTGCTGGTCAAAACTAAAAAAAAATATTTTTTAAAAATTTTTTACTGTAGGACCCCGGCCGCCCAAATTTTTTTTTTGCGAAAAATTTTTTAGCGCTGAAAGACTTATCCCTCCAAAATCAAATTTTTTGTCGTGAATAAGCAAACCAAGTAATATAATAATTAATAACAAAAAAATTAAAAATCAAAAAAAAATTTTTTTGGTTTGTATGGAAAAATGATTTTTTAGGCCCCGCTCTTTAAGGCCCCGTCGCGTAGGGAAGGCGTGGTCCTAGGGGCGTAAAATTTTTCCTGAGTTATTTTTAAGTCAAAAGGAAAAAAATGAGCGGGTACCGTCTCAAGATTTCCAACATTTCCAAAATAAGGGACACTCTAATATAGATATTAGTTAGATTGAAAATAAATATAAAATATGACCCGCAATACAATTTTAATTAATTTACAATTCATGTTATTTTATATGGTTTGTTGTATTTTTGTGTTTTGCTAGTGATGACAAAAATTAATCGATATTCCTTCACCGATACCACTGAAGTATTGTAGAATGTGGTGAAAGTCGGGCGTCGAAAGTGAAACTCATTCGACGTCGAAGTGATGCGCGTATTTAGAAATAAGGATGAATATGATCTTTTTTTCAGAAATTTATATATTAAATTTAAATATTTTTTAATTTATTTAAAAAGTGACAGTTTTTTTTTTTGTTAAAAATTAAATTTTGCCAGGTTTGATGGAATACATCTAAAATCCGTCATCTTAAATTTTGTCCAATTTTTTTTTCAGTAGTTCAAAGCTACATCTTTCTGACATTTAAAAGAAAAGTTGCGTATTTTTCATTCCTTCTATGAGAAAAAAATATTTTTAGTTATGGCTATAATGACTATTTTTGACAAAAGTGCACAGAAAAAAAATATGGAGGAAACACATTTGAGTAATCACTTGTTTAAATTTAAAAACAAAAATTGAGTAATTTTTTAATTGACGCAATTAAAAATTTACTTAAAAATTTTAAAAACAATTAAAGTAAATAATTTAATAAAAATTTTAAAGTTTTTTTTTAATTTTTTTTTTTTAACTCCCATAGTTTTTTGAATTCTCGTTTAGTTTATAGTTTTTATACCCTCCAACCACAGTATGGGGGTATACTCACTTTGTCATTCCGTGTGTAACGCATCGAAATATCGGTCTAGGACCCCATAAAGTATATATATTATTGATCAGTGATCCATTCTAAGACATTCTATCTGTCCGTCCGTCCGTCCGTCCGTCTGTGGAAGACACGATACAGTCCAAAGTAAAAGAGCTAGACTCCTGAAATTTGGCACGAATATGTCTTATTGTATTGGGCTGGTTAAGTTCGAACATGGGCAAAATCGGATAAGGGGGAAAAAAGTTCCCCTCTTAAGAACTTAACAAACCTCTAAAAAAAAGCCATTTTTTATAGGTTTTTTGTACTTTTGCTTAGCAAACGAAACATTTTTATGTCAAAAGAAGCCCAAAGTCTTGCAGTTGGATCCAGGAACGTTGTCTCCCACCGACGTTACAACCACCCCCCCCCCCCCCCAAAAAAAAAAAGACGCCCCTGTTTTTTTTTTTTGTAACGTTTTGGAGGGTATAAAAGATTCGGCACAGCCGAATTTAACGCTCTCACTTGTTTGTATATGTATATGAAAGTTTTTTTGAGACATAGATATGTTTGGTAAAGTTTAAAAAAAACAAGTTTTTTGTTTTTTTTTTTTGTAAAAAAATTTAAAACTTTTTTAAACTTTTTAAAAAAAATAAATAGATAAATTTTTAATTGTGTCAATTAAAAATTTACTAAAATTTTTTTTCAAACATTCAATAAATTTTTATTAAAAATTTACTCAATAAATCGCTTACTGGTGTAAAATTGAGTAATTTTTTACTCAATAGTATTAAAAATTTACTCAAATATTTTTTTTACTTTTTTCTGTGTGTAGTTTATGTGGGACACTTTTATTGAAAACAAAAAAAATGGATTAAGAATGATGGTGGGTATACGAATAAAATTCTATGAATATAATTCTATGAAATATTTCACAATACTAATAAATATTCATTCAGTCAATGAATTGTTTCATAGATTCAATTTTGTTTTATGTTTTATGAAATTTGTTCATAGATATTATGAACAATAATTCTTTCAGTATATAACTGGTATAAATTGCACTGCAATCGGTGCAGTACTTACTGAGTGGGCGAATTATTTCCAAATAAAAATCTGTAATAAACCACTGTGTTGGGGATTGTATAATGATACTACATTGTGTTTTTCCCCTCCAAAAAAAATAGTTAAACTACGCTAATGACTGTAATGTACTTCTCGCGCATCAAAAAATTCTTCGATTTAGCATACTGTTGCATGTTTAACGAATCGTTTAGTTGTTTTTACTATAAAATATAAAGATTTTGTTTTCTTTTAAAAACAAATAACAATTTTATAGAAAAAAAAAAGCAAAAATCCTTTTTAGCAGTGCTTAGTTAACCAGTCTCCTTAACGAACTCCTACTATTACGATTTTTTAAGGATTTATTTACATGCAAGTAACAAATTTTAGCTTAAGTGTAAACATTTCTATTTGCACATACAACATTTGCAATGTATTTTGTCCAAAACTCCAACTCGACCATTAAACAGCAGTCAATTTGTAGACAAACATTTGACCACTTCACACAACAGTCTTATGTACTCCCACTAACTATTTTATCAAATAAAATTTACTAAGTACTTAATTTAAAATATTCTCCAAAGTGTAATTAATAAGTAAATTATAGTCTGCTAATCAAATAGAAATAAAATGAAATGAGAAAAGAGGAACTACATACCATAATGTATTAATTTAAATACGGAATTCTCAAACAACATTCTTCGTCTTGATGTCAATTGAACAAGAATCTTATAAGTACATAAATAATATTTTTAGGATTCTTAAATACTTCAGTTGTACAAATCTGCCGCACGTTGCGACTTATTGTTTATTGATATGACCAGGGTTTGAAAAAAAACTCTAACGTACGGTACGTTAGTGTTCTGTGCGGAACTATGGAGCGACCGTACGTTATCGAAACGTACCGTTCCAAGAACACATTCACTAAAAAGTTTTTTAGTGGTTGTGAAGGTGTTCGCAAACAGAATTCCGAACGTTATGCCTGCGAGTTGAAGAACAGAAACTTTACGATAACGTACCGAACTAGGTTAGAAACAAAATAAAGTTCTTTTAGTGTTCTGTTTGCGAACTTTTGAGACATTTTTTCAATTTAAAATGGTGTATCTTGAAAACTAAGCAAGATAGAGCAAAACGGAGCACATTTTTGGTTCTTGGGATCTCCATAGTATCGCTAGGCCTCTACACATGGGTGGACCCCATTGGGTCCTTATTTTGAATCTAAAAAAGTTAGCATTCCGGAAATTTTAAAAATGCAAATATCTCGCTAAATACTGCCGACACGACATATCCACAAAAATGCTTTTCCACAAAAATGCTTTTAGACTTTTCATCGTGTCGGCAGTATTTAGCGAGATATGTGCATTTTTAAATTTCCCGGAATGCTAACTTTTTTAGATTCAAAATAAGGACCCAATGGGGTCCACCCATGTGTAGAGGCCCAGCGATACTATGGGAATCCCAAGAACCAAAAATGTGCTCCGTTTTGCTCTATCTTGCTTAGTTTTCGAGATATCGCCATTTTACATTTAAAAAAAAATTCTCAAAAGTTCGCAAACAGAACACTAAAAGAACTTTATTTTGTTTCTAACCTAGTTCGGTACGTTATCGTAAAGTTTCTGTTCTTCAACTCGCAGGCATAACGTTCGGAATTCTGTTTGCGAACACCTTCACAACCACTAAAAAACTTTTTAGTGAATGTGTTCTTGGAACGGAACGTTAAATAACGTACTGTTTTTTTTCGAACACTGGATTAAGCGACACCCCATTAAGCATATAGGGCCATTCCAGAAAATTTAGCTAAAATTTTAGTCATTTTTGGAAATGGTGTCTCAGATTAATTTGAGCCTTGATACATAGATAGCCCTCATAAATATGATATGTGTACCATATATCGTTTTTTTACATTTGGTGTATTTAACGAATTATGGCGGGTCAAAGATTGACTTTTTAAGCAAAAGTAAGAAAAATACATCACGTTTAAAGAGCTGTAACTTCTTAACCAATGACATGATTTTCACAAATTAAGGCTCATGTGAAAGCTGTGGTTCTTCTTTTAGAAAATATTTTTAAAATAACACAGTTTTTTTACAGAAATGATGCAAAAATGCAAAAACATTTTTTCTTTTCGAATATTTAAAAAAACACATCTTCGATTTTTTTTTTAAAAATTCTGGTGAAAAATTACAATGTTTTGTATAACATATTCAAAATTCTGAGTGGGATCTCCATGGGATCAAAAACTATTCTGTTTTAAGTACGAGGTTCTAATATTTTTCACTTAGAAAATTTAAATTTCTAATGTTTTGAATGTTTTTCAAAATTTTAATAGTATAATTTTCTTTGAAAATTTAAATTTTTATATTGAAGAAACATAAAATTTTAATTTTATAAGGTAAAATTTAAGAACTTCGTACTAAAACCAGAATATTTTTTGATCCCATTGGGATCCCACTCTTAATTTTGGATATGTTGTACAAAACAGTATTGTTAATCACCAAACTTTTTTTTTAAAAATCGAAGATGTGTTTTTTTAAATATTCGCAAAAAAAAATGTTTTTGAATTTTTGCAACACTTCTGAAAAAAAATCCGTATGCTTTTGAAAATATTTCCTAAAAGAAGAAGAATTAAGCTTTCATATGAGCCATTACTTGTGATAATCGGATTACTAGTTAAAAAGTTAGAGCACGTTAAACGTCATGTATTTTTCTGACTTTTGCTAAAAAAGTCGAACTTTGACCCGCGATAATTTGAAAACTACAGCAAATTTTGAAAATCCAAAAATGCAACATATCTCACATAAACGTGGATATCTATGAGCCAAATTCTCAGTGGCGTCCAAAGGCATGTTTCCGAACAGTGGGGCGAAAATTTTTGGAATTACCCTATAATAGTCTTGAACCTTAATCGATAAACTATAACCTGTTTGTGAAAATAACGATAGGTCGCAAACGCAAAATGCACTCTAATCAAAATTTGTTGAAATTTACCCAATTTATAGTAGGAAACTGGACTTCTACTATAAAGTGGGTAATTTTACTCTGAATGTGTAAATTGAATAAATTAACCACTAGTGGTCAATTTAAATAAAAAAGAGGTGAATAACTATAACAAAAAACCAAAAAAAAAACATTCGGCTCCAGCGAGCATCAAACTCGCCATATAGGCTGCAACTTAGATAATCAGGATTGCCAAATGTGATTCTTGTAAAAATGTATGTGGAAAAAAAGAAAAGGTTTCTACGGCATCCAGACTACGCAAAGTTCTGACTTTTTCTCCTTGCATCCTGGGATATGTGAAGGATCCTTCTAGGGTGTGGTCTACCTTCAGTGGGAAATCGCTGGATCTCCTTCTGCACGAATTTTTCGGGCAATTCCATGGCACAGTTTCAAGCTTTGGAACGCTCTGCTACCCAAGCATCTGAAATTGCTACGAAAATAATTAATGCGACAACATTAATCCCGGCGATTAAAAGATTCAGGCCCCCTAAATCCCCTGGACTTAATGGTATAATCCCAGCTTAGACGCAGTAAGTTTCGGACTATAAAGCGCCTTGGCTGTATAATCTCTACACGGCATGCATAAACTTGTCGTATGTTTATGCGTGCCGTGTCGACCAGAGTCGTTTTTATCCCGAAGGCTGGGAATAGTTCCTACAATGCATTGCAATGCACCGAAGGATTTCAGACCAATTAGTCTGTCTTCATTTTTGTTAAAGTCAATGAAACGTCGAATAGAATTAAATGTGCGTAGAATGATTGACCCAAGGTTGCTTTCGACTAGGCAACATGCATACAGAAAGGGTAGATAAACGGAAACATCTTTTCATGAGCTCGTTGGTACCATCGAGAGATAGCTTTACACTATGGTGTTGTTGTTAGAAGGTACAATTTACTTTTTTAAGTCTGAGCGCCACGGACTTGTTTATTTCTCTTGTATAGGCATTTACCACTCACCCTCAACTCAATGGTGGACTTCGCTATGGACCAACGGGTCTATGCGAGGAGTCTGAACTTTAGGCTCCACTACCACTATGAGCTTCAATCACAGGGAGGTGCTCCTTCGCCGCTTCTTTGAAACCTATCACTGAATTCAATGCTGCTCTCTCAAGAAGCACGTGGTTGTCATGTATGTCGCGATAGCGTTGGGAAAAGCACCTGCCAACATTAAGCCATATTCTTCAGGGTTCTCTGAAAGCTCTGTCTAAATGGGCAAGAAACTATGGTCAGGGAGTTAACCGCAGTAAAACTGAACTTGCCTTGTCTACAAGGAAAAATAAGATTCCTGCTTATGATCCTATTTCTCTGGATCTGAAATCGCCTTCTCAGACGTTGCCAAGTATCTTGGAATATTTCTAGATAGGAAGTTGAATATCAGGCGTAATATTGAGGAACGGTTAAGAAAAGAAACGATTGCTTTCTATTCCTGAAAATAGGGCAGTGGAAAACGAAAGGGATTTAGTCCTACAGTCTTTTATTGAATTTATACAGCAAAGGTGCATCCAATTCTGTTGTATAGAATCATAGTCTAGTGACCTGATTTAGAGACAAAAGGGAACTGCGTCTTTATCACGAAGGTACGGAGAATGGTGTCGATGTGTATCGGTGGTGCTCTTCGTACTTCACCTACGACTGCATTAGAGATCATCTCCCACCGAATACCATTGGACATGTTGGGTAGGCAGTACGCGTCAATATCGGAAATGTGACTTAATAGCACACTGAAATAGAGAGCTGCGATTGTGGAAAAGATAACAATACCACAAAATGGGGACTGTGCTTCCTCTATGAATATTTTTGGGCGCCACTTAACCACTATGATACCATCCAGGGAGTCTTGGATGAGGGGAACTCCGGGTAGTGGAGCCTCTATTAAGCTTAACACAGATGGATCGAAGCTACACGAACAAATGGGCTTTGAAGTCTATCCGGAAGAGCTTAGGTTGAGCCTTTCGCGAAGATTGCCAGATCATTGCTGTGTTTACAGGGCAGATGTGCTGGCAATAAAGGTAGTGGCTGACTCGTTGAGTTGCAATGTTTTGTCTACAACCGCAGTCAACATCTATTCTGATAGTCAAGCCGCGGTCAAGTCTGGAGTAAATATTTTTGAAAACAAGAGCTGCCCTTAACTGCCGAATGTCTTTAAATAAGATGGCCAATCAGTTTGACTTACGACTGATATGGGTCCCAGGACACAGGGGCATTCTAGGGAATTTGAAAGCCGATGAGGTTGCAAGACTGGGAACTATCTTACCTGGTTCCAACGGAATTGGAATATATTGGTATGCCTCTAGAAACTTGTAAGCAAAATGTGCTTGTGGGCTTTGTTCCGCGACGGAGAATAATCAGGCACATGGATGGACGTGTGAGACTACACGACAGATTTGGCATTCTCTTTATCAGAAGCGCACAAGTGAGCTGATAGCGCTTCCAAGAGCAGATATTTCTATAATGGTTGCTTATACCCAGCAAAAAAAGTGCGGAGTACTTCTATTTGGAGTGCTTTAAAACTATAACAAATGTAATGAAATACAACAAAAATAACAAAAAACACAAGAAAAAAACACACAAACAGTTTTTTCTACTCCATAAAAAGTTGTTATTCAGTACTTAACTCATTACCTTCCGCGACACTCCCATACAAAAGTAAGTAGATATTCAGTAGATAAGAAGTACTCCGAGCTTTCAAACAACTTCCAACTACTTCCACGGAGTAGTTCTTATCTACTGAATATCTACTTACATTTGTATGGAGGCGTCGCGATAGGTAATGAGTTAAGAGCTGAATATCTATGAATTCTGGAGTAGAAAAAACTGTTTGTGCGTTTTTGTCTTGTGTTTTTTGTTATTGTTGTTGTATTTCATTACATTTGTTTTAGTTTTAAAGCACTCCACTGGGAAGTGGTAATGACTTTTTTTGCAGGGTATTACCGGACACTGCCTTATAGGAAAGGACGCTGAGCGGCTAAATGTGCCGTCAAATGATCTTTGCCGGAGTTGCATGGATGAGGAGGAAATGGAAACTATCTAACACTTTATCTGACATTGCCTGACACTTTCTGCTCAAAGACTTGCTTCACTGGATCTAGGGAGCTCTTTCTAATTTGTAGCATGTCAAAATTCAATATCATAGGAGTTTCATAAGGAACTCAAATTGGTAAAACGGCAGGGACTAATAGGGGAAGCCCATTACAGTCCCGTAGCATCACATCAGACCTCAGAGTCTTCTTACAACCTAACCTATGCCTCCAGAAAGGCTAAGTTCACCACATTTTAACTTATTTACAAGTTACAAGTTCTTACAATGTGCGTATTTTTATGAAATAATTTTATTGGAAAGTTTATTCTTTTTATTTTTTGGGATTTTATTTCACACCCAACAAATTTATTCGACATCATAAACCGAAAATAAAACATAAAAAACACCACAAAATTGTAACATTATCCATAAAGAACAAGTATAAGTCAATACAAATAAAATTGTTTTGTTGAACCATTCTTCCATCCATCCATCCATCCCTCCCTCCTCATCGTATACTTTTATTTTATTGAACAAATTGGAAATTTTTAGTGTATTCCAAAATCCTTAAATACAAGAGAGATAATAAACCGACAATAAAGTAAATGGACACATATTTTATAGTTGATTGATTTTTATCGTAATGTTAACAACGTAAATTTGGATGGATGTATAATATTTTTTTTGAAAGTACACTCGAAAAAAAAAGTTTCTGAAAGAAATTTTTCTTAATTGTTTAAAATCAGATCATTTTAACCCATGAAGCTCTTCGATTAAGGTTTTGAATTTTTGGAAAACTTCTACCAAATTTTGGTTTTTTTAAAAAATCAAAAACATATCGCTCCTTTACTTGTATAGTGTCATATCTCAAAAAATGCGTTTTTTGAGTTAATGATGCAGAATTATTCGTTATATCGTGCTTTATATTGTGTCAAAAATTCGTATTAATATCTCTTAAACTCACCGTTTGAGAAGAGTACACGCCATTATTGCATTTTCTATGTACCGCCCTTTTTCAATTAAAAACCAGTTTCAATAGTAAACTTTAAACGTGTTTTCTGCAAAATCAAATATTTTGAGTTGTGACACTATACAAGTAAAGGAGCGATATATATAAGGCATTCCACACCAAATGTCCAGCGAAAAAAAACATGTGTACCGTAAACTTCTGAATAGGTTGTATGGATAGCTCTATATGGAACTTAGAAAATTGCGTTTTTGGTTTTTTAATTTTTCAAAAAATGGGCTTAGGAGGCGTGGTCAAATATTGGAAAAATGGTAAAATTTGTGGCGAGTTGCCTAGATTAAATATTTATCACATTAAAACGGAATGCACCACAATCTCAAAAATTTACATTCTTATATAGTTTTGTATGGGTTATCGAATAAATTTTTTTTTTTTGAAAAATTTTCAGAACCCGTTCTGAAATTTTCCATTTTTAAAAAAGTAAATTTATCAAAAATCCGGCCACTTTTTTTTTTTTTTAATTTTTCTTTAAAAGTTTAGATGTTTGTCCATCCACACAAAAAAATTCTGAAACACGTTCTTCGTTTTTTTTGAGAAAATCGCATTTGAATTTTAAATTTCATAACAATTTTGTAATTTGCGCGTATTTTCCTGTTTTAACGTTGCGAATGAGTATTATTAATTGCATAAATATTTCTAATACGCTCTGTTGAAACAAGAAAATACAAGCAAATTACAAAATTGTTATAAAATTTAAAATTCAAATGCAATTTTCTCGAAAAAACGAAGAACGTGTTTCTGAATTTTTTTGTGTGAATGGACACACATCTAAACTTAAAAAAAAAAAAATTTAAAAAAAAGTGGCCGGATTTTTGATAAATTGACTTTTTTAAAAAATGGAAAATTACAGAACGGGTTTGAAAAAATTTGTTTTATTGATAGCCCATACAAAACTATATAAGAATGTAAATTTTTGAGATTGTGGTGCATTACGTTTTAATGTGATAAATATTTAATCAAGGCAACTCGCCACAAATTTTACCATTTTTCCAATATTTGACCACGCCTCCTAAGCCCAGTTTTTGAAAATTTGAAAAACCAAAAACGCAATTTTCTTAGTTCCATATAGGGCTATCCAAACAACCTATTCAGAAATTAACGGGACACATATTTTTTTGTAGCGGGACATTTGGTGTGGAATGCCTCATATGTATCTTGGGATACATCATTTTTTATTAATTTTGGCATGCTAAATATGAATATCAAAAAATTTCTGAAATCGGTTCAGCGGTTTTTGTGATATTACCACAGGGGTTAATCAGTTTTTCAAGGGAAACTGTTTTTCTCCCCTGTGCGATTTTTTTTCCATTTACAAACATTTGTGGACTATAAACATAGGACATATTTGTGCCAAACTAATTCTCTTGGTTTGGAGTGCATCTTGGTTTATATAAACAAATGGACAAACATTCATTGAATGTTTTAAAATCGCTCATTGATCTATAATTTATTTGCTTTATGGAGTCTTACAACGATATTTGCATGCGTTACCCAGGGAAGAACAAATTAAGTTCGAGGTTAGAAAATGCCGTAAGCCTCAACATTGGACGGTGATGGCAAATACAGTGACATTTGTGGTTCAGTGGTGCCAATTTTTGATGAAAATACGTTATTTTATATCACTGTATAAATGCTCTCCTTCTTTCTCTCACTCTCCAGAGCTTGGAAGATTGGGGAAACCATGATGAAAACAAAATATCGAACAAAATCAAAAATTTAATTTTTTGCCGTGCCCATGTCCCAGTCTCTGAGATATCGGTGAGATTAGCCAATTAGGCAAAACGGACCACAAAATGATAAAACTCATTTTTTGGTAAACGTTTACAAACAAAATTTTTATCCAAAAATACAAAACTCCTAAGATATTGAATTTTGACATCCGACAAATCAGAAAAATCGTCCCGTTCCCTAGATCCAGCGAAGCAAGTCTCTGACCAGAAAGTTGCGGACAATGGCAGATAAAGTGTTCGATAGTTTCCAACTCCTCTTCATCCATGCATCACCGGCAAACGTCATTTGACGGCACATTTAACTGATCTGCCTGCTTTTATATAAGACAATATCCGGCAATTACAGCAACCACCGTCGAAATCTATGCTCTTGAAAGTGATATCATCTCTCTTGTGCGCTTCTGATCCATGTGCCTATCTCTGATAAATCTCCATTGCGGAACAAAGTCGTAGATTTTGCTTGGAAGTTTCTAGAGGCATTCCAACACATTACAATTATATTGGAAACTGTAAGGTGATCCCAGTATTCCAAGCTCATCTCATCGACTTTGCCATTTCCTGGAATGTCTCTGTGCTCTGGGACCAATATGAGTCGTATGTCTAACTGCTTAGTCATCTCATTTAAATATGTGTGGCAGTTAAGGGCAGTTCTTGTTTTCAGAAACATTGACTTTAAGGACTTGACAACGGCTTGACTGTCAAAATAGATGTGTCTGCGGTTGTAGACACTGCAGCAACTCAACCAGTCAGCTGCTTCCTTTATTGCCAGCATTTCTGCCTGGCAAACACTGTAATAGTCTGGCAATCTTCGAGCCAGGTTCAACCCATGCTCTTACGAACAGTCTCCAAAACACACTTACTCGTGGAGCTTCGGTCCATCTGTGTAGAAATTTATTATACCTTCGTGATAAAGACACAGTTACCTTTTGTCTTTAACCACCAGACACTGATTCCATACAGAAGTAGTTGTTTTTCATTTTGCAATGAAGTAATACACTCAAAAAAAAAAACTGTAATGTTAGCAAAAAAAGCTTGTAAACCTACAAGAAAATTTGCTGATTTCGAACCCACAATTTTTTTGCTAAATTTAGCAAAAATGTTTTGCCAATAATTAGTTAACTAAATTTTTTTTTTTTGAACATAGTTCATACACATCTGACCCGATAGGTCCAGACCCCGATGGGCCTAGACCTAGTTGGGTTCCTAAAAATCGTCATAGTTTTTGATCCAAAATTTGTGTCCGTTTCGCTCTACCTTGCTTAGTTTTTGAGATACGTGATTATAGGGGACCACTGAGGTCTTGAGAAATAAAAAACTCGATAACTTCAAAAATATTACTCGGAGAGCTTTTGGCCTTGTTCTACGTGTTGAGAGCTACAAAAATGGTTTTGGACTTTTTGTTGTGTCGGCAATATTTACCGAGATATGAGCCTTTTAAAATTTTCGGGAATGCTAACTTTTTTGGATCCAAAGTTAGGGCCCATTAGGGTCCACACATGTGAAGAGGACCGGCGATAGAGCTCGAGAACCAAAAATGGCCTCCATTTTGCTCTATCTGGCTTAGTTTCCGAGATAGCGCCATTTTAAGTTTTCTGAAAATAAAAAAAAAATTACCATTTATTTTGCTAATAATAGCAAAAAATCTTGTAAAAATGTTGTCAACTCAATTTCAAAATTAGCAAAAAAAATTAGTTCAAAGTTTGTTTATAATTGCTAATGTGCTAAATGAAGTTTACAAGAATTTATTGCTAACATGCTAATCTCAACTAAAAATACGCTAAAAGTTAGCTAAGTAGCGTTAGCAAAAAAAAATTAGTAAATCTATCCCGAAAATTTTAAAATGCTCATATCTCGGTAAATATTGCCGACACAACAAAAAGTCTAAAAGCATTTTTGTAGCTCTCAACACGTAGAACAAGACTTCAAAAGCTCTCCGAGTAATATTTTTGAAGTTATCGAGTATTTTAATTCTCAAGACCCCAGTGGTCCCCTATAATCACGTATCTCAAAAACTAAGCAAGGTAGAGCGAAAGAAACCCAACTAGGTCTAGGCCCATCGGGGTCTGGACCTATCGGGTCCGAACCCAATGGGGTTCTCAGATGTGTATGAACTAAGTTCAAAAAAAAAAAATATTTAACTAATTATTGGCAAAACATTTTTGCTAACTTTAGCAAAAAAATTGTGGGTTCAAAATCAGCAAATTTTCTTGTAGGTTTACAAGCTTTTTTTGCTAACATTACAGTTTTTTTTGAGTGTAGAGAGAGAAGCATTTAATTCAGTGCCAGGTTCCAAAGAACCTGAACACCTCCCTGTGGTGTGCCCCTGTTAACAAAAGAGAATATGACAGATGCTCCCAATTCAGAATTTATACGTCTTTTGGCAAGTTTAACTAGTGAAAAACCTCACTATTTGAACGATCCCACGCTTCACTCCCAGACCAGATAATGCCACAACTATCGAGTATGGGATGACATTATTAAAAGGCCACCATAGTGTACTCCTTAGTACATGTTGCTTAGTCAAAAGCAATCTCGGGTACATCATTCGTTCCATTGAATTTAACAAAAAAAGAAGACAGACTAATTGGTTTGAAATCCTTCGGAGCTCTGTATGAATTCCTTTTAGCCTTCGACGTTTAGATATTATACAGCCAAGGGTCTATGTAGTCCAACACTTGCTGCATCTCAGGCGGTACTATACTATCAGCTCCAGTGGATTTATAGGGTCATAAGCTTTTAATTGCTCAGATTAATGTTTGTATACTTATTATTTCCGAGGATGCTTGGGCGTCATAGAATTGCCCGAAAAATGTGTGTTTACAATTAGAACACGCAACTCCCCACAGCATGGATGCCACAGGACCGTCTTCTATGTTTCATAAAAAGTTTTTTTAAGAATCAAATTTGGCAACTTTGATCATCTTCGTAAATCGGTCGAAAAAATTTTATTCGTAAATTTCTAAATAACTGTCTTTAAAAATGTTTTAAAATCAATTTTGTCTTTCGATATTATTCTAATACTTGTTTAATTGTAATCAAAAATGCCGTTCTGAGTAAATCGGTACATAATGTTTGCTGATAATTTTTTGTCGTTTTAGAAGCTGTCTTGAGTTTACCCCGACTTAATCTAGTTGGCGTTGGTTTCCGGTTTGAGATTAGGAATTCGGCCCTTGGTTGGGCGCCATTTATACAAAATTCTTTCAGTACTTTTTTTTAATTTCGATGTTTATTTGGGGCTATTTTCTTAATTTTGAAAACCCGAAACCGAGATTTAAAATACATCGCAATGCATTGTGTAAGATATTACAATTTTTAAGGTTTATTTGGGGTTTTATTTAACTTAAATTTAGTAACCAAGATCTTCGTTTAATTCGTTAATTTTTTGAAAGCTTTTGATTGGATTTTTTAAAAGGTCAGCAAAGTATTATGCTGTATATAACAGATTTTTCTTTCACGTGTACTGACTGTTATTTTTATAAGTGTAAAACTTCAAGCAGGAATAACTGGTGTTGGTATTGATGGTGGCGTTTACTGGCCCAGGATATAAAGTTAAGTCTTAAAAGATTTTTCTCCATTTTTATGATTTGTAAATATTTATTTTAGTTTGTTATGACTTTTTTCGTTTTAAGGAATGGGGTCAAAACACACGAAATAATGTCATAAAAAATTGTTTTAAAAATGTAATGTAAATATTTTTGGTAATTTTGGTAAAAATGTCAAGAAAATAAAATTTAATTTAGTTAAATTTATTGTATTTTGTGGTTTATTACATTCATACTATGCCATATTGAGTAGGTAAATCTATAAACAAAAGGGATATAAAATGACTTAATAAGTATTACATCTTGTTATTGTTGTCATTAGAATAATAGGTAGGTAGAGTTTATGATCCTAATAAAATGGAAATCTTTATTGGAGCCATTTTAGTAAACATTTTCAACACTTTTCCAAACTATAATGAAGTATAAGAATACATAAAAATTATCATGTATTTTTACTAAACAAATGTAAATAAAATGTTTTTCAAAGGGCTTAAGATATAGGAATGTGTTGCCTATTGGGTATTTCCTCAGTCCCCATCATATAATAAATTTTAGTTTTTTATGAAACAGTTGTGAAATGTAGTATTTTTAAATCGGAAAGATTACAGCGATCATGCTGCACGTATTTCAATGATTAAAAAGCGACTCCAAAAAACGGGCTATCATAACAAACTGGTAATACTATGCACAGTGGTTTTATATCGATTTTTTTTTTTTAATAATTCGGCTATTCAGTAAGTAATGAACTGATTGCTGTGAAATTTATATCAATTATAGCTAACGTAATTCCAAGCTTAAGTTTGGACGAAGGACCCCACATGTTCAATGGGGCGCCTCCAGGGGACCCTAAAGTAGGAATACCTTTTGCATACAAAGGCTTTAAGTGCTTGGAAATTTTTTGTTTATTATCCGATTTTTATAAAATCTAAATTTTTTAAAGCGCTGGTAAATTCCTAAGCTAGTCGTTATCTCTTTTACTTTCCGATTCATAGCCATTTGAATGGGGAAAAATTTAATTTTTGTCCGATCCTGGTACAGTTTTTACGGGAGTAGGTAGGTCACCTATCGTCCTAGATTAGCTATATAAAGTTATGATATTTTCAAACTATAACAAATAAAATATATTTTTTTGTTAAAAAGTTAATCCCAATTTCTAAATCTCAAACCGAATTCCAAATCTCAAACCGGAAACCAACGCCAACTAGATTAAGTCGGGGTAAACTCAAGACAGCTTCTAAAACGATAAAAAATTATCAGCAAATATTTTGTACCGATTTACTCAGAAGGGCATTTTTGATTACAAATAAACAAGTATTAGAATAATATCGAAAGGAAAAATTGATTTTAAAACATCTTTAAAGACAGTTATTTAGAAATTAACGAATAAAATTTTATCGAGCGTCAACAAAGAATATAAAACAATATTAGATATAATGTTCCGACCCAGCGTATTCCGTATTCAGGAGCAGCGTTAAAAGAAAGCAGGAACAAATTATTATTTGCAATTGCCTAAAAGTGTAAAAATCAATTTTGACATTAGCCAAAATGCATGCTGGCTCAAAAAAAAAATCCATTTTAAATCCAAACTTAAGACACCGACTTACGAAGATGATCAAAGTGGCCAAATTTGATTCTTGAAAAAACTTTTTATGAAACATAGAAGACGGTCCTGAGGCATCCATGCTGTGGGGAGTTGCTTGATCTATTTCTAAACACACATTTTCCGGGCAATTCCATGAAGCTGTTTCAAGGTTTGGAACGCTCTGACGCCCAAGCATCTTCGGAAATAATAAGTATACCAACATTAATCTGAGCAATTAAAAGCTTCAGACCTTTTAGTATAGTACCGCCTGAGATGCAGCAAGTGTTGGACTACATAGACCCTTGGCTGTATAATCTCTAAACGTCGAAGGCTAAAAGGAATTCATACAGAGCTCCGAAGGCTTTCAAATTAATTAATCTATATTCTTTTTTGTTAAAGCCAATGGAACGAATGATGTACCCGAGATTGCTTTTGACTAAGCAACATGCGTACAACAAGAGTAGATCAACGGAAACTGCTCTTCATGAGCTCGTTGGTACCATCGAGAGATCACTGTCGATAAAGGAGTACACTATGGTGGCCTTTTAATTATGTCATCCCAGACTCGATAGTTGTGGGACCGCTTCAGTGAAGCATGGGATCGTTCAAATAGTAAGACTTTTCACTAGTTAAACTTGCCAAAAGTCGTATAAATTCTGAATTGGGAGCATCTGTCATATCCTGTCTTGTCAAAAGTGGCACACCACAGGGAGATGTTCAGGTTCTTTGGAACCTGGCACTGAATTAAATGCTTCTCTCTCTAGAGGTACAAAGTGAAAGCATCTGCCAACATTGAGGAACATTGTTCAGGGTTCACTGAAAGATCTGTCTAAATGGGCAAGAGACTATGATCTGGAAGTTAATCCAAGCAAGACAGAGCTTGTCTTGTTTACAAGGAAAAATAAGATTCCTGCTTTTAATCCAATTTCTCTGGGTGGCACTGAAATCTCCTTTTCAGATGGAGCACACTATTTTGGGGTATTTCTAGATAGGAAGTTGAGTTTCAGGGGTATTATTGAGGAACCGGTTGGAAAAACAACGATTGTTTTGAATTCCTGTAAAAGGATCCTTGGAAACGATGGGGCTTATTGGATTTTTGCAGCAGTTGTGCTTCCAATACTGCTGTAAGACTATACTTCACAGGACCATTTCTGTAGTCAGTCTTCATATTACTTCATTGCAAAATGAAAAACAACTGCTTCTGTATGGAATCATTTTCTGGTGGTTCGAGACAATAGGTAACTGTGTCTTTATCACGAAGGGGCAATAAATTTCTACACAGATGGATCGAAGCTACACGAGCAAGTGTGTTTTGAAGACCGTTCGTAATAGCATGGGTTGAACCTGGCTCGAAGATTGCCAGACTATTACAGTGTTTTCCAGTCAGAAATGCTGGCAATAAAGGAAGCAGGTAAAAAGTTACACTATTTTAAACTGGAAAACAAAAAAATGGGATTTTTTGCCCAAAAAGTACTAACACTCTTTTGCTTCCAGCTTAAAAGTTTCGTTCAGTACAAGTAATTTTTTTCGATTTATCTAAAAGGCAATAATACGTAGATGAGTTTGAAAAATATAGCGTGTCAAAATTTTATATTTTGTGTTCCCCCGCCTCATTGAAAGTTGACACATTTTTAACACAAATTTCAACTTTACCCCCCTAGGAAAAAAATTGGACGCTTTTGTTGTCCCTACCAAAGCAAACATGGATTCTTTAATATGTAAGTAAGTCGGCCATGAATTTCAACCCAACATGTGAGCACTATGATCTGATGTTTTAGAAAAACAAAATTTTAAATAAAAAAAAAATTATGGGAACCACCTCAATCGTTGAAGATTGAGGCTAGGTATGTTCTAAAAAATTGTTGGTATTAAAAAAATATTGGAGGCCGGTCACACATTTGACTCATCTAGGGATATCCCTGGGGTAGTTAGAGCGGTGGAAAAAAATTTCCGTAAAAATATTATATTGTATGGGAGGGGCTCCCATACATAAGGAGTAGAGATAGGTTCTGAACAAATGTTGGAGTGTAAAAATTAATGGGGTCCCTCTAAGAGCGACTCCGAGGAAGGATTTTTGTATTTTTTACTGCCACCTTTACTCCATTGAGAAGCCCTTTCCCCACAATTACCTAGGAGTCGCTTCTAGAGTGGTGCAATGTAAGACCGACCCTCATTAATTTTTACATCCCAACATTTTGTTTGAACAAACCTACTTCCTATCTCAACTTCTTAAGAGGGCTCGATTCACCACTTTCTAAGGGTGCTCCCATACAAAATTAAATTTTTTTTTTTTAAATTTTGGGCGAAATTTTAACAAGTAAATCGGTCAAAGTTGGAAAAAATTACGTATTTCGACCAAAATTTATGTCCGAATTTTTGTACCAAATCCGGCTCAAAAATTCGGAAATTTTGCGTTCTTTATTGGAAAAATATTTAAAAAAATCCAAAACCGCGGTTTTGGTCCACAAAATTATTTTTTTATCCAAATTGGTCTCAAAAGATGGAAAATGTTAAGTGCGTTATCTAAAAAATATAAAAACGCTATTTTGGTTCAAAAATGCTGATCTGCAATTTTGGTCCACATATGCAAAAAAACTGGACCAGGATCGGAAAAAAAATTTAATTTTCCCCATTCAAATGGCTATAAATCAAAAAATCAAAAAAAAACAAAAGAAATAACGACTACTTCAAGGATGATAAACAACAAATTGGCAAGCACTTAAAGCCTTTGTATTAGGGCGTCCCGTCAAATTTAAATTTTCCAATTTCATATCGTAATACCTGCCAAACGATGGCCAACTTAGAGCTGATTGTGGGAAAATTTATGAAAAAATGTTGCAATATCTTCAGTTGAAAAAAATTACGTATTTCGACCAAAATTCATGTCCGAATTTTTGTACCAAATCCAGCTCAAAAATTCGGAAATTTTGCGTACTTTATTGGAAAAATATTTAAAAAAAATCCAAAACCGCGATTTTGGCCCACAAAATTATTTTGTATCCAAATTGGTCTCAAAAGTTGGAAAATGTTAAGTGCGTTATCTAAAAAATATAAAAACCCGATTTTGGTTCAAAAATGCTGATCTGCAATTTTGGTCCACAGATGCCGATCAGCATTTTCGGACCAAAATCATGTTTGTATATTTTTTTAATATTTTTTAGATAACACACTTAACATTTTTCAACTTTTGAGGCCAATTTGGATAAAAATGCCGCAGAGTTTTGTACTTTTGCCCAAAATATTAAATCATGATAATGTTTTATTTAATAAAAACTTTTTACGAATAACCCTCACATATTTGCAAAAAATATATGTTAGGGTTAAAAAAATATTCAGAAAAAAACTCCAAGAAATTTCTCAAATTTATTCACAAAAACTTTGGAAAACTAAGAACAAATCAAGAAAATGAAAAAATAAGTCAGAAAAATGCAGATATATTCAGAAAAAATTACAAAATTCAGAAAAAAAAACAACTAAAAAAATTTAGAAAAAACTGAAAAACTTGATAATTAAATAAAGAAGTATAAAGAATTAATGCAAACAAATTTTGCCCTAACAAAAAGAAATGTACAAGCTAAAAAAAACTAAATAAAAAAAAAAGTTGAAATATCAGGGATTCGATCACCGGACCTTCTGTTTTCCAGTCTGGCTCACTTCAGCTAGGCCACCGTATCTTATTAAAATAACGATTTACATTTTGTTATGTTTCTCTTTTCGACTTTCAAATATACTGGTTAATGTTGCTATGTGGTAATCTTTTATTAAAAAAAATTTGCGATGATGGTAACTAATCTAATTGGAAATGCGATATTTGGTATGGCAATACTGCGTTAATCGAGTGACACCTAGCGCCGATAGTTTGTGCCTATGCTCTGTCACAATGCTCTGCCAAAAGCTGTGTGTGTGTTTGTAGAAAACAAATATTTTGTTTATTTACAAAAATGAAGCGTTATAAAACCAAGAGTTAGTTGGCGAGATTTTTCTTCTTTGGTGGCGCTGATAGCTAAGGCGTCGACAATTACCACTTCAGCCGGTAGGTCTTGGGTTCGAGCCCCGGTCAGGGCAGCAATGATATTTTTTTTTTTAATGTTTTTTTTTATTTTTTTAATAAATTTATTCAACTATTTTAATTATTGTAACATTATATTAATTATTAAAAAAATTAAAAGGCATATTGATGGCATTTTCTTCTATGAATGACATTCATTAATTCTATGAATATTTTCTATGAATTTAATAAAATCTATGAGAAAAATTCTATGAAATTTTTCAGAATACTAATAAATATTCATTCAGCCAATGAATTGTTTCATAGATTCTATGAATTTGGTTTTATGAAGTTTGTTCAAAGATATAATGAACAACAATTCTTTCAGTGTGAACAGATGGACTAAACCACTAATAAAGTGATTCTGAGTTGATCGTCATACTTGAAGGTTGGACCAATAGAACCAATATTTCGGGTAGTTGCAATCATCAGTTATGTAGGGTTTAATTTATAATAATTTTTAAATAATTAATTTAATTATTATAATTTAATTATTCACAAAATTAATTGTTTTTTATTTTTTAAATAAAGATTAAATTCAAAGAACCGATTTGGACACAAATTAACTCATTTATTCAAATTTTTATAATAATGCGTTGAATGGTGAAATCAATTTTCGAAGGTCTGGTTAATGCTAAGCCATCTAATTACGACACCCTTATATAGTCAAACTGAGGTGGCAACTTTTTTTAAAATTAGACCAACTTTTTTAAAATTAGACCCCAGCCTAAAAACATTATCATGTTAAAAAAACCCTAAGTCTGGGGGGAAAACCCCCTTAACTGGCAACACTGATAATAATTCACAATTCTATTCCTTAAGCCCCTATGACATTACATTTTTTTTGTATTGATGAAATTTATGTAAACAGGGCAAATATCTCACTATAGGAAATCTGACCAAGTGTGAAGAGTAAAAGAATACTAATAAAAAATAGTAAACGTCAAATTTTATTCTTGTGTTATCGATAAATTTGGTTATCAAATGACTGAATGTCAAAAAAAATATAAAAATTTTACATATTTTTTGGACATTTATGGATTAATAATATTAAGTGTTGCCAACTTTTCTGTTTTTCATTAAATGAAGCGATTTTTTGTTTGTTTTTGGCGGTTTTTTGAATTAATTCAGCGGGTTTTTATTAAAAAGAAAGTAATCACCACTATTTGTTTGTTTATTTTATGTTTCTTTTTCATTTATTCTTCTGCTGTTTCACTCTTTCAATTAAAAAAAAATAAAATACAAAAAAAATCTAGTGTCATAGGAGCTTTATTAACCATTTAAATTTTTATTTTATTGAAAAAACTAATTTAACTTTGCCGTTAAGTAAAAGAAAACATCATTGAATTCATTTTATAATAATTGTTCTTTTAAATAAGTTCACAGAATTCATTCATTATTTATACTGACAAAAAAATTCAAATGCTAAAAAAATTAATAAAAAAAAAGTTATGAACAACTTCAGAATTCGAACCTTAACTTAAGTGAACACCATATCCACATTCAATTATTATTTAATTTTTTTTTAAATAATTAAATTATTTAAAAATAAGAATTGTTATATCAAATAATAATATGTAAGCTAAAAAAAAATAAATAAAAAAACTTGACTGATCAGGGATTCGAACTCGATATCCCTTGCGTGGTAGTCTGACACACTTCAGCTAGCCTACCGTCAGCGTTCTAAATAATAATCTAAATTCTAATATGTTTATTTTGGCTGTACGACCATTTTTTGTTTACATTTATATGTTGATATCAGTTGATATGTATCTTTCACCCACCTTCTGTTTTCCAGTCTAGCTCACTTCAGCAAGGCCACTGTAGCTTTTTTCAAATATACTGGCTAGTTTTGCAATGTGGTAATATTTAATTGGAAAAAATTCGCTATGATGGTACTAATCTAATTGGAAGTGCGATATTTGGTATGGCAATACTGCGTTAATAGAGTAACGGCGCTAGGTGTCGCTACAAGAACTATTTTTTTATTTTATTTATTAATTTTAAATTATTGTCGAAGTTTAAGGTTGTAATAAAATGAAAAATGTAATTCACATTTTCTTTTTTGTTGAATCGTTAGCTTATATAGTCAAACTGAGGTGGCGTCCTGCAACTTTTTTAAAATTAGACCCCAGCCTAAAAACATTATCATGTTAAAAAAAAATTTTATGTTTAAAAATCAGCATCTGTGGACCAAAACAGCGGTTTTGGAATTTTTTAAAAATTTTTCCAATGAATACGTAATTTTTTCCATTTTTGACCGCTGGTTGCCGACTGAAGATGACCTTGCAAAATTTTTTTATAAATTTTCCCAGAATCAGTTCTAACGTGGCCATCGTTTGGCAGGTATAACGACATAAATTCGAAAATTTATATATGACGGGACGCCCTACTTTGTATGCATACGGTGTCCTATTTTACACCTTATGCATACTGTACACCTTATACCTACACTGGTATAAACTTCACTGCAATCGGTCCAATACTTACTGAATGGCTGAATTATTTCAAAAAAAATTGATAATTAACCACTGTGCTGTGGTTGGAGGAATCCTCCAGGAGGATATAAAAACTAGCACAATTGAGAATTGATTTGAACTAAATGGAAGAACTAAAGTACCGAATGTTTTATTAAACAATTGAGATTGTTTGAACGAACAGAGATGAAGGAATGAATTAGGTCAAATCGTTCAGTGAAGTGAACTAGTTTAATTGAACTAGTTCGTATATAAACGAAACAACTTTATTTCGAAGCCTCAATCCTTGAATGTATTTAATTTCATCTTTACTCTTTGCAGGGGTTGTTGTAGATAAAAATTGTTGTAAAATCATTGGCAGCATATAAATTGAATTTATAATAAAAACGTGATTTTTTGTATAATTTTATTAAAAAAAATACAAAATTCATGCAAATCACATTTTTTTCTAAAAAATGTATGTACATTTTTAAAATAAAGTAACAAACCAAAAATAAACGTGAATAAATAAACGTCAATTGAAATTTAGTATAAAATTTCAATGACAGATTGACAGTTAATATATCAACATCAATTTGTAGGTGGAGTTAAATATTCAATCAAATGAAATACTAAATTAAATTTATAAAAAAAAATATTTTTTAAAAAAAATAATTGTAGATTGGAGATGCGGGGCATCGATCCCCGTACCTCTCACATGCTAAGCGAGCGCTCTACCATCTGAGCTACATCCCCTACATCATATTTGTTATTTAACTTGGCACACATGCATTTCGATAGACTTTTAAACTATAAATATGCACATACAACGCACACATTTACTTTTTCTTTAGTATCTAATTTGACCACCAAAAATACTTTTCTGATAAGGTGTAAACTAATTGGAACATGTTTGGAATTTTTAATAAGATTACTAATAAAATTTTGTATCCACAGTGGAATTAGTAAACGGGGACGGAATATAATGAGTGATTTATTACTTATTGGTAAAATTAATTAGATATTTGCAAAAATTAGACAAACAAAAAAGAGGTTTCCCCCGATTTTCTTGAAGTTTGCATAACACTGTGCAACACGAAATATGAGCCTCAATGACTTCAATGCCATATGAAAGTAAACTATTAATTAGAAAAATCACCAAAGGGTTTTGCAAAGTCAGTTCGGATTTCATTTTTATGGCCCACTGAAGATTTTACATATCTTGAAGTAGTCGAATTATAAATTTTTGGACTGTGGGCGGAGAATTGAAAGGAAAATGGGGAGTGACATAATTAGTTAATATTTTATGACTTAGGAAGATGAAAATTTGCATGTATATTAGGGTGGATCGAATTTGGCTTTTTGGCGAATTTCGTTCCGGCTCACCGACAGATGTGTTGGAATAGACCTAAAAACAATGTGGTTAAATTTTCATGCAGATCGGTGGTCATCTTCGGCTGCCGAAATGACGTTGAAAATCCGCGATTTCTTAAAAAATAGTATTTATTTTAAAAAATTTCCAAAATTACAAAAATCACTTAATCTTCTTTTTTATTTCAGTCAACCTTTTCAATTCGATCATATTTTCTTAGAAAAAAATTTCAGCTTAATAGAACATTGTTAACCCCTCTAAAACGGTTGCCAAAAATGACCCATACATTTTGCCCTAAACTCAAAACCACCAAAATTAAAAAAAAAAAAAAAATTGATTTTAAGTTGCACAATCTAAAGTTTTTATTGCATTTATTTCAAGTATATTAAAGTTCGTTTGACAAAAATTTTTTTTTAAAAATACGAGATTCTTAAACAGCGCGTGTAACGGTCTGTTTCCAGGACATTTTGGGAAAATTGCACTTTTTTTTTTAAAACTCAACATTTTTAGTTAAAAACTTTTTATTTTGCACTAGATTTATTATAAATTATAAAACTTAGTATGGAAATGTTGGATTTTAAGAAATTCTTTAACCCTACACAGCTTTGGGCCCTAAATGACCCATGATGCATCTAGCAATAAACCGCTTTTGGCGGGCGAATAGCCATTGGGAACATATTTTTTCAATTAAAAATAGGAGCGTGAGTAAAGATGGGAGCGTGAGTAGAGATGAGAGCGTGAGTGAATTTGACCAACTCACTCTCACGAAGAAAAAAATAAATGGAATGACACAATTATTGTGTCCCCTACTTTATGGGCAGAAGATATAAAACATTTTTTAATTCGTAAAATGGTGCTGTAAAAGCACTGACACAATTATTGTGTCCCCTACTTTATGGGCAGAAGATATAAAACATTTAAATATCGGAAAAGTGTTAAACTATTAAAATATTTGGTAAGATAATTTGGAATCAGAAGAGCAAATTCAATCTTGTTCATATAAGAGGCATTCCACACCAAATGTCCCGCTACAGAAAAACATGTGTCCCGCAAATTTCTGAATAGGTTGTTTGGATATCCCTATATGGAACTAAGAAAATTGCGTTTTTGGTTTTTCAAATTTTCAAAAACTGGGCTGAGGAGGCGTGGTCAAATATTGGAAAAATGGTCAAACTTGTGTCGAGTTGCCTTGATTAAATATTTATCACATTAAAACGGAATGCACCACAATCTCAAAAATTTTCATTCTTATATAGTTTTGTATGGGCTATCGATTAAAATTTTTTTTTGGAAAATTTTCAGAACCCGTTCTGAAATTTTCCATTTTTTAAAAAAGTCAATTTATTAAAAATCCGGCCACTTTTTTTTTTTTTTTAATTTTTTTTTTTTTAAGTTTAGATGTTTGTCCATCCACACAAAAAAATTCAGAAACACGTTCGTCGTTTTTTTCGAGAAAATCGCATTTGAATATTGAATTTCACGACAATTTTGGAATTTCCTTGTATTTTCTTGTTAAAACATGGCGTATGAGTAACAAATTTTTGCGAAACCAACGAGTTGATCCCATTTTAATTATTTTTTCATTTGTGGTCCAATATAGAGATGGGCGTGAATGCGATTTGACCCACGCAAGAAATATTAAAGTCACTGACGACTCGTTATGATTTTTAGTTTACTTGTGCAATCACGTGAGTCAATTTACTGTTACTCACGCAGTTTTTGATTACGCTCACGGTTGTTCACTCACGCTGATGATGATTTTACAAAAATAATAAAAACAACAAATTTTCTATGAAAAAAGCACTGAAAACGGAAACTCAAAATAACAGTAAAATTCCAAAAAAAAACAGTTAAAAATCACGAAAACTTACTTAAGAAAAATTTTAAGCATTCACTCATCTCGCAAAAATTGGACTTCCTAATCACTCACGAAATGTTATACTCACGCTACCTCTTTAATATCGTGAATAGCTTAGTACGTGACTCGCGAGTCAATTTTTTCAAATGCTGAACGTTAAAGGATATGTACCTATAGTGTAGTGTCCGATTTATTGCTCCCGCTTAAATGCGCTTATCCAAAATATTAAATAAATCAGAAGGATATTGATGCATTTACATAAAAAAATTTTATAAACGCACATTAAGTGATCTTAAGATTTTGAACTCATTTTAGTTTTGATATTTCAGTAAAATTTGTATGAAATTACTCTTACCAGTTTTAGGCATTTAAGCGAGTAATTCTGTAACTTTTTTAATTTAAATTGAAATCTTTATGAAATCTTAAAACAATTTTTTTAACAATTGACGATTTGTTTTCGATATACACGGTCAGAACGACATTGATGCATATCTAAAAAAACTCTTATAAACGCATCTTATCAGTTTTACGCATTTAAGCATTTTACGCATTTAAGCATTTACGCATTTTACGCATTTACGCATTTAAGCGAGATGAGTGAATGCTTAAAATTTTTCTTAAGTAAGTTTTTGTGATTTTTAACTATTTTTTTTGAACTTTTACTGTTTTTTTGAGTTTCCGTTTTCAGTGCTTTGTTTTCATAGAAAATTTGTTGTTTTTATTATTTTTGTAAAATCATCATCAACGTGAGTGAGCATCCGTGAGCGTAATCAAAAATTGCGTGTGCGTGAGTAACAGTAAATTGACTCACGTGATTGCACAAGTTAACTAAAAATATTAGCGAGTCGTCAGTGACTTTAATATTTCTTGCGTGGGTCAAATCGCTTTCACGCCCATCTCTATATTGTACCACACATGAAAAAACAAATAAAATGGGATCAACTCGTTGGTTTCGCAAAAATTTGTTACTCATACGCCATGTTTTAACAAGAAAATACAAGGAAATTCCAAAATTGTCATAAAATTCAATATTCAAATGCGATTTTCTCGAAAAAAACGACGAACGTGTTTCTGAATTTTTTTGTGTGGATGGACAAACATCTAAACTTTAAAAAAAAAAAATTAAAAAAAAAAAAAAAAAGTGGCCGGATTTTTGATAAATTGACTTTTTTTAAAAAATGGAAAATTTCAGAACGGGTTCTGAAAATTTTCCAAAAAAAAAATTTTTGATCGATAGCCCATACAAAACTA
The DNA here is from genome assembly GCA_963921195.1 of Pegoplata infirma. Lineage (NCBI taxonomy): Eukaryota > Metazoa > Arthropoda > Insecta > Diptera > Anthomyiidae > Pegoplata > Pegoplata infirma. The sequence continues at coordinate 105,199,716 of OY992539.1, forward strand.
TATGAGAATCAAAATTTTTGAGATTGTGGTGCATTCCGTTTTAATGTGATAAATATTTAATCAAGGCAACTCGACAAAAATTTGACCATTTTTCCAATATTTGACCACGCCTCCTGAGCCCAGTTTTTGAAAAATTGAAAAACCAAAAACGCAATTTTCTTAGTTCCATATAGAGCTATCCATACAACCTTATCAGAAATTCGTGCGACACGTGTTTTTTTTCGCTGGACATTTGGTGTGGAATGCCTCATAATTTGATTTTTTTGCAATTCAATTGTGTTTTGTGCAAAAAGTGTTCGATCTATGATTTTGAAACTTATCACAAATACATATTAAAAATGCCGCAGAGTTTTGTACTTTTGCCCAAAATATTAAATCATGATAATGTTTTATTTAATAAAAACTTTTTACGAATAACCCTCACATATTTGCAAAAAATATATGTTAGGGTTAAAAAAATATTCAGAAAAAAACTCCAAGAAATTTCTCAAATTTATTCACAAAAACTTTGGAAAACTAAGAACAAATCAAGAAAATGAAAAAATAAGTCAGAAAAATGCAGATATATTCAGAAAAAATTACAAAATTCAGAAAAAAAAACAACTAAAAAAATTTAGAAAAAACTGAAAAACTTGATAATTAAATAAAGAAGTATAAAGAATTAATGCAAACAAATTTTGCCCTAACAAAAAGAAATGTACAAGCTAAAAAAAACTAAATAAAAAAAAAAGTTGAAATATCAGGGATTCGATCACCGGACCTTCTGTTTTCCAGTCTGGCTCACTTCAGCTAGGCCACCGTATCTTATTAAAATAACGATTTACATTTTGTTATGTTTCTCTTTTCGACTTTCAAATATACTGGTTAATGTTGCTATGTGGTAATCTTTTATTAAAAAAAATTTGCGATGATGGTAACTAATCTAATTGGAAATGCGATATTTGGTATGGCAATACTGCGTTAATCGAGTGACACCTAGCGCCGATAGTTTGTGCCTATGCTCTGTCACAATGCTCTGCCAAAAGCTGTGTGTGTGTTTGTAGAAAACAAATATTTTGTTTATTTACAAAAATGAAGCGTTATAAAACCAAGAGTTAGTTGGCGAGATTTTTCTTCTTTGGTGGCGCTGATAGCTAAGGCGTCGACAATTACCACTTCAGCCGGTAGGTCTTGGGTTCGAGCCCCGGTCAGGGCAGCAATGATATTTTTTTTTTTAATGTTTTTTTTTATTTTTTTAATAAATTTATTCAACTATTTTAATTATTGTAACATTATATTAATTATTAAAAAAATTAAAAGGCATATTGATGGCATTTTCTTCTATGAATGACATTCATTAATTCTATGAATATTTTCTATGAATTTAATAAAATCTATGAGAAAAATTCTATGAAATTTTTCAGAATACTAATAAATATTCATTCAGCCAATGAATTGTTTCATAGATTCTATGAATTTGGTTTTATGAAGTTTGTTCAAAGATATAATGAACAACAATTCTTTCAGTGTGAACAGATGGACTAAACCACTAATAAAGTGATTCTGAGTTGATCGTCATACTTGAAGGTTGGACCAATAGAACCAATATTTCGGGTAGTTGCAATCATCAGTTATGTAGGGTTTAATTTATAATAATTTTTAAATAATTAATTTAATTATTATAATTTAATTATTCACAAAATTAATTGTTTTTTATTTTTTAAATAAAGATTAAATTCAAAGAACCGATTTGGACACAAATTAACTCATTTATTCAAATTTTTATAATAATGCGTTGAATGGTGAAATCAATTTTCGAAGGTCTGGTTAATGCTAAGCCATCTAATTACGACACCCTTATATAGTCAAACTGAGGTGGCAACTTTTTTTAAAATTAGACCAACTTTTTTAAAATTAGACCCCAGCCTAAAAACATTATCATGTTAAAAAAACCCTAAGTCTGGGGGGAAAACCCCCTTAACTGGCAACACTGATAATAATTCACAATTCTATTCCTTAAGCCCCTATGACATTACATTTTTTTTGTATTGATGAAATTTATGTAAACAGGGCAAATATCTCACTATAGGAAATCTGACCAAGTGTGAAGAGTAAAAGAATACTAATAAAAAATAGTAAACGTCAAATTTTATTCTTGTGTTATCGATAAATTTGGTTATCAAATGACTGAATGTCAAAAAAAATATAAAAATTTTACATATTTTTTGGACATTTATGGATTAATAATATTAAGTGTTGCCAACTTTTCTGTTTTTCATTAAATGAAGCGATTTTTTGTTTGTTTTTGGCGGTTTTTTGAATTAATTCAGCGGGTTTTTATTAAAAAGAAAGTAATCACCACTATTTGTTTGTTTATTTTATGTTTCTTTTTCATTTATTCTTCTGCTGTTTCACTCTTTCAATTAAAAAAAAATAAAATACAAAAAAAATCTAGTGTCATAGGAGCTTTATTAACCATTTAAATTTTTATTTTATTGAAAAAACTAATTTAACTTTGCCGTTAAGTAAAAGAAAACATCATTGAATTCATTTTATAATAATTGTTCTTTTAAATAAGTTCACAGAATTCATTCATTATTTATACTGACAAAAAAATTCAAATGCTAAAAAAATTAATAAAAAAAAAGTTATGAACAACTTCAGAATTCGAACCTTAACTTAAGTGAACACCATATCCACATTCAATTATTATTTAATTTTTTTTTAAATAATTAAATTATTTAAAAATAAGAATTGTTATATCAAATAATAATATGTAAGCTAAAAAAAAATAAATAAAAAAACTTGACTGATCAGGGATTCGAACTCGATATCCCTTGCGTGGTAGTCTGACACACTTCAGCTAGCCTACCGTCAGCGTTCTAAATAATAATCTAAATTCTAATATGTTTATTTTGGCTGTACGACCATTTTTTGTTTACATTTATATGTTGATATCAGTTGATATGTATCTTTCACCCACCTTCTGTTTTCCAGTCTAGCTCACTTCAGCAAGGCCACTGTAGCTTTTTTCAAATATACTGGCTAGTTTTGCAATGTGGTAATATTTAATTGGAAAAAATTCGCTATGATGGTACTAATCTAATTGGAAGTGCGATATTTGGTATGGCAATACTGCGTTAATAGAGTAACGGCGCTAGGTGTCGCTACAAGAACTATTTTTTTTATTTTATTTATTAATTTTAAATTATTGTCGAAGTTTAAGGTTGTAATAAAATGAAAAATGTAATTCACATTTTCTTTTTTGTTGAATCGTTAGCTTATATAGTCAAACTGAGGTGGCGTCCTGCAACTTTTTTAAAATTAGACCCCAGCCTAAAAACATTATCATGTTAAAAAAAATAGCAAACTTCTAAGAATTTGATAAATTTTTTTCTAAAAAAAAATCTTACACTCAAAAAAAAAAGTTTGTAAAATTACAAGTCAAAGGTCTTGTAATTCTATTTTACTAATATTTTTGTCTTTTTACAAAAATTGTTGTATATTTAATAAAACGAAAACTACAGTTTGCTTTGTAATTTTACTATTATATGTTGGTTAATTTATTTTACAAATTTTTTAGGTAAATTTACAAAAAAGTGAATTACTTTACAAAGTAAAAAAATATTACAAGGTGTTTTGTTTTTTTACACAAGAAAACTGTTATTGTACAACAAAATTTTACTTGATGTTATTTAGTCTTTCTACACTGAAAGAATTATTGTTCATTATATCTATGAACAAATTTCATAAAACCAAATTCATAGATTCTATGAAATAATTCATTGGCTGAATGAATATTCATTAGTATTTTGAAATATTTCATAGAATTTTATTCATAGATTTTATTAAATTCATAGAAAAAATTCATAGAATTTATGAATGTCATTCATAGAAGAAAATGCCATCAATATGCCTTTTAATTCTTTTAATAATTAAAATAATGTTACAATAATTAAAATAGTTGAATAAATTTATTAAAAAAATAAAAAAAAAAAATAAAAAAAACATTAAAAAAAAAATATCATTGCTGCCCTGACCGGGGTTCGAACCCAAGACCTACCGGCTGAAGTGGTAATTGTCGACGCCATAGCTATCAGCGCCACCAAAGAAGAAAAATCTCGCCAACTAACGCATGGTTTTATAACGCTTCGTTTTTGTAAATATACAAAATATTTGTTTTCTACAAACACACACACAGCTTTTGGCAGAGCATTGTGACAGAGCATAGACACAAACTCAATATATTAATCAAAATTCATTTTAAGTGTTGGTACTTGTTTATATAATTTAGCTCAGTGGCTAGAGACTATGCTTTACGAACAACAGGTTCTCTGTTCGAATCTCGGTGGGGATAAGTTAAAATAAAAAAACATATAAATTTTTAAAAATAGAAAATTGTAAATAAATAAAATAATAAAAATAAATAAAAATAAAATATAAAAAAATAAAATTAAAATAAATAAATAAAAATAGAATTGAATAATAATTTTTTTTCCATAGCCTATGAACTTTTTCATAGGTTTCTGGTTTCTATGAATTTGATTCATAGATTCTATGAAGGGCATCATTGGCTCACTTCTAATGATTTTTTTCATAGAATCAATGTACGTTTTCATAGCCGTAATGAACAAAATTCTTTCAGTGTACCAAAAAATGTGTTATTACAAACATTTTTTTTAAGATCGTTTACAAGGTTTTCAGTTTGAAATGTATGTATTAAAATGTACAAAATTCCAATGTAATTTTACAAAACTTATTTTATTACTAGAATTAATGTTGTTTTACAAAAAAAAAAATTAATTATTTAACAATAGGACACGCAAAAATTTTCTAAGTTCAATTTTTTTTTGCGTTTGGGAGTAAAAATTTAGTTAAAAATAATTTTTTATAAATAAAAAATTTCATGAAAAAAAATTTTGGAAATTTTTTAAGTTCCAGACACAAACATTTTTCAACTAATTGTAAGCTTTAGCAAAAAACTTGAATTTTTACACCATTTTTTGGTAATTTGCGTTAAGTAAAATACCACAATTTTTATGTGTTTCTACTATATAATTGTTTAAGTTTTTTTTTTGTATTTTTACCATTTTTTTGGTAATTTTACCACATTTTTTTTTAAATTTGGCACCTAAAATGTCAATGAAAAGTTGCCAATTATGAAAAATTAAGTTTTTCTTATTTTAACAGGTACTTAAACATCCAATCTACAATATCCAAAAAAAAAAATTTCGATTTTTTTAAAATACTAGTGAAAAGAATTAAAAATTAAAAAAAAATTGCTATTTTTTGACTAATTTTTCCTGAAAATATAAGAAATTTCTTATGTAGCCTCCTTCGCAATTCTCATATGTTCTACTTAAGAAAAACGAAATGTCGAAAAAAATAAAAAAGTGCAGTGTTATACATTAAAAAGTTTGTTAAAAGTGTTCAAGTGAAAAAAAATCATTTCAGGTTGTTGAAGTGCTACTCCAGCTGCCGAAGTAGGAAAAATAAGATGCACCAATGGAAAAAAACCTTTAAATTTACAAAACAAATATGTAAATAAACCAAATTTTTTGTAAATTTACAAAACAAATATGAAAATTTAAAAAAACAAAATTGTATACTTACGAACAAAGTTGTAATTTTAAAAAAATGAAGTAGAAAATACAAGAAAAATATTGTAAATTTACAAATTATTTGGTTAAACTACTGTTTTTACGGCAAAAATATAAGAAAAAATGGTATATATACAATAAAAATTGTAAATTTACCACTTTTTATTGTAAATGTACAAATATTTTTGCCATAAAAACAGTAGTTTAACCAAACAATGTGTAAATTTACAATTTTATTTTTTGAGTTTCTACTTTATTTTGTAAATTTACAACTTTTTTTGTAAGTCTACAATTTATTTTGTAAATTTAAATATTTTTTTTTTGCAAATTTACAATTTTTATTGTAAATATACGAGTTTTTTAAATATTTTTTTGCGGTAAAAACAGTAGTTTAACCAAATAATTTGTTAATCTACAATTTATTTTTTTCATTTTCTACCTTTTCGTTGTAAAATAACAACCTTTTTCTGTAAGTTTACAATTTTGTTTTGTAAATTTACCAAATTTTTTGTAAATTTACAAAAAAAATGTTCACCTCGAAGTTATTATTTTACAAAAAAAATTGTAAATTTACATTTTCTTTGTTAAATCAATTTACAAATTATCCCCGTAACATTACGGGGATTCTTGCTAGTACATATTTTACAAAACCTGCCCCGTAAAATCACGGGGATTTTATGTCATTTTACAAACTTTTTTTTTTGAGTGTAGATTCAAAGGGAGTTTTTACTATAGAAAAATTCTCAAATTCTAAGATAGTTTTTTATAAAGAAGTACTCAAACGCAAAAAAACCTTACACTTATAAGCCAAGTTTTTGCTGAAGACCAAGACTTTTGTGTAACATAACTAAGTTTTTGGTAAAAAAATGTCGCAGAAAATAATATTATTTGGTTCTGATTAAAAAAGTTTTTGAGTCGGGCCCCCCCCCCCCCCCCCCTTTAAAATTCCTGGACGTCGTATACTCATAAAATTTTTTTCCTGTTCGGGAAATATGTTGATATAACTCATTCTAGCAACATTAAATTTTTGAACCACAAACATAATTTTTTATAAGGTTTGGTAAAAAATTAGAATTATTAGTGATTTGGTGTTCCGCCTGGCAGGGACAGGCTATTCGACTAGTTTACTTATATTTTTTTAAAAACTATTGAATAAATTTTTAATTACGTCAATTAAAATATTACTCAAAGTTTGTTTTGAAATTTAAACAAGTGATTACTCAAAAATGTATCCCACCCCCCCTCCATATTTTTTCTGTGTACCAAGTTTCATCAAGTTTAAATAGGGTCAGGTCCACGTGGATTTACCCAAAAGCAGAAGACATCACAACTTTCGAAATTTATAGTAATTCACTTAAAATTTCTTTTAATGTTTAAGAATTAAAAAAAAGAAACTAAAACAAAAACTAATTGCACCATTATCTCTAAAACATTATTATTGATTTTTTTTTTGTCATCTAATCTCCGCATAATTGTTTTACCTCACAAAAACAAAAAAAATAAGCGAAAAAGAAAAACTTTTTTAATTTAAGAAGCAGTAGAAAACAAAAAACTTTAGCCATTAATTTTGAGAAAACTGTAGCCATTATCAATGGCATCCTCATCATCGTCATTATTTTCATCATCTGTGTCATCACTAATGGCTTACAAAATGAACAAAAAAATTAAATAAAAACAAAGGGGAGCCATACAACAAAAATAAAAAAAAAAACAGAAGAAAAAAGTTTAATGGTAACGTTGGCATCATTTACCACCATTAAATGTTAAATGGATGATGGCAATACTTAAAAACAGCTAATAATGGCGTACAGAAGTGCCAGACATATTCACTTGTACGCCATGAACGACTGAATATTGTTTTTGTTACGAATAAAAAAACTGTTATTGCCGCGGGAGGGGGGACTTTCGAAGCAAAGAAAAAAATGCAGAAAAGAAAACAAAAATCATTTAAAAGAAATCAACGTTTTTTTTTTTTGTCGTTTAAAGATTTTAAGCGCATGCGCTTTTCTCAAACAAAACTCACACCCTTTTTTTGGGTACAAAGAGCTTTTCAGTATTTATGCTCTTTGTAGGAGGAGCTTAAAATTATCCTGATTTTATGTTTGTTATTGTTTCTTTTTGCACTCATGATTGTTTTTTTTTTAGTTGGTGTTAAAATATACAACAACAATTTAAGTTTTCAACTCCCTACATCATTCTATGTTTTTACAAGGTATTTTAAATTCGTCATAAAGATTGAAAGTTCTAAAAAGCAAATAATTATATATAAATTTTTCTGAATGAAAATTTTCTGGGAAACTCAGGACTTTTGTAGAATTATCTATAAAAAAAGTGTGTAATTCTGTAGAAAATTTTTGTTATTACCCGAGTAAAAAAAAAAACTTTTTATATCTAATTTGATCTCAAAATTGGCTGTATCAAGTTGGATCAAATTTTGATCTAATTGTATTATTTTAGATACACAAATATAAAAAATGATAAAATTAGATCCGAATTTTGGTCACATCCAATTAAATCCACTTGATCTTATTTTATATAAATTAATATAGATTTATATAGTTACATAAAGTCAGATATATTTATGTATAGCCTCAGATAAGAAAATGGAGCCTCAATATATCTAGATAAAATTAGATCTGAACATATAAAAAGTGCTATATAATTTAATATCATTGTATCAAATTATATATCAATATATCAAAACTTTTTTACTAGGGTAATATATCGATAACTTCTACCGTTTTGTGTAGAAAGTTTAGTGTTATCAATAACTCGAAAATTTCCTATAAAAAATTGTCTAGTTATCGATGTATTGATAACACAAAATTTTCTACAGAAAATTATCTAGTTATCGAAAATTATCTAGTTATCGATGTATCGATAACACAAAATTTTCTATAGAAAATTGTATAGAAAGTTGTAAATTTGTCGATGAATCGATAAAACATAATTTGCAATTGAAAATTGTCTAGTTATCGATGTATCGATAGCATAAAGTTTTCTATCGAAAATTGTTTAGTTATCGATAACACAAAAATCTTTATGGATAATCTCATAAAAATAATTATTCTTAAAATTAACTTATAACTAACTTATAACTATAACTTAAGACTAACCGAGAATATATTAAATAAAGATAAAAACAAACAAAAAATTAAACTCTGTGAGTACCAGGGGTAGCAGTAATATAAAAAGTTGGCAACATTAATGTGTTGTCTGTAGTGTCTACTAAACCTAGTGGTGATAAATAACTGGAGTTATTCCAATCTAATCCTCTTTGATCCAATAATACGTTGAGTATTAAGGAATTTGTGTGACCGGGTAGTCTTTCGTTAAATCTCTTCAACAATTCCATCGCATAAATGGCGAATGGTGTAACATTAGCAGACTCATAAATTACATTATTTGAGAACCGCTTTGTATCGGTCTCAAAATTTTTATTAACGCATAGCCTAAGGACTTTACGTTCAAGAATTTCGATTTTTATCTCCAGTTATGCGAAATGCCGGGAGCAAGCATGTAATTTACTAATAATTGTAATTATTTAAATGAACTCTACACGCAAAAAAAAATCTGTGTCGGAGTGAGCAAAAATCTGGCATAATTTTACCAAAAATATGCTTAAACTACAACCGACGAAGTAGTTTTCGTAATTTAGCCAAAACACTTATGTAAAAAATTTTGAAGAAAATGCTAATGCTATTTAAGCAAAAACTTGGTAAAATATACCAAAAGAAATATGGTGAAATATACCAAAATTATTAGAAAATGTGACTAAAAATAATGCTAAAAATTACCACATTTATGCTAAAATAAATTTTCTATAAAATTTTTGTAAAAATTTGTATGTTGAATTTAAAATTTTCACAGAATAAATCCATATTAATATTATAAATGTTGTGTAGGATTTTATTTACCACCGACCAACTGACCCTTTATGTACAATTTTCTCCAGTGACTGCTGCCTTCGCTTTTTCTTGAAGTGAAGGATCCGCTATAGCTTCACGAATTTATTTAAAATAAAAGCATCCTGTAAAAATAGAAAATTATTACAAAACATACATTTTTAATTTAAAAAACTAGAAACCCCATTGGTCTTTTGGTTAGGAGGAGCACTTACTTTGTGATTCCATTTGTGACTTATCAAAACAGGTCTGGACTCCATTGGCTTTGCTATATAAATGAGTTTTTAGGTTTTAATTTTATAACTAAAGGGAGGACTGGTGCCCACGCTCTTTATTGTAGTGAAGGATTCGCCATAGCTTCAAAAATTTATTTAGCAGTACCCTGTAAAAATAGAAAATTATTACCAAACACTAATTTTTAACTAAAAATCTATTAAATCTTATTGGTGTCTTCGGAATAGGGGTATACTCACTTTATCATTGCATTTGTAATTCATTGAAACAAACTCCTGGGACTCCATTGGTTTTGCTAAATGAATGGTGTTTTAAGTTATGACAGCAAAATTAACTTTAGCATTTTTTATCTTCCATTTATTTATCTTTTAAAAAACTAATTATATAATAATATAATAATAATAATAAATAATATAATAATAATAATTTGATCCAATGATCAGTTTTTATTTATTTATTTTTCCAATTTTTATTTACAACTCATTTTAAATAATTTTAACCTAACCGAGAACTGGTAACAATGACCGTCGTCTCGTTGTAGCGAAATCGACCAAGGGTTTTGGTGGGAATCGAACCCACGACCCCCTGTTTCATAGGCTAGAACGCTACCAACTAGACTACAGGGGCCCCCACAACACAAACACAAATGCTATTGAAAACAAACCACTGAGTTTAAATAATTAAAAAACTAATTATTTATTTTTATTTATTAATTTATTTTAATTTTATTTATCAATTTCCTTTTTTCGTTTTTATAACACAAAAAATAAACGAAGCACGCACACAAAAATACAAAATGAATATGGCGGTCTGTGTTTGTTTTTTTTTTGTTGTTTTCTTTCGATAAATTTTTGTGCAAGTAATTTGCGTTATTGTGCAAGCCAGTGTTGGTATTTGATAATTTTCAATTAGTGCCAAGTTGAAGGCTAAAAAGGGCCAAAATAGGTTAAAAAGGGCCAACAAATTTTTTTTTTAATATTTTTTATTTTTTAGCATTTTTTACACACAACTTATAACTTTTTTATAAATGACGGTTTTGAAAGTAAAATCATCTCTGCGGGAAAGGTGACCAGTCGAGGACAGGGCATAGAGTGTTTTTTGTACGAAAAGGACCTGTCAATAATTAACACCTTGTTATATGTTCCAGGACTTGTGTCGAACTGATCTTTCAGATCTCCGGACACATTTTTACTGGTCTTAGAACTAGTAGTCCATGACCAGTTCGCGTTGAATAAGTCATGGGATAGGTTTTTAGGATCAATGTTTCCTGTAAGACCAATTAATCCCTCAGGGATTAAACACTTTAAAATCTTAATTTAAAGGAAACAGAAACTTACATTGTTGTAAGGGGGAACAACTGATAATTTTTTCGTGTTTGTAATACATAATTAAATTTTAGAACGAATATTTTCATTTTAAATAAATTTGACAATATTTGGAGAGAATGAAAAAGGGCCAAAACTGTTATTTGTGGTGCCACTGACCATTCAATAGTGCCAAAAATGGCACTATTGTGCCACATTTCCCAACCGTGGTGCAAGCTACTTGGTTATTTTACGTAAAAAACTAATTATGTTACTTTAAGAGGGACAAGCATAATATTAGCAAAAATTTGGTAAAAAAATTTTTTTAGTATGAAAAAAGTTTTACCAAGTAGGATTGCTCAATCTGACACAGATTTTTTTTTTGCGTGTAGTATGACAAAGTTTGTTACTGTCCACTTCTTTTACGTAATCGTTTTTTTTAAATAATACATTATAGTTTTAAATTTTACAACATAATGACATATTTAATTATTATAATGTTTATGAAAAAAAAGGAAAAAAGCAAGTCTCAATAAATAAAAAAAAAAAAAAAAACTTTATGGAAATTCTTTAGTTATTGATGTATCGATAATTCAAACGTTTAATAGAAAATTGTCTAGTTATCGATGTATCGATAACACAAAAGTTTTTATAGAAAATTATCTAGTAATCGATGTATCGATAACACAAAATTTTCTATAGAAAATTGTCTTGTTATCGATGTATCGATAACACAAAATTTTCTATAAAAAGTTGTCTAGGTATCGATGTATCGATAACACAAAATTTTCTATAGAAAATTGTCTAGTTATCGATGTACCGATAACACAAAATTTTCTATAGAAAATTGTCTAGTTATCGATGTATCGATAACACAAAATTTTCTATAGAAAATTGTCTACTACATCATTCTGTGTTTGTACAAGGTATTTTATATTCGTCATAAAGATTGACAGTTCTAAATAAACATATTATTATCTAAAAAATGTTCTGAATGAACATTTTCTGGGAAACTCAGGACTTTTGTAGAATTATCTATAAAACATTGTGTGCAATTCTATAGAAAATGTTTGTTATTAATATATCGATAACTTCTACCGTTTTCTGTAGAAAGTTTAGTGTTATCAATAACTCGAAAATTTCCTATAAAAAATTGTCTAGTTATCGATGTATTGGTAACACTAAATTTTCTACAGAAAATTATCTAGTTATCGAAAACTATCTAGTTATCAAAAATTATCTAGTTATCCATGTATCGATAACACAAAATTTTCTATAGATCTCTAGTTCTATATGTCTAGTTATCAATGTATCGATAACACAAAATTTTCTATAGAAAATTTTCTAGATATCGATGTATCGATAACACAAAATTTTCTAGTTATCGATGTATCGATAACATAAAATTTTCTATAGAAAATTGTCTAGTTATCGATGCCCATGTAAAAATGGATTAGATTTTATCTGATCTGCTTATATCAATTCATATATGATTATGTCTGACTAGATATAATTATATCTGAAATGACCAAAATCGAAATCTAATTATATCTCGGATTTGGTCAACATTGGCACAAATTTGACATTTTATTATATCTGATCAGATACATTTATATACAATCAGATGCAATTATATATTATCAGATCAAATCAGATCTGATAAGATCAAATTGATTTTTACACGGGTGTATCGATAACATAAAATTTTCTATAGAAAATTGTCTAGTTATCGATGTATCGATAACATAAAATTTTCTATAGAAAATTGTCTACTTATCGATGTATCGATAACATAAAATTTTCTATAGAAAATTGTTTAGTTATCGATGTATCGATAACATAAAACTTTCTATAGAAAATTGTCTAGTTATCGATGTATCGATAACATAAAATTTTCTATAGAAAATTGTCTAGTTATCGATGTATCGATAACATAAAATTTTCTATAGAAAATTTTCTAGTTATCGATAACATTAAATTTTCTATAGATAACACGAAATTTTCTATAGAAAATTGTCTAGTTATCGATGTATCGATAACACAGAAATATAGAAAATTTTATGTTATCGATACATCGATAACAAAACAATTTTCTAAAGAAAATTTTGTGTTTTCGATGCATCGATAACTAGACAATTTTCTATAGACAATTTTTTGTTATCGATACATTGATAACGAGACAATTTTCTATAGAAAATTTTGTGTTATCGATGCATCGATAACAAGACAATTTTCTATAGAAAATTTTGTGTTAGCGATACATTGATAACTAGAAAATTTTTTAAAGAAAAATTAGTGTTATCAATATATCGATAACTAGACAATTTTCTATAGAAAATTTTGTATAATTGATACATCGATACCTTCTACATTTTTTCATGAAAATTAATAGAAAATTTTGTGTTATTGATATCTTGATAACTTCTACACTTTCTATAGAAATTTTGTTGTTGTTAATTAATCGAAAACTCCAACAATATTCTTTAAAAAAGGTGTGTTATCGATACATGGATAACTTCTACAACTTTTGTTATATCGATATCGATGCATCTATAATTAGACAATTTTTTGTAGAAATTTCGTGTCATCGATATATCGATAACTTAACAATTTTTCATAGGAAATTTTGTGCAATCGATCTATCGATAACTTGTGAATTTTCTCCAGAAAGGTTTGTGCTATCGATAAGTCAATATATAGAAAATATTGTATTATCGATACTTTCTACAATTTTTTCATGAAATTTAAATGAAAATTTTGTGTTGTCTATATATTGATAACTTCTACATTTTCTATACATTTTTTTTTGTTATTGATTTATCGAGTACTTCAACAGTTTTCTATAAAAAATTGTGTGTTTTCGATATATCGATAAGTTATATACAAAAAATTTCTATAGAAAATGTTCTGTTATCGATATATCGATAATTTTTACACATTTTTTTAAAAAAGTTTATGCTATCGATACATCGAAAACTTTCACAATTATCTATAGAAAATTTTGTGTTATCGGTATATCGATAACTTCTATAGTCTTCATTGAAAATTTTGTGTGATCAATAACTTTTACAATTTTCTATGGAAAATTAAGTGTAATCGATATATCGATAGCTTCTACAATTTTCTACGGAAAATTTTGTGTTATCGATAAATCGATACCCTTTACAATTTTCTATAGAAAATGTTGAGTAACCAATAACTTTTATAATTTTCTATAATAGTCCGGTCGCCGGGCCATGTAACCTTGAAATAGGGTCCGGCAAATATTTTATGATTGATTCTAGTTCTATTTGATGTACAGAATCATAATATGTGGGGTGCCAGAGTGGTACCTTTGGGCAACTTTAAATATTAAAGGTCAAAGGTCACGGGGTCAAAAAAATATAAGCCACCCATTTTATAGCGAATGTATGGGAGTCGGCTCAAAAAAATTTTATATTTGTTGTTAAATAAATTAGTTATTGCCGTAGTGCAGTGGATAAGCTTTTGGCTCTGCCTCCAAAGGGTCTCGGGTTCAATTCCTGGCTCGATAAACAAAAACACTATAAGATAGCTATTCAACATAAAATATTTTTTGAAACGGGTAAAATTAGTAATAAATAGAAGGTGTGTAGTTTTATTTAACTTAAATTAAAAATTACAGAATATTTTACAAAGATACATACTACAGAACACACATCAAATTTCAGAATCAGAAGTGGACATTTCATTGTCACTGTCATCAAATTGAGCTTCATGAATCTTCAAATTGCCACACAATCGGCCACCTTCGCACGCGCAAAATTCTTTACAAGGCAGCCTTGCATGTGCACAGCTGCATCTTGATGTAGAGCATGGCCTCTCACTTGAACAGCTAAATCTTAAACCCTTCAACAAAAAGTTTCCACACAATATTCGAGGATTACGCATGACTGTGAAGAACTTCTTTAACTTCTCTCTAACGAAGACGTAAATGACTTTGACTCCTTAATGTTTAACCTGGAAAAGATAACAATTACTTAAGAGAAGAACAGCAAAACATTGGATAGACTTGTCTAACAAAGTCAGTTTTCATCATGTTACTGGTCATACGCGCCGAACGCGAAGGGCATTGGAACTATGCTCGTTATGCAACATATTACCTGCGAAGCATGGAGCAACTAGACCCCGTTCTTCGTAAAAAGCTCCTGAGTAGTGAACATGTGCCCCGTCACAGTTCCGGAATATGAAATGGCATATGGACCGACATTTTAACTGAAACAACATTTATGCGCTTTGGTTAAAGTCGTGGCGGAACAAAAGGAATATAGTTGCAACCAAACACGGTGATGAATTGGGCACTATCATTGCATGTTTGTGGTCAGTTTTCTAAAGATGTACAAGACATGAAAGATGGTGAAGAATCAAAGAAGATACATACGTGTCACAAAGAGGAAAGTGCAGCAAGAATTAAATCTGATGAAGAAGATAGACAGACAATAAGAAAAAACCTAGAAACATGTATGAACCCTTTGGTAATTGAAGACCACCAAAAATTTGAGGAATCACTGCCAAAAGGATTTTATGTTCATTTGAAAAAAGAAGTTTTCACTTTTTCAAATGACAAGAAACACATGTTGGTCCAACAAACGAAAGTATATAATACTGAGACTATCTACGCACGTGCCTTGCAAATGATAACATGTATTTTAGAAATATGCAGCCTGCAAACTCTGTTTAGTCATGAATTATCACCAGTCCCCTCAGCACTATTTGATGAATTCGGTGACATGAATCCGTCATTCCAGAAATCACTTTTAGTGAGTCAACTAAAAATGCAGGTGTCGTCGAGAGGGATATCAGTAAATGCATTGATTATAGATGCTAGTGCTCTATTGTGGCATGTTCATTGGCCAAAGGTTGGTACAATACAAACTTACATTAATAAGGTGATTGCGGTGTTCTTGAAGCATGTTGCAGAAAAAGACACATTCCTTGTCTTTGATAGGTATTTCGAGTACAGTCCAAAGAGTGCAACGCGATCAAAAAGAGGAGTTAACAGTACTTCCATGCAAATAAGAGCAGACACACCTCTTCCAAGTCGAAATAGTATGTTGAGCCATGCGTGCAATAAAACACAACTAACAACCATGATTTGGAAGCAACTACTAAGAATTACATAGTGAGTTTCTTCCACATATGTTGGTCATTACTAATACTAATACAATTCGAACTGAATTACAAACTCCTGACGATATAATTCCTCGCACAGGTATGGAAACTCACCATGAAGAAGCAGACGTTATAATTGTACAAATCAAATTGTGGAACGAACAATATCAAGATTTTATCTGATGACACCGACGTTTTTGTTCTCCTTGTACACTTTTATAAAAAGCTAAATCTTAAATGCGCTAGGTTAAGCTCTCAGATATAGAAGCTACAGTTCATAGCCTAGGAATTCAAGCAAACTCATTATTAGCATTCAATTGTCTCACTGGCAGTGATACAACTTCATTATTTTTTGGAATTAGAAAGACTAAAGCTATACAAGTTTTGAGATCTGGTATAGAAGTTAAGCACTTAGGTTGCAAAGAATCTTCAATGCAACAATGTATAGCAGAGTGCACAACGTTCATTGCACATTACTACGGCTACACGAAGGAACTTCACAACATGTCAGATGTTCGATACAAGGTGTGGTTATCAAAGAAAAATCCTCCAAAAATTAAGAACCTCTCTCCGACAACAGAAGCATTTGAACCTCATATAAAACGATGCCATTTGCAAGCTTGCACTTGGAATGCAGCAGCATCTTCGTTTCCTCCATCTTTGAATCCAACAACATGCAAAATCAGCAGAATTTTATGGCCAACTTATGACCAAGGGAAAACTAAATACCTTTTATCACTTACGAGAAGGGAATGTCGAGCTCTGACGGGAATAATAACTGGTCACTGTCTCATCGGCATTCATGCTAAGAATATTAGACTCATCCCAGACGCCAGTTGTAAAAGATGCTTCTCACCGGGAGTGGATGAAACGATAGATTACTGACTTTGTCACTGTCCAGTGGTGGCAAGGAGTCGCCGATCGATTACTGGTCAGATAAGCTTTAATACTTTGTTTAAGTTAAATAAGACTAAACATCTTCTATTTATTACTTATTCTACCCGTTTCGAAACATATTTTATGTTGAATAGCTATCTTCTAGTGTTTTTGTTTATCGAGCCAGGAATTGATCCCGAGACCCTTTGGAGGCAGATCCAAAAGCTTATTCACTGCACCACGGCATTAAATAATTTATTTAACAACAAATATAAATTTTTTTTAAGCCGACTCCCATACATTCGCTATAAAATGGGTCATTTATGTTTTTTTGACCCCGTGACCTTTGACCTTTAATATTTAAAGTTGCCCAAAGGTGCCACTCTGGCACCCCACATATTATGATTCAGTACATCAAATAGAACTATAATCAATCATAAAATATTTGCCGGACCCTATTTCAAGGTCCAAGCAAATTTCCCCATTTGGCGACCGGACTATAACTTTTGTAATTTTCCCTTGCAAATTTTGTGTTATCGATTTATCGATAACTTGTATAACTTTCTATAGAATTTTTTTTGTTATTGACAACTTCTACAATTTTCTATATAACATTTTGTGTTATTGATTAATCGATAATTTCTACAATTTTTAATAGAAATCGGTACATCAATATTTTGCGTAGGTTGTCTTATGGTCGTTCTCTTCCTACTTTTATTTGTTTACCTACTTGTTTTCTTATTTCCTTTGTTGTGTAAATGGCATGAGAATGATAATTGTTTGCAATTATAATATTAAATTGAGAGATCATAGCATTTGGGAATACCACTGCTGTGTTGTTGATTGTTTTTAAACTTTTGTTGTTTAATTTCTTTAGCTTGATTTTTTATTTAAAAAAAAGGTGGTGATTATTGTTGGTAGTTCGTTTAAGACAAAGTATTCTTTTTTTTAAGCAGTTAAAGCTGAAATATTGATTTTTATGTTTAAACCAGGAACCCGAAAACTCTTTTATTTATTTTTGTTAGAAAATAGGTACATAAAAATATTTTTGTGGTTAGTAAATATCACAGGTAATGGTCGAAAAACTAACTTTGTTTAACCTAAAAATAAGTTCGAAATTTTTCCACCCTTTTTACCCGAAAAAAATTTATTTTGACAGTTAACATAACTTTGCCTTTATCATATTCTACGACAATTTAAAAGTTCTCTGATTTGCAACCTTTTTAAACCGCAGTTTCGGAGTTCAAAAAAAGTTCTTGCGCAAATTTGAAACTAAAAACGGTTACGCAGATGCACAAAAAGAATTGAAAACGAATTTTAATCACGCGGTTTCAATCAATTTTTTGACTAAAACTCCTCCGATGAAGAAAATTGTTATTTATACCAATTGTTCGCTGGGATGCTTTAAATTTATTTTAATAAATAAAAAAGACCAAACGACTTTTAATTTTAAGTAATGTAGTTTTATTTTCAACGATATAAATGACAATGTTTTAATAATTCCCTATAAGAAACAATTGGACCACTAAACAATACAAAATGCATTATAAAAAAAGGACAGTTAGTTTATGCTCATTGGAAATGAGTATAAAAAACTTAAACAGAAAAAATTACTAAATATATATATGTACGTATTTGTTGTATTATAATTCAATATAATAAACATTACGCACATTTATACATACATACAATGCAAGAGACAAAATAACTACAGTGGAATAGGGAATGAGACAATTACAAAAACCGGTAAACAAATATAGTGATGGTACAGTGAACCAGTGATGATAAGGTGATCTGATCCGACACCAATCACTAAGTTTATACGTGATTAATTGAATATTATTTCAATCAAACTTTTTCGATTGTAATCACAAAATTTAAAAATTTTTAATTTATGGTCAATCAAAATAATGATTGATTTAACGAATGAATGCTAAACTTATGACAAAATTATATAGAAATGCTTTTTTTTTTTGCTTTCCAATATATTGCCAACAAAAAAAATAAACACCGGTTATTTTGTATATTTTTTCAAATAATAAAACAAATCTGGTATGTTGATAAACAATGATTGATTCATTTCAATTTTGTTGATCAATAGATTTATTTGAAAATTTTTAGGTCAAAAAATGTTTAACCCATACACAAAGTATACTTTCTATGGTTTGAGTTGCGGTGAATCCGAATCTGATCTTAGAATTTGCCTATCACATCAGGTTTTTGAGATATCTTAACTTGTATTTGATAAAACCCCCGTTTCGCTATATTTGAGACGATATTACTGCTTAAAGCTACCTTTTTTATAAAACCTGATATGTCTCACAAATTACCTTTTTACTTTAAAATTAATGTTTTACCTTTGTAATATCTTTTTCCATCACTGAGATATCATGACCTGAAGTTTGACAATGGATCTTGACGAAAAATTGCCAAACAAATCAATTTAAAACAAACAACTTTATAAATAGTTTCTTGAAAATTGTTACTTTGACAATATCATCGTAATGATTAGTAAAAGAAATATGACCTTTAGCTAGAATAATCTTTCTCAAAATTTTCCAAATGTATTTTAAAAATTTCCAAATGAATTTTAAAATTATCCAAATGTACACAGAAAAAAATAAAAAAAAATTTTGAGTAAATTTTTAATACTATTGAGTAAAAAAATTACTTAATTTTCCACCAGTAAACGATTTAATAGTATTGAGTAAACTTTTAATAAAAAATTATTAAATGCTTAATAAAAAATTTGAGTAAATTATTAATTCACACAATTAAATCTTTACTTAAAATTTTTTAATATTTTTAAGTAACTTTTTAATTGTGTCAAGTAAAAATTTACTCAAAATGTATCAAATTATTTTTTTAAAAAGTTTAAAAAGTTTCTAATTATTAGAGTTGTGTCGTTCACGAACGAACTAGTTCAATTGAACTATTCACTTAACTGAGCGGTTTATCTAGTTCGTTCATTTCAGCTCTTTTAGGTCTTTTCGTTCATTCAGCTCAATTGGTCATTACTTTATTTTGATCTTTCAGTTCGGTCGTTCAATTTTTTTTTTTTTTTTTGTTATTTTTCTCAATAGGTATTAGTTTTTTCTCCTCTTTCGGCACGCTTTCTCATCATTTATGTGTTTTTTTACAAAAATTTTATAGTAGCAAATTTTTTTTTTTAAATTAATGTTTTTATTTAACATTTTTGTATTTTTTCAACGAAAGCCAAAACAACAGACATGATCGAAATGATTCGATCACGAACTGTTGAACGAAAACCAAAATTGACCGATTTGAACTAGATGAACGACCAACAGACATGATCAAAATGATTCGTTCACGAACTGTTGAACGAAAAGGCCAAAAGAGCGATTGAACTAGATGAACGAACTAGGTCTTTTATCTCAAATGAACGAGAATGAGCGCTCACTCAATTGAACGATTAAGCACAAGTCTACTAATTTTTTTTCCAAAAAAATTGCTTTTACAAACTTTACCAAATATACTTATGTCTTCAAGACAAAGTAAAATTTTATAAAGATGATTTCAAACTTTCATATACATATACAAAAAACAATAAACTAAATGAGAATTCAAAACACCAAGAGAAAAAAAAATAAATAAAAAAAAATATTAAATTTGTATTAAATTATTTACTCAAATTTTATTTTCAATTTTTGAGTAAATTTTTAATTGCGTCAATTAAAAAATTACTCAAATTTTTTTTAAAAAATTAAACAAGTGATTACTCAAATTTGTTTCCTCCATATTTTTTTCTGTGTATTTAAAAATTTTTCAAATGTATTTTAAAATTGTCCAAATATATTTTAAAATTGTCCAAATTAATTTTAAAATTGTTTAAATGTATTTTAAAATTATCCAATTGTATTTTAAAATAGTCCAAATATATTTTAAAATTGTCCAAATGAATTTTAAAATTGTCCAAAATAGTTTTAAAATTGCCCAAATGTATTTTAAAATTGCCCAAATGAATTTTAAAGTTGTCCAAAAGTAGTTTAACATTTTCCAAATCTACATATTTTAAAAATTTCCAATTGTATTTTAAAATTGCCCAATTGTATTATAAAATTTTTGCCAAATGTATTTTTAAAATTATCCAAATGTATTTTAAAATTGTCCAAATGTATTTAAAAATTGTATAAATATATTTTAAAATTGTCCAATTGTATTTTAAAATTTTGCACATGTATTTTAAAATATTCTATGTAGAATATTTTAAAAAACATTTGGAAAATTTTTAAATACAATTGGACAATTTTAAAATACATTTGGACAATTTAAAATACATTTGGACAATTTTAAACTACATTTGGACAATTTAAAAATACATTTGAACAATTTTAAAATACATTTAGACAACTTTGAAACTACATTTGGAACATTTTAAAATACAATTGGAAAATTTGGAAAATGTTTAACTACATTTGGACAATTTTAAATACATTTGGACAATTTTAAAATACATGTGGACAATTTTAAAATACATTTGGAAAATTTTAAACTACATTTGGACAATTTGTTAAATACATTTGGACAATTTTAAAATACATTTGGACAATTTTAAAATACATTTGTACAATTTTGAAAATACATTTGAAAAATGTTTAAATACAATTGGACAATTTTAAAATTATTTAGGAAATTTTTAAACTTCATTTAAACAATTTAAAAATACATTTGGACAATTTTAAAATACATTTAGGCTATTTTAAAATACATTTGGACAATTTTAAAATACATTTGGACAAATTTAGATACATTTGGACAATTTTAAATTCATTTGGACACTTTAAAATATATTTGGACAATTTTAAAAAAACATTTGGACAATTTTAAAATACATTAAAAATTGTTCAAATACAATTGGAAATAGTGTAGCCCTGGTGTTTCGACTTTTTTGATATTTTGTCAGCCTGTGTAATTTTTTCTGTGTGCGATAGCATTTTTAACTAAAAAATGTATGACTAATATGAAATTTAAAAAAAAAAAATCGGAAAATCAGTTCTTTTTAAATAAAGTAATGTAGTCATTATTTATTATTCTTTAAAATAAAATCGTATAAACTGAGGTATACCTGTGAACTAATAATTGATTTTTCATTAATTGTCAGAAACATGTGTCATTGTTCCCCCAGTGATTTATTTTATTTGATTAATTTGTTTTTTATCTCATCAAATTATGTTATTATTTTGTTATTTGCGTATATTTAAAATATAATTTATGTATAATATACTACAAATTTTTATTATCAATTTACTTGTTTTATTTACAAATGAGACTTGTAAATTTTTTTTTTATTATTTCTGTAAAAATAAAAAAAAATCATTAATCATAAGTTTTAGAATTTTATTATTATATAAATTATTTTTTTTATATCCTTGCCCACAAAAGAAGGCGTTCCAAAAAACTCAGAATTTTTCTTGAAAAAAAAAATCAAACTCTGAGATTTTTTGTTAAAAAAAAAATATCTTTTCTATGAAAAATGTTTGATTCTAAAAATTTTTCATTGAAAAACTTTCAGATAATAAGATAATTTTCCTCTAGAAAAAATATTTCACACTCTTAGAAGTTTTCTATAGAAAAACTAACTCTTATATATCTTATTCTTATATATCAGATTCTGAGAATTTTTCTGTAAAGAACAATTTTTATTCAAGAAAAAGAAATATTTCAGATGCAGAGAATTTTTCTAAAGAAAAAATATGTCAGATTAGTAGAATTTTTCTGAAATATTTTTTTTAAAGAAAAAATTTTTTTCAATTTTTTTTATAAAAGAAATGCCTCCGATTTTGAGAATTTTTCTGAAGAAAAAATGTCTTAAATTCGAAGAATTTTTCTATAGAAAAAATGTATCAGATTATGATAATTTTTCTACCGAAAAAATGTTTTAGATTCTTTGACAATATCATCGTAATGATTAGTAAAAGAAATATGACCTTGAGCTAGAATAATCTTTCTCAATCGAATAATAAATAATTTTTATTAATTTAAAAATTAAAACAGAATTTAAACAAAAGGATAGCACGCCTCACCTTCTGTTCATATTATGAATAAGAGGGAATACAACAAAAGCAGTGAACATCTTACTCGCGTAAGAAATCTACTGTCTGTATGTATATTAGGGCGGGTCGATTTGTATGGATCGAAAAAAACTGAAAAATCGTATAGCAAAAACAAAATCTACAAGAAATTCTAAGAAACTTTTTCAAAGAAACCATTGGTCTAAAATCAAACCCTATACCGCGCCTAACGACATGAAGATCCGTCCGTCCGTCAGTCTTTCTGTCTGTGTGAAACACGCTAACATTCAAATGTTAGCGGAAGAATGAAAATATATACGGCCAGCTGCTGAAGCGTGGCGTATATATTTGTTATACTTCCCGTCAGATTAATACTAAATTTTAGCGAAATCTGTCCAGTGGTTCATAAGTTATTAGCAAAATGTGGAATTTCAGATGGGTTTTAACCCGAACTCCCGTGTTGAAAAAAACGCTAAACACGCTTTGAAAAGGAATGGTAAGCCAAAAAATATTTAAGAAACTATTTTTGTCACTCAAAAAAGTAAAAAAAAAAAATTACACTCAAAAAAAAATTACACTCAAAAAAATTTGCACCCAATTTTTTTTTTTAATAAAAAAATTAAAAAAAAAATTTTTTACTCAAAATAAATCTAATACTGATGTAAAAAAATATTCAGTTATGAAAAATTTTTATCGAACACAGCTTTTTTCCTCTCCAATATGCAACTCTTAATTTCATCCCACAAAAGTATCTAAGTGTTTTTTTTTTTGACGAAATATCATTATGATCCTCAATTACATACTTTTATTTACTAAAAAAAATAATTAACATGCAAAGGCTTTGGAGGGAATCGAACCCACAACCCCTGCACTTACTTTCAGAGTATCACGCTACATGTTAATATACTGCAGCCCAATATAAAATAAATAATGGAGTAAAATTACCATCGATTAACGATAAAAGCAGCGATTTATTGTTAAAATTTCTTATTATAATTTTTCGTCTGTGGTGTTTTCATTACAAATCAATCTAATTATTTATTTCTTTATTTCAGGGATTATGTCTAATATACTTGCCGGTCATAATCCCAAAAATCGAATTATATTCAGCGGCAATTGGTAAAACATTGCCGCTGGATAAGTTCTTGCAGCATATCGGTATATAAAACTATGTTTTCTTTACATCTGAGGTGTAGGGTATGTTCAGCAACTTTGTAGAATATATTAGGCAAAAATTTTTGTGAAACAAATTAACCCTCCAACTCCCTCTCATAACGGTATTTTTTGGCTCTATTCTAACAAATCGCAAAAAACATCCCGAAAGAGGGGGAGGGTGGGGATGAAATGAGCTACAAAAATGTTGCCAATAAAATTTTACTTTATACCTCGGAGCACACCAAAGCCCAAAATATAACACAAACACCAAAAAAGAGTCAAGTTCTATGTTTTGCTTATGAAAAAAAGGACAGACGGACAAATCTTCATGTCGTTAGGCGCGGTATAGGGTTTGGTTTTAGAAACATGGTTTCTTTGGGAAATGTTCTTAGAATTTCTTGTAGATTATGTTTTTGCTATACGATTTTTGACAAAAAAAATCGACCCACCCTAATGTATATACTAGCCTGTAATACAAGCTGTATATATGAAGGTATGTTTGAATTAAATAGTGATGGTTTGGTTATGACTAGGGATGAGATTTTCATGCAAATGCATGTTTTTTGTCGAGAGTCTAAAAACGATATCGACCAATTATCTTTCCGAATCAAGAAATTTCCGTTAAAATGGCATCGATTTGTTTTTGCATATTCTTGCATATTTTGGTGAAAATGCATAATTTGCATATTTTGATTTTGAATGCATATTTTGTGCATATTTCCAACTTTTAAGTGCATATTTTTGCATATTTTGGCATAAGTTGGCAAAAACACAAATTGAATTTTATTTTGATCAAAAACTATTTTAAATTTTAAAAATTTATTTTGAAAATATGAAACATTTTTTTTTTTTATAAATTTTCTTAATTTCTAAAAAAAATCTTGCTTATTTAAAGTTTTAAATGTTACTATTTAAACCCGGCGTTGTTTTTTTTTTGCTTTTTAAAAAGTTTTTCTTATGAAAACAAGATTTTTATTGTACATATTTTATTTTTTAGTGCATATTTTAAGTTTTTTTAGTGCATATTTTGAATTTTTTAGCGCATATTTTAAGCGCATATTTTCGATTTTTTAGTGCATGAAAATCTCATCCCTAGTTATGACTTTTCGTTTGAAATTTAGAGCTGTATTATGTTGTGTATTTAGTACATTTCTCATTATGCCAATTTACATACGAATATAAGACTTTATGTTTTGCCACAAACGATTGCCAATTTGCTAAATACTCTTGACAATGGAATTTGACGAATTCCGAAACACGTGTCGAGTAAGTCTTGAAAAATGACCAAACCAATCAATTTAAAACAAACAACTTTATAAAAAGTTTCTTGAAAATTGTTACTTTGACAATATCATCGTAATGATTAGTAAAAGAAATATGACCTTGAGCTAGAATAATCTTTCTCAAAAATTGATTCTTAGAATTTTTCTATAAAAAAAATGTCTTAGATTCTGAGAATTTTTCTGTAGAAAAATTGTCTAAGATTCTGTGAGTTTTTCTTAAGAAAAAATGTCTCAGCTTTTGAGAATTTTTCTATAGAAAAACTGTCACAAATTCAAAGCTTTTTTCTATAGAAAAAATTATCAGATTCTGAGAACTTTTCCAAATTCTGAGATTTTTTTATTGAAAAAAATGTCTTTGAACCGGAGAATTTTTCTTTAAAAAATGTTTCAGGCATTTTACTTTAGCAAAAACGTATCCGATTCTGAGAATTTTTTCTAAAAAAAAATGTCTTTGATTCTGAGAATTTTTTTATAGAAAAATTAAGGTTATGAGAAATGTTTTTTATGAAAAATGAAATTTTGAGAATTTTTCTATAGAAAAAATGTCCAAGAAGCTGAGAATTTTATACATTCAAAAAATTATTTCATTAACTGTTAGTAGTTTATTTAAAAAGTTTTACGTTTTGTCGTTTTTAAAAGAATAATAATTTGTTTAGTGTTCAGTTTTTTTAAATGACTCTGTTCTTTATTTCAAAAATAACTACATAAAAAATAAAGACTTTCATTAGCATTCACTTTTAAAAGTAATTTATTTTTGTTCTGTAAGTAAAAATAAGTGATTCCTTTTTTTTACCTGTAGGTTATTTTTTTGTAGAAAAAAAATCAAAAAGTAATTTATAGAAATATGAAAATATATTTGTATCAAGTGACTTTGGCACGATAGGTAGAGTGTCTGACCAGAATGTAGTTAATTGCGGGATCGATTCCCCAATAATTAAAAAAAAATAAAAAATAATTCAATAGAAAAATTGTAAAAAATAACCTACGAAATCATGTTTTCGTTGGTATTTTGTTTGAACTTGTTGGTAAATGCTGATATTTGTTATAAAATGATTGTTGATAAAATGACTCAGCTTCTGAAATTTTAGATCAGATTCTAAGAATTTTTTAATAGAAAAATGAATTATATTCTTATAATATTAATTATTTGAAATTTTTATATATATTTCAAATTTGGACAACACTTGCTGTTATCAAAATTCGGATTTTAACAAATTCTATATATTCTATAGAGGAATTTCCAAATTCTACAAGTCTCAGAATCTGGGACTTTTTCTAAATGAAAAAAGGTCTCAGAATCTGAGATATTTTCTATAGGAAAAGTTCTCAAAATTTGAGATTTACGTATTTATAGGAAAAAGGTCTCAGAATCTGATACTTTTTCTGTGGGAAAAAGGTTTATGAATCTGAGAATTTCCTATAGGAAAAAGGTCTAGGAAAAAGGGGTTAGAATCTAAGACTTTTTCTATAGGAAGCAAGTCTCGGAATCTATGACTTTTTCTATAGGAAACAAGCTTTAAAATCTGTGACGTTTTCTCTAGAAAAAAGTGCAAGAATCTTAGATTTTTTTTTATATAAGTAAAAGTTATCAGAACCTGAGACTTTTTCTGTAGGAAAAACGTCTCCGAATCTGGGACTTTTTCTTTAGAAAAGGGTCTCAGAATACAGAATTTTCTATAGGAAAGGGGTCTTAGAATCTGAAACTTTATCTATACACTCAAAAATATATGTTAGTAAAATCAACTGAAAATGTCAGTTAAAATAACTACTTTGTAAGTTGTTTTGGGGTCAACTACTTTTTCGGTTAAATCAACTAACAATGTCAGTTATTTTAACTGACAAAAAAGAACTGACTTATGTAGTAAAAACTACTTACATTTGTAGACAAAACAACTAATACATGTAGTTAAAATAATCAATACATAATTTTTTCTTTAAAAACAATTTTCAGAAAAAAAAATTGAAACCAAAATTTTTCCAAGCTTTTTTTTAAAAAAAAAAAAAATTGTGAAAAATAAAAAAAAAAACGAAAATTTATTTTTATTTTTTTTTTGGAAAAAACTTTCAAAATTTTTCAGAGATAAAAAAAATAAAATGAACTACTTTAATTAACTGTTACTACATTACAGTACTTTTTTGATAGTTAAAAAAATGACTCAAAATAACTAACAGAAATAGTTGTTTGAAATTTTGCATACAAAAACAACTGAATTTGTAGTTGAAAACAACTAACTACTGTAAAATATACAAACAACTAACATGTAGTAGGTTAGGTTAGGTTAGGTTGTAAGTGGCTGCTGACGTTTTACGTCAACACACGTAGACTCTGAGGTCCATTGTGATACCACGGGATCGTAATAGGTTTCCCTACTAGTCCCTGTCGTTAAACCAGTTTGAGCTTCTTATGAAACTCCTTAGATGTTGAATTTTGACATCCGACAAATCAGAAAGATCGTACAGCTCCCTAGATCCCAGTGAAGCAAGTCGCTGACCAGAAAGTGCCGGGCAATGGCAAATAAAGTGTTCGATAGTTTCCAACTCCTCTTCATCCATGCAACTTCGGCAAAAGTCATTCGACGGCACATTTAACCGCTCTGCGTGCTTCCCTATAAGACAGTGTCCGGTAATTATAGAAACCACCGTCGAAATCTCTCCTCTTGGAAGCGATATCAGCTCACTTGTGCGCCCCTGATTAAGAGAAGGCCAAATTAGTCGTGTTGTCTCACACGTCCATCCATTTGCCCATCTTTGATTAGTCTCCGTCGCTGAACAAAGCCGTAGGTTTTGCTTGCAAGTTTCTAGAGGCATACCAACACATTCCAATTCTGTTGGAACCTGTAAGGTAGTTCCTAGTCTTGCAAGCTCATCGGCTTTGCAATTCCCTGGAATGTCTCTGTGCCCTGGGACCCATATGAGTCGTATGTTAAACTGCTTGGCCATCTCATTTAAAGACGTGCGGCAGTTAAAGGCAGATCTTGTTTTCAGAAACATTGAATCCAGGGACTTGACCGCGGCTTGACTGTCAGTATAGATGTTGACTGCGGTTGTAGACAAGACATTGCAGCTCAACCAGTCAGCCACTTCCTTTATTGCCAGCATCTCTGCCTGGTAAACACTGCAATGATCTGGCAATCTACGAGCCAGGCTCAATCCAAGCTCTTCCGAATAGACCCCAAAGCCCACTTGTTCGTGCAGCCTCGATCCATCTGTGTAAAAATTTATGGTAGCTCCTCTTCCCGGAGTATCCCCAATCCAAGACTCCCTGGATGGTATCATAGTGGTAAAGTGGCGCTCAAAAAGGCTCAAAGAGGGAGCACAATCCACATTTTGTGGTATTGTTATCTTTTTCAAGATCGCGCTATGGCCACAATCGCTGCTCCTCCATTGCAGCGTGCTATTAAGTCGAATTGCCGACGCAGCTGCATACTGCCTACCCAATATGTCCAAGGGTATCAGGTGAAGGAGGATTTCTAATGCAGCCGTAGGTGTAGTACGAAGAGCACCACATTGACGCCATTCTCTGTACCTTCGTGATAAAGACACAGTTCGCTTTTGTTTCTAAAGCAGGCCACCAGACAATGATTCCATACAGCAAAATTGGACGCACCACTGCTGTATAGATCCAATGAACGACTTGAGGGCTAAAACCCCATCGTTTTCCAATGGCCCTTTTACAGGAATACAAAGCAATCGTTGCTTTTCTCACCCGTTCCTCAATATTACGCCTGAAATTCAGCTTCCTATCTAGAAATACTCCAAGATACTTGGCTCCATCTGAGAAGGTGATTTCAGTACCGTCCAGAGAAATAGGATCGAAAGCAGGAATCTTAATTTTCCTTGTAAATAAAACAAGCTCTGTTTTACTAGGATTAACTCCTAGACCACAGTCTCTTGCCCATTTAGACAGATCTTTCAGAGAACCCTGAAGAATGTCCCGCAATGTTGGCAGATGCTTCCCCTTTACCGCTATCGCGACATCGTCAGCATATGCGACAACATGACAACCACGTGCTTCTAGAGATAGTAGCATTGAATTCAGTGACAGGTTCCAAAGAAGCGGCGAAAGAACACCTCCTTGTGGTGTGCCCCTATTGACAAATCGAGATATGACGGACGCTCCCAATTCAGACGTTATACGTCTACTGGCAAGTAGGCTTTCCACCATTAAAACGATTTCACGCTTTACTCCCAGACCAGACAATGCCAATATTATCGATTCTGGGATGACATTATTAAAAGCCCCCTCAATATCAAGAAAGGCCACCATAGTGTACTCCTTTACCGAAAGCGATCTCTCGATGGTACCAACAAGCTCATGAAGAGCTGTTTCCGTTGATCGTCCCTTGCTGTATGCATGTTGCTTTGTCGAAAGCAACCTCGGGTCAATCACTCTACGCAAATATGAGTCTATCATTCGTTCCATTGTCTTTAACAAAAAAGAAGAAGGACTAATTGGTCTGAAATCCTTCGGAGCTGTGTGGGAACTTTTCCCAGCCTTCGGGATAAATACGACTCTGGTATCCCTCCATTTTAAAGGAATATACGACCAGTTGATGCATGCTGTGTATAGATTATACAGCAACGGGGCTATATAGTCCGACACTTGCTGCAACTCAGCCGGGATTATACCATCAGGTCCCGGGGATTTATAGGGCCTGAAGCTTTTTATCGCCCAGATTAATGTTGGCATATTTATTATTTCCGAAGCAATTTCAGATGCTTGGGCGTCAGAACGTTCCAAAGCTTGAAACGGCGTCATGGAATTGCCCGGAAAATGCGTGTTTAAAAGGAGATCCAGCGACTCTCCACTGGAGGAAGACCACACCCCATTAGGATCTTTCAGGTATCCCAGGGTGCAAGGAGAAGAAGCCAGAACCTTGCGCAGCCTGGATGCCTCAGAAACGTCTTCTATGTTTCCACAGAAGTTTTTCCAAGAATCACATTTTGCATTTCTGATCATCTTTTTATAACTCTTAAGTTGCAGCCTGTATGCAGACAAGTCCTCGTCCGCTCTTGAAAATTTAGCCTTATTAAAGAGCTTTCTGCAGGAATCTCTGCTCGTCTGCAACTCATTTGACCACCAAGGTGGCTTTTTTTTCCCTCTAGGCTTTGCAGAAGGGCAAGACACATCCAGGCACCTATTACAAACATTTGTTATATGGTCAACCAGACAGTCAATTTCCGCCAAACTATGCGGTTCAGATAAGGGTACTTCATCCAAAAGCAAAGAAAAAGTCTCCCTATATTTCACCCAGTTTGTTCTCCTCAGATTTCTAGAGACTGTCTCAACCGGGGCACGCTCCCTGAGTAAAAACTCAATGTAGCGATGATCTGAGAAAGAATGCTCTTCCAAAACTCTCCAGTCATCAATTCTATCAGACAATGTATCTGATACAAGTGTTACGTCAAGAACCTCTTGCCGCGTACTTGTAACGAAAGTTGGTTCACCACCCTTGTTACAAATATACAGGTTAGTGCTTAACAAAAACTCCAAAAGTGATTCGCCTCTATCATTTGTGTCTGTACTACCCCATATCGAATGATGTGCATTAGCATCACAACACACTACTAACTGGTGTCCCCTAGATTCAGACTCCCGAATTAGACCGACAACCTTCTCCGGGGGTATTGACCCCGGATTAGGAAAATACGCAGAGGCGAGCCAAATAGACTTCCCATGAAGCTCTAAGCTAGCCGCTGTAACATCAATATCACTAAAAGTAGATAAAAAGAATATATTTAAGCCATTTTTTGCCAAGATGCAGGCTCTTGGTGAGCCCTCACCTTTGGCAACCACCAACTTAAACCCAGGGGTCTTCAATCCGCAAACCCTGCCACCCCGCACCCAGGGCTCTTGGATAAAAACCAAGTCAACTGCTCCTGTCGTCAGGCGCAGCAAGAGTGCAACTGAGGCTGCCTTACAGTGATGGAGGTTTATTTGTAGGAACCGCAACATCTTGTTTTATTTCCACCATCCTTTCCACCACCGTGTTATTGGCTTCATCCTCCGTGTTATCAAATAGGTCGCATTCGTCCCCAGATTCGGTTTCGAATAAGCCAGATATATATCCCATCTGTTCTGAATCGGAGGCAACAGAACTCTCCGAATTCCTCACTGCATGGGCCTCGTCCTGAATGTCACCCATCGTGGCATCAGCTTTATCCTCCATGCCATCACAGAGGTCGCATTCGTTACCAGATTCGGTTTCAAAAATGCCAGATGCATCTCCCATCAGCCTAGAATCGGCCAGCTGAATATCAACCTTTTCCCGATTCTCCTCCTCAGCCGACTCTGCCACTGGCTTGTCTGCGTCCAAAAAAGTCTTCTGGTCGCCCTTGTAGACATTGACTCTTATATGAAAAAATCCAAATCTAATAATGCCGTCAGTCCTGGCTAAAAGCGGAAGCGATTCCTCATTAACCAAGACCACTGCTTGACGACGAGCGCCCTCCATCTCACCCAATCTGGCAATTTGCCAATTCTGAGTTGGAAGGTCAGGATTGCAGACTTTTATCATCTTAAGAATCACCGCAGTGTCATTTGTAGCCATTGGGATCCATGCATGAGCTCTGGGTTGCGAGGGGATATCATGTTTTTCCACAACGTCCAGTCTGGCTCCAGGCCATAACTCTCCCACTTGGCTAATGGCAACCTTAAACACGGCTGCGGATCTTTCGTTCCCAAAAGCAACGAGTTTTACTCGCCCCTGATACCAACCTGCGTTGACAGTAGTAGGGTGAAAATCAGGCATACTCTCAAGGAGCCTATAGTAGATTTCATTTAGTTTAGTTTCGACTAAACTCCACTTGTCCCTTGGAATACTACAATCCCCATTTTGCCTGTTTATCACAGCCCTAACGAAGTTACCTTTAACCACTTCACTAAAAGACTGAGTCCAGACGTTGCCGGTCACCTTAGATCTCTTAGGTAAAGGTTTCTCGTCGGGCGAGCGCAACCTTTTACCAGACTTCGATGACGAGGCCGAAACAGCGCTCTGTTTGTCAGATGCGCGCATTGCCGAAAGTTTGTCCTGTTCTTCAATGACTCCTTTCGCCCATGATAGCGACGCCCTCTCACGTTCGGAGAGCTTCGTTCCATCAAGTTGGCTTAGTCTGTTAATTATTTTCAAACAAAGCCGTCTCTGGTTGTGCCTGACCTTTGATGGTTTAAGTTTCTTTTTCTTTTTACCACCAATATTAGGCTGAGCACCCCTACCAGAATCAAGGTCGGACTTCAAGGTCGCAACCCTAAGACCAGTGCTAGGACCAGCACCAGTCGGTGAGGCAGAGCCTCGAATTAAATCGGTATCATTTGTGTCCATATTTTCATTTTCCTGGATGTGGTCATGAAAATATTACAAAAATACCTATTACGAACAATTTCAAAAAATTCAATTAATAGCACGGAGATAAATTAAAACACGTCCACACTTGTCAACAGTTGAACAAAAATATCATAACATGTAGTAACTTACATAAGTTTCTGAGTGTAGAAAAAAGGTCTCAGAATCTGTTACTTTTTCTTTAGGAAAAAAAGTGACAGAATTTTTAACTTTTTCTATATCGGAAAAAGCTCTCAGAATCTGAGACTTTTTCTATAGGAAAAAGGTCTGAGAACCTGAGACTATTTCTTTAGGAATAAGGTCTCAGGATTTGAGATTTTTTCTACAAAAAGGTCTATGAATCTGAGACGAATCTGAGACTTTTTCTACAAAAAATGGTATCTGATACTTTTATCACAGACTAATACAGACTCGACATAAGTGACAGGTGTCAAAAAAGTAGTTCTGAACCATATGGTTAATATTTTCAAATTATTCTACGAATTAGGTTAGAAAGAGAAAACTAATATAACGCGCCATAAGAAAAATAGATGCCAGATCGGTTTCTGTTGTTTCACTCACTCCTAAATCGTAGAAAGTGTTGCCATGTTAGCGTAAAACGGACTAGAAACCGCTCTGTTTTCTCCTAAAATCGCTTAGTTTTTCCCCATTTTTTCTCATAAAACTCTACTGTCGAGTCTGTTTATAGTCTGTGCTTTTATTATAGAAAAACGGTTCAAAATCTAAAGTTCTTTCAGTACAAAACAAATCTAATAATCAAAGGCCTTTTCTATAGGAAAAATATGTCATAAATGCTTAAAAATATGGGACTTTTTCTATAGTAAAAGGTCTCAGAATCTGAGGCTTTTTCTGTGGAAAAAAAGTTTTTAGAATCTAAAAATTTTTCTATACGAAAAAGACATTTTTCCTGTCTCAACATCTGATATTTTCTACTCTCAGAAAATTATGTAAGTTACTACATGTTAGTTGTTTGTATATTTTACAGTAGTTAGTTGTTTTCAACTACAAAGTCAGTTGCTTTTGTATGAAAAATATCAAACAACTATTTCTGTTAGTTATTTTAAGTCGTTTATTTGAACATCTAACAAAAAAGTACTGTGATGTAGTTACAGTTATTTAAAGTAGTTAATTTTATTTTTTTATCTCTGAAAATTTTTTTTCCATAAAATAAAAATAAATTTTCATTTTTTAAATTGTTCACAACTTTTAAAAAAAAAATTGGTCTTCATTTTTTTTTTTTTTGAAAAATGTTTTTAAAAAAATAATTTTATATTGATTGTTTTATTTTTACTACATTTTAGTTGTTTTGACTACAAATGTAAGTAGTTTTTACTACATAAGTCAGTTGTTTTTTGTCAGTTAAAATAACTAACATTGTTAGTTGATTTAACTAAAAAAGTAGTTGACCCCAAATTAACTTACAAAGTAGTTATTTTAACTGACTTTTTCAGTTGATTTAACTACCATAATTTTTTGAGTGTATGCAGGAAGAATTTCTTCTGTTGAAAAACTCTCATATTTAGACTTTTTTATATGCCAAAAGTGTTAGAATCTGCGACTTTTTCTATGTATACGAAAATGTACAATTTTATTTTAAAACAAATTAAAAAAAAATTATTTAAACGAAACATGATCATGAAAAAAACCAAACAAATTCGGCAAAAACTAATAAATTTGGTGATTTCATAGCTGTCCTATCACTTTCTTTGCAAGAAAAAAAAAAACGTATCCGACAATGGACAATAATAAATTCATGATTTTTTAAATTGAAGTAAAACAAGTAGAAAAGTTAAATTCGACTTGGCCGAATCTATGAATACCCTCCACAATACCCTTTTTAAGATATAGTAAATTTTCTAAAGTGAAAAAATAACATTTTTGATTAGAAATATTTTATTTTGTGTAAAAAACTTTTTTTTTAAACTAATTTAGAAAAAAATAATTTACTAAATTTTTTTTTGAGTGTAAAATTATTTTTGAGTGTAAAATTTTTTTCGAGTTTATTTTTTTTTTCTTTTAGTGTAAAAATATTTTTGACTGCCAAAAATGCGTTGTAAAATATTTTTGTGACTTACCAATGTTTTTAAAACATGTTTAACGGGTTTTCAAAACGTGAATTTAAGATGAGGCGAATCTAAAATGTACGGTTTTGCTAATAACTTTTGAACCACTGGACCGATTGGGCTGAAATTTAATACTAACCATCCCAAGGGAACCACAAATATATATGCCAAGCTTCAGCATCCTCAGAATGCCGTTAGAAAGTTATCGTGTTTTTTATCTCGTAAATTTGTGAAAAACCCTTGCCGAAATTCACTCTTTTGCTCATAACTTTTGAACCACTGGACCGATTTTACTGGATTGCAATACCAACCTGACCAGGTAAATGCCCAACATATATGCCAAACTTCAGGAGCCTCTGTAAAGTATTTCAAAAGTTAGCGTGTTTTCAACAGACAGACAGACGGACGGACGGACGGACATCGCTAGATCGTCTTAGAATCGAGGATCATGAATATATATACTTTATGGGGTCTTAGACCAATATTTCGAGGTGTTACAAACGGAATGACAAACTTATATATACCCTCTATTACTAGAGTGGAGGGTATAAAAATACCCCCCCTCCCCTCCAATAGCACCAGTTGCATTAATCAAACGAAACCTGTCTTCGGGTGAAAACGTGAATCATTTTTCAGCTTATGTCAATTTTCATTACTTTCAACAAAAATTTTTTTGTGGAGTAAAAACAGAGATGCCAACTATTTGAGAGCAAAACGCGCACAAAAATTTTATAAACGGGTAAAAACGCGTTAATTTGCTTGAAAAAAAGGGTAAAAAAGCACTGGACCGTTTTTGTAAATATGTAGATAAAAAAGTAAAAATATTTTTATTCAAACTAAATTTTTTGATAAGTTTGTTGGTTAAAATTTTGAGCAACCGATGTAAATCGTTGTACAATTTTATATGGTCTGCATTTTCCGCTTCAAAAGCCAAATTTGGTCTTTGAACTTCACCCAGAACAGAATTCAAATATTAAACCAAAATAAAAAAAAAACCTACAAGGAATGGTATTAGTCCGATTTGCCCATATTTCCGAACTTAATACGACCAATGGTCATTGTCCATAATAATATATTCGTTCCATATTTCAGGCGTTTAGCTCTTAGTTTGAACTGCATACTGATTTTCACAGACAGACAGGCGACCGACAGACGGACATTCAAAAAATGTCTTTGAATCGATCATAAATCAATTAAATATATACTTTGTGGAGTCTCCGACTAATATTTCGATGCGTTTCACTCGAAATAACAAAGAAATACTTTGTTTGGAGGCTATAAAAATTAATTTTAAAAAGCACTAAAAGCACCAACTGAAATTTTAAAAAAGCACCAAGTTAGTGCGTTTTTCTAATTTGGCACTAAGCCAAAAATTTTCGCGTTTTGACACATCAAAAAGCACTAGATCTAGCGCGAAAAGCACTAAGTTGGCATCCCTGAGTAAAAATTATTACTTTTTTTAGTCCACCTTAATACAATTAATACCTCAATTTACAACTGTGTATTCTATACACAAACCATGAATGTTTTAGTATTTGACATATAGATGGCAGCACTTAAATTAAAATCCGGAAATGGCCATTGTGTTAATTGAACGCTAATATTGAGCTAATATTAAATTATTTATTTAAATATGTTGCTTTTTATACATATATTTTTTTAAAGTCAAGTAATAATATTTTAAAATTGATAAATTATATGCTTAATAAAATATCTTAAACAAATAATAAATTCAAATATATATACAAAATATTGCCACAAATTAAAAAAATACGGCAACATTTGCACACACATTAAATTTTAATGTTGACATTAGAGCGCCACTAACTAACGTAAACATTAAGAAAATACAGAGAAGAGAAAAAAAAAAACGAAAAACACCACGAAGCAAAAGAAAACAGCAGCACCAACAGTTTGACATGTTAACACAAAAATAGTATAACGATAATAACAACAAAGCAAAATAGAAAAAATAAGTAAAACGAAGACTAAAGCTGCCCATTCACTTGCAATAAAATTGCTCAACTTAAAAAAAAATTATTTTACAATATTATTGTCGTTTTACCCTACACAGCAAATAAAATTGCTCAATACTTAAACCCAATATATTGTACAAGATATAAACATAAACATAACATAATAAAAGTTGTACAATATAGACAACACACTGATAAAATATATTGCAGTATTCTTGTTTGTACAATAAATATCAAAAGTGTTTTGATATTCTCCAATATATTGCACAACCGTAAATATTACATACACACAAGCGATATTATTGTACAATTTGAAAAGTTGAACAATAATATTGCAAGTGAATGGGCAGCTTAAAAAAAAACGCAATAATTTAATAGTCAAACTAATTTCAGTCGTAACAGAGCAAAAAAATATATATAAAATTGTTATCGTAGAAAAAACAAAAGACTGCAAAATTTAGTTTAATAAAAAAAAATAACTAATCTTTTTATTAAAATATTTAACGTTCAACATCCTAAGCAGTTGTTTTTTTAAATAAATTATAGTTATACATTTAACTAAAACAAAATCATAAATTACTAAATCGTCTACCTACAGCAAGAAGAAAAAACAATTGTCAAACAATTTGTGAAAAAAAACCTTGAAATTTGACGAAACAAACAAAAAAATATGTTTTAAATAACATTAAAAGTAACAATAAATACAAATTAAAATTGTATAACGTTTGCAACAAAATTAATATAAATAAAATGCCGAGAAAATTCTGGGAAATTTTCATAATTTTCTGGGTGACTACACTTTGTTCGTTGGTGTATAGGTAAGTCAGAGTTGTGCTGTGATAAGTAGAAAAAGGGAGTATTAAGGGGAAGGGGTATTATAAAAGAGGGGGAAAGGGGGGTTTTACTGTTGTGCTTTTATTAACAAAAGAAGAAATGAATCAAATTAATTTGTAAATAATCATGTTAAATAGTCATGCATATTAGTGTGTCCCGTCAAAGCGATTTTGGTCACCAGATGCTGATTTTTATACCCTCCAACCAGAGTATGGGCACAGACTATAAACAGACTCGACATAAGTGACAGATGTCAAAAAAGTAGTCTTGAATCATATGGTTAATGCACAGACTAATACAGACTCGACATAAGTGACAGGTGTCAAAAAAGTATTCTTTAACCATATGGTTAATATTTTCAAATTATTCTACGAATTAGGTTAGAAAGAGAAGGCTAATATAACGCGCCATTAGAAAAATGGATGCCAGATCGGTTTTTGTTGTTTCACTCACTCCTAAGTCGTAGAAAGTGTTGCCATGTTAGCGTAAAACGGACTAAAAACCGCTGTGTTTTCTCCTAAAATCGCTTAGTTTTTCCCCATTTTTTTTATAAAACTCTACTGTCGAGTCTGTATTTAGTCTGTGGTTAATGTTTTCAAATTATTCTACGAATTATGTTAGAAAGAGAAAACTATTGGTAGTTTGTTCCTTTAAGGATGCCAGATCGGTTTTTGTTGTTTCACTCACTCCTAAGTCGTAGAAAGTGTTGCCATGTTAGCGTAAAACGGACTAAAAACCGCTGTGTTTTCTCCTAAAATCGCTTAGTTTTTCCCCATTTTTTTTCTTATAAAACTCTACTGTCGAGTCTGTATTTAGTCTGTGGTATGGGCCACAGTACAGACTAGTATGCAAACACTGATGCTAATTGCGTACTTTCCAATATGGTGGTATGGTTTTTAGTACAGAATTATCATCGCTGCCTAGTGTAAGTGTGCCTGTACGTGTGAGCTTTTGTGTATGTATTTATGTTGTTTGTTTACATTTTGTATGAAACGTCAAAAGTTATACCACAGACTAAATACAGACTCGACAGTAGAGTCACAGACTAATACAGACTCGACATATATGACAGGTGTCAAAAAAGTATTTTTTAACCATATGGTTAATGTTTTCAAATTAATCTACGAATTAGGTTAGAAAGAGAAAACTGATATAACGCGCCCTAAGAAAAATGGATGCCAGATCGGTTTTTGTTGTCTCACTCACTCCTAATTCGTAGAAAGTGTTGCCATGTTAGCGTAAAACGGACTAAAAAACCGCTATGTTTTCTCCTAAAATCGCTTATTTTTCCCCCATTTTTTCTTGTTAAACTCTACTGTCGAGTCTGTATTTAGTCTGTGGTAGAGTTTTATAAGAAACAAGTAAGAAAATTATAGTCGGTCAAGACCGACCATATAATACCCTACACCAAGGTTTCCCGGAAAATGGGTCCCATGGATCGATTAGATCTATATGTTGTAAAACCTTTAATAAGTGAAGAAAACACTCACAAATCAAATTTGAGTGAAATAGGCTTCTATTTGTTGACAATAAACCGCTTTAACTGAATATCGGGCGAAATTTTCACAAGGGGCCTGAGTCCAAAACTGGTCCGATGATTATCAGGTTTGATAAGGTTATTTAAGTACGCGTTTAACATACACAAACAAAATTTTAATTAAATATTTTCTATTTTCATGAAATTTGAGACATTTATGTGAAAATCGGGAAGATGGTTTGTATGGGGGCTACAAGAAGAACTGGTCCGATTTCTTTGAAATTCGGAATGATGATATGTGAAGACAAAACATGTTTACCATCCGAATTTCAAAGCGATACCTTCTATAATACGGTTATTAGAGTCATTTGAGCCAAAACTAAAGAGGACCTTTGTATGGGGACTAGGTCTAAATATGGACCGATTTTTTCCATTTTCAATAGGCTTCGTCCTTGGGCCAAGAGAGACTTAAGTTTCAAATTTCAAGTCAATTGATTAAAAATTGCGACCTGTATCGTGTTTACACCGTTTACATGGACAGACAGACAGACAGACGGACGGACGGACGGACGGACAGACGGACGGACGGACGGACGGACATCGCTAAATCGACTCAAAAAGTGATTCTGAGTCGATCGGTATACTTAAAGGTGGGTCTAGGACCAATATTTCGGGTAGTTACAAACATCAGCACAAACTCATTATACCCTGTACCACAGTGTGGTGTAGGGTATAAAAATGGGGAAAAAGTAAGCGATTTTAGGAGAAAACACAGCGATTTTTAGTCGGTTTTACGCTAACATGAAAACACTTTCTACGACTTAGGAGTGAGTGAAACAACAAAAACCGATCTGGCATCCATTTTTCTAATGGCGCGTTATATTAGCTTTCTCTTTCTAACCTAATTCGTAGAATAATTTGAAAACATTAACCATATGGTTCAAGACTACTTTTTTGACATCTGTCACTTATGTCGAGTCTGTATTAGTCTGTGGTTATACCGTGTGCTGTCACTAATACTTACACACATCAAATGCACCTCTGTGAACCTACTACTCATGTACTGTGGTATGGGCACAGACTAATACAGACTCGACATAAGTGACAGGTGTCAAAAAAGTAGTTCTGAACCATATGGTTAATATTTTCAAATTATTCTACGAATTAGGTTAGAAAGAGAAAACTAATATAACGCGCCATAAGAAAAATAGATGCCAGATCGGTTTTTTAGGTTTCGCTCACTCCTAAGTCGTAGAAAGTGTTGCCATGTTAGCGTAAAACGGACTAAAAACCGCTGTGTTTTCTCTTAAAATCGCTTAGTTTTTCCCCATTTTTTCTCATAAAACTCTACTGTCGAGTCTGTTTATAGTCTGTGGTATGGGCACAGACTAAATACAGACTCGACAGTAGAGTTTTATAAGAAAAAATGGGGAAAACTAAGCGATTTTAGGAGAAAACACAGCGGTTTTTAATCCGTTATACGCTAACATGGCAACACTTCTACGACTTAGGAGTGAGTGAAACAACAAAAACCAATCTGGCATCCATTTTTCTTATGGCGCGTTATATCAGTTTTCTCTTTCTAACCTAATTCGTAGAATAATTTGAAAATATTAACCATATGGTTAAAGAATACTTTTTTGACACCTGTCACTTATGTCGAGTCTGTATTAGTCTGTGGTATGGGCACAGACTAATACAGACTCGACATAAGTGACAGGTGTCAAAAAAGTAGTTCTGAACCATATGGTAAATATTTTCAAATTATTCTACGAATTAGGTTAGAAAGAGAAAACTAATATAACGCGCCATAAGAAAAATAGATGCCAGATCGGTTTTTAAGGTTTCGCTCACTCCTAAGTCGTAGAAAGTGTTGCCATGTAAAACGGACTAAAAACCGCTCTGTTTTCTCCTAAAATCGCTTAGTTTTTCCCCATTTTTTCTCATAAAACTCTACTGTCGAGTCTGTTTATAGTCTGTGGTATGGGGGTATACTCACTTTGTCATTCCGTGTGTAACGCATCGAAATATCGGTCTAGGACCCCATAAAGTATATATGGGGCATTCCATGTCAAATCGGACACTTTGAAAATTTTTTTTTTTTTTACTTTTCCCAATTTGTTTACAGTTTTAATAACCTTCGAAAACTCTTTCGTGGTAAATTTTCAGATTTTTTTGATGACCCGTTCAAAAGATATCGAATTTTTAAAAATTGGTAGTTCGTTTACTCAAACTTCTTTTACTCATAACTTCTTCAATAATGGTCCTACAACATTTTTTTAAAACATACCTACGCCCTATCTCCACTCCCTAAGTAGGCTCCCATACAAATAACAGTTGGAGCAAATTTTATAAAAATGTAATTTTGTATGGGAGCCTACTTAGGGAGTGGAGATAGGGCGTAGGCACAGACTATAAACAGACTCGACAGTAGAGTTTTATGACAAAAAATGGGGAAAAACTAAGCGATTTTAGGAGTAAACAGAGCGGTTTTTAGTCCGTTTTACGCTAATGTGGCAACACTTTCTACGACTTAGGAGTGAGTGAAACAACAAAAACCGATCTGG
Organism: Pegoplata infirma; assembly: GCA_963921195.1. Classification (NCBI taxonomy): domain Eukaryota; kingdom Metazoa; phylum Arthropoda; class Insecta; order Diptera; family Anthomyiidae; genus Pegoplata; species Pegoplata infirma. Next base: position 105,241,474 of record OY992539.1, read on the forward strand.
CATCTATTTTTCTTATTGCGCGTTATATCAGTTTTCTCTTTCTAACCTAATTCGTAGAATAATTTGAAAATATTAACCATATGGTTCAGAACTACTTTTTTGACACCTGTCACTTATGTCGAGTCTGTATTAGTCTGTGGCGTAGGTATGTTTTAAAAAAATGTTGGAGGGTAAAAATAAATTGGGTCGGTCTCACTAATAATCGCATATTAGAGCGCTTTTAAGAATTTTTTGGGATTTTTTTTTTAAAAGTACGTAAAAAAATAAAAATTTTGAAAAAAAAATTGAATTGAAGAAGTTATGAGTAAAAGAAGCTTGAGTAAAGGAACAAACTACCAATTTTTAAAAATTCGATATTTTTTGAACGGGTCATCAAAAAAATCTGAAAATTTGTAACGAAAGAGTTTTCGAAGGGTACTAAAAACTGTAAACAAATTGGGAAAATCTAAAAAAAAAATGTTCAAAGTGTCCGATTTTACATGGAATGCCCCATATATTATTGATCAGTGATCCATTCTAAGACATTCTAGCGATGTCCGTCTGTCCGTCTATCCGTCAGTCCGTCTGTGGAAGACACAGTCCAAAGTAAAAGAGCTAGGCTCCATAAATTAAGTTCAAACATGGGCAAAATCGGATCGAGGTGAAAAAAGTTTCCCTCTTAAGAACTAAACAAACCTCTAAAAAAAGCCATTTTTTATTGGCTTTTTGTACTTTTGCTTAGCAAACGAAACATTTTTATGTCAAAAGAAGTTTAAAGTCTTGCAGTTGGATCCAGGAAGGGTGTCTCCCACCGACGTAATATCGGAAAAATTGGTTATTAATCGATTAAATGCAAAACATAATAACAACCCTGCAGAAAAAGTGATAGGTCCGTGATAGATCACGTGACCTATCACCCTGACCAAAAACACCGATCACAAAAAAAAAATGAGTAGGGTTATTCTAGCTCGAGGCCATTTTTCTTTTCTTTGAGAAAAAGGTCTAAGAAAAAATAAGACTTTTTTATAGGTAAAATTTCTCAGGTTCTGAGATTTTTTCTAGGTTTCAAAATCTAAGACAAAATATCGCTGACATTTTCTGTAGAAATCTTAAACTTTGTCTATAGGAAAATGTTTCAAAATCTCAGAATTTGAAAATTTTGGAAAAATGTCTCAGAACTAAAACTTTTTCGGCTAGCAAAAATGTCTCAGAGCCTGAGATATTTTTCGTCTAAAACAAAAACTTTGTCTATACTAAAAATGTCTCAGAAAATTTAACTATTTCTTTACGAAAAATATCTTAGAATCTGAAATTTTTTCTATACAAAAAATGTCTTGGAATTTGAAAGTTTTTCTGTACGAAAAATGTCTCGGAATCTGAAACTTTTTTTGTACGAAAAAATGTCTCAAAATCTGAAACTCTTTCTATACTAAATAAGTCTCAGAATCTAAAACTTTGTCTATACGAAAAAGGTATCTGAATCTGAAACTTTTTCTATGCTTAAAATGTCTCAGAACCTGAAACTTTTTTATTATGAAAAATGTATCAGAAAATAAAACTTTTCTATACGCAAAATGTCGCAGAATCTAAGTAAAACTTTTTCTATACTAAAAATGTCTTAGAATCTGAAATTTTTCTATACGAAAAATGTTTCAGAATCTGAAACTTTTTTTTATACGAAAAACGTCTCAGAGTCTTTTTCAATACGAAATCTAAAACCTTTTCTATACAAAGAATTTCTTAGAAAAGGTCTTAGAATCTGAAACTTTTTCTATACGAAAAATGTCTATGTTAACAAATGTCAAATTTATAAGATAATATTCAATAACACAGTGCAACAACCAAAATCGGAACGGGTGAAACCAAAAGCAAATGAAAATTGGCAAATTCCATACACTCAAAAAATTATATTATTAAAATCAACTGAAAATGTCAGTTATAATAACTACTTTGTAAGTCGTTTTGGGGTCAACTATTTTTCAGTTAAATCAGCTAACAATGTTAGTTATTTTAACTGATAAAAAACAACTGACTTATGTGGTAAAAACTACTTACATTTGTAGTCAAAATAACTAACATGTAGTAAAAATAAAATAATCAATATATAATTTTTTTTTCGAACAATTTTTCAGAAAAAAAAAAAATTTAAGACCAATTTTTCCAAGTTTTTTTTTTGTTGTAAAAATACGAAAATTAACTTTTTGGAAAAAAACTTTGAAAATTTTTCGGAGATACAATAAATAAAATTAAATACTTGAAATAACTGTTACTACATTACAGTACTTTTTTGTTAGTTGTTCAAAACCACGACTTAAAATAACTAACAGAAATAGTTGTTTGATATTTGTCATACAAAAACAACTGACTTTGTATTTGAAAACCACTAACTACTGCAAAATATACAAACAACTAAACTGTATATCGTCGGTTAGCCAACCAGAACCGCTGTGTGCTTTTTCAAAAATTTTTGAAGAGACTAACAAATCAGCTTTGTTTTGAACTTTCGCGGTGTTTAAAAACAATATTTCTTTCATAAATATTTAAATAATATTGCAAATTTTCTATTAAAATTAATTCGAATTTTAAAAACCAGCGCAAAAGTACCAAATTTAGCTGTTATTAAAGTCTCTTAAAAAAATTTTGATATACACATAGCGGTGCTGGTTGGCGCACCGACCATATATTTTTATAAAATTCAACTTTATTATCAAAATGTTTTTTAAAAATTTAAGATTTTTTAAAATGAGTACGAACGTGTTTGTTTTGACCACGATTTTTTTTCTCAGTAAAAAAATAAAAGGGCAGTAAAATTTTAAGAGTATTTTCGATTCGGCACTACCGAATAGAATTTTTTAATGTTCCTGTATGCAAGATCATTTATATTTTACTAAAATAAAACTAAAAATTATTTCATTTAAAATTTTTTTCAGTGCTTCCATCAACAGTGACGAATTACCACCGGATACATTTAATCGCCTAAAAGAAATTAAGCAAAATATTTTCTTTTCTGATGAACTGAGTTCATCGGAATATCAAGACGATCTCGATGTGGAATTAAGTGAACGCGAAAACGAAGCTGATCATGAATGGGACATATTAATATTTACGCAACAGTGGCCGGTGACCACTTGTTATCACTGGAGAGAAGAAGATAAAAATCATGAATGTAAATTACCATCTGCTAAAGAATTCTGGACAATTCACGGAGTATGGCCAACTAAATTTGGTCACTTTGGCCCATCCTTTTGTAACAAAACAGCCGCCTTTGATCTAGATAAATTAGCCGAGATTAGAGACCGTTTAAATCAATTCTGGCCAGATATAGATGGTGAATCTAAAGGCGATTGGTTGTGGAAACATGAATGGTTAAAACATGGTACATGTGCTGCTGAATTGGAACAATTAAATGATGAATTGAAATATTTTGAACAAGGCGTTGAGTGGCGTGAAAATTATCTACTATCGAATATATTGGGAAGTGCTGGCATACATCCAGATTCAAATAATACTGTAGTAGCCCTACATGCGGCACTGGTAAAAGGCTTGGGTAAAAATCCTTCCATACATTGTTTGTATGATTCTAAAACTGGCATAAGCTATTTGGAAGAGATACGTATATGTTTTAATAAAACTCTTGAAGCCATCGATTGTGATGGTGTTAAGCATGGCGATGCAGTATATATCGACTATCCAGGTGGTACAGTCATTACCAACTGTCAGATATCAAAGCCGGTACATTATCCAAGTTTAGTGCCAAATCGTCGTAAGGCTACCGCCAGCAATTGGAAATTTCCCATTGTCAATGTTTATAAACTTTTACAGTTTATCATGTGGTTTACACTATGAGTTGACGATCAATCATAAAAGAATGTATTAACGAATTACTTTAAAAACGATTTTTTTTTAATTCAAAATAAAACGAGGCATAGAAAAAATTAACAATATGAGCAACTAACTAAAAAAACGCCAATAACTCAAAAATTTTATTTTTATATTAAACAAAAAACCTAAATATGCATTAATTATTATCAAAAAATAAACGAAAATATTAAGAAATATCATGGAAAATATCAAATACTATATACACAAATTTTACACAATTATTAACGATATATTACTTAGTATATAATAATCATCATCATTTTTTTATTTGCAATATTTTATCAACATTTTATTTAATTTAATTTTTATTTTTCTGTTAATTATACATTTTTGTAAATTAAATTAGTTTTAAGTTTAAAATTAAATATTATTGGGAAAAAATACAAACATTAAATTAAACTAAAATAAAATAAAATTTTGTGGTATTATTTAATATACAATTTTAAATAAATAAAACTTACTAGCTGAAGCGCCCGGCGTTGCCTGGGTTACCTTTGACATGAATGCCTAAATAGTTCCTCCCCAGCGCCATCTATATCCATTGATACATACTAATTTTCATATGACGAAACAATGTTTCGGAAACATACATACGAATAAATGTGCCGTAAAAATTTACTGGAATGAAGAATTTTGTTAATAACTTCACATCAGCGCCATCTATCGGGTCCAAATTTTATCAGGAAACTTATTTATGTTTAAAAATTATATATTGTAAATTTCAGCCAAATCGTACGATACCTACAAAAAATTTAAATATTGCGACAACAGCGCCACATATCGGGATTAAACTTAAGAGAAACCTGGCTCCAGACTAAACTAATATATTGTCTAAGTTTGGTGTCAATCGATCCAGCGGTTCTTAAGTTTTAGTAACACGTACCCCTCACAAACATTTTTATATAACACCGTCCGATAGCCAATATCAAACATGAACCAGATGATATATCCCAGCAGAAATAAATCGAGATTTTGGCGACACAGCATCTGTTTATAGCATACCGTAGCGCATCCAAAGAGCGCTCTTAGGGATGCAGTAAAAGGAAGGGGAAAAAATTTTAATTTTTTTTTAAGATTTTTTATATAAAACTTATAATGTGTAATTATTTTTTGATAAAATTTCACACTTGCTTTCCTTTTTAATATTTTTAACACTTTTTGAATAAAAAAACATGAGTTTTAGACAAAGACACTTGATTTGACTGCACACTCAGAAAATTATTGCAGTTACTACATGACGGTCGTTTGTGTAGTAAGTAGTAGCTGTTGTTTTTAACTACAATTTCGGTCGTTTTTGTATGAAAAAATCTCAAACAACTTTTTTTGTGGTAGTTTCAAAAAATAACTACAAAAAATATACTACACTGTAGCAATAGTTGATTTATGTAGTTGTTTTTAGTTTTTTTTCTAAAACTCGTTTTTTTCTAGAAATTTTTATTGCAAACGAATGTGTCAAGCGAGTTGGTCGTGCGGGATGCGGAAGGAATTATTTTTATACCAAATAAATAATATCTAAATAAATTAAATTACAATTTATTAAATTTAATTATAACAAAAAATATGTTTTTGGAAAAATATTCTTGAGCGAAAGAAAATAAGTGGATAAATGAGATAACAAGTGTGTATAATATAGCGCTCACATAAGCGTGCGTAAAAACCAATCGGAAAAAAACAAAATAAAATGTGTGCAGTGTTTTGTTTTCTTATGAGCGCGCCATCTTTCTTTTCTTTGTATACACAACAGAGCAGGTACATACTTTTTTGAAACATTTCAAATTAATTCTTTTTTTTTATTCCAGACAAATTTTGATCAGTAGCGGTGAAAATTTGAAATGAACTATTAAAAAAACAAAGGTAAATACAATCAATTTATTTTGTTTAACATTTTATTAATATAATTTTTTTCTTCTATAATTCCAGATAAATACATCAAAAAATTGTCATCATGTCGAAATTCTATACAACCAACTGAAATGTATTGCTTTTTAAATAAATAAATATCAATCATTTAAACGTTTAAGAAATTTTTTTAAATAAAATTTCAGGCAATTGTAGAAAAAACAACTGCATTAAACAGTTTTGTAGTAGTTTTTACTACATTTTGTAGTTGAAAATCAATAGTTAAAAACAACAACATGTTCAGTTGTTTTTACCGTTTATGTAGTGGACGCCTTTTCAACGACAAAATGTAGTCAAAACAACTGTCTTTTGTAGTAGATTTTACCGACATACTTTTTTGAGTGCATCATTATTGCGCATTAATCAGCGCTGCAAAGAGCGCTTCAATCATAGCATCTTTGACCGCTGTTCCTAAAAAAAATCCCATAAAAAATGTGAAAATGAAAATTTCCGATATTTTTTTGATGTTCACTTCCGATTTTTTTTTTTCATTTTGTTTCACATAAATAAAGTTTTTTAAAGTAAAACGAATGAATTTTTTTGTTATATTTTTTTAAATTTTAGTTATTTGATTTCAACTTTGAATTTACAGCATCTTTATTCTGCTTAAATCAGCTCTACAAAGATACATGAATTCACTGCATCTTTAATCTGCTTAAATCAGCGCTAAAAAGATACATGAATTTACAGCATCTTTATTCTGCTTAAATCAGCGCTCTAAAGACACGTGATTTCAGTGCATCTAAAGAGCGCTGTTTCTGTGTATCCAACTAGCGCTCTAAAGTGGGACATCGCCTTAGGGAATCATGCATGAATTCAGCACAATTGGATGCGCTCCTTTACTCAAGTTCCCCTTCCAAAAGCTGCTGAACGTTCAGCAAAATTTCTGCTGGGATGTCTGAAAGTAGCGATCAAATGGAGTAAAACTGCATTTACAGTTTTTCATTTCGTGATCCTGTTTCCTTTTAAAAGGACTTCAAAGTTTTAAAGGATACATTTTGTAAAATAATTTTGGCAAATGAAAGAGGAGGATCTCTCCTAATTTTTCCATTTTTCTATTTTGCCATATCAGGATAAAAGGATGTGAATAAAGTCATTTGAAAACTTTATTAAAATATTTTGTTGAAAATTTTGAATGATATTGAAGGATACATTTTTGAAAGGACGCAACTTATCTCCTTTTTCCTGATATGTAAAAATAATAAAATAGGAAAGTTAGGGAAGATCCGCCTCTTTCATTTGATATCAATAGTGGAATTCTAGGACAAGTACAAATATTAAAAAAATATTTTATAAAATTTAATCCTCTAAAACTTTGAAGTCGTTTTAAAAAGGAAACAGGATCACGAAATGAAAAACTGTAATATATATGGGGCATTCCATGTGAAATCGGACACTTTGAAAAACTTTTTTTTTAGATTTTCCCAATTTGTTTACAGTTTTCAGTACCTTTCGAAAACTCCTTCGTGGTAAATTTTCAGATTTTTTTGATGACCCGTTCAAAAGATATCGAATTTTGAAAAATTGGTAGTTTGTTCCTTTACTCAAACTTCTTTTATTATACCCTCCACTTAGTGATAGAGGGTATATATAAGTTTGTCATTCCGTTTGTAACTCATCCAAATATCGGTCTGGGACCCCATAAAGTATATATATTCATGATGCCCGATCGATTTTAAGACATTCTAGCGATGTCCGTCTGTCCGTCTGTCCGTCTGTCCGTCTGTCTGTCTGTCTGTCTGTGGAAAATGCTCTCGCGGACAAAATATTGCACAGAGATGACTGAAACTTAAAATGTATATTGGAAGTTCTCCCGAGAAGTTTGGTATTGCATTTGAGCGATATCGGTTCAGCCGTTCAATAGTTATGAACGAAAATGTAAGCACACCTCAAAAATTTCAGTACATTCAACATAACCTAAAAATACAAAATGCTCTAATTCGGCTTCTGGTTGACATATGTGAACATAATTGAACACCAAATGGTATTTAAACAAGTACGAACATATTTTTTGACAAAAAAAGAAAAAAATCGCGGTTTTTTTTTTTTGCCAAAATTTTGTTTCGCGGAAATTTTTTTTCAAAAAATTTTTTTTTTTCAAAAGTAATTTCCTTTTAAATAAAGTTTTTTGCAATAATCTTTTTGAAATTGTGGAGGGTATCACTACATTCGGCAAGGCCGAATTTAACTTTTTTACTTGTTTAATCATAACTTCTTCAATAATAGTCCAAATTTCAAATTGTTTTTTTCAAAATTATTGTTTTTTTACGTACTTTAAAAAAAAAAATCCCAAAAAATTCTTAAAAGCGCTCTAGTATGCGATTTTTAAGTTTTAAAATTTAAATCTCATTTTTGAGAACGTTTGTACTCTTCGATTTTTTTGAAATTTTTTTGTGTAAAACTTCTATCAATTCTACAAATTTTTTGCCCAGGAGGATCGTGGGATAACGATTATTACTATTTTTTTAAATTTTTTGAAAAATTTTATTGTAATTTTCCAATCTTAATATCATTTCTACTGCTCCAATGGTGCGTCATAGAGGGGTCCTTTATAAGACCGACCCCCATTAATTTTAACGTCTTAACATTTCTTTGGAACAAACTAATACCCTATCTCCAATTTCTAAGGGAGCTCCCACACAAAACGACATTTTTAAAAATTTGTTCCAACCGCTCTAACTGCCCTAATAGTGCCCTTAGAGCAACAAAATGTATGACCGACCCACAATATTTTTTAGTCCAAACATTTTCTCTGAACACACCTACCCTTTATCTTTAACTGTTAAGGCGGTCCCCATACAATTTTTTTTATTCTTTGTAAATTTGTTTTATTTAATCAGCTTCTACCGGTCCAATGGTGCGTCCGAGAGGGGTCATTAGTGAGACCGACCCCCATTTATTTTTACCCTACAATATTTTTTCAAAATATACCTACGCCCTATCTCAACTCCCTAAGTAGGCTCCCATACAAAATTACATTTTTATAAAATTTGCTCCAACTGTTATTTGTATGGGAGCCTACTTAAGGAGTGGAGATAGGGCGTAGGTATGTTTTGAAAAAATGTTGTAGGGTAAAAATAAATGGGGGTCGGTCTCACTAATGACCCCTCTCGGACGCACCATTGGACCGGTAGAAGCTGATTAATCAGCTTCTACCGGGAACATGAACAAGTTCGACTAGTACAAGGAAAATGCAGAAAAAATATAAATTTTAAAGTGTCATTCATTTTTTTATATTTTTGCCAGAAACTGATACAATTGTAACTAACAAATATAGGAAAAATATAAAAAATTAATGATACTTTACAATTAACCTTTTTTATACATTTATCTTATACCGGTCGAACTTTCTGCCTTCGGAAAGCCCCAGTGAAATTTGATGCTGAAAATAATCGTAGAACATTTTAACCCTTTAAGCGCACGTCTTAGTGGCTTTTGAGCCATTTCTAAAAAAAGAACTTAGATCCTTCACTTCAAGAAAATAGCGTAGGCAGCAGTCACTGGAGAAAGTTTTTCAAAAAGGGTCAGTAAAAAAAATCCTACACAACATTTATTATATTAATATGGATAAATTGTGTGAAAATTTTAAATTCAACAAATATACAATACAAAATTTTACAAAAAATTAATAAAAAAATTATTTTAGCATAAATGTGGTAATTTTTAGCATTATTTTTAGTTTCCTTTTCTACTAATTTTGGTATATTTCACCATATTTCTTTTGGTATTTTTTACCAAGTTTTTGCTTAAATAGCATAAGCATTTTCTTCAAAATTTTTTACATAAGCGATTTGGCTAAATTACGAAAACTACTTCGTCGGTTGTAGTTTTAGCATAGTTTTGGTTAAATTATGCCAGATTTTTGCTCACTCCGACACAGATTTTTTTTTGCGTGTAGAAGTCTAAATTGGGTAACAAACTAATTTTCAATAAATTTTCATTAGGGTGTAGCAGTACAGCAACCGGATATACGAAATAATAATTATAACCTTGGCGGCTTCAAATATTTTTTTAAAGAAAATCTGAAATTGTTTTGATTTATTTTTATGCTTAACAATTCTGATTATCTTTAGTGCGAAAAGATATGACACATTTTTAAGTACAGTCAAACTCGGATATAACGCACTCGGTTATAACGAATTCTCGGTTACAACGAACAGTTTCCAAAGTGCCGACGTTTTGGCAAAAATGTTCACACAAAATACTTCTTTTATAACGAACTCGGTTATAGCGAATCCTCGGTTAAAACGAACTACTTATTACGGTCCCACGAACACAATCTAATGTTCACTCAAAATAATAACTCTGTAAAATACTATGTAAAGTGACTGTAAAATCAAATCAACAGATATTTGACGGAGTATTCGGTCAAAATGCAGATTTAAATATAATACTTTGTATTTTTTTGTGACAAAAAAAAAGAAGTTTCATCTGTTATATTACTTTTAACTTTGTAATCTTAATTTTACAGATAATTAACAAAGTTTTTTGCTAAAATACAGATTTAAGCGAAATACTCTGTATTTTTTGTAACTAGGGATGAGATTTCCATGCAAATGCATGTTTTTTGTCGATAGTCTAAAAACGATATCGACCAAATATCTTTCCGAACCAGGAAATTTGCGTTAAAATGGCATTGATTTGTTTTTGCATATTTTGATGAAAATGCATATTTTTGCATATTTTGATTTCAAATGCATATTTTGTGCATACTTCAAACTTTTAAGTTTTATCTGTATTTTTACTTATTTCTATGTAATCTTAATTTCATAGTTAAAAACAGAGTTTTCTGTAAAAACACCAAAATTTTATTTGAGGGGGTTAGAGCACAAGGGGTTCAAGTGCCTTAAATTTAATAATGAGAAAAAATTGGTTAAAGTTAAATTGCAATAAAAAATGTTAGATGCTATCTAGAATATTATTTTTTAGTTAATAGAGATCCTGAGATATATTTTAATCTAACAAGTTAAAAAAAATACCATCTTTTGCGAATACAAGCACCCAAAAATTGCCCTTAAAGTAAGTAAGTCGCACTTATACCCCTTGTGCTCTAACTTTTTATACCCTCCAACTACAGTATGGGGGTATACTCACTTTGTCATTCCGTGTGTAACGCATCGAAATATCGGTCGGGGACCCCATAAAGTATATATATTATTGATCAGTGATCGATTCTAAGACATTCTAGCGATGTCCGTCCGTCCGTCCGTCCGTCCGTCCGTCTGTCCGTCCGTCCGTCCGTCTGTAGTTAACACGATGCAGTCCAAAATAAAAGAGCTAGATCCCTCAAGTTTGGCACAAATATGTCTTGTATTCCTAGGCAGGTTAAGTTCGGAAATTGGCCAAATTCGACCAGGGGGAAAAAAGTTCCCCCTTGAAGAACTAAACCAACCTCTAAAAAAATACACTTTTTTACATGTTTTTTTGTATTTTTGTTAAGTAAATGAAACATTTGGTATATTTATCGCGATGGGAAGGTGCTCTCAACGTCCCCCACTGACCTTATCAACCCCCCTCCCCCCCCCAAAAAATAGATACGCCCCTGACAAATTTTTGTTTTAATTTTTTTTTTACATTTTGGAGGGTATAAAAGATTCGGCACAGCCGAATTTAACACTCTCACTTGTTTTTTTATAAATTTCTAAATTTATGAAAATAATGTTGGTTATATGTAAAAGAAAAACAATATTTTGTTACGAAAATCTTTAATGGTTCTTTGTTTCATTTTTAAGTTGTCATAATCAGATTCCATGACATCATCGGGCTCATCTTCATCTTCATTAGGGCGTCCCGTCAAATCTAAACTTTCAAATTTCGTGCCGTAATACCTGCAGAACGATGGCCACGCAGTAGCTAATTGTGGGAAAATTTATGAAAGATTTTAGCAAGGTCATCTTTAGTTTAGTCGGCAACCAGCGGCCAAAGTTTAAAAAAATGACGTTTTTGGACCAAAATTCATATCCGAATTATTTGACCAAATCTGGCTCAAAAATAAGGAACTTTTGGGTACTTTATTAGAAAAATATTTAGAAAATTCCAAAATAGCGATTTTGGTCCACAGATGCTGATTTTCAAACATAAAAAATATTTTTTAACCAAATTTGTCTTAAGAGTCGAAAAATGTTGAGTAGTTCATGTAAAAAATATACACTCAAAATAATAACTCTGTAAAATACTCTGTAAAATGACTGTAATCTTAATTCAACAGATATTTGACAGAGTTTTCTGTTAAAATACAGATTTAAAGCAAATACTTTGTATTTTGTTGTGACAAAAAACAAAGTTTCCTCTGTTACATTACTTTTTACTTTGTAATCTTAATTTTACAGATAATTAACAGAGTTTTCTGCTAAAATACAGATCTAAGCAAAATACTTCGTATTTTTTTATAACCAAAAAAGTTTTTTGTTTTGAGTTGTTTTTGTTACCAAACATCAAAATTTTATCTGTATATTTTTTTTTGTTGAGAAAAAGTTGAAAAAGTAGCAAAAAAAGTTATCAAAATAATTTTTTCAGAAATCTTATAAACATTTTACAAAATAACATGCATTTAACTAAACTCTGTAAATTTACAGAGTTTTTCTGTAAATTTTTTTATGCATCAAATGCATTTTACAAATATAAGTAAATTTACATTACATAGTTTTATTTGCTAAATGGTGGTTTATTTAACCAATATTTTACTAGAAACTCTGTAAATTAACAGTTTTTTTTTTTGCCAAATCATTTGACAGAGTTTTAAAGTAAAATTACAGAGTTTTATCTGTAAAAAAGCTTTCATATATAACCAATATTTTACTATAAACTCTGTTAATTAACAGTTTTTCTCTGTCAAAATCATTTTACAGAGTTTTTTAGTAAAATTACAAAGTAATGTTGTTAGCTGGAAAAGTATGGTGTACTCTGTTAAATTAGCAGAGTTTTTCTGTAATTTAACAGAGTTATTATTTTGAGTGTATAAAAACACGATTTTGGTCCAAAAATGGTGATTAGCAAATGTGGACCAAAATCTTTGATCAGCATTTTTGAACTAAAATCGTGTTTTTTACATTTTTTAATATATAACATGCTTTAAATTTCCAAAGTATTTTTTTATATTTTCCCTATAAAGTACGCAACAATTCCTAATTTTTGAGCCGGATTTGGTGAAAAAGTTTTGACATGAATATTGATCGAAAAACGCCATTTTTTCAAATTTTGACCGCTGGTTACCGACCTATTAATACACGAACTTCTAGGACTTCAACCAATTTGTCCACGTAAAAAATTAAATTTTAATAATTGCTTGGAGCACAAGGGGTTTAAGTGCTCATATACCCCTTGTGCTCCAAGCAAAACAGGTATTTTAGTAACAAGAGCTAATATCTCGCTAACGAATAAGAATTTTACATTGAGCTCTTGTGCTCTAAACTTCTGTGAACTTCACCTACTAATTCCATATGTTAACTCAATTTTTTTAAAAAAGTCACTTGAGCCCATTGTGCTTTGAGCCCCTCATTTGTATTTTTTTTTTTTTTTAAGTTTAAAAAGTTCCAAAAAAAATCTTTTCAAAAATCTTATAAAAATTTTACAAAATGACATGTATTTTACTAAACTCTGTAAATGTACAGAGTTTTTTTCTGCAAAATTTTGGTTGCATCAAATGCATTTTACAAATATATGTAAATTTACAGAGTTTTTGTTTGCTAAATGGTGCCTTATATAACCAATATTTTACAAGAAACTCTGTTAATTAACAGTTTTTTTTTTTCAAATCATTTTACAGAGTTTTGTAGTAAAATTACCAAGAAATGTTGCTAGCTGGAAAAGTATGGTGTACTCTGTTAAATTAGCAGAGTTTTTCTGTAATTTAACAGAGTTATTATTTTGAGTTTATATTTACCTTTTTATAACGAACTCCCGTTTATATTTTAAAAGGCGCAGCAACTACGTTTACCAAACTCACAAAAAGTTAGAAATTTTTGGTTAATATTATAATTTTGATAAAATTAATTTTTATTTTTAACGCTTTCTTGTCAAAAAGTAGTTTACTTACAACGAAATATTTTTACTGGTCCCTTCGCTCAAAATAATGACTCTGTAAAATGACTATAATCTCAATTCAACAGATATTTGACAGAGTTTTCTGTCAAAATACAGATTTAAAAAAAATACTTTGTATTTTGTTATGACAAAAAAATAAAGTTGCTTCTGTAATATTACTTTTAACTTTGTTATCTTAATTTTACAGAAAATTAACAGAGTTTACTGCTAAAATACAGATTTAAGCGAAATACTCTGTATTTTTTATAACCAAAAAACTAAGTTTTATGTGTACTTATTTCTACACTCAAAATAATAACTCTGTAAAATACTCTGTAAAATGACTGTAATCTCAATTCAACAGATATTTGACAGAGTTTTCTGTCAAAATACAGATTTAAAGAAAATACTTTGTATTTTGTTGGGACAAAAAACCAAAGTTTCCTCTGTTATATTACTTTTTACTTTGTAATCTTAATTTTACAGATAATTACCAGAGTTTTCTGCTAAAATACAGATCTAAGCAAAATACTTCGTATTTTTTTATAACCAAAAAAGTTTTCTGTTTTGAGTAGTCTTTGTTTTTGTTACCAAACATCAAAATTTTATCTGTATATTTTTTTTTTTTGAGAAAAAGTTGAAAAAGTAGCAAAAAAAGTTATCAAATTTTTTTTTTTCAGAAATCTTATAAAAATTTTACAAAATAACATGCATTTGACTAAACTCTGTAAATTTACATATATTTTACAAATATATGTAAATTTACATAGTTTTCTTTGCTAAATGGTTTATTTAACCAATATTTTACTGGAAACTCTTTTACAGAGTTTTATAGTAAAATTACAGAGTTTTCTCTGTAAAAAAGCTTTCATATTTAGCCAATATTTTACTAGAAACTCTGTTAATTAACAGTTTTTTTTTGGCCAACATCATTTTACAGAGTTTTATAGTAAAATTACCAAGAAATGTTGCTAGCTGGAAAAGTATGGTGTAATCTGTTAAATTAGCAGAGTTTTTCTGTAATTTAACAGAGTTATTATTTTGAGTGTTGGAGTTCGTTATAACCGGATTTAATTGTAATATTATAAATTTAATAACATTCAATTTGCGATTCGTCAAAAACAAAATACAAATCATTAATGATTTAAAATTTGACAAATTTGTATTAGAAATTTCGTGTAAATCATAAAGATAAAGTGAGGACAGACAAGCGACAAGATAAAAATTTTAATCGGATTTTAATATCTAATTTATAAAAGAGGATGTAAATAATGAAATTCAATTATTTGAAATTAAAGTGCTAAGAAAATAACAAGTGATTTGCGAAAATTAAAGTGAAATTAAATAAAAAAAAAAACAAGTCAAATTCTAAAAGAATAAAAATAAAGAAAAATGCAATACCTTTTTACAAAACTGGTAATATTTAGTGAAAATTCAAAATCAAGATTTAAACATTTTAATTATTTTTTTTTTTTTTCAAATCAGTTAATTTTAGTGATCTACGTTGTTAATGTTAACAGCGATTGCAATATTTGTCAAGAAAAAAATAATCATGCCTGCCACAGTGAAAATACATATTCCTTATGTATAAATGGTAAAAATTAACTAAATTATAGTTTATGGGGGAAACTATGTATAAAAATTAGCTTTAAAAATATTCTAAAGACTTTGGCTGCGATTATGGATAACGGAGCTAGCTCACTTTTTTTTTAAAAAACATTTTTAAACCTCCTATTAAACTTTACTCATTTTGTCTTCTCGTGTATTGCGCATCGAAATATCACTCAGAAAATTATTTAAGTTACGAAATGTTGTACACTCAAAATAATAACTCTGTAAAATACTCTGTAAAATGACTGTAATCTCAATTCAACAGATATTTGACAGAGTTTTCTTCAAAATACAGATTTAAAGAAAATTCTTTGTATTTTGTTGTGACAAAAAAACAAAGTTTCCTCTGTAATATTACTTTTTACTTTGTAATCTTAATTTTACAGATAATTAACAGAGTTTTCTGCTAAAATACAGATTTAAGAAAAATACTTCGTATTTTTTTATAACCAAAAAAGTTTTTTAAATTATTGTTTTCTGTAAAGACAGTCGAGCTCAGGCTCTAATTATAATTATGTATTATAATTTTTTGATTTGTTATATGAGGCATTCCACACCAAATGTCCCGCTACAGAAAAACATGTGTCCCGTAAATTTCTGAATAGGTTGTTTGGATAGCCCTATATGTAACTAAGAAAATTGCGTTTTTGGTTTTTCAAATTTTCGAAAACTGGGCTTAGGAGGCGTGGTCAAATATTGGAAAAATGGTAAAATTTGTGGCGAGTTGCCTTGATTAAATATTTATCACATTAATACGGAATGCACCACAATGTCAAAAATTTACGTTCTTATATAGTTTTGTATGGACTATCGATTAAAATTTTTTGTTTTGGAAAATTTTCAGAACCCGTTCTGAAATTTTCCATTTTTTAAAAAAGTAAATTTATCGAAAATCTGGCCACTTTTTTTTTCTTTTTTATTTATTTTTTTAAAAGTTTAGATGTTTGTCCATCCACACAAAAAAAATCAAAAACACGTTCATCTTTTTTTTTCGAGAAAATCGCAATTGAACTTTAAATTTCATAACAATTTTGTTATTTGCATGTATTTCTTTGTTTTAAAGTTGCGAATGAGTAATATTAATTGCATAAATATTCGTCATACGCTCTGTTGACACAAGAAAATACAAGTAAATTACAAAATTGTTATGAAATTTAAAATTCAAATGCGATTTTCTCGAAAAAAACGAAAAATACATTTCTGATTTTTTTTGTGTGGATGGACAAACATCTAAACTTAAAAAAAAAAATTAAAAAAAAGAAAAAAAAGTGGCCGGATTTTTGATAAATTGACTTTTTTAAAAAATGGAAAACTTCAGAACGGGTTCTGAAAATGTTTCTTGGAAAAAAATTTTATTCGATAGCCCATACGAAACTATATAAGAATGTAAATTTTTAAGATTGTGGTGCATTTCGTTTTAATGTGATAAATATTTAATCAAGGCAACTCGCCACAAATTTGACCATTTTTCCAATATTTGACCACGCCTCCTAAGCCCAGTTTTTGAAAAATTGAAAAACCGAAAACGCAATTTTCTAAGTTCCATATAGGGCTATCCATACAAGCTATTCAGAAGTTTATGGTACACGTGTTTTTTTTCGCTGGACATTTGGTGTGGAATGCCTCATATATGGTTTTGAATTGAGAAAAGTGTGAAAGAAAAATTTTAATTTTTCTAAAAATTTAGACATCCTGGTTTGTTTCTTACTAGTTTCATATTATCCAGTTATAATAATCTTCAGAAAAACTTTTAATGTCAAATTTATTTAGTTAATAGTCAATAAAACTCTATATGTGAAAATTATTTACAGATCGCAGCCGACAAGGATTGAACTCATCATCATCTGTAATACTTTGCTATTAACTGCTTGTAACGTACAATCACTCTAGACCGATACGCCAAGTAGGCTGTTAAGCAAGTATCAACTAAGTAAATCTGATTTTTCCAATTCGAGTGTGGTTGTTGCTGTTGGTTTTTTCTTACAGAAGAGTTTGTTATTGTAATTTGTGTAAACAAACTTATTTTTAGTAATCATTATTCTTCTTCCTCTCCTTCATCAATTCTGATCTAAGTACTTATTTTTGCAAACATTGCCAGACATGATCTATATTTTAGACACAAATGTTAGGTGTTGCCATTTTTCCAAAGATACTGATTGCCACTTAGGGCGACTTATAGTTTTTTGTTTTGAGTAGTTTTTGTTTTTGTTACCAAACATCAAAATTTTATCTGTATATTTGTTATAAAAAAAAAATCTTTTCAGAAATCTTCTAAAAATTTTACAAAATAACATGCATTTAACAAAACTCTGTAAATTTACAGAGTTTTTTCTGTAAATTTTTTTTTTTGCATCAAATGCATTTTACAAATATAAGTAAATTTACATTGCATAGTTTTATTTGCTAAATGGTGGTTTATTTAACCAATATTTTACTAGAAACTCTGTAAATTAACAGTTTTTTTTTGCCAAATCATTTGACAGAGTTTTATAGTAAAATTACAGAGTTTTCTCTTTCAAAAAGCTTTCATATTTAACCAATATTTTACTATAAACTCTGTAAATTAACAGTTTTTTTTTTGTCAAAATCATTTTACTGAGTTTTTTAGTAAAATTACCAAGAAATGTTGTTAGCTGGAAAAGTATGGTGTACTCTGTTAAATTAGCAGAGTTTTTCTGTAATTTAACAGAGTTATAATTTTGAGTGTATATTTTACAGTAGTTAGTTGTTTTTAACTACAAATTCAGTTGTTTTTGTATGAAAAATATCAAACAACTATTTCTGTTAGTTATTTTAAGTCGTTGTTTTGAACAGCTAACAAAAAATTACTGTAATGTAGTAACAGTTAATTAAAGTAGTTAATATTATTTTTTTATCTCTGAAAAATTTTCAAAGTTTTTTTCCAAAAAATAAAAATAAATGTTCTATTTATTATATTTTTTTGGCGTTAGCCAAGTGTATTTAATTTGTTGTTTGTGTTTTTCTGATTGAAGAAGAAAATTGTGTCTTCTAAAGATGTTCGTTTCTTTTAATTTTTCACAACATGTAAAAAAAAAAATGGAAAAAATTTGGTCTTCAATTTTTTCTCTGAAAATTTTTTTGAAAAAAAAAAATTATATATTTTTGATTATTATTTGATTATTTTATTTTTACTATATGTTAGTTTTTTTGACTATAAATGTAAGTAGTTTTTACTACATAAGTCAGTTGTTTTTTGCCAGTTAAAATAACTAACATTGTTAGTTGATTTAACTGTAAAAGTAGTTGACCCCAAAACAACTTACAAAGTAGTTATTTTAACTGACATTTTCAGTTGATTTTACTAACATAATTTTTTGAGTGTAGGACAACATAAAGAATATCTAGGGCTTATATTCAAAACCCTCTATGTTTCATTTTCACGAAAATTACTTTTTGATGGCAAAATATTCAGTAAAACGGCCCTCATCTATCGTGTAAAATTCAGAACAAAAATATTTTTTTTTTTTGCTATTTTCTTGGAATTTTTGGTTTTCTCTATCTCTGACACAATTAATTTTTCTGAATGTAAAACCCTCTATCTTTTCAAATAATTAATTTAAAAATATATTTTTTTTTAATAATTCCATCATGTTTTCATACTAAATTTTGCATACTGAACATGAATTTGTCAAAAAATTCCAGAACCACGATTTTGGATAGGCCCTCGATATATTCATTCGTGATCGACTCAAAGACATTCTAGCGATATCGTCCATCTGCGGAAGACATGATAAAGTTCAAAGTAAAACAAAATTATGGCTATAGGCTGCTTTAGTTTGTAAATGTGTAAAGTCGAATCTGGCGGAAGAAGTTCCTTCCTGAAGAACTAAATAATTTTTTGAAAATGTAATTTTTTTTTTATATTTTTTTATAATTTTATCAAAGCAAATTAGAAATTTTTATGTCAGAAGAAGTTCAAAGTCCTACACTTAGACCTAGAGGATTAGAAAATGCCTTTTGTTTGACCCGCCCACTTTTGGGGGCGTAGATATAAATTACACTGTGGTCGAATTTGACACTTTTTTAACTAGCTGGGCACCCTGGTAAGTTAATTCGAGTACGCTGAATTCAATGGTGCTAGCCGTTTTTCGAAGTTATCGCTCGTATTCACGATTTTAAATTTTAATACTCAAATACAATTAAAACGCTATTTTTAAACTGTTTATTTTTTCGCGAAAAATATTTTTTGTTCGCGAGAAAATCTTATTTTTCGTGAAAAAATTAGTTTAATGCATTTTTTTTTAAGTTTGATTTGAATTTACAATACCCATCTGGTAAAGCGTGTTCGTGGAAATATACACACAAAAAAAAACGTGTCAGAAAAAAAATTAGGACAAGTTTCGAAATCCCATTTTACCAATATTTGACAGTTTTCCTTGTTTTTTAACAAAAAGTTTTCGATCGAAATTTACAATTGTTTGTACAAATTCCCAAGGTTTTTTTTTCCAAAAAAAAATCTAGTAAATTCACGAGATTTCCTTGTAAGTTTAATTGCACCAAAAAATTTTTAAATTTACAATTTTATTGCTAAAAATCTTGTAAAATTACGAAAAACCTCGTAATTTTACTAGGAATTCTCGTAAAATAGGAGATAGCAAAAAACCTAAAAAAAATTTGTAAATTTACAATTTTATTGGTAAAAAGCTTGTAAAATTACAAAATTATTGGTAAAAAGCTTGTAAAATTACAAGGAATTGTTGTCAAATAGAAGGTAGCAAAAAAAAGTTACAAACCTTTCTTATCGTTTTACAAGGATTTTTTTGAGTGTACACTCAAAAAAAAAGTTAACTAAAATCTGGGAAAATTAACTAAGTTTTGAGAAAAAGAGGGAATGATTTGGCTCCAAAGATTTTTTTTCTCGGTTTTAGTTCATAATTTTCCCAAAAATAAGGAAAACAAAGTTATTTAATTTTAAGCCAATTTTAACTAGAAAATGGGAAAAATTATACTTCACATTTTAGAAAAAGATTCGGTCTAGACCCTGGACCCATGGGATCGGACCCCATTTAACTCGAGACCCCGTTGGGTCCTCTAAGGGTCCCCATAGATTTTGAACCAAAACTTGTGTCCGTTTCGCTCTAACTTGCTTAGTTTTTGAGATACGGTAATAAGGGGCCTGATAGGGTCTTGAGAATCTTAAAAACCGGATAACTCAAAAACTATTAATCGGAGGGCTTTCGGGTATTTTGCGGAAGTGTTCTACAAGTCAAGAGCTACAAAAATGCCGTTGGACGTTTTCTCGTGTTGGCAGTATTTACCGAGATATGTGTTTATATAAAATCTCGGGAATTTCAAATTTTAGATCTAAAATTAGGGTCTTGAGACCCCGACAGATATGCAGAGCTAGGCTATTCCATATTTTTCTTTGTAGTCTTTCTTTTGAAAATTTCATCCGTTTCGCTCTATCTCGCTTAGTTTTCGAGATATCGCCATTTTGAATTTTTAACTAAATTCTAAGAAGTTATTTACTAAATTCTCAGAAGTCATTAACTAAATTCTAAGAAGTACACTTCCTCAATTCAAAGAAGAGAAATACGATGATGTTTTTTTTAGTAAATTTTAACTAAACTTGAACTAAACTGTTTTTTAAGAAATATGTCTTAAAAATAAAGATACGATTTTTAGATAAGTCCATGAAGATAAATTCGATTTTACGTAAGAGTTAAATTCGAAATGACGTAACAACATGAAGATAAATTCGATTTAACGTAAAAGTTAAATTCGATATGACGGAACAACTTGGTGATATATTTAACAGTTAAATTCGATTTCAGGTAAAAGTGTGAAGAAAAATCGTAAAAATTGTTTTAAAAAATGTTCTGTGAAAGGGGAATTGTAGTAGAAGGCAAAAGTAAAAATTCTATTAAGTTAATTGACACGGGGCCAAATCCTCTCAAGAAATGTAAGGGCACAAAAACTTAAATAACCGAAACCTGAAAAAGAATATACATATTCTGCGAATGAAATATTGTAGTACAGGGCAAAAGTAATGATTCTCATAAATTTTATTGACGCAGGTCTTTCCTGTGGCTCACAGTGGGCCAAATCCTCTCCTGAAATGTTAGGGCACAAAAAATTTAATAACCAAAGCCTTAAAAAATCAATACATTTTCTGTTAATGGAGAATTGTAACAGAGGACAAAAGTAATAATTCCTATAAATTTTATTGACGCAGGTCTTTCCTTTTGTTCACATTGGGCCAAATCCTCTCCAGAAATGTTAGGGCACAAAAAATGTAATAACCAAAGCCTGAAAAATAATATACATATTCTGTGAATGAAGAATTATATTAGAGGGCAGAAGTAATAATTCCTATAAATTTGATTGACGCAGGTCCTTCCGTTTGCTCACAGTGGGCCAAATCCCCTCCTGAAATACAAGGGCATAAAAAAAAATAACCAAAGCCTGAAAAAGAATATACATATTCTGCGAATGAAGAATTGTAGTAGAGTGCAGAAGTAATGTTTCCTTTAAATTTTATTGACGCAGGTCTTTCCTGTGCCTCACAGTGGGACAAATCCTCCAGAAATGCAAGGGCACAAAAAATTAAATAATCAAAGCCTGAAAAAGAATATGCATATTCTTTGAATGAAGAATTATAGTAGAGGGCAGAAGTCATGTTTCCTATAAATTTTATTGACGCAGGTCTTTCCAGTGGCTCACAGTGGGCCAAGTCCTCCCCAGAAATGTAAGGGCACAACAAATTTAATAACCAAAGCCTAAAAAAGTATATACATTTTTTGTTAATAGGGAATTATAACAGAGGACAAAAGTAATAATTCCTATAAATTTTATTGACGCAGGTCTTTCCTTTTGTTCACATTGGGCCAAATCTCCCCAGAAAAGTAAGGGCACAAAAAATTTAATAACCAATGCGTGAAAAATAATATGCATATTCTGTGAATGAAGAATTATATTAGAGTGCAGAAGTAATGTATCCTATAAATTTTATTGACGCAGGTCTTTCCTGTGGCTCACAGTAGGCCAAATCCTCTCCAGAAATGTAAGGGCACAAAAAATTGAATAACCAAAGCCTGAAAAGTATATACATTTTCTGTTAATGGAGAATTGTAACAGAGGACAAAAGTAATAATTTCTACAAATTTTATTGACGCAGGTCTTTCCTGTGGCTCACAGTGGGTCAAATGCTCTCCAGAAATGCAAGCGCAAAAAAAATTAAATAATCAAAGCCTAAAAAAGAATATGCATATTCTGTGAATGAAGAATTATAGTAGATGGCAGAAGTAATGTTTCCTATAAATTTTATTGACGCAGGTCTTTCCTGTGGCTCACAGTGGGCCAAATCCTCTCCAGAAATGTAAAGGCACAAAAAAATTAATAACCAAAGCCTAAAAAAGTACATACATATTCTGTTAATGGAAAATTGTAACAGGAGACAAAAGTAATAGTTTCTATAAATTTTATTGACGCAGGTCTTTCCTTTTGTTCGCATTGGGCCAAATCCTCCCCAGAAACGTAAGGGAACAAAAAATTTGATAAGCAAAGCCTGAAAAAGAATATACATATTCTGTGAATAAGGAAATGCAGAAGAAGGCAAAAGTAATGATTCCTATAAATTAGATTGACGCAGGTCTTTCCGTTTGATCACAGTGGGTCAAATCCTCTCAAGAATTGTATGGGCCCATAAAATGGAATACCCATGCCTAAAAAAATATATACATATTCAGTTAATAGAGAACTGTAACAGAGGACGAAGTAATAATTCCTATAAATTTTATTGACGCAGGTCTTTCCTTTTGTTCACATTGGGCCAAATCCTCTCCAGAAATGTAAGGGCACAAAAAATTGAATAACCAATGCCTGAAAAAGTATATACATTTTCTGTTAATGGAGAATTGTAACAAAGGACAAAAGCAATAATTCCTATAAATTTTTTGACGCAGGTTTTCCCTTTTGTTCACATTGGGCCAAATCCTCCCCAGAAAAGTAAGGGTACAAAAAATTTAATAACCAATGCCTGAAAAATAATATGCATATTCTGTGAATGAAGAATTATAGTAAAGTGCAGAAGTAATGTATCCTATAAATTTTATTGACGCAGGTCTTTCCTATGGCTCACAGTGGGCCAAATCCTCTCCAGAAATGTAAGGGCACAAAAAATTGAATAACCAATGCCTGAAAAAGTATATACATTTTCTGTTAATGGAGAATTGTAACAAAGGACAAAATCAATAATTCCTATAAATTTTATTGACGCAGGTCTTTCCTGTGGATCACAGTGGGCCAAATCCTCTCCAGAAATGCAAAGGCACAAAAAATTAAATAACCAAAGCCTGAAAAAGAATATGCATATTCTGTGAATGAAGAATTAGAGTAGAGTGCAGAAGCAATGTATCCTATAAATTTTATTGACGCAGGTCTTTCCTGTGGCTCACAGTGGGCCAAATCCTCTCCAGAACTGTAAGGGCACAAAAAATTGAATAACCAAAGCCTAAAAAAGTATATACATTTTCTCTTAATATAGAATTGTAACAGAGGATAAAAGTAATAATTTGTATAAATTTTATTGACGCAGGTCGTTCCTTTTGTTCACATTGGGCCAAATCCTCCCCAGAAAAGTAAGGGTACAAAAAATTTAATAACCAATGCCTAAAAAAGAATATGCATATTCTGTGAATGAAGAATTAGAGTAGAGTGCAGAAGCAATGTATCCTATAAATTTTATTGACGCAGGTCATTCCTGTGGCTCACAGTGGGCCAAGTCCTCCCCAGAAATGTAAGGGCACAACAAATTTAATAACCAAAGCCTAAAAAAGTATATACATTTTTTGTTAATAGGGAATTATAACAGAGGACAAAAGTAATAATTCCTATAAATTTTATTGACGCAGGTCTTTCCTTTTGTTCACATTGGGCCAAATTCCTCCCCAGAAAAGTAAGGGTACAAAAAATTTAATAACCAATGCCGGAAAAAGAATATACATATTATGTGAATGAAGAATTGTAGCTTAGGGCAGAAGTAATGGTTCCTATTTATTTTATTGACGCAGGTCTTTCCGTTTGCTCACAGTGGGCCAAATCCTCTCCAGAAATGTAAGGGCACAAAAAATTGAATGACCAATGCCTTAAAAAAGTATATACATTTTCTGTTAATAGAGAATTATAACAGAGGACAAAAGTAATAATTTGTATAAATTTTATTGACGCAGGTCTTTCCTGTGGCTCACAGTGGGCCAAATCCTCTCCAGAAATGCAAGGGCACAAAAATTGAAGTAACCAAAGCCTGAAAAAGAATATGCATATTCTGTGAATGAAGAATTATAGTAGAGTGCAGAAGTAATGTTTCCTATAAATTTTATTGGCGCAGGTCTTTCCTTTTGCTCACATTGGGCCAAATCCTCCCCAGAAATGTTAGGGCACAAAAAATTTAATAACCAAAGCCTAAAAAAATCAATACATTTTCTGTTAATGGAGAATTGTAACAGAGGACAAAAGTAATAATTCCTATAAATTTTATTGACGCAGGTCTTTCCTTTTGTTCACATTGGGCCAAATCCTCTCCAGAAATGTTAGGGCACAAAAAATTTAATAACCAAAGCCTGAAAAA
Source organism: Pegoplata infirma (assembly GCA_963921195.1). Lineage (NCBI taxonomy): Eukaryota > Metazoa > Arthropoda > Insecta > Diptera > Anthomyiidae > Pegoplata > Pegoplata infirma. The sequence goes on from OY992539.1 coordinate 105,266,456, forward strand.
TAATATACATATTCTGTGAATGAAGAATTATATTAGAGGGCAGAAGTAATAATTCCTATAAATTTGATTGACGCAGGTCTTTCCGTTTGCTCACAATGGGCCAAATCCTCTCCAGAAATACAAGGGCATAAAAAAAAAATAACCAAAGCCTGAAAAAGAATATACATATTCTGCGAATGAAGAATTGTAGTAGAGTGCAGAAGTAATGTTTCCTTTAAATTTTATTGACGCAGGTCTTTCCTGTGCCTCACAGTGGGACAAATCCTCTCCAGAAATGTAAAGGCACAAAAAATTTAATAACCAATGCCTGAAAAAGAATATACATATTCTGTGAATGAAGGATTATATAAGAGTGCAGAAGTAATGTTTCCTATAAATTTTATTGACGCAGGTCTTTCCTGTGGCTCACAGTAGGCCAAATCCTCTCCAGAAATGTAAAGGCACAAAAATTTAATAACCAAAGCCTAAAAAAGTATATACATTTATGGTTAATAGAGAATTATAACAGAGGACAAAAGTAATAATTCCTATAAATTTTATTGACGCAGGTCTTTCCTGTGGCTCACAGTGTGCCAAATCCTCTCTAGAAATGCAAGGGCACAAAAATTTAAGTAACAAAAGCCAGAAAAAGAATATGCATATTCTGTGAATGAAGAATTATAGTAGAGTGCAGAAGTAATGTTTCCTATAAATTTTATTGGCGCAGGTCTTTCCTTTTGCTCACATTGGGCCAAATCCTCCCCAGAAAAGTAAGGGTACAAAAAATTTAATAACCAATGTTTGAAAAAGAATATGCATATTCTGTGAATGAAGAATTAGAATAGAGTGCAGAAGTAATGTATCCTATAAATTTTATTGACGCAGGTCTTTCCTGTGGCTCACAGTGGGCCAAATCCTCTCCAGAAATGTAAAGGCACAAAAAATTTAATAACCAAAGCCAAAAAAAGTATATACATATTCTGTTAATAGAGAATTGTAACAGAGGACAAAAGTAATAATTCCTATAAATTTTATTGACGCAGGCAGGTCTTTCCTGTGGCTCACAGTGGGCCAAATCCTCTCCAGAAATGCAATGGAACAAAAAATTTAATAACCAATGCCTGAAAAAGAATATGCATATTCTGTGAATGAAAAATTATATAAGAGTGGAGAAGTAATGTATCCTATAAATTTTATTGACGCAGGTCTTTCCTGTGGCTCACAGTGGGCCAAATCCTCTCCAGAAATGTAAGGGCACAAAAAATTGAATAACCAAAGCTGAAAAAGTATATACATTTTCTGTGAATGGAGAATTGTAACAGAGGACAAAAGTAATAATTTCTACAAATTTTATTGACGCAGGTCTTTCCTGTGGTTCACAGTGGGCCAAATCCTCTCCAGAAATGCAAGGGCACAAAAAATTGAATAACCAAAGCCCGAAAAAGAATATGCATATTCTGTTAATGGAGAATTGTAACAGAGGATAAAAGTAATAATTCCTATAAATTTTATTGACGCAGGTCGTTCCTTTTGTTCACATTGGGCCAAATCCTCCCCAGAAAAGTAAGGGCACAAAAAATTTAATAACCAATGCCTGAAAAAGAATATGCATATTCTGTGAATGAAGAATTAGAGTAGAGTGCAGAAGTAATGTATCCTATAAACTTTATTGACGCAGGTCTTTCCTGTGGCTCACAGTGGGCCAAATCCTCTCCAGAAATGTAAGGGCACAAAAAATTTAATAACCAAAGCCTAAAAAAGTATATACATTTTCTGTTAATAGAGAATTGTAACAGAGGACAAAAGTAATAATTTCTATAAATTTTATTGACGCAGGTCTTTCCTGTGGCTCACAGTGGGCCAAATCCTCTCCAGAAATGCAAGGGCACAAAAAATTAAATAATCGAAGCCTGAAAAAGAATATGCATATTCTGTGAATGAAGAATTAGAGTAGAGTGCAGAAGTAATGTATCCTATAAATTTTATTGACGCAGGTCTTTCCTGTGGCTCACAGTGGGCCAAATCCTCACCAGAAATGTAAAGGCACAAAAAATTTAATAACCAAAGCCAAAAAAGTATATACATTAAGGGTGGGATAGTGTTGTGTGAGATTTTAAGCAGCAATATTTGGAAGCGCTAGAACCGCTCATTTTGTGAGGTTGGTAAAAAAAGTGTATGAGCCAAAAAATGGGGGAGGTCGGATAGGATCTAGGGGTCGCTCATCGGGGTCAAAGTTGGGCGTAGAGGGGAAAAAATCCACAAAAAGCCCCAAAACTCCCCTGGTTTTGCTCCTAGAGGGGTCAAATGTGAGACCGGCCCCCATTATTTTTTCTTTCTGAACACTTTTGCCAAATATACCTAAGCCCTATCTCCAATCCCTAAGGGGGGTCCCATACAAAGGTTCAATTTTTAAAAAATCTTTCTTCTACCGCTTTAGCTGTCCTAGAAGTCACCCTAGAGGAATCAAATGTATTACCGACCCCAATATTTTTTCATCCCCAACATTTTCTTAGAGCATACCTACCCCCTATCTTCAATCCTTAGGGTGGTCCCCATACATTTTTTTTATTTTTTTTTTAAATTGTCATATTAAATCAGCTCCTACCGGTCCAATGGTGCCTCCTAGAGGGGTCATTATCAAGACCAACTCCCATTAATTTTTAGCCCCCAACACTTCTTCTGAACATACCAATTCCATATCTCCAATTCCTAAGGGGTCTCCCACACAAAACGACATTTTTGTAAATCTTGCTCCCACCGCTCTAACTATCGCAGGGGTGATCCTAGAGAAGTTAAATGTGTGACCGACCCCCAATATTTTTTCAGCCCCAACATTTTCCCCAAACAAACCTACCCTCTATTTTTAAGCCTTAAGGGTGTCCCCACACAATTTTTTATTTTTAAAATTTTTTTTTATAAAATTTGCGCCTACCGCTCCCACTGTACCTTTTAGGGGCGGGAAATGCAGACTGACCCTCATTAATTTTGGCCCCCTACATTTTTTCTGAACATACCTACGCCGTATTTTCACTTTGTAGGGGTGCTCCCCTGGGAAAAACTAAGTGTTTGAAACCAAATTCGGCAAAACGTCTGGACCAGGAGTGCTAATGTTTGCGCGTTTTAAAGAGCAGTGGGAAAATATAAAAGACAAACCGTACAGTCTTGGCATATAAGATGAGGAAGTGGCAGGCAACATACCAGCTCAAGTCCAAACTGACATCAAGTTGTTTTGTTGGGCTCATATAAAAGAAAAGCAACCCAGAGACGACTAGAAGGAGTTTCTTGAAATTGTTTTATTATACCTTGGGGAAAATATTCCTAATAAGCATTTTAGCCCACCAGGACCCATCAGTCATGCTCGATGGATGGCAAAAGGCATATATTGCCTAAAAATGTTTTTGTTCCGAAAATATATCGGTTTGGCCAAAAAAGAATTAAATGCACTTCTTGATGTGACCGTTTTCATCATAACAATTTACGTAAAAGCTTGGTTTAGCGCTACCAAAGCAATAGAAGCTCCAAATAATGATTTGAATTTTTTGAAAGCGATTGCCAATTATGCTTCAATTGATAAGATTCTGTCGCAACGATTGGTCAAGAGATTCTGTGGACATCTCTGGTATCTCAGTGGCGAAGCTGTTGCTCTCACACTATTTGATCCGAATATCTCTTGTGAAATAATACGAAAAATGTCGAATGCAACTCGTATATTTGAAGAAGAGAAAGAGGAATTGGAGGAAGAGTTATCTGACTATGAGATGGACGAATCGTATAACGAAGACAGCGAGGATGAAGAAGACGATGATATCGGGGAAGAAGATGCCTCAGAGGATAGCGGCGACAGTGGCAACAAGGATTGTAATCCTCCAGTACATGTTGTTGGATTCGAAGGTGTGAAAAGAATTAACATAGCATCGAAACAAGTGAATCAAGAACTCATGAAAACTGATTTAAGCCACTACGTCACACCTGAGACTCCAAAATTTTTTGCACGCTTCGGAATAACAACAAATTTCATTGCTTCCGATCCAAATACTTGGGAAAATCGTCTGGACTACCAGCGAGCGCTGCAAATATTACGTAAATTACATGTTGTCAACGACGCTGCCGAAAGAGGCGTAAAATTAATAGAAGACTATAACAACGTGTTGTGCCGTAACGAGGAGGAAAAAATAGTTTTGCTTCAGGTCGTGGCCGAAAATCGGAAACAATATCCATCACACGATAAAAATAAATTAATTTGATTTATAGTTATATTATTTATTATTTTTTATTATTTTCAAGTTAAAAAAAATATTTTTTTACGCTTAACAAAAGTAACTATTAAATTACAAATTAAAGACCTCGGATTTCTCGATAAAATAAATAAAAAAATTGTGGGGTAACACCTTGAAGATAGAGGGTAGGTATGTTTGAAGAAAATGTTTTGGCTAAAAAAATAAATGGACAGGTCATACATTTGACTTCTCTACATACATTACTAATTTAGTTTTCCCCAGGGGAGCACCCCTACAAAGTGGAAATACGGCGTAGGTATGTTCAGAAAAAATGTAGGGGGCAAAAATTAATGGGGGTCAGTCTGCATTTACCGTTCCTAAAAGGCAGAATGGGAGCGGTAAGCGCAGATTTTATAAAAAAAAATTAAAAAATAAAAAAAATGTGTGGGGACACCCTTAAGGCTTTAAAATAGAGGGTAGGTTTGTTTGGGGAAAATGTTGGGGCTGAAAATATATTGGGGGTCGGTCACACATTTAACTTCTCTAGGGTCACCCCTGCGATAGTTAGAGCGGTGAGAGCAAGTTTTACAAAAATGTCATTTTGTGTGGGAGACCCCTTAGGAATTGAAGATATGGAATTGGTATGTTCAGAAGAAGTGTTGGGGGCTAAAAATTAATGGGGGTTGGTCTTGATAATGACCCCTCTAGGAGGCACCATTGGACCGGTAGGAGCTGATTTAATATGACAATTTAAAAAAAAAATAAAACAAAATGTATGGGGACCACCCTAAGGATTGAAGATAGGGGGTAGGTATATTCTAAGAAAATGTTGGGGTTGAAAAAATATTGGGGGTCGGTCATACATTTGATTCCTCTAGGGTGACTTCTAGAACAGCTAGAGCGGTAGGAGCAAGATTTTTTAAAAATTGAACCTTTGTATGGGAACCCCCTTAGGGATTGGCGATAGGGCTTAGGTATGTTTGGCAAAAGTGTTCAGGGTGAAAAAATAATGGGGGCCGGTCTCACATTTGACCCCTCTAGGAGTAAAACCAGGGGAGTTTTGGGCCTTTTTGTGGATTTTTTCCCCTCTACGCCCAACTTTGACCCCGATGAGCGACCCCTAGATCCTATCCGATCTGCCCCATTTTTTGGCCCATGCATTTTTTTTACGAACCTCACAAAATAAGCGGTTCTAGCGTGTCGAAATCGAAAACTCGTGCACTATCCCACCCCTAATATACATATTCTGTTAATAGAGAATTGTAACAGAGGACAAAAGTAATAATTCCTATAAATTTTATTGACGCAGGTCTTTCCTGTGGCTCACAGTGGGCCAAATCCTCTCCAGAAATGCAAGGGCACAAAAAATTTAATAACCAATGCCTGAAAAAGAATATGCATATTCTGTGAATGAAAAATTATATAAGAGTGCAGAAGTAATGTTTCCTTTAAATTTTATTGACGCAGGTCTTTCCTGTGCCTCACAGTGGGCCAAATCCTCTCCAGAAATGCAAGGGCACAAAAAATTAAATAATCAAAGCCTGAAAAAGAATATGCATATTCTGTGAATGCAGAATTATAGTAGAGGGCAGAAGTAATGTTTCCTATAAATTTTATTGACGCAGGTCTTTCCTTTTGTTCACATTGGGCCAAATCCTCCCCAGAAAAGTAAGGGCACAAAAAATTTAATAACCAATGCCTGAAAAAGAATATGCATATTCTGTGAATAAAAAATTATATAAGAGTGCAGAAGTAATGTATCCTATAAATTTTGTTGACGCAGGTCTTTCCTGTGGCTCACAGTGGGCCAAATCCTCTCCAGAAATGTAAGGGCACAAAAAATTGAATAACCAAAGCCTGAAAAAGTATATACATTTTCTGTTAATGGAGGATTGTAACAGAGGACAAAAGTAATAATTTCTACAAATTTTATTGACGCAGGTCTTTCCTTTTGTTCACATTGGGCCAAATCCTCTCCAGAAATGTAAGGGCACAAAAAATTGAATAACCAATGCCTAAAAAAGTATATAAATTTTCTGTTAATGGAGAATTATAACAGAGGACAAAAGTAATAATTCCTATAAATTTTATTGACGCAGGTCTTTCCTTTTGTTCACATTGGGCCAAATCCTCCCCAGAAAGGTAAGGGCACAAAAAATTTAATAAACAATGCCTGAAAAAGAATATGCATATTCTGTTAATGGAGAATTGTAACAGAGGATAAAAGTAATAATTCCTATAAATTTTATTGACGCAGGTCGTTCCTTTTGTTCACATTGGACATTGTTCATTTATAGGATACATTACTTCTGCACTCTACTCTGATTCTTCATTCACAGAATATGCATATTCTTTTTCAGGCATTGGTTATTAAATTTTTTGTGCCCTTACTTTTCTGGGGAGGATTTGGCCCAATGTGAACAAAAGGAACGACCTGCGTCAATAAAATTTATAGGAATTATTACTTTTATCCTCTGTTACAATTCTCCATTAACAGAATATGCATATTCTTTTTCAGGCTTTGGTTATTTAATTTTTTGTGCCCTTGCATTTCTGGAGAGGATTTGGCCCACTGTGAGCCACAGGAAAGACCTGCGTCAATAAAATTTGTAGAAATTATTACTTTTGTCCTCTGTTACAATTCTCCATTCACAGAAAATGTATATACTTTTTCAGCTTTGGTTATTCAATTTTTTGTGCCCTTACATTTCTGGAGAGGATTTGGCCCACTGTGAGCCACAGGAAAGACCTGCGTCAATAAAATTTATAGGATACATTACTTCTCCACTCTTATATAATTTTTCATTCACAGAATATGCATATTCTTTTTCAGGCATTGGTTATTAAATTTTTTGTTCCATTGCATTTCTGGAGAGGATTTGGCCCACTGTGAGCCACAGGAAAGACCTGCGTCAATAAAATTTATAGGAATTATTACTTTTGTCCTCTGTTACAATTTTCTATTAACAGAATATGTATATACTTTTTTTTGGCTTTGGTTATTAAATTTTTTGTGCCTTTACATTTCTGGAGAGGATTTGGCCCACTGTGAGCAACAGGAAAGACCTGCGTCAATAAAATTTATAGGATACATTACTTCTGCACTCTACTCTAATTCTTCATTCACAGAATATGCATATTCTCTTTCAGGCATTGGTTATTAAATTTTTTGTACCCTTACTTTTCTGGGGAGGATTTGGCCCAATGTGAACAAAAGGAACGACCTGCGTCAATAAAATTTATAGGAATTATTACTTTTATCCTCTGTTACAATTCTCCATTAACAGAATATGCATATTCTTTTTCAGGCTTTGGTTATTTAATTTTTTGTGCCCTTGCATTTCTGGAGAGGATTTGGCCCACTGTGAGCCACAGGAAAGACCTGCGTCAATAAAATTTGTAGAAATTATTACTTTTGTCCTCTGTTACAATTCTCCATTAACAGAAAATGTATATACTTTTTCAGGCTTTGGTTATTAAATTTTTTGTGCCTTTACATTTCTGGAGAGGATTTGGCCCACTGTGAGCCACAGGAAAGACCTGCGTCAATAAAATTTATAGGATACATTGCTTCTGCACTCTACTCTAATTCTTCATTCACAGAATATGCATATTCTTTTTTAGGCATTGGTTATTAAATTTTTTGTACCCTTACTTTTCTGGAGAGGATTTGGCCCACTGTGAGCCACAGGAAAGACCTGCGTCAATAAAATTTATAGGAATTATTACTTTTGTCCTCTGTTACAATTCTCTATTAACAGAAAATGTATATACTTTTTTAGGCTTTGGTTATTAAATTTTTTGTGCCTTTACATTTCTGGAGAGGATTTGGCCCACTGTGAGCCACAGGAAAGACCTGCGTCAATAAAATTTATAGGATACATTACTTCTGCACTCTACTCTGATTCTTCATTCACAGAATATGCATATTCTTTTTCAGGCATTGGTTATTAAATTTTTTGTGCCCTTACTTTTCTGGGGAGGATTTGGCCCAATGTGAACAAAAGGAACGACCTGCGTCAATAAAATTTATAGGAATTATTACTTTTATCCTCTGTTACAATTCTCCATTAACAGAATATGCATATTCTTTTTCAGGCTTTGGTTATTTAATTTTTTGTGCCCTTGCATTTCTGGAGAGGATTTGGCCCACTGTGAGCCACAGGAAAGACCTGCGTCAATAAAATTTGTAGAAATTATTACTTTTGTCCTCTGTTACAATTCTCCATTAACAGAAAATGTATATACTTTTTCAGGCTTTGGTTATTCAATTTTTTGTGCCCTTACATTTCTGGGGAGGATTTGGCCCACTGTGAGCCACAGGAAAGACCTGCGTCAATAAAATTTATAGGAAACATTACTTCTGCCCTCTACTATAATTCTTCATTCACAGAATATGCATATTCTTTTTCAGGCTTTGATTATTTAATTTTTTGTGCCCTTGCATTTCTGGAGAGGATTTGTCCCACTGTGAGGCACAGGAAAGACCTGCGTCAATAAAATTTAAAGGAAACATTACTTCGGCACTCTACTACAATTCTTCATTCGCAGAATATGTATATTCTTTTTTAGGCTTTGGTTATTTTTTTTATGCCCTTGCATTTCTGGAGAGGATTTGGCCCACTGTGAGCAAACGGAAAGACCTGCGTCAATCAAATTTATAGGAATTATTACTTCTGCCCTCTAATATAATTCTTCATTCACAGAATATGTATATTATTTTTCAGGCTTTGGTTATTAAATTTTTTGTGCCCTAACATTTCTGGAGAGGATTTGGCCCAATGTGAACAAAAGGAAAGACCTGCGTCAATAAAATTTATAGGAATTATTACTTTTGTCCTCTGTTACAATTCTCCATTAACAGAAAATGTATATACTTTTTTAGGCTTTGGTTATTAAATTTTTTGTGCCCTAACATTTCAGGAGAGGATTTGGCCCACTGTGAGCCACAGGAAAGACCTGCGTCAATAAAATTTATGAGAATCGTTACTTTTGCCCTGTACTACAATATTTCATTCACAGAATATGTATATTCTTTTTCAGGTTTCGGTTATATAAGTTTTTGTGCCCTTACATTTCTTGAGAGGATTTGGCCCCGTGTCAATTAACTTAATAGGATTTTTTACTTTGCCTTCTACTACAATTCCCCTTTCACAGAACATTTAAAACAATTTTTACGATTTTTCTTCACACTTTTACCTGAAATCGAATTTAAATATTAAATATATCACCAAGTTGTTCCGTCATATCGAATTTAACTTTTACGTTAAATCGAATTTATCTTCATGTTGTTACGTCATTTCGAATTTAACTCTTACGTAAAATCGAATTTATCTTCATGGACTTTTTTTAGATTTGTGGAAAATTTCTTTGGCAGTAAGAATTTTTTTCCTAATATTTAAAAAATCCATTTAAAGAAAACTTTGAACTAATTATAAGTAAATGAACTAAAATTTTTTCCTCAGAGTTAAGAAAATTTCTCATTTTTAAGTTAAATTTAACTAAATTTTAGGAAAATTCATGATAAATTTTCAAAGACATTTTTTCCTTAAATTTAGTTATGTCTTTTTTATCAGTGTACTAAATCCTATTGTAATATAAGTTTTTTTCAAAGTAAGCGTTTTTATTAACGATAATCGCAATTTTTTTTTTTTTTTTATTTTCAAGTAAAAGAAACAATGTTTTATACCATATTTAGACAATTGCTGATTTTCTGTCATCTAAACTCTATTAAATGTACAAAAAAATAAGATAGCACTCACTTTAAGTTTTATTCGCGGAATTTTTTTTTTCGCTATTTTTATTTTATTTTGATATTAATTTATGAAAATGTTTAGAATACGACATATTACAGAAACAAATTTTTTTGAAAAAAAAAAAAAATTCGCGGAATTTTTTTTTCGCGAAAAAAAACAATGCGTTTTTTAAATTTATACTAAAAAATTATCCCAAAAGCAAAAAAATAAAATTTTGGTACTTTATCGTAGCATTATAATTTTAAATCGCGAATACGAGCGCTAACTTTGAAAAACGGCTAGCACCATTGAATTCACCGAACCCGAATTAACTTCGGAAAGGTGCCCAGCTTGTTAATTTTTGAGACTAGCACAAGGTTATTAATTATACCCTGCACCACTCTGTGGTGAGTTTCTGCTGATATTTGTAACTAACCGAAATATTGGTCCTAGACCCACTGTCAAGTATACCGATCAACTTTTTAAGTTTTCCAAACGATATCCGTCCGTTTGTTACGTAGTGGATCGAAAGTACCGGTCAAAAAGTAAAAATAATCATCCAAAAAAAATTCACAAAACGCGATATAACGCCAAAAATAGAAATGAAGGGTTATACCGCTTTATATAAATTATAATTATTAGGGATGAGATTTCCATTCAAATGCATGTTTTTTGTCAATAGTCTAAAAACGATATCGACCAATTATCTTTCCGAATCAAGAAATTTGCGTTAAAATGGCATGAATTTGTTTTTGCATATTTTGGTGAAAACGCATATTTTTGCATATTTTGGTTTTAAATACATTTTTTTGTGCATATTTCAAACTTTTAAGTGCATATTTTTGCATATTTTGGCATAAATTAGCAAAAACACAAATTAAAATTTATTTGTTTCAAAACTTTAAAATTTTAAAAATTTATTTTGAAAAAGAAAAATTGTTTTTTTGTTCCTTTTAATTTTTTTTATAGATATTCCTAATTTCTAAAAAATCTTGCTTACATATAAAGTTTTAAATGTTACTAAGTATTTAAACACGGCGCTATTTTTTGCATTTGAAGAAGTTTTTCCTATGAAAATAGGATTTTTATTGCACACATTTTATTTTTAGTGCATATTTTTAGGGTTTTAAGGGAATATTTTGACTTTTTTGAACGCGAATGTTGCAAAAAGAAAAAATAACCATTTTTTATTTTTTTGATAATTTTTTTTGGTTTTTGTCAAATTCGGAGTCAGAGGCCCCCAAAACATATAAAAATACTTTATTATTAAAAAAAATACACGATCCACTGTGCGTCTGTCCGTCCTTCGATCTAAACGCTGGAAACACGATACAGGTCGCAATTATCAACCGATTTGGCTGAAATTTGACTGGGATAGGACCGGGACCCCCCTTTAGTCGCTACTGCCACACTCAAAATAATTCTACAGTAAAAGGTTTAGTAAGTGATTTTGTACCAAAATCTACTAATAATTTACTAATTTTAGTATCTTCAAAGTACTAAAATTGGTCATTTTTACTGGTTTTCAATAATTTTAGTAAAAAATTTTAGTATTGGTTACCAATTTTTGCACTAGGTCCTTTTGGACTAAAATTTAGTTAAATTTTTAGTATTAAATACCCACTTTTTTTTGGGTGCAGAGATTAAAGTTTTATTTATATAGTGGTTTTTCCCATAAACTGTAATCCAATCGAAAATTTGTAATAAAACCCAAAAAGAAATTAAGTTTATGCAAATGGCTTTATTTTTTCAATCAGGCAAACCAGAGCAGAATTTTGTAACCTGCCCGGAAAATCATGTGTGTACAACGGATCGATTAATTTGCAAGCCATTACCAGACGCCACACCGAGCTGTATAACCCAATTAGTGATACCCGATCAAAATCTATGTAGCGTTTGCGGTGAAAGCAAAGTTTTTGCTTGTCTTAATGAAACCACAATTATATTTTGTTTTGGCGAAGATGATCCATATCCCGATACTGAATCACCTTGCCCGGAAGATTCCGTTTGTGATTTAAATAATGCAGAATTTTGTTCGGATGCGGCTTTAGTAAAGGTAAGTAAAATTTATGGAAACTCAAAAAAAAAAATTAGTTACTCAAAATATAAGTAAAAGGTGTGGTAGTTTAATTCAACTAAACTTTAGAAAATAGAATTGAATTTTTACAGGTGTTTTTCGTTATTTGCTGAAATAGAATAACACAGTGATATTAAGGGTTTCGATGTACCATAGAGTAAAAAACTCAGATTTTCGCTGTGTTTGGGATCCTAAAAAGGTGATTTTTTTAATCTCAAAACTTTTCATCACACCTGACAATAATACTCTTCCTCTTCAAAATGCTTTGGATTTTTTTTTACATATATTTTTTCATCACACTTCCCCATTTTTGGGGGAAGTGTATATAAAACAAGTAGAAAAGTTAAATTCGACTTTGCCGAATTCATGAATACCCCCAACAATACCCTTTTTAAGTGAAAGTAAATTTTCTAACGTGAACAAATTAATTAATTTTGATTAGAAAAATTTTATTTTGTATAAAAAAACTTTTTTTAGTCATTTTTGTGAAACAAAAAAAAAAATATTTTTTTGAGTGCAAAAATATTTTTGAGTGACAAAAATACATTTTAAAATATTTTTGTGACCTGCCAATGTTTTTAAAACTTGTTTAACGGGTTTTCAATACCTGAATTTAAAGTGAAACCAATCTGAAATTCTCGGTTTTGCTAATAAATTTTGAACCACTTGAGCGATTTCTCTGAAATTTAATACCAACCTCATTAGCCTCCAAATTCTATTTCAAAAGTTAGCGTGTTTTTTATCTCGTAAATTTGAGAAAAAATGCAAAAATTCCAAACTGCCAACAAATTTTTAGCATTAGACTTTTGTATATCCTCCTATTTTTATACCCTCCATAAAAAAGAGGTATTCTGTTCACTAGTGAAAAATCGGTAAAAATATCCTGGTATTCCGGTAAAAATATTAATATTCTGAAATAAAATGAAGCGTTTATAAGTTGTTGGCAAACTCGCGAAACTTGGATCAGATGGCATAGGTACCACTATAATGCTTTCACCGCCACTCCAGCATTACAAACTAAAACGAAATACCCTTACTGTCGCCAAGGCAAATCGAAGATGGAGGGAACTTGGGACAAGTCGTATAAGCAGAGTTTTATGGCCACGCTATGATTTATGAAGAACTAAATTCTTATTTACCCTTACGAGAATAGAATGTCGTATGTTGACAGGTTTAATAACGGGACACTGTCTTGCCGGAAAACTTGCCAAGAACATGAATCTTATTACGGACGCAAGCTGCAAGAGGTGCGAGACACCAGGCGTCGAGGAGACCATTGAACACATCCTGTGTCACTGTTGGCTTTGGCAGAACTCGACTATCAATTATAGGAATTTCACAGGTCGAGACTTTGGAGGAAATTACGAGGATAGACCTGAAAAGTTTAAAACAATTCGCAATGAAGGTCAATGTATTTAGTTTACATCGACAAGCGGGAAAAGTTTTGTGGCATCGCTATGGACCAATTGGTCTATGCGGAGTGCCCATCTGGCACCGCAACCCTAACCTAAGTTGTTGGCACTGTAAACATTAATTATTTCAGATAAATAGACAAAACAATTGTAAAACAATTGTAAACAATTGTAAAACAATTGTAGCTCTACATTTCTGTCGGACCCTAATTTCGGATTTAAAATTTAAAATTCGCGAGATTTTATATATGCACATAACTCGGTAAATACTGCCAACACGAGAGTTTTAAATCAAAATCTATAGCGACCCTTAAAGAACCCAACGGGTTCTTGAGTTTACAGGGTCAGTACCCATGGGGTCCGAACCCAATGGGGTATAGATCCAATAAATAAAATTTTCCCAATTTCTAGTTAAAATTTGCAAACAATTAAATTATTTTTTTTTTCTTATTTTTGGGAAAAATGTGAACTAGGTTAGGTTAGGGTGGCGGTGATAGATGGGCACTCCGCATAGACCAATTGGTCCATAGCGATACCACAAAACTTTTTCCGCTTATCGATGTAAACTTAATACATTGACCCTCGTTGCGAATTGTTTTAAACTTTTCAGGTCTATCCTCGTAATTTCCTCCAAAGTCTCGAACTGTGAACTTCCTATAATTGATAGTCGAGTTCGTGCCAAAGCCGGGCAGTGACACAGGATGTGTTCAATGGTCTCCTCGACGTCTGGTGTCTCGCACCTTTTACAGCTTGCGTCCGTAATAAGATTCATGTTCTTGGCATGTTTTCCGACAAGACAGTGTCCCGTTATTAAACCTGTCAACATACGACATTCTATTCTCGTAAGTTTAAGTAAGAATTTAGTTCTTCCTAAATCATAGCGTGGCCATAAAATTCTGCTTATACGACTTGTCCCAAGTTCCTTCCATCTTCGATTTGCCTTGGCGACAGTAAGGGTATTTCGTTTTGTTTCGCTGCCATATATTTTTTTACGATTTTTTGGTAAAAAATTACGATTGAAGATTTTTGCCCAAGAAATGAAGATTTTTTAATACTTGAGAAACCCAGCTTCCCGCCTCGCTTATCTGGTAATGGCTTTGAATACTACTAATTACCATTAGCATTACTTTACGCCAAAAAAAGGCAATATGTGGTTACCTCCAATAACATCACCGTGTTAAAGTAATTAACATTGAAATTTGGAGGTAAATAGTTAATCATATTTTTGCTAACCCCTTATGTTAATTACTTCGTAAGCGAAGTTTTTTCTGGGAACTTTACATATTTGGACAAAAATTTTATTTTTTTATTGCATTCGCAAAAGTGCAAAAAAGGAAAAAGTGTTAAAAACAATATTGTCTTATGATTTGTAATAAAATCAAGTAAAAAAACTAAATTCGACTTGGCCGAATCCGTGAATACCCTTTACAATGCCCAAAATATTTAAACTACACAGAAAAAAACGAATTGTTATAATGACACCCATATTTGTGAATACAATAAATTTTTTAACTGAAAGTGCTCCTATACGGAAATTTGTAATATGTAATATGTTTTTTTCAACTAAGAAATTCAACAAACACAAACACAATTAGTTAATCTGACAAAAGTAAAACATCTTAATTTTTTTTTTTCAAAAAAGAAATTCAACAAAAACAATTTGTTGATTTGACAAATGATTTTTTTTTTTTCAACAAAAAAAAATTAACAAACACAAACATTACTTGTTGACATGATAAAAGAATTTTGAAATAAAATTACTTGACTGAGTTTGTTGAAAACAAAATCGAAGTTTTTTCCCATACAAACCAAAACTTTTTTCGATTTTATAATTTTTTAGTTTTAATTATTATTTTACTTGATAAGCTTATTAACGACAAAATTGACTTCGAAAAAAAAATGTTGGGCCGATGGGGTCCACTCTAAAATTTTTATACCCTCCAACCACAGTATGGGGGTATACTCACTTTGTCATTCCGTGTGTAACACATCGAAATATCTGTCGGGGACCTTTGATATAATATTGATCCATGATAGAATCCAAGACATTCTAGCGATGTCAGTCCGTCTGTAGAAATAACGATGCAGTCCAACCAAAAGAGCTAGACCCCTGAAATTGGGCAAGAATATCTCTTATGTTACTGGCAAGATTAAGTTCGAAGATGGGCAAAATCGCACCAGGGGGAAAAAGTTACCCCTTGAAGAACTAAAACGACCCCTGAAAAATACGATATTTTTACGAGTTTTTTTTTAATTTTTACTCAACAAATGTAACATTTGTATGCGTCCATAGACCTGCGCTTGGACCAAGGGGGTTAAAAAATTAGATTTTTTTAGGTTGCCCCCCTTTGGGGGCGTGGTTATAGAAATTAATTAAAAATAACGATAAAAATTTATTATTTAAGCGTAAATATCATAAACAAATAATTTGTAAACATGTATAGCGGGGGTACAGGTGGCCCCCACCAACTTCGCCGACACTCCCCCCCCACAAAAAAAAAGACGCCCCTGCGATTTTTTTTTAATATTAAACGTGTTGGAGTCTATAAAAGATTCGGCACAGCTGAATTTAACACTTTTACTTGTTTTTTTTTTAGTTTTGACTTGAAAGGCTTTTAGCTAAGACTTTGCTTTTAATGATACATATTAACACAAAAATATAATTTTTTCTGTGACATCTTTATCTCTTACTAAAATGTTTAAAAAAAACAGCAAAAACTGCATTTTCCCTTTTTTCACATTTTATGTATAATCACAAAAAATGGCTTTTGTCGAATTTCGTCAAATCCCGGGAAAATTATGGTTTGTTTTGGTCTAAGAACTCAATATATATGAGGCATTCCACACCAAATGTTCAGCAAAAAAAAAGTGATGTCGTGTAAATATGAAATCAATTGCAAAGTATTCGCCCTTAGGGTACTATTAAATAACAAAAATAAAATTAAAGATTTTTCAAAAAGTGGGCCTTGGAGGCATGGTCAAAAATTGAAAATTTCAGCATTTTTTGCCTAAGTATCCTTATTTCAATATTTATGCCAATGAAATGAAATACAGTGATGTCTTTAAAATAAAAGTTTTTTATAGATTTTTGTATGGGCTATCGATTAAAAAAATAAAAATAGGAAAATTTTCAGAAGAAGTTCTGAATTTTTTAAATTTAAATTTAAACTTTATTTATCAAAAAACATGCCACAATTTTATTTCTTTTTTAAATGCTTAAAAATTAGTTAAGGTGTATATCTATCCGTTCTGAAATTTTCAGAGACGTATTTTTCCTTGTTTTCGAGAAAAAAATGTTGAACATTGTACATACCGATAAGGTTTTAGCCAAATTGGACAATTTTAACCGGTGCCGCTGGGGGGTTAAAGTTTCGCCCTAAATTCGAAAAAGTGATTATTCGTGCCACCCTAATATATACCCTTTATCAAGGGTTAAAGTTCAAAATTAAAAATTTATTTTGACGATATTTTTTTACGATTTCCTTTAATCGATTTGACGATTTTTTTTTAAATATCGGCAATTTGGCGATTTGTTTAAAAAGTTATTTGGCAGCCCTGGTTACACATAAAAAATTAACTAAAAAATAGATTTAATTAAAATGTTAATTAAATTCGGACCAATCACTAAAATGCACATTTAAATTAAAAATATTTGTATGTCATTAATTAAAAATAAATGAATATTTATTTAATTAAAAACTTAACATTATAAATTAAAAAAATAATTAAAATTTAAAACAAAAACAAAAAATAAAGTTTTAATTATATAAATTTAAAATTTAATTAAAAAAAAATTTAAAAACAATTAAAATTTTTAATTCTATAAATAAAGAATAAATTAAAAACAACGTCTCCGAAACAGAAAAAGCAAATTCCTTCATTTGTGTCTGCAATTCCAGATCATGTTGGTAACCCTTGCAAAATAATGTAAGAGACAAAAAAGTTGAAAGAAAGTATGAAGTGAGGTTGAGATTGCTAGAAATAGAATTGTAGTGTTGGAAACTGTCAAAATTTATTCTGTAGAAACTATAAATATTCACATATATAAAAAACAGTTTTCATTAACAAGACAAACCGACATTTAAAATCCTACTGAAGATGACACTAACTGGGGTGTTTGAAACCGGTATAGGAAATACCAGAAATGTCTATAATTTTTAGAAATTCAATTTTTCTTCTGCATTTTTTCAACTTGAACCCTTATAACAAATATAATTAGAGCCCGTGCTCGATCTGTACTTACAGAAAAAATCAAATAAAACAATACATTTTTTTAAAAATAAATAATTTAAAAAAACACTTTTTTTTAAATAAAATAGTATAAAAAAATATTTCTTCAAACTTTACCAAATATATTTATGCCGTAAAGACAAAGTCACTAAGACAATTTTATAAAGTTGATAAACCTTTTATATACATACACACAAAACTATAAACAAAATGAGAATTCAAAAAACTACTTGAGAAATAAAAAAAACTTTCAGCACACTGTTTATACTTACTTAAACACACTCGCGCACACACGGAAAACAAAACAAAACAAAAAAAAAACTAACAAGGGAAGTCTCCCTGGTGTCACCCTTCGATCTTCATGAAATTTGGATATGTTGTTAAGAACGAAAATTAATTCGACACGTATTTTTTTAGCGGCCCAAACTCATTTTTTGGGGGTCGATTTGTATGGAGGGAAATTGACCTTTTTCAGTATTTTACGATTTACGCCTATTTAAACAAAATTAATATAGGCATGTGTGGTATCAGATTAAAGGTATTAAAAATACCTATCTCGTGGTGCTAACAACGGGCCAAAAAAGTTAATATTTTTCGACTTATTAACAAAAATGTCTTAAAATTTTGGTATTTTACTCAATATTACGAAAAGTTGTGCATGTTTGGACACGTTCTTAGCACACGTAGATAGGTTTTCCAAAGACCTTTCATTTGGTATGTAACATGACTAGGTTTCTGTGCATAATATAGGAGATAAACGAAAAAAACTGAAAAATGACCTTGTCTTCCCCCTCCTTTTTACCCCCTAAATTTGAATTTGGGCCGCTTAAAAAAAATACGTGTCCCTTTATTTTTTCGAATCTACAAAATAAAACCAATTCCATAAAGATCCGCGGGTGACACTAGGGAGACTTCCCGTGTAAGTGAAGCTAAAAATTTAATTAAACAATTAATTATATTTATTAAATATTTAATTAATTTTAAATTTAAAAACAATTAAAATGTTAATTAAAATAAAGTTAAAAATTTAATTAAACAATTAATTATATTAATTAAAAATTTAATTTAAATAAAAAAACAATTAAAGTTTCAATTAAAATAAAATATACGGTATTATTTTCTGTGTACATACACTCTAAAACACGCATGTAAACTTACTATTATAAATTGGGTAAATTTTTGTGAATAGCACGCATTTTGTGTTAATAATATGAGCACAAAATGCGTAAAATACTTTTAAACCAATTAAACACAGCAAATTATAAATATTATCCGTTAATTCAAATATTTTACACACAAATGTGTAAATAAAATTGTCGAACAGCATACATATACTCATGTTAAATAACTAAAACGCCTGATAAAAGTATAAGCTTCCGTAGCGTAGTAGTTAAGAAGTGTACTTTCAAATCGGAAAGTGGCAAGTTTGATGCTGGCTGGCGCCGTATGTTTTTTTTTTGTTGTTTTTTATTATATTTTATTCACCTCTTTTTTATTTAAATTGACCACTAGTGGTCAATTTATTCAATTCACACACTCAGAGTAAAATTACCCAATTTATAGCAGGAGTTCCTACTATAAATTGGGTAAATTTCAACAAATTTTGATAAGAGTGCACGTCATTACTTTTTTTAAAAAAATGTTTATCTCATGCAAGGTTTTAGTTAAAACTTTTGAACACAAATATAAAATTCTTTAGCATAACACAAATTAAAATATGCAATTATTTTCTTTCAGCCAAGCTGTGTCAGTGTTGGACCTGATGGTGAATTGCCGGCAACAACTACTACAAAAGAACCAACTTCTACTGAACCGATTACAACAAGCGCAGAACCGATAACTACGACCACTGAACCGATTACAACTACTACAAAACCGATTACAACAACCCCTGAACCTATTACAACAACCACGGAACCGATTACAACAACATCAGGACCCATTACAACAACTGTAGAACCGATTACAACAACAACAGAGCAGATGACAACAACAACAAACGAACCGATTACTACAAGTACAGAACCGATAACAACAACCACAGAAGCGATTACTACAACTACAGAAACGATAACAACAACCACAGAGCCGATTACAACAACCACAGAGCCGATTACAACAACCGCAGAAGCGATTACCACAACAACAGAGCAGATAACAACAACCACAGAGCCGATTACAACAACCGCAGAAGCGATTACCACAACAACAGAAACGATCACTACAACCACAGAGCAGATAACGGAAACCACAGAACCGATTACAATATCCACAGAATCGATAACTACAATATCCACAGAACCGATTACTACAACCACAGAAGCGATTACTACAACCCCTGAACCTATTACAAAAACCACGGAACCGATTACAACAACATCAGAACCCATTACAGCAACTGTAGAACCGATTACAACAACAACAGAGCAGATGACAACAACAACAAACGAACCGATTACTACAAGTACAGAACCGATAACAACAACCACAGAAGCGATTACTACAACTACAGAAACGATAACAACAACCACAGAGCCGATTACAACAACAGAGCAGATAACAACAACCACAGAGCCGATTACAACAACCGCAGAAGCGATTACCACAACAACAGAACCGATAACAACAACCACAGAACCGATTACAACAACCACAGAACCAATTACAACAACAACAGAGCAGATAACAACAACCCAAGTATGTATTATATTTATGACGCGATTATACTTATTATCCAGCGAAGAACTTTAGGGCTAAACCATCATTGTTTCCTAACAGCCATTTTTCAGGAGTATGGCTTCTCATTGGAGCAAAGTTGGCGATAAAGGGATTAAAAAAAACCAAAAGCCTCGCGATTGCCTCGTAGTCGCATCTAGTGGGGGGAGGGGCATTGAAAGACCGATACAAATTAAGAGTTTTTAAATTTTCGAGGTTTTTTGATCAGGGATCTCGGCCCCCTCTATAAAATGGAAAAAGTTGAACAAGAGTTGGTAGCTGTTGTAATTAGTAACATTTTGGAATTAATCTCGTTAATGTGCCACGAATAGTTAAGGAGTTTCAGCAGATCAACGTTCGAAAGAAAAAACTTAATTTTTTTAAAATACCAGTTTTCGCGAGGCACATTCGCGGTTTTATTCGAAATTTGGTGGACTCTTGCGTAAACCGAGTGAGTTTACATAAAAAAATCCCTGGCGGGTTTATAAAAAATAAATTGCAAAAATTTTATGACATTTTTGAAAATTGTGCGAAATTTGCAAATCTGTTTCCTATGTTTTTTAGTAGCAATTATTGCATCATGTTCATTTTAATACACCAAAAGACGTGCCTTACCAAGTAGAACTGATTTGCTTTTTGACTTTTTACCTTAAGCCATTCTGAGCGGAAAGCGCGATGATTTTATCTAAACCTGTTTTGATCTGGCACATCCAAGGCTTTACACGAAATCGGATGAATAGTTTACCACTATAGTGGTACAATGATACGATTTTCTGTGATTTTTTTTTAGTAATACCAACGCGCATTGTCTAAATACGTTATAAAAAATTGTGAAACTTTTCTTTTACCGCAAATTAATCGCGATTTTAGGTACTTAGATATTTTTTTTTAAATCGATTGGTCATTAAAGGGTTAAATTTATATCATATATTTTAGAAGAAATGATATATCCTGGCATGTTTTAATAACGCATGCAACAAATGTGTAGAAAAAAAATCTTTAAAATATTTTTAAGATTTTTAAAACCGCTAAATCTTAAAACCGCCATAACTTTTGACCCCTTTGCGAGATTTAATTGACGCGAACGAATTTCTTATTCTTAAATAGCTTCTAATATTTATGCCAACTTTCATCGATGTGCCATCAAAACAAAAATCACATCTTTTTTACCTCAAAATTTAAGTCTTAGACCGAACTCATCATATGCACATATCTCGGTAAATACTGACAACACGAGAAAACGTCCAACGGCATTTTTGTAGGTCTTAGCTCGTAGAACACTTCCGCAAATACCCGAAAGCCCTCCGATTAATTAATTCTCAAGACCCTATCAGACCCCTTATTACCGTATTTCAAAAACTAAGCAAGGTAGAGCAAAACGGACACAAGTTTTGGATCAAAATCTATGGGGATCCTTAAAGGACCCAACGGGGTCTCGAGTTAACAGGGGCTAGACCCATGGGGTCCAAACTAGGGATGCCAAACGGGAAATCCCGAATCCCGAAATCCTGGGATTTTTCGGGATAGACAAATCCCGAATCCCGGGATTTATTTTTTTCAATCCCGGGATTTTTCAGGATTTTGGGATTTTTTTGTTAAATTTCGTAATCAAAATTGACTATTTCTTCAGTATATGTTTTACAATTTAAACAAAATTGATATTGTTTGAAAGGTCTTTGAGATACCTTATAAATGAGGCATGTTGGGCTTAAATTCTCTTGCTCTTTGGGAGGTAAATCACATTTTTAGTGCGGATTACTCAATACACAGTTTTTATGAAACAGTTAAATTTCGCCGTGAGTTATTCTATAACGGAGCTTTTAGTATTCCAGCTGTAAAGTTTCTATTCAACAGTTTTTGTTCTTATTTGAGCGTTATAAGTTAGGAAATTGAATATATCTCTCCGATCCAATTTTTGTTAAAAACAGCAGCGAAAAAAATTGAACAGGGGTGTGTTTTGCGACGGCGTCGGGGTCAGACACTGGGGACAACTTACCCTTGCCAAAAATGCTAACAACTTTATTAATAAAATTTTGTATTTATATTATTTATTTTATTTTATTAATTTTCAAATACCCTGTAACTTAAAACTTTGACATCAAAATAAATGTTTAAAAAAGTTACGTTTTTCAGAAGTTAATTTAAATCCAAATATGGAAAATTGTTTCCCAATGTCGGCTTTTTCCCTTTAACGAACTAATGACCATAAGAAATAAACTGCAGGGTCTAGCTCTTTTGGTTTGGACTGCATAGTGTCTTCCACAGACTTGGAGAAGTACCAGTTGAGTTAAGTTGTTCCTAAATGCTGACCCAGATGCCGTTAAGTGGCTGAAGAATATTGACATCAATATCTAATTCTTATCTATATTCTTTTTCATCAAAATATGCTAAACTTTGTTGTAGAATCTGTTAAACTCGTAATGCTTATACATATTTCTAAAATTAAAATCGTTTTGTATCAGTGCAATACGATAAATAACCCAGCAAAAAATAAACGAAGTGGTTCAAAAAGAATTAGTAGTTTCACTACATACAAAGTAGCGATAGGTGCCGAATTTCATATTCCGTAGGAAGTACTTTTAAAATCACTTCCAAAAATGCTACAAAATAACAATAAAAACATCTTTCACCAGTTCTTTGCTTAATGATTTTGAAGTACCTTTTTCATATGTTCTTTGGAATCAAATCACCACAACATATAAACTTCTTTTTCAACTGAAAAAATTAGAGTGAGGGTGATACACGAAGTATGCAATTTTTTCTACGTCCAGCTTAAAATAGATTTAGGTTTTGCAAAAATGGTGACAAAATTTGGTAATGGCATTTCATTTCTCTTTATTTAGAGCTTAAAAAATCGAAAAGACGAAAATCGATTATTGGTAAATTTTTGAAATTTCATATCTTATATCAAAAAAAGTTGGTCCTAAATTAAATAAATACATTTACGAACTTAAGTAGACGTTGCTGCATCACATTATTAAAGACTGTTTAAGCTTTATAGGAAATTGAGGTATAGGCTTGTGGTCAAAACAAACTTGTGAATCAAATCGCCGTGAATTTTTATAGTTTTGTGATCTCTATAATTACTCCTTTTTTAATTCGAAGTATATACGTTAGATTATCAATGAAATTAATTTTTCTATCACGTAAGGTTTTTAAGATATTCGCGTTTTAATATTGAAATATTTGGGTCTCCTCTGTAACGTATTCTTAAGTTGCTCAAACACAATAGAACTCGATTTAGTAAAAATAAGGCATCTTTATTCCAAATCTGACATCCAAATTTTTCTATCGCGTACTATTTTTGAAATATTGGGGTTTAAAAAACTCAAACTCTACTGTTACGCACTTATATTCTTTACAAATCACACCAAAATTTTCAAACGCGAATATCTCAAAAACAGAACATGCTTGAAAATTGTGGATTGCATTTTTGGAATCAGAAGGTCCATTTTATATGAAATCAAGTCCTATTTCATGGAAGCAACGTAAGAATACGTAACAGTGGACCCCTAAAAGTGCTTTTTTTACTTTTTAACAGCGAATATCTCAAAAACGGTACGTGCTAGAAAAATTGACGGTAGATTTGGAAGCAGGAGACCAAAATCTATAAGGACCAGTTAGAAATTTCACTGGAAGGTTTTTGCTGTCGAACAGTGTTTTTAGTGTAAATATTACAAAAAATACTCTTTCAATCAATCTTACAAAAATAAGTGAAAAAGAACTTCTAATTTAGAAGTTCTAAATCACCAACTAAAAATTACATAATCACACACAAAATGCCAAGAAATATGTACTTCTAAAGAAGTGATGAAAAAAGTGCTTTCAAAAGGTCAAGTTATATTAACATCCGGATCACTACTTCAGAAGTTGTGATAAAAACACTAGTGATATATGTTATACTTAAGTGTCAATCTTTCGCCACTGAAAAGTGGCGATAAAAAGAACATACTTTGTGTGTCACGCCCATATTAAATTCATCAATGTTTCAGTTGAAGAAGAAGTACATCTGGTTCATAAGTTGTGGTGAATTTTGTAGTGAATGGTAAGATCTTTTTTTGCTGGGAAGTAATTATATATTAAATTATATATATTTTTTTTAAATATAACGTTAAAAAGTTTAATTTTAATAAATCCCGAAATCCCGAAAAATCCCGGGATCCCAAAAAATCCCGAAATACCGAAAAATACCGGGATCCCGGGATTACGATTTCAAAATCCCGAATCCCGGGATTTGTAAATGTCAATCCCGTTTGGCATCCCTAGTCCAAACCCATGGGTCCAGGGACTAGACCCAATCTAGTTCTAAAATGTGAATGAGCTAAAGTGTAATATAATTTTTCCCATTTTTTAGTTAAAATTGACTTAAAATTAAATAACTTTGTTTTCCTTATTTTTGGTAAAATTATGAACTAAAACCAAGAAAAAAAATCGTTGGGGCCAAATCATTCCCTCTTTTTCTTAAAATTTAGTTAATTTTCTCAGATTTTAGTTCACTTTTTTTTTGAGTGTAGAACCGGAGTTATTAACTCTGCAATTTTTTTTATACCCTCCAACTACAGTATGGGGGTATACTCACTTTGTCATTCCGTGTGTAACGCATCGAAATATCGGTCGGGGACCCCATAAAGTATATATATTATTGATCAGTGATCGATTCTAAGACATTTTAGCGATGTCCGTCCGTCCGTCCGTCTGTCCGTCCGTCCGTCCGTCTGTAGTTAACACGATGCAGTCCAAAATAAAATAGCTAGACCCTTCAAGTTTGGCACAAATATGTCTTATGTTCCTAGGCGGGTTAAGTTCGAAAATTGCCCAAATCGGACCAGGGGGAAAAAAGTTCCCCCTTGAAGAACTAAACCAACCTCTAAAAAATTCACATTTTTACATGTTTTTTTTTGTATTTTTGTTAATTAAATGAAACATTTGGTATATTTATCGCGATGGGAAGGTGCTCTCAACGTCCCCCACTGACCCTATCAACCCACCCAAAAAAAAAAGAAACGCCCCTGACAAATTTTTGTTTTTAATTTTTTTTTACATTTTGGAGGGTATAAAAGATTCGGCACAGCCGAATTTAACACTCTCACTTGTTTTGTCTCAAAAGTTTTCTGCGTAGACGGCCCTCGGCCAGGCTTAGGGAATAAAAACTAAATGCATTAAACCCACCCTTTCCGTTTTTTATGCGTAATCCCAATATTAACGGAGATTATGACCGATTTTAATTCATAATCATAATCTCCATAAAAAACGGACATAATTCCCATTAGTATTATAACCGTTTTAAAAGTGGTCATAGTTCCTACAACGATGGCCACGTCAGAGTTGATTGTGGTAAAATTTGTGAAAAAAGTTGAAAAAATTACGTATTTCCATCTCAAAAATTCGAAAATTTTGCGTACTTTATTGGAAAAATATTTAAAAATTCCAAAACCGCGATTTTGGTCCACTGATGCCGATTTTTAAACATAAAAATTATTTTTATCCAAATTGGTCTCAAAAGTTGGAAAATGTTTAGTGTGTTATTTAAAAAGTATTAAAAAAATATAAAAACACCAATTTGGTCCGAAAATGCTGATCAGCATCTGTAGACCAAAATCGCGTTTAAATATATAAAACTACAAAACAATATTTTTTTACTAGGAACAAACCACAACAACCGAGCCTACTACAACAGAGCCCATATCCACAACTCCTTCTACACCCCGTGATGCAAATACTATTTGTGAAGCCATGGGTAATGTTGCTGGTAAATATCCATCGGACGATCCAACATGTACAACGTAAGTCAAATTACAAACCGAGTAAAACATTTAATATGATACCATACATGAGAATATATAACACTGTCCGATAGCCAATATTAAACATGAACCGGGCGATATATGTCTGAAAGTAGACATCAAATGGAGTAAAACTGCATTTACGGTTTTTCATTTTGTGATCCTGTTTGCTTTTAAAAGGACTTCAAAGTTTTAAAGGATACATTTTCTAAAATATTTGTGATATTCCTAATTTTTTTATTTTTTTTTATTTTTCCATATCAGGTTAAAATATGTGAAATCCTTTGAAAACTTTATCAAAATATTTTGTTGAAAATTTTGAATGATATTGAAGGATAAAGTTTCGAAAGGTTGTAACTTACCTCCTTATTCCTGATATGTAAAAAAATAAAATAGGAAAATTAGCGGAGATCCTCCACTTTCATTTATATAGATGGTAAAAAATATTTTATACAATTTTATCCTATAAAACTTTGAAGTCCTTTTGAATGGAAACAGGATCACGAAATGAAAAACTGTAAATGCAGTTTTACTACATTTAGGCTGGATTACTCAATGCTCCGTTATAAAATAACTCTCCGTTAAATTTAACTTTTTCATACAAATTTTGACATAAGGCTCCGTTTAATCGGCAGTTAGCAGCTAACTTTTCATTGAGTAATCCGCCCTTAGTTTCCAGTTTCAAACGTAAACTATCCAGTTTGTGTTTTTTTTAAAGTCACAACAATAGTCTAAAAAAAATCTACAAAAAGCATGATGGACAAAATGTTAGACCGACCTTCATTAATTTTCGCCCTCTAACTTTTTTTCTAAACGCACCTACACTGAAAAAAAGACATAACTTAAATTTAGGAAAAAATGTCTTTGAAAATTTATCATGAATTTTCCCAAAATTTAGTTAAATTTAAATAAAGGAGAAATTTTCTTAACTATGAGGAAAAAAGTTAAGTTCATTTACTTATAATTAGTTCAAAGTTTTCTTTAAATGGAAATTTTTACTAAAAATTCTTACTGCCAAAGAAATTTTCTACAAATCTAAGAAACATATCTTTATTTTTAAGACTTATTTCTTAAAAAAACAATTTAGTTCACGTTTTGTTAAAATTTACAAAAAAAAAACATTATCGTATTTTTCTTTTTTGAATTAAGGAAGTGGATTTCTTAGAATTTTGTTAATAACTTCTGAGAATTTAGTAAATAAATTCTTAGAATTTAGTTAAAAATTCAAAATGGCGATATCTCAAAAACTAAGCGAGATAGAGCAAAACAGATGAAATTTACAAAAGAAAGACAATAAAGAAAAACATGGCATAGCATAGCTCTGCATATCTGTCGGGATCTCAAGACCCTAATTTTGGATCTAAGATTTGAAATTCCCGAGATTTTATATATGTACACATCTCGGTAAATACTGCCAACACGAGAAAGGTCCAACGGCATTTGTGTAGCTCTTGAATCGTAGAACACTTCCGCAAAATACCCGAAAGCCCTCCGATTAATAGTTTTTAAGATTCTCAAGATCCCTTATTACCGTAGCTCAAAAACTAAGCAAGGTAGAGCGAAACGGACACAAGTTTTGGGTCTTAATCTATGGGGACCCTTAAAGGACCCAACGGGGTCTCGAGTTACCAGGGGCTGGATCCATGGGTCCATTGTCTAGACTTGGGTCTAGATGTGAATGAACTAAAGTGTAATATAATTTTTCGCATTTTCTAGTAAAAATTGGCTTAAAATTAAATAACTTTGTTTTTCTTATTTTTTAGGAAAATTATGAACTAAAACCAAGAAAAAAAATCTTTGGAGCCAAATCATTCCCTATTTTTCTCAAAATTTAGTTAATTTTCCCAGATTTTAGTTCACTTTTTTTTGAGTGTATAAGTATAACTGGTCTGATTTCTTCGTAATTTGGAATAATTGTTTATGAATACAAAATATGTTACCTGCCAAATTTCAAGAGGATACCTAATATTAAATACGGTTATTAGACTCATTTTAACCAAATTTTAAGGGGACGATTGTATGAGGTCTACACTCAAAAAAAAAAAAAAAAAAAGAATAAAAAACTGGGAAAATTAACTAGATTTTGAGAAAAAGAGGGAATGATTTGGCTCCAAAGATTTTTTTCTTGGTTTTAGTTCATACTTTTCTCAAAAATAAGGAAAACAAAGTTATTTAATTTTAAGCCAATTTTGACTAAAAAATGTGAAAAATTATATTACACATTAGTTCATTCACATTTTAGGACTAGATTGGGTCCATACCCTGGACACATGGGTTCGGACCCCGTTAACTCCTTTTGAAAATTTCATCCGTTTCGCTCTATCTCGCTTAGTTTTTGAGATATCGCCATTTTGAATTTTTAACTAAATTCTAAAAAGTTATTTACTAAATTCTCAGAAGTTATTTACTTAATTCTAAGAAGTACACTTCCTCAATTCAAAGAAGAGAAATAAGATTATGTTTTTTTAACTAAACTTGAACTAAATTGTTTTTGAAGAAATATGTCTTAAAATTAAAGATACGTTTCTGAGATTTTTGGAAAATTTCTTTGGCAGTAAGAATTTTTTTCTTTATATTAAGGAACTCCATTTAAAGAAAACTATGAACTAATTATAAGTAAATGAACTAAACTTTTTTCTCGTAGTTAAGAAAATTTCTCATTTTTTAGTTAAATTTAACTAAATTTTAGGAAAATTCATGATAAATTTTCAAAGACATTTTTTCCTCAATTTTAGTTATGTCTTTTTTCAGTGTACGTCTTATTCTGAAGCGATTTTCAATAGGATTCGTGCTTTTCCGACAAACATACATCAATCGAATTATGTGCTTATTTAGCACGTTTCGTGGCTCTATCTCTAGATTCCAAATACGGCATTTAAAATTTTTAACGTGTTTCTGTTTTTGAGAAACTCGTAACTGAAAATGTATCCATTTCTATTTATGTCACATTCATAAAAATATTCGAAATTTATTTCTTTTATTAGGTTAAATATTGTACCGATTTTTGCAAAAAGAGCTAAATTGAAAACTTAAATTTTTAATCGCAAAATTGTTCTTACAAGGGAAGTATCTCAACCCTTATGACCCGATTTGCCTGAAACTTAAAATATATATTAAAAGGACGATTTTAAGGTTGGGGTGTCTCGGCTTTTCGGCCATATCAGTGTTTTTTAAATTTCGTTGTCCCCTTATAAAACAATGTGCACCTCCGGGAAAATTTCAATAGCTCCTGAACTAACAGGAAGATCCTCTAAAGCCAAAATACGTGTCGACTTAAATTTAATAAAGATTATTTCGTATTCATATGAATATTGTAGGTCTATGTCTTCATATAAATACCCCCCAAAATTTACACATTTTCATGAAAAAAGTATTTAACGAAGCCAAACTTTTACAAGGTTATACCATCGCATTAAAAAACCTTTCTTCTTCCAAAAAACGATTTTTTCGCCATTTTTTGACCCATGTTTTGAACCCCTAAATCCACGATATGGCTGATAAGCCGAGCCATCCCAACCTTAAAATTGTCTCTTTTATATATATTTTACGTTTCATGCAAATCGCTTCATAAGGGTTGAGATACTTCCCTTGTTAGAACGGTTGGATCGATTTAGCTATTTTTTTTTTAATGTTCGTCAAGCCCAACTTAGGGTTTTACCGAAAGAAAAATAGACCACGCCCACATTTTTGGATACATTTTTCGATGTTAATTTTTTTAAATGTTCGATATAGTAATTTCTTTGGAGTCCTCGAATGCCCGAATTTCTTACTTGTTTGACTTCTAAATAACGCAAATTATTATATTCATTTTTCCCACCCTTTTTTCGATGTTATTTTGCTAAATGTTTGACATAGAAAAAATATAATAAAATAGAAATACTGACAAATGTCGCTCGTGTGAGCAATTCACTTTAACTATGCGTTACTGTAGTGTGAAGAACAAAAAATTCTCTGCTATAGTAAAGTTTGCATAAAATAAAGTAAATGAAAGATTAAGAAAATTGTTGTTGGTCTCTAGATTAAATGCATTGCTTGAGTTAGAGAAAAAGCTTTTCTGCATACGTCACATACGAAACCTACTGTGAGTTAAAAACAAACGACGTTTAGTCACTGATGTTTATACACCGAGTATAGCCTAGTGGTTATGGCTTCGGCTTACAAAACATGAGTGATTTAACGACACAGGTTCGAAGCTCATGTCAGGCTAGTCTGTTGATAAAAAAAACATATAAAGAATTTTTCTACCAAATATCAAATAATCAATTTAATGTAATTGCCTACTGATGACGTAGAAGTGGCTACAGAAACCATGGTCTAGGGTAAATCCACATTTAATTTAATCTTTAGAAGACACAATTTTCTTCTTCAATCAGAAAAACACAAACAACAAATTAAATACACTTGGCTTACGCCGAAAAAATATAATAAAATAGAAATACTGACAAATGTCGCTCGTGTGAGCAATTCACTTTAACTATGCGTTACTGTAGTGTGAAGAACAAAAAATTCTCTGCTATAGTAAAGTTTGCATAAAATAAAGTAAATGAAAGATTAAGAAAATTGTTGTTGGTCTCTAGATTAAATGCATTGCTTGAGTTAGAGAAAAAGCTTTTCTGCATACGTCACATACGAAACCTACTGTGAGTTAAAAACAAACGACGTTTAGTCACTGATGTTTATACACCGAGTATAGCCTAGTGGTTATGGCTTCGGCTTACAAAACATGAGTGATTTAACGACACAGGTTCGAAGCTCATGTCAGGCTAGTCTGTTGATAAAAAAAACATATAAAGAATTTTTCTAGCAAATATCAAATAATCAATTTAATGTAATTGCCTACTGATGACGTAGAAGTGGCTACAGAAACCATGGTCTAGGGTAAATCCACATTTAATTTAATCTTTAGAAGACACAATTTTCTTCTTCAATCAGAAAAACACAAACAACAAATTAAATACACTTGGCTTACGCCGAAAAAATATAATAAAATATAGTCTATTTAAGCCAATAACTTACTTTAAAATATAAATAATTTCTTTGGAGTCCTCGAGTGCCCGAATTTCTTACTTGTTTGACTTCTAAATAACACAAATTATTCTCTTTTTATTATAGACATGTTAACTGTGTTTCATATAATGGTGTACACTATAATAAAATAGTGACCTGTCCAAGTCAACAGTATTTTAATCCCACCTCTAGGTTGTGTACGACAGTTTTTCCAGAAGGATGTATTGATGATACTACTTTCATCTCATTAACAACTACCACTGAGCCGACTACTGAAGCAACGACTACAACAACTGAAGCAACTACTACAACAACTCTAGCAACTCCTCGTGATGCAGATACTATTTGCAAAGATGCAGGTTCTACTGGTTCTTATCCCGCAGACAACGATCCCACATGTAAATCGTAAGTAAATTTAACAAGTGACAGCACTTTTTTGACTGAAGTGAATTTTTTCTATAGTGCAATTTTTTTTTTGCATTTTTCGCGAAAACGCGAATTGATCTTGAAAAACTGGGAGACACGGGTGTTTTCGGCCATACTCTCAGATTTTTTTGGTCCGGTTCATGTGTACTGCCAAAATTTAAGATTTGTCGGACGGTATAATAATTAATTTTTAAGGGGGCCCCCGTAGGCTAGTTGGTAGCGTGCTAGCCTTTCAACGTGGGGGTCGTGGGTTCGATTCCCACCAGAACCCTTGGTTTTTTCGCTACAACGAGACGACGGTCATTGTTACCAGTTCTCGGTTAGGTAGAATTTATTAAAAATGAGATGTAAATAAATAGAAAGAATAAATAAAAATAATTGATCATGTGATCAAAACTATTATTATTATTATATTATTATTATAATTAATTTTTATTAAAATGCAAAACTCTCTATCTGATGATTTTCAAAACCAACTTTGTTGGTTTTGGTATATATCGAGAAGATGATTCGATAAAATTTTGCTGATGGCAGATTCGTGTTTAGGAGGCCAAAATACTGTCAAACTCGGTTATAACGAACTCGGTTATAACCCGACGTTTTGGTATCAATTTTCACACAAAATACTTCTTTTATAACGAACTCGGTTATAACGAATCCTCGGTTAAAACGAACTGCTTATTATGGTCCCATGAATACAATTTCATGTGTATTAACCTTTTTATAACGAACTCCCATAAATATTTTTTAATGTGCGGCAATGATGTTTATCAAACTCACAAAAGGTTGAACATTTTCGGTTTATATCCCAGCAAAATTTTCCGTTCCAAATAATCGGTTCCAGAACGCATCATATTACCCTGCAACCGATTCTACTTCACGTTCCAGAATCAATGATTTTTGTTTGAAATTGTCCCAAAAGCAATTGTTTTTTAGAGCAAGTAGTTTTTTTGAAAAATAATTTAACATAGAAAATTTTGTTTTGATTACCGTAGAATATATTCCAGAATCTATTGTTATAGGAATTCATTCCTATTTTTCTGGGATTATAATTTTGATAAAATTTATTTATATTTTTAATGTTTTCTTCTCAATATGTATGTAGATTATTTACGAAAAAACATAAAATATAACAAAATTGGATCTATTTTTTTGCAAATAAATCTTGGTTGCCCGAGTAAAAATGAATACATATAATTTTACATTATTTGATGTATGTATATATAGCCATATGAAATAATATGTTTTCATATCAAACAAAGTACATAATTATATCTCGCATTGAGTTTTTCCAAATTTTTTAAATGGAGTTATATAAAATTACATCTAATGATAACCATATTAATATATAAATACATGTGGGAGACATAATCATATGTGACACATATAACTTAATCTGATTGCATACATATTTATATGTGACTTAATATCAAATAACGTATACGAGCATATTTAAAAAAAATCCAATATCATTATATATATAATTATATATGACTTACAAGAAACCATTTAAAATTATATATGACTTACAAGAAACCATTTAAAACTATATATGGTTCCATCTTAAAAAACGAAAAAAAAAAATTTCAAATATAATTATATATGGTCGCACATATAACTCTATATACAGTTATATAAAACTATACATGGCATCAAACATTTATTTTTTTAATATTATCAAAGATATAATTATAAATGGCTTATGAGATACCGTATATAGTTTTGTAAGGTACCATATAAATACAATTTTTTTTTAAACTCTATATATAATTTTAAATGGTGGCACATGTAACGCCATATAAAATGTTATACAATTGTATAAGGTAAAAAATATTTTTTTCTTTCACAATATTTTATATATAATTATTAGACTGCCCAGAAAAAAAGCGAAGTTTTTATTTTCTTGGGGGATACCTGCAAATTTTGTTCCTTTTTGTGCAAAAAAATTTCGGTTTTTTTTTGGGATTTTTAAAATAATATCTAGAGGTCGCGATCTCGCGTTTTATAACGATTTATTTTTTTTGAGTTTTTTATTATTTTAAATTGTTAAATATGATTAATATGATAAAATATTAATAATTTCAGACAAAAAAAAAATAAATTAAAAATTAAATATCGCTCATTCCATGAGATGTCTCCCAGCATCTAATCAAATGTTCCTTAATTTATTTGAAATTTTGCACACATGAACACTATGAAGCCATTAAAATAAATCAGTTGTTAGTTCCGAGAAAATCCGTGAATTCGCGAATATATTCGCGTTCGCGAATTCGTGGATTTTCGCGAAACTAAAAACGAATTTATTTTAATTGCTCCATAGTGTACCTGTGTGCGAAATTTCAAATAAATTAAAGAACATTTGATTAGATGCTGGGAGACATCTCATGGAATGAGCGATATTTAATTTTTAATTTAATTTTTTTTTTGTCTGAAATTATTAATATTTTATCATATTAATCATATTTAACAATTTAAAATAATAAAAAACTCAAAAAAAATAAATCGTTATAAAACGCGAGATCGCGACCTCTAGATATTATTTTAAAAATCCCAAAAAAAAACCGAAATTTTTTTGCACTAAAAGGAACAAAATTCGCAGGTATCCCCCAAGAAAATAACAACTTGGTTTTTTTCTGGGCAGTCTAATAATTATGCATACTTTTATATGACAGTATTTCAATACTTTTTTTTTAATGTTGCATCATATATATTTTTATTTAAGTATACAAGAGAGCTTGTATAATTATATATGATTCTCAAAGCACCTAAAATCAGTCAAAAAAAAAATATATATAAATTCTATAAATTTTTAAATAGAAAAAAAAATCTGTTTAATCCATTGTATTTTAAAACTTAAAAAAATGCATATTGGATTTTAAAAGTTAAATGTTTAAAAAATGCATATAACTTAAATAGTTGTGTGTAACTTTATATAAGATCATATAAGATAATATATGATGCTTGGGGACCCCGAGTTCGATTCCCGGCTCAACCCAGAAAAAAAATATTTTTTTTAATTTTTTAAAAAAGAAAATATGTTTTTAAAGCTTTTTGTTTTTTCTAAACTTAAAAATATTGAATAATAAAATTTTTATGATAAAATCGAAAAATAAATATTATTTATTTATAGTTATATAATTTTATATATTACATCATATAAGTTAATATATGGTTCCTAGGGACCCTGGGTTCGATCCCCGGCTGAGCTAAGAAAAAAAGTTGTTTTTTTTAAATTTTTTTTTAAAGAAAATATGTTTTAGAAGCTTTAATTTTTTACTAAACTTAAAAATATTGATTAATTTATTTTTTATGATAATATTTAGAAATAAATATTATTTATATATAGTAATATAACTTTCTATATTGCATCATATATGATAATATATAATTCTTGAGGACCCTGAGTTCGATTCCCGACTAAGTCAAGAAAAAAATATTTTTTTTTAAATTTTTTTTTAATCTAAATGATTTTTTAATGCGTTTTCGTTTTTCAAATTTAAAAAAAAATAAAATCCCTGAATTTTAACAAAAATATTTCAAAAATAATTATATTTTGATATAATTATATACTACTATTATTTAATCCGAAGAAAAAAATATTTTAAAACTTTAATGTTTAACCATCAATATCTCTGGTTTTAAGAGAGCTAAAGTCCTCAGATCAAGCTCAGATCAAAGCTTAATTTGTTGCCAATAATTAAAAGTGTATTTGGTTCGAACTTATGTTAGCAATATTTTCAGATAAAATTATTTTTGTCTGAAAAAACTTCCGAAAAAAACTTAAAACTCATTATTTGGCCGTTGGTGAGTAAAAAAGTTTATACATGTTTTATACCATTTTAAAGGTATTTTTATTAAATATACAACGGCAGAAAGAAAATTTGGATCCGATGAAAAATGTGAAGCTCATAAGCCAAAAACCGTTTTTACTTTAAAGCTTTATAACTTGGAAAATTAAGAGCATTGGAAGATGAAAATCATGTTGTTGAACTCAGTATTAAACCCCCTATTAGTTCAGCAAATAAACTAAAAAAAAAAAAAAAATCACAAATTTTAGCAAAAATTTTCTAAGTCTTTTTTAAAATTTTGTTCAAATTCAAGTCGAATATAATTTGATGCAATCATATACCCGATAAGATAAACTGGATTTAATTATATATAAGTTAAACTTGATATAATTATATATGATAAACTATTTTCTAAGTTTTTTTAAAACATAGTCTTTTAAAGTTGTCATTTATTAACAACGTCCGCTGGGTCAGAGGGTAGAGATTGCGATTACAAAACAGTTGGTAGCTGTTCGATTCCCCCGCCGCTCGAAGTTTTTTTTTTTTTAAATAAATTTTAATTATATATATTTATATCTTAATATTGAAAAAAATTGTTTGGATAAAACTTTATCAGTTCTAAAAATAGATTTTATTGTTCGGATTAAATTATATATAGTTCTAAAAATAGATTTTTTTTTTCGGATAAAATTTTATCTAAAGTTTTTTGTAATATTTTTTTTTTCTTTCGTATGAAATTTTATCTTTTTTTATCCAGCTAAAAAATCTTTTTTTTTTTGTCTTGGTCCAATAAGATCCAACCATTTTTCGGATGAAATTGTATCCCACCGATTAAAACTGATCTAATTAGATAAACCCACTTTTCGGATCAAATTGTATCCGTCCGGTTAAAACTGATCTAATCTTAGCGATCCATTTTTCGGATCAGTGCTGATCTTTCAAATCTCGGATCTATCAACAGATCTGGAATAATATAAGAACATATATTGCTCCATACAAAAATTTTTACTCGGGTGATAAAAAATTTACCCCGCTTATAGCGAACTTCGCTTATAACGAACTATTTTTACTAGTCCCTCGGAGTTCGTTATAACCGGGTTCGACTGTACTTTAAAAAATATCCCAGCAAACAAGCAGACTCATTTTAGACTCCAAAATGGGCTCAAAAAATATAACAGAAATTTCAAATTATTGTATGAAAGTGGTTCATCCAAAAGAGCCCTCTTTTAAGTCCCCAAAATGACTCCAAAAAAAGATTCAAAAAGGGGAAATTTTGTTCATACTTTGGAGTCTGTTTAGAGTCATTTTGGACTCTTTTTAAAAAGTGTGGTTTCTGGGTGCTATTTTTGCTATTTTTTTTTTTTTTTGTTGTAAAAAGAAAAAAGTGTGTACATCTTGAGATCAGATCTGTTTATTTAAAAATCGTTTTAATAGTTCACAACACTCTAAATTAAAACAAAATACAATATACATACAGAAATGCAAAAATATAAAAATTACAACAAATCTCTTCTTTTCTCTTCTCTGCACAACAATCCGTTTGCGGTCCCACGTTCTTCGATCTTGAAACATGTATTTATTAGAACATTCTCCTTTTTTAGTGGTTTTTATGTAAAAAAAAGCGTTGTTATAGAAAATTATTTTCTGACTTTATATATTTTGATAGAAAAAAATATTTGTTGACTCCAAAAGCAATAATTTTTTTGAGTCTTTTTGGAAGGCTCAAAAAATATCACAATTTTAAACCTTTTAGGAGTCAATTTGAAATATTTTTTTTACAAAACAATTTCCTCCATATTTTAGGTTCCTTTTGGACTCAAAACAGATGGTTTTATATTGAATTCAAAAATTGAGTGTTTTTGGAAAACAAATTTAAAAACTCAAATAAAATGTTTCATTTTTTAATCTTTTTTGACTCCGAAAAATGAGGGTTCAAAAAATATTTATTATTTAGATTCATTTAGGAGTCTTTAATTTTGAGCACTCCGAATTTTGTTAGCTGGGATGTTTAAAATTTTTGTTTTTTAATTTTAACAAAAAAAAACATAAAATTGTTACGAAAAAATTTATGAAAAAAAAATATGCAGTTTTGGTTCAAAATTTTGACTTCATTTGCAAATATATCTGGATATACTCAATGGATTTTGAATTTTAACCCCAGGTAACACACAATATACAGACTCGACAGTAGAGTTTTATAACAAAAAATGGGGAAAACCTAAGCAATTTTAGGAGAAAACAGAGCGGTTTTTAGCTCGTTTTAAGCTAACATGGCCACACTTTCTACGTCTTGGGAGTGAGTGAAACAATAAAAACAGATCTCGCATCCATTTTTCTTATGGCGCGTTATATTAGCTTTCTCTTTCTAATAGATATGCGCGCGTGACACGAATATTTCGTGATTCACGTGAGTGAAGTTTATTTTACTCACGTGATCGTGAGTAAGCGTGATTAAAAAAATATTTCGTGCGTGAGCATTTTTTTCTCGTGAGTTTGCGTGATTGTTTTTTGCTGTCTGAAACAGAAAACAAGTAAGAAAATCGTCATCATATTGAATTTAGAGAGTAATTAATACCAACTTGTGATTCAAATAAATATTAATGATTGTTTTTAGGAATATAAATTCTTTTTGTGCAAGAAATCGAAAAAAGTAAAATATTTTTTTTTTATTTTAATTTCGTGAGTCTTCGTGAGCGTGACTATATCGTGAGCGTGAGAAAAGTTTTAGTTACTCACGTGAGCGTGCGTGAACGTGAGCAGAACAAATAAATTTCGTGCGTGATCGTGCGTGAGTAATATTTTTATTTCGTGAGCGTGAGCATGCGTGAGTCAAAATTTACTCACGCGCCCATCTCTACTTTCTAAGCTAATTCGTAGAATAATTTGAAAAAATTAACCATAAGGTTCAAGACTACTGTCACCTATGTTGAGTCTGTATTAGTCTGTGCCCAGGTTCTCTTTATTGGAGTGTTTACTTTACATATCTGCTTCGAAAAGGAATTGAATTTCTTTATAATGTCCTGATGGTATCCTTGATCGTATCGAGTACGGAATTCTTGCAAAAGCTAAATAATTTTATTGGGAGTTCGAAAAAAAAAATATGAATAACTTTAACATACACTTTTCGAATATTAAAAAAATGTGTCTGTTTTGAGGGCATGGTAACCAAAAAATGAAAATGCCTATATCTCAAGAAGGCGATGTGATAACGCTTTTCTGATGACCGATTAGTGTTTAGGAGGCCAAAATACTTTAAAAAATGCACTTCAGAAGTCTGTGCAAAAAAAAATTGATTTTTGTAGAGTAGTGTAATTTTTTGAATACTTAGGATCCAGGCGCGGATCCAGCTTTTGGGTTTGGGGGGGGAAAATTTTTTTTTTAGCTCAAATTTTTTTTTTGCCGGTAACTTCAGGTCGAATTTGAAACATTGGTTAAGGTTTTTAACTGTTCAACTCTTATTTATTATGATTTTTTTTTATAGAAACATTTTTAAATTTTAAAAATTTATTCCTTTAATAAAAAAACTTAAATGTTTGATATTTTGCAAACGCTCTTCAAAAAAATTTAAGGTTCTAAAGCAATGGTTCCCAACCTTTTTTCTGCCACGCCCCACTTTTAAGTTAAAAAAATTACTTGTCCCCCCTACAGTCAAGCAAAATTTGTAAATTTTTCTAATTTTAGTTTCTAGTGAAAAATTACTACTTGTTAAGTAAAGTTTTGCAAAATAAGCATTTAAACTAAGTTTTTAGTTAAAATTTTAGGCAATAAGCAATATTTTTGTAGTTAATTTTGCTAAAAAAATTGTTTTTGTAGTTAATTTGACTAAAAAAAATTGGTCGTTGCCCCCCTGAAACCTTCAAATTGCCCCCCAGTGGGGCGAGAATCAAAGGTTGGGAACCATTGTTCTAAAGCAT
Organism: Pegoplata infirma; assembly: GCA_963921195.1. Taxonomy (NCBI): domain Eukaryota; kingdom Metazoa; phylum Arthropoda; class Insecta; order Diptera; family Anthomyiidae; genus Pegoplata; species Pegoplata infirma. Next base: position 105,305,739 of record OY992539.1, read on the forward strand.
TTTTCTGAGAGCAAAAGACCCAGATTCTGAAATAATTTGCTAATAGAAAGTTTATGATTCTGAGACGTTATCCCAATAGAAAACTTCTGAGGTTCTAATGCATTTTGATACAGAAAAGCTTTTAAAATTTTTACAAAAATATTTTAAGTAGCTTTATTCTAGCTCGAGGTCATTATTTCCTTTACTTATTAGAGCTATGATATTCTCATAGAATAATTTTCAAAAAATTATTTTGAACATTATTCTATGAGAATATCAAAGTCTAAAAAAGTAAAGGAAAATGACCTCGAGTTAGAATAAACCTACTAAAAAAAATATTTTAAAGAAAAGTTCTCAGATTAAGTGAGTTAAATTAAAAACTTCTTAGGTTCTGAAATATTAAAATTTTTTTCTATTCTATATTTCTACAGAAAAGGTTTAAGATACCGAAACGATCTTTCTACACCAACATTTTTCGGGTTTGAAAAAATATTCCGTAGAAAGTACCTTAGATTAGAAAAATTGAGGACTTTGCATTTTAAAATTTTTGGAGGCAATTTTCTAGATTCTGAGACATTCTTCTATTCAAAAAGTTTTGTTTTCTTAAAAACATTTCCCTAGAAAAAGTCTAACTGGGCTATTCATAATGAGTAAATTAAATCTAATGTAGGTTTATTTGACTGATATTGCATGAATATTTGTCAAATAAACCTACTTTAAGTACACTTTAAGTATTATGAATAAGACCCTAAGATAGTAAAGCATATTCTGAGAAATATTTTCATAAGAGAGTCTAAGAAATTTTTTCCTAAAAAAATGTTTTAGTCTCCGAGTCATTTTTTCCATAGAAAAGTCTCAGCGTCTGATTCTCCGAAATTTTTCCTGCAAAAAAATTCTTTGATTCTGAGTCATGTTTCAAATAAAAAAAAATCGGAATCAAGGACCTAAAATTCTCGAAAAAATCGGAAATTTTTTCTAGGATTCTAGGACTTTTTTCCTATAGAAAAGGTCTCAGCTTTTCCTATAAAAAAGTCTTAGATTCTGAGACATCTTTCTAATAAAAATAATCTCCTTTTCTGAGACATTTTTCATAAGGAAAAATACTTTGATTCCGAGTCATTTTTCCTATAAAAGTCCCAGATTCTGTATAATTTTTCCTATAGAAAAAGCCTATGATTCTATTGCATTTTTTGTATAAAAAATTCTTAAATTTTCCCTAAAGAAAAATTTTTCCTATAGAAAATTTTTATTTTAATTTTACTTTTTTTTCTATAAAAAAATTTAAAAATAATTTTTGTAAAGAATTCTTGAAAATTCTGGAAAAAAAAAATCTCACTCATGATTTCATTTCCTCTTTTCTTTTTACCCAGAAGAATTGTCAAATTTTCAATATAGAAAATTCTCAGATTTTTTCTATAAAAAACTCTCAGATTTTTCCTATAGAAAAACTATTAGATTTTTCATATAAAAATTGTCAAAATTTTTCCTACAAAAAAGTTCTAAGAAAAATTCTCAACTTTTTTCTATAAATTCCCAAATTATTCATTTAAAAAATTAAAAAAATTTTCGTCTAGAAAAATTTTTGTATTTTTTATAAAGAAAAGTTTTAATTTTTTCAGCCTTTTATCACATAGTAAATTTCGAACATTCAAAAACATTTATGGATTCTTAGACATTTTTCATAAAAGAATTTCTTTAAAAAAAATTTCTCTAAAAAAAATTCTAAAATTTTTTTATATAGAAAAATTTTAACATTTTTCCTCCAGAAAAATTTTAAGATGCTTTAATATTTTTCATAGAAAATTTTTTAAAATCCATGGACATTTTTCATAGAAATTTATTTTCAGATTATTACCTTTCACTTTCCTTTTTTCCCTCTTCTTTTCTTTTCTTCTCTTTCTTTCCTTTTTCTTTTCTTTTCTTTTTTTTTTTTTTCGAATTCGGTTTGGGGGGGGAAATTTCCTTTTTTCCCCCCCCGTGGATCCGCGCCTGTTAGGATCACAACATGATTGATGCAAAAATATTATGGTCGCTACAAACAAGTAATGATAAAATTTCCAATCATAATATGACGATCTTAAATTATGGTTACGTCTGTATCAGAGGGGCAGTTGGGAAATAACAATTATGGAAATCACAATGGGCCTTAGGCCTTCGGGTGAATTCTCCAAATGGTGGATGCCCATCCAACATAACCTTATAAAGGGAGGTTATGTCAGATTGTTGTGTCTGTCTTAGATTTAAGTTTATTAATATTTTCACTTACTTATACATATTTCTATTAAAAATAATTAGTATAAATTATGCCATACTTGAATATAATATAAAATTAATTAATTTAATTTAAAATTAGTTTTTAATTACAAAATGTCTATAATAATATAATAACACTATTTTTTCTTTTTCCATTTTCCTAGATTTGTAGTATGTTACCTAGCGAGTGGACTGCTCAAAGGTTTACCTAAAACTTGTTCCGCTGGACAATTTTTTGACACTTCCACGAAAGTATGCACAGCTACAAAACCTACTTATTGTACATGAATTTAAAATTTTGTAATAACAACATTTAAATATCAATATTCAATACAATCTAAAGGCCTTTCTGTTTGACATTTCTGAGTTTCCGCATTAAAATAACCATCGCAATAGTAAAAATATCCCAAAAACTGGCCAGATAATGGATAACAATAAACGTATCTGAAAATAAATAAAATTAAAACGATAAATTCTTTATATGAGGCATTCCCACCAAATGTTCAGCAAAAAAAAAAAAAGTTATGTCCTGTCAAAATGAAATCAACTGCAGAGTATTCGCCCTTAGGTCACTTGTTAATAACAAAAATAAAATTAAGGTTTTGTCAAAAAATGGGTCTTGTGGGCGTGGTCAAATATTGAAAATATCAGTATTTTTTGACTGAGTCTCTTTATTTCAATATTTATGCAAATTAAATGAAACACAGTAAAGTCTTTAAAATAAAAGTTTTTTTATAGATTTTTGTATGGGCTATCGATTAAATAAATAAATATTGGAAAATATTCAGAAGCAGTTCTGAAGTTTTAAAATTTCATATAAAACCTTACTTATCAAAAAACATGCCGCAATTTTATTTTTTTTAATTTAAAAAAAAAGTTAAAGTTCTTTTCCATCTGTTCTGAAATTTTTTGTTTTGCCTTATTTTGCCTTATTTTCAAGAAAACAAATGTTAAAGATTGCACCATGCTAATTTTATATAATAATGGTGTATATAACATGTGCGTAGAAGTAACAAAAACCAATGTTGGCAATCGATACCTTTTCAATAGCGTTATCCGTTTCAAAATCCTTTAAATTGAATACCGGTACCAATACCAATACCGAAACTCAGTTTTGGTATCGGATACCGGTATCCAAAAACCTTTTCCTTCGGTACCGGTACGTACCGGTATTGAAACGGGTTTCCCAAAAAAAAAAAATTTTTTTTACAAAAAAAAAATTAATAACATGTTTTTGGTTTTTATAAATGAAAACTCTTACATGGCGCATGATTAATAGATTTTAATTTGCGTTGAGAGCACAATTTTTCCTTTGATTTTCGTAAAAAGTATTCATGTTAAAAAGTGACGAATATTTTATTCATTGACTGAAAACAATGCACACAGGGCCAGCATGATCCAATTCCGGCCAAAAGTCTTTATCGTTGTTGGATCCGTCTGAAAATGTGCTTTTAGAGGAATTCGAGGTCGCTGATTTCAAAATTTAGCTAAAACCAAAAAAAATCAAAATGGCGGATCCAATATGGCGGACAATTTTTTTTTTTAAATTGTCCGATTGAACTCAAATTTTTTTTATGCGGGTCTTGGAGTTACTGAATAAGAATTGTTACCTAAAGTTTTGAAAAACAAAATGGCGGACTAAATATGCTGCTTAAAGTTTAAAGAATGATCCAACTCCGGCCAAAAGTCTTTATCGTTGTTGGATCCGGCTGAAAATGTGCTTCTAGAGTATTTCGGGGTCGCTGATTTCAAAATTTAACTAAAAACTAAAAAAATCAAAATGGCGGAGAAATTTTTTTAATAATTGTCCGATTTAACTCAAATTTTGTTTTAAGGTGGTCTTGGAGTTACTGAATCAGAATTACTGGCGTGAATTTTGAAAAACAAAATGGCGGACTAAATATGCTTAGTAAAGTTTGTTACAAGTAATTAAAAAACAGTTATATTCCTTTTCTTTGTTGAAGCTAGCTGAAAGTGTGGCCTAGTAAATTTTCGGGTCTGTCATCTTAAAATCGAACTGATAAAATTCAATATGGCGAAAACAATATGGCGGTTAGATTTTTTAACTTTGTCTGATCTAACCCTTATGTGTGTGGAAAAAAACCTTCTATAGGGTGGATAGGTACCTGGGTACCTTCATGCAAATTGTATGAGAAATCTAATTTTTCGTCTTGTATTGTACAAACAAGTAAGAAAATTATAGTCGGTCAAGACCGACCATATAATACCCTACACCAGAGTTTCCCGGAAAATGGGACCAAACATGGACCGATTAGATATATTTTTGTCAACTTTTTAATAAGTGTAAAAAACACTCACACATCAAATTTGAGTGAAATAGGCTTACTTTTGTTGACAATAAACCGCTTTAACTGAATATCGGGCTAAACTTTCACACGGGGCCTGAGTCCAAAAATGGTCCGATGATAATCAGGTTTGATAAGGTTATTAAAGTACGCGTTGAACATACACAATCAGAATTTTAATTAAATATTTTCTATTTTCATGAAATTTGAGAGATTTATGTGAAAATCGGGAAGGTGGTTTGTATGGGGGCTACAAGAAGAACTGGTCCGATTTATTTAAAATTTGGAACGGTGATTTGTGTAGACGAAACATGATTACCTGCCAAATTTCGAAAAGATACCTATTATAATGCGGTTATTAGAGTCATTTGAGTCAAAACTAATGAGGACCTTTGTATGGGGGCTAGGTCTAAACATGGACCGATTTTTTCCAATTTCAATAGGCTTCGTCCTTGGACCAAAAGAGGCTTAAGTTTTAAATTTCAAGTCAATTGATTAAAAATTGCGACCTGTATCGTGTTTACACCGTTTACATGGACAGACAGACGGACGGACAGACGGACGGACGGACGGACGGACATCGCTAAATCGACTCAAAAAGTGATTCTGAGTCGATCGGTATACTTAAAAGTGGGTCTAAGACCAATATTTCGGGTAGTTACAAACATCAGCACAAACTCATTATACCCTTTACCACAGTGTGGTGTAGGGTATAAAAATTGATGGTTAATGATATTAGAATTTTACTCTGGTTTTCCCATTTTCATATATTTTTTAAAATCCTACACCCAAAAAAAAAATTGTAATATCAGCAACTTTTTTGCTTTTGAAAACGCAATAGGTACCCAGTTACCTGTCCACATACAAAAGGGCTAACTAAAAATTAGTTTTAAGAGTAATAAGAGTGTCTGAAGTTAAATCTCCGCACATAATTTTTATATATGGGGGTTTTCGTGTCAACTGACACAACTTTTGAAACCGATGTCTTCCGATCGGGATGAAATTTGCACCAAGGTTAGTCCTATTGGATAGTAGTTCAGACACAATTTTTCAGCGAGATCGGTCAAGGACTCTCTGAGTTAGAGGGGGTCGAAATTTGACATTTTGGCCAAAGAGGTGTTTATTCTCATCCATGTAACTTCTTACCTAATGTTTTTAGCAAAATGTGTCCCAAAGAGTTTAGATAGCTATTTCGTCAGTCTTTCGAAAAAAAATTATAAAAAAAATAAAAAAAAAATTTTTTATTTTTTTTACTAAAAATCTAAAACTTTTTTGACTTTTTCCTCAAATTGGGCCCTTTTTTTTTTTTTTTTTTTGATTCAAAAGAAAGCTTAGGTCTTTTCCTTTAAAAGCTATGGGGTCGCTTAGTGGGATGCGAGTGGGATATCTATGAAAAAATTATTTTTTTAACTTTGGAACACAAAAAACGGTTCTTCAATTTGCACTATTAGGCGTGGGATAGCTAACCAGTTTTCGATTTCGATCCGCGATACCCTCTAATTTTTATAGGTTCGAAAAAGAAAGCACGAGCCAAAAAATATGGGCGGTGGGGTGGGGCCATATGGCCCCTCATGGGGGTCAAAGTTGGGCGTAAAGTGGTAAAATCCCCAAAAAGCCCCAAAACTGCCCTAGAAACGCCCCTGGAGGGGTGCAATGTGAGACGAACCTCCAATAATTTTCTGCCCCCAACATTTTTCTTGAACATACCTTACCCCTATTTCCACTTCCTATGGGGGCTCCCATACAAAACATTTTTCAAAAATTTGATCCTACCATTCTAACTTACCCTAAAGTGCCCCAAGTGGAGCCAAATGTATGACCGACCCCCATTATTTTATTAATTCCAACATTTTTTGCGAACACACCTACAATGTATCTTTAACCCTTAAGGTGGTCCCCATACATTTCTTTTATTTTTTATAAATTTGTTTTATTAAACCAGCTCCTACCGCCCCTACCGTGCCTCCTAGAGAGGCATAAATTATGACCAACCCCCATTATTTTTTAGTTACCAACATTTTGTCCGAACATAATAACACCCTATCTCCACTCCTTAAGGGGCTCCCATACGTTATAAAAACATGTATTTTTAAAAACTAATAAAAAAAAAAAAAAAAATGTATGGGGACCCCCTTAAGAGTTGAAAATAAAGGGTAGGTATATTCTGAGAAAATGTTGGACATGAAAAAATATTGGGGGTTGGTCATATATTTTACTTCCCTAGGGGCACCCTATGGACAGTTAGAGCGGTAGGAGCAAATTTTATAAAAATGTCATTTTGTATGGGAGCCCCCTTAGGAAGTGGAAATAGAGGTTAGGTATATTCAAGAAAAATGTTGGGGGCAGAAAATTAATAGAGGTCGGTCTCACATTGCACCCCACCGTGGGCAGTTCTAGGGCAGTTGTGGGGCTTTTTGAGGATTGTAACCTCTTTACGCCCAATTTTGACCCCAATGAGGAGCCATGTGTCCCAACCCCACCGCCCTTATTTTTTGGCTCGTGCTTTCTTTTTCGAACCTATAAAAATTAGAGGGTATCGCGGATCGAAATCGAAAACTGGTTAGCTATCCCACGCCTAATAGTGCAAATTGAAGAACCGTTTTTTGTGTTCCAAAGTTAAAAAAATAATTTTTTCATAGATATCCCACTCGCATCCCACTAAGCGACCTCATAGCTCTTAAAGGAAAAGACCTAAGCTTTCTTTTGAATCAAAAAAAAAAAAAAAAAAGGGCCCAATTTGAGGAAAAAGTCAAAAAAGTTTTAGATTTTTAAGAAAAAAAATCAAAAAATTTTTATTTTTTTTTTTTATAATTTTTTTTCGAAAGACTGAAGAAATAGCTATCTAAACTCTTTGGGACACATTTTGCTAAAAACAATAGGTAAGAAGTTACATGGATCAGAATAAACACCTCTTTGGCCAAAATGTCAAATTTCGACCCCCTCTAACTCAGAGAGTCCTTGACCGATCTCGCTGAAAAATTGTGTCTGAACTAATATCCAATAGGACTAACCTTGGTGCAAATTTCATCCCGATCGGAAGACTTCGGTTTCAAAAGTTGTGTCAGTTGACACGAAAACCCCCATATATATTTTTTTTATTTTTGATATAAATATGGAAATGGTGTAAATGACTTACTTAGTTTCAGAAAAGCTTTTGGAAATGGTGACGACAAATTATTCACTTTTTTTCTTTATTTTGGAAATCCAATTAAAAATCTTTGAATTTAATTGGAAATGGTGTAACTGATATTTTCCATAATTCTACAAAAAAACTAGAAATGTATATAATTTTTTTCTCCTACACTTAAGGCACTCTCTGACGATAAAAAAAATAATCAAGCCGTAAAACATTATTTTGGGTTAAATTATTTTTTTTTAAAACAAATCTCGGACCACTGCATATGTAGCTGTAGTTTTGCCATTTATCATTTCGAGCAAGTTTGGGCAACTTTTTTCGAAAGATATGGATCCATTCTATATCAAAAATCATATAGACCGATTGTATCGAACTGAGGATCGCTGAGGATTTTTTCGGCGCGATGTAAATAGCTAAAAAATTATAATTTTTTCACAAAAAACGCGAATTGCTGCCAGGCAAATGAGTTATATTTGTCCATGTTATTTTCGTTAAAAAGGCTTATATATAAGGTTGAACCACGCAAATAAAAAGTTAAACATCAGCAATAGAAGTTTGGAAAAAAAATTAAAAAAGTATCTCATCTTTTAAAAATGTTTTACCAACTTTTTTAACTTTGAAGACCTGTCAAAGGAAAGGGTGTAATTAGATCATAAAGAAAAGTTCAGAAAACCCGCTTCTATATATGCCCAACAAACTGGTAAACATTTTTTTGAGAATTTACAAATAATAACTTTTGGCCGGAAATCGATCTGCCTGGCCCTCTGTGCAATGGTTCCCAACATTTTTGAAGCCATGTCCCACTTTTAAGTTCAAAAATACATTGTCCTCCCAAAACTAAAAAAAAAACATTGTAAATTTTAAATTTTTTTCTTATAATTCAGGATTACATGCGGTTTAGCGATTTCTTAGTTAGAATTAACGTTTTAACACGGTTTTTGGTACAAGTCATACTTATTACAAAACACTAATAATGAAAAAATTTTGAAAAACTTTATTTTATTATTAATTTTTAAATTTTTAAACTTTTCGGATCGGAATATTGTGTCACAAAACCAGGTGCGGATCCACGGGGGGGAAAAGAAATTTCCCCCCTACAAACCGAATTCGAAAGAAGAAAAAAAAAAAAGAAAAAAAGAAAAAAAAAGAAAAGAAAGGAAAGAAGAAAAAGGGAGAGGAAAAAGGAAGAAGAAAATAATCTTAAAATTTTTTCTATGAAAAATTTTTCGAAAAAAAAAAATTCTCAAATGCTAAATTTTTCTATATGAAAAAATTTGAGAATTTTCTTTAATGAAAAATTTGAGAATTTTTCATTAGGAAAAAATTGACAATTTTCCTATAGGAATAATTTGCGAATTTTTCTATAGGAAAAACATTAGAGTTTTTTTCGAAATGTTAGAATTTTTTTATATGAAAAAAGTCTCGGAATATTTAAAATTTTCTTTAGAAAAAATACTATAATTTTTCTAGACGAAAGATTTGGGAATATTTCTATAAGAAAAATTTAGAAAATTTTCTATAAAGTTTAATAATTTTTTTTAGAAAAACCTGCGAATTTTGTATAGGAAAAATCTGAGAATTTAAATAAGAAAAATCTGACAATTTTTCTAATGGAAAATATTAGAGAAAATATGAGAATTTTCTATAGAGAAAAAATTTAAGAGAATGTGTAAAAAGTAAAGAGAAAATGAAAATAAAATTATAAAAATATTTTTTCTATAAAAAATGCTCAAGAATCTCAAAATTTTTCTATAGAAAGAATATTTTTGAATCTGAGAATTTTTAGGAAAATCAAGAAATTTTTAGGGAAAATCAAGAAAATTTTCTTAAGGGAAATTTTGAGAATTTTTCTTTAGAAAAAATTTATAAGAATCTAAGACTTTTTCTACAGCAAAATTACGCAGAATCTGGGAATTTTTTATAGGAAAAATGTTTCGGAATCTGAGATTTTTTATTTAAAAATACCTCAGAGTTAAAGACTTTTTCTTTAGGACACAGTGTCAGATTCTGAGATAATATATTTTTTTTTTTTTTTTTTTTGAAGAAAGAAGCAACACTCAGGCAATGCTGTCTATCAATTACTAATGTAACCGTGATGCTTCTTTCGGAAAGGGGATAGAAGAGAGACGAAAGATTTGAAAGATAGAAGGGCTTCAATATGGCAACACTGTAATTGCGCGTGTTGATAATTTTGAGTACAGTTGTTGCATCGCCATCTGTTATTGATTTGGCGAATTATTTTTGAAGCTGTGTTTATAGCCATTATTTTATTATTTTACTTCGTTGACGTTTTAGTGCTATTTATCAACGAAGGAGGATGCTGTGATAGATATTAGTAATAAATAGAAACTAATAAATATCTGAAAAAATGTTGTTCTGCCTGAGCTGAGAATCGAACCCAGGCTGGCTGGCTAGTAGTCCAACGCGCTAACCACTAAGCCACAGCACCCTCAGAATCTTAGACTTTTTAATAATAAATCTGAAATCTTTGGCTAAGATAAAAAATCTCAGACTTTTTCGATACGAAAAATATGTCAGAATTTGTGAGTTTTTATAGAAAAAATATTCTAGATTCTGAGATTTTTATATTTTCGTAAAATAAAAATGACTCAGAATTTGAGACTTTTTCTATAGAAAAAAACCTTAGAATCTGAGATTTTAGGAAAAATGTCCCAGAGTCTAAGAAAATATCTTAAATTCTGAGATTTTTTTTATTTGAAAAATGTCCAAGAATTTTTTTTGTAGAAAACCGTCCGTCCGTCTGTAGAAATAACGATGCAGTCCAAACCAAAAGAGCTAGACTCCTGAAATTGGACAAGAATATCTCTTATGTTACTGGTAAGGTTAAGTTCGAAGATGGTCAAAATCGGATCAGGGGGAAAAAAGTTCCCCCTTGAAGAACTAAAACGACCCCTGAAAAATACTATATTTTTACGAGTTTTTTTTTAATTTTTGCTCAACAAATGTAACATTTATATGACATATTATGTTCATAGACCTGCGCTTAAGCCATGGGGTTTAGAAAATTCGATTTTTTTCGGGCCAACCCCCTTTGGGGGCGTGGTTATAGAAATTAGTTAAAAATAACGTTAAAAATTTATTATTTAAGCGTAAATGTCATAAACAAATAATTCGTCGGTGCGCCGACCAGAACACCTATGTGTAATTTTTTTATTTTTTTTTTATTGGCCCATTAGGAAGCCTATCAGGTAATGCATTTATCCCCCAGAGCGTTTCCCGTTATCTCAAATGGTTTCAAAGTAAGCTTAAACTCCTATGTGTTACCTATAATAGAAATTCTCCGGCAAAAACACTTATGTGTTATTAGTACACATAACTGTTTTTGATTTAAACGTAAAAACATTGCGTCTGCCTTTGGTTTTTTTATAAATTGATATTTTAAAAGTTTTCTGAACATTTTTTTTGTAATATTCCGAAACTTTATTGCATAACACTGTGCAACACGATTTAAAAAAAAAAATAATTTCCATTTTTTTTTAAATGCGTTTTGAACAAGCTAAAAAAAGTATAAAGTATAATTCTGAGGTAAATAATATCAAAAGATGTCCTTAGTGAAATTTTAAGGCGGTTCGTTTCTAAGAACATACATTTACATACATTAACCCTGTGTGTCCCATTTTTACGTGTCGTTTTGGTACTTTTTTTAAATATCCTCGTTGAACGCCATTAAAACGTGCGGTTAAAGGATTAAAATGTTCTACAAAAAAATTAGTTTTACATCAAATTTTACTAGGGGTTGTCACAGGTCAAAATTTTGTGCGAAAAGTGCAAAATGCTTAAATAAATTTAATTGTAAATTATCACAAACTGTTAAATTGTTTTTCACCAAAGTCGTGTAAAATAAGTAAAAAAAATATAAATCTTTGTCTGAGCTAAATGATGATGTCTTCAGTGAAATTTGATGGCGGTTCTTTTCTTGGAACACATTATCTTCCATTTTTGGGAGTAATCTTGGTCCTTTTGCCAAATACCCTCATAGAACTTCACTTAAACGTGCGTTAAAAGGGTTAAAATGTTCTACAAAAAAGTTTTGCAGCAAATTTTACTAGGGGTTCTCAAAGGCCAAAAGTTCGTGCGAAAAGTGCTTAAAAAAGTAAAATTGTAAAGTATCTTGGTAAGACACAATTTAACAAATTATGATAATTTAAAATTTTCCTTTTTAAACCTTTTGCTTACATCGCACGAACTTTTGGCCTTTGACAACCCCTAGTAAAATTTGATGCAGAAAATGTTTGTAAAATTGTTTAACCCTTTATACGTATGCCTTAGTAGTGGACTATGATGATATTTAAAAAAATCACCAAAATGAGGATAAAGGGTTAACATATTCTAAGAAAAGAACCGCCATCAATTTTCACTGAATTATCTCTTAACTTTATTTAGCTCAAAAGCAGATTTATATTTTTTTCGACTTATTTCACTCGACTTTTGCAAAAAAAAAGTTTAACAGTATTTGATAATTTACAATTTTACTTTTTTAACCATTTTGCACTTTGCAGGAACTTTTGGACTTTGACAACCCCTAGTAAAATTTGATGCAGAAAATCATTGTAGAAGATTTTAACCCGTTAATGTACGTTTTTGTGGTGTAGGTGGTGTTGTATGAGGATATTTAAAAAAAGGACAAAAATTACCCCTAAAAATGGCAGATAGAGGGTTAATATGTTCTACGAAAAGATTCGCCATTTCATTTCACTGAAGATACATTTTGCCATTTTTTGCATCAGAATTATATTTAATACTTTTTTTGACTTATTACTTATTATTATTTTGGTTTTCCTGATAATCACTTTCTGCATTGGTAAAGTTTTTCCGTCACTTTGTGATAACAAAATTCACATCAGAAGTTTTCAGCCTTGCAAAGTACGAAATGAAAAACTTTTTACAACAAACACATGGGATGAAAAAAAACACCAAAATAATTTTACGTGTGTTTTTTGTAGTAAATGTTGCATTTCGCACATTGCAAGGATAAAAATTCTAACGTGAATACCATCAATATTTCGCTACAAGTCCATGCGGATATATAACTTGCAAAATTTTTACTTTTGAACAACAAATAAAAATTTATTTAAAATAAATTTAAGAACAAAAACACCTATGTGTATTATATATTTTTTATAAACATGTAAAAAGTCCGAAACAAAATCACCTATGTGTAGTTTTTTGTTAAAATCTTGTACCACTTCAGATTAAAAAAAGATTTTGTATGTTTTTCAACGCGTAATATTTTTAAATGGGTTTAGGAAAAATAAAAAAAATTTACTTTAAAAAAATGTTGCGAATTGGCAAAATAAAACGGTTTTTTTGCTCTCCTGAACAATTCATAAAAAACACATAGGTATTCTGGTCGGCGCACCGACGAATTTGTAAACATGTATAGCGGGGGTACAGGTATCCCCCACCAACTTCGCCGATCCACCACACATAGGATCGTGAATGAGTTTTTATTAACGATTACGCACGCTCATGAAAGAAAAAGTTTAATCTCACTCACGATCCACTATATAAAATATTTTTTATGTGTTGCTATTACTCATACGCACATTAGGGTTATAACTTTTTTTGGACAAAAAAAGTCCATCCCACCACGCTATGGGCAATGTTGTACAGATAACAAAAATTTATTTTTTCTGTCATTTCGGTGAAAAAAGTTCACGCACCCAATGCAATTTCTAAAACTCCCTCAAGAATGATTTTTTTTATTTTTTTGTTTTAAAAATTTTATATTATGACGTCATATCTTAATTATTTGAAAATTATCACAAACTCATGATCACATATCAGAAGGAACCAACATTTAAGTTATTTATAACATCCGCGAAAAAGCACCAAAATCCGCGATTATAATCTTTAGTAGCTGAAAAGAATTACTGCCTCATAGCACCTATCACTTGACACTAAAATTTAGCTAATTAAAAAAAACCGCGAAATAGCTTCAAAATATTGCGATTTTTTCGCGCCCTCCATTTAACTGATGAGATTTTGTTTTTTTTATTAATGAAATTACAAGAAAATCCTAAATATTTTGCAATTAAATATAATTTGTTTATACTGAAAAGAAAAACTAATATTCAAAACTTCATCGCGTTTGGTGCGTGAACTTTTTTAACGATCGCGAAAAAGTAAGACATCATTTCTTAATATTTTTTCATGGCCTATACGACTATGGGATGGACTTTTTGATATTTGCAAAAAATCAAAAAGTTATAACCATAACGCACATGTTATATACACCATTATTGTATAAAATTAGCATAGGGAAATCTTTAACATTTGTTATCTCGAAAACAAGGCACAACACATTTCTGAAAATTTCAGATCAAATAAAAAAACACTTTTTATTATTAAAAAAAATTAAATTGAGGCATGTTTTTCGATAAATTAAGTTTAGGTATAAATTTGAAAAATTCAGAACTTCTTCTGAAAATTTTCCAATTCTTATTTTTTTAATCGGTAGCCCATATATGAACAATTTTGCTTAAATTTTTTTTGAAATTTTGAAATAAAAAAGTAAATTCAATTGTAAATTTCAGAAAAAAATAAAACTCGCTCGCTGAATCCGAAAACAAAGTCAAAAAGTTTTAATGTAGAACAGTTTTACAGATATTGAAAATTCTATATATTCTATAAGTATTGAAAAAGTCGTTTTAGCTTAATAATATTATCTCCAGACAAACTCGAAGAATTTGATTTTCTTTACTTTAAAAGTAAAGCAAATTTAATTGCTTATCAATTCTCCATACACTATTTTTTAATCTGATTATCTCTATTCATCAATATAACGACAGTTTTACTTCAATTTAAATGAAATTTAACTAATTGTAATTTTAATTTTTTTTTTTTTAATTGTAGGGTGGTTATTCATAAAACCTGAAATAAACTTAAAGTAGGTTTATTTGACAGATATTGCAGGAATAATTGTCAAATAAACCTACAATAAGTCTATTATAAGTATTATGAATAAGAGCCTATTTCTTTATTTAAAGCTCAAGTCTGATTAATTATGAAGAAAAGAGAAAAAATAAGAGTCTTTTTAATAATATCTGATTTTCAAATTATAATAAGTCTACAAGTTCTATTTATGATTTAACTAAACTAATTTTTATTAGGGATATAAATGTATGTTTGATTTACTTACTCTCGACAGGTAGGATCATCTGATTTGAAAAATCCTTTTTTTGCAGTTTCTCCGCATATAACATTCGCTTCGCGAGGTGCTGCAGTAGTAGTGGGTGTTTGTGGAGTAACTTCGGAACTTTCTGTAGTGGGATCAGTATCAGACTCTATAGTTGTACTGTCAGTAATTGCATCAGTCGTGGAATCCGTTGTAATTGTACTAATTTCAGTTGTAGTTGTTGTTTTAGTTATGCATGATGGCTAAATTAAAAAAAAAAATAATATATTAAATTTGAGAATTTAAACAAGAATGTTATTGGAAAAAAGGAATCTATTATACCTTTCAAAATGTTAAAAATTAAAAAAAAATAAATAAATAAAATGGTCAGTTTTGAGAAGGGTCGGCGAGAGACGTTTGGGTGACTTCCCCCTTGCGATAAATCAATGCAAATTTATTTATTTTGGTTTTTGCATTTATGTAATAAAATTGTGTCATTATTTTAACTATATTTTCTTATAATTACGCCCCAAAAAGGCTGGGCTGAAGAAATTGCATTTTCTAATAAACTGCGTCAAAGTGCGGGACTTTGACCTTTTTCCGACTTAAAAATATTTAATTTATCAAGATTGTTTAATTTTTATTATTAAATAAAAATTATTAGTTAATCAACTATTAATTGTGCAATGAAATAGAGTTCGAGGCCAATTTCCCCATTATAAATTAACATAACAAGTACTTATGCACTGTTGCCAAGTTGGAGGTTTTCCCGCTAAATCTAGCACCTTTTGTTTGGATTTAGCGGGGGAAAATTGGTTTTAGCGGGAACGGTGCTTTAGCGGGAAAATCTAGCGCTTTTTGTTTTGATTTAGTGGGAAAAATTAAGAGGTTTTTCCCAATTTTTTTCAATTGAAAACGTAAGTTTGTCGAATTTTAGCGCTTTTTTTGTAACTTAGCGGGAGAATTTTGTATTTTCCCGCTAAATTTTTTTTCGGCGGTTTCTTGTGCGTTTTTGTGAAAAGTCAATTTTCGAAGAAAAAATTATTTGGAGGTTTTTTTTTTTAATTTTTCTTTTTTGTCAATCAAAAATGCCAAGTTTTTCGGTTTTCAGCGCTTTTTTCGTAATTTAGCGGGAGAATTTTAAATTTTCCCCGCTAAATTTATTTTTGGCGGTTTCTAGCGCTTTTTTAGTGAAATCTAGAGGTTTTCGGTTAAAAATAGTTGGCAACAGTGTACTTATGTTAACTCTACTTTCTTTATTAGGATATTCTCCCATTATATACTCAAAGAGTTTCTGCTTTCAAAAAATTTGGCAAATTTCAGGAATGAATTTACGATCGTTTCGGGAATTTTCCAACATCCCCATCATCAGAATTCTTTAGAAAATAAGGTAATACTGTCAGTGTACAAACATCAAATATTCAGATTTCTGATGATGGGGAAATTTGAAAATCCCCGAAACCATCGTCAATTCATTCCTGAAAATTGACATAATTTTTTGAAAGCAGAAACTCTATGCGTATTTAATGGGAGAACATCTTAATAAAGAAAGTAGAGTTAACATAAGTACTTGTTATGTTAATTCATAATGGGGAAATTGACCTCGAACCGGATAATTATTTTTTTAAACAATAGTACAAAAATACATGTGAAAAACGTTTTTCTTTGGTTGGCTTAGTTTTTCAAGGGAAACCTGTTTTCTCCCTAGTCTGATTTTTCCCATTTACGAACTTTACCTGATTTATTTATTTTTTTGTGCCAAACGGCCAAATTCTTACACTCAAAATAATCACTCTGTTAAATTACAGAGATACTCTGCTGAGCCAGCAGAAAATACCATAGATTTCCAACCAGCAAGATTTTTTGTTATTTTACAAAGAAAACTCTGTAAAATGATTTCGATAAAAAAAACTGTAAATTTACAGAATTATCTGTAAAATATTGATAAAAGCGACCAGAATTTGACTATTTTATTTACTATTTGATTTCTGGTCAAATAGCCAATCTGGTGTTGACAATTGAAAAATGCCATCGAGTAAATTTGCCCGCTTTAATGCTTAAAAATTGTAAATTTACTTTTTTTTATTTTTGTGAAAGTTTTTTACGAGTACCTCCAATTTTACACGACATCCTCGTAAAATTTTCCAGGGTTTATAATTACAGAGCAATAAATAAAAATACAGCAATAAATAAAAATACAGAGAAAAAACATAAGTATTTTATAAAATCTGTATTTTAACAAAAAACTCTGTTTATTATCTCTAAAATAGAGATTACAAAGTAAAAAGTAAAATTACAGATAAAATTTTGTTTTTCGGTTACAAGAAAATACAAAGTATATTATTAAATCTGTATTTCGACAGATAACTTTGTCAAATAACTGTCGAATTGAGATTACAGTCATTTTACAGAGTTTTTAACAGAGTTATTATTTTGAGTGTAGGAATCACAGAATTTTTCTAAACAAATTTCTCGGAATCTCAGAATTTTTTTATTGGGAAAAAGTCTCTGAATTTTTCTAAAGGAAAAGTCTGAGAATCATGGACGTTTTCAGGCCCGGGCCCCCTGGGCGCCCCCTTTTGAATTGGAAAATTTTAAAAAATGCAAACACTTCAACACATGAGACAAGTAACAAACATAAGTTTTTTTAGTATTGTAAATATTTTGGTTTTTGAAGAAAAGTTTTAAATATTTTTTTATAAACACTCTTGATTTTGAGCAGCGTTTAAATAACTACGAAGAAAGTAGCTTAAACAACCAAAATTGACGATATGTATAGTTTTAAAAACAAACAATATGTAAATCATTCAATTGCTATAACTACTAATACTTGCACATTTCTGTTTTTGTAGCGAGAGCTAACGATTGTTTTTAAAAATGAATAAGTAGCAAAAAAAAACAAAAACATTAGAATTGTGTAGCCTACAAGTAGCCTACAAATTATTTTTGGTAGCCTACCTGTAGCCTACAAATTATTTTTGGTAGCCTACCTGTATTGTTTATTTTATTGTATATTGTTTTTGTAGCCTACAAAGAGAAAATTTAATAAAACTATAACACACACACTCATCTTGTTTAACATAACTGTTTTATTTTAATGTGTATAAAGAATAGGGTTGGAAAAATACTTTGGCAAACATTGTTGTGGTGTACCCTTGTCATTAAAAGTAGAGATGGGCACATGAGCAGATTAGAACGTGATTCACGCGTGACCACGCTTGAGTGTGACTAAATTCAATTTTACTCACGTGAGTGTGAGTGAAGAAAAAAATTGCGTGAGTAAGATTTTTGCGTGAGTAAGATTTTTGCGTGAGTCGATTTTTTAAGTTTCGCTGAACTTTAAACTTTATTGAAAATTTTAAAAGATTTTTCAAATTTTAGTTTTTAAGTTTTTTTTTTGTATGAATAAGAGTTTCGTGAGTGTGAGTCAACGTGAGTGTGAGTGAAGCTTGAGTGAGTGCACGTGAGTGTGAGTTGTATTAAATTTACTCACGTGATTGTGAGTGTGAGTAGAAAAAATTTGCTCGTGAGTGAGTGTGTGTGATTCAAAAATTCCTGTCGTGAGCGTGAGTGAGTCAAAAATCACTCACGTGCCCATCTCTAATTAAAACCATGTTTTGTGTATTTTTCAACACGTGAATTTTCGAAAAACCCAATGTAGAGATGGGTGCGTGAGTGGATTTTGACTCACACTCACTAACGCTCACGCAAAAATAATCGAATCACTCACGCAATTTTTTTTTTATTCACGCTCACTCACTATTCACGTGAGTAATAAAAATCTTACTCACGCCAGATTCAATCTCGCTCACGCGTGAGTCACGCAAAATCTACTCACGCAATAAAATTTTTTTACCAAAAAAAAAACTCCAAAAAAAAATTTTTTACAAAAAATAAAAAAATTGGGCTAATCTAAAAATCTAATCACGCAAACTCACGCAAAAAAATAAATGACTCACACACTCAGATTTTTTTTCAGCTCACACTCACTCACAATCACGTGATTGAAATGAAAATCACTCACGCGTGATTCACGTGAATCACGCAAATCACGTGACCAGCGCCCATCTCTAACCCAATGTTAATGCCACGGTTTTGCTCATAACTTCTGAGCGTCTAGACCGATAATATTAAAATCGCGTACATATTCGAAAAATTCGAAAAAATTCCAAATTTTTCTATATTTTTTGACCGAAATTAAAAGACTTTTATTTAAAATTATTATTATTCTTTTTTCGATGTTGTATTCATTTTACACCATCTTAACGATATTTTTAATATGATCACGTTTTTATATTGCTACATTTGTTTACAATGTGAAGGTAGTAATACTATAGTAATACTGTAGCCTACAAATATACTACTGTAGTATTTTTGTAGCCTACAAATATACTACTGTATTATTTTTGTAGCCTACAAATATACTACTGTAGTATATTTGTAGGCTACAACAATAAAATTTGTTTTCCGCTACTGCTCTGTATGGAGTTTTTGTTTTTTTCATGTTGTTGTAGTTTAAGCAAACACAAAAAAGAAAAGTAAACAAAAGCTATAACTTATAATATTGAAATTGTTTGAAGTGATATGAATAGCAAAAGCAAAAAAACGGGTAGCTAACGTAGCCTTTCAAACGCTGATTTTGAGTAAATGTTCGTTTTTAAAGAGTCATTTATATCGAAATATCTGTAAAATATGTACCGAAACACATTCTTTAAAAAATGTCAAACTCTAAGGTTCTAAGTCACTTTTTCTATATTAAAAGTTTCAGATTTAGAGAAAATTCTTAGTTTCTGAGAATTTTTTTTTTTTAATAAAAATTTTCATATTAATTTTCAATCTAGCGTTTTTTTTTTCAAAAATCGGGGTTGAACTGAAAATCTGCAGTATTCAAAATTAAAAAAATAACTTAGGACAATATTTGAACTGGCATAAAATAAAAAAAAAACTTCGGCTACACTGTAAGTATAATTTTAACTTTTGAAATTACACACCAAAAGGCCGAAACACGTTAACTTAATTTTGCGTCGTAGAATCCAATGACATTCACCGTTTTGCCAGGTCAGATCAAAATTAAGAGATATTTCGCTTTAAAGTTCTGCGATTTTCAAGCGAGTTTTTATTATATTTTCCTAGGAAAATTTTTTAAAAACTCTTTTAAAGTTACTTTATTCAGTATTTAGTAGACGAGACTTTACTCTAACAATGATGACCGATCAGTTTAGGCGTGTAAAATAATTTATTTTTCTTAAATTTTTTAATTTTCTTGAAAAACAATAAAAAATCGCGTGAAAATCACAAACTTAAAAATTAAATATCTCTTAACTTTAACCTGACAAATAAGTTTACGTATCTTTGCGTTTAGCTGTGTCAATTTCACATACGAGGCATTCCACACCAACTGTTCCACTACAGAAAAACCATAGTGTTTTCAATGGGATATCATTTGCAAATTATTCGCTCTTAGGGTACTATTAAATAACAAAAATAAAATTTAAGATTTTTCAAAAAGTGTGCCAAGTAGGCGTGGTCAAATATTGAAAATATCAAACTTTTTTGCCTGAGTATCTTTACTTTAATATTTATGCAAATTAAATGAAACCAGTGTTGGCTACCGTTACCCTTTCAATACCGTTACCGATTAAAAACCCTTTAATATTGACTACCGTTACCGTTACCAATACCGAAACAAAAATTTTTAAATACCGTTACCGATAAAAAACCATTACCTTTGTTCGGATTTTTACCGGTATTATATCGGTTTTGTTTCGGTTGTTTTAATATTAATTATTTTAAAATTTTTGCAGATAAAAAGCAAAGTAAAATATTTTTAATGTACGTAAAATAAAAAAAAAATATTGAAAAAAATTATTGAAATGAAAAAATCTGTCCAACCAATGATCACATTTGCAATTTGCTAAATTATGTGGAAATCGGTCCTAAAAATTTCGGCAATTTACCTAAAAATTTCTTAAGAGAAAAGTGATTGCCACGTAATGTAAGCATTTTTCAGCGAAAATATAAAAAAAGAGAAAAACCTATATCGCTCAAGTGTTGCTGGCGTTGTCATCCACGCCGGTAAGCGTGAAGAGGTGCTTCTCTGGAATTAAATCATAATGAGCCCAAGTCGTAAAGTCTAAAGAAAAACATTGTGGAAAAATTTGTAAAACAACTTTCAGTTTGAATTAGAAAATTTCTGCTAAAATAAATACTTTTACTTAATTTTCTGTCATTAAATTTAAAAAAAAAAATGCTGATTTTAAAAAATATTTTTGTTCAAATTTTAGCAGACTATTTTGTAATTTTACCAACAATTTTTGTCTAATTTAAACGACTAAAACTAAAAATTGCTCAAATGTAAAAAAATCAGCTGACTACTTTAATAATTTTACAGAAATTGACCTGGTAAGAAAATTTTCTTGAACAAAAATTAAAAAAATTTATCAAATTTTTTTTTTAAAGTTTATTGAAAAACTTTGATTCTTTTTAACAAAAAAAAATATTTTTTACTTAAAAAAATACAATTTCAATGTCAGGCTGTTTATCAGAAATCAGAAGATTTTTCATCTTAAATCAGCAGATTTATCTACGGTCTTGACAGATTTTTCTGCAAACTCTACCTGTTTTATCCAGACAGAAATTTAGCAAACCGCGTCAGCAAAAATCATCAGATTTCTTAAATGGTTCAAAATGCAGATATTTTTGCTGATTGGACAGACATCTTATACCCAGCAAAAACTGACATTACTAGTAATGGGTTTTGTAATCCGAAACAAATGTTTATCACTACTTACTTATTGAATGAAACACTAATTATTTTAACAAGGGCGTGAGACAAAAATAACTAGTGAAGAGTATGGAGATAAATAAGTAGTTACTGCCTCGGATTACAAATAAGGAGTAAAAACCCATTACCAATAAGAAGTAAAATAATTAGTTAATTAAAACTTTTAAAATTTAACTTGTTTTTACTAACACTTAAAAATTCCGTAATTTTTATTAAGTTTTTAAGTACTTTTTAAGTTAATTGAATTGTAAAGGTTAAAAACTGCAAGTGCAAGAAGATATTATTACTTAGAGGTGCTTTTATAACATATTACTGAGAAGTAGTTACTTTTGGGCTTAAAATAATGTTAATGGTAATGGGTACTCATTATAAATAATGTACTTGGTAATGATTACTTTTCACAACTCATTACCATGTTTTTGCTGGGTAAGCACGTAAAAAATCAGTAATTTATTTGTTGAATTACAATATTGCGTGAATATTTTAATTAAATTCTGAGTTAATTAATAGTTTATATAATTATATGTTGAAAATGCACCAAATTTATCAGTTTTTTTAATTTTATTAAATACATTTTTGATTTTTTACGTGTTTTTAACAAATTTGTGACTTTTTAACATGTTTTAAAAATTTTATTCATAATACCGGTACGTACCGGTATCGTTGTTTCGGTAACGGTTAACCGTTACCTAAATAATCGAAAATACCGTTACCTTTACCGTTACCGATACAAAAAATATGTAATACCAATACCGTTATTCGTTTCGGTTGCCAACCCTGAATGAAACGCAGTAAAGTCTTTAAAATAAAAGTTTTTTTATAGATTTTTGTATGGGCTATCGATTAAAAAAATAAAAATTGGAAAATTTTCAGAAGAAGTTCTGAATTTAATTTAATTTATTTTTAAAAAATCTTAATTTTTTAAAAAAAAAGCTAAAGTGCTTTTCTATCTGTTCTAAAATTTTCAGAGATGTGTTTTGCCTTGTTTTTGAGAAATCAAATGTTAAAGATTGCACTACGCTAATTTTATACAATAATGGTGTATATATCGTGTGCGTATGAGTAATATCAATTCCTAAAAAATATTTTAAATAGCGATGGGAGCGCGAGTGAGTTTTTATTTACGATCACGCACGCTAATGAAATGAAAGAAAACAAAAAATAATTCACGCACGATATTTTATTTTACTCACGCTATTTTACTCACGTGTGCGTGAACGAGCGTGAGCAAATAAAATATCGTGCGTGACCATGTTTTTTCTTTCATGAGCGTGCGTAATCGTTATTAAAAAATCATTCACGATCCCATCTCTATTTTAAATATTGTTTAAGTGCTTTTTATTACTCATACGCACACGTTATATACACCATTATTGGATAAAATAAGCGTAGTGCAATCTTTAAAATTTGATTTCTCGAAAACAAGGGAAAACACATCTCTGAAAATTTGAGAACACATAGAAAAGCATTTTTATTTTTTTTTAAATTAAAAAAAAAATTAAATTGCGGCATGTTTTTTGATAAATAAAGTTAAATTTTAAATTTGAAAAATTCAGAAATTCTTCTGAAAATGTTCCCATTTTTTTACCCTCCACTTAGTGATAGAGGGTATATATAAGTTTGTCATTCCGTTTGTAACTCATCGAAATATCGGTCTGGGCCCCCATAAAGTATATATATTCATGATGCCCGGTCGGTTTTAAGACATTCTAGCGATGTCCGTCTGTCCGTCTGTCCGTCTGTCCGTCTGTCCGTCTGTCTGTCTGTCTGTCTGTCTGTGGAAAATGCTGTAGCGGACAAAATATTGCACAGAGATGACTGAAACTTAACGTATTTATTGGAAGTTCTCCCGAGAAGTTTGGTATTGCATTTGAGCGATATCGGTTCAGCGGTTCAAGAGTTATGAACGAAATTGTAAGCACACCTCAAAAATTTCTGTACATTCAACATAACCTAAAAATACAAAATGCTTTAATTCGGCTTCTGGTTGACATATGTGAACACCAAATGGTATTTAAACAAGAACGAACATATTTTTTACGAAAAAAAAAAAAAATATCGCGGATTTTTTTTTACCAAAAATTTTTTTCGCGGATTTTTTTTTTTTTAATTTTTTTTTTCAAAAGTAATTTCCTTTTAAATACAG
Source organism: Pegoplata infirma (assembly GCA_963921195.1). Classification (NCBI taxonomy): domain Eukaryota; kingdom Metazoa; phylum Arthropoda; class Insecta; order Diptera; family Anthomyiidae; genus Pegoplata; species Pegoplata infirma. The sequence continues at coordinate 105,329,481 of OY992539.1, forward strand.
TTTTTTGCAATAATCTTTTTGAAATTGTGGAGGGTATCACTACATTCGGCAAGGCCGAATTTAACTTTTTTACTTGTTATTTTTTTAATCGATATCCCAAACAAAACTATAAAAAACTTTTATATTAAAACTTTATGTATGGGCTATCGATTAAAAAAAATAAAAATTGGAAAATTTTCAGAAGAAGTTCTGAATTTAATTTATTTTTAAAAAATCTTAATTTTTTAAAAAAAGCTAAAGTGCTTTTCTAACTGTTCTAAAATTTTGTTTTTGAGAAATCAAATGTTAAAGATTGCACTACGCTAATTTTATACAATAATGGTGTATATAACGTGTGCGTATGAGTAGTATTAACTCCTAAAAAATATTTTAAATAGTGATGGGAGTGCGAGTGAGTTTTTATTTACGATCACGCACGCTAATGAAATGAAAGAAAAAAAATTCACACACGATATTTTATTTTACTCACGCTATTTTACTCACGTGTGCGTGAACGAGCGTGAGCAAATAAAATATCGTGCGTGACCACGTTTTTTCTTTCATGAGCGTGCGTAATCGTTATTAAAAAATCATTCACGATCCCATCTCTATTTTAAATATTGTTTAAGTGTTGTTTATTACTCATACGCACCCGTTATATGAGGAGTTCCGTCTAAGACCTAGATTTTGAGGTAAAAAAGATATGATTTTTTTTTTGATGGCACATCGATGAAAGTTGGAATAAATATTAGAAGCTATTTAAGAATAAGAAATTCGTTATGTTATGGCGGTTTTAAAAATCTTAAAAATATTTTAAAGATTTTTTTTCCTACACATTTGTTGCATGCGTTATTAAAACATGCCAGGATATATCATTTCTTCCAAAATATATGATATAAATTTTATCCTTTAATGACCAAACGATTTAAAAAAAATATATCTAAGTACCTCAAATCGCGATTAATTCGCGGTAATAGAAAAGTTTCACAATTTTTTACAACATATTTAGGCAATGCGCGTTGGTATTACTGAAAAAAAATCACGGAAAATCGTATCATTGTATCAATAGTTTAAAAAAAATCGGTGATGCTTTTTTATAACAAGAAAATTTAATATGGTCCAAAAAATCTATAATCATAAAAATTTTTTAACCCGCCTCTGATTTTATGATGACACATCAAGTGGGCTTTCATTTAAAAAAAAAATTCATCCGATTTTGTGTAAAGCCTTGGATGTGCCAGATCAAAACAGGTTTAGATAAAATCATCGCGCTTTCCGCTCAGAATGGCTTAAGGTAAAAAGTCAAAAAGCAAATCAGTTCTGCTTGGTAAGGCACGTCTTTTGGTGTATTAAAATGAACATGGTGCAATAATTGCTACTAAAAAACATAGGAAACAGATTTGCAAATTTCGCACAATTTTCAAAAATGCCATAAAATTTTTGTAATTTATTTTTTATAAACCCGCCAGTGATTTTTTAATGTAAACTCACAAAAAACTCGGTTTACGCAAGAGTCCACCAAATTTCAAATGAAACCGCGAATGTGCCTCGCGAAAAACTGGTATTTTAAGAAAATTAAATTTTTTCTTTCGAACTTTGATCTGCTGAAACTCCTTAACTATTCGTGGCACATTAACGGGATTAATTCCAAAATGTTAAGAATTACAACAGCTACCAACTCTAGTTCAACTTTTTTCATTTTATAGAGGGGGCCGAAATCCCTGATCAAAAAACCTCGAAAATTTAAAAACTCTTAATTTTTGGTTTCAAAACTTAACCGTCTTATAACTTCTTACCAAGCGATGAAGCATCTATCAAACCAACATTTAAATAATCTCTAATATGTACTGACTTTGTGTTATGCCGGAAAAGATAAAAATATAAGGAGAACTTAAAAAAAAAAACGAAAGAAGGTAAAAGCTATGGATTATTTCAAGCCATTTTTATCGATTTTTCAACTTTAACCCTCTGTAACTTTTACGGATAAAGTGGGGTAATCCTTAAACATTGCTCGGTGACGGTTCAAGGTCTTGTTTACACAACTGCATTTACAGTTTTTCTAAATTCCAAAAACTGACGGTTTTTTAAACATTTATTTCTTTCAGTTTCACTGAGTTGAAATTTAAAAAAGATTTTGTGATATACACCATTATTGTATAAAATAAGCGTAGTGCAATCTTTAAAATTTGATTTCTCGAAATCAAGGGAAAACACATCTCTGAAAATTTAAGAACATATAGAAAAGCATTTTTATTTTTTTTTTTTAAATTAAAAAACAAAATTAAATTGCGGCAAATAAATAATAAAATTAATAAAACAACAAATTGGCCAAACATCAACAATAATTGCGGCATGTTTTTTGATAAATAAAGTTAAAGTTTAAATTTTAAAAATTCAGAACTTCTTCTGAAAATGTTCCCATTTTTATTTTTTTAATCGATATCCCAAACAAAACTATAAAAAACTTTTATTTTAAAGACTGTTTTTCATTAAATTTTCATAAATACTGAAATAAAGATGATACTCAGGCATAAAATGCGGATATTTTGAATATTTGACCATGCCTACAAAGCCCACTTTTCGAAAAAACTCAAATTTTATTTGTGTTATTTAATAGTGCCCTAAGGGCGAATACTCTGCAATTGATTTCATATTGACACGACATATTTTTTTTTTGCTGTACATTTGGTGTGGAATGCCTCATACTTACAGTGTTATTTTTTATGTGAATAAATAAAGATAAATTTTCATAAACGAATTTACAAATGCAACATAAAAAAATTTAATGACGTTTTTGGAATCTAGATTTCCATTTTATAAAAATCCAGCCCTTAAATGTTGCGCCAAGGCAATAAAATGTAACAGTAGAGCCATAAAAAGCGCTAAAAAATTAATTTATTCTCAAGTCCAAATATGTACCTCGATAACGAAATGTTAAAAAAATTTGGAGGGCTGATTTGTAATCGGACCTTTATAATAGCTCTTACGTGAGAGTGAATATCTCGAAAATAGAACGCTCTAACTTACGAATACGTAACAGTCGAATCACGCCTAAATTAGCGGTTTCAAATTTTTAAACGCCAATATTGGAAAAATGTTACCCGATTAAAATATTTGGTACGATAATTTGGAATCAGTAGCGGTGTTCTATAACTCTCGAATCGAAAGATTTCACACATGAAATATGAACAAGTAAGAAAGTTATAGTCGGTCAAGACCGACCATATGATACCCTACACCAGTGTTTTCCGGAAAATGGGTCCCAAGTCCAAACATGGACCGATTGTATCTGTCTTTTGTTAGATCTTTATTTAGTGTAAAAAACACACACAGATCAATTTAAAGTGGAATTGGTTTATTTTTTTTGTCAATAGAACAATTTAACTGAATATCGGTCGAAATTTTTATATGGGGGACTAAGTCCAAAAATGGTCCAATTATATTCCGATTTGATAAGGTTGCTAAAGTACACGTTTAGCACATAAATATATTTTTTTTATCAAATATTTCCATTTTTATGAATTTTGAGGGAATTATGTGAATATCGGGAAGGTGGTTTGTATGGGGACTACCAGAAGGACTGACCCGATTCCTTTGAAATTTGGAATGGTGATTTGTGCATACAAAATTTGATCACTTGCTGAATTTCAAAGCGATATCTATTATAATACGGTTATTAGAGTCATTAAAGCCGAATCCAAAGGGGGCGTTTGTATGGGGGCTAGGTCTTAACATGGACCGATTTTCTCCAATTTCAATAGGCTTCGTCCTTGGGCCAAAAGATGCTTAAGTTTCAAATTTCAGGTCAATTGATTGAAAATTGCGACCTGTATCGTGCTTAAACCGATAGATGGACAGACGGACGGACGGACGGACGGACAGACGGACGGACGGACGGACATCGCTAAATCGACTCAAAAAGTTATTCTGAGTCGATCGGTATACTTGAAGGTAGGTCTAGGACCAATATTTCGGGTAGTTACAAACATCAGCACAAACTCAATATACCCTGTACCACAGAGTGGTGTAGGGTATAAAAACGAAACAGAAACATCGTGAATCGGCACAAAACCTGACTTTTCGCATTCGACTGTTTCTGTAATTTTGTTATGTGAAAACTTTCTGTCAAATATTATTTTTTTCAAAATTATTGGAAAGATGCGAGAAAAACCAATTGATTGAAAACTTTTGAAGTTGAAGTGTCAAAATCACTCACAATTAAAAATGGTGCGATATTTCGTAAATTAAACAAATTTTGAGTTATAATAAATAAAAAACAATATTTTTTTCAAGAAAATACTATCAACTAATATTATTAATGATACACTACACATTATTTTTATTAATTTAATTTATTATTTAATTTTTGTTTGCCAATGTTACGAGTGTTGTTTAAAAAAATGTGAAATTGCGTTTTTTGATGTTGTAATTTTTATTATTTTCTCGCCTTGTTTACCTTTTTGATAGCTGATTTGGAATATTCCAATAAAAATGCTGCCGTTTTCGCATTGATATACAGAAACAGCTTTTTCTCCAGAATCGAGAAACGATGGAATTTTTTGTTTCATACTTTTCGATGCGAAAACTTTTCGCATAAATTACAGAACACCCCCACAGGAGGGCAAAATCTATCTGGTTCATAAAATTTAATTTTGAAACTTATCACAAATAAGTACGTTTTTAAAAACTTCTTCCTTTTAGGTTACATATTGCTTCCAGGAACCGTTTTTATAGGAAAAATACCTTAGAATCTAAGAATTTATCAGACATTTTGTCATACAAAAATTCACTGTTTTAAAGATATTTTTGCTATATTTTAAAGCATGGACGTATACAGGGGGTGGGCACAGGGGGCACGTGCCCCCCCTTTTCGATTTGAACATTTTTAAAAATTAATACACTGCAACGCATTTTACAAAAAAATTCACAAGCTTCAAAATAGTTTGGTTTTTAAAGAAAATTTTGTAGTTTTTATACCCTACACCACACTGTGGTACAGGGTATAATGAGTTTGTGCTGATGTTTGTAACTACCCGAAATATTGGTCCTAGACCCACTTTTGAGTATACCGATCGACTTAGAATCACTTTTTGAGTCGATTTAGCGATGTCCGTCCGTCCGTCCGTCTGTCCGTCCGTCCGTCCGTCCGTCCGTCTGTCTGTCCATGTAAACGGTGTAAACACGATACAGGTCGCAATTCTCGATCAATTGACTTGAAATTTAAAACTTAAGCCTCTTTTGGCCCAAGGACGAAGCCTATTGAAATTGGAAAAAATCGGTCCATATTTAGACCTAGCCCCCATACAAAGGTCCTCTTTAGTTTAGGCTCAAATGACTCTAATAGTCGCATTTTAATAGGTATCTTTTCAAAATTTGGCAGGAATTAATGTTTTATACACACAAATCACCATTCCGAATTTTAAAGAAATCGAACCAGTTCTTCTAGTAGCCCCCATACAAACCACCTTCCCGATTTTCACATAAATCTCTCAATTTTCATGAAAATAGAAAATATTTAATTAAAATTCTGTTTGTGTATGTTAAACGCGTACTTTAATAACCTTATCAAATCTAATTATCATCGGACCATTTTGGACTTAGGTCCCATGTGGAAATTTCGCCCGATATTCAGTTGAAGCGATTTATTGTCAACAAAAAGAAGCCTATTCCACTCAAATTTGATTAGTGATTGCTTTTTACACTTATTAAAGATTTGACAAAATATACATCTAATCAGTCCATGTTTGAACTTGGGACCCATGGTCCGGGAAACTCTGGTGTAGGGTATTATATGGTCGGTCTTGACCGACTATAATTTTCTTACTTGTTTTTTTTATAAAAACTCCAGTGTGATCTAATTTCGTTTCTAACAAGTCATTTATATCGAAATATCTGTCAAATATGTTTGAAAAACACATAAATTGGTTTTATCTAATAAAAATTATGCATCAGGATCATAAAAAAAAATGTCTAAAAAAAATTCTGGTTAAATCGGGGATGACTAAAAAAATTTGGAAGTTGTGCCCCCCCGTTTTCGAAATCCTGCATACGTCGCTGTTTTAAAGATTTTGAGACATTTTTCTATAGCAAAGTTCTCAGACTCCGATGCATTTTTTGTATAAAAAATTCTCAGATTCCGAGGTGTTTCAAATTTTAAAAATTTTCAGAGTCTGAGACATTCCTATATATTCCTATCTAGACATTTTTTTGTACAGGGAAGGGGAGGGGGGGGGTAGTAGTCCTAGAAAATAATGTTATTACATTATGATTTAAAAAAAATTCGAGTTGTGACCCCCCCCCCCCCCCCCCCCCGCCCTTTCAAATTTCTTGGAAACGTCGCTGCTGAGAATTTTTCTATAACGAAAGAATGAGAATTTTTCTATATGAAAATTTTCTTCTGTAAAAATTTAAGAATTTTTCTATAAAAAAATGTGTCTGAATCTGAGATTTTTTATAGAAAAAAATATAAAAAATATAAAAAATGTTTCAGATGAAGATACTTTTTCCATGTCTGTGAATTTTTCTTAAGAAAAAATCTGAGAATTTTTCTTAAGGAAAAACGAGAATTTTCTTTAAGAAAAATTTATCAGAATCTGAGATTTTATCTAAAGAAAAATTACCTCAGAATCTGAAAATTTTTCTACATAAAAAAAATTTGTAAAGCGACAAGGAGAGCCTGTAAGTTTTATTTTTTGCTGCCTCCTTTTTTACCAGAATTCCTAGTAAAAATTACGAGTTTTTTTGTAATCCTACAAGCTTTTTACCAATAAAATTGTAAATTTACAACTTTTTTAGTAGATTTTTTGCTACCTCAAGTTTTACGATAATTCCAAGTAAAAATTAAGAGATTTTTTAAAATTTTACAAGCTTTTTAACAATAAAATTGTAAATTTACAATTTTTTTGATGCGATAATACTTACAGGGAATTCTCATGACTTATCTAGATTGTTTTTGTAAACTTACATTTGAAATTTATAATTTTTTGTTAAAAAAAACAAGGAAAACTTTCAAATATTGGTAAAATTGGATAAAAGGACTTTTTTTTAGTAATTTGACAAGATTTTTTTTTTGAGTGTAGAACAATTCGCGTTCCAGTTGCATCAAGGCACTGATTTATTAAAATTCAAATATTAAATTTTATTCAGCCGGCTGCTGTGCATCCGCAATGATATGAATTACAAGAAAAACTTGAAACTTTTTTTTGTTTGCTACCTCCTATTTGACAAAAACTTCTAGTAATTTTACAAGATTTTTACCAATAATTTTGTAATTTTACAAGGTTTTTACCAATTAAATTTACAAATTTTTTGACCCAATAAAATTCACAAAGAGGTTTCGTAGTTTTACTACACTCAAAAAAATACGTTAGTAGATTTACTAACGCTAGTTAGCTAACTTTTAGCAAATTTTTAGTTGAGATTAGCATGTTAACCAAAAATTCTTGTAAACTTCATTTAGCACATTAGCAGTTTTAAACAAACTTTAAACTAATTTCTTTTGCTAAATTTGAAATTGAGTTGACTACATTTTTACAAGATTTTTTGCTAATATTAGCAAAATAAATGGTAAATTTTTTTTTATTTTCAGAAAACTTAAAATGGCGCTATCTCGGAAACTAAGCCAGATAGAGCAAAATGGAGGCCATTTTTGGTTCTTAGAATATCCATAGTATCGCCGGTCCTCTTCACATGTGTGGACCCTAATGGGCCCTAACTTTGGATCCAAAAAAGTTAGCATTCCCGAAAATTTTAAAATGCTCATATCTCGGTAAATATTGCCGAAACAACAAAAAACAAGACCGCAAAATAGTCAAAAGCTCTCCGAGTAATATTTTTGAAGTTATCGAGTTTTTTAATTCTCAAGACCCCAGTGGTCCCCTATAATCACGTATCTCAAAAACTAAGCAAGGTAGAGCGAAACGGACACAAATTTTGGATCAAAAACTATGACGATTTTTAAGGAACCCAACTAGGTCTAGGCCCATCGGGGTCTGGACCTATCGGGTCCGAACCCAATGGGGTCCTCAGATGTGTATAAACTAAGTTAAAAAAAAAATATTTAGTTAACTAATTATTGGCAAAACATTTTTGCTAACTTTAGCAAAAAAATTGTGGGTTCAAAATCAGCAAATTTTCTTGTAGGTTTACAAGCTTTTTTTGCTAACATTACAGTTTTTTTTTTTTTGAGTGTAGATTTTTTGCTACCTCCTATTTTATGAGAATTCCTAGTAATTTTACAAGCTTTTTACCAAAAATTTTGTAATTTTACAAGCTTTTTACCAATTAAATTGTAAATTTGCAGTTTTTTGGCGTAATTAAAATTACAAGGAATTCTCGTGAATTTACTCAATTTTTTTTGTAAAATTATTTTGTAAAATTACAAAAAAAAAATGTAAAATTACAAAAAAAAATGTAAATTTCGATTTGTTAAAAAACAAGGAAAACTGTCAAATATTGGTAAAATGGAATTACGAGACTTTTCCTAGTAATTTGGAAAAGTTTTTTTTTTTTTTTGTGTGTATTAAAACATTATTGCGACTTAAAGATGATGATGCCGAATATTCAGCCTTATCGTACCTGATTTGTTGCAGCTGGCACACAAATTAGAGAATTAATATTGCAAACATAACCATCTGGACAGGATCTTACAGAACCTTCATAGGGTATTTTACCACCAGCACAATAACCATAAGTAGTTTCATCTAAACAGGTGAAAACACCATTGGTTGCATCGCAATCACCACAGTAGTCATTATAACAAATTGGTGTATAGCCCTGATCCACAGAACGACATATTTGTAAGTGATCTGTACAAACCAGACTGCCAGGACATTTGTTAATTGTTGCAGAGGGTACACCATTAAAACATGGCGAAAAATGGTATTCATCTAAACAAGCAACATTGTTGGTGGATAAGCATTCATTGCAAACACCCACTAGGATAGCAGCCGAAAATTGAAGAAATCCAAGAAAAAACTACACAGAAAAAAAAATAAAAAAAAGAATTATTAAAAAATTTGTTGATTTAATTAAAAAATTAATTAAGTCCGGATCAATCACTAAAATGCGCATATAAATTAAAAATATTTGTATGTTCCCGAGTAAAAAAGTTTTGATATAATCATATAGTTTTTTATATAATTGTATATTAATAGATCCATCATTTGATCCCAAAAATGGAGGATCTAAAAATATATTATTATATCAAATTAGATAAAATTTTATGTAATTAGATATAATTAGATCCCAAATATGGAACGGTAAATTTAATCTGATTTGATGTTAAAGATCATTTTTGATATAATAAGATATAATGACATATTATTAGATCTAATTTTTTATAATATCAAATTAGATAATATTTGCCGTTCCATTTTTGGGATCTAATTATATCTTATTATCTAAATTTTGATCTAATAAGATATAATCATATATTTTTGGATCCTCCATTTTTGGGATCAAATGTTATTTGGCACCGTATTATTTTTTTTAGTCGGGTTGTAAATTAAAAAAAAGGATATTTAGTTCATTAAAAACTTAATACTATTAATTAAAAAATTTAATTAAAATTAAAAAAAAAGATAATACAAATTTTTATTATATAAATTTAAAATTCATTTAAAAAAAATTAAATTTTTTTTTTTTTTTTGGAATCGTCGTCAAGTAATCTTTAATTCTACAGGGTGACTGGCTCAACTTTTTTTGACGACCCAGCGTAACACGCAGTCTCACACATACGGAAAACGAAACACAACAATTAGAAAGGTTAAATTCGACTTGGCCGAATCTATAAATACCGTCCACAATGCACTTTTTATGGATAGTAAATTTTCTAACGTGAAAAAATTAACAATTTCGATTAGAAATATTTTATTTTGAGTAAAAAACTTTTTTTTGTCATTTTTGTAAAAAATAGGAAAATTACTATTTCTGAGTGTAAAATTTTTTTCGAGTGAAAATTTTTTTAGTGTTAAAATATTTTTAAGTGACAAAAACACTTTGTAAAGTAATTTTGTGGCTTACCATTGTTTTTAAAGCTTTTTTTTTATACCCTCTACTATAGTAATAGAGGGTATATGAGCAATTGTCATTAACTTTTAGTATTTACAAAAAAAAAAAATGTCGATTTTTTTTTCGTGGCACATTGATAAGTCTTCGTAGGTTAATAACATTATAATTAAGTAATTTAAATCCGTTCGCGTGCATTAATTTGAGCGATCGCACCCAAAACTATGGCGGTTTAAAATTAACATTATTAAAAAAATTGTCAAAATTACATTTTTTATCCGAAGTTTACCAAACTTACCATTTTGTATTATGCTTACCTAGAGCTAAAATACGAAATCAAACATGCATAAAATCTTTGCTAAATATCGAGATATTTTCATTAAACCAATTTTTTTTCGGCACATTTTCCAATTTTTTGAAAATAAAAATGTTCCTAGCGGTTTAATTTTTTTTTAGAAAAATATTACCAAATGCATTAAAAAAATCTCAACAAATTCTTAGTTGACACTATTATTCTATCTCTAATAGGTAAGAAACAGCAGTGGTTTAAAGGGAACATTTTTTAAAACAAATTTAATAATTTTTGATTTTTTTTTAAATATTTAAAGTCTGATTTTACAGTGTTGTCCTTCACTGAATATTGAAACTATTCAAAGTATGATTAATAATGATAAGATTAACGTTATTACGAAATATTTTAACGTTATTACTAATTTTATTAAGGTTGTAACAAATTTTAGCGATTTTTTTTCGCGATTTTCGCGACTGCAAAAATCAATGGAATAATTTTGAAATATTATTCGAATAAGACATGTCAAAATCTATCAAATACATTTCTTTTCTACTTTTTTTAAGTAATGTAATATTTTATATAAGCATTAAATTTAAATTTTAAAAGTATCAAAAATTTAAAACCACCGAAAAACCGCTTAAACGTTAAATTTTTTCGGGTACGAATTAATTGAAGATATAGCATTAAAAAGACTACCTGCAAAAAAGCGAAAACTGAAAAACACCGCGGAATTCGCCAATATTAACTTTTGATCAATGTTGCTTTCCATGATTTATTATATTTACACATACCATTGTTTCTGCATGTTCAACTTTCAGCCATGCACATTTGGCTGTCAAATAATGCAAAACTAAAATATCGAAATTTTGCAAAAAATTTAAAAAGCTCATAAAATTTTTGCAATTGAATATTTTTGGGGTGCGTTTGTAAATCAAGTGGGAAATGGTGGATTATAAAGTTCACAAAGCATTCGGAACCATTCGGAATAAAACTGGGAGGTGCCTCGCCAAAAACAGACTTTTTAAAATATTGACGTTTTTTCTTCCCATGTTTGGAGAGCTGCAGATTCGTAACCATTGCGAGCACATCACTCGAATCAAGCTCAAATTGTGCGTATTTACAAGGGCTTTAACTATGTGTATTTAAATTTTGAAATTACAGTTTGCACCAAAAGCTATAATCAAAAAACCTCGAAAAATTGAAAATTGAAAAAAATTGGTATCAAAGATTTGAGTCCATGTAACTTTTTTCTTATTGATGGCACACCCACTAAACCTACACCAAATAATTGCCCAAGTCTACTGATTAAGCGATATTAATTTTGGAGTAATAGTTTTAACGCACCCAACAATATGAAACATTGGACAAAATATTTCGTGAGTGTATCAAGCGGTTTTTTTACATTTTTCAACTTTAAATATTCCTTACCATGAACTAATCAGACCTTTTGCGCTGTGCCTTCACACAATTACTCTTTAAGGTTCCCTTAACTTATCATCATTCACAGGTACCACCTAATTTACAAATAAAAAAGTTATTCCAAAATTAACAGAATATCATAAGTGTTAAAAGTTAATGACAATTGTCCATATATAGGTTTGTCATTCCGTTTGTAACACCACAAAATATTTTGCTTATAACTTTTGAACCACTGGACCGATTTCGCTGGAATGCAGTACTAACCTGTCTAGGAGAATGCTAAACATATATGCTAAACCTTAGGTTCATCAGAATTATATTTCGAAAGTTAGCGTGACAGACAGACAAACAGACAGACGGACGGACATAGCTAGATCGACTTAAAATCGATCGACGATCATTAATATATACACTTTATGGGGTCTTAGACCAATAGGGGTCGCGGAAGAGTTTTAGGGGGGTCGCGAAAAAATTTGTTAAAACATCAAATTTTGGTAAATTTAAAACACATTTTTTTTATTGCTGGAATTTAAAAATATACAAATACTTTTATTAAAGAAAACAAATTTTTCCATCACTTGAGGTCCCTCCGTTATCACTGTGCAGTTGTTAATTTTGCGGGATGCCCAATACTTATTTGTGAAGTGTTTTGACTGAGTCTGGGATCTGACAGTTCGTTTTCTATTAACTTTTCGATGCTGATTCCGAATCTGGGTTCCAAATTTTTCTAGTACGTTAGGTTTTTGAGAAAATTAAAGGCAAAGTTCACAAAAACGTATTCTTGTGCATTTTAAAGAGCTTTGTTTGTGAAATTTTCGGATGCGTCTGGGATCTGACCCCTTTTTTCGATTAATTTTTTAATGCTGATTCCAAATCTGGATCCGAAAAACGGATCTAGATTCGTGATCGAGTAAAATTTCAATCACTACCAAACATTGATACATAACTTTGAAAAAAGAACAATCATTACTCCAAATTGGACTTTAAATGCATTCTTGTTAAACATTTGTTTATTTCTGATCAGTTCTTTTTCTTTTATTTTCGAAAATAAGAAATCGATGGAGATAGTAAGATTCGATATAAAATGCCGTAGTTCGGGACCTGGTTTCCAAATTTTTGAGAAAATTGAGGTCAAAGTTCACAAAAATTGTGTTTTATTTTTTAGAAGTTTTTTACTTGAAATTTTTGGTATGCGTCTGGGATCTGACCTATCGGTTTCGATTATTCTTTCAATGCTGCTTCTGAATTTGGTTCCCAAATTTTTCCATTACTTTAGGTTTTTGAAAAAATTGAGGTCAAAGTTTACGGAAATAATTTTTTTTTTTTATATTGGGGGGTCGCGAAAAATTTGAAATATTGAAAAGGGCTCGCAAAGCAAAATTTAGTAGGAAGCTCTGTACTAGGGCGTCCCGTCAAATTTAAATTTTCAAATTTCATGTCGCAATACCTGCCAAACGATGGCCACGTTAGATCTGATTGTGGGTAAAACTATGAAAAAATTTCGCAAGGTCATCTTCAGTCGGCAACCAGCGGTCAAAGTTGGAAAAATTACATAAGATTTCGACCAAAATTCATGTCTTAATTTTTTTTTTATCAAATCCGGCTCAAAAATTTGAAATTTTGCGTACTTTATTGGCAAAATATTTAAAAAACCCCAAAACCACGATTTTGGTCCACAAATGCAGATTTTTAAACATGAAAATTATTTTTTTTTATAGAAATTGATCTCAAAAGTTGGAAAATGTTAAGTGCGTTATCTTAAAATTATTAAAAAAATATAAAACGCGAAAATATGCGCTAAAAAATTCAAAATATGCACTAAAAAACCTAAAAATATGCACTAAAAAATAAAGTGTGTGCAAGAAAAATTTTATTTTCATAGGAAAAGCTTCTTAAAAAGTAAAAACTAACGCCGTGTTTAAATAGTAACATTTTAAACTTTATATAAGCAAGATTTAAAAAAAAAAAATTAGAATATCTATAAAAAAATTAAAAAGAAAAAATAATATTTCTTATTTTCAAAATAAATTTTTAAAATTTAAAAATTTTTCTAAAACAAATAAATTTAAATTTGTGTTTTTGATAATTTATGCCAAAATATGCACTAAAAGTTAAAAATATGCATTTAAAACCAAAATAAGCATTTTCACCAAAATATGCATAAATATGCAAAAACAAATTTCTTGATTTGGAAAGATAACACTGTGACACAATTGAAGGGTCATTTCTTAGGGCCTCAACCAAACCAAGACAGCTTGAAAGTACTTATGTGTAGTAGCAAAACCCCTAATGGGTTTTGCTCTGTAACGTCTCAAATTTTTTTTATAGCCCACTGAATTTTTCATTTTTTTTAAAGGCGTTTGAAAAAAGTGGAAAAAAATAATGTAACCGTTCTTTTGAGTTTAAAATAGTGTTTGGATGTCTTCAATAGAATTTGATGGGGAAATTTTTTCTAAAATATATTAACCCTCTGTCTGCCGTATTTATTGGTCAGTTAAGTACTTTTCTTAAGAAATGGCTCAAAAGTCTACTAAGACTAGCGTTTAAAGGGTTAAAATGTTCTACGAATATGTTCAGCATCAAATTTCACTAGGGGTTACTGAAGGCAGAAAGTTCATCTGGTATAAGGAAAATGCAGAAAAAAGATAAATTGTAAAGTGTCCTTCATATTTTTATATGTTTGCCAAAAAACGTATACAATTGTAAATAACAAATATGGAAAAAACATAAAAAGTTAATGATACTTTACAATTAACCATTTTTAAGCCTTTTTCGTGTACCAGTTGAACTTTCTGCCTTCAATGACCCCCAGTGAAATTTGATGCTGAAAATAATCGTAGAACATTTTAACCCTTTAAACGCACGTCTTAGTAGGTTTCTGAGTCATTTCTTAAAAAAATGACGTAAATGACGCATTAAAATGGGAGATAGAGGTTTATCTTACTCTAAAAAAATGTTCCCCATAAAATTCCATTGAAGACATCCAAACACTATTTTAACTTCAAAAGAACATTAACGTTAGTTTTTTCGACTTTTTTTCAACGCCTTTGAAAAAAAAAAACTCAAAAATTCAGTGTGCTGTAAAAAAAATTTGTGACGTTACAGAGCTAAACCCTTTGGGGTTTTTACTACTGCACATAAGTACTTTTAAACTGTCTTGGTTTGGTTGAGGCCCTAAATGTGATGTTGCACTGTGTAATTAGTCGACATCGTTTTAGGACTATCGACAAAAAACATGCATTTGCATGGAAATCTCTTCCCTAATGATAATATTACTACACTGTAAAAAAAGACGTAACCAAAATTAAGGAAAAAATGTCTTTGAAAATTTATCATGAATTTTCCTAAAATTTAGTTAAAACTAAAAAATGATAAATTATCTTAACTATGAGGAAAAAAGTTTAGTTCATTTACTTATAATTAGTTCATAGTTTTCTTTAAATGAAATTTTTTAATATTAGGAAAAAAATGCTTACTGCCAGTGAAATTTTCCACAAATCTAAGAAATGTATCTTTATTTTTAAGTCATATATCTTAAAAAACAATTTAGTTCAAGTTTAGCTAAAATTTCCTAAAAGAAACATCATCGTATTTCTCTTCTTTGAATTGAGGAAGTGTACTTCTGAGAATTTAGTAAACAACTTCTTAGAATTCAGTTAAAAATTCAAAATGGCGATATCTCGAAAACTTATCGAGATAGAGCGAAATGGATGCAATTTTCAAAAGAAAGACTTTAAAGAAAGATATGCCATAGCCTAGCTCTGGATATCTGTCGGGTTCTCACACTAAAAAAAAAGACATAACTAAATTTAAGGAAAAAATGTCCTAAAATTTAGTTAAATTTAACTTAAAAATGATAAATTATCTTAACTATGAGGAAAAAAGTTTAGTTCATTTACTTATAATTTGTTCATAGTTTTCTTTAAATGGAATTTTTTAATATTAGGAAAAAAATGCTTACTGCCAGTGAAATTTTCCACAAATCTAAGAAACGTATCTTTATTTTTAAGACATATTTCTTAAAAAAAATTTAGTTCAAGTTTAGTTAAAATTTACTAAAAAAAAACAACATCGTATTTCTCTTCTTTGAATTGAGGAAGTGTACTTCTTAGAATTTAGTTAATAACTTCTGAGAATTTAATAAATAACTTCTTAGAATTCAGTTAAAAATTCAAAATGGCGATATCTCGAAAACTAAGCGAGATAGAGCGAAACGGATGAAATTTTCAAAAGAAGACTGTAAAGAAAATTATAGAATAGCCTAGCTCTGCATTTCTGTCAGAGTCTCAAGACCCTTATTTTAGATCTAAAATTTGAAATTCCCGAGATTTTATACATGCACATATCTCGGTAAATACTGCCAACACGAGAAAAGGCCCAATGGCAGTTTTGTAGCTCTTGACTCGTAGAACACTTCCGCAGAATACATGAAAGCCCTCCGATTACTAGTTTTTGAGTTATCTAGTTTTTAAGATTCTCAAGACCCTATCAGAACCCTTATTACCGTATCTCAAAAACTAAGCAAGGTAGAGCGAAACGGACACAAATTTTGGGTCAAAATCTTGTAATACGCTTGGCTGGGTATGGGTTCGCAAGGGGTTAATTGATTTCTTCGCTAAAACAAAGTGTCTCAAACTGAGATGAAGGGGGGATTAATTATACCATTGCTGGCAAACTAATACACACAATAATCCTTTAAATTACCCAGTGGTCACCGTGAGAACGTTACGCACGTGCTCGGCTGACTAGCTAGTTCGGGAGATGTGGGCGGGGATCTTGTTCCTCGATTTGACCTAAGCCATACAAAAAAAAAAAAAAAAAATCACGTGCGCTTTAGGATGCCCTTTTAAACGAAAATTACCAATTTTTATTACGCACAGTCCTCAAACTTGAAAGCAAAAGTGTTATTGCTTTCGGGCCGCTTAACCCTCCCATCCTATGGTTTTTCTAGTGGCCATACGATATAACGAAAAACCCCTAAAACACATTACCTTTACCTTAGACCCTGAAGTTTTACATTAAAAAGAGTTTAATTCATATTTAAATCCATATTTATTCTGAACAAAAATAGTTCAAATCATTATTACAAAACTAAAATGAATATACTTATATTCTTACTTTTTCTTTTTTTTTCGGAATTTGTTAAAATTGTAATTTAAATACTAATACCGTTTTAGGGTTAAAGTTATTTTAAACAAAAATAAATTGACAAAATATAAATATATAACTATGAATGTAAGTATGTACATTATAAACAGAGATTCTAGTGCATGATCATAATGCTCAGATAATAAATGCTCTGCAGTGAGAGTCATATAAAGAAATATTTTTTTTTTTATATCATGCTATAGAATTTCGGTTAATGCAAATATGAAAGAAAGTATAACAAAAATGAATAAAAATAAAAATAACTTACAAACAAAAATTGATCCAACGCTGCATGAAGGCCTCCTTGCTTTGTTGCTAGTTTTGCTGTTAAATGTAAATTATTTGTTATTTGTATAGGGTAGTTAGTAAGTTAGTATAATACTTAGTTTAGAATTTTTTTTTTTTTATCCGTATTAAGGAAATACAAATTTTATAAAAACTGTTATAAATTTATAACATTAAACATTACTCTTGTTTTTATAAAATATTTAAGTAGAAACGCGAATGTGTTTTTGAAGTGAAAAATTAACTTTAAGCAATTCAAATTATTAATCGTTATAAATTCTATTTCATTATTATTTAGCAAGTTTTTAGCGAAATATCATACCCGAGCTTATGACCGTATGAAATTTTGTAGAAAAGTACCAAAACGGAATTATTGTACGAAAGTTAAAAGTACCAAAATTGAAGTAGATAGTTTGGTGTTAGAGTTTTTTAAATTTAGAATTAAGTGAGTTTAAATTTAGATAGAGAAAATTTTGAATTTAGAATTCTTTTGAATTAAAAATTAAGTTTGAAATAGATAAGTTAATTTTTTTGAATTTCGAATTTAGCAAAAAAAAAAAAATAAAATTTTTGAATCTAGGTTTTAAGTGATTTAGTAGTAGTTAGATGAATTTTTAAAATATTAGAAAAATTATGAAGAATTTGATTTAGAATGATGTACGATGATTCTCTGGGGGTGTAAACTGTGGAATTGGATATACTTTTGCTGGTTATGGAAAAGATGATGATATTTGAACTTTTCCCTCTTTTCCGAATTAGCACATTTCTTCTCAATTAAGCCAAAAAAAATGGAAAAAGTAGGTTGATCATGACATGGAAGCTTAATATTTTCAAAATTTTTGCATACTTCGTTAAAGTTCACGTCTCTCGAGTTATGTAATATATCTACCATAAAATTTCCACGTGTAGACCTGTTTTCCAAACAATTTCGGAACACTCGAGAGACGTCGGAAATAGAAATTTTTTTAAAGATGAGTTTTATTATCCAACTAACACAAAATCCTATCAAAATTTAACAAATTATTAGATAAGTTTAAACACATTATATTACCAAAATCACAATTTACCTTATTTGTAACCAATTTTGGTGGGAAAAGTTTGGGTAGAAAAACGAAAACTATTTTTATACGAAAATATTTCTGATTTTTCGTTTATGGAAGTTTTTCTGCTAAATAGTATATGGAAATCTTCCTGAATGATTTTCTAATCTGGCTGGTGGTTGTTTTAAAATCTGTATAATAAAAATGGTGATTTTTAATAAACCATCATTAAAACCACTAATTAAATTTCATGTATTACCTTAAATTGAGTCACAAAATTCTGGGAGTTATTGCACAAATTATGTAAAATTTTCTTTTGTGTAATTATACATGATTTAATCTTAATAAATTTAATTAAATTTTTAAAACTTTACAAAAAAATAGTTTATTTTAAAGAATTCACTTTGGGTTTATTCCCACTATTATGTAATTATTACGTTTTAAACTTTATATTAAATACGACCACTTTTGATATTACTTAATTGCTGCCAGAATTAGAAAGAACGATAATTTCATTTTGATTAAAGATCAAACCTCTGGTTTTAAATCTTCTTTACCTTTTCATTTACATTAAAAGGTATTGAAAGCTTTTAGAAACGTTTAGAATGATCAATTTCGATTGTATCTTTCTCTGTCATCATGTATAAAACATACATGAAATCTACATGATATGCGGTATCGAATAAAGCATAATGCAAAAACCACCAAGTATCAAGTGTAATTGGCAAAATACAAGAAAAGTACCAGTGATGTATTTTACATTGGTGATGGTACTATCTGCTAACAATTATTATAAAAGTACCTAATATTTATTTACAATACTAAATGTACTGTAATAAATAATTTATTTGATTTATTATCTAAAATGGTACATTTTATGTTTTTCCTCTTTTTTCCATAATAATTGCAATTTTAAAACAGTGTTGTCACCTATTTCGGAAGAAAACTAAAATAAACGATTTTATAGGATTATTTGCACTTTAATTTTTAGATGTAATGAGAAAAGATTATTTAAACAAATTATTTTTCAGAATTAGAAAAACTAAAAATAACATTTTGTAGACATTCAGAACTATTTTCCTTTAAAATTTTTAATTGAAATTTTAAATGATTTTTACAAAAGTCATTCATTACAAAACAGGTTTTGTAGAAGTGTTCGTAACACTGAGACAAAAGCTGGAGTTAAATACGTATATCTTTGGCATGAAATTTACCCAGATTTTTGCCTGACATGTCCTGTAATTCGTAATAACATGAACCATGTTTAGCAACTACCTTGGCTTTTTCAAATTGATTAGCAAGTTTGCTATTAAAATGATCTATAGCTTTTGACTGAGCAAAATTTCTTCTGTAAACTATCTGACCTACTTCAAAATTTACGGGACGAGATCTTAAATTATAAGTTTTTGCATTTTTCTCGTACGATTTTCTAATATTTTCTTGAGCTTTCTGTCTAATCAATTCTAATTTTTCGTCAACTTTTAAATCGATGTTTGGATCTTCTAATAAATTTAATTTTCGTAAAAGTGAATATGATTTTCCATTCATTAGCATATTCTGCCCAAACAGAAGATAATACGGTGAAAAACCTGTACTAACATGTACCGAACTTCTTAGGGAGCAACTTATTGCTGAAAGTTTTTCATCCCAATCTTTCTGTGAGGGTTTTACATAAGCTCTAATTGCCGCTATTACTGACCTATTTACACGCTCACTCGCGTTCGCTTGTGGTGAGTAAATGGCAGTTAAATTATGGAATACACCATATGAATCTAAAAATTCTTTAAACAAATTTGATTTAAATTGTACACCATTATCAGTCGTAATTGATTCGGGTACACCGAAAATATGAAAAATACGTTTTTCAATGAATTCTACAATAACATTTGCAGTAAACTTTTTAATTGGTTCTAGAAAATGGAATTTAGACAAATGGTCTAAAACTATTATAATGCCTACGTGACCGGACGACGACCTTGGGTAGGGACCCAAAAGATCTAAATATAATCTCTGAAAAACTCGGACGGACGTAGATTGTTGACCCATAGGCGGTCTTAAAATTTTGTTTGTAGCTTTTGTTTGCTTACAAACTTCACATGATAAAACATAATCAGAAACTTGTTTTGCCATGTTTGGCCAAAAGAAAAACGTTTTTAAACGACGTAAAGTCTTTCCTACACCTCCGTGAGCACAAAGCGGATGATCATGAGCTCTTGTTATTAAATCGTTTGTTAACGAGGGTGGAACCCAAAGTTTCCAAGACGATTGCTCTTGAATTTCATTTCCGGTTGCATATTCTACGCGTTTATATATAAAACCGGAATCAATTTTAATATCTGGCAAATATTTCAATTTGGATTTTAATTTTTCAATCAAAGACAAATATTCTGTTGATTTAAATGCTGGTGATTCTAAATCAATTTCAATAGAATTTTCGATTTCTTTTATAAAAAGGTCTTCAAAATTTGCAAAATCAATTTCATCATTATTTTCTGAATACATACGAGATAACGAGTCTGGTACTATATTTTGGCTTCCTTTTCTGTGGCGTATCGTAAAATTGAAGCCCTGTAGCTTTAGTGCCCACCTGGCAAGACGACCGTGTAAGTCTGACTGGCTCATAAGCCATTTGAGTGAGGCATGGTCAGTAATAATCTCAAATTCGTGACCCTCTACGTAGGCACGAAACTTTTTGATTGCCATGACAGCTGCCAGACACTCTTGCTCTGACACAGAATAATTTTTCTGAGCAGACGTCAATTTATGGCTCATATAAGCTACAGGTACTTCGTCTCCCTCGTCATTTCGTTGTGCAAGTACTGCCCCAATCCCATATTGACTTGCGTCACATTGAATCGAAAACGGACGGGTAAAATCCGGGTTATGTAACACCGGTGCGGAACAAAGAGAATTTTTAAGTTCTTCAAATGAAGTTTTGGCTTCTTCGGACCAGATAAATTTTTTATTTTTCTGTAACATGTCGGTAAGAGGGGATGTTACAGTCGCAAAATTACGGACAAAACGTCTATACCAACCACAAATTCCTAAGAATCTTCTCAATTGACGGACGGACGTTGGTAACGGATAATCACGGATAGCTTGAACTTTGTCCGGGTCAGTCCTAATCGTGCCATGGCCGATTATATGCCCCAAGTATTTAACTTGTTTGAGCACAAATTTGCTCTTTTCAATATTTATAGTCAAATTCGCTTTTCTCATATGTAAAGATACCTCATGTAATAACAAGACATGTTCATCAAAAGTTTCAGTTATCAGGAGTAAATCATCCAGATAAATAAATACTTTTGTACGCAAATGGGCCGGAATGACTTTATCCATAAGTCTGGACATCGTCTGTGGCGCGTTACATAAGCCAAAGGGCATGGTAACGAACTGATATAGTGGACGCCCAGGCACAGTAAAAGCCGTCTTCTCCTTTGACCCTTCATCTAATGGAATTTGCCAGAAGGCGTCCTTCAGGTCAAGACTCGTAATGAATCTTGCCTTTGGGAGCCTACTGAGAATTCCATCAATTAGGGGCAAAGGATAAGCGTCTTTTATCGTGACACTGTTCACCTTTCGGGCGTCCAGGCACAGTCGCACCTTCCCTGGCTTTAGCACCAGAGCCACAGGCGATGACCATGGACTTTGGGATTCTTCAATGACCCCTAATTGAATCATTCGGTCAATTTCTGCAAATAATAATTTTTCAACTGCAGGCGATACTGCAAAATGCCTTTGTTTTATAGGTTTACTATCAGAAGTGTCTATTACATGAGTAACTAATGAAGTTCTTCCTAAACCTTTTTGTGAATATGATGGAAATGAATTGATAGCTTCGTCTAGTCTAGCTCTTTCGTCTACACTTAGAAAATGAACACTATCATCAACATCTATTTCATTTAAATTTGGATTTTTACAAATCGAAATATTTTCTAAAAATAAATCTTTGGCTAAACCAAAAGTTCTTACAAAATCAACACCTAAATAAAGATTTTGTGATAAATTAGGTATAATCAAAAAAGTTAAATTTTTCGATTCACCTCGAAAAGTAACCATAGTGTTAACACTACCAACAGCAGAATGTTTCTTGCCATCAGCGGTTTTCAAAAATACAGTAAATTTCTTAAAAGGGTGTTTATTTTCATCTAAAAACCTTTGAGCATAATCGGATGCAAAACAAGATATGGTAGCACCAGTATCTATCATACCGACAACATTTTCTTTAAAAAGTTGAACTGTAGCAAAAGGTCTTAAATCAAAATTATTTTTATCAGAAATTATGGTTGAACAAAAATTTCTCCTATTTCTTAAAACATTTTTCCAAAATTCTCTTAATCTTTTTGTTGATCTCTTAACTTTCCTAACTTTTTTTGAACTAATTATTTCTTCATTAAAAATTCTATTCTTTGCTTCTTTATACTCTTTTACTCTAACATGATATGGTTTTAAATATTTAGGAACAAAATCTGGTTTCGAAATTTTATTTTTAAAAATAAATTGAATATTATTTTTAATAGGATCAGTCTGAGATGCTGAAGAAATTAAAATTGGGTCGCTTTGGACTGAACTTGTTTGTTGACCCGATTGCTCTGATAGTTTTTTGGAAACTTGTTACACTTAGAACAATTGGGTTTATAAATATTGGGAGTTCCACATCCAAAACAAAAAGTTGTTCGCTCCTCTACACAATTTTTATAAATATGACCTGTTTTCGAACAGTTCCAACAAACCAGATCATTAATTTCCTCTATTTTATCTGACTCATCGTCATCATAATCGGTTTCTTTAATTTCGGCTACAACTTTACGTTGCATAAAATTTTTATTGGGTCTATATTTGTTTGCCTCTTCATCTAAATTTTCCTGCTTTTGAACAAATTGTCTTAACTCGGAAACTTTTGTTATTTTGAAGTGTAAAAATTCTTTACGAACTTCATAACGTAAGTTACGTCTCAATGTATCCACTAACTCTTTTTCAAGTAAGGGAGTTTTTAAACGATCTGTGATTTGCAATATTGCTTCATAAAAATCATCAAATTTTTCACCTACTTTTTGTTTTCGGTTTCTAATTTTTTCTCTAAAATCTAGATCTGTTTTACGCTCTTTATACTCATCTTTCAAAGCTGTACACAGTGATTCCCAACTTATTTCATTATTTCTGTGAAAACGCCAAAACCAGTTTTTGGCTTTGCCACTAAATAATAAATGAACATGTTGGCACAAAACGTTAAAATTTCCTTCTAAATTCTGAATTGTTAGATGTTGAATTCGGTCGACAAATTGATCTACCGGTAATTCATCTTCTGCTTCACCACTAAACTGTATACGCCAACCAGAAATCAATAAAGCCACCTTTTCAGGGGATAAATGAACGATTTGGTTATTACGATTTCGTTGAATATTATTACGATTTTGAGGGATGTTTCTATTGTAATTTTGTGGCAAATTATAATTTTGAACCAAATTAGCATTTGGTCTAAAACTAGGCATTGAATTTCTATTTTGTAAATTTCTATTAAAAATTCTATTAGAATTTGCATTATTATTAAAATTACGATTTCCAAAACTATTTCTTGAATTTAAATTTTCAATAGAATTTCTATTCGCATTATTACTATGATTTCCAATAGAATTTCTAAAATTTTGATTTAAATTTAAAGAATTTAAATGATTCCGAACTGCTTCATTAATCAAATTTTGTAGTGTATTATCACTAACATTGTGAGGATCTTGATTATGTGGTGAATTTATAAAATTCAAATTTTCTCGTGATACATTTAATAAATCATCTAATGATGTTGCACCTCTATTTTGCGCATTTTGGTTAAATCCGGGTGTTTGAGACATAGTCCAATCAAGCAAATTTCGTTTAGGTGGTCTACCTTTTTGCTTAGGAGCTTTGGGTATAGCACCACGATTAGGATTAGTAGGTGCTGGAGTACCAACAACATTTTCTGAAACAGGACCAGCTGCACCTTCTAAGGTATTTTGTGCACTTTCTACAATATTTTGTGCACGCTCTATAATATTATATGATCTAAGTTTACCTTGTCTACAAGCTTTTCCACAAATTGGACAAGCTAGAGTTTCTTTTAAAACATTTACGATACATTCCTTATGGAATACGTGACTACACGGAGTCGAAACAATTATTTCATCAAGTTCATAATCTTTAGTACAAATTGAACATTGAGCTACGTTTTGATTTTCCACCTCATGTGGAATGTTTTCACTACTATGAGTAATCGACATTATCAAAAAAAAAAAAAATTATAATCAAAAAAAATATATATATTATTTCAGTAAAACCTCTTTCAGATCTTCAGTAAAGTTTGTGTATAAGTTTTAATTGTATAAAAACAATAAAAAAATTAAGGTCTGTGTGTATAAAAATTGGTTTCGTAAATGTATAATTATCTAAACAAACAAGAGAAAAATCTTACATTCAAAAGTGGACGATTGGAGCATTTAATAGATGCATCTCATTCATAATTCCAAAGCTTTTTCCTTAAAATCTTCAAAAATTTTATTTAGAAATTATAACATTATCTTGGATAAATCTTAAGGTATTAAAACACTAAACATAAAGGAATGAATAAACTTATAGAACATTGTGGTCTGTAAAAGATATAACCCATCTTACTACAGTAATTCCGCAGTGGGCTAAAAGTTATTTCATTCTTGGTCCAAACCAAAAAAAAAAAAAAAAACAATCACAATTGTGAATTAATAATTTGAAATAAATCCCATTACGTTTTGTTGTTGAAAATTTTAAATGATGTTAGTTTGTGGTCCCAAAAACTATAGAAAAGTATGTCAAGATGTTCTGATATTTAAATGTTTATTAATATTGAAATATTAATTAAAAATCTTAGTATTTAGGGCCCCACGTTGGGCGCCATTTATTTGTAATACGCTTGGCTGGGTATGGGTTCGCAAGGGGTTAATTGATTTCTTCGCTAAAACAAAGTGTCTCAAACTGAGATGAAGGGGGGATTAATTATACCATTGCTGGCAAACTAATACACACAATAATCCTTTAAATTACCCAGTGGTCACCGTGAGAACGTTACGCACGTGCTCGGCTGACTAGCTAGTTCGGGAGATGTGGGCGGGGATCTTGTTCCTCGATTTGACCTAAGCCATACAAAAAAAAAAAAAAAAAATCACGTGCGCTTTAGGATGCCCTTTTAAACGAAAATTACCAATTTTTATTACGCACAGTCCTCAAACTTGAAAGCAAAAGTGTTATTGCTTTCGGGCCGCTTAACCCTCCCATCCTATGGTTTTTCTAGTGGCCATACGATATAACGAAAAACCCCTAAAACACATTACCTTTACCTTAGACCCTGAAGTTTTACATTAAAAAGAGTTTAATTCATATTTAAATCCATATTTATTCTGAACAAAAATAGTTCAAATCATTATTACAAAACTAAAATGAATATACTTATATTCTTACTTTTTCTTTTTTTTTCGGAATTTGTTAAAATTGTAATTTAAATACTAATACCGTTTTAGGGTTAAAGTTATTTTAAACAAAAATAAATTGACAAAATATAAATATATAACTATGAATGTAAGTATGTACATTATAAACAGAGATTCTAGTGCATGATCATAATGCTCAGATAATAAA
The DNA here is from genome assembly GCA_963921195.1 of Pegoplata infirma. Taxonomy (NCBI): domain Eukaryota; kingdom Metazoa; phylum Arthropoda; class Insecta; order Diptera; family Anthomyiidae; genus Pegoplata; species Pegoplata infirma. The sequence continues at coordinate 105,355,293 of OY992539.1, forward strand.
TGCTCTGCAGTGAGAGTCATATAAAGAAATATTTTTTTTTTTATATCATGCTATAGAATTTCGGTTAATGCAAATATGAAAGAAAGTATAACAAAAATGAATAAAAATAAAAATAACTTACAAACAAAAATTGATCCAACGCTGCATGAAGGCCTCCTTGCTTTGTTGCTAGTTTTGCTGTTAAATGTAAATTATTTGTTATTTGTATAGGGTAGTTAGTAAGTTAGTATAATACTTAGTTTAGAATTTTTTTTTTTTTATCCGTATTAAGGAAATACAAATTTTATAAAAACTGTTATAAATTTATAACATTAAACATTACTCTTGTTTTTATAAAATATTTAAGTAGAAACGCGAATGTGTTTTTGAAGTGAAAAATTAACTTTAAGCAATTCAAATTATTAATCGTTATAAATTCTATTTCATTATTATTTAGCAAGTTTTTAGCGAAATATCATACCCGAGCTTATGACCGTATGAAATTTTGTAGAAAAGTACCAAAACGGAATTATTGTACGAAAGTTAAAAGTACCAAAATTGAAGTAGATAGTTTGGTGTTAGAGTTTTTTAAATTTAGAATTAAGTGAGTTTAAATTTAGATAGAGAAAATTTTGAATTTAGAATTCTTTTGAATTAAAAATTAAGTTTGAAATAGATAAGTTAATTTTTTTGAATTTCGAATTTAGCAAAAAAAAAAAAATAAAATTTTTGAATCTAGGTTTTAAGTGATTTAGTAGTAGTTAGATGAATTTTTAAAATATTAGAAAAATTATGAAGAATTTGATTTAGAATGATGTACGATGATTCTCTGGGGGTGTAAACTGTGGAATTGGATATACTTTTGCTGGTTATGGAAAAGATGATGATATTTGAACTTTTCCCTCTTTTCCGAATTAGCACATTTCTTCTCAATTAAGCCAAAAAAAATGGAAAAAGTAGGTTGATCATGACATGGAAGCTTAATATTTTCAAAATTTTTGCATACTTCGTTAAAGTTCACGTCTCTCGAGTTATGTAATATATCTACCATAAAATTTCCACGTGTAGACCTGTTTTCCAAACAATTTCGGAACACTCGAGAGACGTCGGAAATAGAAATTTTTTTAAAGATGAGTTTTATTATCCAACTAACACAAAATCCTATCAAAATTTAACAAATTATTAGATAAGTTTAAACACATTATATTACCAAAATCACAATTTACCTTATTTGTAACCAATTTTGGTGGGAAAAGTTTGGGTAGAAAAACGAAAACTATTTTTATACGAAAATATTTCTGATTTTTCGTTTATGGAAGTTTTTCTGCTAAATAGTATATGGAAATCTTCCTGAATGATTTTCTAATCTGGCTGGTGGTTGTTTTAAAATCTGTATAATAAAAATGGTGATTTTTAATAAACCATCATTAAAACCACTAATTAAATTTCATGTATTACCTTAAATTGAGTCACAAAATTCTGGGAGTTATTGCACAAATTATGTAAAATTTTCTTTTGTGTAATTATACATGATTTAATCTTAATAAATTTAATTAAATTTTTAAAACTTTACAAAAAAATAGTTTATTTTAAAGAATTCACTTTGGGTTTATTCCCACTATTATGTAATTATTACGTTTTAAACTTTATATTAAATACGACCACTTTTGATATTACTTAATTGCTGCCAGAATTAGAAAGAACGATAATTTCATTTTGATTAAAGATCAAACCTCTGGTTTTAAATCTTCTTTACCTTTTCATTTACATTAAAAGGTATTGAAAGCTTTTAGAAACGTTTAGAATGATCAATTTCGATTGTATCTTTCTCTGTCATCATGTATAAAACATACATGAAATCTACATGATATGCGGTATCGAATAAAGCATAATGCAAAAACCACCAAGTATCAAGTGTAATTGGCAAAATACAAGAAAAGTACCAGTGATGTATTTTACATTGGTGATGGTACTATCTGCTAACAATTATTATAAAAGTACCTAATATTTATTTACAATACTAAATGTACTGTAATAAATAATTTATTTGATTTATTATCTAAAATGGTACATTTTATGTTTTTCCTCTTTTTTCCATAATAATTGCAATTTTAAAACAGTGTTGTCACCTATTTCGGAAGAAAACTAAAATAAACGATTTTATAGGATTATTTGCACTTTAATTTTTAGATGTAATGAGAAAAGATTATTTAAACAAATTATTTTTCAGAATTAGAAAAACTAAAAATAACATTTTGTAGACATTCAGAACTATTTTCCTTTAAAATTTTTAATTGAAATTTTAAATGATTTTTACAAAAGTCATTCATTACAATCTATGGGGACCTCTAAAGAACCCAACGGGGTCTCGAGTAAACAGGGGCTGGACCCATGGGGCCGAACCCATGGGTCAATGGTCTAGACCCAATCTAGTTCTAAAATGTGAATGAACTAAAGTGTAACATAATTTTTCCCATTTTCTAGTTGAAATTGGCTTAAAATTAAATAACTTTGTTTTCCTAATTTTTGGGAAAATTATGAACTTAAACCAAGAAAAAAAATCTTTGGAGCCAAATCATTCCCTCTTTTTCTCAAAATTTAGTTAATTTTCCCAGATTTCAGTTCACTTTTAATGGTACACTCAAAAAAAAAAAACGGATGTAACAAATAGGAAAATTAACTAAATTTTAAGAAAATATGAAAATGATTTGGCTCCAAAGATTTGTTTTATTCCTTTTAGTTCATATTTTTCTTAAAAATCAATTTTAACTAAAAAATGGAAAAATTCTGAGAAGTTTTAACTTAATGCTAAGAATTTTTTACAACATTTTTTAACCAAATTCTAAGTAAGAATTTTTTTTCTTATATTAAAGAAGTCCAATTTAGGAAAATTATGAAGTACATGAACTAAAATTTTTTCCTCATAGTTCGGAAAATTTCCCATTTTTTAGGTAAATTTAACAAAATTTTAGGAAAATTCATGAAAAATTTTCAAAGAAATTGTTTCCTTAATTTAAGCTATGTTTTTTTTTTAATGTATAAATCAAATACTGAAGTTCAAACATTAAACAAATATTAAAATATTTTTACTTACAATTATATTTGTTAAAGATAATAGTTTTGTATACAACATTATTACTTTAATTTTCAATTTAATTAATTTTATCCTTTTTTAATACAAAAATTAATTATATTTTTATTTATTTTTTTGTTTTTATTATTAACTCGTTTTTAATTTTATTTATTTATTCTTAAAACAAATTTACGATTTCACAAACACTCCAATTTAATAACTGAACTGAAAATATTTTTAAATTTTTTAAGAAATTGTTTAAAAAAAAACTAAAAATATCGCGTACTTTGTTTATTTACTAATCATAAAGATAATTTCAAAGAAAAATAAATTTTAGAAAATGTTTATTTTGACACAATTATTTAGCGAAAGTTACCAAATAAATACAAACATTTACTAATCTAAATGGCATACAAAATACATAGAATTTACACTTGGCTAGGTTGGTACTAGGGTGTTCAGTCGATTAATTCTTGTTCGATTAATCGAACAATTTTAGACGAATAATTGTTCGATTAATTTAAAATTGCTAAATTCGATTAAAGGATTAACCCATTTTGATCCTCTGTTCGATTTTTCGAACAGTAGAGAACACCTTTTTCAAAAAAATATTTATGTATGAAAGAGCTGGAATTTCGGGTAAATGTGGTTATCAGTGGCGGGTACAGCTTTTGGGTCTGGGGGGGGAAAATTTTTTTTACTTCGAAAAAAAAAATCATAAATTCTCCTTTGTTGACGAACAAAAAAAAAGGGATACGTTTTTTTTACAAAAAAAAGTGGTGGAAAAGCTATAAAATCATCAAATTTATTAGTTTTTGCCGAATAAGGTTTGTTTTTCATGATCATATTTCGTTTAGATAATTTTTTTTTATTTGTTTTAAAAGAAAATTGTATATTTTTCGTATACATAAGAAGAGAATTTTTTAATAGAAGAAATTCTCCCTACATAGAAAACATCAGATGTTGAGACATTTTTCGTGAAAAATTTATTTTTTATTGGGAAAATGTCTCAGAATATAAGACTAAATGTCTCAGAATCTGAGACTATTTTCGTATAGAAAAATTTTTGGATTTTTAAAGAAATTTAAAAGAAAATTGTATATTTTTCGTATACATAAGAAGAGTCTAAATCTGAGAATTTAATAGAAGAAATTCTTCCTACATAAATAATATCAGATTTTGAGACATTTTTCGTGAATTATTTTTTTTATAGGGAACATGTCTCGGAATATAAGACTTCTTCTTAACGAAAAAATGTCTCAGAATCTGAGACTTTTTTCGTATAAAAAAATTTTCAGATTCTAAGGATTTTTTCCACAGAAAAAGTTTCAGATTCTGAGACATTTTACTATAGAAAAAGTCTCATATTTTAAAGCATTACTGAGACATTTTTCCTATAGAGAGTTCTCTGATTATGAGATTTGTTTCGTACTGAAAAATTTTAGATTCTGAGACCTTTTTTATAGAAAAAGTCTTAGGCCGCTATTCCAAAAAAAGTAATTCACATAAAAAATGTGAAAATAAAAATTTCCAAATTTTTTTGGTGTTCTAGATTTCACATCCGAATTTCTTTTTCGTTTTGTTTCACACAAATAAAATTTGGTGAAAGCAAAACGAATGCACTTTTTTCCTTATAATTTTGTAATTTTAATTATTCAACTTTAAATGAAAACGTGATCAACAAAACACTAAACTTGATTTCATGTGATTCGGAAATTTTCATGTGAATTGAAAAGTTGCGAAAGACAGAACAGAGGCCTCAGATTCTTCGACCTTTTCCAATAGAAAAAGTCTCAGATTCTAAGACCTTTTTCGTAAAGAAAAAATTTCGAATTCTGAGATCTTATTCCTAAAGAATAATGCTCAGATTCTCACACATTTTTCCTAAAAAAAAGTCTCAGATTCTGAAAGCTTTTTCTTATATAGAAAAAGTTTAAAATTCTGTCACTTTTTCTCTAAAGAAGAAGTGACAGATTCTGAAATCTTTTTCTGATTCTGAAATCTTTTCCGATTCTAAGACACTTTTCATAAAGAAAAAGTCCTAGATTCGGAAATGTTTTTCCTATACAAAAGTCTCAGACTTTAAGACCTTTTTTCTATAGAAATGTCATAGATTCTGAGAACTATTTCCTATAGAAAAAGTCTATGATTCTGAGACATTTTTCTGAGATTCTGATACTTTATTCCTATAAAAAAAGTCTTAGATTCTAAGACCTTTTTACCGTTGAAAAAGTCTCAGATTCTGCGACCTTCTACCAATTTAGTTAGTTTCAACTTCTGAGACTATTTTTCAACAATAAAAAGTCTCAGACTTTGAGACTATTTTCTTCTTAAAAAAGACTCAGATTCTGAGACCTTTTTCCTTAAAATAAATCTCAAATTCAGAAATTCTGAGACTTTTTTCCCATAGAAAAATTCTTCTGCGATCTTTTCCTATAAATAAGTTTTGAGACGTTTTTCACATAAAAATAGTCTCAGATTCTGAGAATTTTTTCTTTAGAAAAAGTTTATTCTTTAGAAAAAAAAAATTAAAATAGTTTTACAAATGAAAGTTCGACTATCAACATTTTTAAGGTTTTAAGATATTTTTTTTATTGCTATGTAGAAGACAAACACTTTTTATATAAACCAAATTAAGATCCTGTAACATTTTTCTAAACAAAAAAAGCATATTCTAAGTAATTTGTTTATGCCAAAATTCATAATAAGACTGACAGATATTTTTTACAGAAAATTTTCAGATTGATTCACTTTTTCCTTAAAAAATTTTCCCTTTTAAAATTTTCAGATTTTTTTCTATGAAAAATTTTTGGACTTCGAAATTTTTTTATAAAATTTCATTCTTTCTTTTTCTTTCCTTTTCTTTCTTTTTTCTTTTTTTTTCTTCTTTTTTTCTTTTTTTTTCCTTTTTTTTTCTTTTCGAAATTTGGTCTGGGGGGGGAAATTTCCCCTTTTTCCCCCCCCTTGTACCCGCGCATGGTGGTTATGAATGTTAAGTCTCATCTTTCTGCAATTAAAAACAAGTAAAAAAGTTAAATTCGGCCTTGCCGAATGTAGTGATACCCTCCACAATTTCAAAAAGATTATTGCAAACAACTTTATTTAAAAGGAAATTACTTTTGAAAAAAAAAAATTTGAAAAAAAATTTCCGCAAAAAAAATTTTGGTAAAAAAAAAAAAATCCGCGATTTTTTTCTTTTTTGTCAAAAAATATGTTCGTACTTGTTTAAATATCATTTGGTGTTCAATTATGTTAACATACGTCAACCAGAAGCCGAATTAAATCATTTTGTATTTTTAGGTTATGTTGAATGTACTGAAATTTTTGAGGTGTGCTTACATTTTCGTTCATAACTTTTGAACCGCTGAACCGATATCGCTCAAATGCAATACCAAACTTCTCGGGAGAACTTCCTATATATATGTTAAGTTTCAGTCATCTCTGTGAAATATTTTGTCCGCGAGAGCATTTTCCACAGACAGACGGACATCGCTAGAATGTCTTAAAATCGATCGGGCATCATGAATATATATACTTTATGGGGTCCCAGGCCGATATTTCGATGAGTTACAAACGGAATGACAAACTTATATATACCCTCTATCACTAAGTGGAGGGTATAAAAAATATACCCGCTTGACCACCGCAATTTATATGTCCATTAAATACAATGCAAATCAGCACAGAAATTGTTTCAAGCAAAAACGAAAATTTAGCATTTTTCGATTTTCGGCTTTTAATTTTTTTGACTAATTTAACATTTTTCTAGATTTAATTTATTATCGAATTCCCATAATTTGAATTATTTTAAAACTATTTACTTTGAAAATAATGAAATAAATTAATAAAATAGCACATAAATACAAATATTAAAATTGCATAAAAAGTTGGAATGCAGGCTTTTCTGGGAAAACGGCACATTGAAATTTTTTTTGACAGGATTTTTGAGATAAGCGGGAGCTAATTACCTTAAAAAAGTACCTTTTTCCAAAAAAGAAAAATAAAATTGAATCTTGGTCCAAAATGGGTTAATCGAAGAATTTATGCCGATTAATCGAATAATAATAATATATGTTTTTTCTGGAAATATGTATAATTTTTTTAAAATTTTTAAGTCCAATAAACAAACCAAATGTATGTTATTGTTGGAATTAAAAAACACGGCCATGTTTATTTGAGTGGTCGTTATTTTAAATTTGTTTTCTGATTTTCGCTGCTCCTGAAGCTTGGATTTGTTAAACGAAATAAATAAGTACCTGATAAAATTTTGGGCCAAAGCGGTAAACGGTCATACAGTTAAAATCGGTCAAAGTTTCGAGTTTTCTGCAAAAACACACTAATTAAAAAAAAATTAAATTAAAAATTTAAGATTTCCCAAATGTAGTCAGATAATAAATATATTTTTTTTTTAATTTCGGTAATCCAAAAAATTTGTCAAAAAACTGTTTTTGAATTCTACACAAATCTCTAATTTTTTTTTTTTTTTAATTTTCTCAAACAAATTAGCAGAAAACTTAAATTTTGATACATGTTGAAATGATTTTAATTTTGTTCTTTTGTTGTTAATAAAATGTTTAAATACTTGTAATTAATGTTGTTTATTTACTCAAGTACCAATTTTTTCTAAAATTGTCGAAAAAAAATCTTGTAATTAAGAAAATTTCTGAATTTGTAATTATTCGATTAATCGAACAATTTTAAAATTTTTTCGTTTAATCGAATAATTTAAAAATGGCAAATATCGATTAATTGTTTAATCGAACAATTAAAAAACCCGATTAATTGAACACCCTAGTTGGTACACACTAAGATTTACATTATTAATTTAATGTGTCACCAAATTTGATTTCCTAAGAATTGCGATAAAATTATCAGACATATGATAAAACAAGTCAATATGTTTAATCGGCTTGGCCGAAACTACCGGTACACTTCTTATACAGGCAACAAATATCGTGGTTAGTATACGTAAATTCCTGAAAATGTTCCATAGTCCAAACTAGAGATGGGCGCATGAGTGATTTTTGACTCACACACACTCACGCTTACGACAGAATTTTTTTAAATACGCACACTTACTCACGAGCATATTTTTTCTACTCACACTCACTCACAATCGAGTGAGTAAATTTAATACAACTCACACTCACGAGTACTTACACAAACTTCACTCACACTCACGGTGACTCATACTCATGAAACTCTTATTTATAAAAAAAAAAAATCAAAAATTTTTCAAAATTTTCAGCAAAATTTAAAATTCAGCGAAATTTTATATTTTGTTTGCTTTTTCCGGAACGAAATCTTAAGTTAAGCCAACATTTACATTTTTTTTTTTTGCTTTTTTTGGTACGAAAGGAAATATGAAGAGAAAATAAATAACGTTAACTCACACAAAAAAATCGACTCACGCACACTCACTCACGCAATTTTTTTCTCCACTCACTCGCAATCACGTGAGTAAAATTGAATTCAGTCACACTCACTCATCTCTATTCCAAATATGGTCGTATTTGACCCATATTTGATACATTCATTGCCAAAAGTTGGATTTGTACGGGCCACCCGGAATCACTGGTGGCAGCAAATGAAAGAGGAGGATTTCCCCTAATTTTTTCATTTTTCTATTTTGACATATCAGGATAAAAGGATGTAAATAAAGTCATTTGAAAAATTTATCAAAATATTTTGTTGAAAATTTTGAATGATTTAAAAGGATACCTTTTTGAAAGGACGTAACTTACCTCCTATTTCCTGAGATGTAAAAATAATAAAGTACACTCAAAAAAAGAATTAACTTAAACTTTGGAAAAAACTTCTTAAAAATAGTTTATAAATTTTCCCAAATTTTAGTAAAATTTAACTAAAATTTGGGAAATTTTCCCAACTTTTAGGAAAAAATTTTAGTTTATGGACTGTTAAATAGGCCATAATTTTCCTTAAATGGAATTCCCTAATACATAGAAGAAATTCTTACCGCCAAAGAAATTTTCCCTAAATAATTGAAAAAAATTGTTTATTTTTAAGACATATTTCTCTAAACAAAATTTAGTTAAAAAAATGCAGTTTTAGGACGTAATTTTCTACCAATTAGTTCATCATATTTATCTTCTTTAATTTGAGGAAGTTTTTTCCACAAGTTTAGTAAATTTTTCATAACTTGAAATTATTTTTTTGATTTATGTATTTTTTTTAAGCTTGCTTGTAGTTCACATTTTGTTTATTATTTGTAGTACATGAATACAAAAAGTTTGATCTTGTATAACAATAAATTTAATATTTAAATTTTTTTTCTACACATGTATGTGTTAGAAAAAAAAATAATAAAAAATAATGTTTTAATAACAACAAAGACCTTGGCTTTGGCGTGTTTTCCCATAGTCTGGGAACAAACGTCAAATACAAAGTTTTTGTTGTAATTCAACTAAAAAACTAATGAAATTTATTACTTGACTATAAGAAACAAACGTTTCTTTATATTTAAAATAAAATATGTACCCAATGAGAATTATGTGTGTATTCACATGCTATTCTATTAATAAACCATTAAAAAATATAAAATTAAATAATTTTTAGGAAAAATTTCCTTATCAGAAATGTTTTTTTTTAACTAAAAAATGGGAAATTTTTTCCCATTTTCTAGTTCAAATTGGTCCTCCTTTTAAAGAAAAATATGGTCTAAAAAGTAGGAGTACATGGCAATGGAGCTAAATCATTATCAATTTTCATTGGATTTAGTTAATTTTCCCATTTTTTAGTTAGTTTTTTTTCTGAGTGTAGGTAAATTAGGGGAGATCCCCCTCTTTCATTTACTATTACAAGTGGCATCCTAGGACAAGTACAAATATTTAAAAAATATTTTATAAAATTTAATCCTCTAAAATTTAAAGTCCTTTTAAAAAGAAACAGGATCACGAAGTGAAAAACTGTAAATGCAATTTTACTACATTTAGTATCTAGTTTCAAACGTATATTATCCAGTTCGTGTTCAACGACTTTTTTCCATTTTTGTCGGACGGTGTTATATAAAGTAATTCACAAAAAAATTTTAAAATTAAATTTTTCGCTTTTTTTTGGTGTTTCAGATTTCACTTCCGATTATTTTTATTCGTTTTTCACATAAAAAATTTTTGGATGAACGGATGTACCATTTTCGATCATAATACTGATACCGTTATCGAAATAAAATAAAAATTGTTACCATTAACCTTACCGTTATTCGTTTCGGTATAGAGTTTGACAGATTTTCACGTGAAAACAGAGCAACTTACTTACCTTATAAATTAATTGAACTTTTTTTTCACCGGTGAACAACTCACAACTTAATAAAAATCAAGAATTAAAAGTTATTGCAAGGGAATTTCGCTGTCTGCTGCTTGCTGCTGTATTGTAAAGAAACGCTTAGTACTTCAAAGTATTGCCATATGAAAAATATGCATTCCCGAGTAAAAAAAAATTGTATGGTAAATAGAGTTTTTCTTTTCGCGGGAAAGCGGGATTCATTTTTAAATTTCCTGGGATCCCGGGAATTCCCGCAAAAATTAAAAACCAAATTTTTTGTAAAAAAAATATATAAAAACCTTTTGAATGCGATTACAATATTTATAATGTTTATTAACACCATACAAATCTTATTTATCTCAGTTAATTTTAGCAATTGGTTCTCAACGCTTTGCCTCTAAAACACAATGAAACTGATTCAAAGGAATTTCTCAATTATGTCTCTGAAACTGAATGTAACTGTTTCAGAGAAATGAAATTTTAAAAAAATTTACCCCAAAAAAATATTAAAAAATTCAGAAAAACCCTTTAATTTCAGAGTCATTCCTTACACAGATTTTATATCAATTTTGCGATTTAAAAAGAATCATGTCCAGATACGTTACTATTTTCTATAGAAACAAATAATCATATTGAAAATTTTTCTAATGCAGGTCTCAGAAAGAAAATTTCTCAGCTTCTGAAAAAAGTATTAGGTTCTGAAAATTATATCCTATCGTTTTAGATATTGTGAGACTTTTTTTCATTTTGAAAGCCTCAGATTTTATGACATATTTTATTTAGAAGGTCTCTCTGGGAATACTTTTCGGGCCCTCCTCGTCCCTGCGTACGTTTCTGCCATCAAGAATTTTAATAAAATCTCTACAAAATCACATAAAAAATAATCAATAGAGATCGAAAACTCAACAATTTCAAACAAACGAAAATTACCGGGAATCCCGACTCTATTTCCCGGGATTTCGGGATCGAAAATTTACGTGAATTCCCGGGAAATCCCGTCCCGGGAATTCCCGTGAAAAAATCTAATGGTAAAACATGTTATCTTATAAAATCATATATAATTTATTGGATCTGATTTTGCTAAATTTCATCCGAAAATTGGCCGCGCCAAAGTTATCTCACACTCAGAAAATTATGTAAGTTACTACATGTTAGTTGTTTCTATATTTTACAGTAGTTAGTTATTTTCAACTACAAAGTCAGTTGTTTTTGTATGAAAAATGTCAAACAACTATTTCTGTTAGTTATTTTAAGTCGTTTTTTTGAACAACTAACAAAAAAGTACTGTAATGTAGTAACAGTTATTTAAAGTAGTTAATTTTTTTTTATCTCTGAAAAATTTTCAAAGTTTTTTTCCAAAAAATAAAAATAAGTTTTCGTTTTTTTTATTTTTCTCTTTAAAAAAAAAAAAAAAAAAAAAACTTCGAAAAAATTTGGTCTTCAATTTTTTTTCTTAAAAATTTTTTAAAAAAAAAAATTATTTATAGATTTTTTTATTTTTACTACATTTTAGTTGTTTTGACTACAAATGTAAGTTGTTTATACTACATAACTCAGTTGTTTTTTGTCAGTTAAAATAACTAACATTGTTAGTTGATTTAACTGAAAAAGTAGTTGACCCCAAAACAACTTACAAAGTAGTTATTTTAACTGACATTTTCAGTTGATTTTACTAACATAATTTTTTGAGTGCATAACATCTTATAATATATGAAGTTACAGTTTAATATTTGATTGTATGTGATTTCATCCGGAAATTGGCCGCGCCAAAGTAATCCCAAATTATCTATTGTCATGATTTTGTATTAAATATGGTATGATAAGATGTAATTTCATCCGGAAATTATCCGCGCCAAAGTTATCTTAAAATATCCAATATCATGATTTTATATTAAATTGGATATTATATAATGTAATTTCATCCGAAATTTGGCCGCGCCAAAGTTATCTTATAATATCTGATATCTTGATTTTATAAAAAAATTATTGGATACATTTTTATCCAAAAAATGTTTCTATTTTTAGATTTATTTTTAGATATAATAATGTCAAACTGAAAATAAATAAAAGAAAAAAAAAACAAAAATTGTATATATTAAATCACCGTCGGTAACTATTAATATATGTGTTGCTGTTATTTTACAATAACAACAGTGCCTAACCAAACAATAGTGTTGGTAGGATAAGTCGTACTAAACTTTGTGTTAAATGTTGTTTTTTTTTATTTTTAGTACCAAAAGGTACATAAAAATAAAATGTATTTATTCGGCCTTTATATATGTATATATATTCGATTAGAGTTTTATTCTAGTTCGAGGCCCAAAAATATTTCTATTTATGATATTGTCATAATAGAGTATTTTTAATTTATTGCTTTAAAAAAGTTAGAAAAAAAAAACTTCGAACGGACGGAGATTAGAACCACAATTCTTCCGTTTTGTAATCGCAATCTCTACCCTCTAGACCAGCGGACGTTGTTAGCAAATAACAACTTTAAAAGACTTACAAGGGAAGTATCTCAACCCATATGAACCGATTTGCATGAAACGTAAAGTATATATAAAAGGGACAATTCTAAGGTTGGGGTGTCTCGGCTTGACGGCCATATCGGGTATTTAAGGGTTCAAAACATGGGTCAAAAAATGGCTTTCTTTAGTACTTTTTTCACGAAAATGTGTAAATTTTGGGGGGTATTTATATGAAGACATAGACCTACGATGTCGAATAAAGTTACGCGGTACTATTACACTTTAATTATTCAGAACAAGTTAAGTGAAAATTATTGTGAAGCATGTTCCCTGCAATCAAAGTTTCATAACATTTTGGTTCTCAAGTATTGAAAATAAATTATGTGTCAAAAAAATTAAAAAATAAATATGTATGTATCAATTTTTTTTTTGTTAAAAAAGATAAAACACTAAATTCTATTAAAATATCGGGATATAATCGTGAAAATTGTTGATACAAAGGTGGGTAAATTAAATTTTCATGTCTGGGTCGGATCAAATACAAATAATATTATGTTTTTTAAATTTTTTTTGCAGAAAATTCATGTTCTGGGATGTCATTATTGTATAACCCAAAATGCAATTTTGGAGGCGCAAAAGGATATACGTACCCAAGCAGAAATTGACGACGGTTCTAAAAAAAAAAGCGTTCTGAAAGCACTGTAACAAAAAAAAAGCATTCTCAAAACGCTATTTTCAAACGCTTTGCGAGCGTTTTTGAAAAGTGTTCTGAAAGCTCTATAACAAAAAAAAAGCAATCTCAAAACGTTATTTTGGAACGCTTTGCGAGCGTATTCGAAAAGCGTTTTAAGAGTTCTTTATATTTATTTTTTTTTTTTTTGAAAAAAATTTCCGAAAAAGTTTCGAACATTTTTTTGAAAAATTTTCTAAGTTTTTTTGAGTACAAAAACTTTTTTTTCGAATTTCACTTTGTATCAAACAAATTATTATAACCGAACTAAAACAGAATTTTTTTACTTTGGGTTTTTAAAGCGCTTTGATGACTTTAAAAAAACGTTCTCAAAGCACTTTTTTACATCGCTTTTAAAACGCTTTAAACCTAGCGTAGATCGATGTTATCATTCGGATCATCTGAAGGCGCTTTGAAGTTGGTATACAGAACGCTCGTACAACCGTCCACAACGCTTTCACAACGCTTTTGCGATTGTATTTTTCTGACTGGGTATGTGTGTTAAAAAATGTTAAGACGTAAGGCGGATTACTCAATGAAAAGTTAGCTGCAAACTGCCGATTTAACAGAGCCTTATGTCAAAATTTGTATGAAAAATAAATAAAAACTCGTCGAGCTCGAGGCCAGTTTTTCCTTGTAAATAAATATTCTTTTATTCCATTCCAATATTTCGATTGTCTTTGAGAATCATCTTCAGGGGATTTAGTAAATTTGTATGCACATAAAAACTTAAAAATATGTTGTGAAGGTTGCGACATCTAAAACTGCACTGTTTTAGATTATACCCAGACAGAAAAATACAATCATCAAAGCGTTTTAAAAGTACTCTAGATGGTGGTACAAGCGTTTCCAAAACGTCATGGTTTTTGCTTTTAGAGTGCTCTCAAAACGTCCGAATGATAACGTCGTTAAACGCTCATATGATTGTTTTTCAAAGCGCTCTAAAAGCATTCGGAAGACTAAAAATTAGGTGGTTTAAAGATGCTTTATGCTAATTTTATTTGAAATTGTAGATTTTTTAAATTACATTTTTTATATATTTTCTTACAATAGAGTAAAAAAATAATTGAGTTAATACAAGAGGACTTCATAATGTTTTCCCGGGCTTTCTTTTGTTAACCTTGTATGCCTTATTCCCCTTATTGAAATGGTACAATTATTATGTATTCTACATTATGGGTGGAAGATATAAAACATTTTTTTAATTCGTAAAAAGGTGCTGTAAAAGCACTTTTGAGTTGGTTAAACAAAGCGTCTTCAGAGCGTTTGGAAATTAGTACTTTCAAAGTGGTATATTTTTTGTACCATCATCAATTTCTGCCTGGGTAATTACATATAATTTTATCAAATTATATATAATTTTATACAATTTTTTGGAAAATTTTACCTCTATATATAATTTTATATAATAATCTATAATTTTATCAACTTATACTAGCTTACCATCCCGGTACTTCGTTACCGGTTGTATTGAATACCAGATAATAGACGGATCAGGATTACTCTATCGATTTCAACAAAATTTCCCTACATAGTCATTGTTTTATTTACTTGTGGTCGTTTAAGTCTTCCATAAAAAAATATTTCAATGAATAATTTAAACAACAAAATTTGAATAACTTCGCTGGTACGTTATCATGTTCGTTCCCTACATAGTCATTGTTTTATTTACTTGTGGTCGTTAAAGTCTTCCATAAAAAAATATTTCAATGAATAATTTAAACAACAAAATTTGAATAACTTCGCTGGTACGTTATCATGTTCGTTCCGGGGAAAAAAATATATTTACAATTTTCGAGCCCTGTTGTCGGGATTTTGGATTTTGAGGGAATAAATATTTCAGTGAAAAAAAGAGATTGGAATAAAAAAAATAAGTTTGAGTGAAAAAATATATAGAGGGAAAAAATATAGTGTAAAGAAAGCTAAACACGAAAAATTTGAGTAAAAAATATCATTCCATATTGTTCCCTGCTCTATTCCATTTTGTTCCCCGTTCTACTCCATTTCATTTCCAATTCCATCTTCTCTAAGGTCATTATTATAGGAACAAAAAAAGTACCAAAAGTACACTTTATTACCCCCATTAGAAACGGAATTTCCAAAAAGTACCTCTTCCAGAATGTTTTTTCTTCACCGAAGGATCCTATAATCCATATTTCAATTATCTAGGATCATTGTTTCAGCAAATATTAAAAGCACTTTTTATCCCCATTAAGAAACGGAATTTCCAAAAAGTACTTTTCCCAATCTTTTTTTTTACCGAAGGATTTTACATTCCAAATTTTAAGTTTCTGGGACCATTATATCAGGAAAAAGATAAGTACACTTTTTTACCCCTTTTAACCACTTTATTTTCAGTGAGGCGCACCTTTTACAATTTCAAGTTTCAATGATTATTATTTCAGGAAATAAAAAAGTACCAAAAAGTGTACTTTCGGTACTTTTAACAAAACGTACTTTTTATAGAAGGTACTTTTTATAAAAGGTACTTTTATAAAAGGTACTTTTTATAAAAGGTACTTTTTATAAAAGGTACTTTTTATAAAAGGTACTTTTTATAAAAGGTACTTTTTATAAAAGGTACTTTTTATAAAAGGTACTTTTTATAAAAGGTACTTTTTATAAAAGGTACTTTTTATAAAAGGTACTTTTTATAAAAGGTACTTTTTATAAAAGGTACTTTTTATAAAAGGTACTTTTTATAAAAGGTACTTTTTATAAAAGGTACTTTTTATAAAAGGTACTTTTTATAAAAGGTACTTTTTATAAAAGGTACTTTTTATAAAAGGTACTTTTTATAAAAGGTACTTTTTATAAAAGGTACTTTTTATGAAAGGTACTTTTTATAGAAGGTACTTTTTTAAAAAAGTTACTTTTAATAAAAGCTACTTTTTATAAAAGGTACTTTTTAAAAAAGGTACTTTTTATAAAAGGTACTTTTTATAAAAGGTACTTTTTATAAAAGGTAATTTTTATAAAAGGTACTTTTTATAAAAGGTAATTTTTATAAAAGGTACTTTTTATAAAATGTACTTTTTATAAAAGGTACTTTTTATAAAATGTACTTTTTATAAAAGGTACTTTTTATAAAAGGTACTTTTTATAAAAGGTACTTTTTCACAAAAGATACTTTTTATAAAAGGTACTTTTTATAAAAGGAACTTTTTATAAAAGGTACTTTTTATAAAAGGTACTTTTTGTAAAGGGTACTTTTTATAAAAGGTACTTTTTATAAAAAGAACTTTTGATAAAAGGTACCATTATTTCAGTAAATAAAAAAAAGTACCAAAAGTACACTTTTTTCCATTTTACCCCCGTAGAGTCAACATTGGCAAAAACCCAGCCTTGGTGAATATTTTTTCCGGGAGGTGAACCAACATTGCAAATTTTAAGTTTCTAGGACCATTATTTAAGAAAATATAACAGGTTAAAAAAAGTTAAGTTTTTTACCCTTTTTACCCCTTGGAATCAATATTGGCAGAAATCTAGCCTTTGTAGATCTTTATTCCGGAAGCTGAACCTACATTCCAAATTTCAAGTGTCTAGGACAGCGGTTACCAACCTATGGTACGCGTACCACTAGGGGGTACGTGAAACTTCCCACGGGGGTACGCGAAATTTTAATTATTTTTTTCGCTTTTTTTTGTTTTTGTTTTGTAATAACATTAAATAATATCAATGTGCTACACCAAAACGAAAAAATAATATCAATGTGATACACCGAAACGAAAAAATGCAAAAGTTCTCATAAATTCGAGTTGGTTGAAGTCCATAGAGTACGGAAATACTAATAGTACTTCCTTCAGTACTTTTTCTACCCACCAACCACAGCATGGGGGTATACTCATTTTCATATTCCTTGTATAACGCGTCGAAATATCGGTCTAAGACTCCAGAAAATATATATAATTAATCTGTGGTCGATTCTAAGATATTTATACAATGTCTACCCTCCTGACGTTTGGCACGAAAACTCCATTTTATACACTCACATTTAAAAATGGTGCGATATTTCGTAAATTAAACAACTATTGAGTTATATAAAATAAAAAACAATAATTTTTTCAAGAAAATACTATCAACTAATATTCAAAAATACTATCAACTAATATTATTAATGACATATCCCATGTAGAAAAATACAACCGTTAAAACGCTTTAAAAGCGCTTTGTATGGTAGTACGAATGCTCTCAGACCATACTGAAAACCATCCTCAAAGCGCTTTCAGACTGTCCTAATGATAACACCGTTAGACGGTTTATTTGAAGCGTTTTTAAAGCATTGCAAAAACCAAAAATGTATCACTTTTGAAACGGTATGTAAAGCAATTTTAAAGTGCTTTATATGCAAAAAAAAAGCAATTTACAAGCATTTCAGATACAAAACCTAAAGTAATTTTCCATCAATTTAAAAACCAAATGAAAGTTTATTTTTGTTTTAATTTTTATTGTTTTAAGAAAAGATAAATATATTATTTTTTTTTATAAAAAATTACTGTTTTTTTATACCAAAAAGTTATTCTCTCTTTTGCTGCCGCTAGACAGCGGCTTGTTTTGGTCACGATAGACTTGTCGGACTCATTTTCAAATTGTAGAAGAAGGTGTTCTGCAACGGGAAAACAAAATGAGTTTATTAATATAATAGGTATATAGCATTTCTGATCTGACGAAAACTGCGATGTTTTTTTTAAATCTTTTGAAAAGATCTAGAAATTTGCTTAATTTGATGCTTTCGCGGTAAGGCATACTTCATGAATATCAAAATAAAATTGAAAAGTTTCTATTCCCGAGTAAAAAAGATTTGATATAACCATATATGCTAATATATAATTATTTATATTTATATATGGTTATGCATGAACTTTGATATGGACATATAAGTTAATATATGGCATTGTATTTTTCCTTGTTTTTTAATATGATAACATACTTATTTATATCTATTTATACACCGATCTATATGAAATTAGATATGACATAAAAGTTCGGAAATTTTTAGATATGGCAGATAAAAAGATATATGATTTTATTTATAATTATATCCCGAAAAAAAAAATTTAAAATTTTCTAAGTCCCTTACAATTAAAAAAAAATAAAAAATGTTCAAGTCTTAAAAATTTTATAAAAATTTTCTAAAGTCCCGGACATTTTTGGAATTTTTAAATCCCTTAAAAATTGTGTTAGAAAAAATTTTTACAAATTTTTAATAAATTGCTAGGTCGCGAAAAATTTCCGGAGAATGTAATAAAAAATCTTCCAATTGATAATGTATCCAATCTGATAAAATAATTTCTAATTTCCCGTTTAAAATTTCAAAAAATTTTACCAGATTTCATCTAATTATATAAAAATTGCTATCTAATTTTAACAGATAAGATATGATTTAATACAATTAGATAGACCCATTTTTGGGATCAAACTTAATCAAATTTGATATTATTTTATCAAAAATAATAGAATTTGATATAATCGTATAATATTCGATCCGCCAATTTTAGGATCAAAATTAATATGGATTTACATAAAAGCATATCTGTTCATATATAATTAAATATTGCGTCA
The DNA here is from genome assembly GCA_963921195.1 of Pegoplata infirma. Lineage (NCBI taxonomy): Eukaryota > Metazoa > Arthropoda > Insecta > Diptera > Anthomyiidae > Pegoplata > Pegoplata infirma. Next base: position 105,374,386 of record OY992539.1, read on the forward strand.
TATAACTTTTTTTTACTCGGGTTAACATAAATTTTACTTTAAAAATATAACGCGAAGGGACGAAATTAGGTTGATACCTAAAATTGTTTTGTGAAAAACACATACATGTTTTGGTCAAAGATATATAGTTGTTGGCCAGCATAATATTACCTTTCAATTCATTAAAAACTTTAGTGGTGCTAAAATTTTTTTTCGAAACTCCTTTAGTCGGTTTTCCAACGCCGCTAAACATTTGCTGTAAACCTGGGGACATTATAACGGAAAGGATACTTCAAATGGCCTCATATAATGAGTCGGCCTTACATTTAAACCGCATCAGGTCACGCTGAATAACAAAATAAAAATTAGTAATTTTGATTCAAATGTAAATATAGAAAAATACATACCAGTGAATTGCAAAATTGCTGATCAGTTTTAACCTTGTTGTCAAACTCCTCAAACTTAACTAAATCTGTTATGGGGTCGTCTAGAGTTAATTCGCTTTTAATGTCGGCTTTTTGGTCGTCGTAAACCATATTTAAAAAGTATTTTAAAAAAATATTGTAAAAAAAATTGTATTCCTAAACCAACATAAATTTGGAGAAAAAGTAATCTCAAAAAGCTTTTTCAAAACGTTCATAAAGCGTTATGAAATAATGCTTTAAAAATGCTTTATTTTTTATAAAATAATTTTTTTTTACCGACATGAATTTATACTTGGATGTGCTTTAAAAATGCTATTTTTTATTACCGTCATGAGTTTCTACTTTGGAGTGCTTTAAAAACGCTTTTTTTTTATAATAAGAATTTCTACTTGGGATACTACACATTATTTTCATTTAGTTAATTTATTATTTCATTTTTGTATGCCAATGTTACGAGTGCTGTTTAAAAAAAAACGTGAAATTGTGTATTTTTTGTTGTGATTTTTATTATTTTCTCGCCTTATTTACCTTTTTGACAGCTAATTTGGAATATTTCAATAAAAATGCTGCCGTTTTCGCATTAATATACAGAAACAACTTTTTTTCCAGAATCGAGAAACGATGGAATTTTTTGTTTCATACTTTTCGATGCGAAAACTTTTCGCATAAATTACACAACACCCCCACTGTTATCGAATTGTTGCTTAATAATTACACTGTTTGTAAACAAAAACATAGCAGTGAAATATTTAACTGATTCTTATAGATTTTGCTCTCCTGAATCCAAATCTGCCATCCAATTTGTTCTACCACTTACCGATTTTAAGATATTCGCTGTTAAAAAGTAAACTAAAAAACAATAATAACGCACTTGTGGGGGTCCACTTTTATGTTGCTTCCAACAAATAGGACTTGATTTCATATAAGTTGCACCTCCTGAATCCAAATCTTTCTAGCATGTTCCAATTTCGAGATATTCGCGTTCGAGATTTTCGCGTGGAAAAAAATTTAAAATCCGAATATCTCGATAACAGAACATGATAGAAAAATTTGGATTTTAGTTTTGGAATCCGGAGGTCCATTTTATATGAAATCAAGTCCTATTTTGGAAGAATCTGTAACATTGGACCACGAAAAGTGCGAAATTATTGTTTTTTTTGACTTTTTAACAGTGAATATCTCAAAAACGGTACGTGCTAGAAAAAAAATGGATGGGAGATTTGGATTCAGGGGAGAATAATCTATAATAATTAAGTGGATATTTCACTGTGTAATTATTTAGCAATAACTTGAAAATAGGATCAGCTAGAATTTTCGTGTTAACGATTTTTAAAGTTCAAAATAAAGAGGAGTGAAATGCCATTACCCGATTTTGTCACCATTTGAACACAACCTAAACTTGCCTGAGGAGGGGTGTGCCCACTGTGCATTCTATCAATTTTTTTTTTTGAATAAAAATTAAGTTTTCTTGTTTTTTTTTTTAACATTTAATCTTATGTATTATATGTGTAGATGATAATAAAAAAACAAAAATACAATTTCTGTATATTAAAAATATAAATATGAATAATAATTTTTTTTTTAAATAATTTAATAATTTTATTTATAAATAAATCAAAGAAAATCTTATGTAAAATGGATTATTTTCTTTTTTTTTTAATAAGTTTTACTTTTTGTTTTGTGTATTTTTTTTTTTTTTTGCTTAAAAATAATTTTTAACACCAACTTATATAAAAATTTTAAACTTTTATTTTTGTTTTACATTTTTTTTTTTTTTTTGAGTTTAATATAAATTTATTTAAAAATAATAAAAATTATTTTAATAATAATATGTATTTTTGTTAGTTAGGGGAAAGAGGAAGTAGGGATGGAGGATGAGCAGGGGAGACATTTGTTATGGATTGTATGATATTTTTTTGTTTCTTTATTTTGTTTCAATCAATTTATATTGTTTTCATAGCATTTATCATTATTATTAATAATTAATAATATTTTATTAAAATTTTTTATTTAAATTATTTAATATTAATTAAGTGAATTTCATTTACTTAATTTACTAATTACTCTAATAAGCGCTCCATTCTCCTCCTTAAGGCGTAAGTTTTCCGCTTTGTAAGCATCCAATTGCTAATAGAGAAAAGAAAAACATAAAAACAATTAAAATAAAAATTTTAAAAAATTTTAAAGTTATTAAAAAAGAAAACTCAATTCATTCCAAAAAAATATTTAAAGCAATTATTTATATTATTACTTAAAGCAGCCGCTTTATTTTTAACTTTTTATTTTATTAACAAGTGAATATTTAAACAATATATACAATAGCAATTAATTAGTTCCACACTTATTTGAGATTTTGATAATTTTTTTCTATTCTATTTTTGTAACATTTTTTCTAAAGAAAAAGAAATTTTTCGTATAAAAAGAAAACTCCGATTCTGAGACATTTTTTCCTATAGAAAAACTCTCAGATTCTGAGACATTTTTTCTATAGAAAAAGTTTCATATTCTGAGAAATTTTTTCTATAATAAATTTCACAGATTCTGAGACATTTTTCTTAAAGAAAAAGTCTCAGATTCTGAGACATTCTTCTTAAAGAAAAAGTCTCAGATTCTGAGACATTTTTCTTAAAGAAAAAGTCTCAGATTCTGAGACATTTTTCTTAAAGAAAAAGTCTCAGATTCTGAGACATTTTTCTTAAAGAAAAAGTCTCAGATTCTGAGACATTTTTCTTAAAGAAAAAGTCTCAGATTCTGAGACATTTTTCTTAAAGAAAAAGTCTCAGATTCTGAGACATTTTTCTTAAAGAAAAAGTCTCAGATTCTGAGACATTTTTCTTAAAAAAAAAGTCTCAGATTCTGAGACATTTTTCTTAAAGAAAAAGTCTCAGATTCTGAGACATTTTTCTTAAAGAAAAAGTCTCAGATTCTGAGACATTTTTCTTAAAGAAAAAGTCTCAGATTCTGAGACATTTTTCTTAAAGAAAAAGTCTCAGATTCTGAGACATTTTTCTTAAAGAAAAAGTCTCAGATTCTGAGACATTTTTCTTAAAGAAAAAGTCTCAGATTCTGAGACATTTTTCTTAAAGAAAAAGTCTCAGATTCTGAGACATTTTTCTTAAAGAAAAAGTCTCAGATTCTGAGACATTTTTCTTAAAGAAAAAGTCTCAGATTCTGAGACATTTTTCTTAAAGAAAAAGTCTCAGATTCTGAGACATTTTTCTTATAGAAAAAGTCTCAGATTCTGAGACATTTTTCTTATAGAAAAAGTCTCAGATTCTGAGACATTTTTCTTATAGAAAAAGTCTCAGATTCTGAGACATTTTTCTTATAGAAAAAGTCTCAGATTCTGAGACATTTTTCTTATAGAAAAAGTCTCAGATTCTGAGACATTTTTCTTATAGAAAAAGAGACATTTTTCTTAAAGAAAAAGTCTCAGATTCTGAGACATTTTTCTTATAGAAAAAGTCTCAGATTCTGAGACATTTTTCTTATAGAAAAAGTCTCAGATTCTGAGACATTTTTCTTATAGAAAAAGTCTCAGATTCTGAGACATTTTTCTTATAGAAAAAGTCTCAGATTTCTTATAGAAAAAGTCTCAGATTCTGAGACATTTTTCTTATAGAAAAAGTCTCAGATTCTGAGACATTTTTCTTATAGAAAAAGTTTCAGATTCTGAGACATTTTTCTTATAGAAAAAGTCTCAGATTCTGAGACATTTTTCTTATAGAAAAAGTCTCAGATTCTGAGACATTTTTCTTATAGAAAAAGTCTCAGAAAAAGTCTCAGATTCTGAGACATTTTTCTTATAGAAAAAATATCAAAATCTCAGTTTAGTTTGAACGGTGCAGTAGTCAACAATAGGTTTAACAATAAACTCCCAAACATAAAAATTAATTTTTTCATTATCAAAATGGATGAATATTTTTTTGTTGATTTCAATAAAATTGTATACCCGTGTAAAAATGGATAAGATGTTGTCTAATCTATTTATATCTATTCATATATGATCGTATCTGTTTGCTTATTATTATATAAGTAATGGCCAAAATTGATATCTAATTATATCTCGAATTTGGTCAACATTGGCCCAAATTTAACATTAAATTTTATCTGATCATATAAAGTTATATATAATTAGATACAATCGAATATTGTCAGATCAAATTGATTTTTAAACGGGTAGACATAAGAAAAGGTTAAATTGTAAAATCATTTACATAATTTTTACATCGTGTCACATCATATTAAAAATATACATCAATTGAAGTAAATTAAATCATGCTTAAACTTCATGCAAACTTAAAAAAAAATAATTTTCATTTAAATAATAATTTTGAAAAATAAATTTGAAACTGAAAATTAATAATAAGACGACATGATGTAATGCATGAAATACAATGGTGGCATATGCATATGATCAAAAGTCGTTGAGAATGTTTGAAGAATTTAATCATGAGTAATCGGAAGATAAAAAATTGTGCGTATTAAATGATTTAACTTTTTATATAAAATTAAAATTTGGGAAATGGAAAAGAGTTATCCTCAGATATTATGCAAAAAAAAAAAATATATGGAAGAAATTCTTACCGCCAAAGAAATTTTTTCCAAATCTATGAAAAATATCTTTATTTTTAAGACATACAGATTTCTTAAAACAATGTTCACAGAAAAATTATTTGAAAAATTTAGTTTTATAAAATAATTTACTACTGAAGACATTCTATCTTTCAAAATTGTTCATCTCTTATTTATCCCCTTTCCAAAAGAAGCATCACGATTACATTATTAATTGATAACAAAATTGACATTTAATTATATCTGAGTAGATATACTTATATACAATTAGATACAATCATATATTATCAGATCAAAGCAGATCTGACAAGATCTAATTAAAAATTTGGCGAGATAGAGCAAAACGGATGAAATTTTTAAAAGAAAGTTCCATAAGGAAATATTTTAAACAGCAAATTCGAGGTCATTCGGATTAAATTAACTTGTGGCACTCGGCGATCAAAGTTTTGGATATTTGAAAATATTACTTAAAAATATGTATTCCCGTGTAAAAAAATAATTGGATCAAAACACATCTCTTTTGATAAAAACATATATGGATCATATCTAAATGGATATAATTAGATCTACTCCATATATACTCATATCTGCTTCAGATATGTTTTGATCCGTAAATTGAGTCTATCTGGCATATATGACATATATGATCAGACATTTTCAGATATGTTCATATATGTAAAATTATCAGGTACCCGAGCAAAAAAAAGTTATATGACGCAATATTAAATTATATATGAACAGATAAGCTTTTATGTAAATCCATATTAATTTTGATCCGAAAATTGTCGGATCGAATATTATACGATTATATCAAATTCTATTATTTTTTATAAAATATTATCAAATTTGATTAAGTTTGATCCCAACAATGGGTCTATCTAATTGTATTAAATCATATCTTATCTGTTAAAATTAGATAAAAGTTTATATAATAAGATAAAATTTGGTAAAATTTTTTGGAATTTTAAATGTGAATTAGAATTTTTAGGGACTTAGCAAATTATTAAAATTTGTCAACTATTTTTTTCTAAAATCATTTTTAAGGGATTTAAAAATTCCAAAAAAATGTTTGTGTCTTACAAAATTTAAAAACATTTTTTTGGAACTTAAAACTTAAAAAAAAAATTTTTTATTTATTTTTTTAATTGTCCGGGACTTAGAAAATTTTGAAATTTTTTTCGGGATATAATTATAAATAAAATCATATATCTTTTTATCTGTCATATCTAAAAATTCCCGACCTTATATGTCATATCTAATTTCATATAGATCGGTATATCAATAGATATGAATATGTATGTTATCATATTAAAAAAAAAGGAAAAATACAAAGCTAAATATAAAATTATATGTCCATATCAAAGTTCATGCATAACCATATATAAATATAAATAATTATATAATAGCATATATGATTATATCAGATCTTTTTTACTCGGGTAGACTCAATTTACGGATCAAAACATATCTGAAGCAGATGTGAATATACATTAGAGCAATGGTTCCCAACCTTTGATTCTCGCCCCACTGGGGGGCAATTTGAAGGTTCCAGGGGGGCAACGAGCGAATTTTAAAGATTTTTTTTGTCAAATTTACTACAAAAACAATTTTTTTTTAGCAAAATTAACTACAAAAATTTTGTTAATTGCTTGAATTTTTACTAAAAACTTTTTTTAAATATTTATTTTACAAAAACTTTGCTAAACCAGTCGTAATTTTTCATTAGAAATAAAAATTTGAAAAATTAACAAATTTTTCTGGAGTTTAGGGGGGACAAGTCAATTTTTTAAACTTAAAAGTGGGGCGTGGCGTTATAAAGGTTGGGAACCATTGCATTAGAGTGTCCCTTATTTTGGAAATGTTGGAAATGTTGAGACGGTACCCCCTCATTTTTTTCCTTTTGACTAAAAAATAACTCAGGAAAAATTTTACGCCCCTACGACCACGCCTTCCCTACGCGACGGGGCCTTAAAGAACGGGGCCTTAAAAATCATTTTTCCATACAAACCAAAATTTTTTTTTTTTGATTTTTAATTTTTTTGTTATTAATTATAATATTACTTGGTTAGCTTACACAGCTCAACATGAAAATGCGTATTGGATTCTGGTAACTGATTTAGGTAGTGTTTGTCGCTCTGATTCCGAATCTGCAACCCAAATATGTCTATCACGTCAGGATTTTGAGTTATTCGCGATTAAAGTGCCAAAAAATGCTATTTTGGACCCTTTTTGAAAGCTTATAATATAAGATTTTGACATGCGATTGACTTTGTATCAAGCTCATTCAAAAGTATGTGATTTTCTCTATAAGACAAGATAAAATGTTCTTGGAATTTAATTTTCTAAAATGGTAAGAAAATCATTAACAAAAAACCTTCCATTTTTTAAATATTTAGTTTATTTACACAGTGTTTTTTAACAAATTTCCATACAAATACACACGTAAATATTAGATTTAAAGCACTTGTGGCTAATGATTTTTTCATCATTATAAAAAATTAAATTCCAAGAAAATTTGATTTTGTCTTAAAGAGAAAATTACGCACTTTCGAATGAGCTTGATATCAAGTCATTCGCATGTCATGATCTTGTTTTATAGGCGCTCAAAAATGGCCAAAATGAGCCTTTTTTGACACTTTAACCGCGATTTTCTCAAAATTGTGACGTGATAGAAAAATTTGAGTGACCATTTTAGAATCGGGAAACTAAAACCTATAAATATTTTTTGGTTTCATTCAAAACGCAGGGACAAACCTCGGATTTGTAGAGCGGTGTTATTCACGACAAAAAATTTGATTTTGGTGGGATGAGGCTTTCAGTTCTAAAAAATTTTTCGAAAAAAAATATTTAGAGCTTTTGGGGTCCTACAGTAAAAATTTTTTAAAAAAATTTTTTTTTTAGTTTTGACAAGCAACCGTTTTAGTTGTAATGTTGCTTTTAATGATATATATTCATAAAAAAATATTATTCATATCTGTGACATCTTGATCGTGTATCGAAAAACATCAAAAATGCATTTTTTTAACCTTTTTTAGATCACGATAAAGATGTCACAGATAGGAATAATATTTTTTTATGAAAATATATCATTAAAAGCAACAATTCAACTAAAACGGTTGCTTGTCAAAACTAAAAAAAAATATTTTTTAAAAAATTTTTACTGTAGGACCCCAAAAGCTCAAAATTTTTTTAGAACTGAAAGCCTCATCCCACCAAAATCAAATTTTTTGTCGTGAATAAGCTAACCAAGTAATATTATAATTAATAACAAAAAAATTTAAAATCAAAAAAAAATTTTTTTGCTTTGTATGGAAAAATGATTTTTAAGGCCCCGCTCTTTACGGCTCCATCGCGTAGGGAAGGCGTGGTCGTAGGGGCGTAAAATTTTTCCTGAGTTATTTTTTAGTCAAAAGGAAAAAAATGAGGGGGTACCGTCTCAACATTTCCAACATTTCCAAAATAAGGGACACTCTAATATACATATATGGAGTAGATCTGATTATATCTATTTAGATAAGATCCATATGAGGCATTCCACACCAAATGTCCAGCGAAAAAAAACATGTGTACCGTAAACTTCTGAATAGGTGATATGGATAGCCCTATATGGAACTTAGAAAATTGCGTTTTTGGTTTTTCAATTTTTCAAAAACTGGGCTTAGGAGGCGTGGTCAAATATTGGAAAAATGGTCAAATTTGTGGCGAGTTGCCTTGATTAAATATTTATCACATTAAAACGGAATGCACCACAATGTCAAAAATTTACGTTCTTATATAATTTTGTATGGGCTATCGATTAAAATTTTTTTTTTTTGGAAAATTTTCAGAACCCGTTCTGAAATTTTCCATTTTTTAAAAAAGTCAATTTATCAAAAATCCGGCCACTTTTTTTTTTCTTTTTTATTTATTTTTTTTAAAGTTTAGATGTTTGTCCATCCACACAAAAAAAATCAGAAACACGTTCATCTTTTTTTTTCGAGAAAATCGCATTTGAACTTTAAATTTCATAACAATTTAGTAATTTGCTTGTATTTTCTTGTGTCAACAGCGAATATTAATGCAATTAATATTACTCATTCGCAACTTTAAAACAAAGAAATACAATCAAATAACAAAATTGTTATGAAATTTAAAGTTCAAATGCGATTTTCTCGAAAAAAAAGATGAACGTGTTTCTGATTTTTTTTTGTGTGGATGGACAAACATCTAAACTTTTAAAAAAATAAATAAAAAAGAAAAAAAAAAGTGGCCGGATTTTTGATAAATTGACTTTTTTAAAAAATGGAAAATTTCAGAACGGGTTCTGCAAATTTTCCAAAAAAAAAAATTTTAACCGATAGCCCATACAAAACTATATAAGAACGTAAATTTTTGACATTGTGGTGCATTCCGTTTTAATGTGATAAATATTTAATCAAGGCAACTCGCCACAAATTTTACCATTTTTCCAATATTTGACCACGCCTCCTAAGCCCAGTTTTTGAAAATTTGAAAACCCAAAAACGAAATTTTCTTAGTTACATATAGGGCTATCCAAACAACCTATTCAGAAATTTGCGGGACACATGTTTTTCTGTAGCGGGACATTTGGTGTGGAATGCCTCATATATGTTTTTATCAAAAGAGATATGTTTTGATCCAATTATTTTTTTACACGGGTTGCGATTAATCATATTTATTAGTTTTGATAAGTTGAACTCGAATGTAAACTGTTTTAGAGATATCGCTATCTGAAATTTGCACAAAATGGTGTTTTTTTCACGTTTAAAATTCTTTTAAAAAACAATCTTAAAAGTTTTATTTTTTGACTCTTTCATAGAGCTTGAGACAAGATCTCAATATAAAGTTTTGAAATTTTTAGGCCGCCACGCCCATCCTAAAAGTGTTAAATTTTTGGTGAAAATTTTCTAAAAAAAAAATAAAAATTAAAAATCAAAGTTAAAATTAAAACGTTAAAATAAAAAAAAAATTGTCTCAAGCTTAATAAAAGCCCAATAACAATTTCTTAGAGATATTTTTCTAAAAAAATTTTATTGAATATAGGAAAACACTGCCGTTTTGGGCAAATTTCAAATAGCGATATCTCGAAAAGCGCATGAAAATTAATAAATATGGAAAAAAAAACCGTAGGAAAGTTAAATTCGACCTGGCCGAATACATGAATACCCTTCACAATTATGAAAACTGCCCATTTAAAGTGATAGTATATTTTCAAACGTGAAAATAATAATAATTTTGATTAGAAATATTTTATTTTGAGTTAAAAATTTTATTTAAGTAATTTTTGTAAAAAAAAAACAAAGACAGACGGACGGACGGACATCGCTAGATCGACTTAAAATCGATCGAGGATCACGAATATGGGGGGTTTTCGCCTAAAGCGACACAACTTTTAAAACCGATATCTTCCGATCAGGATGAAATTTGCACCAAGGTTAAACCTAGTAGAAAGTAGTTAGGACACAATTTTTCGACGAGATCGGTCAAGGACTATCTGAGTTAGAGGGGGTCGAAATTTGACATTTTGGTCAATATTGTTTGTTAGCTAAATTTAGGTAAAGAGTGTTATATGGTACTGCGCAATAACTCCCAAATGAAATAAGTCCCAATGAAATAATTCCTAATGAAATAAGTTCCAAGAAAAATGAATTAACTCCACACTTTAAAAAATGAAATAACTCCCAAAGAAAAAATTAAATATGTCCCAATATTTGGAAGTTATTTAAAATCAAAATAATAACTCCCAAAAAAAATGAAAGAACTCCCAATGAAATAAGTGCCAAAGAAAATGAAATAAGTTCCCATTGTTTTTTTGTAATAAAGGTTTTCTGTGTAGCCGGCCTTCGGCCGGGCTTAGGGATTACATACTCCATGCATTAAACCCACCCTCTCTGCAAACCAAAGCTATTTTGGTTATCAGGCCTTTTTGAGGCATAACAGATTTGAAAGCGTAAAGGCCTGCTACCCTAGAAAACTTTACTTTGCGGAGAGGGTGGGTTTAATGCATGGATTTTGTAATCCCTAAGCCCGGCCGAAGGCCGGCTACGCAGAAAAACTTTTAAGCAAAAAAAAAAAAAAAAACAATTGCACAGAGGTGTATATTGTTTTCAATTAAAATGAAATAAGTCCCACCATTGCTGAAATAACTCCCAATGCTTAACAAGAAATGAAATAACTCCCAATCTATTTTTTGTTGGGGTTTTTTTCATTTGGAAGTTATTTCATAATGAAATAAATCCCAACAAAATTTGTGCAATAAGTCCCACTACACTGGGACTAATTTCATAATGAAATAAGTCCCAAATCGTATGTAAAATTTTTGGGAGTTGTTTCATTTTTTTTTTTGGGAGTTATTTCATTTGGGAGTTATTGCACAGTACCGTGTTATATAGCTATTTCTTCAATTGTATATTCTTATTCCAACGAATATTTCATTTATGTATAAAAATTATTAATGTCCGACCGAATATTCGGCTCTGGCTTCGGCTTCGACCAAAAAGCACTATTCGGCTTCGAATAGTATGGCCGAATACCGAATAATTGTATAAAATTTGCACTCACGTGTTGAAAACACACCAAAGACACTTTGAATAACATTAGTAAGCAAAGAAAAATTTACCAAGTGTTTTTGCAGCTAAAACAAAATTTTAAACTCCAAAAAATTTTTAGCTCGAAAAAAATTTACACTCAAGAAAATTTTTTTTACAAAAAGTCGAAAAAAAGTTTTTTGTTAAATATAAAATCATTCTAGACAACATTTTTACACATTTGTGAATTCCGCCAAGTCGAATTTCACTTTTTTTCTTGTTTTTACTAAATATATATAATTTTTTTTTTATAATTCGGCTTCGGCCGAATAGTGAAAATTTGGCCGAATGTTCGGCTCTGGCTTCGGCCAAAAAAGGTTTATTCGGTCGGACACTAAAAATTATGCCATAAAATATTCTTATGTCACCTTCATTGGATCAAGGGGATCAGAAAAATAAAATTTTTCGGCCTTCCCCTTTATTTCAATTTAGTTCCCATTTTAGGACCAGATTGGGTCCAGACCCCATTGGGTTGAGACTACAGTGGGTTCTTTAAGGGTCGTCATAGATTTTAATTCAACATCTTGAGAATCTTAAAAACTGGATAACTCAAAAACTGTTATTCAGACCGCCTTTGGGTGGGTATTTTACGGTCGCGTGTTCTACGACTCAAGAGCTACATAAATACTGTTGAAAATTTTGTAGTGTTGGCAGTATTTATCGAAATATGTGCATTTGTAAAATCTCGTAAATGCCAAATTTAAAAATTTTATGTTAAGCCAAAATCGGGTCCCCCAGATGTGTAGAGCTACACGCAAAAAACCTTGCACTTATTAGCCAAGTTTTTGGTAAAAATACAACTTACCAAGAATTTTGCGTAATTTAACCAAGTTCTTGTTCTAAAAAAATGGCTAAATTAGCAAAAGCACTTGGTGAGTTGTATTTTTACCAAAAATTTGGCTAATAAGTGTAAGTGTTTTTTGCATGTAGGTTATTTATTATTTTATTTAATAGTATTTTCTTTTGAAAATGTCATTCGTTTTGCTCTATCTCGCTTAGTTTACGAGATATCGCTTTTTTGAATGGTCTTTTTGTCTAAAAATATTTCGTTGGTAGTTAGAATTTCTGCGATATATTAGAGAACTCTTTTGAAAATTTCATCCGTTTTGCTCTATCTCGCTTAGTTTCCGAGATATCGCTATTTTGAGTTTTTTGAATGGTAGTAAATTTGTCCAAATATATATCCTTGGCGGTAAGAATTTCTTCCATATCTTAGAGAACTTCACTTAAAAACAAACTATGAACTGTTTAGCAAAGTTTTAATTTTTAGTAAAATTTAACTAAATTTTACATTCGAAAAAAACCTTGTAAAATAACAAGAAAAGCTTGTTGCTTTACTTCTGTTTTTTTTGCTACCTCCAATTTTAATAGAATTTTTAGTAAAAATTACGAGCTTTTTCGTAATTTTACAAGCTTTTTACCAATAAATTTGTAAATTTACTTTGTTGACGCAATAAAACTTACAAGGATTTCTCGTGACTACTAGATTTTTTGATACCTCCTATTCTACAAGAATTCCTAGTAATTTTTTTTTGTAATTTTACAAGTTTTTTACCAATAAAATTGTAACTTTTTTGACGCGATAAAATTTACAAGGACTTCTCGTTTTTTCTAAAATAATCTTGCAAATTTGGACGTTTACCAAAAAAATTGTAAAATTACAAAAAAAAAACTGTTAAAAAATAGTGAACTATACTCAAAAAAAAAAAAAACCTTGTTAAATTACAAGAAAAGTTTGTAAATTTTTTTTTACTACCTCCTATTTGACAAGAATTCCATGTTATTTTACAAGCTTTTTACCAATAATTTTGTAATTTTACAAGCTTTTTACCAAAAACATTGTAAATTTAATATTTTTTTGACGCGATACCTCCTATTTAATGAGAATTCCTTGTCAAAATTACGAACTTTTTTGTAATTTTACAAGATTTTTACCAATAAAATTGTAAATTTACAACTTTTTTGGCGAAATAAAACTTACAAGAAATTCTCGGAAATTTACTAGATTTTTTTTTGTAAAAAATCGTGGAAATTTGTAAAATCACAAGAAAAAATGTAAAATTACAAAAAAAATTTAAATTTTGATCGAAAATTATTTGTTAAAAAACAAGAAAAACTGTCAAAATATTGGTAAAATGGGTAATTCTAGTAATTTGACAAGGATTTTTTTTAGTGCATTTTCCGTCAAACACTGGTCGGTCTGTCTAGTAGTCGGTCTTAAACGACTATTTTGTACTTGTTTTTTTTTTTTTTTTAAATATAATAATTTATACTGTTTAACAAATTTAAGGTGACGTAATGTATTTGGCTTAGGACCAGAAAAAAATTAAAGTATCCACACCCCTCTTCAAACAAGTTTAGGTTGTGTTAAAGTGGTGACAAAATCGAGAGATGGCATTTCACTCCTCTTTATTTTGAACTTTAAAAATCGTAAACACGAAAATCCTAGCTGTTCCTGTTTTCGAGTTATTGCTTAATAACTACACTGTTCCAGAAAAACTTTCCAGTAAAAGATCCAACGGGTTCTTATAGATTTTGCTCTCCTGAACCCAAATCTGCCATACAATTTTTTCTAGCACGTAACGTTTTTGAGATATTTGCTGTTAAAAAGTCAAAAAACCAATAATTTCTTACTTTTGGGGATCCACTGTATCTTTGATCAAACAAATTGGACTTCATTTCATATAAATTGGACCTCCTAAAATTTTTCTAGTATGTTCCGTTTTTGAGATATTCGCGTTGAAAAATTTTCAAACGCGAATATCTCGAAAACGGAACATGCTAGAAAATCAGGAATAGGAGGTCAATTTAAATTAAAATCAAGTCCTATTTTTGGAAGAATCTGTAACAGTGGACCACCAAAAGTGCGAAATTATTGGTTTTTTGACTTTTAACAGCAAATATCTCAAAAAGGGTATGTGGTAGAAAAAATTGGATGGCAGATTTCGATCGAGGAGAGCAAAATCTATAAAAATTAGTTGGATTTTTTACTGGGAGATTTTGGTTGTCGGACAGTGTAATTACACAGTAATACAAAATTGAACTTTTTGTGTACTAAATATGTCCTACTTTATGGGCCATGTGGGGTCCAGCGTCCAAAATTAAGTTTAAAATCACGCTATTAGGGTACTTTCTTTTTTTTTTGGTCTCAAGCCAAAAACATTTTCGTGTTTACCTACAAACTGTTTTAGAATAAAATAAATGAGTAATCTTATTTGGGAAAGACGTCCTGTCAAATCAAAACTTTCGAACTTCGTTTGGTAATAACTGCCGAACTATTTCCACGAAATAGCTGATTGTGGGAAAATTTTTGCAAGGTCATTTTCAGTCAGCAACCAGCGGACAAAGTTTGAAAAAAAATACATTTTTCTACCAAAATTCATGTCCGAATTTTTTAACCAAATACAGCTTAAAAACTAGTAATTTTTGCTTACTTTATGGGGAAAATATTTAAAAAATTTCAAAATAGCGATTTTAGTCTACTGATGATGATTCTTAAACATAAAAATTTATTTTTTAACCAAATTAGTCTTAAAAGTTGGTAAATGTTGAGAATGTTATGTAAAAATATTTAAAAAAAATAAATAAAAGCACAATTTGGTCCAAAAATGCTGATCATCATCGTGTTTTTATATTTTTTTTAATGTTTTCAGATATCATCAGTACCGTTTTAATCATTAGACACACTGGGCACGTGCCCAGGGCCCCGAAATGCCAATAAATTCGCTTATACGACAATGGAGCAAACAGATTTTTTGCATACATCTAAGACTATTTCTATAATAGAAATTTGTCCTTTATCAAAAGTATCAATTAATAGAAAATTCAGATTGTGAAATATTTTTTTAAAAGTCTAAAGTTCATAGAAGTTTTCCAAAATAAAAGTCTCCGATTCTGAGATGTTTTTCGCTTATACGGCAATCAGGGGCGTATCCAGGAATTTTTTTCGCGGGGGGCCCAAAAAATTTTTAAAATTTTTTTTTTAACAAAAAAATTACATTGCAGCTCACGGCTAGTCTAAACCAGCTGTAACCTAAAAGTGGGCCCCCAAAATTTTTTTTGAATATGTATTTGGAACATTGCAAAAATTGTGTTACATAAAACAAAAAATCAAATACATGGACTTAGTATTTAAAATTTAAAAATGCAATTTATTTGCGTTTTTGTGGTTCCAATGCTTATTATTATTGCGTTAATCCCAAAAACTTGGGGTGGATTTTATATATAATGGACCAGTAGAATCCAAAACTGTCATCTAAAATGATGTCGCTTGTTTCGTGTTTTTATATCTCTCGTAGTTTTACAGAAAATTCGAAAATTTTATTTTTTTTATTTCAAACGCGATTTTTTCAAAAAGTACTCGATCGAAGATTTTGATTTCTGTTGCTAAATTTTTCATAAACATCCCAAATACATATACAAAAAAAAATATGTTGGTCGGACTTTTAGATTATAGATGGTTTAGACCAGCCGTGAGCAAAAAATTTGAAATTCGTTCACGAACGTCTCTTCCTAGAACTATATGTATGTAACTAAATTAGATTCTGATAAATTTTCTCTAAATATTCAATTAAAAAAATTCTTAATTTTTGTGTAAGTCGGGAAATTTTTACAACAGAGAAATAAAAAACTTTTTTTAGTGTGAATTGTATCAGATGCCGATGCATTTTTCTAAAGACTCTTATTAGTATCTGAAAAATTGATTCAAAGTCTCAGATTCTATGACCATTCCTTACGACAGTTTATGTGAAATTTTTGTTATAGAAAAGGTCTTATGACTCTAAATCGTATTTCCAATAGAAAAGGTTTCTAATTCCATTCGAAAATTCTAATTCCATTAGAAAATAATTTTATCATTATAATTATGAAATACTTTTATTAAAGAAAAAATTCCGATGGTAAGATATTTTTCCTGGAAGATTCTGAGATATATCTTCTATAAAAAGTATTGGGCACTTTCTCAAATTCTGAAACATTTTACACAAAGTCTTGGGTTCTGAGAAAATCTTCACTTTTTTATAGGAAAAATTAATTCTTAGATTTTAAGACATTTTATGTTAAGAAATAGCCTCAGATTCTGAGATAATTTTCCTACACTTAAAATATTTTGTAAGTAAATTCAACTGAAAAAACGTTTAAAACAATCGTTTTTCCTTTTAAAAAACGGACTACTTATATTTCATTTGAAACAACATACTTTTTCAGTTATTTTTAAACGTTAATAAATGACTAGACATTCCGTAAAAACAATCGATATTTCAGTTATTTTAACTGTTTACAATTTTTTATTTTGTGAAGTAAAAATATTTTTTTTTGAATAACAAACTACAAAAAACGTACTTCTGTAAAATTATACGGAATAATCAGTCAAAAATTATTTAACTGATAAAAATATTTTTCCGTAAATTTTTGTAGTTTATTGTTTTAACAACTGTATAAATCGTTCAAAATTTTATTTTCATTGAAAAACAAACGATAAAACGTTTAAAATAACTTTAACTAAAAACTTTTTGAATAACTGTAAAACGGTTACTGTAAAACTTTTCTGGGTGTATAGAAAAGTCTCACACATTTTTCCAATAGAAGATATTTTTCCTACAGAAAAATTACAGACTCTGAGACATTTTTCCTACAGAAAAATTACAGGCTCTGAGACATTTTGCGTATAGAAAAAGTCTCAGATTCTGAGAAATATTTACTACAGAAAAATATCGGTTTCTGAGACCTTTTTCCTGCAAAAAGTCTCAATTTCTGAGAAATTTTTGCGGTAGAAAAAGTGTCAGATTCTGAGATATTTTTCCTATTAAAAAAGGCTCAAATTCCGATACATTTTCCTAAAAAAAGTGATTACATACTGAGAAATTTTCTTTCATAGAAAAAGTCTCAGATTCCGAGATATTTTTTATAGAAAAAGCCTGCGCTTCTGAGTCATAGAATCTATAAAAGTAATATAGAAAAAGGTATTCCTAAAGAAAACATTTTTCTTATAGTAAAAGTCCCAGATTCTGAGACATTTTGCTTAGATCAAAAAAAGACAATGTCTCTGACTTTGAGAAAATATCAGATTCTAAAACGATGTTTTATGAAATAATAAATTTTAAAGATTTTACTACATTTTACTTAGAATTAGATTTATTTTTTGTAGACATAAAGCTTCAGGTTCTGAGACATTTTTCCGTTCGAATCTTAAGTTAAAAAGTTTTAAATTCTGAGAGAAAAATTTTCAGATTTTGAGACATTTTCTGACAGAAAAATTTTTAAATTCTAAACATTTTCCTTCAGAAAAATTTTCAGATTCTGATATGTTTTCGATTTTTTTAGGAATTATTTGAACGTTGTACTTGTTATTTGATACCAAATCCTGAAATTTGTGAAATCATTTCGGGGGGGCCCGGGCCTCCGGCCCCCCCCCCCCTGTATACGCCACTGACGGCAATCGAGCAAACAGATTTTTTGTATAAATACATCTAAGACTTTTTCTATAAGAGAAATTTGTCCTTTATCAAAAGTATCAATTAATAGAAAATTCAGATTGTGAAATATTTTTTTAAAAGTCTAAAGTTCATAGAAGTTTTCCAAAATAAAAGTCTCAGGTTCTGAGATGTCTCTCGTATTGAAAAAGTCTCAGATTCTGAGAAATTTTTCGTATAGGAAAAGTCTCAGATTCTGAGACATTTTTCGTATATAAAAAGTTTCAGATTCTGAGACAATTTTCGTAAAGAAAAGTCTCAGATTCGAAGACATTTTTTGTATAGAATAAGTTTCGGATTCTTAGACAATTTCCGTATAGAAAAAGTCTCAGATTCCGAGACATTTTTTGTATCGAAAAACTCTCAGGTTCTGAGATATTTTTCGTATAGAAAGTCTCAAATTCTGCGACATTTTTCGTATAAAAAATTCTCAGATTCTGAGACATTTTTCTTATAGAAAAAGTCTCAGATTCTGAAACATTTTCCGTAAAGTAAAAGTCTCAGATTTCGAGACATTTTTCGTAAGAAAAAGTCACAGATTCTGACAGATAGTTTCTGACAGATAGTCTCGAATTCGGAAACATTTTTAGTATAGAAAAAGTCTCAGATTCCGACACATTTTCATGTAGGAAAAGTTTCAGATTCGGAGACATTTTTCGTATAGAAAAAGTCCCAGATTCTGAGACAAGGGCCGTATAAAAAGTCCCAGGTTCTGAAACATTTTTTGTGTAGAATTAGTCTCAGATTCTGAGAAACTTAGAAAAAGTTTCAGATTCTGAGACATTTCTCGTATAGAGTTTCAGATTCTGAGAAATTTTCGTATAGAAAGACATTTTTCGTATTGAAAAAGTTTTAGATTCTGAGCAATTTCTCGTATAGGAAAAGTCTCAGATTCTGGGATAGAAAAGGTCTTATTTAAACCAAATTGCTCTACACGAATATCCTGGTTTTAATGAGTAAAGAAAAATTACCTCGTGCTAGAATATTCCTACTCAAAATATTTTTTATTTTTTTTTTCTTAAAACAGGTAACAACCTGAATTTATTTTGTACCAAGAAAATGTTTTTTTTTTGTCATGCGGCTTTTTACTTTCGAGCGGGGCCACAAATTCTTGTGTGCTCAGGGGCCCCGCATACACTGAAAAAAAAGACATAACTAAAATTAAGGAAAAAATGTCTTTGAAAATTTATCATGAATTTTCCTAAAATTTAGTTAAATTTAACTTAAAAATGAGAAATTTTCTTAACTATGAGGAAAAAATTTTAGTTCATTTACTTATAATTAGTTCATAGTTTTCTTTAAATGGATTTTTTTAATATTAGGAAAAAAAATTCTTACTGAAAAAGAAATCTTCCACAAATCTAAGAATCGTATCTTTATTTTTAAGACATATTTCTTAAAAAACAATTTAGTTCAAGTTTAGTTAAAATTTACTAAAAAAAACATCATCGTATTTCTCTTCTTTGAATTGAGGATGTGTACTTCTTAGAATTTAGTTAATGACTTCTGAGAATTTAGTAAATAACTTCTTAGAATTTAGTTAAAAATTCAAAATGGCGATATCTCGAAAACTAACAAGGGAAGTCTCCCTGGTGTCACCCTCCGATCTTCATGAAATTTGGATATGTTGTTTAGAACGAAAATTAATTCGACACGTATTTTTTTTAGCGGCCCAAACTCATTTTTAGGGGGGGTCGATTTGTATGGGGGGAAATTGACCTTTTCCAGTTTTTTACGATTTACGCCTATTTAATCTAAATTAATATAGACATGTGTGGTATCAGATTAAAGGTATTAAAAATACCTATCTCGTGGTGCTAACAACGGGCCAAAGAAGTTAATATTTTTCGACTTATTAACAAAAATGTCCTAAAACTTTGGTATTTTACTCAATATGACGAAAAGTTGTGCATGTTTGGACACGTTCTTAGCATACATAGATAGGTTTTCCAAAGACCTTTCATTTGGTATGTAACATGACTAGGTTTCTTTGCATAATATAGGAAATAAACGAAAAAAAAACTGAAAAATGGCCTTGTCTTCCCCCCTCCTTTTTACGCCCAAAATATGAATTTGGCCGCTAAAAAAAATACGTGTCTCTTTATTTTTTCTGATCTACAAAATAAAACCAATTCCATAAAGATCCGCGAGTGACACTAGGGAGACTTCCCTTGTAAGCTAGATAGAGCGAAACGGATGAAATTTTCAAAAGAAAGACTACAAAGAAAAATATGGAATAGCCTAGCTCTGCATATCTGTCAGAGTCTCAAACCCTAATTTTAGATCTAAAATTTGAAATTCCAGAAATTTTATATATGCACATATCTCGGTAAATACTGCCAACACGAGAAAAGGTCCAACGGCATTTTTGTAGTTCTTGACTCGTAGAACACTTCCGCAAAATACCCGAAAGCCCTCCGATTAATAGTTTTTGAGTTATCCGGTTTTTAAGATTCTCAAGACCCTATCAGGCCCCTTATTAGTTAGAGCGAAACGGACACAAGTTTTGGTTCAAAATCTATAAAGGACTCAACGGGGTCTCGAGTTAAATGGGATCTGAACCCATGGGTCCAGGGTCAAGACCCAATCTATTTCTAAAATGTGAAGTATAATTTTTCCCATTTTCTAGTTAAAATTAGCTTAAAATAAAATAACTTTGTTTTCCTTATTTTTGGGAAAATTATGAACTAAAACCAAGAAAAAAATCTTTGGAGCCAAATCATTCCCTCTTTTTCTCAAAATTGAGTTAGTTTTCCCAGATTTTAGTTCACTTTTTTTTTGAGTGTATCTTAGCACGGCTTTGGATAAGATGATTTTTGTGATTTTTATGTTTAGAAATCAGAATCTGTAGACCAAAATCTCTTATTTTTGGTTTTTTTAAATATTTTTCCTATAAAGTACACAAAACTTCCTAAATTTTGAGCCGGATTTGGTCAAAAAATTCGGACGATTTTTTTTTCATAAATTTTCCCACAATCAGATATTTCGAGGACATCGTTCGGCAGGTATTACGACACGAAATTCGAAAGTTCAGACTTGACAGGACGCACTAATGTCTAGTATTCAAATGCAATGGACATATCGTTATCCAATACACAAGGAGAGTATCCAGAATATGTTAAAAATGTTAACATCTTACGTTATGCATTACTATGTAATGCATAGACAAAAAGTCATCATTTCATCTATCCCATTTCCACTTTTTACGATGAATGTATTACTTTAATCTCCACAGAAGATATGAAATACTCAATTTTTTTACATATGCATTACATAGTAATGCATTATGTAAGATGTTTTATTTTTAATGTTTTGCCGGGTAGTTCATTATTTCATTGAAAAAAGTAAAATATAAAAAAAACTCATTCAATAAACTTTGATTAGGGAAATGTGATTGAATAAAGAATTAAAGTCAAAACCAATTATTCTATAGTTAAAAGAAGAGAGAGAGAACAAAAAACAACAAACCATCAAAAAATAAATAACATTTATTTAACAATTTTTTATAATTATTTTTTAAAATTTCTTAAAATTAAAGAAAATTAAATTAAAAACAAAAAAAAAAAGTATTTAAACACAAAAAAATTTAATTTATTTATTTTAAATGTATATTATTTTTTTTTTTTTAATATTAACACAATAAAATCAATAAACCATGTAAAAACAAATTAGATCTTATCTGATCTGCTTATATCTATTCATATGTGATAGTATGTGATTTCATATATTTATCTCTGAATTGGCCAAAATCGAGATCTAATTTTATATCGAATTTGGCCAACATTGGCACATCGAATCATATTTGATCAGATATACTTATATTCAATCAAATGCAACTATATATTATCAGATCAGATCAAAGCAGATAAGATCAAATCAATTTTTGAACGGTAAGGCATTTTAAGCCAAATAAGGAAAAAGGAAAAATAAACGTCAAAATATAAAAATTATTTATAGAGAGACAGAGACAACATAACGTTTTGGATTTTTACAGATTATCATCAAATTTAAAACAAATAAAGGATATTACGAATCATACTCTAAAAAGGAGTTAATATACTCATCGTCATCATTTTATCATCATACCAGCTATATCTCTGTTGAAGAATTAATTCCAGATCAAAAGAATGAATAAACATTTCGTTAGTTTTTTTTTTTGTAATATATGTCCGTCTCGTTTTTCTGATATATTTGACGATGACTGAGTCCACTACCGGCCAAAGAGAATGAAGGCAAATTAAAATTATAGTTCGTGTTTTGTGGTGGTTGTGGTGAGTTTTGGATGAATATTGTGGTGGATTAAGAATTAAACTTCAATTGTTTTAAGATTTGTGGCTAAGTATATTCGATTATAAAGGTTGTAAATATTTGTATGCAATTTGTATTCAATTATTTGATATGATATTGTACGAATATGTAAGCAAAATTTTTTTCTAATATTTGTTATTTTTTTAAATATTTTTTAGGTGGATTTTTACGTTTTATTTTTGATTAATTGTATATATTTTGATATACATATATATTTTTTTTATAAATATTTAACTATATATTTGATTATTTATTGACAAAATTTTTATTTACACAGTGATTTATTTTTATTTTAAAATTATTTTATTAATTTTAATTTTGTTGAAATATAACACCGTCCGACAGCCAATATTAAACATGAACCGGATGATATACGTCTGAAAGTAGAGATCAAATTGAGTAAAACTGCATTTACAGTTTTTCATTTCGTGATCATGTCTCCTTTTAAAAGAACATCAAAATTTTAAAAGATACATTTTGTAAAATATTTTTGAAATATTTGTACTTGTCCTAGGATGACATTGGTGATGGCAAATGAAAGAGGATCTCCTTTATTTTGCCATATCAGGGTAAAAGGATGTGAATAAAGTCATTTAAAAACTTTATCAAAATAGTTTGTTAAAAATTTTGAACGATATCGAAGGATAAATTTTTGAAAGGACGTAACTTATCTCCTTTTTCCTGAAAAGTAAAAATAATAAAATAGGAAAATTAGGGGAGATCCTCCTATTTCATTTGCTATCACTAGTGGCATCCTAGGACAAGTACAAATAAAAAAAAATATTTTATAAAATTTAATCCTCTTAAACTTTGAAATCCTTTTAAAAGAAAACAGGATCACAAAAAAAAAAAACTGTAAAAGCAGTTTTACTACATTTAGTCTCTAGTTTCAAACGTATATTATCCAGTTCGTGTTTAACGACTTTTACCATTTTTTCGGACGGTGTAAGCACACGGAAAAAGAAAATATATTGAATATTAGAGTGGTAAAAAAAAACAAAATGTTGCAAATCACGAGCTCCACAAGGCTACCATTATACCTACTTACAAAAAAAATACGTTCTGATCAAAAACCCATTAAAAAAAAGTTTTTTCTTAAGGTCGCTCAAGGCCGCTAACGTTTTTATTAGTTAGAATTTTAGAACAGATTTGTAATCTGCATTAAATTTGGGTTTAGTTAAAAAAAAAAAACAAGTAAGAAAATTATAGTCGGTCAAGACCGACCATATAATACCCTACACCAGAGTTTACCGGAAAATGGGTCCCAAGTTCAAACATGGACTGATTAGATCTATATTTTGCCAACCCGAGTAAAAAAAAAACTTTTTAGATCTAATTTGATCTCAAAATTGGCTGTATCAAGTTGGATCAAATTTTGATCTAATTGTATTATTTTAGATACACAAATATAAAAAATTATAAAATTAGATCCGAATTTTGGTCACATCCAATTAAATCCACTTGATCTTATTTTATATAAATTAATATAGATTTATATAGTTACATAAAGTCAGATATATTTATGTATAGCCTCAGATAAGAAAATGGAGCCTCAATAAATCTTAGATAAAATTAGATCTGAACATATAAAAAGTCCTATATAATTTAATATCATTGTGTCAAATTATATATCAATATATCAAAACTTTTTTACTAGGGAAACCTTTAATAAGTGTAAAAAGCACTCACAAATCAAATTTGAGTGGAATAGGGTTCTTTTTGTTGACAATAAACTCCCGAGTAAAAAAGTTTATATATAATTATATATAATTTGATAAAATTATATGTAATTATATACATTTGATAAAATTATATAAAATTATAAATAATTTGATAAAATTATACATAATTATATCCGATTTTTTTTTATATAAAATTTTATAAAATTAGATAAAATTATATATAATTTTATTAAATTATATATAATTATATCAAAATTTGTTTTATATATAATTTGATAAAATTATATGTAATTATATACATTTGATAAAATTAGATAAAATTATATATAATTTGATAAAATTATACATAATTATATCCGATTTTTTTTTATATAAAATTTTATAAAATTAGATAAAACTATATATAATTTTATCAAATTATATATAATTATATCAAAATTTGTTTTATATAAAATTTTATAAAAATTATATCAAATTATATATAATTTGATAAAATTATATCAAATTATATATAATTTGATAAAATTTTTATAAAATTTTATAAAATTATATAAAATTATAAAAGTCCAACCGAAACCAGTTTTCGAGGCCTAACCGAAACCGAACCGAATATTCGGCCGAAAAAGTAATATTCGGCCGAAACCGAACCGAAACCGAAACTTAAAAAAAAATTAAAAATGGCATGAATAAAATTATTAAAAAGTTGTTAAAGATTAATATACAGCATATAATGCTTTTAAACCATAGGAATTGTTGTATTTTTGGAAAAAAAAAAAATGTTTTTAAAAAACTTACAAAAAAAATGTGTATTTCATTTGCAGATTAGGAGAAAATAATTTTTGAACTGAAACAGTTTTACATTTATTGCATAAACTTCTAACATATTCTTCAATTGAACTGAAACAAGTGTAATGAAATATGAAATCAAAAAATTCACCGACTTTTTTACATATTTTTTAAAATACCAAAAAGTTTCGGTTTCGGCTAATATTCGGCCAAAATTTTGCCGAATACCGAATAGAGGCCGAAACCCCATTATTCGGCCGAAACCGAGACCGAAACCGAATATTCGGTCGGACTCTAAAAATTATATAAGATTTGATAAAATTTTATATAAAAAAAATTCGGATATAATTTCATATAATTTTATCAAATTATATAAAATTTGATAAATTTTTTTGAAAACAAAAACTTCTTTATATAATTTTATATAATTATATATAATTTTATCAAATTTTATATAATTATATAAAATTATAAAAAAAAAACTTTTTTACTCGGGCTGCTTCAACTGAATATGGGGCGAAATTTTCACATGGGACCTAAGTCCAAAAATGGTCCGATGATAATCAGATTTGATAAGGTTATTAAAGTACGCGTTTAACATACACAAACAGAATTTTAATTAAATATTTTCTATTTTCATGAAATTTGAGAGATTTTTGTGAAAATCGGGAAGGTGGTTTGTATGGGGGCTACAAGAAGAACTGGTCCGATTTCTTTAAAATTCGGAATGGATATGTGGATGAAACATGATTACCTGCCAAATTTCAAAAAGATACCTATTAAAATGCGGCTATTACAGTCATTTGAGCCAAAACTAAAAAGGACCTTTGTATGGGGGCTAGGACTAAATACGAACCGATTTTTTCCAATTTCAATAGGATTCGTCCTTGGGCCAAAAGAGGCTTAAGTTTCAAATTTCAAGTCAATTGATTAAAAATTGCGACCTGTATCGTGTTTACACCGTGTACATGGACAGACAGACAGACGGACAGACGGACGGACAGACGGACGGACGAACATCGCTAAATCGACTCAAAAAGTGATTCTAAGTCGATCGGTATACTTAAAAGTGGGTCTAGGACCAATATTTCGGGTAGTTAAAAACATCAGCACAAACTCATTATACCCTGTACCACAGTGTGGTGTAGGGTATAAAAATGATTATTAACCATATAGTGTAGGAGTATACTACTTGGAAGTTAACCCATTTTTTTTTTGTGTCAAAACCCCAAACAAATGTAATTACACTGTGCAACACGATTTTCTATCTGGGATGGGACAAAAAAAAATGAAAGTATACCAACAGAAAAAAAAACCTCGATGGGTTTTGAAAACTTAGCTCGAGTTCTTTTTTTATGGCTTCAGATACACTCGAAGTCCCCAAATTTGTTGCACAGTGGTTTAAATAACCAATTAATGTTTAAAGAATTGCAGTTGAAAACTTCAAATTTTATTTGAAGCGCTTTTTGTAAAAACTCGATAAGCAACATATCATTTAATGGTGGTTTTTGCCTTAAAAATATTGAAATAATGATAAAATTATATCTTTTGAAGAACTTACATACTCAAGTTACTTTAAACAAACCTTCTGGCAAAAATCTTTTAATGTAACATCATTAGAAGGCGAAAAACACCAAAAAATAAAATGTTGCTTATCAAGTTTTAGCAGTTTTTTTTTGAATTAGAACCCTCGAATGTCAATTGATCTTTTAAGAACTTCGATTTTTTTTTCTTTAGTTTAAATTGAACATTATCCTTTTGGTTTTTAAGAATATTAATTGTTTTTTTTTTTTTTTTAATTTCTAATGCAATCTTAAAATTTTATTTGACGCTAATTAATTTTACAATTCCTATGGTACTTAAAATGAAAATTAAACAACATATTATTTGGTGTTAATTAATTTGTTTATTTAAATCTCCTTTTATTAATAGTTATTTCCATCATTATTAAGCCATCCAAAAGTGCAATGTGAATCTTCCTCGTTCGTCTCAAATCTCTTGATTTAGTTCATTAAGCTCGGTAATAGGAACAAGTAGCTGGTTGCCAAATCTGGTGAATGCCGAACAATTTTAGATGCAATTCATGTAGTTTTGATATCTATGTATATTTACAAATTTAATCATACTCTTAAACAATTTGTTGATCCAGCGTTAACAATAAACACTCAAGAAAATTACCCCATGACGGGCACTCCGCGACATGTTTTTCCAGAAAAGAAAACGCCATTAGTCTTACAGAGATTTGCTAAAACTCAAATTCTGATTAATTTTTATTAAAAAATAAAAATTGTTTTATTCGACCTTTAAAATATTATATTTTGAGGATGTTTATTCTGGCTCGAGGTCATTATTTTCTTTACTAATTAAAACCATTTTATTCTCATAGCATAATTTTCAAGAAAATTATTTTTCTGTTTTAAATTTATTTATGTTGTTCATTTTTGCAAGACTTAATCGACACGTGTTTCGGAATTTGTCAGATTCCATTGTCAAGATTATTTAGCAAAAATAGAAACGATTTACTACAAAGTAGCAAACGAGTCTAATGACAAATCGTTTGCGCACAAACTAAAATATTAATACATATTCGACTCTATCCACAATGGGAGTTAGAAAGACGAAGAAATTGTACTATACTAGCAAGGCAACGATTGTCAATAACCAAAAAAAATTTTGTTAAATAATCTTGACAATAGAATCTGACAAATTCCAAAACACGTGTCGATTAAGTCTTGCAAAAATTACCAACATAAATAAATTTAAAACAGAAAAATAATTTTCTTAAAAATTATGCTATGAGAATATCATGGTTTTAATTAGTAAAGAAAATAATGACGTCGAGCCAGAATAAACATTCTCAAAATATAAGATTTGCTAATACTTTATGAGAAAATCAGTTTTATTGGAGAGTTATTTATTAAGTGAAACTAGTAAAAAATGTAAATTAAACGACAAGGCCGAATTAATTGCCTTCTTTTTTGTTAAAAACAATGGAAAGACTGATAAACTCATATTTGCGTAGAGTGATTGACCCGAGGTTGCTTTCGACTTGGCAACATGCATACAGCAAGGTTAGATCAACGGAAACTGCTCATGAGCTCGTTGGTACCATCGAGAGATTGCTTTCGGTAAAGCAGTACACTAAGGTGCCCTTTCTAGATATAGAGGGAGCTTTAAATAATGCCAGACTAAATAATTGTACCATTGTCTGATCTGGGAGTGAAGCGTGGGTTCGTTTTAATGGTGGAAAATCTATATGCCAATAGACGTATAACATCTGAATTGGGACCGTCTGTTATATCAATAGGGTCACACCACAGAGAGGTGAACCTTTGCCTGCTTCGATGGAACCTAGCACTGAATTCAATGCTGCTCTCTTTAGAAGCATGTGGTTTTCATGTTGTCGAATATGCTGACGATGTGGCGAAAGCAGCTGCCAACATTTAGGGACATTTTTCAGGGTTATCTGAACCTAAAGAAGACTGAGCTTGAGTTGTTCACAGGGAAAAAATAAGATTCCTGCTTTTGGTCATATTATCCTGGGTGGCACTGAAATCGCCTTCTCAGATGGAGCTAGGTTAGGTTGTAAGTGGCGGCTGACGTTTTACGTCAACACACGTAGACTCTGAGGTCCATTGTGATACCACGGGAAAAATGGAGCTAAGTATTTTGTAGTATTTCTAGATAGGAAGTTGAATTTCAAGTGTAATATTGAGGAAGGGGTGAGAAAAGCAATGATTGCTTTATGTTCCTGTAAAAGGGCCATTGAAAAACGATGGGGCTTTAGTCCTAAAGTCGTTTATTGGATTTATACAACAGTGATGCGTCGAATTATGCTGTATGAAATCATTGTTTGGTGGCCTGCTTTAGAGACAAAAGGAAACTGTGTCTTTATCACGAAGGTACAGAGAATGGCGTCGATGTGCATCACTGCACTTACACCTACGGCTGTATTAGAAATCCTTCTTTACCTGATACCATTGGACATATTAGGTAGGCTACGTCGGCAATTCGAATGAATAGTACACTGTAATGGGAGAGCATATATTGTAGAAATACCGCCATCTTGAAGATATCAATATCACAAAATGTGGACTGTGCTCCCTCTATGAGCCTTTTTGAGCGCCACTTTACCACTATGATACCATCCAGGAATCATGTATGGGGGGAGCTCCGGGTAGTGAAGCCTCTATAAAGTTTAACACAGATGGATCGAAGCTACAGGAACAAGTGGGCTTTAAAGTCTATTCGGAAGAGCTTGGGTTGCGCCTGGATCGAAGATTGCCAGATCATTGCAGTATTTACCAGGCCGAGCTGCTGGCAATAAAGGAAGTGGCTGACTGGTTGAGTTGCAATGTCTTGCGTTCAATTCCTTGGAGTCAATGTTTCTGAAAGCAATATCTGCCCTTAACTGCCGCACGTCTCTTAAGTACTTTTATATACGACTCATACACACAAAAATTATTGGCTAAAAATTTTCAATTAAATCTATTGATCAACAAAGTTTAAATGAGTCAATCAATGTTTTGATTAAATTTTTTGTTATTTTTTGTTACAAATTTTCAACATACCAGATTTTTTTTTTTGATGCTTTAATTTATTTGAATAGATTAATTATTCAAAACTATACAAAATAATCGGGCTTTACTTTTTTTTATTGTTGGCAACATAAAGGAAAGAAAAAAATATGAATTTTTTGATAATTTTGTCATAAGCTTACAATTCATTTGTTAAATCAATCATTATTTTGATTGACTTTAAATAAAAAATTGATCAAATTTTTGATCAAAATCCAAAAAATGTTTGATTGAAAAAATTTTCAATTAATCACCTACAATTTGATGATTGGTATAACAATTTTTTTAATTGGAGGAATTTCAATCAAAAAATTGATTGAATCCGCGTTTTTGTTGATTGAAATTTGTTTCAAATTTTTTCTGTGTATAGGTCCCAGCTAGGGCTGTCAATCCCGAAATCCCGAATCCCGAAATCCCGGGATTTTTATCATAAAATGAATCCCGAATCCCGGGATTTTTAAGCTCAAATCCCGGGATTTTTTAAATATTAAAAATGTATGAGAATTTATTTAAAAAAAAAAGCTTTGTTCAATTATTGTTACATTTACATCAACAAATTAAAACTAAAACTTTTTTTGAATTTTCAACGTAGCTGGCCACGAATTTTGCTAAGCTGAGAATTCTACCCAGGCTTGCTGAATAATAGTCCAACGCCCTTTGACCAAAGTTTGCAGGTTTTGGCGAAAATTTTCTAAAAAACCAAAACTTTGAACGAAGGGCGCCACGGGTAAATTTAATCCGATTGGCCTCAAATGTGTACCACATAAGTTTTAGGTCTAGAAGAATAAAAATTTTTCGGGACGTTCAAAATTGGAAGAAAAACTTTTTTTATACTAAAAAATGCAAGTCTAATGTATTATATTATTACATTTCCACTTTAAATGTTTTTATTATTTTAAATTTTCTTTAAATTAGTTTTAAAATTATACAGTACAACAACCAAAATCGGAATGGGATGAAACCAAAAGCAAAAAAAAAGTTGTCATTTTCCATTACAAACCCCTAAAGACTTTTTTAGTTCATTGCTGAATATTTAATATTAAAAATTAGTTGAAAACTGCATAAGTGGCGTATACTTAATTTTTTAATTGCCTTTAAATAAAATAAGAATAATTAGAAATCATTTTTTTTAATAATTTCGTTGTAGTGAAATCGACCGAAGGGTTTCCTTGGGAATCAAACTCACGACTCCCTGCTTAATAGGCTAGCACGCTACCAACTAACACACAGTAGCCCCTTAATATGCACAATAAAATTGAAACATAAAGAGTCTACTATTTGTTTACTTTTGTAATCAAAGAAATTTAATCCCGAAATCCCGAAAAATCCCGGGATCCCGAAAAATCCCGTGATCCCGAAAAATCCCGGGATCCCGGGATTTCGAATTTCAAATCCCGAATCCCGGGATTTTAAAAAACCGATCCCGTTTGACAGCCCTAGTCCCAGCGCACAGAGACATTTCAGGGAATTGTCTATGAAATGGCAAGATTGGGAACTACCTTACAGATTCCAAATAAATTGGAATGTGTTGGCTTTGTTCCGCGACGTAGACTAATCAGAGATGAGCACATGGATGGACGTGCGTGACTACACGACATATTTGGCTTTCTCTTAGGCAGAAGCTGAGGTTTAATACTCGGAGTCGATATCGATCGAAATTCTACTCGAATGTGCGATTTTTCAATTTCTATGTATGCCTAACAAGATGCTTTGATAAAAACACACTTTTTATATTTTTCTCTAACTACACTAAAATGTAAAAAGCTTATATTTATTAAAGCATACTTTTAGGGACACAAGAAAAATTGACAAATCGTGCGTTTGAGTAAATTTCGAACGCTATCGACTACGAGAATTAGCCCCCTTATATCGCTGTATTTACCGAGCACTGTCTTATAGGAAAGCACGCAGAGCGGTTAAATGTGCCGTCAAATGACTAAACTGTACTTTATCTGCCATTGCACAGAGGGCCAGACAGATCGATTTCCGGCCAAAAGTCCTTATTTGTAAATTCTCAAAAAAATGTTTACCAGTTTGTTGGGCATATATAGAAGCAGGTTTTCTGAACTTATCTTTATGATCCAATTACACCCTTTCCTTTGACAGGTCTTCAAAGTTAAAAAAGTTAGTAAAAAATTTTTAAAAGTTGAGATACTTTTTTAATTTTTTTTCCAAACTTCTATTGCTAATGTTTAACTATTTGTTTGCGTGGTTCAACCTTATATATAAGCCTTTGTAACGAAAATAACACGGACAAATATAACTCATTTGCCTGGCAGCATTTCGCGTTTTTTGTGAAAAAAGTTATAATTTTTTAGATATTTACCTCGCGCCGAAAAAATCCTCAGCGATCCTCAGTTCGATACAATCGGTCTATATTTTTTTTGATATAAAATGGATCCATATCTTTCGAAAAAAGTTGCACAAACTTGCTCGAAATGATAAATGGCGAAATTACAGCTATATATGCAGTGGTCCGGGATTTGTTTTTAAAAAAATAATTTAACCCAAAATAATGTTTTACGGCTTGAATAGTTTTTGTATCGTCAGAGAGTGCCTGAAGTGTAGGAAAAAAAAAGAATCTACATTTCTAGTTTTTTTGTAGAACTATGGAAAATATCAGTTACACCATTTCCAATTAAATTCAAAGATTTTTTATTGAATTTCCAAAATAAAGAAAAAAAGTGAATAATTTGTCGTCACCATTTCCAAAAGCTTTTCTGAGACTAAATAAGTCATTTACACCATTTCCATATTTATATCAAAAATAAAAAAAAATATATATAAAAATTATGTGCGTTGATTTAACTTCAGACACTCTTAATACTCTTAAAACTAATTT
Source organism: Pegoplata infirma (assembly GCA_963921195.1). NCBI lineage: Eukaryota > Metazoa > Arthropoda > Insecta > Diptera > Anthomyiidae > Pegoplata > Pegoplata infirma. The sequence goes on from OY992539.1 coordinate 105,406,617, forward strand.
TTAGTTAGATCAGACAAAGTTAACAAATCTACTCTCCATATTGTTTCCGCCATATTGATTTTTATCAGTTCGATTTTAAGATAACGGACCCGGAAATTTACTAGGTCACACTTTCAGCTAGCTTCAACAAAGAAAAGGAATATAACTGTTTTTTAATTACTTGTAACAAACTTTACTAAGCATATTTAGTCCGCCATTTTGTTTTTCAAAATTCACGCCAGTAATTCTTATTCAGTAATTCCAATATCCCCTTAAAACAAAATTTGAGTTAAATCGGACAGTTATTAAAAAAATTTGTCCGCCATATTGGATGCGCCATTTTGATTTTTTTAGTTTTTAGTTAAATTTTGAGATCAGTTACCCCGAAATACTTTAGAAGCACATTTTTAGCCGGATCCAACAACGATGAAGCCTTTTGGCCGGAGTTGGATCATTCTTTAAACTTTAAGAAGCAAGTTTAGTCCGCCATTTTGTTTTTCAAAATTCGGAGTAACAATTCTTATTCAGTAGCTCCAAGACCCGCATAAAACAAAATTTGAGTTCAATCGGACAATTTAAAAAAAAAATTGTCCGCCATATTGGATCCGCCATTTTGATTTTTTTGGTTTTTAGCTAAATTTTGAAATCAGCGACCTCGAATTCCTATAGAAGCACATTTTCAGACGGATCCAACAACGATAAAGACTTTTGGCCGGAATTGGATCATGCTGGCCCTCTGTGCATTGCCCGGCACTTTCTGGTCAGAGACTTGCTTTACTCTAGGGAAAGATGTACGATATTTCAGATTTATCGGATGTCAAAATTCAATATCTTAGGAATTTCATAAGGTGCTCAAATTGGTTTAATGGCAGGGACTAGAAGGGGAAACCTCATTATCGTCCCGTGGTATTACAACGGACCCTTAAAGTCTATGTGTGCTGACGTAAAGCGTCCGCAGCCACTTACAAACTAACATATTTCTTACAAAACATTAATTAAAAACTAATGGTTTAAGAAACTATAAATTTTAAAATAAAACACTGTGTAAACTTAAATTATGATGATATAATAGTAAATATATTAAATCAATTAAATATTTTTTAATATTCGATTTTTTTTAACATAAAAAATCTTACCAAAATATATGTACCTAAATTTTAACTAGATTTTTGTAGACAAATTTTGTTATTTTTTATTCGTAATGTGAACAATTTACGCTTAACATGATAAATAGTAGTATATAAAACATACTTTTAGGGGCTGATAAAAAATTAAAAATAAAATTATTTTAAAATTAGGACCAAACTTCTTTTTAATACTTTAAAAGAATTTTACTTCAAAAATTTAAAACAATTTAAAATTATTTTGTAATTAAAATGTTCTCTCAAAAATTTTAAAACTATTTCTAATATTTTTCTTCAACGCCTAAAAGCATATAATATTATGATCATCATTTTAGTAAAATGTTACCTTAACAGAACAAATGAAAAAAAAATCAGATTAGGCCTATTAAAAAAACCAATTGAAAATTGATTTCTTCTTATCACTTAAATTTTAATTTTTTTTTTAAAAGAGATTAAAAAAAAAAACTATCAAATTATTGTTTTCTTTACTAAATTTAATTAATTTTAACTACTTTGGTGTAAAAGTGTAAATTTGATTATATTTTTGATATTTAAGTTTAATGCAGTTTTTCTCTTGTTTTAAATGTGCATCAATTCAATTTGATTATTCAAATATGGATATTTAATGTTTAGTCGATTTTGATAATTGACTCTGGGCTGACGAAGTCAACTTAGAGACAACACGCGTTAGAGCACGATTTTCAGCACGTAAACGTTCATTCTCATTCTTTAGCTTCTGCAGTAGCTAAAATTACAGAAAAAAAAAATAATAGAAACGTAGAGAGAAAAAAAAGTGAGTGAATGAGTGACAAACAAAACCACAGGTACGCAGGACAGACACGATATGTAGTGCAATAATATTTTTTTTAAGCAGTGTAGATCTAAATGCGATAGAAATTTGTTATAACATTAGACCAAAAATCGACAAATTACACAGGCCAATAAATTTTTAACCCATAGACCAGAGTATACTTTTCAAAGGGTTTGAGTTGAGCTGAATTCGAATCTGATCTCAGAATTTGCCTATCACATCAGGTTTTCGAGATATCTTAGCTTGAAGTTGAAAAAAAAATTTCATCATATTCGAGACGTTATACCTGCGCGAATCCACCCTTATTTATAAAACCTGTTATGTCGTCTGAAAGTCCCACAAATTACTTTTAAAATTAATGTTTAAACTTTGTAATATCTTGTTCCATCTCTTAGAAGGAACAAAATATTACATTTATTACAAATGGAATCCTCGAATACAAGTATAATCTCGAACTACAATTGTTGTTTTACACATTACATCTGTAAACGGTGTAGTCCCAGGGTTTCGACTTTTTTAAATTTTGTCGGCCTGTGTTATTCAACCAAAATTAAGGCGAAAATGTCCGTCTAATCTTAAAAAAAATTGTTCGATTTATTTCTGTTGTTAGCGTCTAAACGAATTTTCTGGTTACATATTTTAAGGATGTGTTTGAAATTCTCAAAAGCCTGAAATACTTGCCTTGGTTATAACATATTTATTTCTCGTAAGTTAATATTGTCGCACGACAAGTCGTATCGTGTCTGTCCAGCTTTTGAACAATGAAACAGAATGCTGATTGATTAATTAAAAATTAATGAAGTTTTGATTGGTGGATATTTTGAACGAGATTAATGAGAAAAACATAATTTTAATTAGATGTGGGGAAGAAAAACGATAACAAAAACGTAATGGTAATGGCACAATGAAAAAAAAAATCATAGTATACTTTTAGGCTTAAAATCGAAAATTAAATACAAAATTTCGATATTGCCTAAAAGTATGCTTGAAAAAATTTTTATTTGTTAAATCGTGCTGGAAAACTTAAAAACAAAACAAAAAAAATATGTATACGAAATTTTTGAACATGTAAAAAAAAAATTCAGGATATAAACAATTTGCCAGTATGAACGTGGATTAAAGGGGAACTCTTACGGCCGGATTCTAAAATTTTTGAACATAAACAAAAAAACAAGAGATCTGAATCACAGAATTAACAATTCAAAAAATCAGGATTTTGTTATGTACAAAATTTCCAGTTTTTTGTGAATTTTAGAATCAGTCCGTTTGTTATAATAAAGAAAAACAAAAAAACGGAATGTAAAATACGATTTGTGAACATGATACATGAATGATATGACGACAAAGTGGTGGCAATTGGCGAAAAATTATGACAAAAAACAATAAAACGACAATGAGAGATGTATATTTATGAGATGAAACGATGATTATATGATCAATGAAAATGACGTAAGAAACAAAAAAGAAAATTAAAAAAAAAAACACACACACAGACACAAACATTGGGATGTATAAAAATGTATGAAAGAGGGTTGTCTGATAAATTCGACGTTTTTATTTGGGAAATTTTAAAAATGGAAGAATTAATAAAAAATTTACCAAAGTTAACAACAATAGACAATTTAAATGAACAAAATATATTTTTCAGAAAACTTAATTATTTTGCAGAAAAATTAATAGCTTTGCAGAAAAATTAATAAATTTACAGAAAAATTGCTAAATTTACAAAAAAATTTATAAATTTACAGAAAAATTGCTAAATTTACAAAAAATTGATAAATTTACGGAAAAATTTATTAGTTTGCAGAAAAGTTGATAATATTGCAGAAAAATCTATAATTTTATTGATTACACAGCTCAACAAGAAAATGCGTTTTGGATTCTGGTTAGTGATTTAGATAGTGTCTGTTGCGCTGATTCCAAATCCGGAGCCCAAATTTGTCTATCACGTCAGAATTTTGAGTAATTCGCGATTAAAGTGCCGAAAAATTACATTTTTTACCCTTTTTAAAAGCTTATAAAATAATATCCTGACATGCAAATGACTTGGTATCAAGCTCATTCGAAAGCCTGTAATTTTCTCTTAAAGATAAGATAAAATGTTCTAAAAATTTAATTTTCTAAAATGGTAAAAAAAATAATTAGCAAAAAACCTTCCATTTTTTCAATATTTACTTTATTTACTCACAAGGGAAGTATCTAAACCCATATGAACCGATTTGCCTGAAACTTTAAATATGTATTAAAGAGGCGATTTTAAGGTTGGGGTGTCTCGGCTTATCGGCCAAATCAGTGTTTAAAAATTTCGTTGTCCCCTTATGAAACCATGTGGACCTTCGGGAAAATTTCGAAAAATTCCGAACGAATAGGAATATCGTCTAGGGCAAAAATACGTGTCGACTTAAATTTAATAAAGATTATTTCTTATTCATGTGGATATCGTAGGTCAATGTCTTCACATAAATACCCCCCAAAATTTACACATTTTCCTAAAAAAAAATATTTAAAGAAGCCGAATTTTTACAAGGTTATGCCACCGCCGCACAGTGCCACATTTGGCCAATCTAGGACGACAAAAATCCAATTTTAATTATATTGACTTGAAATTCGGTATAAATGTTCTTTTTTACTCCTAAAATAACATTATGAAAAAAGTGGGAGGCCAATTAAGGGCCACGCCCATTTTTTTTTTAATTTGTAATTTTTGTTAAAATTTCTTTAAATTTGGTATATATACTCTCAATGACTGTAGAAATAATATCACAAAAAAAGGGGGCGGTCAGACAACTGCCACGCCCACTTTTTTAAAATATGTTTAAAAAATATGTAAAAACAAGCTTTACATATCGCCCCACTGTAGTCGGCGTCGCAGACGGTCGCAAAAGTTAGCCGTTGAAATAAGTACTATGGATATTGGTCAATATATCTGAAAAAGTGCGGCGACCAATACGGACCAAACACAAAAGTTCTATTCCATCAAAAAAAACAAGTAGAAAAGTTAAATTCGACTTTGCCGAATCTATGAATACCCTCCACAATGCATTTTTTTTAAAGGGTAGTACATTTTTTAACGTGAAAGAAAAATTACTAATTTTTTTTTGAGTGTAAATTTTTTTTCGAGTTTAATGTTTTTTTTACTGTAAAAATATTTCTGAATAAATGCACGTACGTACACAAAATATTGTAATTTTTGTAAAAAAAAAAAAAAATTTTTTGTGTAATTTTTTTTTGAGTGTAAAATTTTTTTTGAGTGTAAAATATTTTATTTTGAATAAAAAACTATTTTTTTGCTTTTTTTTTGCCTTTTTTTTTAAAAAAGAAAAATTACTATTTTTTTTTTTGAGTGTAAAATTTTTTTCGAGTGTAATGTTTTTTTTACTGTAAAAATATTTCTGATTGAATGCACGTTCGTATGTACACAAAATATTGTCATTTTTGTAAAAAAAAAAATAATTTTTTTTATATGTAATTATTTTTTTGGGTGTAAAATTTTTTTTGAGTGTAAAATTTTTTTCGAGTGTAATTTTTTAGTACCCAATGCTTTTAGAACTAAACAAGTTTAAAAAGCATTGCTTTAAAATTAAACAAGTTTGAAAAGCATTGTTTAGTTACCACCAATGCTTTTCAAACTTGTTAAAACACGTGGCATTTTAGATGAAACTAATTTGAAATTCAGGGTTTTGCTTATAACTTTTGAACCACTGGACCGATTGAGCTGAAATTTAATACCAAACAGACCCGGGGAACGGCAAAGATACATGACAAACGTCAGTAGCCTCATTACTGTCTTTCGAAAGTTATCGTGTTTTTTATCTCGTAAATTCGCGAAACACCCTTGCCGAAATTTACTCTTTTGCTCATAACTTTTGAACCACTGGACCGATTTGGCTGGATTGCAATACCAACCTGACCAGGTAAATGACAAACATATATACCAAACTTCAGTAGCCTCTGTAAAGTCTTTCAAAAGTTAGCGTGTTTTCTACGGACGGACAGACAGACAGACAGACGGACGGACGGACGGACGGACGGACGGACGGACGGACGGACATCGCTAGATCGACTTAAAATCGATCGAGGATCATAAATATATATACTTTATGGGGTCCTAGACCAATATTTCGAGGTGTTACAAACGGAATGACAAACTTATATATACCCTCTATCACTAGAGTGGAGGGTATAATAAATATATAAAATTATTTTCAAAAATTTGTATTTTGTTAAAAATTTAATAAAAAATAGAAAAATTTGTTTTAAAAAAAAGAAAAGATATGGCTTAAAGCATTTAAATATCCTTTAAAATTACCAAAAAAGAGTGTATAAATATCTCTTTTTGTTCAAAAGTTACACCCAGAAAAGTTTTACAGTAACTATTTTACGGTTATTCAAAACGTTTTTAGTTAAAGTTATTTTAAACGTTTTATCGTTTGTTTTTCAATGAAAATAAAATATTGAACGATTTATACAGTTGTAAAAACAATAAACTACAAAAGTTACGGAAAAATATTTTTATCAGTTAAATTATTTGTGACTGATTATACCGTATAATTTTACAGAAGTACGGTTTTTGTAGTTTGTTATTCAAAAAATTTTATTATTACTTCACAAAATAAAAACTTGTAAACAGTAAAAATAACTGAAACATCGTTTGTTTTTACGGAATGTCTAGTCATTTATTAACGTTTAAAAATAACTGAAAAAGTATGTTGTTTTAAATGAAATATAAGTAGTCCGTTTTTTAAAAGGAAAAACGATTGTTTTAAACGTTTTTTCAGTTGAATTTACTTACAAAATATTTTAAGTGTACAACCCTTTAAACTCGATTTAATTTATGCGAAATAATGTACACTAGTTACAGGATTTTACAAGATGCAACTTTATGGACCCACCTGTTAGTAACGAACAGAATTATCGATCTTATATGATTATTTCCGTGCTATTAGGAATGTTCTATAATACATACAAACATATCATGAAAATCGGGGAACTTTTTTTTTTGATTTTTGTGGTGCTAGATTGGCCAAATGTGGCACTGTGCGCCGGATAGGCATTAAAAAAACCTTTCTTCTCATATGTAAACATCATATAGTTTCTTAAAAAGAAATAGCTGAAAAATCCAAAAAACGGGTTTTTCGCCATTTGTTGACCCATGTTTTAAACCCCTAAATCTCCGATATGGCCGATAAGCTGAGACACCCCAACCTTAGAATTGTCTCTTTAATATATATTTTAAGTTTCAGGCAAATCGGTTCATAAGGGTTGAGATACTTCCCTTGTCAGTGTTTTTTAACAAATTTCCATACAAATTCATACGTAAATTTTATATTTAAAGCACTTGAGGCTTATGATTTTTTTTACCATTTTAGAAAATTAAATTCCAAGAAGATTTGATCTTGTCTGAAAGAGAAAATTACACACTTTCGAATGAGCTAGATACCAAGTCATTTGCATGTCAGGATCTTATTTTATAGGCGTTCAAAAATGGTCAAAATGGGTATTTTTTGACACTTTAACCGCGATTTTTTCAAAATTGTGACGTGATAGAAAAATTTGAGTGACCGTTTTGGAATCCGGGCACCAAACCCTATCAACTTTTTTTGGTTTCATCCAAAACGCAGCGACAAACCTCAGATTTGTAGAGCGGTGTTATTTTACAGAAAAATCGATAATTTTGGAGAAAAATTAATAATTTTTTAAAAAAAAAAATATGCAAATAATTTAAAATTTTTGCAAACATTTTAAACATGATGCAGTATTAAAAAAATTTCCGAAAAAATGTGCAGATTTCACAATTTTAAAAAATTGACAATTATGCAGAAAAATTCTGCAGTTGCATAGAAAAATTGTTATTTGTAAAATGGGGCAGATTTTACAATTGTAAAAATATAAAAGATAAATTAAAAAATATGCAGATAAGGAGATATCGATAAATCTCCCAAGTGGGAGAGATATGGCCTGGAGCAAAACTGGAGGTCGTGAATAAACATGATATCCCGCGTCGCAGCCCTGAGCTCGTGCATGGATTCCGATGGCTGCAAGTGACACTGTAGTCATTCTGAAGATGATCAGTGTCTGCAATCCTGAACTTAGAATTGGCAAATTGATAGATTGGGTGAGTTGGAGGTCACTCGTCGTCAAGTAGTGATCTTGGTTAGTAAGGAATACCTTCCGCTTATAGCCAGGAATAACGGCATTAATAGATTTCGCTTTTTTCATATAAGAGTCAATGTCTACAAGAGCGACCAGAAGCCTTTTTTGGACGCAGCTAAGCTAGTGACAGAGTCGGCTGGAGAGGAAAATCCGGAAGAGGTTGATACTTAGGTGAGTACCCATACAGCAATAAATGTGGGTGGTGTTTAGTTTTTAAAATTTCCCTGAATTTCTCAGACTTCCCAGTTATGTTTGTTTATTTAAGTTTAAATAGTGTTAATTGGGTGATATGCTGATTTTTTTTTATTGCAAAGAACAAAAGAGATTCACATAAAATATATAACAACAAAAAAAAAAAAAGAAATATTATTTGTTTAAACAATATTTGTGTGTTAAACACATAAAAAACTTTTAGTGTTTATTAAAATTTTAAAACCAAACAAAGTAAGCGAAAGACAGGAAACCTTCGATTTACGCTGTTAATTGGGACCGTTAATTTAAATATTTAAAAAAAAAAAAACTTTGAATTGGAAACGAATTTGGGCACTTTTTTGAGATGACGTAAAAATTGTGTTACAGCGTTAATCAAGGGTTACCTGTATTCGGGTATAAAAAGAAATTTTTTTAAAGAAAAATCTTTTTGGTTTTGAAAATTTGAAAATTTTAAGCAAACACCAATGAAATATAATATTTGGCAGGTGTTGAAAAAACGAATATTCTAAATTTGAATTTCATTAATATTCAAGATAAGACCGTAAATTTAAAAGATTTTTAAAATTTTAGAAATTCAAATAAGTTTAAAGTGCATTTACGAAAAATATTTTTCAATTAAAAAAAAATAATTTTAATTTAATTTTAATTATTTAAAGTAAAACATCAATACAAATTTCAAAAAATGTACAAATTTTAAACAAATTAGTTTGAAATTCTGAAAACTATTGGAGATACTGGGCTCTTTTATGGAATTTTTAGATAAATCTTCAAATTAAAGAGACTTTGAATAAAATTTTGTACATTTTAAAAGAAATGTGAAGTAAAAAACTGTGCAAAATGATTGAACAATTTTTCTTTATATTCACAAAAACCTTGCTGACTTAAAATTTAAAGAAATTTGTCAAAAAAAAACCGTGATATTTAAAAACATTTTTCAAAATTCTTTTTTTTTTTGCAATTTAAACAAATATTAAAAACCACATTTAGCTTTACGTCAGTAATTTTAAAAATAAAATTTTTATAAATTTCTTACAAAGAAATTTAATTTAATTTGACATAAAAAAAATAAATTGTAACTAATTTATAAACAAAAAGTACAAAAAAAAACGATAAAAATTAAGAAATTTACAAGCAAAAGCTATACTTTTTGTTTAATAATTGTAAGTAAATAAGCAAATAAATTATACAAAAAAAATATAAATAAACAAAATCAAATTATTTATGTGTTTGTAAACAAAAAAATAGGGGCTTGTTTGTTTTTGGCAGTGTTATTTTGGTAAACAAAAAATAAAAAAAAAAAATTAAAAAAATTCAGCACAATCTTATTTTGTTAAAAAGAAATACAAATTTGTTTAAGGGTATTTACCTTAAGCTCTTCTTCCAATTCGGAAAGTTTTCGTTCCATAGCTCTCCTTTCGCGCTTTTCAATCTCTGACAGAGAATTTTTAGTGGTCTGCAAAAATTAATATTTGCAAAATTTTGTTGGTTTTTTTCGATTTTTTGTTTGTTTGATTTTTTTGTTTGGTGGGAAGAAAAATTTAGTAAGTGCAAAAAAAATTAACAAAAAAACAATATTTAAAATTAATTGTGTTTCTTTTTTTTTTTTTTGAAATTGGAATTTTGGGGTTAGAGTATCCAAAGTAAAACCTAAGAATTTGAAAAAGTGGTAAGGGAATATCAGTTTAAAAACCAAATAACAAGAGAGAAATAAATTTAAGACATTTAAAAAGAAATTACACAAATATGCACAAATTGTACATAAAATATGTACAAAATGTACATAATTTGTACACAAAATATTTACAATTATACAGAAAATATACACAAAATGTGTAGAAAATATGCGCAAAATGTGGAGAAAATATACATAAAATGTGTAGAAAATATGCAAAAAATTGTTCAGGAAATATGCACAAGAAGCACAAAAAATACAGAAAATATGCACAAAATGTACAGAAAATATGCACAAACTGTACAGAAAATATACACAAAATGTACAAGAAATATGCACAAAATGTACAGAAAATATGCACAAAATGTACAGAAAATATGCACAAAATGTACAGAAAATATGAACAAAATGTACAGAAAATATGCACAAAATGTAAAGAAAATATACATATTACGTACAGAAAATATGCACAAAATTTACAGAAAATATGCACAAAATGTACAGAGAATATGCACAAAATGTACAGAAAATATGCACAAAATTTACAGAAAATATGCGCAAAATGTACAGAAAATATGCACAAAATGTACAGAAATAATGCGCAAAATGTACGGAAAATATGCACAAAATGTACAGAAAATATGCACAAAATGTACAGATAATATGCACAAAATGTACAGAAAATGTGCACAAAATGTACAAGAAATATACACAAAATATACAGAGAATATGCACAAAATGTCCAGAAAATATGCACAAAATGTACAGAAAATATGCACAAAATGTACAGAAAATATGCACAAAATGTACAGAAAATATGCACAAAATGTACAGAAAATATGCACAAAATGTACAGAAAATATGCACAAAATGTACAGAAAATATGCACAAAATGTACAGAAAAAATGCAGAAAATGTACAGAAAATATGCACAAAATGTACAGAAAATATGCACAAAGTGTACGGAAAATATACACAAAATGTACAAGAAATATGCACAAAATGTACAAGAAATATGCACAAAATGTACAGAAAATATGCACAAAATGTACAGAAAATATGCACAAAGTGTACAGAAAATATGCACAAAATGTATAGAAAATATGCACAAAATGTACAGAAAATATGCACAAAGTGTACAGAAAATATGCACAAAGTGTACAGAAAATATGCACAAAATGTACAAAAAATATGCACAAAATGTAAAGAAAATATCCATAAATGTACTGAAAATATGCACAAAATGTACAGAAAATATGCACAAAATGTACAGAAAATATGCACAAAATTTACAGAAAATATGCACAAAATGTACAGAAAATATGCACAAAATGTACAGAAAATATGCACAAAATGTACAGAAAATATGCACAAAATGTACAGAAAATATGCACAAAATGTACAGAAAATATGCACAAAATGTACAGGAAATATGCACAAAATGTACAGAAAATATGCACAAAATGTACAGAAAATATGCACAAAATGTACAGAAAATATGCACAAAATGTAAAGAAAATATGCACAAAATGTACAAGAAATATGCACAAAATGTACAGAAAATATGCACAAAATGTACAGAAAATATGCACAAAATGTACAGAAAATATGAACAAAATGTACAGAAAATATGCACAAAATGTAAAGAAAATATACATATTACGTACAGAAAATATGCACAAAATTTACAGAAAATATGCACAAAATGTACAGAGAATATGCACAAAATGTACAGAAAATATGCACAAATTGTAAAGAAAATATACACTAATGTACAGAAAATATGCACAAAATTTACAGAAAATATGCACAAAATGTACAGAAAATATGCACAAAATGTACAGAAAATATGCACAAAATGTACAGAAAATATGCACAAAATGTACAGAAAATATGCACAAAATGTACAGAAAATATGCACAAAAAGTACAAAAAATATGCAAAAAAAAAGTAAAGAAAATATGCACAAAATGTACAGAAAATATGCACAAAATGTACAGAAAATATGCGCAAAATGTACAGAAAATATGCACAAAATGTACAGAAAATATGCACAAAATGTACAGAAAATATGCACAAAATGTACAGAAAATATGCAAATAATTAACAGAAAATATGCACAAAGTGTACAGAAAATAAACAGAAAATATGCACAAAATGTACAGAGAATATGCACAAAATGTACAGAAAATATGCAAAAAAAAAGTAAAGAAAATATGCACAAAATGTACAGAAAATATGCACAAAATGTACAGAAAATATGCACAAAATGCAGAAAATATGCACAAAATGTGCAGAAAATATGCACAAAATGTACAGAAAAATATGCACAAAATGAACAGAAAATATGCACAAAATGTACAGAAAATATGCACAAAATGCAGAAAATATGCACAAAATGTGCAGAAAATATGCACAAAATGTACAGAAAAATATGCACAAAATGAACAGAAAATATGCACAAAATGTACAGAAAATATGCACAAAATGCAGAAAATATGCACAAAATGTGCAGAAAATATGCACAAAATGTACAGAAAAATATGCACAAAATGAACAGAAAATATGCACAAAATGTACAGAAAATATGAACAAAATGTAGAGAAAATATGCACAAAATGTACAGAAAATATGCACAAAATGTATAGAAAATATGCACAAAATGTACAGAAAATATGCACAAAATGTAAAGAAAATATGCACATAATTTACAGAAAATATGCACAAAGTGTACAGAAAATAAACAGAAAATATGCACAAAATGTACAGAGAATATGCACAAAATGTACAGAAAATATGCACAAAACGTACAGAAAATATGTACAAAATGTAATGAAAATATGCAAATAATTAACAGAAAATATGCACAAAATGCAGAAAATATGCACAAAATGTGCAGAAAATATGAACAAAATGTAGAGAAAATATGCACAAAATGTACAGAAAATATGCACAAAATGTATAGAAAATATGCACAAAATGTACAGAAAATATGCACAAAATGTAAAGAAAATATGCACATAATTTACAGAAAATATGCACAAAGTGTACAGAAAATAAACAGAAAATATGCACAAAATGTACAGAGAATATGCACAAAATGTACAGAAAATATGCACAAAACGTACAGAAAATATGTACAAAATGTAATGAAAATATGCAAATAATTAACAGAAAATATGCACAAAATGCAGAAAATATGCACAAAATGTGCAGAAAATATGCACAAAATGTACAGAAAATATGCACAAAATGTACAGAAAATATGCACAAAATGTACAGAAAATATGCACAAAATGTACAGAAAATATGCACAAAATGTACAGAAAATATGCACAAAATGTACAGAAAATATGCACAAAATGTACAGAAAATATGCACAAAATGTAAAGAAAATATGCAAATAATTTACAGAAAATATGCAAATAATTTACAGAAAATATGCAAATAATTTACAGAAAATATGCACAAAATGTACAGAAAAATACACAAAATGTACAAAAAATATGCACAAAATGTTAAGAAAATATGCACTAAGTGTATAGAAAATATACACAAAATGTACAGAAAATATACACAAAATTTACAGAAAATATGCACAAAATGTACAGAAAATATGCAAAAAATTTACAGAAAATATGCATAAAATATACAGAAAATATGCATAAAATGTACAGAAAATATGCACAAAACAAACACAAATATGCCCAGAAAATTTTGCAATCATACAGAAAAATTGACAATTTGAAAAAAAGTTGCTGGAAATTTTTAGAGAAATTTAAATTAGAGACAATTATGAAAAAAAAATTGGACAGTAGCCTAGAAAAGTTAACAATTATGCAGAAAAATTGTTAATTGCGCCGAAAAATTTTCAGTTATGCACAAAAATTACCAATAATAGTGAAAGACATTGATGTCGAAAAATTTACAATACCGGAAATAACAATTATGCAGTAAAATTTACAAATGTGCAGTAAAATTAATAAATATGCAGTAAATTTGTAAAAAACACTGCAATGAAAATCCGACATTAATGCAGAAATTTAAAATCAATTAAAATACTTTACAATTGATTAGAAATATTAACAATTTTGCAAAAAAAAATGAACAAATATGCAAAAAAGTTACAATTTAAGAACAAAAATTTACAATTATGCAGAAAAATTGAAAATTTTGCATAAAAACTTTTAATTATACAATAAAATTCAAGAAGTGTAAAAAAATCTTACAATTATGCTGAAAACTGGGTAATTATTAAGACAAATTGTTAACAAAATGACAATTATGCAGAAAAGTAATCATTTATTCATAACACATCTCTTATGCAAAAGCAGTACAATTATACAAAACATGTACCCAATAATGCATAAAATCTGTAAATTGTGCAGAAAATCAGTTAATTATGGAAAGAAAATGTCAATTATTAAGAAAAAAAAATGGATAATTATGCAGAAAATCGGACAAATATGCAGAAAATCAGACAGTTTATCGGAAAAATTGTATATTATCAGAAAATAATGCAATAAACCCCTGACAATTATGAAGAAAACCTGGCAATTACGAAAAAATCTGACAGTTATAAAGAAAATCTGACAATTGTGAGGAAAATATGACAATGATGACAAAAATCCAACAATTGAACAGTTCATGCGAATAAAGGCGTATAGACCATTTGCATAATTTTGCAAATGACAATAAAAACGCAGGAAACGGTTAAAACTAATATTTTTTTCAAAATTTTTGCATATTGCATTAATCCATTAATACAAAAAAGTTCACAAAAATACTAATTTTTAAACATTTTTACAAATGTTCTATTCGTCCTTATTCGCATGAACTAACTGTTCAATTGTACTTCAAAATTGACAATTTCGCAGAAAAATTCTTAATTATGCATAAAAACTGAAATTTTTGCAGAAAGTTTGAAAGTAAACAGAATAATTACCAATTATGCAGAAACCTTGACATTTGTGCAGAAAAATTCACAATTATGCAGAAAGATTGACAATTTTGCAGAACAGCTGTCAATTATGCAGAAAATCTGACCATTATGCGAAAAATCTAACAATTATGCAGAAAAATGTGCGATTATTTAGACAATTAGAAAATTATGCAGAAAAATGGACAATTATGCAAACAAAATTTACTGAAAAATTCTCAATTATGTGGAAAAATTTCCAATTATGCAAAAAAATTGACAATTACGCAGAAAATTTTACATTATGTAGACCAATTTACAATTATGAAGGGAAATTTACAGTTATTCAAAGAGAAAATGCACCAATTTTCAGAAAATTTTATAGTTATGAAAGACAAATTCACACTAACACGGAAAAGTTAGAAGTTATGAAAACAAATTTGCAAATATGCAAAAATTGGCAATTATGCATAATTACAAAACTGTCAAGTCTGCAGAAAAAAAATCAACAAATTAACTTTTTTTATTAATTTAATTAATTGACAAAGAAAAAAAATGATAAGTTATGCAAAAATTATGAATTCTGCAAAAATGATTAAAATTAAAAAAAAATTAGTAGTAATTGTCAATAAAGCAAACAATTTTTAATTGTGCAAGTCTTGTCAATTATGCAAAACTTGACAATTTGACATAACTTGTGAATTATGGAAAAATAAGCAAGTATGCAAAAAATGTTTACCAAGCATTAATGCAAAAAATTTCTATCAATTATTAATTGTCAATAATAGAAAATTTGTCAATTATGCAAAAATAGTCAATGTAGCAAAAATAATCAAAAAATTTTAAGTGTAGCATTAATGGGTAATTATGCTAAAATTCTCATTTATGCAGAAAATTTGAGAATTATGCATTACAATTTTGCACAATATTGCAGAAAAATGGCAAATTATACTAATGACTTTTGCCGAAGTTGCATGGATGAAGAGGAGTTGGAAACTATCGAACACTTTATTTGCCATTGCCCGGCACTTTCTGGTCAGAGACTTGCTTCACTGGGATCTAGGGAGCTGTACGATCTTTCTGATTTGTTGGATGTCAAAATTCAACATCTAAGGAGTTTTATAAGAGGCTCAAAATGGTTTAACGACAGGGACTAGTAGGGAAGCCTATTACGGTCCCGTGGTATCACAATGGACCTCAGAGTCTACGTGTGTTGACGTAAAACGTCAGCAGCCACTTACAACCTAACCTAACCTAACCTATACTAATGATGACAATTATGCATGATCTATAATTTACCAGTTTACCAATTAATAGGAACACTAATTTGGCGGAAAAGTTGGTGTTTATGCAGAGAATTTGACAAGCAAGAAATGCGAAGTTTGACAAATGTGCAAAATGCTGCAAAATGCTATGAATAATCGGCTTGCATACTGAAAAAAGTTGACAATTGAAAATTGACAATTATGCAAAAATTTACAATTATGCTTAAATTGTCCATTATGTTGAAACTCTTAATTATGCAAAATTTTAAAATTATGCAAAATATTGTAAATTTTACAAACTGATCAAATATGCGCAATTGTCAATTGTGTAAAAATTATCAATTATCCAAAAACAATATCAGTTAGGCAAAAATACCAACAATTCTGCAAAATTTGTCAAAAATTGGCAATTATGCAGAAAAATTGGCAATTATGCAGAAAAATTGGGAATTATTCAGAAAAATTGGTAATTATGCATAAAAATGTGCAATTATGCATACAAAATTGGCAATTATGCATAAAAAATTGGCAATTATGCATAAAAAATTGGCAATTATGCATAAAAAATTGGCAATTATGCATAAAAAATTGGCAAGTATGCATAAAAAATTGGCAATTATGCATAAAAAATTGCCAATTATGCACAAACAATTTCAATAATGAAGAAGATTAGTAGATCTGCAAAACAATAGGATAATTATGCAGAAACTTGGATAATAATGCAGAAAATTGCAGAATAAATGCAAATTATACAAAAAAAAATAATCAATTATGTAGAAAATCCTAACAAGCAATTAACTACTGTGCAAAACTTTGGCACATATGCAGAAAACTGAGAAATATGCAAAATAGAAAAAAATTAGTTAATATGTACTCAGTTATGCAGGAAATGACAATTATGCAAAAAAAATTATGTTCGGGCATAAAATGTGAAGTATTTGTGTTTTTTTTTTTTTTTTTTTTTAAATGACAATTATGCAAAAAAAAATTATGTTCGGGCATAAAAATGCGAAGTATTTGTGTTTTTTAAAAATGACAATTATGCAAAAAAAAATAGCAATTATAGAAAAATAATTGTAAATTATGCAATAAACGGAGGTCAATTATGCAAAATAAATGATCAATTATGTAGAAAAATTGGGAATCGAGCAAAATGCTCAAAAAATGAGAAATGAGAGAACTTGAGAAAAACCCCTTAAACCATTTTTTCAATTAGGATTTTTGGATACTCTTGTTTTTGTGGATTAAAATAAAAAGTGAGGGGTAAAATTGCAGTTGTTGTTGGCAGGGGTGAAAGTAATTGGTTTTCTTTGTTCTGAAGGCATTAGTAACAGAAATCTTTCAAAAACCTCAAATATTAAAATTAAAACAAAGAAAATATGACAGGTAGAGAGAGAAAAGCGCTGTTTTGTAATGTCAAAGTTTTTTTTTTGGGAGAGTTTTAGTAAGAATTTGTTTGGTAAACAATAATGTCATAACAGAAAATATAGTTTATAAGAAATTTATATTATAAATCCCTGAATTAATATATTGTATTTAAAATATTCATAAACAAATTGTGTTGAAAAACCCGTGTATTGTATACTTTCAAAATATTATTTATGTATTCACTGTATGTTTTGGTTCCTAAATTCCTATTGTAATAAAAACAATATTTAAAATTTTTACTTACAGCATTAGCAAATCTTTCGAGGGTGGCTCTAGTTTGTACAACTTCATCATCTTTCTTTTTTAATTGTTGTTTAAGTTTATCATTTTCCAATCTATAAAAAATATTTTTAAAACATAAATTAAATATTAATTTCAGCCATGTTCTCTTTCTTGCTCTCGTACGTTTGAGAGAACAAAAGAAAGAGAGAGCAAGCTTTTCTAGTAATAAGAGAAACTAAATTGTTTAATTCCCATCTCGGAAATTTCTCTCTTGGACTTACTTAACAGCTTCCCATAGAGCTTTATAGTCAATAGCATCACCGCTACTTTCGGATTTATCACGTGATTTCTTATCATCTGTAGCGGAGGTGGTGGATGTTGATACAGATACTGTACTAGCTGTGCTGCCAACACGTGAACGAGTTGGACGTGTTTCGCTACCGCTCTATTAGTAAAAAGAAATTTTAGGGGGAAAAAGTAGAGGGAAAAAATTTATAAATTAAAATTTGAAATTTAAAAAAATAATATTTGATACTTGAATGCAAATTTCTTTAAAAGTAAATGTTAAAAACGAAAATTGAATTAAAGACTCTTTTTAAACAATAAACGTTAAGAGAGATTTCAAGTTTTTAACTGAAATTAAATAAAAATAATAAATATAGTTGGGAGGTAGGCGTGGAGACACTTTTCCTTTCCCGATAAATGTTGACAAATTGATTTATTATGATTTTTAGGAGTTGGGGAGTCGGAAGTGGTCATAAGTTGCTTTTTGCACTTACATAATACAATTTTATTATTATATAAATATATTTAATATCCACGCCCACAAAACGGGCGGGCCGAAAAAAACACATTTTCTAATCCCCGAGGTCTTAGAACTTCTTCCGACATTAAAATGTTTCATTTTCTTAACCAAAGTATAATAAAAAATTGAAAACATGGCGATTTTTAAGAGGTTGCTTTAGCTTCTCAAGGGGTAACTTTTTCCCCTCGACCAATTTTTCCAATCTCCGAACATAATCCGATCAAAAAAAAAAAATTAACTAAAAATGGAAAAATTAACTAAAAATGGAAAAATTAACTAAAAATGGGAAAATTAACTAAAAATGGAAAATTAACTAAAATGGGAAAATTGACCAAATTCAAGGAAAATTGATAGTGATTTAGCTCCGTTGCCATGTTTTCCTTCTTTTAAGTTCATATTTTTCTTAAAAATAAGAAAAGAAAACAATTTTTTATATTATGCCAATTTGAACTAAAAAATGGGAAACATTTTATTTCAATTTAGTTCATATACATTTAGGGACCCGATTGGGTAAAGACCCCATTGGGCTCAGACCCGATTGGTTCAGACCACGATGGGCCCAGACCCAGTTGGGCTCCTTTAGAATCGTCATAGTTTTTGATCCAAAATTTTTGCCCGTTTCGCTCTACCTTGCTTAGTTTTTTAAATACGTGAGATTTTTAAAAACTCGATAACTTTAAAACTATTACTCGAAAAAATTAAAAATAATTTAAATTAATAAAATTTATATTCCAAAAATTTAACTATAACTTCAAAAACACTGTCGACAACAGTTTTTTCTATAGAAAAATTTGTCCATAACAGACTTATAGAAAATTTGTCGATAAACAACGTTTCTATAGAAATTTGTCGATAACAGACTTTAATCTATAGAAAATTTGTCGATAACAGACTTTTTTTATAAAAAATTTGTGGATAACTGAGTTTTCTATAGCCAATTTGTCGATAACAGAGTATTCCACTGATGCCATTTAGCGCTTTTTTTTTGGAATTCTCTTATGCTATTTTGACCTTCTTAGAAGCAATTTTTTTTAATACTTTTTCTTAAAAAAAAACTCTTTAAAAATGAACCATTTATAAGAAAATGTTTAAAAAAATGTGCTTCTAAGAAAGCCAAAAGAGCATAAGAGAGTTTCAAAAAAAAGCGCTATTTGGCATCAGTGGAGTTTTCTATAGACAATTTGTCGATAACAGGGTTTTCTAAAGAAAATTTGTCGATAACAGACTTTTCTATAAACAATTTGTCGATACCAGACTTTTCGTAAGGGTATATGACACTAGCATTTATTTGTATTAAATTGATATTGACGACATGTTACAGGGGTCGGTAGTGATGTGCTCTACTGTGATTTACATTGCTGTCAATATCAATCCAATACAAAAAAAGCTAGTGTCATAGGGGCCTTAAGAAAATCTGTCCACAAGACTTTTCTATAGATAACAGACTATTTTATAGAAAGTTGGTCGATAACTGTTTTTTTTGGAAAATTGGTCGATAACGGTGTTTTCTATAGAAAATTCGTCACTAACAGATTTTGCTATAGAAAATTTCTCAATACCACAATTATTTATAGAAAATGTGTCGATAAAATGTTATATAAAAATTATGTCGATAGTAAATTTGTTTATAAAATTTGTCGATAACAGAGTTTTATATACAAAATTTGTCGATAACAGACTTATCTATAGAAAATTTCTCGATAACAGAATTTTCTATAGAAAATTTGTCGTGAACAGGCTTTTCTATAGAATCAATAAAAAAAAGTGCAATAAATATTAAATTAAAAAAAAAATTGACCCGTATTATTTGTCTATGTAAAAGAGTCGAAATTCAATTTTCGTCATAATTAACTCATCAGTTTCTAATCCCATCCCCCAAAAACGTACTTCATAACCTTCACTTTTTTCTGATGAAGCACTAAGAGAACGCTGAGCAGCCGTACGAGAACGTGAACGAGTACGTGACTTACGTTCTTGTTCTCTCAGAGAATTACTACGTGATACAATGGCTGCCATAGCAGCAGCATTCGGTGTAGTACTACTGCTGTTGTTCAATGATGATGTTGAAGGATATGCATTTAAACTGCTATTGGAGGTGGATAATGGTTTGCTTTTATTTAGAGATCTGGAGGATGTACTGGACGATGTATTCTTATTCAAATAAGAATTTGAACCTTTCGATGTTGATGATGAAGATGATGGACCCATACTAAAACTAAGAGATGCAGTTGTAATGCCCTTATCGTAGGAAGAGGCATAAGGACTGATATAACGATCACTGGTATAGGGACTTGAATTGTAACGTGATGATGACGACGTATCACCATAACCATTTGAAGCTAAATTAAAGGAAAAGTTCGAGGATGATGATTGATATTTATTTGAATTTCCATCATAACTGGATGTAGATGAATGTAGGCCAGAAGCTTTTGAAGCATAAGAATTGGATGCAGATGATGAGGCAGCAGAAGAAGATTTAGTCGATGATGACAATGAAGGCAATGGTGAAGCATGAGGTGAACGTGTATAGGATTTATAGGGTTTCAAAGGATTTGTTTTGTAACGGTCTGTGGAATAATTTGATAATGAAGAGGACGTATAAGCATTGTTGTTTGTTGAGGGCGTTAAGGATATAGTTATTGAATGATGATGAATTTGATGATGGCTGGAAGATGAGGCCGATGATGAAGATGATTGTGGTGGTGGTGATGATGTTTGCATTTTGCTAGTAGTAGAAGAAGAAGTAGTAGCAGCATTAGCAGCAGCAGCAGTAGTAGTATTACTTTCCTTAGAGCAAGCAGCAGTATTATATTCATAATGACGATAATTCGATGATAATTTATTACCATTACTATAGTAACTACTATTTCCATTGCGAGTTGAACTCGAACCACCATACAAATTATCTCTGGATGTATAAATATTATTATAAGGACTTTGATAGTATGATGAAGATGCTGAATTTGATCCGGTGCCATTTTGATAATAACCAGTACACAAAGGACGGGAAGATGCGGACGAGCCATAACCATTTGATGATCCGGTATTGTAGGAGGTGCCATTATAGTTATAACCAGAGCCTGAACTTTGGGCGCGAGAACTGGATAATGAACGTCTTCGTGAAGAAGCCAAAGGCTGTGTTGGACGTGATCGTGAGCGAAATGACATTTTACGCTCTGAATATTATTTTAATTTATTTTTAAGAAATCTTTAAGAAGAATTTTTTGGTTTTAAACTCTAAAAAGGCAGGAGATTAAACAACGCAACGTTTTAATTAAAAAAAAAATTATTGAACTTTAATTTTAATTGCTTTGAATTACTTTCAGGAATGAATTAAACAAAATTTTTATATAAATTTTAATAATAACAACAAACTTTTCGCCAGGCCATCATTTACAACAATAAAATAGAAAGTGTACAGTATCGGCCCATGATATTGGCACAATAATGAAAATATAATATAATACGAATCTGAAAAGTGACTCAGAATATGAAATTTTTTATACACGTAAAAATGTCTCAAAATCAGAGAATCTACAAAGAAAAATGTCTCAGAATTTTTTATACGAAAAAATTTCTCAGAATCTAAGAAATTTTCAGACTTTAAGAATTTTTCTATATGGAAAAATGTCTCAGAGATTTTTTCTATATGGAAAAATGTCTCAGAATCTGAGAACTTTTCTATATGGAAAAATGTCTCAGAATCTAAGAATTTTTCTAAAGAAAAATGTCTCAGAATCTGAGAATTTTTCTATACGGAAAAATTTTTCAGAATCTGAGAATTTTTTTATATGGAAAAATTTTGCATAATCTGATAATTGGTCTATATAGAAAAATATCTTAGAATCTGGGAAATTTTCTATACGGAAACTTGAGAACTTTTCTATATGGAAAAATATTTTCTATATGGAAAAATATTTTCTATATGGAAAAATGTTTTCTATATGGAAAAATGTCTCAGAATCTAATATTTTTTTAGCGTAATAATGCTTCAGAATCTGAGATATTTTCTATACGAAAAAATGTATCAGAATCTGAAAATTTTTCTGTACGGAAAAATGTCTTAGCATCTAAGATTATTTTTGTATGGAAAAATGTCTTAAAACCTGAGAAATTTTTATACGGAAAATGCTTCAGGATATAAGAATTTTTCTAGATGGAAAAAAATTTCAAAATCTGACATTTTTCTATACGGAAAAATGTCTTAGAATATGAGAAGTTTTCATTAAAAAAATCTACAACAAAGCCTTGTAAAGAAATCTTGTTATCGATGTAATGATAACTAACTTTATCATTAAAAAATTAGTTAGCGATCAAAAACAAATTTTCCAATAGAAAATAAGTTATCAATGTAACGACAATAAGCTTTTCCACAAAAAAATTAATTATCGATAACAAAATTTTTTAAAGAAAATTAGTTATCGATAAAAATGTTTTCTGTAGAAAATAAGTTATCGATAACAATTTTATATTAAGAAAATTAGGTATCAATGTATCCATAACAACGTTTTTTGTAGAAAATTAGTTATTGAAAAGAAGTTTTCTTAGGAATATTGTTATCGACGTATCGAAAACAAAGTTTTCTAAAGAAAATTATCGATAGCAAAGTTTTTGAAGAAAACAATTTATCGATAGCAAATCCAATAGAAAATAAGTAATCGATAACGTTTTCTTACGAAAGCTAGTTATCGATAGCAAAATTTTCTAAAGAAAATTATTAATCGAAAACAAAAATTTTTGTCCCAATATCAAGATCTCATACTGTAGTTTTTTCTTTCAAATCTCATTTATTTAAAATACAAAATAGAAAAAACACTACACGTTTTTAAATAATTATTTGGATAATAAATATTAACAAAAGAAACATGTATGTATGTTTTATTTTTACTTTTTGGCAAATTTCAAATGTTTAAAATGTAAGAAAAATAAAAAAAACTGTTTAAATGATCGATCGAAATTTTTTAAAAATTTAGCATCAAAACAAATTTAAACAAAAACTGCTACATTTAAATTTAAATTAAAAATAAATAAAAAACTCATTTCAAAAATCAATTTAAATTTGAAATGACGTCAAATTTGTTAAAATATATTGAATGTAAGAATAAAAGGTAAGTTAATACAATTGAGAATATTTTCAAAACAACAACAAGAAAACCAAAATAATCAATTTTCTTTTTTTTTCTTAAAGAAAAACAAAGAAAAACGTGAAAATGTTTATTGTTTTCTAGAGATATAAAAAAAAAAAATCAAATAAAAACAAAAGTGAATGGGGTTCTTTTTGTATTTCTGGTGTTTGCTGAGTCACCCACGCACCAGTTTTAACCACAAAAGGAACGTAGAAATACAATAAATTGAAAATTAAAGAAAAAAAATTAAAATATTGTTGAAATTAAAAATAAACCATAATTTCAGGAAATCACGTCAGTGCAAGAAACCGTTATAAATGCATCGTTTATAAAATAAATGTTTTGTTGATTTTATTTTCTAGTGCTCTTTGTTAAATAAAAAATACAGTGCAACAACCAAAATCGGAATAGGATGACACCAAAAGCAAATGAAAGTTTACATATTCCATAACAAAACCCTAGAGGTTTTTTTTTTTTTAATTTAGCGCTAGATTATTTTTTAACACGCATTTGAAGTTGGTGAACTTTTATTATAATTACAATAATAATTGCTTGAAAACTGTATAAGTGGCGTATGCTTAATTTTGTAATTGCATTTAAATAAAAATCATACGCAATGGTGCACATTGAGTTATTTTTAATAATTTGGCTATTCAGAAAGTAGATACTGGACCGATTGCAGCAAAATTCATATCGATTATAGCTAACGTAATTTCGAGTTTGAACACTGGACCCCACATGTATAATAAGGGCACCACCAGGGGCCCACAAATTAGGACATATTTAGTACCTATACAAAATCTTTAAATGCTTTAAAATCACCAACATTAAATGCGTGTAAAAACAATCTAGCACTGAACTTTAAAAAAGCCTTGAGCATGGACGTATACAGGGGGTGTGCACAGGGGGCACGTGCCCCCCCTTTTCGATTTGAAAATTTTTAAAAAATTAATACACTGCAACGCATTGTACAAAAAAATACACAGGAATCAAAATATTTTGGTTTTTAAAGAAAAGATTTTAGTTTTTTTATAAAAGCTCAAGAGCGTAATCTAATTTCATTTCTAAAAAGCCATTTATATCGAAATATCTGTAAAATATGCTTAAGAAACACACAAAATGGTTTTATCCAATAAAAATTATGCATGAGGATAATAAAAAAAAATTTCTAAAAAAGTGTCAAAAAAAAAATTAAAACTACAAGATTCTAAGATTAAATTGTGAGATTCTGAAATATTATATCAATTGGAGATTCTCAGACTCTGAAAGCATTTTTTTAGAAACATTTTCAGATTCTAATATATTTTTTCGTCAGGGAAATTGTTATATTTTGGGAAATTTTTTTTTTCTTATTGAAAAATTGTAGGATTCTGAAACATTTTATCTATAGAAAATTTTAAAATTCTTAGTTTTTTTTTTATAGACAAACTACACAGAAAAAAATAAAAAAAAAATTTGAGTAAATTTTTAATACTATTGAGTAAAAAATTACTCAATTTTCCACCAGTAAACGATTTAATAGTATTGAGTAAACTTTTAATAAAAAATTATTAAATGCTTAATAAAAAATTTGAGTAAATTATTAATTCACACAATTAAATCTTTACTTAAAATTTTTTAATATTTTTAAGTAACTTTTTAATTGTGTCAAGTAAAAATTTACTCAAAATGTATCAAATTATTTTTTTAAAAAGTTTAAAAAGTTTTTATTTTTTTTTCCAAAAAAATTGCTTTTACAAACTTTACCAAATATACTTATGTCTTCAAGACAAAGTAAAATTTTATAAAGATCATTTCAAACTTTCATATACATATACAAAAAACAATAAACTAAATGAGAATTCAAAACACCAAGAGAAAAAAAAAAATAAATAAAAAAAAATATTAAATTTGTATTAAATTATTTACTCAAATTTTATTTTCAATTTTTGAGTAAATTTTTAATTGCGTCAATTAAAAAATTACTCAAATTTTTTTTAAAAAATTAAACAAGTGATTACTCAAATTTGTTTCCTCCATATTTTTTTCTGTGTATCAGATTCCAAACTATATTTTCCATAGTAAAATTTTCATATTCTCAAATATTTTTATACAAAAATATATCAGATTCTGAAAGAAATTTTATATAAAAACTTTTTAGATGCTGATACTTTTTCTATCAAAAAAATCTGAAATTTTGAATCTTTTTTATAGCAAAATCATCACATGGTACTACGGAACAAGCTAAAATCTAAAACAGTGCGATCACCAGACTTTTTACTGAATATGAATTTGGAATATCTAACAACAATTTTTGGATATAAATCTAAAATTTTCAATCTAGCACTTTTTCTGGGTTAAAATTGCACAAATGAACAAAGTTTTCAAACTATACTCAAAAATACTTAAACCTCAAAAATCTGCCCAAAATACACCCATTTTGATCCATATGAGGATCTGCTGATTTTAGCAGACGCGATTTGCTAAATTTCTGTCTGGATAATCTAGGTCGAGTCAGCAGAAAAATCTGTCAAAACAGACATTTTTATGGCTCTCGCTTATGACTCTTACGTGAAGCAATAAATACGGGGGGGGGGGGGGGGGGGGGGGGTAAATAGGGGTGAAATAGGGGGTGTAGTAGTGTAGTGACCTACTTGTGTTTTAAATGATGCTGATTATTTTAAAAATTTTTACCGGTGTTGTTATTATAAAAATAAATTTATATCGTCACCAAAAAAACAAGAGAAAAAACAACAATAAAAATTTGTGTCAAAACGAAAATGAAATTAAAAAAACTATTAGAAAATATCAAGAAAAGTAATTTAATTTGAAATATTTTCACTCAACACAATTGAAATGAACACGTTTTAACTAAAGAACGTTAAAAAACTGAATGTTAACTAATTTCGAAAAAATAATAATAGTCGAAATAAAAAAATAAATAAATTACATCATTTTAAATAATAATAACCCGAGTAAATTTTTTTGTTTATATAATTATACATGATTATATATAATTTGATAAAATTATATATAATTTGATAAAAATTATATATAATTTTATCAAATTATATATAATTTTATCAAATTATATATAATTTTATCAAATTTCAAATTTAAACAAAAATTTTTCAAATTATATGTAATTTAATCAAATTATATAAAATTTATTCAAATTATATATAATTTTATCAAATTATATATAATTATATAAGATTATATATAGAGGTTTAAGTGTTCAGAACATTTCATAAAGTTAGATAAAATTATATATAATTTGATAAAAATTATAATTATATCCAATTTTTTTATATAAAATTCAATATAATTTTTCAAATTTTATAAAATTTGACATTATTTTATAAAATTCTATATTCAGATATAATTATATATAATTTTTATCAAATTATAAAAAATTTTATCTAATTTTTGATAAATTTTTATCAAATTAGATTTAATTTTATAAAATGTTATATTTATTTCGGATATAATTATATATAATTCTATCAAATTTTATCCAATATATATAATTAAATATAATTTTATCAAAATTTATATAAACTTTTTTTACTCGGGAATAAAAACAAAATAACTAAATAAATAAAATAAAAGTCAAATGAAGCCACAAGCGAAATTTAAGTAATTTTGTTTATAGATTTCAAAATCTTAACAACAAATATGGATGGATTTTTTTGTTTGTTGTTATTGTTTAAAACTTGATAAATTTGGTTACCAAATATGGTTTCAAATAGAATCGATCGATCGATGTAAGTGATCTTTTAAGAAAATTTATGTTAACATTAAAAACAAAAACACAACACTAAAATAACAAATCAAATATTATCAACATTAGGACTGTTTGTTTACTTAAATTTCTTACTACTTTTACTACAACTGGAAATTTTTGTTTACTTTTTGTACTGAAAATTTCCAGCTGTAGTAAAAGTAGTAAAAATGAGTAGGTTGTAGTAAGGTAAACGAACAGGCATATTATATTGTCAATCAGTTGTGATTTAATTTATTTTTTTTTTTTTTAACAAAATTGATATTTGATTTATATAATAATAAAATATTTTGTTAAAGTAATTCAAAACAATTATTTGCGGTTAATAGACATGATATTTATATAAAGTTATTAAATTAAATTAAAATGCGTTGTTTTTTATTATTTTTTTTAGAATTTAGAATACCACAACAAATAAAAACCGTTTCGTTGTTTTTTTATTTGAAATTAAAACTTTTTTTATTAAAAATAATATCTTTTTAAATTTTTTCTAATTTTTATAACAAACGTTTTGTTGAAGCTCTAAATATTGACTGAATTCATAATAATTTTGAAATTTTCTTTTATAAAAACTTTTAGTTTTCCCAAAATATTACAAAAAAAAAAAAAAAAAAAACAATATTATAAAATGCTCATAAAAATTATGCGCAAGATAGATTCTCAGTATAGAGAATTCATTAAAAATTCTCTCAATATCAGGCATGTTAAGAAAATATTTTTCTGAGAAAGCTTTTCATGAAAATTGGAAAATTATTTAACGTCTCTTAAAAATTATCAGTAATGTTGCCAGATTTTTGAAACATTTTGATAATAACACTGTGCTACAAAAAAAAAATCGAATATACTCTTCAAATGAGCTAGTGAAGGTTGTAGGTCTCGTCGAAAAGATCACAAAAATGTCCATCAAACTTGCCAGACACTCTCAAATTTTAAAGTTATTGTCAAAAAACTTTTTTTTTTTGGACTTTTTTCTCCAAACCACGTGTAACTCAGAAACTTTTCAACCGATTTTAAATTTTTGAACTGTTTTGGATAAAAGAAGGATAGGGCTTTTCATGTATGTGAATTAGTCTATACATTTACAAAAGATGTAATTTCCATTAACAAGACAAACCGACATTTAAAACTCTACTGATGATAACACTAACTAGAGTGTTTGAAACCGGTATGGGAATACCAGAAATGTCTATAATTTTTAGAAATTCAATTTTTCTTCTGCATTTTTTCAACTTGAACCCTTATAACAAATAAAATTAGAGCCCGAGCTCGATCTGTACTTACAGAGAAAAACAAATAATGATATGTATTGATTTTTTCAATAATATCAAAATTTGTTGTTGTTTTTTCGAGTTTGTCGATTTTTTTCTGCTATAGTTCGTTCAACTACCTTCATATTCATAAAAGTATTCTTAAAAAAAATATAATTCTGAATACGATGAGCTTTATTCTGAAAAAAAAAATAAATAAAACGAACATCATGAGAGGTCGCGTACCATAATTTCAAAGATTTTTGAAAAAAAAAAAATTTGTGAAAAAAAAAATTTGAGAAAAAAATTAATCTTGAGAAAATAAAATTTGTAAAAAAAAATTCCGCGGAAAAAAATCAACGAAAATATTTATTTTATATGGTTTTAAATTGAGAAAAGTGTGAAAGAAAAATTTTAATTTTTCTAAAAATTTAAGACATCCTGGTTTGTTTCTTATATTTATTATACCCTCCAACCACAGTATGGGGGTATACTCACTTTGTCATTCAGTGTGTAACGCATTGAAATATCGGTCTAGGACCCTATAAAGTATATATTTTATTGATCAGTGATCGATTCTAAGACATTCTAGCGATGTCCGTCCGTCCGTCCGTCTGTCCGTCTGTAGAGGACACGATACAGTCCAAAATAAAAGAGCTAGACTTCCGAAGTTTGGCACGAATATGTCTCATATTCCTAGGCAAGTTAAGTTCGGAAATGGGCAAAATCGGACCAAAGGGGAAAAGGTTCCCCCTTAGAGAACTAAAACCACCCATGAAAAATACCACTTTTTACATGTTTTTTTGTGTTTTTGTTTAACAAATGCAAAATTTTTATGCTACAGGAAGTTCAAAGTCCTGCATTTGGACCCAGAGAATTAGATAATGTCGGTCCGCCCCCCCCCCTTTTATGGGCGTGGAATAATTTTTTTTTTTTAAATTATGATATACTTGTATTTCTTGAGTGCATAAAGCATAAGAATGAATTTTTAAACACATATTCGAGAGGAAATTTGCCCCCCCCCAATTACCACTTTCGCCCCCCCCCCCCCCAAAAAAAGAAAACGTCCCTGCAATTTTTTTTTATTTTTGCATGTTGGAGGGTATAAAAGATTCGGCACGGCCGAATTTAACACTCTTAGTGTGCAATTACAATTCTGGCGTTGGCCTTGAATTTTGCTCGTTCCCATACATTTTGTATGTAGAACAAATTCAAAGCCAACGCTAGCGTTTCAAAGCCAGAAAAGAATCAATTCTATTTTCTTGGCTTTGCTCTCTCGTGAGTATTTTTTTCTTGCTTTGGCGTTGCCAATCTTTTACAAAAAAAGGGTTGATTTTGTGATGTGTTTCATATCTTGTTTATGAAACACATCTGTATATTGGAAAATTAGAAGAAAAGTACATATAAAAGAAAGTGAAAATATAATTTACCGCCAATTATTATAAAAAAAAAAACAAGTATCAAAAAAATATCAATAACAAAACCAAAGGAGTTTTATGTTTCACCGAAAAAAAAATAATTTTCAGGAAAAATTTATTTTTCTTCCACCAAATAATTATATTTCTGTTCTTCTTTGTGTGTGTGTATACAAACAAACGCCAGAACAAAATTCAAAGCCAAAGCCTTTGTTTAAATCAAACGCCCTCTCTTTACACAAAATTCAAAGTCAACGCCAGAATTGTAATTGCACACTTACTTGTTTTTTATGTTGTTTGGTACAAAAAGCTTTGTCTTTTTTTTTCAGATGTTTAGAACTGTTACAAGCATAATTCTGCATTAGGGTTTGCAATGCGGTTTTAATCGTAACCGTAACCGCGGTTAACCGCACCATTTAACCGTAACCGAAACCGCATAACAAATCCTGCGGTTACGGTTAATTTAATCAACATCAAATTTGCTGGCCAAAATTGTTTTTTTTTTTTTTAGAAAAAACAATGAAAAAATTAACAAAGAATAATGGAAAAATAATAGAGTCCGACCGAAACCAGTTTTCGAGGCCGAACCGAAACCGAAACATGAATAAAACATGAATAAAATTATTAAAAAGATGTTAATGGTAAATATACAGCATAAAATGCTTTTAAACCATAGGAGTTGTTGTATTTTTGAAAAAAAATATGTTTTTTAAAAAACTTACAAGAAATTGTATATTTCGTTTGTAGATTAGGAGAAAATAATTTTTGAACTGAAACAGTTTTACATTTATTGCATAAACTTGTAACATTTTCTACAACTGAACTGAAACAAGTGTAATGAAATACGAAATCAAAAAATTTAGCGACTTTTTACACATTTTTTAAAATACCAAAAAGTTTCGGTTTCATCTAATATTCGGCCAAAATTTTGCCGAATACCGAATAGAGACCGAAACCCCATTATTCGGCCGAAACCGAAACCGAATATTCGGTCGGACTCTAAAAAATAATAATTTATAGATAAAAATGACTTAGAATATGAAACTTTTTCTTTTGCAAATATATTTTAAAATCTGAAAATATTTCTGACAATAAATCTCTCAACTCTGAGACAGTTTCTAGTGAAAATATGCCGCAGAGTCGAGCTTTTAGTTTAAACAAGTAAAAAAGTTAAATTCGACCTTGCCGAATGTAGCGATACCCTCCACAATTTCTAAAAAATTATTGCAAAAAACTTTTTTTAAAAGGAAATTACTTTTGAAAAAAAAAAAATTTTTTAAGAAAAAAAAATTCCGCGATTTTTTTGTCAAAAAAATATGTTCGTACTTGTTAAAATACCATTTGGTGTTCAATTATGTTCACATATGTCAACCAGCAGCCAAATTAAAGCATTTTGTATTTTTAGGTTATGTTGAATGTACTAAAATTTTTGAGGTGTCCTTGCATTTTCTTTTGAACCGCTGAACCGATATTGTTCAAATGCAATACTAAACTTCTCGGGAGAACTTCCAATGAATTTGTTAAGTTTCACTCATATCCGTGTAGTATTTTGGTCGTGATCACCATTTCCACAGACAGACAGACGGACAGACAGACGGACATCGCTAGAATGTCTTAGAATCGATCGGGGATCATGAATATATATACTTTATGGGGTCCCAGACCGATATTTCGATGAGTTACAAACGGAATGACAAACTTATATATACCCTCTATCACTAAGTGGAGGGTATAAAAATATTCCTCAGAGTCTGAATAATTTTCTATAAATTTATTTTTTTTAACAGAAAAAAAATCTTAGAATCTGAGACTTTCGCTATAGAAAACATTTCCCAAATACTGAACATTTTTCTAAAGAAAAAATACGGAAATTCAGGACTACAAGTATTTAAAAAAATCCCTAGAATTCCATATTGTTTTTTTAAGAAAAAAAAGGCCATCGATCTGAGACATTTTTAAAGTTTAAAATTTCTCATAATCAGAAAATTGTTCAATCGAAAAAATGTCCCAGAATCTATGGATTTTTCAACAGAAAAAAAGTACTCAGAAGCTGATACTTTTTCAATCACCAAAAAAAATAGTAATGGAATTTAATTTTTGTTGTTTTTAATTAATATTTTTGTTGTTGTTTTTTTTTTAAATAGGGATAAAAAACTTTTTTTAAAACTTTCTCTCACCAAAACCCAAAAGATATACCCTCCACTGTCTACATTTCACATAAAATCTGTAATTCACTTCTATTATAAATTTTTATTAATAAAAAAATAATTCAATTTAATTTTTTTTTAAAAGACTGCGGTTAACCGTTAACCGCGGTTAATCGCTAGAATTTTAACCGTAACCGCGGTTAAGGAAAACTGCGGTTATTTGCAAACCCTATTCTGCATCCATAGTGCATATGGGGGTAAACAAAAATATATTTTTTTGGCGTTCTCACCCCCTCCCCCCCCCCATTTCATGTTATTTGGTGTAAAAGTTCTGCCTGATTTTTTAAAATTTTTAAAAAATACGTTTAAAGGTGTTTTAAGAATCTCAAAAATGCAGTACGGATGCAAAATGTTGATTAAAATTTCTATTTTTTTTTTAAATGAGATGTCTTGTGCACTCAAAAAAAAACCATTAACTTAAACTTTGGAAAAATTTTCTTCAAAATAGTTTATAAATTTTCCCACAATTTAGTTAAATTTAACTAAAATTTGGGAAATTTTCCCAACTTTTAGGAAAAAATTTTAGATCATGGACTGTTAAATAGGCCATAATTTTCCTTAAATGGAATTCCCTAATACATGGAAAAAATTCCTACCGCCAAAGAAATTTTCCCTAAATAAATGAAAAAAAATCTTTATTTTTTAAACATATTTCTTAAAACAAAATTTAGTTCAAACAAGTAAAAAAGTTAAATTCGGCCTTGCCGAATGTAGTAATACCCTCCACAATTTCAAAAAGATTATTGCAAACAACTTTATTTAAAAGGAAATTACTTTTGAAAAAAAAAAAAATTTCCGCGAAAAAAATTTGTTAAAAAAAAAAATCCGCGATTTTTTTCTTTTTTTGTCAAAAAATATGTTCGTACTTGTTTAAATACCATTTGTTGTTCAATTATGTTCACATATGTCAACCAGAAGCCGAATTAAAGCATTTTGTATTTTTAGGTTATGTTGAATGTACTGAAATTTTTGAGGTGTGCTTACATTTGCGTTCATAACTTTTGAACCGCTGAACCGATATCGCTCAAATGCAATACCAAACTTCTCGGGAGTACTTCCAATATATATGTTAAGTTTCAGTCATCTCTGTGCAATATTTTGCCCGCGAGAGCATTTTCCACAGACAGACAGACAGACGGACAGACGGACATCGCTAGAATGTCTTAAAATCGATCGGGCATCATGAATATATATACTTTATGGGGTCCCAGACCGATACTTCGATGAGTTACAAACAGAATGACAAACTTATATATACCCTCTATCACTAAGTGGAGGGTATAAAAATTGAGTTTTAGGACGTAATTTACTACCAATTAGTTCATCATATTTACCTTCTTTAATTTGAGGAAGTTTTTTCCACAAGTTTAGTAAATTTTTCATAACATGAAATTGTTTAGTTGATTTATTTTTTTTTTCATGCTTGCTTGTAGTTCACATTTTGTTTATTATTTGTAGTATATGAAAAAGTGAGTTTGGTCTTGTATAACAAGTAATAAATTTAATGTTTACATTTTTTTCTCCACATGTACATATGTGTTAGAAAAAAAAAATATATTTTAATCACAACAAAGACCTTGGCTTTGGCATGTTTTCCCATAGTCTGGGAACAAACGTCAAATACAAAGTTTTTGTTGTAATTTAATTGAAATTTATTACTTGACTATAAGAAACAAACGTTTCTTTATATTTAAAATAAAATATGTACCCAATGAGAATAATGTGTGTATTCACATGCTATTCTATAAATAACTAATTTTTAGGAAAAATGTCCTCATCAAAAATGTTTTTTTAACTAAAAAATGGGAACTTTTTTCCCACTTTCTAGTTCAAATTGGTCATAATTTTTAAGAAAAATATGGACTAAAAAGAAGGAATACATGGCAATGGAGCTAAATCATTATCAATTTTCCTTGGATCTAGTTAATTTTCCCATTTTTTAGTTAGTTTTTTTTCCTGAGTGTGGATGTTAGCAGTGACTCTGGCAACTCTTTTTCAAATCGCCAAGATAACACCTAAAAAATACCAAGTCAATTTTAGATTTCGGTACTCATTAACACATAAAAATTGCAAAACAATCGGAGTTTAAGTCATGGAATACGTTCTTTGTTAGTAGAGGGTATACAAAATGTGTCACCCTTTAAATTTAATTTCTTTCAAACATATTCAACATCCAGAAGAAAGCCCCTCCTTGTAAAAATCTAAAAAAAAAATATCTGGTAGCCCAAGTAGAACAAAATCTACCGCATAATAAACAAACAAATTCAGCTAAATGAGTTCAATACTCATTTGAATTTTAATTAATTATTAAGAAAAATGAGTTCAATAGCAATTTTATATTTAATTAATTTGTATGTTCATTTTTATACCCTCCAACTACAGTATGGGGGTATACTCACTTTGTCATTCCGTGTGTAACGCATCGAAATATCGGTCGGGGACCCCATAAAGTATATATATTATTGATCAGTGATCGATTCTAAGACATTTTAGCGATGTCCGTCCGTCCGTCTGTTCGTCCGTCCGTCCGTCCGTCTGTAGTTAACACGATGCAGTCCAAAATAAAAGAGCTAGGAACCTCAAGTTTTGCACAAATATGTCTTATGTTCCTAGGCAGGTTAAGTTCGGAAATTGGCCAAATCGGACCAGGGGGAAAAAAGTTCCCCCTTGAAGAACTAAACCAACCTCTAAAAAAATACACGTTTTTACAGGTTTTTTGTTAAATAAATGAAACATTTGGTAAATTTATCGCGATGGGAAGGTGCTCTCAACGTGTCCCACTGACCCTATCAACTTCGCCCCCCCCCCCCCCCCCCCCCCCAAAAAAAAAAAACGCCCCTGTCAATTTTTTTTTTACATTTTGGAGGGTATAAAAGATTCGGCACAGCCGAATTTAACACTCTCACTTGTTTTAATTAAAATACACATTTGATTAGAACCACTGTAAAATAAATGATAGAAACACATACAGTAAGATGGGCCGGAAAAAAAA
This sequence comes from Pegoplata infirma, assembly GCA_963921195.1. Taxonomy (NCBI): domain Eukaryota; kingdom Metazoa; phylum Arthropoda; class Insecta; order Diptera; family Anthomyiidae; genus Pegoplata; species Pegoplata infirma. Next base: position 105,441,957 of record OY992539.1, read on the forward strand.
TTTTGAAAAAGGCATTAGGTGATAAAGTTATTTATGGTACCAAAAAAATTTACTCAATAATTTTCTTACTAAAATTTGAAACTTAAAAAATGTTCAAAAAATTTTTAAACTTAATTTTTTTTACTTCAAAAAATGTTGTTACTACACTCAAAAAAAAACCTTGTCAAATTACTAGAAAAAGTCCCATAATCCCATTTTACTAATAATTGACAGTTTTCCTTGTTTTTTTTAACAAAAAAAATTCTATCGAAATTTAAATTTTGCTTTGTAATTTTACAATTTTTTTTCGTAAATGTACAAATTTTCAATGTAATTTTACAAAAAAAAAATAGTTAAGTCACGAGAATTCCTTAAAAGTATTATAGCATCAAAAAAGTTGCAAATTTACAATTTTATTGGTAAAAAAAATATTACAAAAAAGTTAAAATAGTAGTTTTTACTAGCAATTCTCGGAAAATAGGAGGTAGCAAACCATTATTTTACGAGGCTTTTTTTTGGTAATTTTATAAGAATTTTTTTAATTTCAGCTAAAAACAAGTTAGAGTGTAAAATTTGCTGTGCCTAATCTTTTATAACGATAAAAAAAATTGCATTGTTGTCTTTTTTTGGGCTTTTCCCCTCGGAATAAAAGTTTTTTAATTCATTTATTTTCCTTTTTGCACTATAATTATACAATTTCATCATTATTTTTATTATTTTTTTTATCCACGCCCACAAACGGGGCGGACCAAAACAAATGACATTTTCTGGTCCCGTGGATCCAACTGCAGGACTTTGAACTTCTTCCGACATAAAAATTGTTCATTTGCTTAGCAAAAGATCAAAAAACTGTAACAAGTGACAGTTTTAAATTCGGCTGTGCCGAATCTTTCATACCCTCCAAAATGTAAAAAAACAAGTAGAAAACTTTGCCGAATCTATGAATACCCTCAACAATGCATTTTTTAAAGGATAGTACATTTTTTAACGTGAAACAATTAACAATTTTGATTAGAAATATTTTATTTTGAGTAAAAAACTCTTTTTTTGTCATTTAAAAAAAAAATTACTAATTTAATTTTTTGAGTGTAAAACTTTTTTCGAGTGTAATGTTTTTTTTACTGTAAAAATATTTCTAAGTGAATGCACGTACGTGTGTACACAAAATATTGTCGTTTTTAAAAAAAAAAAATATTTTTTTTTTTTTGAGTGTAAAATTTTTTTCGAGTGTAGTTTTTAAGTTACCAATGCTTTTAAAACTAAACAAGTTTAAAAAGCATTGCTTTACAACTAAACAAGTTTGAAAAGCATTGTAAAGTTACCACCAATGCTTTTAAAACTTGTTTAAACACGTGGCATTTAAGATGAAACTAATCTGAAATTCAGGGTTTTGCTTATAACTTTTGAAACACTGGACCGATTGAAATTTAATTTAATACCAAACAGACCTAGGGAATGGCAAAGATACATGTCAAGCTTCAGCAGTCTCATTATTGTCTTTCGAAAGTTATCGTGTTTTTTATCTCGTAAATTCACGCAACACCCTTGCCGTAATTTACTCTTTTGCTCATAACTTTTGAACCACTGGACCGATTTGGCTCGATTGCAATACCAACCTGACCAGGTAAATGACCAACATATATGCCAAACTTCAGTAGCCTCTGTAAAGTCTTTCAAAAGTTAGCGTGTTTTCTACGGACGGACAGACAGACAGACGGACGGACGGACGGACATCGCTAGATCGACTTAAAATCGATCGAGGATCATGAATATATATACTTTATGGGGTCCTATACCAATATTTCGATGTGTTACAAACGGAATGACAAACTTATATATACCCTCTATCACTAGAATGGAGGGTATAAAAATCCAGGGGCGTTTTTTTTTTGGGGGCGGGGATGGATTTATTAGGATTCTTGCAATTATTTAACCCAATTAATCTTTATTAGAGTCCGACCGAATATTCGATTTCCGTCGCGATTTCGGCCGAATAATGTGGTTTCGGCCGCTATTCGATTTGGCCAAATTTTAGCCGCAACCGAACTTTTTTCTAATTAAAAAAAATATAAAAAAAGTCGCTGAATTTTTTAATTTCGTGTTTCATTCGAATTGTTTCAGTTCTCTTGAAAAAAAGTATTATGGTTCAAATTTTTTTTTCTTTAAGAAATGTACAATATTTTTTTTTTGTTTATAAAAATATTATTTTTTTTTTATACCCTCCAACCACAGTCATTCCGTGTGTAACGCATCGAAATATCGGTCTAGGACCCCATAAAGTATTTTTTTATTGATCAGTGATCGATTCTAAGACTTTCTAGCGATGTCCGTCCGTCCGTCTGTAGAGGACACGATACAGTCCAAAATAAAAGAGCTAGACTTCCGAAGTTTGGCACGAATATGTCTTATATTCCTAGGCAGGTTAAGTTCGGAAATGGGCAAAATCGGACCAAGGGGAAAAAAGTTCCCCTTGGAGACCTTAACCAACCTAAGAAAAACCGCATTTTTTGCTGGGTTTTTTGTAATTTTGCTATGCAAATGCAAATTCTTATCTCAGAAGAAGTTCAAAATCGCAAGGGGAAGGTGCCCCCTAACTTCTCCCTCAAACCCCCCCCCCCCCCCCAAAACAAAAATTCCCCTGATTTTTTCTTTTTATATTGTTTTTTACATTTTGGAGGGTATAAAAGATTCGGCACAGCCGAATGTAACACTCTCACTTGTTTTTTTTTTAAGTTTATTAAAAATATTTTTTTTTTAATAAATGCAACATTAAGTTCCATAAAAAAAATTCAAAAAAATTTTTTTTAAGTCAGGAAATTGTTTTGTTTTTAAGTTTCGGTTCGGTTTCGGCCGAATATTGATTTTTTGGCCGAATATTCGGTTCGGTTCGGCCTCGAAAAACTGGTTTCGGTCGGACTCTAATCTTATTTTAAATACTATTGTATAACCATGTCCACAAAAGGGGGAGGGTAAACTTTTTTTTAACCCCTGGGTCCACATGCAGGATTTTGAACTTCTTTTGACATTGTGCATTTGTTTAACAAAAGCACAAAAAACCCTGCAAAAAAATGAGGTTTTTCTGAAGTTGGTTTAGTTCTCCAAGGGGGAACTTTTTCCCCTTGGTCCGATTTTGCCCATTTCCGAACTTCACCACACTCTAAAAAATGAGTCCAGTTTTCTACTATAAATTGGGTAAATTGCAATAAAAATAACTAACACTACTCCACACGATTTTTGCACAGACATGTTGAATACATTTTCAGGTCGGCTAGTTTTGGGACCGCCCTCGTATTTCTGGATATCCACAATGGACTTAAGACCCGATGTTCCCCTTATTGGAGTATCTACTTTACATACCTGCTTTGAACAGGAAGTTTCTTGCAAAATTCGGATACTTATAAGGACATAACCAAAAAAAGGACATTTTGAACTTCCTTACAATGTCCTGATGGTATCCTTGATCGTATCGAGTCCGGATTTCTTGCAAAAGTTAAGTAATTTTATTGGGATGCATTACACACGAAATGACAAAGTGAATATACATACGCCCATTTTTTGGTTGGGGGATATAAAAATAATTTCAGCCCACCTTAATGCAGAGTGAACAACAAATGTTTTTTTTTTTTTTTTTTTAATTTTAAAAAGTTTAAACAAAAATGTGTTTATTTTAATGTTGGTTTGTTGGTGGTGAATAAAAAAAACAAAAAACACACATGAAATCATTTTAGTTACCTGCTTAGGGGGGGGACACAGCCAATATTTTAATGCTATGTTTTTAGGGGAATTTTCACAAAGGCAGAAACATGCCAGAAGTGGTGACACCAACATCACAACCAGAACAGAATTTTTGACGACAAGAAAGAAATTTAAATGTCTAATATGATTTGATCTCGTGCCACATCTCTCAAATTGTGTACAAAAAGAGTGTTGAAAAATGTGTGATCATTTGTGTGCATTTGAATAAATAAATATATTTTTATATGATTAATAGTAGATGAATATTTTGAAAGAAAATAACTACAATTTTGAAAGAAACAAAAAATTATAAAATTTGTAACATTTGGTAAAATTTGTTAATCTGCGGAGTTTCAGATAGGACCTCTGAAAATTTTAATATACCTTTGTCAAAACAATCCAAATAAGAGAAAACCCCCAAATAAATCACACGTACACAAAATTGGCGTTTTTCCGTTTTTTTTTTAAATATTTTGCTTGTTATGCGTCATTTGTAACCGACTGATCGATTTAATCGTTAAAATGAACGGACTGACGGATATCGATATATCTACGCCAAAATTGTTTCTATATTAGTTTGTGCTGACCACATGCTACAAAGTGGTAATGGGTAATATAAACAAGTTTTGTTTAAAAAATTAATAGATTTTGGACCCAATAATGATTTATATACCCTCCAACAGGATGGGGGAATACTCACTTTATCATTCCGTGTGTGACACATAAAAATTTCGGTCTAGAAGCCTATTAAGTATGTAATATTGATCAGTAAACAATTCTAAGACAGCAATTTTCGTTCGTCCGTCTGTCTGTGGAAGACATATTACAGTCCAAAATAAAAGAGCTATGCTCCTTAAGTTTGGCACGTATATGTTTTATGGCCATAGGCTGGGTTAAGTTGGGAGATGGGCAAAATTGGACCAGGGGAAAAAAGCACCCTCTGGAAGAAGTTTTATACTATTGTTAAATGATTGAAACATTTTTATATAGAAAACGTTCAAAATCCAGCACTTGCAATTAAATTTTTATCGGCCGCCACCTTATGTGCACACAAAAAATTATTGGCTAAAAAAATTTTAATTAAATCCAAGGTTGGCAATCGAAACGAATAACGATATCGATATCGGTATTGGTATCGTTTTTTTTATTTATTTCGGTATAGGTTACGGTATTTGAGTTGAATCGGTTACGGTATTACCGATACCGAAACGGTACGTACCGGTATTATCGACAAAAATGCTAAAAATATAAAAAAGCGCATAAAAACTTTAAAAAAAATATATTTTTTCAATTTTATAACTAAACATGTATTTGTTTTTAGCATTTTTCATTTGTTTAAGAAAAATAAAAAATATATGTAAAAAAAAGTAGAAAATTAAATTCGACTTACAAGGAGAGTCTCCCTGGTGTCCCCCTCCGATCTTCATGAAATTTGGATATGATGTTCAGAACGAAAAAAAATTCGACACGTATTTGTTTTAGGGGCCCAAACTCAGGGGGGTCGATTTGTATGGGGGGAAATTGACCTTTTTCCGTTTTGTACGATTTACTCAAATTTGATATAGGAATATTTAGTATTAGATTAAAGGTATTTAAAATACCTATCTTGTGATGCTAACAACGTGTCAAAAAAAATAATATTTTTTGACTTATAATTAAAAATTTCCTAAAATTTTGGTATTTTACTCAATATTACGAAAAGTTGTGCATGTTTAGACACGTTCTTTGCACAAGAAGATAGGTTTTCAACAGACCTTTCATTTGGTATGCAACATGGCTAGGTTTATTTGCATAGTATTGGAGATAAACGCGAAAAACTGAAAAATTACCGTTTTTTTCCCCTCATTTTCACCCTCTAAATATGAATTTGGGCCGCTAAAAATAAATACGTGTCCGTTTATTTTTGCGGCTCTACAAAATAAAACCAATTCCATAAAGATCGGCGGGTGACACCAGGAAGACTTTCCTTGTTAGCCGAATCCATGAATACCCTCCACATTGCCCTTTTAAAGTGATAGTTTTCTAACGTGAAAAAAATTAACAATTTTGATAAGAAATATTTAATATTGAGTAAAAACTTTTTTTTTAGAGATTTTTGAAAAAAAAAATGCTAATAGTTTTTGAACCACGAAGTATTATAAATGTGGGTGCCCAAAGATTTTTTTGATTTTTATAAGACTTCGGGGAGGCATTTGGAGTACGATTTTTCATTTCCAAAAACCAAAAACCAAAAAAATTAAAAATTTTTTATTAATTTTTTTTTGTAAAAACAACATGGTTTTTTAGGAAAAACTGATTCAATACCGGTACGTACCGGTACCGAAGGAAAAGGTTTTTGGATACCGGTATCCGATACCAAAACTGAGTTTCGGTATTGGTACCGGTATTCAATTTAAAGGGTTTTGAAACGGATAACGGTATTGAAATGGTATCGATTGCCAACATTGATTAAATCTATTGATCAACAAAATTTAAATGAGTCAATTATTCTTTTGATCAACATGTTTGTTATTTTCTTTAACTATCAAATTACAAATTTTCCACATACCAGATTTTATTTCGCTTTAATTTATTTGAATACATTAATTAAAGGGCTTACTGCAAGAACTTGATAAGCAACATTTTATTTTTTCGTGTTTTTCGCCGTCTGCGGATGTTCCATTGACAGATTTTTTGCAGAAGTCTTGCTTTAACCCTACGAACAAGTATATTGAGAATAAAAGTTCTGCAAACGTTTTATTTTCATTATTATTTTAAAAGTTTAAAGGCATAATATATATATAAAATGAAATGTTGCTTATCGAGTTTTTACAATAAGCCTTTCAATTCAAAAATATACTTTATAATCGGATTTTACTTTTTTTTTATTGTCAGCAACATATTGGAATTTCTTCATAATTTTGTCATAAACTTAAAATTCATTTGTTAAATCAATCATTATTTTTAATTGATTTTAAATAAAAAATCGATGAAATTTGTGAAATGATAAAATTTATTACTTATGCATAAAAATCCTAAATGAATTTGTTTACATTTATCGCGAGAAGGAAGGGTCCCAAAACATAGACCGAATAAACATAAAAACCTTGGCATTGACGTACCATTTAATGGAAAGTTTGCAGAAACAAAACCGGTTCACGCAATTTAAAGAAAACGCATTACAAACACAATGCAACTTATTTTTATATAAATAGATCGATATTATTATGTCAATTAGTATTTTCAACTTACACACACAAAATTATTGGCTAAAAATTTTCAATTAAATCTGTTGATCAACAAAATTTCAAAAAGTCAATCAATGTTTTGATTAAAATTTTTGTTATTTTCTTTAACTGTCGAATTACAAATTTTCAACATACCAGATTTTTTTTTCGCTTTAATTTTTTTGAATACATTAATTCAAAAATATAAAAAATAATCGGGTTTTACTTTTTTATTGTTGGCAACATATTGGAAAGCAAAAAAGATGAATTTTTTCATAATTTTATCACAAGCTTACAATTCATCCGTTAAATCAATCATTATGTTGATTGACTATAAATAAAAAATTTATCAAATATGTGATCAAAATCGAAAAAGTGTTTGATTGGAAAAATATTTAATTAATCACCTACAATTTGATGATTGGTATAACAATTTTGTTGATTGGAGGAATTTCAATCAAAAAATTGATTGAATACGCGTTTTTGTTGATTGAAATCCCTTTCAAATTCTTTCTGTGTATTTTTTTTTACTTTAATCTTTTTTCGGAAATTCTTCCCGATTCAAGAAATTGTGCTTTCTAATGAACTTATTTCATAAATTGATTATCATAAATCATATTTTTTTTTATAGAATTAGAAAAGCTGTAAATCTGCAATCATTTTAGAAATTTAACCAAATAAATAATTTATGTGTTTTTAAATATGAACATATTTTAAAATATGATAAATTATGAGGAAATATTTTTTATGACATTTTGAACATCTTTTTAAAATAAAAATAAATTGACCATTTAATGGGCTACAAAGAAAAACATAAAAACCACAATGTAAACAATTTTACAAAAAAAAAAAATATTACAAATTTACGAAAACTATATGATAGATTTTTAGAGTACAACAGAATATTTGGTTTCGGGCAAAATTCCAATTTCAGACCATTTCTGATATCTTTTTTTGAAGGAACCCAAACAGAAAGTTTTTAATTTTATAACACATTTTCTATAAAATAACACTGTAGTGCACTGTTTGACATCAAAAAACTCCCAGTGAATTGTCTAACTGGTTCTTAATAGATTTTGGTAGTCTGATTTTAAAGCTGCCATCCACATTTTTTAGCACTTACCGTTTTTGAGATATTCGCTGATAAAAATAAAAAAAAAACACAATATTTTAGCACTGTTACGTATTCTTGCGTTGCTTCCACAAAATAAAACTTGATTTATTATTAAATGGACCTCCTGATAACAAAACTGCAATCCAAGATTTTCTAGCATGTTGCGTTTTCGAGATATTCGCGTTTGAAAATTTTAGTGATTTATAAAGAATATAAGTGCGTAACACTGAAGTTTGAGTTTATCAAAGGCCAATATTTCAAAACCAGTACGCGTTAGAAAAATGTTGATCCCAGATTTGGAATCAAGAGCTCTCTTATACTGACCAACTTAAGAATACGTTACAAGGGACACCCAAAAAATGAAAAAAAAAAAAAAAAAAAAATTTTTATATTCAAACACGAATAACTACGTGATAGAAAAATTTGGAAGACAGACTTGGAATCAGAAGGTAAAAATCTATTTATTTCATGTATTCTGATTTACGTAAGTGCGAATTTCTATGAATTTGTTTAACAGTGTAACATAATTCTCGAATTTCTGTTCATTTTTTTTATCTAAAACCCAATAATTGAACAGTTTTAACATGCTTAAGGTATCTCTATAATACCGATTTAATGCCTTTTCAAACTAAAATTTTTCGCGGTATCGGTAACGCTATTCGGTACGGTCTGAAAACCCCCGTTTCGGTCTGTCTATAAGTTTAAGATAATATTTTAGATTTACTAAAATAACAGATTGTAATATTTATAAAATAAAATAATTAAAAGCCAAAAACTAATGCAGGCCAAAAGTTGATTAGGTCAACGGCACCAAAAAACAGCAAATGCAATCAGTTAGACAATTTGTCTCATATGAAAAATTATACAAAATTTCTATTTTTAGAATACACACCATAAAGCAAAAAGGGATTTTAACTTGTAAATACGATAAAAAAAATAAATAAAATCGAAAGAGACAATGATCTACAAATCTACTGAATAAGTTTTGTAAAGAAATGTAACCGAAAACAAACATTGACTAGGAGACAAGTTTAGTTGTTTAAGTAGAACACAAATTTTTAGAGAATTTTTTTAACCCATTTTGGACCGTTTTTTTGAGAAAAAATTTAAAAAGAGATCAATATTGTTTTTTTCTGGACACTTTTATATGATTTTTTTAACATTTTTTATTACGGCAAACTTAATAAGGTATATCTAAGTGTGCCACTTCGTTTGTAACTCATCGAAATATAGGTCTAGGACCATATATGAAGCATTCCATGCAAAAACGTACAATTTGAAAAATTTTCTTTTTATAGTTTCCCATTTTTTTGCAGGTTTTAGTATTGTCTATTTCTAGAAAAAAACGATTTAAAAAAAAACTTAAAAAGAAACTAAAAACAACTACATAAAACAAGTGTTACTACAATGTAGTATAATTTTTGTATTTATTTTTTGAAACTACTACAAAAAAAATGGTTTAAGATTTATTAATACAAAACGACCGAAATTGTAGTTAAAAACAATAACAACTACATACAACACAAACGACTGTCATGTAGTAACTGCAATAATTTTCTGAGTGTACACTACGCTACACACAGAAAACAAATTTGCTAATGTCCAACTAAAATTTAGTTATTGCAACAAAAATTCGGTGGATGCATTTTTATTAAGGTTGTAACAACTGAATATCGGTAGTTACAACCGAATTTTGTTGATACAACTGTGTTTTAATTGAAAAAAACTACAAAATTCGGTGACATGACATAATCCCCACGGACATAATCCTAATAATGGTAGTGGGGACTATGACCGAAAATTATTTGGACATAATCCCAATAAAAAACGGACATAATTCCTAGATTTATGGGGATAATTACCACGTAACAAATGGCCATAACCCCCTTTATGGGGATTATGTCTTCTATGCTAGTTGGTCATAATCCCCAAAATTAAGATTTTTTTTTTTTACTTAAAAGTTTTTCTGCGTAGCCGGCCTTCGGCCGGGCTTAGGGATTACAAATTCCATGCATTAAATCCACCTTCTCTGCAGAAATCGGGGATTATGACCAAAATTGCTTTGGACTTACTCCCCATAATGTGAATGGGGGTTATGACCGAAAAAAGTGCGGTCGTAATCTCAACAAGGAACTGACATAGTCCCCATTGGGATTGTGACCGTTTTGGAAACGGTCATAGTCCCCACAACTATTATGGGGATTATGACCATAATGAATTCGGTCATAATCCCCATTTCCGTTATGGGGGTAATGTCCGTGGTGATTATGTCCTGTCACCACAAAATTCGTTTTTCATAGCGAAATGTAGTAGTGGCAACCGAATTTTGAGTTAATACAACCGAAGAATTTATTTGGAAATTTATTTTTCTCTGTGTAGGTTACGGGTGCATAACCCAGCCTCACACAAAAAGTTATTGGCTAAAAATTTTCAATTAAATCTATTGATCAACAAAATTTAAATAAGTCAATCAATGTTTTGATTAAAATTTTTTTCAACATACAAAACTTTTTTTCGGTTTAATTTATTTGAATGGAATAATTCAAAAATATACAAAATAATCGGGTTTTACTTTTTTTTATTGTTTGGAACATATAGAAAAGCAAAAAAGATGAATTTTTTGATAATTTTGTCATAACCTTTGTTAAATCAATCATTATTTTGATTGACTTTAAATAAAAAATTGATCAAATTTTTTATCAAAATCGAAAAAATGTTTGATTGAAAAAATTTTCAATCAATCACCTACAATTTCATGATTGGTATAACAAATTTCTTAATTGGAGGAATTTCAATCAACAAATTGATTGAATCCGCGTTTTTGTTGATTGAAATTCGTTTCGAATTTTTTCTGTGCTCTAACATTAGACTTCCGGTCTAAAACTTATGTGGAACAAATTTGAGGCTAATCGGATAAAATTAACCAGAGACATAACATCCAAAAAAATAGAACTTGATTTCATTTTAAATATACCCCTGCTTCCAAAACTTCAATCCAAGCATGTTCCGTTTTCGAGATATTCGCTTAAAGAAATCTTCAAAATAGAATACCTCAAAAACGGAACATGTTAGAAAAATTTGGATTGCAGTTTTGGAATCGGAGGTCCATTTTAGATGAAATCAATTCCTATTTTTTGGAAGCAACATAAGAATATGTAACAGCAACATTATAATATTTAACAGTGGATGGACCTCCCTCCAAAAGTGTTAAATTATTGCTTTTTTGACTATTTAACAGCGAATAACACAAAAACGGTACATGCTAGAAAAATATGAATGGCAGATTTGGAATCAGGAGAGCAAAATCTATACGAATCAGTTCGATATCTATCTGGGAGGATTTTGTTGTCAAACAGTGCAAATTATTTAGCAATAACTCGAAAACAGGATCAGCTAGGATTTTCGTGTTAACGATTTGAAAAGTTCTAAATAAAGAGGACTAAAATGCCATTACGCGATTTTGTCACAATTTTTACAAAACATTAACTTGCTTAAAGAGTGGTGTGTTCATAGAACTTGAGACAGCACACTCAAAAAAAAGTGAACTAAAATCTGGGAAAATTAACTTAATTTTAAGAAAAAGAGGGAATGATTTGGCTCCAAAGATTTTTTTTCTTGGTTTTAGTTCATAATTTTCCCAAAATAAGGAAAACAAAGTTAATTAATTTTAAGCCAATTTTAACTAGAAAATGGAAAAATTATATTACACTTTAGTTCATTCACATTTTAAAACTAGATTGGGTCTAGACCCTGGACCCATGGGTTCGGACCCCATGGGTCCAGCCCCTTGTTTACTCGAGACCCTGTTGGGTCCTTTAAGGGTCCCCATAGATTTTGACCCAAAATTTGTGTCCGTTTCGCTCTAACTTGCTTAGTTTTTGAGATACGGTAATAAGGGGTCTGATAGGGTATTGAGAATCTTAAAAACTGGATAACTAAAAAACTATTAATCGGAGGGCTTTCGGGTATTTTGCGGAAATGTTCTACGAGTCAAGAGCTACAAATCCCGTTGGACTTTTTCTCGTGTTAGCAGTATTTACCGAGATATGTGCATACACTCAAAATAATTACTCTGTTAAAAACTCTGTAAAATGACTGCAATCTCAATTCGACAGACATTTGACAAAGTTATCTGTCGAAATACAGATTTTAAGAATATACTTTGTATTTTCTTGTAACCGAAAAACAAAATTTTATCTGTAATTTTACTTTTTACTTTGTAATCTCTATTTTACAGATAATAAACAGAGTTTTTTTGTTAAAATACAGATTTTATACATTTTCTCGTAACCAAAATACTAAATTGCAACTGTAATTTTACTTATTGCTCTGTAATACAGTTTTTAAATAAAAAACTCTTCAAAAAACTCCCAAATATTTCAACCGCTCTTTAAAAAGCGTCTTAAATTACAATAAAACCTGGTAAATTTTACGAGGATGTCGGGTAAAATTGGGGGTACTCGTAAAATACATCGTAATTTTCACAAAAATAAAAAGAAGTAAATTTACAATTTGGATGCATTAAAGCTGGCAAATTTACTCGGTGGCATTTTTCAATTGTCAACACTACTTGAACAATAAGGAAATAGAAATTGATCAGAAATCAAATAGTAAATAAAATAGTAAAATTCTGGTCGCTTTTATCAATATTCTACAGATAATTCTGCAAATTTACAGGTTTTTTTTATCGAAATCATTTTACTGAGTTTTCTTCGTAAAATAACAGAAAATCTTGCTGGTTGGAAATCTATGGTATTTTCTGCTGGCTCAGCAGAGTATCTCTGTAATTTAACAGAGTGATTATTTTGAGTGTATATAAAATCTCGGGAATTTCAAATTTTAGATCTAAAATTAGGGTCTTGAGCCCCGACCGGTATGCAGAGCTAGGCTATTCCCTATTTTTGTAGTCTTTCTTTTGAAAATTTCATCCGTTTCGCTCTATCTCGCTTAGTTTTTGAGATATCGCCATTTTGAATTTTTAACTAAATTCTAAGAAGTTATATACTAAATTCTCAGAAGTTATTAACTAAATTCTAAGAAATACACTTCCTCAATTCAAAGAAGAGAAATACGATGATGTTTTTTTTAGTAAATTTTAACTAAACTTGAACTAAATTGTTTTTTAAGAAATATGTCTTAAAAATAAAGATACGTTTCTTAGATTTGTGGAAAATTTCTTTGGCAGTAAGAATTTTTTTCCTAATATTTAAAAATTTCATTTAAAGAAAACTATGAACTACTTTTAAGTAAATGAAATAAACTTTTTTCCTCATAGTTAAGAAAATTTCTCATTTTTTAGTTAAATTTTACTAAATTTTATGAAAATTCATGATAAATTTTTAAAGACATTTTTTACTTAATTTTAGTTGTCTTTTTTTTCAGTGCATTTCGTTTAAACTTAATTCAAGCAAAATCCGATCATTTTAACCTTAAGGTCCTTCGATTTAAATTTAACTAAAGTTCTAAATAAAGAGGAATAAAATGCCATTACCCGATTTTGTCACAATTTTAACAAAACCTAAACTTGCTTAAAAGGTTTATCTCTCACTCCAGTGTTGCCGCATTTAAACAAAAAATCCCTATTTTTGTTCCCAAAAATAACAATATTATCATAAAACTATTATTATACACTCAAAATAATCACTCTGTTAAATTACAGAGATACTCTGCTGAGCCAGCAGAAAATACCATAGATTTCCAACCAGCAAGATTTTCTGTTATTTTACGAAGAAAACTCAGTAAAATGATTTCGATAAAAAAAACCTGTAAATTTGCAGAATTATCTGTAGAATATTGATAAAAGCGACCAGAATTTTACTATTTTATTTACTATTTGATTTCTGATCAATTTCTATTTCCTTATTGTTCAAGTAGTGTTGACAATTGAAAAATGCCACCGAGTAAATTTGCCAGCTTTAATGCATCCAAATTGTAAATTTACTTCTTTTTATTTTTGTGAAAATTACGATGTATTTTACGAGTACCCCCAATTTTACCCGACATCCTCGTAAAATTTACCAGGTTTTATTGTAATTTAAGACGCTTTTTAAAGAGCGGTTGAAATATTTGGGAGTTTTTTGAAGAGTTTTTTATTTAAAAACTGTATTACAGAGCAATAAGTAAAATTACAGTTGCAATTTAGTATTTTGGTTACGAGAAAATGTATAAAATCTGTATTTTAACAAAAAAACTCTGTTTATTATCTGTAAAATAGAGATTACAAAGTAAAAAGTAAAATTACAGATAAAATTTTGTTTTTCGGTTACAAGAAAATACAAAGTATATTCTTAAAATCTGTATTTCGACAGATAACTTTGTCAAATGTCTGTCGAATTGAGATTGCAGTCATTTTACAGAGTTTTTAACAGAGGAATTATTTTGAGTGTAGCACCACTAAGCACACCAATAACAATTTTCGAATTCACCTGTCAATGGTTTTGGCCAATTTTCTTTTTTCATCCCACAATGGGTTAAAAGACACATACAAATTTTATTTTAACTTCATAAAAAATTATATTTGAAATAAATTTAAAGTGTTGCCACTGTGTCATCTGGTTATGTACAAATTTATGTGCATCATTAAACGTCTAAAGTTTATAACTTTCGAGAGCTTCCTGGTGTGTGGTGTTTTCTAGTTTTCTAGTATAAAGCAATAAAAATTAAATATGTTGCATGTTGTATTGGCATGAATCCACTAAAAAGTGAATTTAAAGTTCAATGAACGATCAATTTTTTTATTTATATTAACAAAAATATCAAATTAGGCAAATTTTAAAATTAAAGAATTTTCAAAAAAAAATTTTACAAAAACCGGAACATTTTTTAGTTAAAAAAAAATTTCAGATTCTGGGATATTATTCCGCATAAAAAAATTTTCAGATTTTTAGATATGTTGTCGACCCGAGTAAAAAAAATGATATGAAACAATATATAATTTAATATGGGTTCGTGTCTATTTTGATATAATCTTATACGAAAAATGGTTTCATAAGATTTGATCGAATAATATCTAATAATATCAGTTTATATAACTTTATATCGACTTTGATACGAGTTTTGGTCTAATCCAATGATATAAAATTATATCCAATTATATTAAAATTTATACAATTTTATAAATCGGATGTTTTTTTTAGTTTTTAATAAAAAGTTGAAAAATTAAAATAATAAAAATAAGTTGTTCTTTGAAAAAAACTTAGAAAAATTTCAAAAAATGGAGTCATGTTAAATTTTATATAAAACCACTTAGAAAATATTCTCATGAAAAGTTTGTCCTTGGAAAAACTTAGAAAAATTTAAAAAATGGAGTCATATATAATTTTATTTAGAAAATATTTGCGATAAAAAAATGGTCCTTGAAAAAAACTTAGAAAAAATTTTAAAGATGGAGTCATATAAAATTTTATATAAAACACTTAGAAATATTCGTGATAAAAAAGTGGTGCTTGGAAAAAACTTAGAAAAATAAACAAATATGAAGTCATATGAAATTTTATATAAAACACGTTGCAAATATTTTCGATAAAAATATGTTCTTGGAAAAAACTTAGAAAAATTAAAAAATAATGGAGGCATATAAAACACTTAGAAATTTGGAATGATGCATGGGACCAGATGTGTCAACATATAATTATGTATGGCGATATCTTAAAAAAATCGCACATCAAAATTTATTATATAAATTTATCTCGAAAGACATAGTGTCACACATGATCATATATCAAAAAATATGACTATATAAAAGTATATAAGACCATATTAAATTATTTTTACTCGGGGAGTAGAAATATTATCAGATTCTGTGACAGTTATTCTTATAGAAAAATTCTTAGATTCTGAGACATTTTTCCGTATAAAAAAATTTTCAGATTCTGAGACATTTTTCCTTTTAAAAAAATTCTCAGATTCTGCACGCAGAGAAGAGTTATTATTGTGGCAATCATAATTTGAGAGCGTCATATTATGATTGAAAATTTTATCATAACTTGTTTGTAGGAACCATAACATAATTTCAACAATCATAATATTATAAGTAACGTAAAATCATAATTTAGGACCATAATATGGTTGCAACAAAAATTTTATGATTGCTATCAACGTATTATAATACAAGTTTTAACCACTAAATGACGTTCTTAAAATATGGTTACCACAATCATATCATATCATAATGGGGGACCCTGTAGGCTAGTTGGTAGCGTGCTAGCCTATGAAACAGGGGGTCGTGGGTTCGATTCCCACCAATGCCCTTGGTCGATTTCGCTATAACGAGACGACGGTCATTGTTACCAGTTCTCGGTTAGGTTAAAATTATTTAAAATGAGTTGTAAATAAAAATTGGAAAAATAAATAAAAACTGATCATTGGATCAATCATATCTCTTTTCTGAAAAATTCTTGGATTCTGAGACATTTTTCTGTAAGGAAAAAAATTCCGATTCTAAGACTTTTTTTGACAGATTTGGAGACATTTTTCTGGATTGAACGGATTTTAAGTAAAAGTCTTTTCAAGTAATCCTTCAATTAAAAATAATAAGAGAAACTTGTCTAAAAATAAAAAAAAAAGAAAATGATTGTCACTATTTAATTTTAAATTTTATTAAAATTCACTAAAAACAAATAAAATTTAAAATAAATTCGCAACAGATGTTAAACTAAAAATTTTAAATAATTTTCATTAAAATTAAACACAAAATATGGTCAGTATTTTATAAAATTTTCTATAAAAAGATCGAACGAAAAAAAAAACAAAAAATTGCACATGTCAACGTCAATCGCCTTTAACAAATCGCTATAGAAACTATTATATGGTCCCATTGTTATTTTGACATTACTGTCCAACAAATCTGAATTTTTAAAATCAAAATAACGTAAAAAACACCGCTCTCTCCTTACAACACTCCTCAAATGCAAACCAAATTGCAACAATAAAAAAAATACAAAAAATATTAAACAAATTTATGAAAATTATTGTAAAATTATTCGTAAATATAAAATAAATTTTCACTAATTTGTTTACGTCTGTCTGTCTGGCAAAACAAAAATTAAATAGTATTAAAAATTTAAACAAAAACATCATGTTTTTCTAATAATTAGAAAAAAGAATTAAAATTAATGATGACCAATGACATTAGGATTACAAATAATTTGGTAACAAGTTTGTACACATTTACAAGAGATTGCCAAAGAAATTTATAAATAAAAAAATCAAATAAAATATAATTAACTTAAATTATTGGATTAAAAACTCATTTAAAAGAAAATTTTCTTTTAATCCCCTATTATTGATCTTAGCTGTGAAATGGTATTAACATTTCTTTTTTTACGCAGCAGCGATGCTAATTTTAGTACTTCTGACATCAAGGCAACAAAAAAAGTACTTAAAAACGCAACGCTGTCTTACGTTAACTTATTAGTAAAAACTAGATGTGAGCGCGTGAGTAAATGTAAATGATCAAGGTACCCAGATGTTGACATATTTTTCATATAGAAAAATTGTCAGATTCTGAGACATTTTTCATGTAGAAAAATTTGCAGAGTCCTATAGAAAAATTCTCAGATTTTGAAAATTTTTTTCCTATAGAAAAATTCTCAGATTCTGAAAAATGTTTTCCTATAGAAAAATACTCAGATTCTGAGAAATTTTTCTTAGATTCTGAGACATTTTTCCTATAGAAAAATTCTCAGATTCTGAGACATTTTTTCTATAGAAAAATGTCTCAGATTCTGAGACATTTTTTCTATAGAAAAATTCTCAGATTCTGAGACATTTTTTCTATAGAAAAATTCTCAGATTCTGAGACATTTTTTCTATAGAAAAATTCTCAGATTCTGAGACATTTTTTCTATAGAAAAATTCTCAGATTCTGAGACATTTTTTCTATAGAAAAATTCTCAGATTCTGAGACATTTTTTCTATAGAAAAATTCTCAGATTCTGAGACATTTTTTCTATAGAAAAATTCTCAGATTCTGAGACATTTTTTCTATAGAAAAATTCTCAGATTCTGAGACATTTTTTCTATAGAAAAATTCTCAGATTCTGAGACATTTTTTCTATAGAAAAATTCTCAGATTCTGAGACATTTTTTCTATAGAAAAATTCTCAGATTCTGAGACATTTTTTCTATAGAAAAATTCTCAGATTCTGAGACATTTTTTCTATAGAAAAATTCTCAGATTCTGAGACATTTTTTCTATAGAAAAATTCTCAGATTCTGAGACATTTTTTCTATAGAAAAATTCTCAGATTCTGAGACATTTTTTCTATAGAAAAATTCTCAGATTCTGAGACATTTTTTCTATAGAAAAATTCTCAGATTCTGAGACATTTTTTCTATAGAAAAATTCTCAGATTCTGAGACATTTTTTCTATAGAAAAATTCTCAGATTCTGAGACATTTTTTCTATAGAAAAATTCTCAGATTCTGAGACATTTTTTCTATAGAAAAACTCTCAGATTCTGAGACATTTTTTCTATAGAAAAATTCTCAGATTCTGAGACATTTTTTCTATAGAAAAATTTTCAGATTCTGAGACATTTTTTCTATAGAAAAATTCTCAGATTTTGATATATTTTTTCTATAGAAAAATTCTCAGATTCTGAGACATTTTTTCTATAGAAAAATTCTCAGATTCTGAGACATTTTTTGTGTAGAAAAATTTTCAGATTCTGAGACATTGGCCCCATAGAAAAATTGTCAGATATAAGACATTTTTTCTACAGAAAAATTTTCAGATTCTGAGACATTTTTTCTATAGAAAAATTTTCAGATTCTGAGACATTTTTTCTATAGAAAAATTCTCAGGTTCTGAGACATTTTTTCTATAGAAAAATTCTCAGGTTCTGAGACATTTTTTCTATAGAAAAGTTCTCGGATTCTGAGACATTTTTTCTATAGAAAAATTCTCAGATTCTGAGATATTTTTTCTATAGAAAAATTCTCAGATTCTGAGACATTTTTTCTATAGAAAAATTCTCAGATTCTGAGACATTTTTTCTATAGAAAAATTCTCAGATTCTGAGACATTTTTTCTATAGAAAAATTCTCAGATTCTGAGACATTTTTTCTATAGAAAAATTCTCAGATTCTGAGACATTTTTTCTATAGAAAAATTCTCAGATTCTGAGACATTTTTTCTATAGAAAAATTCTCAGATTCTGAGATATTTTTTCTATAGAAAAATTCTCAGATTCTGAGACATTTTTTCTATAGAAAAATTCTCAGATTCTGAGACATTTTTTCTATAGAAAAACTCTCAGATTCTGAGACACTTTTTCTATAGAAAAATTCATAGATTCTGAGACATTTTTCTCTGAGACAAATTCTTAGATTCTAAAATATTTTTCCTATAGAAAAATTCTTAGATTCTTGAATATTTTTCCTATAGAAAAACTTACAGATTCTGAGACATTTTTCTTAAAAAATGTCTCAAATGGCAAGTTTAGGGTTAAACAATTTATTGCACCTGGGTAACTTTTACTATTTATTTTTATCTTAAAAATATACAATTCAAAAAAATTATATTTGAAATTCTTTATTTATATTAATTTCTTTCAAAACATCTGTATAGAATTAAACAAAAAATCAAATGTCTAAGACAAATATTGTAGGACAAGAAAATTCGGGTCAATGCAAAATAATATTCAATATTATTTTTTGAGGGACAAACGTAAACAAAATTTTGACCATTCACAACACTTCCTAAAGATTTTATAGTTTTAAGATAAAAACCACAAGAACAAAAAACATATAAAACAGAAAATTAAAAACACGTGGGTTTCCAAATACAGGTTGTTTTAATTTGAAAATAATTTTAATAAATTTTCAAAATAATGAAATGATTTTCAATATTTTTTTTACTACCCTGTAGGTAAGAAAGAATATCGTGAGCACTAGGGTGTCCTGATTTTTTTTTACTTTTTAGTTTCGTGATGAAATACCATTTAAACGAATGTTAAATTTTATTTTAAATAGTCTACATATTTTTGAAAAAAAAATTTTTGATATTGATTATGATTGATTTTTAAATAACATTTTTGTTTTGAAATTGCTTCTTTTTTTTAAGTTTTTCCAACATTAAATTTAATATAATGTCATTTGAGTTCATTACAAATTCAAATATTTCAATGTTGATTTTGTTGAAATTTCAAACCCAAGTGTCAAATTTTATTATGAAAACATATTATTTAAATAATTACATTGTAAGATATTTTATTGACGCAAATAAAACCTTTTCGTTTTTTTATTTATTAAACATTAGTAGTTTAGGACAGCGTAAAATTAAAATTACTTCAACGTTGAATCAAAAATGATTTCAATTTTAAATTAAAGTGGAACAACTTTAATTTTAAAATTACCATATTTTTGATCGTTTTAACAAATAAACGTGAAAATATTTAAAATAATAAGTAAAAAACATTTTTTTTTCTATTTCGTCACTGTTTTTTATTTATTTTAAAGTTGTTTGTGCTTGATTTGAATATTTTTTTTTTTCTTACAATAAGTGTCAAAAAATTTAAATATGATATTGGTAAAAAAAAACATTAGCTGCTGGTACGAAGCACTACAACGTTTATCGCTTGGCTGTTATCTCGTCAGGAAATTCGGAAATTAAGAAAGTTAAAAAATCGGGACACCCTAGGTAAACACTTTTAAAATTATTTAGAACACACCTCATTTATTCATTAACGTCACAACAACGAAAAAACTATTATAATTACGATGTGCAAAATGAAGAAAAATAGAATTTCATTGAAGCAATTAGACAAAAAGAACAAGTATTTTGCGTGCTAATAAAAGAAGAGTGCAGAGTTTCTTAATAATAAAAATTTTGCGAAATCAATGGATTGAAAAAAGTTGGATGTTGTCAAATTTTCGCTACAAATTAATTGATGTTTCGAAACATTTTTTTTTTCACCGGTGAACAACTTATGGGCCTTTAGTATCTAAAAATGAGTGAGCTAAAATTTGGGGACAATCGGCTAAAAATAACTCGTGCCGAAAATGGATTGAAGTGTTGGGACACTCTTATATGAAAGAAAAAAACCCTTTTTTTTTGTTTTTGGAGAGATATTTGTTATTTGGTATTTGTAATTTTTTTTAATTTTTTTTTAACTGTCCTCCTAGATTTCCAGATTTGACCACTTTGGACTTAATTTTGTGGGGTTATTTAAAAAGAAAAATATACTCATACAATCATCAGGCCAATGAGGTAAAAGTAATATAAATGCTTAAAACATTTTGCAGTGGCAAATAGAGACGGCCATTTAGTCCAAAATAAAAATATGTGTCTCACATATGAAAATTGGTTGATTTTTTTTCAAATTATTAAAAAAAAAATTATGTATGGGTCCAGTTACTTTTTCAAAATCCAGCTGAAAATTTTCCATTATCCAGTTATTTGACTTCTAGTATCTGGCAACCCTATTTCAAGTATACCGATCGACTCAGAATTACTTTTTGAGTCTATTTAGCGATGTCCGTCCGTCTGTCCATCTATCGGTTTAAGCACAATACAGGTCGCAATTTTCAATCAATTGACTTGAAATTTGAAACTTAAGCAACTTTTGGCCCAAGGACGAAGCCTATTGAAATTGGAGAAAATCGATCCATGTTAAGACCTAGCCCCCATACAAACGCCCCCTGTGGATTCGGTTTAAATGACTCTAATAACCGTATTATAGTAGATATCGCTTTGAAATTTAGTATGTTATCAAATTTTGTATTCACAAATCATCATTCCAAATTTCAAAGGAATCGGGTCAGTCCTTCTGGTAGTCCCCATACAAACCACCCTCCCGATATTCACATAATTCTCTCAAAATTCATAAAAATATAAATATTTGATAAAAATTTTATTTTTAGGTGTTAAACGTGTACTTTAGTAACCTAATCAAATCGGAATATAATTGGACTATTTTTGGACTTAGTCCCCCATACAAAAATTTCGACCGATATTCAGGTTAATCGGTCTATTGACAAAAAAAATAAACCATTTCCACTAAAATTTGATCTCTGTGTGTTTTCTACACTAAATAAAGATCTAACAAAAGACAGATCCAATCGGTCCATGTTTGGACTTGGGACCAATATCTTTAAGCATCACTGCAGGAAAAGTGTGTCTCTTCATCCGAAATCACCTATCCCGTGGCTGGTGAAAACGGGGCACATCACTAAAATACCTATCACGTGACAGATGATAATTGGACTTATCACTAAACTGTCTTCAAAAAAACTTATTTCGTGACCAAAGACAATATCGCTCCTTTACTTGTATAGTGTCACAACTCAAAATATTTGATTTTGCAGAAAACACGTTTAAAGTTTACTATTGAAACTGTTTTTTAATTGAAAAAGGCCAGTACATAGAAAATGTAATAATGGCGTGTACTCTTCTCAAACGGTGAGTTTAAGAGATAATAATACGAATTTTTGACACAATATAAAGCACTATATAACGAATAATTCTGCATCATTAACTTTTTTGCATTTTGGAAAATTAAGTATTTTAAAGAAGAAAAAAAATTTTAAAAATTTTCCAAGTTTCGAAAATTTTTAAGTCCCGTTCATTATACCCTACACTACACAGTGGTACAGGGTATAATGAGTTTGTGCTGATGTTTGTAACTACCATAAATATTGGTCCTAGACCTACCTTCAAGTATACCGATCGACTCAGAATTACTTTTTGAGTCGATCAATTGACTTGAAATTTAAAACTTAAGCATCTTTTGGCCCAAGGACGAAGCCTATTGAAATTGGAAAATCGGTCCACGTTAAGACCTAGCCCACATACAAACGCCTCATTTGAATTTGGTTTGAATTATTCAAAAGATCGTATTAAAATAGGTATCGTTTTGAAGTTTGGCAGGTATTCTTATTTTATATGTACAAATCATTATTCCAAATTTTGAAGGAATCGGATAAGTCCTTATTGTAGTCCCTATACAAACCACCCTCCCGAATTTTTTTTCTTTTAGGAGTTTTTTTTTTTTTAATTTTTAAGTTCCGAAAAATGATGCGTTCCTAAGGGACATGTCCAGTGACATGTCACTAGTGATATGTATATCTGGGGCTGAAACATTCCCTAACAAAATGATAGTTACATATATTTATATGAAAGGTGTCGACTTTGTGATAGGTGTTTTCGGTCCTGGTAATAGGTCACGTGATGGACCTATCAGTTTTTCTGCAGGGATATTTAAGTTTTTTTTCCCCCATTTTCAATCATAACTTCTGATCTACTTAACTGATTGCACTTAGACTTAAACTAGTTAGAAACACTGATTTCTTTAAATAATATATTAATTTTAGTCAACCATTTTAGAATAGTATTCAATAATCAATTATATTTTCAAAAATTACGACGTTACAAAAAAAAATTACATACATATTTCTAATTTTTACGTAAAACAATTATATATTCACTAAATTTCTGCTTTTAATTACACACCACAAATGTGATGTTGAAAGAAATTTGCATTCGTTGAAAAATAATTTAAAAAACTTTTCACATGGTGAAAACTTGATGATGGAAATAACAATTAAGACTTACCTCTTTCTCTTTTTCTTCATTATCATTGGCAGAATCTTGTTTTTCTGGATCTAATTCCTAAAAATATAGAAAACGAAAAACTCAAGATGTTAATATAGTAAAATAAAAATAAATAAAAAGTTCAAAAGATTTACAAATCATAAAATTAATACTAGAAAATATATATCAAAGTCAAGGTCAAGTACCAACTAATAAACATTTGTTCATGGATTTTTCTGGCAATAAAAAATGTTGAATTATAGGGGTATTCATGAGAGTATTAGTGGAAATAATTTGTTTTTCTTAAATTTAATAAAACTACACCATTTACAGATAAAATTCGAAAAATATCAATTGTAATTCAAAGATTCTAATCTTTTTGTAATTGGAAGATTCTAATTCAAATTTCTAATTCGCATTGCAAATAAAAACTTCGAATTACAAGTAGAATCTTCGGACAACAATGTAGAAAAGTTTAGTTCATGAAAGAAATAGTTCAATTTAACTATTCATTACTATTAAGAGATCCATTAAAAAACAAGATGTCATTTGAAATTCCTAAATTCATTGTATGTTAGTCTTCTGCGGTCTCTGGACCGCATTTGTTTGTTATTGCAGTATTTTGGTGTATCTGTTATTGGATAACCAAATCTCAACAGTTTCAATATAACCAAGTTAATTAATTTAGGAATTTCGATTTTTCTTAAAATAAAATTAAATAATATTTTCAAAATTTCAAATTAATAAAAACTTAAACAATAAAAACCAGAGACCAAATATAACAGTTATATGTGTATTTTTGTTTTAAAAAAATCATGAAACGAATGTTGTCCAAACTTAGTATTTTATATATGAAAAGGCTTCTAGAGATGTCCCGTGTTAAAATTTGCAACAACATTTATTTTTTTTGATTTTTTCAATAACAGTAAAAAATAACAGTTATTAAAAACTTTTTGTTCAAACAATCTAAAATAACTTTTATTTTATATTTATTTGAGTTAATAACTGTTATAACAGTTATGTTTAAAAAAATCAATCAAAGTTTATATCTTTAAATCAATGATTGAAGTATTAAATATTAATAGGATTCTTCTGCATACATTTATTGTTGTTTTAATTTAATAACTCGAGTTTTTTAAGGCTAAAAGAGTTTTTAATAACAGTTATAAAAAATAAAAGTTTTTTATTTCTGTTATTTTGAACAGATATTTATATAAATCATTTCAAACTGTTATTTTTAATTTTTATTTGAAAAAATATTTTCGAACAGTTTTATTTGACTTTTTTCAATAAATCTCATAACAGTTATGGTCTCTGATAAAAACTCTTTAACTTACATCCATATCGATATGTACACCAGTTGAACGACGTTTCGGTTTCCTTCTTCGTTGAATAACAGCTTGTGTACGATTATCATTTTCTTTATCATTATCTGAAAAATTAAAAAAACAAAAAAACAATTAATTGAAGGAACATTTCAAAGATCCTTTCAAAAATTTACCTTTATCATCATTATTGCTAAGATTTGTTGTTGTTGTTGAGGTGTTTGCAGCACTCAAAGTGCTAATAGCTGTGGATTGTGTATCGGGTTGCAAAGAGCGACGTGATGAATATGAACCAATTCCACTACTGCTGGAACTATTTTCATTTAATTTATCATCATTATTGTGCTGGCTGCTGGAACTAGTGGTAGAATTGTTTGAACTAGTAGTAGTACTATTATTGCTTAAAATACTAGTCGGTGGTGCCGAAACTGGTCGACCAATTGAATTCAATGATTGATTGGAAGAAGAAACTGTAAATAAGCGAAATAGGATTAGAAAAGTAGAATTTATTAGTTTCCTAAATAAAAAATTAAACTATTTAACAATATAACGAAATATTCTTAAACCCTCCCTTTCGTCACACTTTGAAATGTCGGTCAAGAACCCATCCATTTATTTCATGGAATTTTACGTTTCTATTTCTTATTTTAAGCATCATAAGATCGACTCAAACTCGTTCAAAGATCAAAAATAAATGGGGCATTCCATGCCAAATCGGATACTTTGAAATTTTTTTGTACACTCCAACTACAGTAAGGGGGTATACTCACTTTGTCATTCCGTTTGTAACGCACCGAAATATCCTTCGGGGACCCCATAAAGTACATATATTATTGATCCATGATCGATTCTTAGACCTTCAATGAATGTCCGTATTTTCCTCCGTCCGTCAGTCTGTCTGTAGATAACACGATGCAGTCCAAAATAATAAAACTAGACACCTAAAGTGTTGCACAAATATGTCTCATGGTCATAGGCAATTTGAGTTTTTAAATGGGCGAATTTGTACCAAGGGGAACTTTTCCCTTGTAGAACTAAATCAAACTCCGAAAAACGCCACTTTACATGTTTATTTTTTTTTTTTTTTTGGATTTTGATGTGGCACTAAACCTATAGATTTCAAGTCTATAGTTTTGTTTAGGCCTGTTGGACCAGCTCAATGGCTGACATAACCAGGTTATTCAAAAAAAATACGTCCAATCGTATTTTGTTAATATGTATGTATGTATATATTTAAAAGTTGGCATACGTGCAAAATGCAACACCAGGTTAAAGTGACGATAGATTAGCAACCACGAAGAATAACGGGATATCCCGTTATTGATGATGACGCCACGCTAAAGCCTATACACTCAAGTTGGCTTTGCACACAAGAAAACGACCATTGCCTTTGCAATGGAGGCAGTGAAACAATGCTCCCAAGTGCCGATAGACATATAATCAGACCACAAGTGTCCGACGCAATGCCGAGTGAACCAGCAGGCTCAACAAAAAAACACGCGGTACAGTTTTGTCTTTAACTTTAATCAACTACAACGCCGCAGCTTACACGTCCTTAATCATTGACTGACCGATTACAACTGTGTTTATTTTTTTATTTTTGTTAAACAAATGAATCTTTTTTGTGTAAGAAAAGTTCAAAGTCCTGCATTTGGACCAGACATGTGCACGGATATATTCGTTTCTTCGCTTACACCGAATCATTCGCTTAAGAGTACACCACATTTAGAGTACAGTGTTTGCGAATTAGAATGATTAGAATGATGAGTAACAACAAAATGAAAATGTTTATTGTTTGAACGTTTAAAATGTAAAAAACATTCGTTTCTAGAATGACAAACATAGTAGCGATTCTTAAAATTACACCGTGTTTTAAAGATTATAGAACAATAACATCGATTGAAAGGCTTCATCGTTTCTCCGTTTTGCTTTATCTTGCTTAGTTTTTAGAAATTAAAAAAAAAAATTGTCAAAAAATTCGCTTTAGAGCACAGTATTTTAGAATATTTACGTATAATTCTAAAATACTGTACTCGTTTTTATACCCCCAACCGCAGTGTGGGGGTATACTTACTTTATCATTCCGTGTGTAACGCATCGAAATATCGGTCTAGGACCCTATAAAGTATATATTTTATTGATCAGTGATCAATTCTAGGACATTCTAGCAATGTCCGTCCGTCCGTCTTTCCGTCTGCAGAGGACACAATACAGTCCAAAAAAAAGAGTTAGACATCCGAAGTTTGGCACGAATATGTCTCATATTTTCTTAGACAGGTTAAGTTCGGAAATGGGCTAAACCAACCTAAGAAAAACCGAATTTTTCAGGGTTTTTTGTACTTTTCTTAAGCAAATTCAACATTCTTATGTCAAAAGAAAGTGCCCCCAACGTCGCTCACCAATAAAAAAAATTATATTTTAACTGGCAAAATTATGTTTTAGCTGGAAACTGGACCAGACCCAAAATAACTGAAAAATCCAGGCCATTCCAGGCCGTCTGGCAACCCTACTCTCACTTGTTTTTTTTTTTTTTCTTT
The DNA here is from genome assembly GCA_963921195.1 of Pegoplata infirma. Taxonomy (NCBI): domain Eukaryota; kingdom Metazoa; phylum Arthropoda; class Insecta; order Diptera; family Anthomyiidae; genus Pegoplata; species Pegoplata infirma. The sequence goes on from OY992539.1 coordinate 105,469,388, forward strand.
TCATTGCAAGCATAGAATACATAATTCATTCGTTTCAAACTGAAAGAATCGAATGATGTTTTCCATTCTGAATTTTTAGAATGATTCCAATTCTGTTGAACCTAAGGGCAGATCTTGTTTTCCGAAACATTGACTTGGGGGCCCCCGTAGGCTAGTTGGTAGCGTGGGGGTCGCGGGTTCGATTCCCACCAGAACCCTTGCTTTTTTCGCTACAACGAGACGACGCACTGTGGTCAATATTTTGAGATAGCGGCCAAAACTCCTTTTGGTTTTTGTTCTCCGATTTTAAAGTTATTAGACTCATATGAAAGTAGACAGTAGTAAACCTCGGTAGCCAAAAAATTTGAACTCTATTTCAACTATTTCACTGAGAACAGGGTGGTCCAAAATGGGCTTTTTCAGAATTTAGTAAATTTATGATATTTTTAGTTAATTTTTAAAGTTTAAATGCCCGAGTAAAAATAATTATATATAATCATATATAATTATATATAATTATATATGTTTATATATAGGGCAATATATAATTACATATAAACTTATGTTCATCAAAAATTCTCATTTGGCATTATATATAATTATATCTTATTATATATAGCCTTATATATAATTATATCTGCTATATATAATTATATCTGTTCATATATAATGGTAAAATAAAAGATTCTGAATGTACTAATTCGAAAATTCACGCTAATAAAAGATTTTCGAACAAAAAAGTTAAGCTTTTAAAATATATGAAACAAAGATTTTTCTTAAATTGGAAGAACGAAATCGTTTTAAATTGAATATGTATTCTACGAAATACAATATTATTACCACAGAATGCATAGTATATAATTGTATCTCCAAATAGAAAATAAAATTCGCGAATAAAAGTTCGTTATATTAAAGATGCTTTTATCGAATAAGTGTCTTATTACTTAATATCATACCATTCATACAAAAACCTATTTACGTGGTCAGTGGCCAAAAGATGCATTTATTTTTTTATATCAATAATTTCCACGATTTATGTAAACTTGACTTAATAATGTCACGACGTAATGATTTGAAAGTACATATCGTCATTCAAAATCATTAAGGCCGTTACAAATAATGTATGTATTGATTTTGATGCCCATAACATCTCAAAATTTTGTTGATGCATCTAAAAAATAATTCATGTATTAAAAATGTTAACAAAAAATTGCATTTTGCCACATTTGCTAAAGAAATTAAATTGTTTTAAAATTTGAAAAACTTCAAAGTTTGAAATATTTCAAAATTTGAAATTTCAAATTGTTTTTATTTTTCTTTTGTCACAAAATTTTTTGAAAAAATATTTACACAAACTCATTTATTTGAAGAAGACCTCCCTCAATTTACCGAATATTACAAGCAGAATTTTAAAATTGCATAAAGGTATGTAAGTACACATTTTATATTATACAATTCCACACATTTACGTTTTTCTTTTCATTTTCAGAAAATTTCCTGTGGTCAATTTGAGTCACGTGATTGACGCCTAATCACGTGAATCGCGCGTGATTTAAAAAAATATATATATTTTTGCAAAAAAAAAATTAATGAGTTATTGTAACTCATGAAAATAAATATTTATTTACAATTTAGGCTGTAAAATTAAGCCTTATTCGCATAAAACAAATATAACAAATTTTTGTTATATTTGTGAATCACGCGTGAAACACGTGAGTGAGCAGAATCACGCGACCCATGCCCATCTCTAGTTTGAATTGGTTGTGAAAAATGTAATATGTATGTGATGTTTTTTTAATTATCAAGTAAAGTTAACTGTTTATTCCGTGAAATTGGATGTTATTTTACTAAAATTTATTTTTGTTTTCTTAAATAAATTCATTAAACTAAATTATCCCATTTTTATTTAAAATAGAGCAACAAAAAATAACGGCATTCTTTTGTTTAATAATAATACAAAAAAAAATAATTCGAAAATTTGAAAGGAATATCGCGGAAAAATTATATAAAAAAGATATAATTATATATAGTTATATATAATTAGATATACCCAATTTTTGGATATAATTATATATAATCAGTAGGGTGGTTTTTTATTTTATTTTTTTTGGAATTTCGAGGAGCGCGCAGCGGATTTTTGTTTCATTTGATGTTAAAATAATTGTGTAAAAATTTGAGCTAAATCGGATAAAATGAACCCGAGGCGCAAGGAGGTCAAAGTTTCGAGAAAAAGCCAAAATGGCCAAATTTTGAAAAAACTTTAAAAAATGTAAATTTTGTAGAAATAAAAAAAATAAAATATTTTTTATTTAACTTTCTTGCAATAATACTCAGAAAAAATTATCTTTACTTTTTATGACGGCAGTAACACTTTCAAACATGAAATACAAAAATTACCATGCATTTTGGGGGGTACCTGATATGAGTGTTTTCGATTTTTTGAAAATTTTATTAAACAAAAAAATTAAATCTTACTATTCTATAGCAATGGATTATTAAATACATCCTAAGGCTTAAATATTTAAAAAATTGGGGATATCCATCGACTCAATTTTTTTTTGGAGTCATTTGACTCCTTGAAATCCGCAAAACTCAAATGACTCCAAAAAAAAATCGAGTCGATGGATATCCCCAATTTTTTAAATATTTAAGCCTTAGGATGTATTTAATAATCCATTGCTATAAAATAGTAAGATTTAATTTTTTTGTTTAATAAAATTTTCAAAAAATCGAAAACACTGATTTCAGGTACCCCCCAAAATGCATGGTAATTTTTGTATTTCATGTTTGAAAGTGATACTGCCGTCATAAAAAGTAAAGATAATTTTTTCTGAGTATTATTGCAAGAAAGTTAAATAAAAAATATTTTGTTTTTTTTTATTTCAACAAAATTTACATTTTTTTAAGTTTTTTAAAAATTTGGCCATTTTGGCTTTTTCTCGAAACTTTGACCTTCTTGCGCCTCGGGTTAATTTTATCCGATTTAGCTCAAATTTTTACACAATTATTTTAACATCAAATGTCACAAAAATCCGCTGCGCGCTCCTCGAAATTCCAAAAAAAATAAAATAAAAAACCACCCTAATAATCAGATATAGTTATATATAATTAGATATATTTATATATAATTATATCCACCATTTTTTGGATATAATTATATATAATTATATATAGGGCTATATCTATATATATAAAAGAGTGTGGTGACTGACCGACTGACTGACTGACTGATTGGCAATAATCATCGCCCAGCCCAAACCGCTGAAGCTAGAGACTTGAAATTTGGAATGTAGGTTCGGCTCCCGACAAAACCACCCACTAAGAAGGGATTTTTGGAAATTCTGATTTTAAGGGGGGCAAAAGGGGGAAAATAGGGCCCTTTGGGGGATTTTGTATCTTTTGAACTAATAGTCCTAGAAACTTCAAATTTGAACTCTAGGATCCTCTCGCGGAAATAAAATTTCGAAAAAAATATTTTTGGAAAATTCCGCCTCCAAGGGGGGGAAAAAGGGGAAAATAGGGCAAATTGGTACATTTTTTATATTCTAAACAAATGGTCCCAGAAACTTGAAATTTTAAGTCTAGGACCCTCTCGCGGAAATAACATTTTGGAAAAAGTAATATTTTGAAAATTCCGTTTCTAAGGAGGGGGGAGGGGGAAAATAGGGCAAGTTGGTACATTTTGTATCTTCTGAACTAATGGTCCTACAATCTTGAAATTTTGAATATAGGATACTCTCGCGGAAATAACATTATGAAAAAAGAACTTTTTTGAAAATTCCGGTTTTAAGGGGGACAAAAAGGGGGAAAATAGGTCAATTTAGTGAATTTTGAACAAATGGTCCTAGAAACTAGATATTTGAACTATAGTATCCTCTCGGGGAAAAAACATTTTTTACTAAAATTTTTTCACTCAAAATTTTTTTTCACTAAAAATTTTTTTTTGACTCAAAATTTTTTTTTTACAAATTTTTTTTTTTTTTACAATTTTTTTTTTTTTTAAATTTTTTTTCACTCTAATTTTTTTTTACTCAAATTTTTTTTTTCACTCAAAATTTTTTTTACTCAAAATTTTTTTTCACTCAAAAATTTTTTTTTACTCAAAATTTTTTTTCACTCAAAAATTTTTTTTTCACTCAAATTTTTTTTTCACTCAAAATTTTTTTTCACTCAAAATTTTTTTTTTTTACAAATTTTTTTTACATTTTGTATCTTCTGAACTAATGGTCCTACAATCTTGAAATTTTGAATAAAGGATACTCTCGCGGAAATAACATTTTGAAAAAAGTACTTTTTTGAAAATTCCGGTTTTGGGACAAAAAGGGGGAAAATATGGCAATTTGGTGAATTTTGAACTAATGGTCCTAGAAACAAGATATTTGAACTATAGTATCCTCTCGGGGAAAAAACAATTTTTTACTAAAATTTTTTCACTCAAAATTTTTTTTCACTCAAAATTTTTTTTTTGACTCAAAAATTTTTTTTTTACAAATTTTTTTTTACAAATTTTTTTTCACTCAAATTTTTTTTTTTACAAAAAATTTTTTTTCAATAAAAATTTTTTTTTTACTCAAAATTTTTTCACTCAAAAATTTTTTTTTACTCAAAATTTTTTTTCACTCAAATTTTTTTTTTTACAAATTTTTTTTCACTCAAAATTTTTTTTCACTCAAAAAATTTTTTTTTGGGGGGGAATAGGACGATTTTGAACATTTTCTATATTGTGAACTAATGGTCCCAGAAACCTGAAATTTGGACTATAGGATCCTCTCGCGGAAATAATATTCTCAAGAAAGTACTTTTTTAAAAAGGCACTTCTAAGAAGGGGAAAAGGGGGAAAATTGGGAAATTTGGTACATTTTCATTTCTCTGACCTAATGGTTCTAGAAACTTAAAGTTTGGACTATAAGATCCTCTCGCGGAAAAAACATTCCGAAACAAAGTTTTTTTTTTCAATCCCGCTTCTAGGGTGGTAAAAAGGGGGATAATAGGACAATTTGGTACACTTTGAATGTTCTGGACTAATTTTCCCAGAAACTTAAAAATTTTGACTATGGGATCCTTCGCGGAAATAACATTGTGAAGAAAGTTCTTTTTGAAAATTTCGCTTCTAAGGGGGAAAAAGGGGAAAGTAGGGTAATTTTGTGTCTGCTGAACTAATGGTCGTAGATCCTTGAAATTTGGGCTGTACGATCCTCTCGCGGAAATAACTTTCTGAAAGAAGTACTTTTTGAAAATTCCGGTTTGTATCTGCTAAACAAATAGGACTGCACGATCCTCTCGCGTGGACTGCACGATCCTCTCGCGGAAATAACATTCTGAAAAAAGTACTTTTTTGAAAATTCCGCTTTAAAGGGGAAAAAAGAGGAAGGTAGGGCAATTTTGTATATGCTGAAAATATGGTCCTAGATACTTGAAATTTGGAGTGAACGAACCTCTCGCTGAAATAACATTCTAAAGGAAGTACTTTTTCAAAATTCTGGGGGGAAATCGGTAAAGTAGGGCAATTTTGAATCTGCTGAACTAATGGTTCTTAATACTTGAAATTTAAACTGTACGATCCTTTCGCGAAAATAACATTCTTAAAGTAGAACTTTTCAAAAAATCCGCTTCTACGGGGAAAAAGGTGGAAAGTAGGGTAATTTTGTATCTGCTGAACTAATGGTCCTAGATACTTGAAATTTGAACTGTACAATCCTCTCGCGGAAATTATATTCTAAAGGAAGTACTTTTTGAAAATTCCGGGGGAAAAAGGGGGTGAATGGGGTAATTTTGAATCTGCTGCACTCATGGTCCTAGATACTTGAAATTTCAACCGTACGATCCTCTCGCGGAAATAACATTGTTACAGAAAAACTTTTTTAAAAATTACGCTTCTACGGGGAAAAAGGGGGAAAGTAGGGCAATTTTGTATCGGCTGAACTAATGGTCCTAGATACTTATAATTTTAAATGAACAATCCTATCACGAAAATAACATTCTAAAAGAAGTACATTTTTGAAAATTCGTTTTTAAAGGGGGAAAAATGGGGAAAGAAGGGCAATTTCGTATCTGCTAAACGAATGGTCCCAAAAACTTGAAATTTAAACTCTACTCTCGCGGAAAAAACATTTTGTAAAAAGTAATATTTTGAAAAATCCTTTTATAAGGGTGGGGGTGGTGGGAAGAAGGGGTTTAATAATGCAATTTTGTATCTTCTGAACAAACTTGAAGTTTTGAATCTGGATGCTCTTGCGGCAATTATTTTTTGAAAAATATATTTTTTTAAAATTTTGGTTTTAAGGAGGCCCAAAAGGGGGAAAATAGGGCAATTTGCTAAACTTTAAATTAATGGTTTTAGAAACATGACATTGGGAATATAGGATCATCTCGCGGCAATAACATTCTAAAAGAAGTAATTTTTTGAAAATTTCGCATTTAAGGGAAAGAAAGGGGGAAAGTAGTGCAATTTTGTATATGCTAAAGTAATGGTCCTAGATACTTGAAAATTGGAATGTACGATTCTTCCGCGGAAATAACATTCGGAAAGGAATACTTTTTTTAAAAATTCCTCTTTTAAGGGGAAAAAGAGGGGAAAATAGAGCAATTTTGAATGTGCTGAACTAAGGGTCCTGATACTTGAAAATTGGACTGTACGATCCTCCCGCGGAAATAACATTCGGAAAGAAATACTTTTTTAAAAATTCTTCTTTAAAAATTCTTCTTTCTGTGTCTGCTGAAAAAATAGTCCTAGATATTAAAAAATTGGACTGCACAATCCTCTCGCGGAAATAAAATTCGAATGAAGGACTTTTTGGAAAATTCCGCCTCTAAGAGGGAAAAGGGGGAAAGTAGGCAATTTTGTATCTGCTGAACTAATGGTCCGGGAGACTTGAAATTTGGACTGTACGATCTTTTCGCGAAAATAACATTCTGAAAGAAGTACTTTTTTAAATATTCCGATTTTGAGTGGGAAAAAGGGGGAAAGTAGGGCAATTTTGTATCTGCTGAAATAATGGTCCTATATCTTGATATTTGGACTGTACGATCCTCTCGCGGAAATAAAATTTTCAAGGAAGTACTTTTTTGAAAACTCTACTTTTAAGAGAGAAAAAAGGGGAAGGTAGGGCAATTTTGTATCTGCTGAACTAATGGTCCTCGATACTTAAAATTTAACTGTACGATCCTCTCGCGGATATAACATTCTAAAAGAAGTAATTTTTTTAAATTCTGCTTCCACGGGGGGAAAAGGGAGAAAGTAGGGCAATTTTCAATCTGCTTAACTAATAGTCCTACATACTTGAAGTTTGGACTGTACGATCCTCTCGCGAAAAGAACATTCTAGAAGAAGTACTTTTTTGAAAGTTCTCCTTCTAAGGGGGGAAAAGGGGGAAAGTAGGGCAATTCTGTATCTTCTGAACTAATGATCCTAGATACTTAAAATTTGAACTGTACGATCCTCTTGCGGAAAAATTACTTATTGTGGAAAGTTCCGCTTCTAAGGGGAAAAAGGCGGAAAGTAGGGCAATTTTGTATCTGCTGAACTAATGGTCCTAGATACTTGAAGTTTAGACTGCATGATCCTCTCTCTTGGAATTAACATTCTGAAAGAAGTTCTTTTTTTGAAAATTCCGATTTCAAGGGGGAAAACGGGGAAGGTAGGGCAATTTTGTATCTGCTGAACTAATGGTTCTAGATACTTGAAATTTGGCTAAACGATCCTCTCGCGGAAATAACATTCTTAAGAAAGTACTTTTCAAAATTCTGGGGGAAAAAGGGGGAAAGAAGGGCAATTTTGAATCTGCTGAACTAATGGTCCTAGATTCTTGAAATTTGAACTGAACGATCCTTTCGCAAAAATAACATACTTAAAGAACTTTTTTAAAAATTCCACTTCTAAGGGGGGAAAAGTAGGGCCCTTTGGGGGATTTTGTATCTTTTGAACTAATAGTTTTAGAAACTTGAATTTGGACTCTATAATCCTCTCGCGAAAAAAGAAAATAAAAAAATATTTTTTTGAAAATTCCGCCTCCAAGGTGGGGAAAATGGAGCAAATTGGTACATTTTTTATCTTCTGGACAAATGGTCCCAGAAACTTGAAATTTGGACTCTAGGATCCTCTCGCAGAATTAACATGCGGAAAACAAAATTTTTTGAAAATTCCGCCTCCAAGGGTGGGAAAATTGGGAAAATCGGTGAATTTTTTATCTTCTGAACAAATGGTCCCAGAAATGTGAAGTTTAGTCTTTAGGATCCTCTCGCGGAAACAACATTCCGAAAAAAATATTGTTTGAAAAATTCCTCCTCCAAGGTGGGAAAGGGGGGGGAAATAGGGAAAATCGGTACATTATTTATCTTTTAAACAAATGGTTCCAGAAACTTGAAATTTGAACTCTAGGATCATCTCGCAAAAAAAAACATCTTGAAAAAAGTAGAAGGGGGAAAATAGGGCAATTTTGTATCTTCTGAACTAAAACTTTAAGTTTTGATCCTCTCGCGGAAATAATTTTTTGAAAAATACACTTTTTGAAAATTTTTGTTTTAAGGAGGGCCAAGAGGGGCAAAATAGGCAATTTGGTAAATTTTAAACTAATGGTCTTAAAAACATGACATTTGCAATATAGGATCATCTCGCGGAATAACATATTGAAAGAAGTACTTTTTTGAAAATTACTTTTTAAAGGGGAAAAGAAGGGCAATTTTGTATCTGCTGAACTAATGGTCCTAGATATTGAAGTTTGGACTGTACGATCCTCTCGCGGAAATAACATTCTGGAAGAAGTACTTTTTTGGAAAAATCTGCTTCTATAGGGGGAAAAAGAGGGAAAGTAGGGAAATTTGAAATTTGAATCCTCTTGCGGAAACAACATTCTAATGGAAGTACTTTTTTGAAAATTTCGCTTCTACGGGAAAAAAAGGGGAAATTAGGGCAATTTTGTATCGGCTGAACTAAAGGTCCTAGATACTTGAAATTTGGAGTGTACGATCCTCTCACGGAAAAAACATTCTGAAAGAAGTACTTTTTTAAAAATTTTGTTTTATAGGTGGAAAAGGGGGAAAAGTAGGGCAATTTTATATCTGCTGAACTAATGGTCCTAGATACTTGAATTTTGAACTGTTTTGTATCTGCTAAACTAATGGTTCTAGATACTTGAAGTTTGGACTGTACGATCCTCTAGCGGAAATAACATTCTGGAAGAAGCACTTTATTAGTAAATTCTGCTTCTAAGGGGGAAAATGGGGAAAGTAGGGCAATTTTGTAACTTCTGAATTAATGGTCCTAAATACTTGAAATTTGGACTGTACGATCCTTTCGCGGAAATAACATTCCGAAATAAGTACTTTTATGAAAATTCTGCTTCTAATGGGGAAAAATGGAGAATGTAGTGATACTTAAAATTGGTACTTTACGATCCACTCACGGAAATTACATTCTGGGAAAATAATTTTTTGAATTTTCGCTTCAATTTGGTACATATTGTTCCTTATGCACTAATGTTCCTTGAAACTTAAAGTTTGAACTATGTGATCGTTTCGCCAAAATAAAATTTTTTGCAACTTTTAATCTACTCAAAATATAATATTTTAAAGGTCGAAACTAACAATTTTTATGTTTAATTAAAAATTAATAAGAATTTGAAGTAATAAAGTTGTTTCTTAACAGCTAACCGGTAACGAAGTACCGGGCGAGTTAGCTAGTATAATTATATATAGCCCTATATATAATTATATATTGCCCTATATCAATTTTTTTTACTCGGGTGATCATAACTTTTTTGTTTTTCAAGATTTTTGGACGAAATAAATTTAAGCTCTACTGTTTTCAGAACAATTTAAATATTTTTTTTAAAAAAGGTCAAATTTCTCGGAAATTTCTTACTTCATAGAGCACAACTCCTGTGAGTCAAGCTGAGTCAAAACACAAATTTACTATTTTGTAGTCCTAACTCTCCCCTACATTCCTATATGTACATGTCCATGCATCGGAACTGCACTTTTTGAGCTACAGCAATTTTTCTGACCCAAGGTAAGATATTCGGTACAAATGCACGTCATATTTTTTGAGAAGTTATTTGTATGTGAAAGTGGCTATTATGCATATATTTTGATGAAATTTTGTACAAGAGTTCTTATTGACCCAAAAAATAATTCTGTTGAAATTAGGAGAAGTTGGCCCATATTTGGACCTAGTCCACATAGAAGGGGGTATCAAAATTTTGACAAAAATGACAATAGAACTCTCAAATTATGTGGTATCTGGCAATTCATTTGGAAAAGGTAAAAAATGATTTTATTGTCATCTAATATTACATAACTTAAATACCTGAAAATTGCAAATAAATTTAAAACCAATGGAAATAACTGGTAAAACCAAGTACCTGTTATATTATGTTTCAAAGAGGTAAAAAATATCATGTTGAAACTTCGAGCAATAGTATATTAATCCATGCATTCATTTTTTTCTTCATTATTGTTTAAACAATGGCTAGATTCAGTTATAGTGTTCTATCTGATATATATTTTGAACGGAAAGATGAAAACGACATTATTTTACATATAATGAATAATCCATTCTTCAAAATATGCGACAAACAAGAAATTAAAATTCATAACTTAAAAACAAAAAACTTTTTAAATACTTTAAGAAAACGGTACAATCAATGTTCCAGAAACAAGAAATTGTTTTACTCACGCAACCAAGAAATAAACTTATTTTTAAAAAGCCATCAGTAACTACCACGGAAACTGGAAAGGGTGGTCGACCAGCAAAGCCAATTGATAATTGTAGTGAAAGATCACGAAGACGCAAGCTAAAACATTTCAATGAAGAAGTTTCTTGTAGCATCATAAAGGATTCATTTCTGCATCAAATTCAACCATCTAAAACTAAAAAACAAGTAAAAAAGTTAAATTCGGCCTTGCCGAATGTAGTGATACCCTCCACAATTTCAAAAAGATTATTGCAAAAAACTTTATTTAAAAGGAAATTACTTTTGAAAAAAAAAAAATTTTTGAAAAAAAAAATTCCGCGAAAAAAAATTTTGGTAAAAAAAAATCCGCGATTTTTCTTTTTTTTGTCAAAAAATATGTTCGTACTTGTTTAAATACCATTTGGTGTTTAATTATGTTCACATATGTCAACCAGAAGCCGAATTAAAGCATTTTGTATTTTTAGGTTATGTTGAATGTACAGAAATTTTTGAGGTGTGCTTACATTTTCGTTCATAACTTTTGAACCGCTGAACCGATATCGCTCAAATGCAATACCAAACTTCTCGGGAGAACTTCCAATAAATATGTTAAGTTTCAGTCATCTCTGTGCAATATTTTGTCCGCGAGAGCATTTTCCACAGACAGACAGACAGACGGACAGACGGACAGACGGACAGACGGACAGACGGACAGACGGACATCGCTAGAATGTCTTAAAATCGATCGGGCATCATGAATATATATACTTTATGGGGTCCCAGATCGATATTTCGATGAGTTACAAACAGAATGACAAACTTATATATACCCTCTATCACTAAGTGGAGGGTATAAAAAGAGTAAAATTGCTATCATTGAAAAAATAGTGGAAGCAAGCCCCAGACGCACAAAAAGGATTTTAGAAAGTATGCCGACACCAACTGAAGAAAATAAATTTACTCCAGAAGAAGCATTTGCACTATTTTTGGATTTGAAAATGACTAAAAACCAATATACAGAATTGCGGAAGCGAACCAATGAAAAAAATTGTGGAATTTTTCCATCATATCGAGATATAGTTTCTGCCAAAAAATATTGCTTACCTTCACCAACTGCTATTAGTGTAACTTCAAGTTCAGCAGAAATAAAATTGCAGGATCTTCTTGAACACACTGCAGAATGATTATTAAAGACATTTGATGCTGACTATTTAAAGAAGTTTAAAAATTGCAGCATGACTTTAATTTCTAAATGGGGATGTGATGGGTCCTCTGGCCAGAAACAATACAAACAATGTAATGCGGAAAATTCATCAGATGCCAATTTATTCATGATTTCTTTCGTTCCATTACGTTTAACAAAAACTTATATTGGTTCAGAGCCGTCAACTAGTAGAGCTGCAGAGATAGATGTATGGAAGAATGAAATTCCCTCGTCAACAAAATTTTGTAGACCAACAAAGTTTGCTTACAAAAAAGAAACTAAAGATGTCATAACTGAAGAAGTTGGCAAAATAAGAGATGAAATTAAAGAACTTCAACCAGTGATATTTGAATTTAATGACCAATGCATCGAAGTTAACTTTAAAATGTCACTTACAATGATCGATAGAAAAGTTGCACAAGCTTTAACCGAAACAAAGTCTTCGTCAAGCTGCAATATATTCAAAAAAACATCAAGTCAATTGAGCCAACCACCAACACAAGACGATAGTTTTAATGAAGCATATGAATTTGGAATGTCACCTCTTCATGCTAGAATTCGTTTTATGGAGCATATTCTTAAATTGGGATACGATTTGGAATTTGGCCCGTTAGGCGAAACAGTGAGAAACAACAAAGAAAATTTGGAAAAAGAAAGCAAAAAAAAAGATATTCAAGAAAAATACCGTGAGATAGGCCTTATAATTGACCAGCCAAAGCAAGGAGAAGGAAATTCTAATGATGGAAACACAGCAAGGAGATTTTTTTCCGATCCAGAAACTGCAGCTTCTATAACTGGAGTAGATTATGATTTAATACGACGATTCCAAATCATATTAGAAGTTATAGCATGTAGCAAAAAGATAGATGCAAAAAAATTTGGTCAGTATGCTAATGAGACAGCAACCCTTTATAACCAAAAATGTTCTTGGAGACATATGCCAACCACAGTTCACAAAATTTTGTTCCATGGGGAACAAATAATTCAGCACAATATGCTTCCAATTGGAGATCTCTCAGAAGAAGCGCAAGAAAACAGGAACAAAGACTACAGATTCTTTCGCGAGCACAATACAAGAAAAATTTCCAGATATTGTACTAATGAAGATCTTATTAATATTTTGTTGCGCACATCAGACCCATATATGTCCAGTATTCGACAAAAATGTAAATCAACCTCATTAGAGTTAGATGAAGAAGCTAAACAACTACTGCAAAATGAAAATCAAAGCTATTTGGAAGAAATTTTTACTAATATTGTTTAATTAATACTAGTTTAAAGATTATAATTTGTTTCTAATTTTAGTACAAATTTTTATTAATACATTTAAATAAAATATATGTGCACTTTAAATCAATAGTAAAAGTTTACTTAAAATTTTATCGATGTTGTGTTCTGTATATATTGTAATATATCCAAATGGTATTGATATTGTTGGGAATTTCAGTGTTATTTTTCAGTTTAATCCTCACAAGAATTAGCTTTCTTCCAAAAAAAAACCAACCTTTGGACCCTGTGAATATTGAGACTAAATAAATGTCAGGGGCCAAATGTTGGCATTTTCTGACCAAAATTAAATTTAGGAATAATAAATAAGTATTGGTTGTAAAATACGATTGAAGAAAATAAGAAATTATAAAAAAAATACCTATTTAAAATGTCAAAATATTCTTTTACATGGAAACTTAACAAAAAATTAAAATGCATTTTTAACTCCACATTACTTACGTTCCTATCAGTCGATTTTTACGTTTCAACACGCAAATTGAAGCTTAAAGTCCCTCCTATTGAACAAAACAAATTGCGTAAAAAAATACCAATCCGGTCAAAAGTTATAGAGTTTTGACCGCTATCTCGCGAAATTGACCACTGTGCGACGGTCATTGTTACCAGTTCTCGGTTAGGTTGAAATTATTAAAAATGAGTTGTAAATAGAAAGAATAAATAAAAATAATTGATCATATGTTGATCACATTGACTTGAGCGCGGCTTGACTTAAACGCGGCTTGACTGAAACTGCTGACATGCCATTGGGGACATTTTGAAAAATTTAATGAAGATGTCAGCGATTGTATAAAGGGAGAGTCAGCAGTATGTCAGGGGTGATTTTTTCCCGACTGGGGAATGCCCCATATACAGTAGGGTCTACAAATTGTTAGGTTATGTTAAAATACTTACTGGTATTATTCGAACTATTTATTCTTCGCTGAGACATGGAATTAGCAGCAGCTATAACAGCCGGAGCACTGGGTATAATAGTGCTATTATTCGGTGGATATGCTCCTCCGCTGGTAGCATCTTCTAATTTAAACTAATTGTTGTAAATGAAAAAAATAAAGTTGGCGAAAGAAAAGAGCAAATATTATTAGTTTTTAAAATAAAATAATATAGTTTTTAAATAATATACGAGAGGATCCTTAATAACTTCTACACCATTTCCTATTGCATTTAAGAAATTTAAAATTGTATTTTATTTAGAAAATAGATTTGTGAAAAAAAATTGAAATGGATTTGAATAAAATTTAAATTGTTTTTCAAAATAAATTTATTGAATTTCGAACATCTAAATTGAAATTTTTAATATGTAAAGAAGATTTTAAAATTTTCCTAATTTAAATTGATTTTATCGTCTGAATATCAATTAAAACCGATATTTCTTAAATCGAAAGTAAACCGTTATTAATTTGGAATTTGTCAATACTCAATTAAAACAAATATAATTGAATGAAAAATCATATTGAATTAATTGTTTAGTTGATTCAATTAAAAAAAAAATAATTATAACAAGAAATTCAAATATTCAGTAATATATTCATTGAAAAATTAATATTTGATTAAAAAATTAATTGAATATGAATTCTTATTTAATATATCATATTGAATTATTTGTTTAATTGATTCAATTAAACAAACAATTATAACGATAAATTCGAATATTCACTAATATTTTCATTGAACCAATTAAAAAATTAATTGATTATGAATTCTTATTCAATAAAATATGAACATTATTTTGAAGTTTCTTTTTAGGGGAAATTTCATAGTATTTTAAATATTTGCTTTCGCAAATATTTAAAATACTATTTTAATTTTCTGTAATACGCTTTGGAAATGGTGTACACATTTTATTGTAAGTAACGAGTGTATAAATAAATTGTTTAATTTATGTAAATAAATGCTTTGGTTGTTGGGAATATTTTTTTTATTAAGGTTAATAAAAGTTTAAGTATTTTTATTTTTGTGGTAAATTTGCAAATTACAACTACAATTCATATTAGGAATATTATTAAGTAATGTAAATTGTAAATAATTATTTTAATTTGGACCATAACCGTTTATAATTTTGTTTAAATTTCAACTGATTCCAAAGTTAATATTTAATAAGAATTAGATTATTGGATATTATTTTAGTAAAGTTTAAATTTTTAAGTTTTTTTTTTTTTTTGTTTAAAACCACAGAAGGGGACTTCATAAAAGACTGCGCCAAAACGAGTCTGAGACAAAAAAAAGAGTACGTTTTGTCCTTCTTCTGCGACGAATTTGCATGTATTTTGTTTTTGTTAAAATAAAAAAAAACATGCAAATTCGTCGCAAACGAATGACGTTCGTGTTACAGAAGCTGGGGGTATATAAGTATTTGGGCCGTAGTTTTGTTTATGCACTGAAAAAAAAATCTTCGTGATATAAATGAAATAGATTCATTAATTTGTTTTCATTTAACCAATGAAGGAATTCATAAGCTTAATTAAGTATCATGCATTTTGGGAACAAATTTCATAAAATTTGATTCATTAGATTTCATAGTTTCATTAAAAAATGTCATTAAATTTAGTTTATAAAACTTGTTGTTTTTTGACGCCTGTCGAGCCGATTCTGTTTAGTCTGTATTTGGCGCGCAAAATGACACAAGTAAAAAACAGCTGATAAGTGAGGCACGATTAATTTTGTTATTTTTCCGACTTTTTTACGAAACATACAATAAAATGTATTTAATAATTTATATATTTACTAAATTTCGAGTTATTTAAAATCTTTCGCGGTTTTTCTTATGTATTAAAATTTAAGTATATTGTGAAATTTTGTGTGAGAAAACTGAGTGAAATAGTATAAATAAAAAAAAAATGTGAAAGTGTTTAGTTTATTTAATGGTCTTAGCTAAGTCAAGTTTTTCTCAATCCCATCAAATGAAACTTTGTGCATCGACAGACGACGCAATATTATGTACAATATGCAATTATATTGATGGTGTGTGGGTAAGATTGACCATTGTACAATCGTCAATATTACCCACACACCATCAATATAATTGCATATTGTACATAATATTGCGTCGTCTGTAGGTACCTTAAGGACCTCATACAGAGTCCAGTGGTACCACTGGTATTACCTACTGCTATCCCACATTTAATCAATGAATACTTTCATACATATAAAGAAAAGCTTCATTAAACGTTTTAAACAAGTTGTACGAATATTTTCATTAATTCCATGTAAGTTTTCATTGAATGGAACTTTAATGACACCAGTTTCATTAATCAAATGAAACCTGTCTTCGGTTGAAAACGTGAGTCATTTTTCATTAATGTTATGTCAATTTTCATTTTTTTCACGAAGCTTTTTTTTTCAGTGTGTCACATTAAAAAAACGGAATAAAATTAAAATAAATGTTTAAAAACCCCTGTTTATCTCAAAATCAGGCACAATTAGGTTTTTTTTAATTACTTAATAAAAATTGCAAACAAAACATTTCAGCTGGGAGTTTTTTAAGAAAACTGACATTAAGGCTCATGTCCAAGAGCCAATTCATTTCGGAAGTTGAATAGAATTTTTGTTCAGAATTGAATTTTTGTTCTATGACATGCCCTTGAATACTGCTGCCTTACTAACATTTTGCAATTTTCTACACCATTTAAAGATGTAATTCGAAAAAGATCAATTGTGATTTGAAAATTCTATTTGTAATATAAAGATTCCATTTATAATTCGAAGATTCTACTTGTAATTCAAAGACGTCATTTGTAATTCGAAAAAGATCAATTGTACACGGTGAGCCTCAGCGATGTTCAGGTTGAACTTTAGTGTCGACGAAATGTGTAAATGCAGATCGATTTCTACATGATTAGTTGTCACAAAACTGTTTTCAGCGAAATCGTAGCTGATCGCATTCGCGAGATATCGCGAAATTAGTGATTTTATATTTCAAAAAATTTTGAAATTGAAGTTTTTTAAATATTTTCAAAAACTGAGTATACAGTTTTCATTGTACTTATTTTAAGGTCACAAAACAGTAAACATCGAAATCCTATCTTCTTTAGTTCGCGAGAAATCGCGAAATAACATTTTTGTCAATTTTTGTTTTTCAACTTTTTCTAGGTTTTTTTCAAATGTTGTGGAAAGCTGATATGCACTTTAATGTGTACGTGATCGAAGGTCATAAGGGTGTTGACATCAAAGTTGTAGGTGTACACTGTCGCAAGATATCGCGGAATTATTAATATATTTTTTATTTTTTTTTTATTTTTCAATTTTGCATGTTCTTTTGAAATGGTGTAAAAACGTGGTATGCATTTTTATTTGTACATGATAAAAAGACATTAAACTGCTAACACAAAAGTCCTATGTGGTCAATTCTTTAAGGAATCGCAAAGTAAATATAATTAATAATATTACAATACAAAATAAATGAAAAAAAAATTGAAAAATTTTTCGCGATTTTTCGCGAAAATTAGCGTCAATATATAGATTTCAGCAGTTTTACCACCTTCAGTTACGGGCAATTTAAACTGCATACCATATACTTGTCGTTACTTAATTTTTTTTTTTTTTTTGATACCAAAGAAAAAAAAAAGTAATTTATTATAAAAGCTCGTACAGTAATTTTGGGATTTCTCGGGAAATTGATCGTCTATAATTTTTATGCTTGCAGTTTTGTCACCTCTAATAACCTCGAATTCAAACTGCATACCACATTTTTGTCGTTAATTGAAGTATATGTTTTTACAGACCACAAATAACACAAATTAATGAATAAATAGTAGATAAGCGAGTTTTTTTGCGATATCTCGAAGAATTAAGCAGCTAGAATTTAAATGTTAACAGCCTTATGACCTTTGATCAATAGCAAGTCAAACTGCATTTCGTGTTTTTCAACAATGTTAAAGAAACTTCTTTTATTAATCAAAACAAGAAATACCCCCAAAAAGCTGTTTTTCGCAATTTCTCGCGAAAGTGAGCAGCTATAATTTTTTTGGGGGCAGTTTTAATTTCTTCCAGCATGTTCAAATCAAACTGCTTACCACTTTTTTTTATCATTTCTAAAGAACCGGGCTTAAAATATAATAAAAAAAAAATAAAAAATATATATAATTACGCGATATCTCGCGAAATTTAGCACCTATAATTTTGATGTCAACAGCTGTGTGACCTTTGCTCAACCACAAGTAAAACTGCATACCATGTTTTTATGAAGTTTTAAAAAATCATATATGAAGATAAAAACAAAAATAAAAACAGCAAAAAAGTAATTTCGCGATTTCTCGCGAAATTGAGAAGATATGATTTCGCTGTTAACTGTGTTGTGACATGTAAATAAATACAATTAAAACTGCATACCCAGTTTTTGAAGATATTTAAAAAACTTCATTGTCAAAATTTTAGAAAATACAAAAACACTAATTTCGCGATATCTCGCGAATGCGATCAGCTACGATTTCGCTGTTAACAGTTTTGTGACATTTATATATGTAGAAATCGAACTGCGCTTACACTTTTCGTCGACACTAAAGTTCAACCTGAACATCGCTGAGGCTCACCGTGTGTAATTCGAAGAAGATCAATTGTAATTCGAAAACTACAAATTTTCGAAAAGATCAATTGAAGGTCTAATTGCAAGAACTTGATAAGCAACAATTTATTTTTTGTGTTTTTCGCCTTCTACTGATGTTTCATTGGCAGATTTTTGGCAGAAGTTTTGTTTAAACCCTTCGAACAAGTATCTTGAGTATGAAACTTCTTTATCATTATTTCAAAAGTTTTAAAGAAAAAACCACAATAAGGCCTTCAATTGTAATTCAAACAAGTGAAAAATTTAAATTCGGCCTTGCCGCATGTATTGATAGCCTCCACAATTTAAAAAAAGATTATTGCAAAAAATTTTATTTAAAAGGAAATTACTTTTGAGAAAAAATTTTGTTAAAAAAAATCCGCGATTTTTTTCCTGGTTTGTCAAAAAATATGTTCGTACTTGTTTAAATACCATTCGGTTTTCAATTATGTTCACATATGCCAACCAGCAGCCGAATTAAATCATTTTGTATTTTTAGGTTATGTTGAATGTTTGAGCTAGCTGTTAGATTTTCATTCATAACTTTTGAACGGCTGAACCGATATCGCTTAAATGCAATACCAAACTGCTTGGAAGAACTTCCAATAAATATGTTAAGTTTCAGTAATCTCCGTGTAATATTTTTTCCGTGATCGCCATTTCCACAGACAGACAGACGGACATAGCTGGAATGTCTTAAAATCGACCACTGATCAATTATATACATATATACTTTATGGGGTCCCAAACCGATATTTCGATGAGTTACAAACGGAATGACAAACTTATATATAACCTCTATCACTAAGTGGAGGGTATAAAAAGATAAATTTTCGAAGATTAACTGTAATTCGAAAAATATCAATTGTTATTCAAAATACATCAATTGTAATTCGAAAGAATTGGAATCTTCGAATTACAATTGAAGGGCTTATTGTAAAAACTCGATAAGCAACATTTAATTTTATGGTGGTTTATGTATTAAAACTTTTGAAATTATGTAGAAAAAAGATATTTTGAAGAACTTTCATACTCAAGATATTTGTACGAAGGGTTTTGGAAAAATTCTGCGAAAAATCTGTCAATGGAACACCAATAGAAGACAAAAAACACCAACAAATAAAATGTTGCTTATCAAGTTTTTGCAGTAAGCCCTTCAATCGATCTTATTTGAATTGGATTTGACCTTTTTTGAATTACAACTGACCTTTTTCGATTTAAAATTTATCAATTTCGAATTACAATTGATATTTTTATACCCTCCACTTAGTGATAGAGGGTATATATAAGTTTGTCATTCCGTTTGTAACTCATCGAAATATCGATCTGGGACCCCATAAAGTATATATATTCATGATGCCCGATCGATTTTAAGACATTCTAGCGATGTCCGTCTGTCCGTCTGTCTGTCTGTGGAAAATGCTGTCGCGGACAAAATATTGCACAGAGATGACATATTTATTGGAAGTTCTCCCGAGAAGTTTGGTATTGTATTTGAGCGATATCGGTTCAGCGGTTCAAAAGTTATGAACGAAAATGTAAGCACACCTCAAAAATTTCAGTACATTCAACATAACCTAAAAATACAAAATGCTTTAATTCGGCTTCTGGTTGACATATGTGAACATAATTGAACACCAAATGGTATTTAAACAGGTACGAACATATTTTTTGACAAAAAAAGAAAAAATCGCGGCTTTTTTTTACCAAAATTTTGTTTTCACGGAAATTTTTTTTTTCAAAAAAAAACATTTTTTTTAAAAGTAATTTCCTTTTAAATAAAGTTTTTTTCAATAATCTTTTTGAAATTGTGGAGGTTATCACTACATTCGCCAAGACCAAATTTAACTTTTTTACTTGTTCGAACTACAATTGATCTTTTTCGAATGACAATTAATCTTTTTCGAATTACAATTGATCTTTTTCGAATGACAATTAATCTTTTTCGAATTACAATTGATCTTTTTCGAATTACAATTGATTTGTTTCGCATTACAATTGATATTTTTCGAATTCCAACTGATCTATTTCGAATAACAATTGATATTATTATAATTACAAATCGGATTACTATTGATCTTTTTTAAATTACAATTGGAATTTTCGAATTCAAAATTTAATCTTCCAATTACTAGTAGAATCTTCGAATTACAAATGGAATCTTCGAATTACAAAAGGAATCTTCGAATTACAAAAGGAATCTTCGAATTACAAACAGAATTTTTAAATTACAATTGATATTTTCTGAATTACATCTGTATATGGTATAGTATTTCATTCTAATGACACCGAAAGGTATGAGTAATAAATAAATTGTTCTATAGAATATTAGCTTAACGCATGAGTAATAAATAAACTACATAAAATTACTCATACGTTAAGGTACCTTTAATAAAAAAACATTGATTTGAAAAAATCTAAAAATATCCTTTTTTTTTAAGTTTCGATAAATCTACAGAAAACATGAATAAAAAATTCCATATTTTTGAAAACAATTCCTTAGCCAAAATGAAAATTTAGACATTTTTTGGGAAAACTTTAAATCTAGCGCCTCTACAAACTATTGCTCTTTAAAAAAAAAATATATATACAAAAAAAATATGGAAAAATGTTAAATAATTGAAAACTGATTTGAAACTAAAGAAACTATTTAATGAAAACTTATAAATTAAGTGGACTATAAAGATATACATAAAAAAAAATATATATGAATAATATGATAAATCTATGAAAAATGCAACATTTATATGAAAAAATATGGATTTAAACGATTTAGTGATTTAAGAATTAGATTAGAATATAGATTAGTTTTAGAAATAAAGCAAAAGCAACAAAGAAATATAATATAGGTGAGATATAATTTTTAAAGCAAGGTTGGCAAAATATGTTACTGTTTTAAAATAATGGGTTTCTGGATAAAGGGCTGGGTCAAACCATTGACCAATTTCAATTAAAGCAGGCTTAAAATTACAACGTTTTCATGGACACAATAACTAACAGACGGACGGACATGATCAAATCCCCTCAAAAGTGATTTTGAATCGATCGGTATACTTTATGATAAATTTCATAAATGTTATGAACAGCTTAATATTCATTGGTGAATACAAGCTTTTTTCATAACTAAACAGTCAATAATGTAAAGAACCGGTAAAACAGAAAAACACCAGTAACTACAAAAATACCGGTTTTATTGAAAAAAAAACTACTAATAAGCCAGCATTATAGAAAAAATTGTTTTATAATCAAAAATACCGGTTTCATCAAAAAATACCAGTTTCATCAAAAAATACCGGTTTCATCAAAAAAATACCGGTTTCATAAAAAAAATACCAGTTTCATAAAAAAATACTGGATTCATAAAAAATAACGGTTTCATAAAAAATACCGGTTTCATAAAAAATACCGGTTTTGTTGAAAATACCGGTTTTACCGAATTAATTTTACACGGTTAATCGAAAAACATCGGTTTTATCAAAAAATACCGGCTATATCTAAAAAATACCGGTTTTATCGAAAAATACCGGTTTTATCGAAAAAATACCGGTTTTATCGAAAAATACCGGTTTTATCGAAAAATACCGGTTTTATCGAAAAATACCGGTTTTATCCAAAAATACCGGTTTTTATCGAAAAATACCGGTTTTATCGAAAAATACCGGTTTTATCGAAAAATACCGGTTTTATCGAAAAATACCGGTTTTATCGAAAAATACCGGTTTTATCGAAAAAAAATACCGGATTTATCGAAAGATACCGATTTTATCGAAAAATACCGGTTTTATCGAAAAATACCGGTTTTATCAAAAAAAATTAAATATATAATATATCAAATGTTCCTAAAAATGTTCCCAATAAAATACTACTATTTTACTACAATAACGTTTGCCAACCAAGTTTGTTAGTAATTTTTTTAATAACATAAATATATAAATATTAAAAATGTTTATAAATTAAATACGAAAAACATTAAAAATGTTAACACAAATTGGATGGTAAAAATGATAAGCATGGTTTAAAAATAGAAATTACGAAAATTAAAAATAATAATTTGAGACCTCAATTTTGTGGTAAAAAAAAATTGATAAATAAATCTATTTAAAAAAAAGTTATACGCATTTTATAGAGATTACAAAAAAAAAAACATGTAGGCATGCGTAAGGACGCACATTTCATTATACAACAAAAAATAATAATTATTACTAACACAAATAAGGACAATTTAGTGTTTTTTGCTTATGTTTTTTTCACAAATAATTTTGTTGGCATTTTAAAACAACGCTAAATATGTTGTAACTGTTGTCTTAAGAATTGAACTTTGCTTTCGTAACTGGATTTTTTCGAAATTTATTTTAGAAAAAAAAAATGTTTCACAATATGAGAATTTTTCTGTACAGAAAAATGTTTCAGAATCTGAGAATTTTGCTGTAATGAAAAATTTCTCAGTACATATCAGAAAATTTTTCTATTTGGAAATTTGTCTTAAAAATATGAGAATTTTTCTATACGAAAAAAAATATCAAAATCTGAGAATTTTTGTATACGGAAAATTGTCTCAGAATCTGAGAATTTTTCTACACGGAAAAATGTCTCAGAATTTGAGAATTTTTCTACACGGAAAAATGTTTCAGAATCTGATAATTTTTCTGTAGAGAAAAATGTCAAAAAATATGAGAATTTCTCTATACGGAAAAAATATCTCAAAATCTGAGAATTTCTCAATACTGAAAAAATATCTCAAAATCTGATTTTTGTATACGGAAAAATGTCTTAGAATCTGAGAATTTTTCTATACGAAAAAATGTTTCAGAATCGAATTTTTTTTTTGTATAGAAAAATGTCTCAGTATGTATCTAAAAGTTTTTCAATATGGAAAACTGTCGCAAAATCTGAGAATTTTTGTATACAGAAACCTGTCAAAATCTGAGAATTTTTGTATACGAGAAAATGTCTCAGAATCTGGGAATTTTTCTATACGCAAAAATGTCTCAGAATCTAAGAATTTTTCTATACGAAAAATGTCTTAAAGAGTCTGAGTTAGAAATTTTTTATACAAAAAAATTTCTCACGATCTGGGAATTTTTCTATACAGAAAGATTTTTCAGAACCTGAGATTGTTTTCTTTGTAAAAATTTTATCACAAATTTTAAAAACTTCATAACTCTTTTCATAAATTTTAGAGTTTTTAATCATTAGCGGTTTTATCTAAAATACCGGCTTTGTCGAAATTTTTATGGAAAAATTAAGTTTTTTATAGAAATTATATTCGAAAAATCGATTTTATTGAAAAATACTGGGTTTATTGAAAAATGCCGGTGTTATTGAAAAATTCCGGTGTTATTGAAAATACCGGTTTATCGAAAAAATACCGGTTTATCGAAAAAAATACCGGTTTATCGAAAAAATACCGGTTTATCGAAAAAAAATACCGGTTTATCGAAAAAATACCGGTTTATCGAAAAAATACCGGTTTATCGAAAAAATACCGGTTTATCGAAAAAGACCAGATTTTATCAAAAATACCGATTTTTTTTATTCAAAAATACTGATTTTTTGTTTATTAAAAAATACAGGTT
Organism: Pegoplata infirma; assembly: GCA_963921195.1. NCBI lineage: Eukaryota > Metazoa > Arthropoda > Insecta > Diptera > Anthomyiidae > Pegoplata > Pegoplata infirma. The sequence goes on from OY992539.1 coordinate 105,493,640, forward strand.
TTATCGAAAATACCAGTTTTTATTGAAAAATACAGGTTTTATAATAATATCGGTTTTTATCGAAAAATACAAGTTTTTATAACAAAAATACCTAATGGTATTCATCTAACCATTAAATACCTCTTATACTGTGTAAACCAAATAAATTTATACATTTTATGTCAAACTCCATTTATAAAAAATAAGTTTGGTAAGTTTACACAGTATACGAGGTGTATACGAGTTTAAATGAATCTGGCCCCTGTTTTTATTGATTTATTCATATTTCGATGCACATGGAATGACAAAGGGAGTATACCCCTATAATGTGGTTAGAGGGTATAAAAATATCTGTTTTATCCAAAAATCCCGGTTAATATAAAAAATGCTGGTTTTATTTATCGAATAATACCAGATTTCATAAAAAATATCGGTTTAAATCGAAAAATACTGATTTCTTATCATAAAGTACTGTTTTTTTTTTTTTTTTGAAAGTACTGATCTTTATCAAAAATATTGATTTTTTCGAAAAATACAGATTTTTATCAAAAAATACTGATTTTTTTTTTTACAAAAAATACTGTTTTTTTTACATACAGATTTTTTTTCGAAAAATACTGATTTTTATCGGAAAAATACTGATTTTTATCGGAAAAATACTGATTTTTATCGAAAAATACTGATTTTTATCGGAAAAATACTGATTTTTATCGGAAAAATACTGATTTTTATCGGAAAAATACAGATTTTTATCGAAAAATACTGATTTTTATCGAAAAATACCGATTTTTATCGAAAAATACTGATTTTTATCGAAAAATACTGATTTTTATCAAAAAATACTGACCCGAGTAAAAATGAATACATATAATTTTACATTATTTGATGTATGTATATTAGCGCGTCCCGAATTCGGTTTTTTTTCGAATTTGAAAATGCTTGCCCCCCCAAAAGATGGGGACTTAGGAGCCATTTACGGAAAAAATAACAAAAAAAGTTTTGGACAAAAAACCAGTTGGCTACCAGCGGCTAAAGATTGCAACCTCAGTGCATTTTGAAAAAAAAAAATTTTTTTTGTTTTTTAAAAAATTTATGCCAAAAGTTGCGCAATATGGAGTACATTCCGGGAAAAATATTAATAAAATTTCCATGGAGTAATTTTGATGCAGCGTTGCATTTTAAAGATGAAAAGTGCGTACTTACATTTTTTTTATTTTTTCTTTTAAGCTAAATTGGTCTCAAAAGCTGTGCAAAATAGAGCACATTCACTAAAACTGTGTCAAAGCAGATTTTGAGACTAATTTAGCTTAAAAGAAAGAAAAAGTAAACATTAATTTCACCTTTTCATCTTTGAGATGCAATGCTGCACCAAAATTACTCAATGGAAATTTTATTAATATTTTTCCTGGAATGTACTCTATATTGCCGAACTTTTGGCGTCAAATTTTTGGAAAACGAAAAAAAAAAGTTTTTTTCAAAATGCACTAAGATTGCAATCTTTAGCTGATGGTAGCCAACTGGTTTTTTGTCCAAACATTTTTTTGTTATTTTTCCCGTAAAAGGGTCCTAAATACCCATCGTTTGAGGGGGCAAGCTAAAAAAATTTGAATTCGGGACGCGCTAATGTATATATAGCCATATGAAATAATATGTTTTCATATCAAACAAAGTACATAATTATATCTCGCATTGAGTTTTTCCAAATTTTTTAAATGGAGTTATATAAAATTACATCTAATGATAACCATATTAATATATAAATACATGTGGGAGACATAATCATATGTGACACATATAACTTAATCTGATTGCATACATATTTATATGTGACTTAATATCAAATAACGTATACGAGCATATTTAAAAAAAATCCAATATCATTATATATATAATTATATATGACTTACAAGAAACCATTTAAAATTATATATGACTTACAAGAAACCATTTAAAACTATATATGGTTCCATCTTAAAAAACGAAAAAAAAAATTTTCAAATATAATTATATATGGTCGCACATATAACTCTATATACAGTTATATAAAACTATACATGGCATCAAACATTTATTTTTTTAATATTATCAAAGATATAATTATAAATGGCTTATTAGATACCGTATATAGTTTTGTGAGGTACCATATAAATACAATTTTTTTTTTAAACTCTATATATAATTTTAAATGGTGGCACATGTAACGCCATATAAAATGTTATACAATTGTATAAGGTAAAAATATTTTTTTCTTTCACAATATTTTATATATAATTATGCATACTTTTATATGACAGTATTTCGATATTTTTTTTTTAATGTTGCATCATATATATTTTTATTTAAGTATACAAGAGAGCTTGTATAATTATATATGATTCTCAAAGCACCTAAAATCAGTCAAAAAAATATATATATAAATTCTATAAATTTTTAAATAGAAAAAAAATCTGTTTAATCCATTGTATTTTAAAACTTAAAAAAATGCATATTGGATTTTAAAAGTTAAATGTTTAAAAATTGCATATTACTTAAATAGTTGTGTGTAACTTTATATAAGATCATATAAGATAATATATGATGCTTGGGGACCCCGAGTTCGATTACCGGCTCAACCCAGAAAAAAACTATTTTTTTTTTAATTTTTTAAAAAAGAAAATGTGTTTTTAAAGCTTTTTGTTTTTTCTAAACTTAAAAATATTGAATAATTAAATTTTTATGATAAAATCGAAAAATAAATATTATTTATTTATAGTTATATAATACATCATATAAGTTAATATATGGTTCCTAGGGACCCTGGGTTCGATCCCCGGCTGAGCTAAGAAAAAAAGTTGTTTTTTTTAATTTTTTTTTTAAAGAAAATATGTTTTAGAAGCTTTAATTTTTTACTAAACTTAAAAATATTGATTAATTTATTTTTTATGATAATATTTAGAAATAAATATTATTTATATATAGTAATATAACTTTCTATATTGCATCATATATGATAATACTAGCTAACTCGCCCGGTACTTCGTTACCGGTTAGCTGTTAAGAAACAACTTTATTACTTCAAATTCTTATTAATTTTTAATTAAACATAAAAATTGTTAGTTTCGACCTTTAAAATATTATATTTTGAGTAGATTAAAAGTTGCAAAAAATTTTATTTTGGCGAAACGATCACATAGTTCAAACTTTAAGTTTCAAGGAACATTAGTGCATAAGGAACAATATGTACCAAATTGAAGCGAAAATTCAAAAAATTATTTTCCCAGAATGTAATTTCCGTGAGTGGATCGTAAAGTACCAATTTTAAGTATCACTACATTCTCCATTTTTCCCCATTAGAAGCAGAATTTTCATAAAAGTACTTATTTCGGAATGTTATTTCCGCGAAAGGATCGTACAGTCCAAATTTCAAGTATTTAGGACCATTAATTCAGAAGTTACAAAATTGCCCTACTTTCCCCATTTTCCCCCTTAGAAGCAGAATTTACTAATAAAGTGCTTCTTCCAGAATGTTATTTCCGCTAGAGGATCGTACAGTCCAAACTTCAAGTATCTAGAACCATTAGTTTAGCAGATACAAAACAGTTCAAAATTCAAGTATCTAGGACCATTAGTTCAGCAGATATAAAATTGCCCTACTTTTCCCCCTTTTCCACCTATAAAACAAAATTTTTAAAAAAGTACTTCTTTCAGAATGTTTTTTCCGTGAGAGGATCGTACACTCCAAATTTCAAGTATCTAGGACCTTTAGTTCAGCCGATACAAAATTGCCCTAATTTCCCCTTTTTTTCCCGTAGAAGCGAAATTTTCAAAAAAGTACTTCCATTAGAATGTTGTTTCCGCAAGAGGATTCAAATTTCAAATTTCCCTACTTTCCCTCTTTTTCCCCCTATAGAAGCAGATTTTTCCAAAAAAGTACTTCTTCCAGAATGTTATTTCCGCGAGAGGATCGTACAGTCCAAACTTCAATATCTAGGACCATTAGTTCAGCAGATACAAAATTGCCCTTCTTTTCCCCTTTAAAAAGTAATTTTCAAAAAAGTACTTCTTTCAATATGTTATTCCGCGAGATGATCCTATATTGCAAATGTCATGTTTTTAAGACCATTAGTTTAAAATTTACCAAATTGCCTATTTTGCCCCTCTTGGCCCTCCTTAAAACAAAAATTTTCAAAAAGTGTATTTTTCAAAAAATTATTTCCGCGAGAGGATCAAAACTTAAAGTTTTAGTTCAGAAGATACAAAATTGCCCTATTTTCCCCCTTCTACTTTTTTCAAGATGTTTTTTTTTGCGAGATGATCCTAGAGTTCAAATTTCAAGTTTCTGGAACCATTTGTTTAAAAGATAAATAATGTACCGATTTTCCCTATTTCCCCCCCCTTTCCCACCTTGGAGGAGGAATTTTTCAAACAATATTTTTTTCGGAATGTTGTTTCCGCGAGAGGATCCTAAAGACTAAACTTCACATTTCTGGGACCATTTGTTCAGAAGATAAAAAATTCACCGATTTTCCCAATTTTCCCACCCTTGGAGGCGGAATTTTCAAAAAATTTTGTTTTCCGCATGTTAATTCTGCGAGAGGATCCTAGAGTCCAAATTTCAAGTTTCTGGGACCATTTGTCCAGAAGATAAAAAATGTACCAATTTGCTCCATTTTCCCCACCTTGGAGGCGGAATTTTCAAAAAAATATTTTTTTATTTTCTTTTTTCGCGAGAGGATTATAGAGTCCAAATTCAAGTTTCTAAAACTATTAGTTCAAAAGATACAAAATCCCCCAAAGGGCCCTACTTTTCCCCCCTTAGAAGTGGAATTTTTAAAAAAGTTCTTTAAGTATGTTATTTTTGCGAAAGGATCGTTCAGTTCAAATTTCAAGAATCTAGGACCATTAGTTCAGCAGATTCAAAATTGCCCTTCTTTCCCCCTTTTTCCCCCAGAATTTTGAAAAGTACTTTCTTAAGAATGTTATTTCCGCGAGAGGATCGTTTAGCCAAATTTCAAGTATCTAGAACCATTAGTTCAGCAGATACAAAATTGCCCTACCTTCCCCGTTTTCCCCCTTGAAATCGGAATTTTCAAAAAAAGAACTTCTTTCAGAATGTTAATTCCAAGAGAGAGGATCATGCAGTCTAAACTTCAAGTATCTAGGACCATTAGTTCAGCAGATACAAAATTGCCCTACTTTCCGCCTTTTTCCCCTTAGAAGCGGAACTTTCCACAATAAGTAATTTTTCCGCAAGAGGATCGTACAGTTCAAATTTTAAGTATCTAGGATCATTAGTTCAGAAGATACAGAATTGCCCTACTTTCCCCCTTTTCCCCCCTTAGAAGGAGAACTTTCAAAAAAGTACTTCTTCTAGAATGTTCTTTTCGCGAGAGGATCGTACAGTCCAAACTTCAAGTATGTAGGACTATTAGTTAAGCAGATTGAAAATTGCCCTACTTTCTCCCTTTTCCCCCCGTGGAAGCAGAATTTAAAAAAATTACTTCTTTTAGAATGTTATATCCGCGAGAGGATCGTACAGTTAAATTTTAAGTATCGAGGACCATTAGTTCAGCAGATACAAAATTGCCCTACCTTCCCCTTTTTTCTCTCTTAAAAGTAGAGTTTTCAAAAAAGTACTTCCTTGAAAATTTTATTTCCGCGAGAGGATCGTACAGTCCAAATATCAAGATATAGGACCATTATTTCAGCAGATACAAAATTGCCCTACTTTCCCCCTTTTTCCCACTCAAAATCGGAATATTTAAAAAAGTACTTCTTTCAGAATGTTATTTTCGCGAAAAGATCGTACAGTCCAAATTTCAAGTCTCCCGGACCATTAGTTCAGCAGATACAAAATTGCCTACTTTCCCCCTTTTCCCTCTTAGAGGCGGAATTTTCCAAAAAGTCCTTCATTCGAATTTTATTTCCGCGAGAGGATTGTGCAGTCCAATTTTTTAATATCTAGGACTATTTTTTCAGCAGACACAGAAAGAAGAATTTTTAAAAAAGTATTTCTTTCCGAATGTTATTTCCGCGGGAGGATCGTACAGTCCAATTTTCAAGTATCAGGACCCTTAGTTCAGCACATTCAAAATTGCTCTATTTTCCCCTCTTTTTCCCCTTAAAAGAGGAATTTTTAAAAAAAGTATTCCTTTCCGAATGTTATTTCCGCGGAAGAATCGTACATTCCAATTTTCAAGTATCTAGGACCATTACTTTAGCATATACAAAATTGCACTACTTTCCCCCTTTCTTTCCCTTAAATGCGAAATTTTCAAAAAATTACTTCTTTTAGAATGTTATTGCCGCGAGATGATCCTATATTCCCAATGTCATGTTTCTAAAACCATTAATTTAAAGTTTAGCAAATTGCCCTATTTTCCCCCTTTTGGGCCTCCTTAAAACCAAAATTTTAAAAAAATATATTTTTCAAAAAATAATTGCCGCAAGAGCATCCAGATTCAAAACTTCAAGTTTGTTCAGAAGATACAAAATTGCATTATTAAACCCCTTCTTCCCACCACCCCCACCCTTATAAAAGGATTTTTCAAAATATTACTTTTTACAAAATGTTTTTTCCGCGAGAGTAGAGTTTAAATTTCAAGTTTTTGGGACCATTCGTTTAGCAGATACGAAATTGCCCTTCTTTCCCCATTTTTCCCCCTTTAAAAACGAATTTTCAAAAATGTACTTCTTTTAGAATGTTATTTTCGTGATAGGATTGTTCATTTAAAATTATAAGTATCTAGGACCATTAGTTCAGCCGATACAAAATTGCCCTACTTTCCCCCTTTTTCCCCGTAGAAGCGTAATTTTTAAAAAAGTTTTTCTGTAACAATGTTATTTCCGCGAGAGGATCGTACGGTTGAAATTTCAAGTATCTAGGACCATGAGTGCAGCAGATTCAAAATTACCCCATTCACCCCCTTTTTCCCCCGGAATTTTCAAAAAGTACTTCCTTTAGAATATAATTTCCGCGAGAGGATTGTACAGTTCAAATTTCAAGTATCTAGGACCATTAGTTCAGCAGATACAAAATTACCCTACTTTCCACCTTTTTCCCCGTAGAAGCGGATTTTTTGAAAAGTTCTACTTTAAGAATGTTATTTTCGCGAAAGGATCGTACAGTTTAAATTTCAAGTATTAAGAACCATTAGTTCAGCAGATTCAAAATTGCCCTACTTTACCGATTTCCCCCCAGAATTTTGAAAAAGTACTTCCTTTAGAATGTTATTTCAGCGAGAGGTTCGTTCACTCCAAATTTCAAGTATCTAGGACCATATTTTCAGCATATACAAAATTGCCCTACCTTCCTCTTTTTTCCCCTTTAAAGCGGAATTTTCAAAAAAGTACTTTTTTCAGAATGTTATTTCCGCGAGAGGATCGTGCAGTCCACGCGAGAGGATCGTGCAGTCCTATTTGTTTAGCAGATACAAACCGGAATTTTCAAAAAGTACTTCTTTCAGAAAGTTATTTCCGCGAGAGGATCGTACAGCCCAAATTTCAAGGATCTACGACCATTAGTTCAGCAGACACAAAATTACCCTACTTTCCCCTTTTTCCCCCTTAGAAGCGAAATTTTCAAAAAGAACTTTCTTCACAATGTTATTTCCGCGAAGGATCCCATAGTCAAAATTTTTAAGTTTCTGGGAAAATTAGTCCAGAACATTCAAAGTGTACCAAATTGTCCTATTATCCCCCTTTTTACCACCCTAGAAGCGGGATTGAAAAAAAAAACTTTGTTTCGGAATGTTTTTTCCGCGAGAGGATCTTATAGTCCAAACTTTAAGTTTCTAGAACCATTAGGTCAGAGAAATGAAAATGTACCAAATTTCCCAATTTTCCCCCTTTTCCCCTTCTTAGAAGTGCCTTTTTAAAAAAGTACTTTCTTGAGAATATTATTTCCGCGAGAGGATCCTATAGTCCAAATTTCAGGTTTCTGGGACCATTAGTTCACAATATAGAAAATGTTCAAAATCGTCCTATTCCCCCCCAAAAAAAAATTTTTTGAGTGAAAAAAAATTTTGAGTGAAAAAAAATTTGAGTGAAAAAAAATTTGTAAAAAAAAAAATTTGAGTGAAAAAAAATTTTGAGTAAAAAAAAATTTTTGAGTGAAAAAATTTTGAGTAAAAAAAAATTTTTATTGAAAAAAAATTTTTTGTAAAAAAAAAAATTTGAGTGAAAAAAAATTTGTAAAAAAAAATTTGTAAAAAAAAAATTTTTGAGTCAAAAAAAAAATTTTGAGTGAAAAAAAATTTTGAGTGAAAAAATTTTAGTAAAAAATTGTTTTTTCCCCGAGAGGATACTATAGTTCAAATATCTTGTTTCTAGGACCATTAGTTCAAAATTCACCAAATTGCCATATTTTCCCCCTTTTTGTCCCAAAACCGGAATTTTCAAAAAAGTACTTTTTTCAAAATGTTATTTCCGCGAGAGTATCCTTTATTCAAAATTTCAAGATTGTAGGACCATTAGTTCAGAAGATACAAAATGTAAAAAAAATTTGTAAAAAAAAAAAATTTTGAGTGAAAAAAAATTTTGAGTGAAAAAAAAATTTGAGTGAAAAAAAAAATTTTGAGTAAAAAAAATTTTGAGTGAAAAAAAAAATTTGAGTAAAAAAAAATTAGAGTGAAAAAAAATTTTAAAAAAAAAAAAATTGTAAAAAAAAAAAAAATTTGTAAAAAAAAAATTTTGAGTCAAAAAAAAATTTTTAGTGAAAAAAAATTTTGAGTGAAAAAATTTTAGTAAAAAATGTTTTTTCCCCGAGAGGATACTATAGTTCAAATATCTAGTTTCTAGGACCATTTGTTCAAAATTCACTAAATTGACCTATTTTCCCCCTTTTTGTCCCCCTTAAAACCGGAATTTTCAAAAAAGTACTTTTTTCATAATGTTATTTCCGCGAGAGTATCCTATATTCAAAATTTCAAGATTGTAGGACCATTAGTTCAGAAGATACAAAATGTACCAACTTGCCCTATTTTCCCCCTCCCCCCTCCTTAGAAACGGAATTTTCAAAATATTACTTTTTCCAAAATGTTATTTCCGCGAGAGGGTCCTAGACTTAAAATTTCAAGTTTCTGGGACCATTTGTTTAGAATATAAAAAATGTACCAATTTGCCCTATTTTCCCCTTTTTCCCCCCCTTGGAGGCGGAATTTTCCAAAAATATTTTTTTCGAAATTTTATTTCCGCGAGAGGATCCTAGAGTTCAAATTTGAAGTTTCTAGGACTATTAGTTCAAAAGATACAAAATCCCCCAAAGGGCCCTATTTTCCCCCTTTTGCCCCCCTTAAAATCAGAATTTCCAAAAATCCCTTCTTAGTGGGTGGTTTTGTCGGGAGCCGAACCTACATTCCAAATTTCAAGTCTCTAGCTTCAGCGGTTTGGGCTGGGCGATGATTATTGCCAATCAGTCAGTCAGTCAGTCAGTCAGTCAGTCACCACACTCTTTTATATATATAGATATAATTCTTGAGGACCCTGAGTTCGATTCCCGACTAAGTCAAGAAAAAAATTATTTTTTTTTAAATTTTTTTTTAATCTAAATGATTTTTTAATGCGTTTTCGTTTTTCAAATTTAAAAAAAAATAAAATCCCTGAATTTTAACAAAAATATTTAAAAAATAATTATATTTTGATATAATTATATATTATTTAATCCGAAGAAAAAAATATTTTAAAACTTTAATGTTTAACCATCAATATCTCTGGTTTTAAGAGAGCTAAAGTCCTCAGATCAAGCTCAAATCAAAGCTTTATTTGTTGCCAATAATTAAAAGTGTATTTGGTTCGAACTTATGTTAGCAATATTTTCAGATAAAATTATTTTTGTCTGAAAAAACTTCCGAAAAAAACTTAAAACTCATTATTTGGCCGTTGGTGAGTAAAAAAGTTTATACATGTTTTATACCATTTTAAAGGTATTTTTATTAAATATACAACGGCAGAAAGAAAATTTGGATCCGATGAAAAATGTGAAGCTCATTAGCCAAAAACCGTTTTTACTTTAAAGCTTTATAACTTGGAAAATTAAGAGCATTGGAAGATGAAAATCATGTTGTTGAACTCAGTATTAAACCCCCTATTAGCTCAGCAAATAAACTAAAAAAAAAAAAAAAATCACAAATTTTAGCAAAAATTTTCTAAGTCTTTTTTAAAATTTTGTTCAAATTCAAGTCGAATATAATTTGATGCAATCATATACCCGATAAGATAAACTGGATTTAATTATATATAAGTTAAACTTGATATAATTATATATGATAAACTATTTTCAAAAATTTTCTAAGTTTTTTTAAAACATAGTCTTTTAAAGTTGTCATTTATTAACAACGTCCGCTGGGTCAGAGGGTAGAGATTGCGATTACAAAACAGTTGGTAGCTGTTCGATTCCCCCGCCGCTCGAAGTTTTTTTTTTTTTTTTAAATAAATTTTAATTATATATATTTATATCTTAATATTGAAAAAAATTGTTTGGATAAAACTTTATCAGTTCTAAAAATAGATTTTATTGTTCGGATTAAATTATATATAGTTCTAAAAATAGATTTTTTTTCCGGATAAAATTTTATCTAAAGTTTTTTGTAATATTTTTTTTTTCTTTCGTATGAAATTTTATCTTTTTTTATCCAGCTAAAAAATCTTTTTTTTTTGTCTTGGTCCAATAAGATCCAACCATTTTTCGGATGAAATTGTATCCCACCGATTAAAACTGATCTAATTAGATAAACCCACTTTTCGGATCAAATTGTATCCGTCCGGTTAAAACTGATCTAATCTTAGCGATCCATTTTTCGGATCAGTGCTGATCTTTCAAATCTCGGATCTATCAACAGATCTGGAATAATATAAGAACATATATTGCTCCATACAAAAATTTTTACTCGGGGATTTTTATCGAGAAAATACATCTTTGTTTTTATCGAAAAACTGATTTTTTTTTTCGAAAAATACTGATTTGTATCAAAAAATACTGATTTTTATCGAAAAATACTGATTTTTATCGAAAAATACTGATTTTTATCGAAAAATACTGATTTTAATCGAAAAATCCAGACTTTTATAGAAAAACACAAATTTTTATCAAAAAATACTAATGATTATCGAAAAATACGAACTAAAACAGCATATAAGAAACTTCTGGATTTAAGATCTTTTGGATTGGACTGCATCGTGTCCTCCACCGACGGACGGACATTGCTAGAATGTCTCAGAATCGATCATTGATCAAAAAAATATAAATTTTAATAGGTCCTAGACCAATATTTCGTGAGTATTACCCTATACTGTGGTTAGAGGGTATAAAAGATAGTAAAACCAAAAAACTGCCTATATTGTTATCACTCAAATTTTAATTTTATGAACAAATTAAAATTTCAGTTTTTAAAAATTCATTATTTTATAAAAATTCATAAGCTTTATAAAAAAAATTAATTTTATGAAAAAAATTCTTCAATCTAATGAAAAATTTCATTAATTTTTTTTAAATTTTTCAAAAAATTTCATAATTCCAAAATCTTTGAATTTCGAAATTTTAAAAAATACACGACAAAGTTCAATCCTTAAAAATTCAAATAAGTGGTGTTGTTAGGAACCTATTATATAAAATCTTAATTGATTCAGTGTTATGTGGAATGTATTTTTTTGTTTTTGTTTTTTGATAAAAATCATTACCTTAGAACCGGTATCGAATTTTAAACGCCATGATGGTCTTTTCTCAGCCGATAATATATTATTTACACTACCACCACTTGTTACCGTCGAAGCTGTTGAAGATGTATCATCACTACCACCGCCGCCACCACCACCACCAGCCTCTCTATCACGTGTATGTAGAGGAGAATTTGGCAATGATGAGGAATCCAAACTACGACGACTCGAATAATTATAGCCCACCCCTGTCAAGGGGCCAGCCATTATTGAACCACTACCACCTAGTAAAGGTGAGGCTGAAGTATCACGTTCTATGCTGCTATCATGTGATGGTGTTGTGGTTTCGCCTGCGAAAATACCGCCACGTTTTTCATCATAACAATACTTGTTCGCTTCATGGCGTAACTTATCAGCCAATGTTTGAGAACTAGCATTGTCAAGATCAAAAAGTGAACGCTTGTCCCGCAAGCGTACTGGACTGTCTAATGTTGGCGTGGTGGTAGTTGAAGATGTTGCTGATGCTGGCGATTGTAAAATTTTTGGCGTCGGTATTGTTGTAACTTGTGTTACCAACGGTAAAGGACTAAAGAATGCAGCCCGAATACGATCACTTGATTGAGCTCGTTGTGATGTTGTTCCTACGGGTACTGCTTGAGTTGTTGTCATAGTTGGAGACAACGTCGTCGTCGTCGTTATTTCATCAACCAGAGGCGGTGGTTCAGTCTTTTTATTTTCATTATTTTCATTTTCTTTATTGTGCGTTGATGATTTTAAATATTTATCATTATCACTTGAGACATTGCCCCCACCTCCTTTTTCATCGCCCAGGCTTCCTTCTCCGCCAGTACCTTCAATCGCTGGTTGTGGTTTATCTTCGGTAGTTGGTGTTACTACCAGTGTTGTTTCAACATTTTCTGTGGTTGGTGTTGGCGTTCGTGATTCTTTACGTTGTGGCATAACAAATGTTGCACTAACTTCTTCATCTTGTTGTGGTTTTGTGGTTTCCATTGATGTTGTTGCGGTAACAATTAACGAAGATGGTCGTGTGGTTTTCGTAGTCGTACTGGGTGTTATTATCGTAAATGAGGCCACAATATCTTCTTCTTCCTCTTCTTTATTATTGCCAGTATCAACGCTGTCGCTTTCATTGTGTTTAGTTGGTTTTTCTTTCAATACTTCTGTTACCGTTTCATTTTCACTTGTTGTGATTTGTTCTTTGCTAGTTGTTGCTAATGTTGCTGGTGTTTCATTTGTAACATTTACTTGGGTTTCATTCTGTTAATTAATTGATTTAACAAAGTAAAACATATTGTGTGTTTTTTTGTGACAAATACAAAAGTTTAAAAAAAAAATCAAATAAACATATAAAAAAAAAACTGGAGAAGGTGGTCGTCATAATGACAAGTTTTGATAAAAAAAATCTATTCCTTTGAGATGGAAATCGGTTCAAATAGAAATTTTGTGTATGATGTGTTTTCGAAAAAGAATAGAATTCAAAAGATAATGTATTGTAGAGATTTTCAATAAATCCTGAGATTTCATACAGAAAAATTTAAAGAAAGTATTCAATAAATAATTTGTTATGTAATTTTTCATAAAATTTATGACTTTTATAAAATTTAAGAAACTTTATAAACTTTATGAAAGTTCATAAAATTCATCAAAACTCGTAAAATTTATTAAAGTTCGTAAAATTTATGAAAGTTCGTAATATTTATGAAAATTCGTAAAATTTATGAAAATTCGTTAAATTTATGAAAGTTCGTAATATTTATGAAAATTCGTAAAATTTATGAAAATTCGTCAAATTTATGAAAATTCGTTAAATTTATGAAAATTCGTAAAATTTATGAAAATTCGTAAAATTTATGAAAATTCGTAAAATTTATGAAAATTCTTAAAATTTATGAAAATTCGTAAAATTTATGAAAGTTTGTAAAATGTATAAAAGTTCGTAAAATTTATGAAAGTTCGTAAAATTTATAAAAGTTCGTAATATTTATGAAAATTCGTAATATTTATGTAAATTCGTAATATTTACGAAAATTCGTAAAATTTATGAAAATTCGTAAAATTTATGAAAATTCGTAAAATTTATGAAAATTCGTAAAATTTATGAAAATTCGTAAAATTTATGAAAGTTCGTAAAATTTATAAAAGTTCGTAAAATTTATGAAAGTTCGTAAAATTTATGAAAGTTCGTAAAATTTATGAAAGTTCGTAAAATTTATGAAAGTTTGTAAAATTTATGAAAATTGGCAAAATTTATGAAAATTTGTTTAATTTGTCAAAGTTCATAAAATTTATTAAAGTTCATAGTGTTATTTGTAAGTTTACAAAATTTTTAAAAGTTCATAAGATTTATGAAATTTCATTGAATTTACGAAAATTTATGAAGATTCCAAAACCTTATTCAAAAACTTTATGAAAATTCATAAAAATTCAAAAAATTATAAAAATTCATTAAATTTATAAAAATTCAAAATATTTAAGAAAATTCATATAATATCATAATAGTCTTAGAATTTTCCTATACAAAAAAATTTCTCAAAATCTGAGAATTTTTCTATACGGAAAAATGTCTCATAATCTGAGAATTTTTCTACACGGAAAAATCTGATCACTTTTCTATAAAAAAAATGTCTCAGAATCTGAGAATTTTTCTATACCGAAAAATGTCTCAGAATCTGATAATTTTCCTATACAGAAAAATGTCTCAGAATCTGAGAATTTTTCTATACGGAAGAATGTCTCAGAATCTGAGAATTTTTTTATACGGAAGAATGTCTCAGAATCTAAGAATTTCTCTATACGAAAAAATGTGTCAGAATCTGAGAATGTCTCAGAATCTGAGAAGTTTTCTATACAGAAAAAAGTTTCAGAACCTGAGAATTTTTCTAGACGGAAGAATGTCTCAGAATCTGAGAATTTTTCTATACGGAAAAATGTCTCAGAGTCTGAAAATTTGCTTATACGGAAAAATGTTTCAGAATCTGAGAATGTCTCAGAATCTGAAAAGTTTTCTATACAGAAAAATGTTTCAGAATCTGAGAATTTTTTTATATACAAAAATGTTTCAGAATCTGAGAATTTTTCTTTACAAAAAAAAATGTTTCAGAATCTGAGAATTTTTCTATATAAAAAAAATTTTCAAAATGAAATAATTTTTCTATATGGAAAAATGGCTCAGAATCTAAGAGTTTTTCTAACAGAAAAATGTCTCAGAATCTAAGAATGTATCTATACGTAAAAATATCTCAGAATCTGAGAAGTTTTCTATAAGAAAAATGTCTCAGAAAAATTCTCAAATTCTGAGACATTTTTCTGTATAGAAAATTTTTTCAGATTCTGTGACATTTTCCATAGAGAAAAACATTTTTGAATTCTGAAACATATTTTCGTATAGAAAAACTTACAGATTCTGAGACATTTTTCCTTATAGAAAAATTCTCAGATTCTGAAACATTTTTCCGTATAGAAAAATTCTCAGATTCTGAGACATTTTTTCGTATAGAAAAATTCTCAGATTCTGAGACATTTTTCCGTATAGAAAAATTCTCAGATTCTGAGACATTTTTCCGTATAGAAAAATTCTCAGATTCTGAGACATTTTTCCGTATAGAAAAATTCTCAGATTCTTAGACATTTTTCCGTATAGAAAAAATTTCAGATTTTGAGAAACTTTTGCGTATAGAAAAATTCTCAGATTCTGAGACAGTTTTCCGTTTGGAAAAATTCTTAGATTCTGAGACATTTTCCGTATAGAAAAATTCTCAGATTCTGAGACACTTTTCCGTATAGAAAATTTCTCAGATTCTGAGACATTTTTCCGTATAGAAAAATTCTCAAATTCTCAGATATTTTTCCGTTTAGAAAAAAAAACATTTTTCCGTATAGAAAAAAAAACATTTTTTCGTATAGAAAAATTTTCAGATTCTCAGAGACATTTTTCCGTATAGAAAAATTCTGAGATTCTGAAAGTTATTAAAAAAAATAAGTATTTTTTGAAACAAAAAAAAAAAAAGTCTCAGATTTTCAAAATTTTTGTTTGTATATGGAAAAATATGTCAGAATCGGGAATTTTTTTGAAAACTCTCGACAAAACATTATCTTGAATAATATATTAAAACAAAGAAAACAAATTTGTTTTTTTATAGTTTTTACACTTGGAAATAATTAAAATATTGGTATATATTGAAAAACAGTCATGCACAAATCATGGAGTAACAAAACTAACACACTGAATAAAAAAGGAAAACCTATAGAATTCATCATGCATATGAAAAAAAATATTCATTATAAAAATTAAATTACTTGTACTATAAAATACAATTTTTACTTATTTGGTATAATTACTATAGAAACAAAATGAATAAATTTCTTTCGATTTTCTAATAGGAAAAAAATTCTAATAAATTATCAAATAAATCTAATAAAATATTCGCAAAAAAAACCTACTCTCTAATCTAAGATATAAAAAGTAATAAAATTTCAAATATGCCTTCAAGATAAAGACAACAAATTAAAATTAAAAAAAAAAATAGAGCTTTTATAAACAGCGGAAGAAAAATCGCGATAAACGATTTTGTAGTACAGCTGAGGCCAATTTATTTGATTGCGCTTATAATACAGGCAGCAATGAATTTGAGATTGATTTCTAAAATCATGTTGATTTGATATATTTTTTTGGGGGGGGGGTAACATGAGTAAAAAAGGTAACGAAAGGGAATGACAAAAAAAAACTATTTTTACTACCATACACCATTTTTCTTAATGTAATTCAGAAAAGTTTTGAAATTTTTAATAAACTCCTCTTCACGCAAGTTTAGGTTTTGTTAAAATTGTGACAAAATGACAATTTATTCCTCTTTATTTAAAACTTTAAAAATCGTTAACACAAAAATCCTAGCTGATTGTGTTTTGGAGTTATTGCTAAATAATTACACTGTTCGATAACAAAAACCTTAATAAATTCTTATAGATTTTGCTCTCCTGATTCTAAATCTGCCATCCAAATTTGATATTCAAATTTTTGTAGCACGTACCGTTTTTTGAGATATTCGCTGCTAAAAAGTCAAAAACCCAATAATTTAGCACTTTTGGGGTCCACTATTATAAATTCTTAAGTTGCTTCCATATTTTTTAGCTGTTTTGTTTTTGAGATATTTGAGTTCGAGATGTTTGCGTTGGAAGTATTCAAATTCGAGATTCAAACGCGAGTATTTTAAAAACGGAACATGCTAGAAAAGGATCTCTACACACAGGATTTCTACACACAAAAAAAAAATCCAATGAAAGACTTTAAGAGTATATATGAACAAATTCATAAAATTTTTTAACTTTTTTTGTAAAACTTACAAACTTTTTCATAATATTTATAAATAAATCATAATATGTGAAATTTAGGAACTATTTAACATTTTTTCATAAATACTATGAAAAAGTTCAAAAATTTAATGAAAAAGTTCATAATTTTTATGTATTTGTTCATAAATACTATGAATTTCGTTCATTGGCAAATATTATAATATTTTTTGTGTATTTTACATGAAATCAAGTCCAATTTTTTCAAACCAACGTAAGAATATGTAAAAGTGCTAAATTATTAGTTTTTTTTTTACTTTTTAACAACGAATATCTCAAAAACGGTACGAGTTAAAAAATATGAATGGCAGATTTGGAACCAGGAGAGCATCATCTATTTCACTGAGAAGTTTACGTTGTCGAACAGTGTAATTATTTAGCAATAACTCAAAAACTGGAACAACTAGTATTTTTTGTGTTAACGATTCTAAAAGATTCTAAATAAAGAGGAATGAAATATCATTACTCGATTTTGTCACCATTTTTAAAAAACCTAAACTTGCTTGAAGAGGGGAGTAAATTGGAGTCTTCGATTTTTAAATGAAAACTTCAAATTTTAATTGATCTTTTACGAAAAAACATTAGAAATAAAAAAAGTTTTACAAACTTTATAAACTTTCAAAAATTGTATGAACTTTAAAAAATTTTATGAAATTTCAAAAATTTTATGAATTTTCACAAGTTTTATGAACTTTCATATATTTAATGAATTTTCACAAGTTTTATGACCTTCCATATATTTAATGAACTTTCATAAATTTAATGAACTTTCATAAAACTAATGAACTTTTATAAATCTTGTGAACTTTCATAAATTTTATAAACTTTTATAAATTTAATGAACTTTCATAAATTTTATGAACTTCGATAAATTTTATGAACCCCCGGGTAAAAATGAAATATATATGATCATATATGAAGATATATGGATCATATATGGATTTATATAACCATATATTATCATATATGCCTCCGTATATGTTCATATATGATCTGATCCGTAAATTGGCCCGATATGAGGTCATATCGGGCCAATTTTCGGATCAGATCATATATGAACATATATTGAGGCATATATGATAATATATGGTTATATAAATCCATATATGATCCATATATCTTTATATATGATCATATATATTTCATTTTTACCCGGGCCTTTATAAATTTTATGAACCTTTATAAATTTTATGAACCTTTATAAATTTTATATAAACTTTCATAAATTTTATAAACTTTCACAAATTTTATAAACCTTTACAAATTTTTTAAATTATAAATATGAAATTTTATGAACTTATGCAATTTTTATGAACTTTCACAAGTTTTATGAACTTTAATAAATTTTATTAACTTTCATAGATTTTATGAACTTTTACAAATTTAATCAACTTTAATAAAGTAAATGAAATTTCATAAATTCTATTAACTTTTACAAAATTTAATAAAGGTAATAAAATTTATGAAATTCATAAAATTTATGAAAGCTATAAATTTTATGAAATTCATATTATAATTTAATTTTATGAATTTTTATGACTCAGAATCTAAGAATTTCTCTATACGAAAAAATGTCTCAGGAATCTGAGAATTTTTCTATACCGAAAAATGTCTCAGAATCTGAGAATTTTTTATATGGAAAAATGTCTCAGGAATCTGACAATTTTTCTATACTGAAAAATGTCTGAGTCTAAGAATTTTTCTTTACGGAAAAATGTCTCAGAATATGAGAATTTTTCTATACGGAAAAAGATTCAGAATCTAAGAACTTCTCTATACGGAAAAATGTCTCAGAATCTGAAAATTTTTCTATATGGGAAAATGTCCCAAAATCTGAGAATTTTTTTATACGGAAAAAGGTCCAGAATCTGAGAATTTTTCTAAACAGAAAAATGTCTTAAAATCTGACAATTTTTCTGTAGGAAAAAATGTCTCAGAAATCTAAGAATTTTTCTACACGAAAAAATTTGAAAAAAAATTTTCTACACGGAAAAATGTTTTAGAATCTAAGAATTATTCTTTACGGAAAAATGTTGCAGAATCTTAAAAATTTTTCTATACGAAAAATATCTCAGAGTCTGAGAATTTTCTATACGGAAAAATGTCTCAAAATCTGAGAAATTTTTCTATACAGACAAATGTAACAGAATCTGAGAATTTTTTTAAACGAAAAAATATCTCAGAATCTGAGAAAATTTTCTATACGGAAAGATGTCTCAAAATCGGGGAAATTCTTCTATACGGAAAAATGTCTTAGAATCTGAGAGTTTTTCTGAAAAGTGCAGAATCTTAGAATTTTTGTATAAAAAACGTATTTTTTTATTTTTTTAGGAATCCTTTCTGAATCATAATAAAAAAAGTGGTGTATTAGCAGTTATATTTGATTTAAAAAAAATATTCTATTTAAAAAAACCATCACAAAAACGCTATTAAAATGTATATAAATTTATTAAATTTCATAACCAAAAACCCTTTATGGTATGGATTGGTAAGTAAAAATTAGTAGGTTTGGTGGGTGTTTGTTTGTTGGATGGTGGGTGTTTAATAAACCAACCAAATTAATGTAAAATATAACAATCTAAACTATATATCGTATGTTGGGGAATTATTTTTTTCTAAAAAATTTAAAATATAAAAAAAGTAGACAACAAAACCCAAAAACAAATTAACAGCAAAATACCGCTTCCAAAAGCGTGATGATTATATGAATAAAAGTGAATTTGAATTGAATTGATTTTTTTATTTTGGAATGATTCAATATGAAATATTATGATGATAAACAATATCACTTGATTAATTGTGGTTGTGGGGGTTTTGGTGGGTTGGGGGGACAAAGGACAAATTTTTTGATAAAATTTATGACTGATCAAAATGAAATGAGTGAATTTTGAAAAAAAAAAAATTAGAAATATTAAATATAAAACTTACACTGCTACTATTGTTATTGTTGTTATTATTCATGGTGGAATTTTTCTTTTTCACCAACTCTTCGGCACTCTTAATTTCATCCAAGGTTACACCTTGTGTAGAACGTCTGGTTTCACGTACACGCTTGGCATGAGCCTTACGCTGAGTTTCACTTTCTTCGTCACGTACGGGTGGTACAAACGACCTAAATAATAAGAATTAAGAATTAGTGATAATAAAATATATAAAAAATTTTGATTTAACATAAAAGCAGATTTTTTTTTTTGGATTTCTTAAAAATAACAGGGGATTTATGTATTGAGTTGTAAATCATCTCATAGTTGGATCCACAAAATAAATTATAGATTTTTATGACAATTTTTTTTTTTATTATTGATCGGAAGGGGATCCTCGCGATAAATGTTTATAAATTCATATTTTTTTTGCAATTTAAAAAATTAAAAATATATTTGTCAAAATAAAAAATTTTATACTTAAACATGTCGTCATCATGTCTTGATTTAATTCAATAGCGGTATTCGCTCTTGATAGCATTTTTGCAAGGGTAGTATAAATGCTATGATTTTATGCTACAAAGTGTGAGCGACTTTTTTTCGTTTTTATTGTGAGTTTTCAAACTGCTGTTGTCACTGTTGCCAAGTTGGAGGTTTTCCCGCTAAATCTAGCGCTTTTTGTTTGGATTTAGCGGGGGAAAATTGGTTTTAGTGGGAACGGTGCTTTAGCGGGAAAATCTAGCGCTTTTTGTTTGGATTTAGTGGGAAAAATTTAGAAGTTTTTTCCAATTTTTCTTTTTTTTTTTCAATCGAAAACGTCAAGTTTGTCGAATTTCAGCGCTTTTTTTATAACTTAGCGGGAGAATTTTATATTTTCCCGCTAAATTTTTTTTCCGCGGTTTTTAGTGAAAAATCAATTTTCGAAGAAAAAATAATTTGGAGGTTTTTTTTTAATTTTTCTTTTTTGTCAATCAAAAATGCCAAGTTTTTCGGTTTTCAGCGCTTTTTTTCGTAATTTAACGCTTTTTTAGTGAAATTTAGAGGTTTTTGGTTAAAAATAGTTGGCAACAGTGGCTGTTGTGTTATTACATTCTACTGTTGTCAAAATAGCTATTTTCTATCGAAAATCGCTTTTCTAGCCATTTTTTTAGTAGGATTTAGCGACTTTCTCTTTGGAGAATAGTTGGCATCAGTGCTGCGATCAAAGAAGAAGATGAAATAGTTTAATTTTTTCATTTGTGTTGTTCTAATTTTTGGTTATTGTTTGTTATAATTCGTTCTAAAAATCTATTGTATTTTTTATTACACAAAATATGAAAGTTTGTTAATTTTTCTTATTGTTTTCCGGAAAAACTAAAATATGTTAAGTAAAATATGTTAAGTCTACTAAGGGTTGCAACTCTGAGAAAATCTACTACAGTGTAAGAAATTACAACTGTGTTGGAAAAAGTTAAAAATAGATTCATTAAGTTCGTGCTAAACGTAACATATGGGTAGTGAAATGTGATATAATTCCCGTTCGCTTTTTCACCTTAATGTACGTTTAAATAGCTGATCTTAATCTTACACACCTACAGTGACAATCGAAGAGTGCTGACGAAGGAAGGGTGGCTTCTTCCGAAAGCTGTCGACATCTCCACTTAGCCTGTGTTGTCAATTAATTTTTTCAGATTTTCTCATTGTACAACAAAAATAATTATTTCTCAGAAATAATTAATATGGACTCAAACCGAAATAAATAAAAACTTCAGTTAATTTTAAATTTAAAAAAATTGTATGAAAACTTTAAAAGTTGTATTATAAAAAATTTGTATGACCATTTTAAAAATTTGTACGAAACTTTTAAAAATTTCTATGGAAATTTAAAAAATTTGTATGCAAATTTAAAAAATTTGTATGAAAATTTTAAAAATTTGTATGAAAATTTTAAAAATTTGTATGAAAATTTCAAAAATGTGTATGAAAATTTAAAAAATTGGTGTGAACTATTTAAAAATTTGTATGAACATTTTTAAAATTAGTATGAAAATTTAAAAAAGAAATTTTAAAAAATTTAACAATTTGTATGAAAATTTTAAAAATTTGTATGTAAATTTAAAAAAAATTTATGAAAATTTTAAAATTAGTGTAAAAACTGTAATATAAGCTAGTGTCCGACCGAACAGTTCGGCCAAAAAACGGTATTGGCCAAAAATTTATATTTGCAAGCATTTTTAACAGCTTTTCTGATGGCCGTTTGTTTGTTCAGGCAATGGAAGACTATTCTGACTTTAATATTTAATGGCGAGGACGAAGTTAAGCACCAATTTAGATGTTCGGTAACCGAACGTTCGGCCAAATTGAAAAAAGTTAGGTTACCGAACTTTGAAATTGTGGCTTAACTTCTATACTCGTTCTTAAATTTTACACTCAGAATCGTCTTCCATCGCCTCAACAATTCTACCCCATGTAAAAAAAGTTGTTAAATGTACTTCCAAATACCAAATTTTTGATGAAATGACGTTTGTTGGCCGAACTGTTCGGTCGGACACTAATATAAGCCCTGTTTTCGTATAACCGTATACATGTTAACATTAAACGATTAACCGAAAACGCATCCACGTTAACCAAAATTTACTTGGCATCACTTCTGTGAAAAAGGTTTATGTATTTGCTATTAACAAAGAAAAAGGTTTGTGTCTTTGCCATTTAAATAAAAATGTGAACTTGGCATCACTTTTTATCGACGCTTTATTTTAACGCCGATAATTATACAAGTTAAAAAAATGCGTGGATAATTTAAAATTTGTATGGGTAAGCGTATATACGGTTATGTGAAAACAGTAGCCCTGTTTTCGCATAACCGGATACATGTTAACATTAAACGATTAACCGAAAACACATCCACGTTAAACAAAATTTACTTGGCATCACTTCTGTGAAAAAGGTTTATGCATTTGCTATTAACAAAGAAAAAGGTTTATGTCTTTGCCATCTCAATAAAAATGTGAACTTGTCATCACTTTTTATCGACGCTTTATTTTAACGCCGATAATTATACAAGTTAAAAAGAAGCGTGGATAATTTAAAATTTGTATGGGTAAGCGTATATAGGGTTATGCAAAAACAGGGCTATAATTTAAATCTGCATTAAAAATTTAAATTTTTTTTTTTTTGAAAATTTTAAATATTTGTTCAAAAATTAAAAAAAAAAAAAACAAATAAAAATTTGTTTAAAATTTAAAAAAAAAAATTATTAAAACCTCAAACAATTTTCATGAAACTTTTAAGCTGAATTCACAATGACGGAGTACTCTGTGCCAAAGAGTGGATTTTGTTCTTTTCTCTTTTGCACTTACACATTTTTGTATAATGTTGTCTCTATTTTTAGAGATGATACTCTGTAATACAGACTACTCCGACATTTTGTCGGAGCCTTTAAAAAGTTTAAAATTCATATAAAAATTGCAAAAAAATGTAAGATAAATGAAATATTCCCAAAAAAAAAAAAATTACAAAAATTTAATATTTTTTAAATGTGTATGAGATGATTTACAAAATAAAAAGGATAATCATGCTTAACAACAAATTTATACATAAAAATTGGCAATTTTTTTTTTTTTTTATCAAAATAAGCTATTTAGAATATCTTTTTAATAGAAGGCGAAGTGTAATGTCACAAGTTTTAAGTAATATAAAAAAAAACTTAAAAAAACTATTGCTTTATGGGATATTCCCAGGCAGAAACTGCCAACCGTTCCAAAGAAAAAGTCTCGGCTAATAAATTTGGATGAATTTGAAAAAGTGCTTTGCAAGCGCTTGTCAATGTTTTTTATTTAAATCCGTTCAAAATATAAATTTGTAATTAAAATTTATTAATTTTCATAACAATTTGAATATTTTTTATATCCCTGCAGGATAAGTCACCGATCCTTAATAGGTTACGTGACATGTCACTCGGACACAATGACCCATCACAAATTTAAAAAAAAAAAAATACAAAAGCCTTTTCTAGTCCCCTGGGTCTAAATGCTAATTTTGAAAGCTTTCTGGCAAAAAAGGTTTATTTTTTTCACAAAAATGCAAAAAAAAACAGTAAGAAAGTTATAGTCGGTCAAGACCGACCACCCTACACCGGTGTTTTCCGGAAAATGGGTCCCAAGTCCAAACATGGATCTATTGGATCTTCCTTTTGTTAGATCTTTATTTAGTGTTGAAAACACACACAGATCAAATTTTAGTGGCATTGTTTTATTTTTTTGCCAATAGACCGATTTAACTGAATATCGGTCGAAATTTTTTTATGGGGGACTAAGTCCAAAAATGGTCGAATTATATTCCGATTAGATTAGGTTACTAAAGTACACGTTTAACAACAAAAAAATAAAATGTTTATCAAATATTTCCATTTTTATGAATTTTGTGTGAATATCGGGAGGGTGGTTTGTATGGGGACTACCAGAAGGACTGACCCGATTCCTTTAAAATTTGGAATGATGATTATTGCATACCTAATTAGATTATATGTTATAATACGGTTATTAGAGTCATTTAAGCCTAATCCAAAGGCGGAGTTTGTATGGGGGCTTGGTCTTAACATAAACCGATTTTCTTAAATTTCAATAGGCTTCGTCCTTGGGCCAAAAGATGCTTAAGTTTCAAATTTCAAGTCAATTGATTGAAAATTGCGATCTGTATCGTGCTTAAACCGATAGATGGACGGACGGACAGACGGACGGGCATCGCTAAATCAACTCAAAAAGTAATTCAGAGTCGGTCGGTATACTTGAAGGTAGGTCTAGGACCATTTTTTCGGGTAGTTACAAACATCAGCACAAACTCATTATACCCTGTACCACAGAGTGGTGTAGGGTATAAAAAGTAAAAAAGGCGTTTTTTAGAGGTTGGTTTTGTTCTTTTTTCCCCTGATCCGATTTCCACACTTAACCAGCCTGTGACCATAAGATATATTTTTGCACAAACTTCAGGAGTCTAGCTCTTTAAGTTTGGACTGCATAGTGCTTTCCACGGACAGACGGACGGGAATTCCTACAACGTCTTAGAATCGCTCATGGATCAATAAGATTAAAAAAAAATTCCGCGGATTTTTTTTTTTTCCACCAAAAAACAAATGTTTTTAATTCTTTTTCTAATTTTTTTTTAATTTTTTTTTTTTTGCAAATAATCTTTGTCACATTGTGGAGGGTACCCATACATTCGGCAAGGCCGAATTTAACTATTTTACTTTTTTCACCTAAAGTAATTTGAAGAATCCATTGTAATCCGAAAATTACATTTGAAATTCCAAAATTCCAATTAAAATCCGAAACTGTGTTTGAAATTTGTAAAATATCAATTGTAATTTGTTAATGGTAAAATGAAATTCGAAAATATCAATTGAAATTGATCCATTAAAATTGCTCTCTCTCGATTTTTAATTAATCGCTTACAAATTTCAATTTATCGTTCACAAATTTTAATTGGAATTTTTAAATTTTATTTTGAATTTATAAATTTTAAAGGGAGTTTATTAAAATCTCAAACATTTTTCTATAGAAAAATTATCAGATTCTGAAATTTTTTTCGAAATAGAAAAATTCTGAGATTTTGTGAAATTTTTCTAAAAATTTATTAATTATAGAACATTTTAGTAAATTTTTAGTTAGCACAAATACAAGGCAAACAAAAATGCCAGTAGATACTGCATTAAACCCGTCAAGCGCGCAGCAATTAAATAAAAATAAATACCCCGAGTAAACATTTGAAGAATCAGTAGTGATCCGAAAAATGGAACCCTAAGATTAGACCAGTTTTAATCGGACAGATACATTTTATGCAATTAAAACTGATCTAATCTTGGCGATCCATTATTCGGACCAGCACTGATCTTTCAAATCTCGGATCAGTACTGATCTTTCAAATCTCGGATCAGATATGATATATAAGAATATATATAAAAAATTTTACTTGGAGCGACAAAGTCTGTCTTTTGCATTCATAATGTAGGGTTAAAGCAAAAACTATTAACAAAGTGGGTTATTAGGGTTAAAGAATTTTTAGTTAAGCCAAAATCAATGAGCAACATTGTTATTAACGCGAACAACAAACAAATATTTTTTTTTGACATTTAATATTTTTTTTGCGAAAAATAATTACTTGAAGAAATTTTTAAATATATTTCCGGTGGATTGTTTTGGTTTAACTGCTTCAGCAGTGGAACCATTAGTATTAGAATCTTTTTTAATTTGATTTTGAGTATTGTTTGTAGTTGCATTATTATCCTTATTTGTGGTTGAACTCTTGGCCACTTGATTGTTTTGGGTGCTAGAAGAAGAGGGTGTGCTAATTTAACCGGGAACGGGGTGTAAGGATGAATTCAAAATAATTAAAATCAAAAATTTAAATATAAATAAACAGGAATAATTAAAATTAATCATAGAAATAAAATTAGAAATTTTGCTGGGATGCAAAGTGTTTAAAAAAAAAATGGAAAAGAAAGGTTCGTAAATTTTTAGAAAAATACTCAGATTCCGAAAAAATAATTGAATATTTCCGTATAGAATAATTATAAGATTCTGAGACATTTTTCCGTATAGAAAAATTCTCAGATTCTGAGACATTTTTCCGTGTAAAAAAAATTTTCAGATTCTGAGACATTTTTTCGTATAGAAAATTTTTTCAGATTCTGAGACATTTTTACGTATAGAAAAGTTCTCAGATTCTGAAAGATTTTTCCGTATAGAAAAATTCACAGCATCTGAGACATTTTTTCGTATAAAAAAAAATTATCAGATTCTGAGACATTTTTCCGTATAGAAAAATTCTTAGATTCTGAGACAGTTTTTCGCATAGAAAAATTCTTAGATTCTAAGACATTTTTTCGTATAGAAAAATTCTCAGATTCTGAGGCACTTTTCCGTATAAAAAAATTTCCAGATCCTGGGCATTTTTTCGTACAGAAAAATTGTCATATTCTGAGACATTTTTCCGTATCGAAAAGTTCTTAGATTCTCAGTAATTTTTCTGTATAAAACAATTCTCAGATTCTGAGAAATTTTTCCGTATAGAAAAATTCTCAGATTCTGGGACATTTTTCCGTGTAGAAAAATTCTTAGATTCTAAGAAATTTTTTTGTATAGAAAAATTCTTAGATTCTGAGACATTTTTCCGTATAGATATATTCTAAGACATTTTTTCGTATAGAAAAATTCTCAGATTCTGAGGCATTTTTTCGTACAGGAAAATTGTCATATTCTGAGACACTTTTCCGTATAGAAAAATTCTCAGATTCTGCGACATTTTTCCGTGTAGAAAAATTCTCAGATTCTGAGATATTTTTCTGTATAGAAAAATTGTTAGATTATGCGGTATTTTTCCGTACAGAAAAATTCTTAGATTCTGAGACACTTTTCCGTATAGAAAAATTCTTAGATTCTGAGACATTTTTCCGTATAGAAAAAATCTCAGATTCTGTGACCTTTTTCCATATAGAAAATTTTTTCAGATTCTGAGACATTTTTTCCTATAGAAAAATTCTCAGATTCTGAGGCACTTTCCGTATAGAAAAATTCTTAGATTCCGAGACATTTTCAGAAAAATTCTCAGATTCTGCGACATTTTTCCGTATAGAAAAATTCTCAGATTCTGAGATATTTTTCTGTATAGAAAAATTCTTAGATTCTAAGACATTTTTTCGTATAGAAAAATTCTCAGATTCTAAGAAATTTTTCCGTATCGAAAAATTCTTAGATTATGAAACATTTTTTCGTATAGAAAAATTTTTAGATTCTGAGACACTTTTCCGTAAGATAATGCGATATTTTTCCGTACAGAAAAATTCTTAGATTCTGAGACACTTTTCCGTATAGAAAAATTCTTAGATTCTGAGACATTTTTCCGTATAGAAAAATTCTCAGATTCTGAGACATTTTTCCGTATAGAAAAATTCTTAGATTCTAAGACATTTTTTCGTATAGAAAAATTCTCAGATTCTAAGAAATTTTTCCGTATCGAAAAATTCTTAGATTATGAAACATTTTTTCGTATAGAAAAATTTTTAGATTCTGAGACACTTTTCCGTATAGAAAAATCTTCAGATTCTGAGACATTTGTCCATACAGAAAATTCTTTCAGATTCTGAGACATTTTTCCGTATAGAAAAATTCTCAGATTCTGAGACATTTTACTGTATAAAAAAATTGAGACATTTTTCCGTATACAAAAATTCGGATATTCTGATCATTTTTTTACATAGAAAAATTCTCAAATTCTGGGAATTTTTTTTCGTATAGAAAAATTCTCATAATCTTAGGACTTTTCCTTATATCATACGTTCTTCCATTTCAAAGCACTTTTCTAAGATTCAGTTAAAAAATAAAAATTATATTCATTCCAATTTTATTTTAACCACTTCACACCCAGTTTTTTGCGTTATTTTTTTATTAATTTTACCTTCTTATGGGTGTTGTAACAGCAGCAGGAGATAATGTATTCGTTGTAGTTGCAGCCGTAGCAGGAGATAATGTAACTGAGGGGCTTATGGGTGGTGATTTCCTATAATTATAAATTTTTAAATATTTAGTATATTTAAATAAATTAGAAATTATTAACAAACAATACAACTAATTAAACAATACAAATCAAAAATTATGATTAAAAGGAAATGATAACTAATGCAAAATGATTATAAGCATATACAAAAAGCTTCTACGAAATCTATAATTTACTTAAATTTAAAATAAAAAAATATATATCTTTCACCAGGTAAACATATAAATACGTAATTTCAAAATCAATTTAAAAGATCATCAATACAACCATTAACAAGAGATATTTATAAAATCAATAAAAATATAAAAAAATAAACAAAAAGTGCAAGCACTACCACCGTGAAAGCCATTAAAGCATTTTCGGATTAAATTCGGAGTAAAAAATTATTCACAATAGTCGGTAAGAATTGTTAATGACAAATTGTCTCATATATTGGCCCCAGCGACCAATTTAAATCGAAACTAAAAAAAAAACTGGAGCTTAAAGGATCAAAATTTGAAATTTCACTTTTTAAAATGGATCTATCTCCAAAAGTATAGGAGACAACCACACCCAGATTTTTGTAGGACCTCTACTAGCACATTGTCAACATATATTTTTTTAGAAAATCTGATAACAAACAAAAAAATGGCATGCGTTTAAAGTGTTCGTATGCAAAAGATACCCTACTTTAGGGTGTTCTGCTGCCTCTTCTTTCAACCGCCGGGACCCAACTTCCAAGCTTTAGCTCGAGAATACGCATTCAATTTGATCATTTAAAATTTCATAGCTATCGGTTTATTACTGACTGAATGGCTTAATTAATTCCAAAAAAATAGCTATTTCTACCACTGTGCATTGTAGTAATAGTTGTTTTAGCTAGTTGTTTTTAGATTAATATTTTATTAATTTGTTTTTAAGGATTACTAGCTGATGTTTCTTACAATTTCTTTAATTTTTTCTATACAAAATAAATTTAAATGTATTTTAGGGGTATTCACATCATAAATGTTTACCTTTTTTATTGGTAAAATATGAGGTTAAATTTTTAGACGTAAATACCTTTTATATTTATACCCTACACCACACTGTGGTACAGGGTATAATGAGTTTGTGCTGATGTTTGTAACTACCCGAAATATTGGTCCTAGACCAACCTTTTAGTATACCGATCGACTCAGAATCACTTTTTGAGTCGATTTAGCGATGTCCGTCCGTCCGTCCGTCTGTCCGTCCGTCCGTCTGTCTGTCTGTCTGTCTGTCCATGTAAACGGTGTAAACACGATACAGGTCGCAATTTTGAATCAATTGACTTGAAATTTGAAACTTAGGCCTCTCTTGGCCCAAGGACGAAGCCTATTGAAATTGGAAAAAATCGGTCCATATTTAGACCTAGCCCCCATACAAAGGTCCTCTTTAGTTTTGGCTCAAATGACTCTAATAACCGTATTATAAAAGGTATCTTTTTGAAATTTAGAAGGTAAACATGTTTTGTCTTCACAAATCACCATTCCGAATTTCAAAGAAATCGGACCAGTTCTTCTTGTGGCCCCCATACAAACCACCTTCCCGATTTTTACATAAATGTCTCAAATTTCATGAAAATAGAAAATATTTAATTAAAATTTTGTTTGTGTATGTCAAACGCATACTTAAATAACCTTATCAAACCTGATAATCATCGGACCAGTTTTGGACTCAGGCCCCTTGTGAAAATTTCGCCCGATATTCAGTTAAAGCGGTTTATTGTCAACAAATAAAAGCCTATTTCACTCAAATTTCATTTGTGAGTGTTTTTTACACTTATTAAAGATTTTACAACATATAGATCAATCGGTCCATGGGACCCATTTTCCGGGAAACTCTGGTGTAGGGTATTATATGGTCGGTCTTGACCGACTATAATTTTCTTACTTGTTTTGAATGATTCTTACCGGAAATCTTAAGAAATTAAGGTGATTTATAAAGAATTTCTAAAGACAATGTGGATAATTAGAAAATTAGATTAGACATTTAAAAAAAAAAAAATAATTTTAAAATTACGAAACAAAGTACCAAAAAAATAGGAAAAAATATTTAATTTTTGAACATACATTAAACATCTAAATAAAATACTTATTACAAAAAAAAACAACAAAAAAACATTGGGCCCAGCCCAATACAATAATATTATTCTTCCCTAAGGGTTAAGGCGACTAACCAAATGATTTCTGCATGCTTAAAAAAAATGGGTAAGCTTTACCCTCGAAATATTTTTAAGTCGCTATCTAAGACGTTCATTTTTCTAAACTTTGACCTCAATTTTCTGAAAACCCTGATGTAATGGAAACGTTTGGAGACCCGATCACTGTGCAATTAACTGTGTAATCAACAATTGCAATTAACTGTATTAGGTCGCGTTCCAGTCGAATCAAGCTTTTTTAAAGTTTAGTGTTGGAAAAAGTAAACCGTGACATTTTTAAATTAAAACGGCATTGAATTTCATATGGAGTTATCATATTGTTGCAAAGGATTATATACAACAATAACACATATTCTATAAAATAACAGAAAAATATCTCCAAGTAAATCAAATAGCAAAATTTTATCGAACGTATTCCATATTAAAAAGAAGTGCTTAACATCGAATTTTCCACTTTTTTGAACCCATCGATTAGGGTTGCCAGAATTTTATTTTGAAAATGCGGATTTTAAAAATTTTCGTGGGACAAAATATTTGTATGAACAAAACTGAAAAATTTAGCAGCATGTTGTCGAGTTTTATTGTTTTAAATAGAGACTACCAACCTCCAGTGCATTTTGAAATAGAAAGTGTTTTTGTTAAAAAAAAAAAAAAATCGCGCTGCTTTAGAGACTAATTTAGCAAAAGCAAATTTTAGTATACATATTTCCATTTTGAAGATAGAACGCTGGACCAGAATTACTCCATTGAAATTTTATAAATATTTTTCCCTGAATGTACTCTATATCGTGCAACTTTTGGCGTACATTTTTTGAAAAATATTTTTTTTTTTTCAAACACACAGATTGTAAACTTTTTTGTTATACCCAATTCACACCTGAGGTGAAATCTCGTTCGAACAAGATTTCGATCAAATGGCTGTGTATAAAATGATGGAGACCATATGATCGAAATCTCGTTCGAACGAGATTTCACCTCACGTGTAAATGGGCCTTTATTTTTTCCTTAAAAAGGTTTTAAATCCACATCATTTGGGCGGCAAGGTAAGACCAATTTTACAAAAGCTTACAAATAAGCATGTTAAAAACTTAGGCTTTTACAGTAAAAAATAAAGGCGGTATTAAAAATTTTTGTATGGTGTAAATTTATTACATGATAGAGCATCCACACCTGCCTCATCGAGGGCGTGCGTTTTTTTTTTTTCACAGTGAGTTAAAGTCGATTTTCAGTCCAAAAATTGGCCAAATTTGGATGGAACTGGTGGGGGCAATATTTACACCACCTTTACTCATCTACGTGATGTTACCTTTCAAACTGGTAAAAATTATCGACATGTACTGAACAAAACTTTTTATCTGGAGTAAAAAGAGTGTTGGTACTTTTTACGAAAAAAATCGTATTTTTTTAATTTTTAACTTTAAATTGGTGTAACTTCTGACTAAAATAATATATCGCTTAGTTTTTGTTAAAAAAAAATCAAAAATCTTCTAGTTTTCAAATGAAATTAGTTTGAAATAAATCGGAATTGAGACCGTGCTATTGACAAAAAATTGGAGCCGGATCGGTCAAACTTTGAAATATCACTTTTTGAAATGGCTCTACTAGTACATTGTTCACATATAATTTTTTAGGACATCTTATAACAAATAAAAAATGGCAAGCGTTTCTGCTGCCTCCCCCGTTTAAACCCTGTGCCCCAGCTTAAGCTCAAAAATACCTAAGCTATGGTAATTTCATGGCAATCGGTCCAGTACTTACTGAATGGCTGAATTATTTTAAAAAAAAAGTTATCAAATCTTCCACTGTGTAAGGGAAGTTTCCCAATTGTCACCCTTCGATCTTCATATTTGAATATGACGTTCAGAATAAAAATTAATTAGGTACGTATTTATTACGACTTGACCTCATTTTAGGGAGGTCGAATTGTACGGGGAATCGAAGGGTGACACTAGGGAGACTTCCCTTGTCAGTGGTATAAATGGAAATATCGGTCTAGGACCCCATAAAGAATATATATTATTGATCAGTGATCGATTCTAAGACATTCTAGCGATGTCAGTCTGCATTCTAAAGTTTCGCTGGTTAAGTTCATAAATTCGCAAAATCTGGCCAGGGAGGAAAAAGTATAAAAAACATAAAAAATTAACTTGTAAACATATTGGGGGAAGGTATCCCCAAACGTTCCCTGCGCTGGGTTTAAAAGATTCGCCACAGCCGAATTTAACACTCTCACTTGTTTGTTATGAATTCGGCAGTCGATGTTTAGGTACTAGTTTTTCGTTTTAAATACGGCCGTTTATTCTTTAGTTCACTCTGTTAACAAATGTCATGTTAACATTTTCTTGTATATTATTGTAATATAAAAATATACATAAATTTTTTTTTTATGAAAAAATTTAATATTAAAAAAAAGTTACAAAACGAAAGAAAATCTATAAAAAAAAAAGGTTAAAACAGAAAAAAAAACTAACAATTAAACTAGGTAATAGGAGGTAGTCAAAACATTTATACTAATGCTAATAAATAACAAAGAAAAAACACCAACTAAAACTAATGGCATAGTTTTGCAACATTTTATTTGTTCTGTTAACGTCTGTTAAGTTACCCTAGGGGCCCCTGTAGGTTAGTTGATAGCGTGCTAGCATTTAAACGTGGAGGTCGAGGGTTCGATTACCAAACGATGCAGTCTAAACCAAAATAAATAGACTCCTGAACTTTGGCATGACTATGTTTTATGGTCATGGCAAAATCGGACAAGACAACAAATGAAACATTCCCAGGCAGAAAAATGCAATCATCAAAGCGTTTTTGAAGTACTCTAGATGGTGGTACAAGCGCTTCCAGAACGTCATGGATTTTGTTTTTAGAGTGCTCTTAAAACGTCCGAATGATAACGTCGTTAAACGGTCATATGATTGTTTTTTTAAGCGCTCTTAAAGCATTCGGAGGACTAAAAATAAAGTGGTTTAAAGACGTTTTATGTTGATTATATTTTAGTTTGTAAATTTTTTTTATCGTCGAACCTGAATCAAGCTACGCCTAAGGCGTAACTCCCAATATTTTATTTCGTTTCTAACAATAGAAAAAAAAAAAATTTTTTTTAATACAAGAAGACTTTTAATGGAGTATGTGTGCCTCATTCCCCTAAACGGAATTTCACAATTAAAATGTCCCCTACTTTATAGGTGGAAATATAAAAACATTTTTTAATTCGTAAAAAGGTGCTGTAAAAGCACTTTTGAGTTGGTAAAACAAGTTGTCTTCAAAGCGTTTGGCAAATAGTACTTTCAAAGTGCTTTATTTTTTGTACCATCATCAATTTCTGCCTGGGTTGTTATGTCAGAAATTCATAGTCCTGCACTTGGACCAAGGGGATTTGAAAAAAAAAACCATTGGGCGTGGAAAATATTTTAAAAATATCAAAAGTATTTGCAAACATTTATCAACAGGAGGAAGAAAAGTTTTTAGATTATATTAACGGGTATTGGTATTAAAAATACATTTTTCCCCAACCTTCAATTACATTTCTTAAATCAAACATATACAGTGAGCGTCAAAAGAAAGTGTACAGGTTCTAAAGTAGATGTAATGAGTTAACGAAAAGGTTGACAATAAAAACCCTTATTATTATCAATCGACTACTTTAAAAAAAATGTTATATAGGAAATTTTCTAAGCTTTAATTTAAGCTTGATAGCGTCCAGATTGAGAAAATATTAAATGAGATACGAAGGTCGCGCTGAAAGATTAAATCAATTGTAGACGTTTTAAAGAAAATTGTTAAAAAATATTTCTAAGTTGATTTTTTCAAGTCCAACCATCAAAAATTTTAATAATAGTACGATAGTTTAAATTCAGTTATCAACTCATTTTTCCAACGACCCAAACAGAAATCTAAATTTTTTAAATGCAGTAAAAAAATATGCATTTTTTTGATGTTCAATTCTTTTGACCATCAATTTTTTGTAAACAAAAAAATATTTCATTGTGGTTGATTCTGGAATACGATTTCACCATTCACCTAATTTTTAAAAAATTGATATTCTTTCGAGTTTTAAGATTTTAAAATTTGTTTTTGTAATTATTAAAGATAGTAACTAGATCTTCAATTGTTACAAGAAAAATTCGGAAGAATATCAAATTTTTAAAAATTGGGTGAATGGTGAAGTCGTATTCGAGAATCGAGCACATTATTTATTAATTTAAGTACATCTAAGTGTATAGCAAGGAGGTATAAAAATAAATCAAAAATTTCTTTGTTTATAAAAACTTGGTGATCAAAAGAATTTGAGGTCAAAAAAATTCATATTTTTTTTGCTGCATTGAAAAAATTTTGGTTTTTGTTTGGGTCGTTGGAAAAATGAGTTGATAACTGAATTTAAACTATTTCACTATTTTTTAAATTTAATTAATTTAAAAAATCAACTTAGAAATATTTTTTAAAAATTTTCTAAAATGCGTCTACAAATAATTTCATTTTCCAGCGCGACCTTAGTATCCCATTTAATATTTGCTCAATCTGAACGCTATCAAGCTTAAATTAAAGCTTGGAAAATTTCCTATATAGCTTTTTTTTAATATTGATAGTCTATTGATAATAAGAAGGTTTTCATTGTCAACTTTATCGTTAACGAATTACACCTACTTTAGATGTAGTACACTTTCTTTTGGCGCTCACTGTAAGTTTGATGAAAATACACTGTTGAACAAATTAATATAAATTCGCACTCCCATAAATCAAAATACATGAATTAAAGAGAGTTTTATCTCCTGAATCCAAATCTGCCTTCCAAATTTTTCTATCGCGTAAAGTTTTTAAGATATTCGCGTTTAAATATTTAAAAAAACGGTAGTTTAGCACTTTTTGGGTGCCCCCTGTAACGTATTCTTAAGTTGCTCACACAAAATAGAACATGATTTCGTATGACACCACTTGAATCCAAATCTTTCTAACGCATACCGCTATTGAAATATTGGCGTTTGAAAAACTTAAACACAGCTGTTACGCATTTATTTTCTTTTATAAATCACACTAAAGTTTTCAAACGCCAATATCTCGAAAACGGAATACGTTAGAAAAATTCGGATTGTAGTTTTGGAATCAGGAGGTCCATTTTATATAAAATCAAGTCCTATTTTCTGGAATTAACGTAAGAATGCGTAACAGTGGATACCCAAAATCGCTAAAATATTGTTTTTTTACTTTTTAACAGCGAATATCTCAAAAACGATACGTGCTAGAAAAATTTGGATGACAGATTTGGACCAAAATCTATTAGGACCAGTTAGACATTTCACTGGCAGGTTTTTGGGGTCGAACAGTGTTATTGAAGTTTTCAAATATGTATGGAAAATTTTATATTTTCAAGCGCCTAAAAGTATGTTATACTTTTTATTTCAATGTAAATTTAACAGACGTTAACAGGACATTCGCAAAAATATACACAGTAAAAGGTTTGGCCAGAATAGTAACTCTATAAACTAAATTACAATAAAGAAAAAAAAAACGAAAAGTGGGGGAAAAAATTATAAAAACAAAAACAAACCTGATAAATATTTGTTTATGATCTTTGAGAGAAGCCGATCTTTGTACAGTATAATTTGGATTTATGTTTTGATTTGTGATGGTGGTAATAGTTGTAGGTGTATTAAGAGTGGTAGTAGTTGGAGTTGTATTAAAAGTACTAGTATTGGCGGATAATGGTGATATTGGTATTAGTGGCGGTTGTGGTAATAGTGATTGTGTTGGAGTTGTAGCAGTAGTAGTAGATGAACTACCACCACCACCACTGTTATTTATCAGAGTATTATTATTGTTATTGTTGTTAACATTATTATTTTGTTGTTGTTGCTGTTGCTGATGTTGCTGTTGTTGTTGCTGTTGTTGTTGCTGTTGTTGTTGCTGATGCTGTTGCAGTGTAGCCGGTATTATAGGGCATGAATTAGCTTTTATGCGTGCACGCAATTCATTATATTTTTGATAGAATCTTTTTAGTAGGCATAATAGCAAATAAGATGATTTTTGATTGTTTTTGATGGGGGGTGGGGGGATTAATTGTAATTATAATAAATAAAAAAAAATTAATTCGATTTAATAAAATATTATTTTTGATAATTTTGAAAGCATTAGCACAAATTATTATTTTAAGCGAACAC
This sequence comes from Pegoplata infirma, assembly GCA_963921195.1. Classification (NCBI taxonomy): domain Eukaryota; kingdom Metazoa; phylum Arthropoda; class Insecta; order Diptera; family Anthomyiidae; genus Pegoplata; species Pegoplata infirma. The sequence goes on from OY992539.1 coordinate 105,530,383, forward strand.
ACACACACACATTCATTAAAAATTATTTGAATACAACAACAGAAAAAAATATTTTTTTAATATATAATTCAAATGATGTATTTATTATATTGATGATGATTTGATTAGATGATGATTTTGTTTTGGGATTAAATGAAAATAAATAAAAAAAAAACGTACAAAATTAAAAATTATAAAAAAATATAATAAATTTCTTTTTTTTTTTAATTAATTTCCGTAAAAAAAGTAAATCACTCTTTAAAGGTATTCTCTTAACTAAGCAAGCAACAATATTATTAGTTGTTAAAAATTTGCAATTACCTAACAGTCATAGAAATTTAAATAAATGCAGGTGATTTTTTTTAAGAATTTTTTTACTTTGTCATTTCGTGCGTAACGCACTCTAAGAAATTCTAGCGTTGTCCGTACGAAGACCTAGTTCTTTTGAGAATCGCCCCGATTCTAAGGACTTTTTTTCTCAAGTTCAGAGATATCTATCTCTCCTTTTAGAAAAACTCCCAAATGATGAGCACATACCCAGTCAGAAAAATACAATCGCACAAGCGTTGTGAAAGCGTTGTGGACGGTTGTACGAGCGTTCTGTATACCAACTTCAAAGCGCCTTTAGATGATCCGAATGTTAACATCGATCTACGCTAGGTTTAAAGCGTTTTAAAAGCGATGTAAAAAAGTGCTTTGAGAACGTTTTTTTTTTTAAGTCATCAAAGCGCTTTAAAAACCCAAAGTAAAGAATTTCTGTTTTAGTTCGGTTATAATAATTTGTTTGATACAAAGTGAAATCCGAAAAAAAGTTTTTGTACTAAAAAAAAACTTAGACAATTTTTCAAAAAAATTTTCGAAACTTAGAAAATTAAAAAAAAAAAAAATCTAAAAACATTTTTTATGATTTTTTTTGAAAATAGCGTTTTGAAAATGCTTTTTTTTTTTGTTACAGTGCTTTCAGAACGCTTTTTTTTTAGAACCGTCGTCAATTTCTGCTTGGGTATTTTTAAAAAACTTGTGCTCTTGGAACTTTTTTCCGATAGGAAAAACCTCAGATTTTGTGTCCATTTTTTCGGGATAAAACCCCTCAAATACCAATGAATTTACCTCATCTACTCATCTTATTTTTATGTGGACTCATCGAATTAAAATTTCTTCCTAAAAATATAGAAAATCTATCATCTTGAACTATTCCCCATAAAAATCAACTCACATTCAGATTATGTGCGCTTTTTTATATACAAATTAATTTTCGTTACGAATTTTTTTTTCGGACTCACGAGCTTTAAGATTCCTAGACATTTTTTATTAGAAAGTATTTCCGACTAACAAGGGAAGTCTCCCTGGTGTGACCCCCCGATCTTCATGAAATTTGGATATGTTGTTAAGAACGAAAATTAATTAGACACGTATTTTTTTTTAGCGGCCCAAACTCATTTTTAGGGGGGTCGATTTGTATGGGGGGAAATTGACCTTTTACAGTTTTTTACGATTTACGCCTATTTAAACAAAATTAATATAGGCATGTGTGGTATCGGATTAAAGGTATTAAAAATACCTATCTCGAGGTGCTAACAAAGGACCCAAGAAGTTTATATTTTTTAGAGTTTGCAAATAATCGAGATATTCCATAATCGCGATTACGATTAAAAAAATCGCCGTTAATCGCGATTATCGATTAATCGAATTTTTTAAATAATTTGAATTACAATAGATTTATTAAAAAATTCTTTTAAAATTTACATTTCAGAACGTACGAAAATACAAAAATGAATAATTTAGTAATTTCCGAGCAAAACTAATAACTAACTAATTAGAATGCAAGAAAAGTAAGGAAAAAAGATTAAATTGATTGTCAAATTTGTTTTTGAAAAACTTTTAACACAAAATTCCTTGTTGATAAAATTCGACACAAGCTTTCCTTTTTAAAACCTTTAACACTTTTTAAATGATAACACCGTCCGACAGCCAATATTAAACATGAACCGGTGATGAACGTCATTTCGCTATCCTGTTTCCTTTCAAAAGGACTTCAAAGTTTTAAAGGATACATTTTTTAAAATATTTTTGAAATACTTGTACTTGTCTTAGGATGGCACTGGTGATGACAAATGAAAGAGGAGGTCTCCCCTAATTTTTCTATTTTTTTTAGCCATATCAGGATAAAGGGGTGTGAATCAAGTCATTTAAAAATTTTATTTTGTTGAAAATTTAAAATGATATTGAAGGATACAGTTTTGAAAGGGCGTAGGTAACCTCCTTTCTTTCTGATATGTAAAAATAATAAAATAGGAAAATTAGGGGAGACCCTCATCTTTTATTTGCTATCACGAGTGGCCTCCTTGGACAATTACAAATATTAAAAAAATATAAAAAATTATATTAAAAAAAATTTTGAAGTCCTTTTAAAAGGAAACAGGATCAAGAAAAGAAAAACTTTAAACGCAGTTTTACTAAATTTAGTCTCTAGTTTCCAACGTACATATATTATCAAGTTTTTTGTGTTTAAATTTCATGTCCGAATTTTTTGACCAATTCCGGCAAAGCCTTTTAAATATATTTTTACAAAAAAAAAATACAGGGGTTACTTAGATCAGATTTTAAATTTTACTTTAAATTTGAATGACATTTACGAGAAAAAAGGAAAAAAAAATTGCAAACAACCTTGGACCAAGATTTTATATATTTTAAATTCGTTATAAAAACAGTGTATTTTATAGATAATGATTAATCGTAATCGAGTGATTTTTTTGTCGATTACGATTACGATTAATTGGTCCAATTAATCGCGATTACGATTACGATTTTAATCGTTTTGCAAACTCTAATATTTTTCGACTTATTAACAAAAATGGCCTAAAATTTTGGTATTTTACTCAATATGACGAAAAGTTGTGCATGTTTGGACACGTTCTTAGCACACGTAGATAGGTTTTCCAAAGGCCTTTCATTTGGTATGTAACATGACTAGGTTTCTTTGCATAATATAGGAGATAAACGAAAAAAAACTGAAAAATGGCATTGTCTTCCCCCCTTCTTTTTACCCACTAAATAGGAATTTGGGCCGCTAAAAAAAATACATGTCCCTTTATTTTTTCTCCATAAAGATCCGCGGGTGACACTAGGGAGACTTCCCTTGTAAGCTTTTATAAAACTTCTCTACTAAATTATTTGATGGAAATAATTGGCCCTTACCACAAGAAAACAAAAAGTATATTTTAACAAAAGTTTTATTTTAAATTTCAAATATTCAATACATTTTTTGAAAGTCGATTTTGAAAACAAAAACAATTTGTATGGAAATAAAATTAAAAGCTGATTTTAAATATATTTTATTTTAATTATTGGTTATGTTTTTTCGACCTTTTTGTTTTAACTTCAATAAGTAAACTGATAATCAAGCTCGAGGCCTTAGTTTTCAATAAATTTTATTTATTCAATTTAGAAATAAGATCAACAACAGTGCAATATGTGACGACGAAAGGATGGTATCATTTGACGTAATATCTTTATTCCCTAGTATTCCAGTGGAATATGCAATAAATTTGATCACGTGAAAATGGGACGAGATTCAAAAGTACACAACCATGCCCAAACAATTATTTGTGAAGATATTGAAATTCTGTATCCAAGATAACAGATATTTTAAGTATGGAGATAAAATATACGCACAATGTAGAGGTTTGCCAATGGGATCTCCAGCATCGCCCATAGTAGCGGATATAATTATGGAAGAACTTTTACAGAAAAGTATTGGGGATTTAGAGAAAAAACCAAGACTTCTTACAAAATATGTTGACGAATATATATACATATATAAAGGCCGAATAAATACATTTTATTTTTATGTACCTTTTGGTACTAAAAATAAAAAAACAACATTTATGTTGACGAACTTTTTGGAATAGTAAACGAATGTGCAATAGAGGAAACGCTAAATAAGTTAAATAGTTTTCATACTAGAATTAAATTCACCATCGAGGAGGAGAAGAATGGACGACTGCCATATCTGGACACACTAGTCATAAGGAGAGGTAACACGTTGAAAACCGATTGGTACCAAAAACCAACAGCTTCGGGAAGAATAGTTAATTTTTATTCATGCCAGCCTAAAAACATTATTATAAATACTGCGAGAAATTTCGTAAAAAGAGTACTTACTATAAGCGATGTACAATTTCATAGAGAAAATGTGATTAAAATTAGGGAATTACTACGAAAAAACGTTTTTCCGGATAAAATTATAAGAGAACTGATCAAAAATAATAAAAATCAAAAAGAAATAAGAAGAGAAGAAACTCCTAAAATTTACAAATCACTGACGTATGTTCCAAAAATCTCAGAGAGAATTGAGAATTCTGGAATTTATAATAAAGAAAAATATAATATAGCATCAACCACCAGAAATACAATTAAACAACTCTTCTCCAATACAAAATCAAAAATTGACAAAATGGTAAAATCCAACTTAGAGTCCCCGCACAACAATGTCGGGGCGGTTGACGTTTTCGGTCATGAGAGAGTATAGGCGCAAAACAAAGGCGGCAGCGGTAAATTCATTCACTCGTTGATATTTACACAATTTTTCACTTTTTCGACACTTTTTTTATTTAATGTTATTGTTTTTTTTTTAATATCAATTTGATTTTCTCATATTGATTCCTTTTTTTGTGTTTTTTTTCAGAATTTTAAATATTTTTTTTAGAGATCACATTTTTTTGTTTATTTTATCGAAAATAATCGAAATATTTATAAGAATGTGGCAACATTTTCATATCAAAAATTTGAAGAGAGAGAGAAACCGACACAAAAATAAAATTGATTTTATTCAAGCGGTTTTCGGTCGAGCGTTTTTTCTTGCCAAATTTGTATGAAAAAAACGTCACCGACATTGTTGTGCGGGGACTCTTAATATATAAAATTAAATGCAACGGTAACGAAAATGAGAAATGCGAAAATGTATATGTCGGAACCACGAAGAACAAATTAAAAACCCGTATATCTGGACACAAATCAGATTTGAAATGTAAAAATAATTTATCTACGCAAAAAACTGCACTACTAGCCCATTGTGTGGAGAGAGCACACTTGCCGAATTTAAATGAGGTTGATATCCTACACACAGAGGAAAAATATAATAGGAGACCAACATTGGAAATGTTGTACATTATAAAAGCAAAAAAAGAGCATAGGATGAATTTTAAAAAAGACGTAGAAAACAATTGTGCAAGCAGCTACCAACACATCATAAACAAATCAACGAATTAGTGCAATAAAGATCAGATTAGCGGGAAGTCGTTTAATTGTGCGTTTATTGTTACTCTTTTTAATAAAAATTTTATATTTTTGTAAGTTTATAGGTCTGTTTGTTTACTTAAATTTCTAACTACTTTTACTACAACTGGAAATTTTTGTTTACTTTTTGTACTGAAAATTTACACTGTTCGACGAAAAAAAACCTCCCTGTGAAATTTTAGACTGATTCTTTTAGATTTTGCTCTCCTGAATCCAAATCTGCCATCCAATTTTTTCTATCACGTAACGTTTTTGAGATATTCGCTGTTGAAAAGTTTAAAAACCAAAAGTTTCGCACTTTTAGTGGTCCACTGTTACAGATTCTTCCAAAAATTGGACTTGATTTCATATAAAATGGGCCTCCTGGTTCCAAAACTGCAATACAAATTTTTCTAGCATGTTCCGTTTTCGAGATATTCGCGTTTGAAAATGTTTCCACGCAAAAATCTCAAACGCGTATATCTGGAAAACAGAATATGCTGGAAAAATTTGGATGGCATTTTTGGAATCAGGAGGTAAAATTAATATGAAATCAAGTCCTATTTGTTGGTAGCAACATAACAGTGGATCCACAAACGTGCGAAATTATTGTTTTTTTTTTTTACTTTTTAATAGCAAATATCTCCAAAACGGTACGTGCTAGAAAAAATTAAATGCAAGATTTGGATTCAGGAGAGCAAAACCTATAAGAATCAGTTAAATATTATACAGAAAGATTTTTTTTGTCCAACAGTGTAATTGTTTAGCTATAAATCGAAAGCAGGATCAGCTAGGACTTCCGTGTTAATAATTTTTAAAGTCTAAAATAAAGAGGAGTTAAATGCCAAACAAAGCAGTAGCCTACGCTCAAAACATTATGATCATACATCACTGTTGCAAAAATTCGGCTACGATAACTTAAAAACTGATTATATGATATCCTATATAACATGGGAAGAAAACATTAAAACCGTCATACCCCCTAGGGAACAATGGAAGGAATTAAGGAAAAAAGAACATAGTATTGAGATCTATACAGACGGATCTAAGAAAGAAAATGGCACCGGAAGTGGTGTCTATTGCGAAAAATTAGGGATAGAACATAGCTCAAGATTAAATGATTCATGCAGCATTTTTCAGGCTGAAATATTTGCAGTTGCCGAGGCGGCAAGACTTATTTCTATGAGACCGATATTTTCTAGCGATATCACTATATACATAGACAGTCAAGCTACTATTAAGGCACTGAGGAACAGGAGTATTCGATCCAAGACAGTCAGCCGTTGCCGTCAAGAGCTTAAGGTTCTTACTGAGCAACACAATTTGGAACTGTGCTGGGTACCTGGACACCATAATATTCCTGGAAATGAAAAGGCGGACGAACTAGCACGCAAAGGTGCTGATATGGCAGTACAATATATAGAAGAAGATATTTTTCCTGGACTAGACTCGATTTATGGACACATGCGTGTTAAATTCAAGGCCATTGTAGACGAAAAATGGAACACTACTCCTGGTTGCGAACAGACAAAAAAACTGTGGGAATCTCAAAGCAAGGAGCTTCAAAAAACTTTATTGAAGATGGAAAAGTATGAACTACGTATGTATGTTGGTATAATTACTGGCCACACAAATTTGAAAACTTTTTTAAAGAAAATCAATCTTAGCTCAGATGATTTGTGCAGATGGTGCTGGAATGAGGATGAAGATACCTTACACTATCTTTGTCAATGTCCGGCGCTATCACGCACGCGCTTTAATTGTTTTGATTCCTTTTTCTTTCAGACACTAGAGGAACTAAAGGGCATTAATCCGTGGAATATAGTAAAATATGTGAAGGCTACTAAGCTATGCGATATGGAATTTGGATGATGAATATAAGAGACTTGTTCTTATTGTAAACCTACCTACCCCAACTGTATGAGGAATCACTATGGATCAACAACTGGTCTTGTGGACACTTATGTGTCGCCTCTTAAACCTAACCTAACCTAAATGCCGATTTTGTAACCATTTAGAAATTACAAAAAAAAAAATAAAATATATATCGTGAAAGGGAAGGTTTTGTTTTCATTAAATAAATTTTATAAAGAAAAAAAATTATTAAAAAAAATATAAAAAAAAAAATTAAAAAAAAAACAAGTAAAAAAGTTAAATTCGGCCTTGCCGAATGTAGTGATACCCTCCACATTTTCAAAAAGATTATTGCAAAAAACTTTATTTAAAAGGAAATTACTTTTGAAAAAAATAAAAATTTTTTTAAAAAATTTCCGCGAAAAAAAATTTTGTTAAAAAAAAAATCCGCGATTTTTTTTTTTTTTTGTCAAAAAATATGTTCGTACTTGTTAAAATACCATTTGGTGTTCAATTATGTTCACATATGTCAACCAGAAGCCGAATTAAATCATTTTGTATGTTTAGGTTATGTTGAATGTACTGAAATTTTTGAGGTGTGCTTACATTTTCGTTCATTACTTTTGAACCGCTGAACCGATATCGCTCAAATGCAATACCAAACTTCTCGGGAGAACTTCCAATAAAAATGTTAAGTTTCAGTCATCTCTGTGCAATATTTTGTCCGTGACAGCATTTTCCACAGACAGACAGACGGACATCGCTAGAATGTCTTAAAATCGATCGGGCATCATTAATATATATACTTTATGGGGTCCCAGACCGATATTTCGATGAGTTACAAACGGAATGACAAACTTATATATACGCTCTATCACTAAGTGGAGGGTATAAAAATAGAAAAAATTTTGTTAGAAAAAATATTGTCAAAAAAATTATTGTTAAAAAAAAGTTTTTTTTTTTTAAAAGTTTTTGTTAAAAAAAATTTTTTGTTAAAAAAAGTTTTTGTTAAAAAAAGTTTTTGTTAAAAAAAGTTTTTGTTAAAAAAAAAGTTTTTGTTAAAAAAAAAGTTTTTGTTAAAAAAAAAGTTTTTGTTAAAAAAAAAAAAAGTTTTTGTAATCAAGTTTTAAATAAATTGACATTTTAAAGTTAAATCGCGACTGATATTTTCGGCTCGAAAAATAATAAAATAATTTAAAAAATGATGGCTTTACCTAAATTTTGTGTACTTTATTGTATTTTTTAAATATTTTTTATCTTTTTTTTGTTAACAAAAATTATTCATTATGATTCATGGAGTTTACGTTTAGTACATTATTAGCACAAAAAAAATTAACTGTTAAAAAAAAATTGTAGAACAGGTACTGCATACAACTTTTGATTACTAAACGGTTGTTCACAAAACCATCTTATCACATTTATAAATAAAAATCCATCATATAAACACTACAGTTTTAAATGATATTATAAACAAATCAATTTAATTCAATTAATATAGATTTCATAAAATAATAAAATAAAAAAACTATTTATGGTTCTCAGAAACTGAGAATTTTTCCATGCAAAGAAATATTTCAGAATCTGGAAATATGTTTTAGAATCGGGCAAATGTCTCAGAATTTGAGAATATACGGAAAAATGTTTTATACGGAAAAATGTCTCAGAATCTGATAACACAGTGCAACAGCATATTTAGGGCCTCAACCAAACCAAGACAGTTTGAAAGTACTTATGTGTAGTAGTAAAGCTCTGTAACGTCTCAAATTTTTTTTAAAGCCCACTGAATTTTTGAGTTTTTTTTCATAGGCGTTGGAAAAAAGTCGAAAAAAGTAATGTTAATGTTCTTTTGAACTTAAAATAGTGTTTGAATGTCTTCAATAGAATTTTATGGGACACATTTTTCTAGAGTACGCTAAACCTCTATCTCCCTTTTTAATAGGTCATTTACGTAATTTTTTTAAGAAATGGCTCGGAAACCTACTAAGACGTGCGTTTAAAGGGTTAAAATGTTCTACGATTATTTTCAGCATCAAATTTCACTGGGGGTTACTGAAGGCAGAAAGTTCGACCGGTATACGAAAAATGCATAAAAAACGTTAATTGTAAAGTATCATTAACTTTTTATATTTTTTCCTACATTTGTTAGTTACAATTCTATACAATTTCTGGCAAAAATATAAAAAAATTAATGACACTTTACAATTTATCTTTTTTCTGCCTTTTCCTTATACCAGTCGAACTTTCTGCCTTAAGAAACCCCTAATGAAATTTGATGCAGAACATATTCGTAGAACAATTTAACCCATTAAACGCTAGTCTTAGTAGATTTTTGAGCCATTTCTTAAGAAAAGTACTTAAATTACCAATAAATACGGTAGATAGAGGGTTAATATATTCTAGAAAAAAAATCCCCATCAAATTCTATTTAAGACATCCAAACACTATTTTAAGCTCAAAAGAACAGTTACATTATTTTTTCGACTTTTTTTCAACGCCTTTGAAAAAAAACTGAAAAATTCAGTGGACTATAAAAAAAATTTGGGGCGTTACAGACCAAAACCCATTGGGGGTTTTACTACTACACACAAGTACTTTCAAACTGTTTTGGTTTGGTTGAGGCCCTAAGAAATTACCCTTTAATTGTGTCACAGTGTAATTGTTCTATACGGCCAAATGTTTTAGAATTTGAGAATTTTTCTATACAGAAAAATGTCTCAGAATCTCGAGAACTTTTCTAAACAGAAAAATGTCTCAGAATCTGAGAAATTTTTCTATGCAGAAAAATTCGAGACCTTTTTATATGGAAAAATATCTCAGAATCTGAGAATTTTTTATACGGATAAATGTCTCAGAACCTAAGAATTTTTCTATTCAGCAACATTTCTCAGAATCTGGGAAAAATTTCTCAGTAATTGAGAATTTTTCTATACGGAAAAATGCCTCAGAATCTGATAACTTTTCTATACGGATAAATGTCTCAAAATCTAAGAATTTTTCTATACGGAAAAATGTTTCAGAATCTGAGAATTTTTCGTCATGAAAAATTGTCTCAAAATCTGAAAATGTCTTCTAAAATAAAAAAATGTTTTACGAATCTGAGAATTTTTCTATAAGGAAAATGCGTCAGAATCTAAGAATTTTTCTATAAGGAAAAATGTCTTAAGAGTCTGAAAATTTTTCTATACGGAAAAATGTCTCAGATTCTGAGAATTTTTATAAACGGAAAAATGTCTCAGAGTCTGAGAATTTTTTTATATAAAAAAATTTTTCAAAATCTGAGAATTTTTCTGCACGGAAAAATGTTTCAAAAATCTCAAAATTTTTTTATACGGAAAAATGTTTCAGAATCTGAGAATTTTTCGATATGAAAAAATGTCTCAGAATCTGAGAATTTTTCGTTATGAAAAAATGTCGCAGAATCTGAAAATTTCTTCTATAAAAAAAGTGTTTTAAGAATCTGAGAATTTTTCTATATGGACGTCTCAGAATCTGCGAATATTTGTATATGGAAATCTGTTTCATAAATAATTTATGATAAATTGAAAATTTTTCAAAACGGACAAATTTCTCAGAATCTGTGAATTTTTCTATACGAAAAAATGTCAGAGAATCTGGGTTTTTTGCCTGATGCTCGAGTATCTTTACTTTTTTTACGGAAATTTTTGTTTTCAAAAAAAATTCACATTTAAATATTTTTAAAAACACATTTTAATAAAAATTGTACTTACTTTTCATCATTCTCAAAGCTTTGAGTTCGTCTTAATATAACATCTGTTGTTTCTGTGGTGGTGGCATTTGTTTTACTAACATCATTATCAGGAACTTCTATTAACACAAAAACAACAAATTTTGACAATTAAATTTTTCGAATAAAAAGGTGTAATAATTACACTGCGGAACACTAAAAAATAAACAAGATTTACGACCATCATTTCTATATATTTCGGACATGTTGATTCGAATGGCGTACTCCGTTTTTCGATGTATGGTACAGTTTTCTTGCAAAATGTCTTTAAAGATTTACTGATTTCGAGCCAGTTTTTTAACAAAAAAATTTGCAAAGTAAAGTATTTATAAATTTTATGGCATGGAAAACAAAGATATGACTTGTAGCAACATTTCTTAAGCAAATTTGGTTTAAAGCTTTTCAATTTAAGCACTTAAATTCGCGAAGTTCTTCATTTTTTAAGGTTTTCGCGAAATTAAAAGCCAAATTGGTGTTTGATATAAAACTTGCTTTTAGTGAATCAAAAAGGCATCCCTAACAATACGAAAAGTGGACAAAAAACAGCTATGTTATATGGACCATCATGATGAAAATCGCGAAAAACCGTTTTTTTTGTATATGGCAGCATCACTTTACAAGATGATTTAAGGCTCCATCTTTTAGTATATAATGTGGGAACCTAAAACAACTAACTGACCAAAAATTTGGCCAAAAAAGTTTTCATTTGCAAAAGTTATCTTAACAAAAACTACTATTTCAGTGTTTGCCATACAATAATTATAGTTTTGGTTAAGATAACTTTTGCAACTAAAAAGTTTTTTGGACAAATTTTGGGTCAGTTCATTGTTTAAGGTTCCCATATTATATACTAAAAGATGAAGCCACAAATCATCTCCTAAAGTGATGCTGCCATATATAAAAAAAAACAGTTTTTCGCGATTTTCATCATGATGGTCCATATAACATAGACGTTTTTTGTCCACTATTCGTAGTGTCATGGATGCCTTTATGATCCACAAAATGCAAGTTTTTTATCAGAGACCAATTTAGGGGTTAATTTTGCGAAAACTTAAAAAAAATGAAGAAATCCGCGAATTTAAGGGCTTAGGATGAAAAGCTTTAAACAAAATTAACATAAGAAATATTGCTACAAGTTATATCTTTGTTTTCCATACCATAAAATTTAAAAATCATTCGCTTTGGAAATTTGTTTGTTAAAAAAGCAGCTGAAAATCAGCCAATCTTTAATGACATTTTGCAAGAAAACTGTACCATACATCAAAAAACGGAGTACGCCATTCGTACCTCTTGTTTTCTAAAATATTGGTTAGTTTTGTCACGCAGTGTTATAAATTGCTTGCTTAAAATACATACGATTTTTAATTGGACTTTCATTAGATGAACGCACACGTGAGACATTGTTACGTCGCCAAGGTGCCTCGTCATCTGTGGCGGGTGTTGTTTCATTTGTGGTTTTCTGCATAGATGATTTATCATCTAGAAATTGTTGACGAAAACAAATAATAAAAATAAATAATTATCAATTAAAACAATAGAAATTAATGTGGTCAGTTTAGATAGTAGTTGGTAGTAGTAATAGTAGTAGTAAAATAGTAAATAAAATTATAAATTTAAGAAACTTATACTTAGAAATATGAAATTATAGATTTTTAAAAAGAAATGGAGAAATGCAATTATTTTTTTGTAATATTTTATAGATAATAGAAAAATGTGACAATGAAAGAGAGATAAAGAGAAACTATTACAAAGAAATTTCTAGTTAACAACGAAATTGAGATTATTATTTTTTTTTTAACAAAAAAAATATTAGAATATCCGAGTTCATTTCACCGTGCGACAAATTTCAAATTTTGGCTGTACACATGAACCGGACCAAAAAAATTCTGAGGGTGGGACAGAAAATAAAAAATACCCGTATCTCAAAATTTTTCTAGATCAATATAATAAAAATAAAAAAATTTTTGAACTATAGAAAAAGTTCACTTTAGTCAGAAAGTGGGGGGGATAAAAATAGCATTTCAGTTTCTCTCAGGTTTTTAAATCTATTCGTGTTTTTCCCGAAAAATGCAAAATAAAAATATATTTTAAAAAAAAAAGGTGTGAAATAAATCGAAAAAATGTACTATTCCATTTTTAATTCGAAGATTCCAATTGTAATTCGAAAAGATCAATGAAAATATTTGATATTTTTCGAATTACAATTGGAATATTCAAATTACAAAAAGAATCTTCGAATTACAAGTAGAATCTACGAATTACAAATGGACTATTCCAATTACAAATGGAATCTTCGAATTACAAGTAGAATCTTCGAAATACAATTGATATTTTACAAATTACATCTGTAAATGGTGTATATGTGATTTTAACTTTCTTCCAAGGGTATCATATTTTATTAAATTGTGTTTCACCAAAGACACTTTACAATTCTTATTTTTTATGCCTTTTGCTTATATCGCACGAACTTTAGTTTTCAACATTCCCTTGTGGGCAGTAGGCAAAATCGCCCAAAAAAGAAAATGAAATTTTGTCCAAAAATTTTGCGTACAAATTTGGACCATATTTCATATGAAAAGTTACCCAAAATTTTTGGGCACATTTTCATAGTTTTTGGGCAAAATTTCGAAATAAAAAAATTGTTATGTGCCAAAACGAGACAAAGAGAGATTAAGGAATGTTGTTGTTTCTAAGGATCGTAATAACCCAGCCAGAAATTGCCAACGGTACAAAAAAATGTACTGGTAGAACATTGGCTACACAAAAAATACTACGCTTTGCAGAAATATCGAAAAGTACAAAAAAACATGTACTGGCAAAACATTGGCTACACAAAAAATACTACGCTCTGTCAAAATTTCTCATTACATATACAGTACAAAAAAAATGTACTGGCAAAACATTGGCTACACAAAAAATACTACGCTTTGTCGAAATTTCTCACTACATATACAGTACAAAAAAAATGTCCTGGCAAAACATTGGCTACAAAAAAAAAAAATACTACGCTTTGCAGAAATATCGAATATGAGCTAAAACACCTTAATTCAGCCGAGGAGTTGACCGAACCCCCTTCAAATTTAATGAAATTAAGTACTGTGGTTTACTTTAACAAAAAAGAGATTTTGCCAATTTTTCAGGCTTCTGGTCATTCCAGTATTCGAGATATGCGGTCTTGAAAATTAACAAAATCGTATATATTTGACAAAAGTGTTCTGACATAAATAATGATATCTCGAAAATAAATAACAATTCAGGTCTCATTCAGGTTTCAAATAATAGGTAATGAGACAGCCTTTAAAACTGCATTCCTCAAGATTTTTTTTTTTTGAAAAAGGTCAAAGGTAATTGGTTAAACCTTAATTTTTGGAGAGCTATTTCTCAAAACCCGATATTTTTAAAATTTTGGAAAAAATGTATGTTGTTAAGAATCACCTATACTACTTAAGTTTAAATTTTCAGGATGGAGACTTCATTGGAACTTTTTATATTACTAGAAACATTGTGACAGGAAAGAAAAAGCGGTGTAATTTCCCTTAGAAAAAAAAAATTTTTTGTTTTTGAAATTCTGGTACCAAAATTTATTTTTCTGAATGTTTTTGACGTGCTGAGTCCAAATATGACCTTTGAACTGGCCTATCCCTATTACTTTTCAAGATATATGCACCTAAATGTTCAAAAAAAAACACATCAATAGCATTTTAGCAATTTTCACACATTTATGTGCAGATATCTCGAAAACTAATAGCGATAGGGCAGTTCAAAGGTCATATATGGACTCAGCACGTCAAAAACATTCAAAAAAGTGAACTTTGGTACCAGAATCTCAGAGACAAAAAAAAAAATTTTTTTCTTTCCTGTCACTATGTTTCTACTAATATTAAAAGTTCCAATGAAGTCTCCATCCTGAAAATTTAAACTTAAGTAGTACAGGTGACCCTTAATAACAAAATTTTAAAAATATCGTTTTTTGAGATATAGCTAACCTGACCAACTGTTTTTGGCTGAAAAGCGGGATGGAAAGGTTGAAAAAGCGGGATTTTGACCAAAAAAGCGGGACTTTTTATACCCTCCAATTATCGATAGGGGATATATATTAATTTGTCATTCCATTGGTAACTAATAGGAAATAGGTCATAAAATCCCATAAAGTATATAAATTAGTGATTTTCAATCGTATTTAAGTTGACATAGCGATATACGTCCGTCTCTCCAACTTTATGTCTGTTAAAAACACACTAGCTTTCGAAAGATAATTCTGAACCATGTGGAGCTTCTTATTTCAAACGTACCACGAAAAAAAAGTCATACTTAAAGTGCTTATTGCGCTATATGGAACTAAAAAATCGTGGAACAAAAGCTTTAGCTTTTCGGAAAAATGGGCGTGTTCAAAAATGGTAAAATTGATCAAGTCGCTCAACGATTAGCATTATTTGTTTTTGGACAAAAATCAGAATTATATCTGAATTTTCCAAATCTAACATAAAAATCGATGTAGCAAAAAACACGCCATTGTTATTTGTTTTATTTAAATTAATTCTGTAAAAAATGTGAAATTTTTAGACAGCAGTTATTTTAGCAGCAGCAGTTTTCTAGAGAATTTAATGAACTTTCAGTTCAAATTAAAAAAAAATGTCTTGTTTTAGCTACATCAATTTTATACACGGTTCACACTTGCTGTTTTGAAGTGTTTAAGAGTGAGATGTTTAAAAAAGTCTTTGTTCCGTGTCCATTACGTTTTTATTCTGTTACTGGTGTTTTGTAAAACAACTTGCTTAAGGTCGCAAGTGTGAATGCCATATTTAGGCTAAATTTGGAATATTCAGACATAGTTCCGAATTTTTTAGAAATTTTTTTGAATTCCAACACAATTTTAGAAGTAATTTCCTTTACATTTTGTAACAAGTTAAGAAATTATAAATGTTACCATATTTATGTGATCAAAAAAAAAACAACAGAACAATCATACTCAAAATATTTGAAAAATTATAAATTTTTCTTTACTATTCTAAAAGTTAAAAAGCGGGATAAAGCGGGATGAAGCGGGACTTTTGTTTAAAAAGCGGGATGGAAAATCAAGGCGGGATGAGACTTCAAAAAGCGGGATAATCCCGCCAAAAGCGGGATAGTTGGTCAGGTTAGATATAGCTCTCCAAAAATTAAGGTAAAAACCAATGACCTTTCACCTTTTTCAAAAAGTCTTGGGGAATGCCGTTTTAAAGGCTGTCTCATTACCTATTACTTGCAACCTGACTGAGACCTTTATTGAACACTTTTGTCAAATACATACGATTTTGCCAATTTACAAGACCCCATATCTCGGGAAGAAAAACTACCAGAAGTCGAAAATTTTGGCACTATGATTTTTTTGTAAGGGCTCAACTATATTCCAAGTTTCAGCGAATTCGAAAGGGGTAAGGTCAAAAATGCTACTTTTTTCGGTTGAATTGAGGTGATTTAACTCATAGTATAAAAAAATGTACTGGCAAAGCGCAGTTTTTACACAAAATATTACACTTTGTTATATGTGCAGCTATTTTTAAAAATATTCTTTTTAATTCTAGTCGAATTAACTTTAATACATATTTTATCAATAAATACAGTATTAAATGCAAAATATTTATGATTTTAATATTGCCAAAGATCATCTGCCAATGCTTTTCCAACGTTAGAAAAATATTGTAGTTTTATTTTAAACAATGTACTGTTTGCGCATAGCATTTTTTGTTTTGACCACTGTTTGCCAACGTTTGCCAAAACCGTGGGCACACGTACAACTGGCGTTATCATTTAGATATTGTGCCAGTACAGTATTTTTTGTTTTTAATACGGTTTGCCAACACTGGCTAGAACCGTGGGCACACGTACAACTGGCGTTATCATTTAGATGTTATGCCAGTACAGTATTTTTTGTTTTGCCCACAGTTTGCCAACATTGGCTAGAACCGTGGGCACACGTACAACTGGCGTTATCATTTAGATATTGGACCAATACGGTAGTCGTTGTAGAACGGATGTTTTGCCAACGTTTGTTGTACCGGTTACAACGCTTTGCCAATGTAGGCCCCACCGTATTTTTCTGGCTGGGAATGTTTGTTGAAAATAAAAAATCTTCTGGTGACGTCACAACTTAACATCTGTAATGAAATACGAACCAACTTCTGCTGCAGATGGTAGAGTGCTTGCTTTGCAAACTAATAGAAAATTTCAAGAACATGGGTTCTATTCCAATCAGAGTTAAGTCTGTTGATGAAAAAACATATAGAAAACAAGCAAAAAAGTTAAATTCGGCCTTGCCGAATTAAGTGATACCCTCCACAATTTCAAAAAGATTATTGCAAAAAACTTTATTTAAAAGGAAATTACTTTTGAAAAAAAAAAAAATTTTTTTAAAAAAAATTCCGCGAAAAAAATTTTTGGTAAAAAAAAATCCGCGATTTTTTTTTTGTAAAAAATATGTTCGTTCTTGTTTAAATACCATTTGGTGTTCAATTATGTTCACATATGTCAAACAGAAGCCGAATTAAAGCATTTTGTATTTTTAGGTTATGTTGAATGTACTGAAATTTTTGAGGTGTGCTTACATTTTCGTTCATAACTTTTGAACCGCTGAACCGATATCGCTCAAATGCAATACCAAACTTCTCGGGAGAACTTCCAATAAATATGTTAAGTTTCAGTCATCTCTGTGCAATAGTTTGTCCGCTACAGCATTTTCCACAGACAGACAGACGGACAGACGGACATCGCTAGAATGTCTTAAAATCGATCGGGCATCATGAATATATATACTTTATGGGGTCCCAGACCGATATTTCAATGAGTTACAAACGGAATGACAAACTTATATATACCCTCTATCACTAAGTGGAGGGTATAAAAACAAAAATCAAACAATTTAAATCTAATGTAATTTCTCCACTGATGACGTAGAGGTGACTACAGAAACCATGGTCGGGAATAAATCCACATTAAAAATAATCTTAAGAAATACAATGTTTTCTTCTTCAATTACAAACCCTTAATAACAAACAGAAATGGCAAACGCCGATAAAAACACTAAAAATACAGGGTGATTTTTCATTACGAAAAATTGTCCAAAAATAAAATATGAAAAATTGCCCATTTTTAGAATTAAAAAACAGCAAGGAGGTTCGATAAAAGCGCCGCAGACGAAAAATTTCAACAAAAAATCGCGCGATTTTTTGTTAAAATTTTTTGTTAAAAATTTTCGGGTAATATGTGTTTTGGAGAAACGTATTTTCGGATTTTTTTTTTTTTTTTGGGTCATTTTTTATTTCTTTTTTGGGCTTTTTCGTTAATTTTGGGTGAAATTTCGTATTTTTCTTTTTGGGTAATTTTTTATATATTTTTGTGCGATTTTGCCTACAGCCCTCCTTGTGAAATTTTAAATACATTTGTTGAACATTTTAACCCTTTAAACATACTTTTAAGTGGTGTTCAATGAGCATATTTTAAAAAGGGATTAAATGACCCCTAAAAATGGGAGATAGAGGGTTATTATGTTCTACGAAAGAACCACCATCAAATTTCTATAAAGACATTTTTAAACATTATTTAGCTCAGAAGTAGATTTAATACATTTTTCGACTTATTTCACACTACTTTGGAGAAATACAACTTTTTGTATTGGCAAGATGGGAGACACGTGTATTTTTTTTTAATCCAACTTTCATAATTTATCGGTGTCCATGTGTACAAAACGGTTTCGGACGGTGTTTTTTAAGTGAGCGAAAATATTAAAATATTCTTAAAAATTGCACGAATTTGCAAGTTTTCTAAAAAATCTTACTGTCTAAAAAGAAACCAAACAACGGGGGTCGTGAAGTAAACATAAGTGAAAAGCGCTGGATTATACACAACAAAATCGAAATTGCTAATGAATATGGAAAAAGCTAATCTACTTTTTTATGATGACACAAATAAAATTTTATAAAACGTGTATACTTTTTCAGAAGTAACTCAAAAATTTTCAATGACTTCGAAAAACTTTGTAAGACAATCTTTGTAAATTTACAATTTTCCTCATATTTTTTGGTCTATTTGATCAATCTAAAACTTTATCCGACGAAGAAAATATTCAAAATAAGTTTATTATAGTTCGAGGTAGTTTTATGTTCCCCATTATGAATTTTTTATTTAGAACTTTAAAAATCGTTAACACAAAAATCCTAACTGATCCTGATTTCGAGTTATTGCTAACTAATAACACTGTTTACAACAAAATCGTTAAAGTGAGATATTCAATTGATTTTTATAGATTTTACTCTTCTGATTCCAAATCTGCCATCCAAATATTTCGAGCACGTACCGTTTTTGAGATATTCGCTGTTTAAATAAAAAAAAAATATATTTTAGCATTTTTCACAGTAAGGTATTCTTACGTTGCTTCCAAAAAGTATATGACTTGATTTCAAATAATGGACCTCCTGATTCCAAAACTGCAATCCAAATTTTTCTACCATGTTCCATTTTCAATATATTCGCGTTCGAGATGTTTGCGTGAAATTTTTTCCAAACGCGAAAGTCTTAAAAACAGAACATGCTTGAAAAATTTGTATTTGGAATCTGGAGGTCCATTTTGGAATCTGGAGGTCCATTTTATATGAAAGCAAGTCCTATTTTTTGGAAGCAACGTAAGAATATGTAACTGTGGACAACAAAAAATGCAAAATTTTTGATTTTTATGTAAACAGCAAATATCTCAAAAACGGTGCGGGCTAGAAAAATTTGGATGGCAGATTTAGAATCAGGAGAGCAAAATCTAAAAGAATCAGTAGGGTATTTCACTGGTATGTTTTTTTTTTCAAATGACGAAATTACTTTTTACTTTTAAACGAAAACGGTACGTGCTAGAAAAATTTGGATGACAGCTTTGTAATCAGGAATCAGTTGGCTATTTTACTGGTGGGTTTTTGTTATCTAACAGTGTAATTATTTAGCAATAACTCAAAACGGGATCAGCTAGGATTTTCGCGTTAACGATTTTTACAAACATAAATAAATTTCAAACAAAAAAATAATTTTCTTGAAAACTATTCTATGAGAATATCATGGTGTAGTTAGTAAAGAAAAATGACCTCGAGCTACAATAAACCTACTCAAAATATAATATTTTAAGGGTCGAATAACACAGTTACCTACTCAAAATATAATATTTTAAAGGTCGAATAAACACGTTTTATTTTTAATAAAAATTAATCAGTCTTTTTAGAAATTTAAGAGATATGTCCCGATTTTACCAGTCACGTTATAGGTGATTTCAAGTCGACTAAAACCCTTTTTCCTGCAGATGTGCTCTATAGTCGAAAAATCGATTTTTGTATTAAACAGTTGAAAACTACTTTTTTGTTGTTAAAAAGTCGACTTTTTCACAAAAAAAAAATCCAGATGTTATAATCCTAGTCCCAAAGAGTGTCTTTTTTTGAAAAATAGATCCGCTAAGTAGTTGGGACAGTTAAATTTGTATAATGTCATTGACATGTTCTGCGGGAAGTCTATAAATTTTCTTTTCTTCTTATTGTGGTCAAGTTAAAAATTCAAATCAGATAAACAATATGATGTGATGCTTTCAAAACAAACACAAAATTTATTTAACAAAATTTAAATATATTTTCATAAGAAAATATTAAATGTTAATTAAAAAAAGGAAACGTGCAGAATATAAAAAAAAAACTAGAAAACAAAGAAAATCAAAAAAAAAACGACAGAATTTATAATTTTTCGATACCTTCAGGTTCGGAAAGACTGGTTGAATGCGAACTCTCTGTAGAATCAGTAAGATCTGAATCAGTTTCTTCAGATTCCGAATTTGTTGGTAGACTGCTACTATTGCAAGTAGTGGCAGTAGTATTAAGAGCCGAAGAAGTAGAGGCTGCCGAAGTTGAAGCTATAGCCAACAAACATCGACAATTCACGAACGAATCAACAACAACAATAATTCAAAAATGAAAACAAATACGTAAAGGAAAAGGGAAACGGAAGGAAAGAAATGAAAGTAGTAGAAAATTATAAAAACGACAACAACATTCGCAAAAAAACGTCCATCAGTAATTTACAAATAGGACAACAATAATGATCGTATATTGAAATATAATTAAAATCAAAAATGTTAAATGATCAATGAGAACATTAAAAGAGAGACGCATTGAAAATGTGATAAAATGTAAATAGGACATGGTCATCATCATATATGAATAAAATGCATTTTTATTAATGGGCAGTAAAATGTAAAAAACTAATGGAATGATAAATGACGAAATGAAGAAAAACATTGAAAACAATTTTCCCTAACGCCCATGGGACCCTTAAATGATGAGAAAAGTGAATAAAATAAATTTCAAACATTTTATTTTAAATGAGAAACAAACAAAAAAAATATATTCCCACATCAAACAAATATCACAATTAAGAAAAAGAAAAAAAGTGAAAAATAAAAATTTCATATTGTTTTAGTGATCTTTTACAACCGCTTAACTTAACACATCTACCAAAGATAAATAAAATACTTACCATTGACATGGTCCTTGCTAATTTCTGGTCGCACTTCAACGCGTATAATTTTTGTAGGTGTTTTATCGATATGATTTTCAATTGTATCTGAGATTCTACTGTAACATAAAAGAAAAATCATTGCAAAAATGTTCAAATCTCATAATGTGGGTAAAATCTAACCTGATTTGACTAGACGGCCTTCGTTTTATGCGTTTATTGCTTGCTCTGTATTCTTCAAAGAATTTAACCATTTTACGATCTGCTACATCGATACATGTTTGTCCAGCATAATTTCTTGAATCCATATCGGCCATGGCATCTAATAGCATTTCAGCTGATTCTTTTTGACCCCAATGGGCAGCGGCATGTAATGGTGTCCAACCATCATTATCTTTAGCATCAACATTAGCACGACCAGCGAGTAATAAACTTAAAACCTAAAGTGGGGGGGAATTTTTTTTTTCTTTTAATATGTATGATACAGTGACTCAAACTAATAATGTAACAGCATATATTTGACAGCAGTTCTTTAAAGGAAAAGTTATAAATACTTAACCATATTATTAAATGGCTATTTTTGTAGAAAATCCTATACAGGAGATTTTCCAAGTTTTAATTTAAGCTTGATAGCGTCCAGCCAAGCAAACAAAAAGTTAATTTTTTTAAATACAGTATAAGAAATACGCATTTTTTTACCTCCAACTTTTTTGACCACCATTTTTTGTAAACAAAGAAAAATTCTAATTATTCTAATATCTCATTAATATACACTTATGCAGGTGTACAAACAATAAAATGTTTTCTTTGTTTACAAAAAATTGGTGGTCAAAAGAGTTGGAGGTCAAAAAATGCGGATTTCTTCTACTGTATTTAAAAAATTTCATTTTTTGTTTGGGTTGTTGGAAAAACTAGCTGATAACTGAATTAATAATTTGAATATTTTTTTAAATTTTTAATGTTTATAACTGAATTTTAATTTAGTTCGGTTTGAGTCCATATTAATTATTTCTGAGAAATAATAATTGTTGTACAATGAGAAAATCTGAAAAAAATCAAGTGACAACACAGGCTAAGTGGAGATGTCGACAGCTTTCGGAAGATGCCACCCTTCCATCATCAGCACTCCTTCGATTGCCACACACTTAATGTGTGTCAGATTAAAATTAGCCATTTAAATGAAACTTTTGAAGAAATTAAGAATTGGAATTACTCCTCTTTGTGTTGAATAACCCCTATTCACCATTAATTCATGTTGTATTCATTTGGCAGAAACTTAATCCATCTTAACTTTTAACAGAGTTGTATTTTTCCCATTGTTAACCCTTAGTAGGACTTTTCAAATCTTGAAAAATGTCCGTTAGGTTTGAATTTTTGTTTCATATTTCTAATTCTTAGAAATATTACTAAATTGCATTGTACCTTATGAGTTGTGTATTAATTGTGTTTATATATTGTTGGACTGTATATTTTATAACTGAATTTTAATTTAGTTCGGTTTGAGTCCATATTAATTATTTCTGAGAAATAATAATTGTTGTACAATGAGAAAATCTGAAAAAAATCAAGTGACAACACAGGCTAAGTGGAGATGTCGACAGCTTTCGGAAGATGCCACCCTTCCATCATCAGCACTCCTTCGATTGCCACACACTTAATGTGTGTCAGATTAAAATTAGCCATTTAAATGAAACTTTTGAAGAAATTAAGAATTGGAATTACTCCTCTTTGTGTTGAATAACCCCTATTCACCATTAATTCATGTTGTATTCATTTGGCAGAAACTTAATCCATCTTAACTTTTAACAGAGTTGTATTTTTCCCATTGTTAACCCTTAGTAGGACTTTTCAAATCTTGAAAAATGTCCGTTAGGTTTGAAACCGAACTAAATTAAAATTCAGTTATAAAATATACAGTCCAACAATATATAAACACAATTAATACACAACTCATAAGGTACAATGCAATTTAGTAATATTTCTAAGAATTAGAAATATGAAACAAAAATTCAAACCTAACGGACATTTTTCAAGATTTGAAAAGTCCTACTAAGGGTTAACAATGGGAAAAATACAACTCTGTTAAAAGTTAAGATGGATTAAGTTTCTGCCAAATGAATACAACATGAATTAATGGTGAATAGGGGTTATTCAACACAAAGAGGAGTAATTCCAATTCTTAATTTCTTCAAAAGTTTCATTTAAATGGCTAATTTTAATCTGACACACATTAAGTGTGTGGCAATCGAAGGAGTGCTGATGATGGAAGGGTGGCATCTTCCGAAAGCTGTCGACATCTCCACTTAGCCTGTGTTGTCACTTGATTTTTTTCAGATTTTCTCATTGTACAACAATTATTATTTCTCAGAAATAATTAATATGGACTCAAACCGAACTAAATTAAAATTCAGTTATAAAATATACAGTCCAACAATATATAAACACAATTAATACACAACTCATAAGGTACAATGCAATTTAGTAATATTTCTAAGAATTAGAAATATGAAACAAAAATTCAAACCTAACGGACATTTTTCAAGATTTGAAAAGTCCTACTAAGGGTTAACAATGGGAAAAATACAACTCTGTTAAAAGTTAAGATGGATTAAGTTTCTGCCAAATGAATACAACATGAATTAATGGTGAATAGGGGTTATTCAACACAAAGAGGAGTAATTCCAATTCTTAATTTCTTCAAAAGTTTCATTTAAATGGCTAATTTTAATCTGACACACATTAAGTGTGTGGCAATCGAAGGAGTGCTGATGATGGAAGGGTGGCATCTTCCGAAAGCTGTCGACATCTCCACTTAGCCTGTGTTGTCACTTGATTTTTTTCAGATTTTCTCATTGTACAACAATTATTATTTCTCAGAAATAATTAATATGGACTCAAACCGAACTAAATTAAAATTCAGTTATAAAATATACAGTCCAACAATATATAAACATTTTTAATGTTTGAAATTAAAAAAAATCGACTTAGAAATATTTTTAAAAAAATTTCTAAAAAATATCTATAATTTCATTTTCCAGCGCAACCTTCGTATCTCATTTAGTATTTGCTCAATCTAGACGCTATCAACACTACACTGTGGTACAGGATATAATGAGTTTGTGCTGATGTTTGTAACTATCCGAAATATTGGTCCTAGACTCACCTTTAAGTATACCGACCCACCTTTAAGTATACCCACCTTTAAGTATAGACCCACCTTTAAGTATACCACTTTTTGAGTCGATTTAGCGATATCCGTCCATCCATGTAAAAGGTGTAAACACGATACAGGTCGTAATTTGTAATCAATTTGAAACTTAAGCCTCTCTTGGCCAAGGACGAAGCCTATTGAAATTGGGAAAATCGGTCCATATTAAGACCTAGCCCCATGGTTAGGTTAAGTTGTAAGTGGCTGCTGACGTTTTACGTCAACACACGTAGAATCTGAGGTCCATTGTGATACCACGGGACCGTAATAGGTTTCCCTACTATTCCCTGTCATTAAACCAGTTTGAGCTTCTTATGAAACTCCTTAGATGTTGAATTTTTACATCCGACAAATCAGAAAGATCGTACAGCTCCCTAGATCCCAGTGAAGCAAGTCTCTGGCCAGAAAGTGCCGGGCAATGGCAAATAAAGTGTTCGATAGTTTCCAACTCCTCTTCATCCATGCAACTTCGGCAAAAGTCATTCGACGGAACATTTAACCGCTCTGCGTGCTTCCCTATAAGACAGTGTCCGGTAATTATAGAAACCACCGTCGAAATCTCTCCTCTTGGAAGCGATATCAGCTCACTTGTGCGCCCCTGATTAAGAGAAGGCCAAATCAGTCGTGTTGTCTCACACGTCCATCCATTTGCCCACCTTTGATTGGTCTCCGTCGCAGAACAAAGCCGTAGGTTTTGCTTGCAAGTTTCTAGAGGCATACCAACACATTCCAATTCTGTTGGAACCTGTAAGGTAGTTCCTAGTCTTGCAAGCTCATCGGCTTTGCAATTCCCTGGAATGTCTCTGTGCCCTGGGACCCATATGAGTCGTATGTTAAACTGCTTGGCCATCTCATTTAAAGTCGTGCGGCAGTTAAGGGCAGATCTTGTTTTCAGAAACATTGAATCCAGGGACTTTGCCGCGGCTTGACTGTCATGTTGACTTTGATGTTGACTGCGGTTGTAGACAAGACATTGCAGCTCAACCAGTCAGCCACTTCCTTTATTGCCAGCATCTCTGCCTGGTAAACACTGCAATGATCTGGCAATCTTCGAGCCAGGCTCAATCCAAGCTCTTCCGAATAGACTCCAAAGCCCACTTGTTCGTGCAGCCTCGATCCATCTGTGTAAAAATTTATGGTGGCTCCACTACCCGGAATGTCCCCCATCCAAGACTCCCTGGATGGTATCATAGTGGTAAAGTGGCGCTCAGAGGCTCAAAGAGGGAGCACAGTCCACATTTTGTGGTATTGTTATCTTCTTCAAGATCGCGCTATGGCCACAATCGCTGCTCCTCCATTGCAGCGTGCTATTAAGTCGAATTGCCGACGCATCCGCATACTGCCTACCCAATATGTCCAATGGTATCAGGTGAAGGAGGATTTCTAATGCAGCCGTAGGTGTAGTACGAAGAGCACCAGTGATGCACATCGACGCCATTCTCAGATCCTTCGTGATAACGACACAGTTAGCTTTTGTTTCTAAAAAATGATTCCAAACAGCAAAATTGGAAGCACCACTGCTGTATAGATCCAATGAACGACTTGAGTGCTAAAACCCCATCGTTTTCCAATAGCCCTTTTACAGGAATATAAAGCAATCGTTGCTTTTCTCACCCGTTCCTCAATATTACACCTGAAATTCAACTTGCTATCTAGAAATACTCCAAGATACTTGGCTCCATCTGAGAAGGTGATTTCAGTGCCGTCCAGAGAAATAAGATCAAAAGCAGGAATCTTATTTTTCCTTGTAAATAGAACAAGCTCAGTTTTACTTGGATTAACTCCTAGACCACAGTCTCTTGCCCATTTAGACAGATCTTTTAGAGAACACTGAAGAATGTCCCCCAATGTTGGCAGATGCTTCCCCTTTACCGCTATCGCGACATCGTCAGCATATGCGACAACATGACAACCACGTGCTTCTAGAGATAGAAGCATTGAATTCAGTGCCAGGGAAAGAACACCTCCTTGTGGTGTGCCCCTATTGACAAATCGAGATATGATGGCAAGTAGGTTTTCCACCATTAAAACGATCCCACGCTTTACTCCTAGACCAGACAATACCAAAATGATCGAGTCTGGGATGACATTATTAAAAGCCCCCTCTATATCAAGAAAGGCCACCATAGTGTACTCCTTTACCGAAAGCGATCTCTCGATGGTACCAACGAGCTCATGCAGAGCTGTTTCCGTTGATCTACCCTTTCTGTACGCATGTTGCTTTGTCGAAAGCAACCTTGGGTCAATCACTCTACGCAAATATGAGTCTATCATTCGTTCCATTGTCTTTAACAAAAAATAGGACAGACTAATTGGTCTGAAATCCTTCGGAACTGTGTGGGAACTTTTCCCAGCCTTCGGGATAAAGACGACTCTGGTATCCCTCCATTTTAAAGGAATATACGACCAGTTGATGCATGCTGTGTATAGATTATACAGCAACGGGGCTATATAAGTAGTCCGACACTTGCTGCAACTCAGCCGGGATTATACCATCAGGTCCCGGGGATTTATAGGGCCTGAAGCTTTTTATCGCCCAGATTAATGTTGGCATATTTATTATTTCCGAAGCAATTTCAGATGCTTGGGCGTCAGAACGTTCCAAAGCTTGAAACGGCGTCATGGAATTGCCCGGAAAATGCGTGTTTAAAAGGAGATCGATCCAGCGACTCTCCACTGGAGGAAAACCACACCCCATTAGGATCTTTCAGGTATCCCAGAGTGCAAGGTGAAGAAGCCAGAACCTTGCGCAGCCTGGATGCCTCAGAAACGTCTTCTATGTTTCCACAGAAGTTTTTCCAAGAATCGCATTTTGCATTTCTCTGATCATCTTCGTATAACTCTTAAGTTGCAGCCTGTATGCAGACCAGTCCTCGTCCGCTCTTTAAAATTTAGCCTTATTAAAGAGCTTTCTGCAGGAATCTCTGCTCGTCTGCAACTCATTTGACCACCAAGGTGGCTTTTTTTCCCTCTAGGCTTTGCAGAAGGGCAAGACGCATCCAGGCACCTATTACAAACATTTGTTATATGGTCAACTAGCCCCCATACAAATTTCTTCTTTAGTTTTAGCTCAAATGACTCTAATAAAGTATTATAATAGGAATCTTTTCGAAATTTTGCAGGTAAATGTGTTTTATCTTTACAAATCACCATTCCTAATTTTAAAGGAATTATCCCAGTTCTTCTTGTAGCCCCCATACAACCCACCTTCCCAATTTTCATATAAATCTCTCAAATTTCATGAAAATAGAAAATATTTAATATAAATCTTGTTTGAATCTATGTTAAACGCGTACTTTAATAACCTTATCAAAGCTGATTATCATCAGACCACTTTTGTACTTAGGCCCCATGTAAAAATTTCGCCCGATATTCAGTTAAAACGGTTTATTGGCAACAAATCGAAGCCTATTTCACCCAAATTTGATTTGTGAGTGTTTTTTACACTTATTAAAGATTTCACAAAATATAGATCTAATCGGTCCATGTTTGAACATGGGATCCATATTCCAGAAAACTCTGGTGTATGGTATTATATGGTCGGTATTGACCGACTATAATTTTCTTACCTGTTTTAAAAGTAAATTAATGTATAATTATTTGAATTACCTTTGTATAACCTTTTGCTGCTGCAACATGCAGCGCTGTTGCACCTGTTTTTGGATGTGGTCGATCAACTTCAGAAGCATCGCTACGCAACCATTTTTTGGCATCGCTCAGCATTTGTTGTTCTTCGGCTTGTCGGGCTTTAGCACAATCAACTTGTTGTTCGGCCACCATTTTTTGCATGAAATCAATCATGGGCAAATGTTGGATGTCGACAGCCAAGTCCACGGCTAAATCACCATCACTATTGACGGCAGCAACATCGGCACCTTGTTCAACTAAATAACGTGCAATGCTTACAAAACTATAAAAAGAAGAAAAAGAAATTTAAATCTTTTTTTTTTTTACAAAACTACAATAAATTAAGAGGAATTTAAAAAATGAATGAAATGAACAATAATTTTGTTGATGATTTTTGTTTGTGTGTGTTCTTTCTTTTTTGAACATACAAATGATGAAATAAATGAAAATTATGCAATTTTTTTTTGTTGTTGTTTGCTGTTTAGAAATAAATGTTTGGCTTCTGTTTGTTTTTGTACTTACCCACATGAGGCTGTAGCATGTAGTGGCGTCCAACCTTCATTATCTTGTCTGTTTATATCAGCGCCTTGTTCTACTAGAAATTCAACCATTTCTAAATTATCATCTATGCAGGCCTGCAAAAAAAAAGAATGATAAAAAAACATTAAAAAAATGGTAAAAGGTTTTTATTTGATTAAACAGTGATTCAAAATCGAACTTTCCGAATCGGAATGGGATGAAACCAAAAACAAATGAAAGTTAAGATTTTACATAACAAAACCCTTAAGGGTTTTTTCAGTGATAGATTTTTTTACACGCATTTGAATTTGGTGATTTTTAAGCATTTAAAATTTTATATACCCGAGCAAAAATTTAGATATTGCACCATATCTATTTATATCTGGATCGATATATAATCTGATCTTATTAGATACGGAAATTGACCCGATCTAATTATATCAGTTCTGATATAAACTGATAAATAAGGATCTCGTTGGATCCGACATTTGGCCCATATATACTCTGATCTTATTGGATCTGACTTGATCAAAATTGATATTGTTGCATATGGTAATAATATAGATTTTTGCAAAATTTCTACGGTTAAGAAGAGATAAACACATTTTTTTTTCAATTATGATAAAAATTCAATTTTATTTAGTATTAATAATTATAATAAAATATTAACATAAAATATAATTTACAAAACTACTTGTATTTAAAAAAAAATGGTGCATTAAAAAGAAAACTGCTGCGAAAATACATTACCGCTGAAATATAAACAAATCTTAAGGCAAATTTAGTATTTATGAAAGTAAAGAAATGTGAAGAAAACATAGAGTACTGCCTAATTAGAGTGGTTATAACTGATTTTTTTTAACTTCTATGTAACTTTATCAGGGAATTTCCATTTGAATTTCTATAATTTAAAAATAATTGTTTGAATTCATCGAAATTATCCCAGTAAAAAATAAGGGAAGTAGTCCAAATCAAACCACTTCTGAAGTACTCCAAAAAAAGCAGTTAACCCATGATTTATTATTCAAATGGAGATACTTTTAAACAACTTCCAAAAATTGATTTATAATGTCATTAATTATGGCTTGCACCACTTCCAAATATAGACATTAGTATGTACTTCCTCACTAAAGAAATTTCCACTATAAAACTTCATTAAAAAATTTGGAAATTATCAATAATTATTTATTTTACAAATGCTTTATATTTAAAAATTACATGAAATAATTCAATTAAGGAATGTATTTATAAATTATATTAAGCTTCTTACGTATAGTAAGGAAATATCATGAAAATTCAGAATATTAGGTTTGATTTTTGTTTTCTATAGCTTTTTCCTACAGCTTATTTTTTGGTAATATCCAAGTTTATGACTATTATAAACTCGGTTTTAGCAATAGCACTGTTTTCGCATAACCGTATATACGCTTACCTATACAAATTTTAAACTATCCACGCTTATTTTTAACTTGTATAATTATTGGCATTAAATTTAAGTTTCGATAAAAAGTGAAGCCAAGTTCGCATTTGAAAATAAAATGTTTTTTTCCGTGTTTGCTTAAATAAACTTTGACAATCAACAAAAGTGGTGCCAAAAAAATTTAAAATTTTAATGTTAAAATATAAACGGTTACGCGAAAACAGGGCTAATGTTTCTTGCTATCAAAATATATGGTTAAACGAATCATAAAACAATGTTTCAACTAAACCGTGTTTTACCATAGCAATGCGAATGTGCTATAATCCCGTATTCTCATACAAGTCTTTTAATTTTAAATTAACCCTTTCACTACCGACTTTTTTTGGCTAGTAATTTCTTGACCAAAATTTGTGAAAATGTAGATCTATGCAAAGTAAAAACTTTTTGTTGATTTCGTTGGTCTACCGCGCCCTCTAGCGGAGATATATCCAACCAAACTTGAAGTTTTCACATGCAATATCTCCCGAACGAGTAAACATTTTTCCAAAATTCGAATTTTGTATTTTTCGTATCGAAAAGTTCTACAAAATCCGCTTTTAAAAAGCTTGTACGATTATTATTCGATTTTTGAGAACTTTTTAACGTTTATTTTGTTTTGCAATTTTTTTACGTTATTTGAAAAATTTCCAGTTTGCCACCAAATATTGCGTGTAGAGTCCACCGGAATTAAAATTTATTTTTCCGAGCACATCTATCGTAAAGATAACCCTTCAATGATCAATCTTGTCAAAACAAACACAAAAATGTTGTACGGTTAATTTTTAATGAATTTTTAAAGATGTGTACACTGTAGTGTACAAGGGGAGTGAAAGGGTTAAACGACTCGTTTAGTATTTATTCCATTACAACGAAATGACACTATATGGTAATAGAATGATGAGCTAAAACGAGTCGTTTAATTTAAAACGAGTCGTATGCGATTCCTCCTTTTTTTTCTTTTCCTTCCTTTTTCTTTCTTTTTTTTCTTTTTGAAATTTGGTCTGGGGGGGGGGGTAATTTCCCCTCCCCCCCCTTGTGCCCGCGCTTGTTATTTTATTTTTACTACATTTTTATTGTTTTGACTACAAATGTTATTAGTTTTTACTACATAAGTCAGTTGTTTTTTGTCAGTTAAAATAACTAACATTGTTAGTTGATTTAACTGAAAAAGTAGTTGACCCCAAAACAACTTACAAAGTCCTTGTTAATCATACGACGGCTTTTTACCGTCGCTGTCTTTTGACGCAGTCACACACATTTATTACCAACTTTTTGTTATAAATGCCAATCCTAATCTTCTCAAATGTAAAAAATGCCAATGTAAACGGTACAGATTGCAAAGTAGATTTAAATCGCAATTTACTAGATTAGAAATCCAATGTAAACGCACTATTAAATATTCAATATTATGCATTCGCAATGAAGTGGTTAATAAGTATACTCAAAAGTTCAAAGTTATAGAATAGTATGAAGACCACTTCATATGTACTGAAAAACGAGTTGAAACAACTACTTACTTGCTGCGACAACTATATGAAAATGTAATGAGATATTCAGTAGATATTCACTACTCCAGAAGCAGTAGAAGTCCTTTTTATCATTGTTCTAAGTAATGTTTTTTTTTGCTGGGTATCTTACAAAACCCCTGATAAAGTGATTAAAAAAGCAGGAATCATACTAAATTTATTGGATTCGAAAAGAGAGAATATTGGTACCTACAGTAAGTATAATTTCCAGTTCCAATGTGGTTAATGGTAAAAATATTTATATATGCATATCCCGTTGGCAAAAAAATAAAACAATCACCGCTGACATACTGCTGCTCTCCAATTATGAAATCGCTGACATCTTCATACAATTTTTCTAAATGTTCCCAAGTCAGCAGTGCCCAACAGCCTCGGTAACTACCATCTATGCTTTTAGAAAACAGCTGACCAACTGCTGACTTTTCCTTGGGGACATTTAAAAAATTGTATAAAGATGTCAGCAATATTAAAAAGGGAGTCAGTAGTATGTCACAAGTGATTTTTTTGCCGAGTGCTTATACTCTTCATAGGTACCCAAAATCTTTAATTCCATCAATACTAAATAAGCCTTTAAATTTGTACTGGCATATATTAAATAATATTGACATATACCCCAAAAATCCATGGTACAATGCCAAAAATCAAAAGTTAAACCTACAACAATTTAAAACAATCTGATCCTTTCGAAATTTGTCAGCTAAAACTTAAGGCATCATATACTGTTGGCATAGCATTTCTTCAATCTGCATGTTCATAAATTTCAGCAGACATACATTTGTTATCCAATTTTCAGACATACATTTGTTATCCAATTTTCCGAAAAATCTGAAAATAAGGAGAAATGGTTAATCCTTTTATATATAATTTTTTGTGATCATTTCCAAAATACTTACATCAATATTTCAAACATCTGCGAGCTACATTTAAATTGTCCATATTTTGAAGAAAAAATAAAAATTTTGTTTTATTTTAAATGTTATTTTTTTGTTTGACAGAAATTTCGAATTATTTTCATTTTTTTTTTATTTGTATTTGCATATTTAATTTTGTTTTTATTGAAAAAAACAAAGACTTTAAAAGAGGGTTTTCATAGAGGGTTTTTATTGAAATTCGAATTGTGAAAAAAGCTTTGTTGTTTGATTGAGTTTATAGTAAATATGGATTAAAATCTTAATATGGCGACATATATGATAAAAGATATAACCAGATATGGTACAATATATCGTTATGTATGGCAACAGATCTAACATATCTCGTTATATATAATTTGATCTTGAATAAGATATAAATATATACAGTCATATCTTGTTTGATATAATTATATCTGAACATTTTTACTCGGGTACTCAATATGTCCTAGTTTAGAGGCCCCCTGGTGGGGCCCTTATCGGACATGTAGGATCCAGCGTCCAAACGTAACCCTTAATATCCTGACTTTTTTTTTGAGCCAAAAAAAAATATATGTTATAAAACTCGCAATTCTAAACAACTTTTGTTCTACGACTTTGTTTATAGGTTACATTTACATGAACTACGTGAAGAAAACCTGGTTGGACCCTTGCGAATCAACCAGGCACCCGGAGATCAAAATTTTACCAAGGTCCTTTTCTATCACATTTTTTATACCCTCCACTTAGTGATAGAGGGTATATATATGGGGCATTCCATGTCAAATCGGACACTTTGAAAAACTTTTTTTTTTTTTTTAAATTTTCCCAATTTGTTAACAGTTTTTAGTACCCTTCGAAAACTCCTTCGTGGTAAATTTTCAAATTTTTTTGATGACCCGTTCAAAAGATATCGAATTTTTAAAAATTGGTAGTTTGTTCCTTTACTCAAACTTCTTTACTCATAACTTCTTCAATAATGGTCCAAATTTCAATTTTTTTTTTCAAAATTTTTGTTTTTTTACGTACTTAAAAAAAAAAATCCCAAAAAATTCTTAAAAGCGCTCTAGTATGCGATATTTAAGTTCTAAAATTTAAATATCATTTTTGAAAATGTTTGTACTCTTCGATTTTTTTGAATTTTTTTTTTTTTGTGTAAAACTTCTATCGATTCTACAAATTTTTTGCCCAGGAGGATCGTAGGATAACGATTATTACTATTTTTTAAAATTTTTTGAAAAATTTTATTGTAATTTTCCAATCTTAAAATCATTTCTACTGCTCCAATGGTGCGTCATAGAGGGGTCCTTTATAAGACCGACCCCCATTAATTTTTACGTCTCAACATTTCTTTGGAACAAACTAATACCCTATCTCCAATTTCTAAGGGGGCTCCCACACAAAACGACATTTTTTTAAATTTGCTCCAACCGCTCTAACTGCCCTAATAATGCCCTTAGAGTAGTGCCTACGGTCAGTACCGTAGTACCGGGAATACCGGTATTCCCGGTTCTCGGTATTACCGGGAAATGGTACCGGTTTCCCGGTTCTTGAATCATTCCCGGTATTCCCGGGAATACCGGTATTCCCGGGAATACCGGTATTCCCGGTTCCGGTTCTGACGGTATTCCCGGGACTACCGGTATGCATATTTTGTAAAATTTTGTACAATTAAAATTTTTTCTTTGCTTTTACAAAAAAAAAAATACAAAACATGTGAAAAACACCATTTCCATTTTATTTTTTGAATTTAAGAAAAATTAGTTACATTATTTTAAAATAATTTTACAAACACAACCAAATACTTTTGAAATACTGATTAAATAGTGTAATTTAAATATTTTATGGTATACAATTTTTTTGTTTTTTGAGAACCGGTACCAGAATTAGAACCGGGAATACCGGTATTCCCGGGAATAAATCTAGAACCGGGAAACCGGTACCAGAACCGGAAATACCGGTATTCCCGGGAATACCGAGAACCGGGAAATGAGGGGCACTATCTTAGAGCAACAAAATGTATGCCCGACCCACAATATTTTTTTAGTCCCAACATTTCCTCTGAACACGCCTACCCTCTATCTCTAAGTGTTAAGGCGATCCCCATACAACTTTTTTTATTTTTTGTAAATTTGTTTTATTTAATCAGCTTCTACCGGTCCAATGGTGCGTCCGAGAGGGGTCATTAGTGAGACCGACTCGCATTTATTTTTACCCTACAACATTTTTTTTAAATATACCTACGCCCTATCTCCACTCCCTAAGTAGGCTCCCATACAAAATTACATTTTTATAAAATTTGCTCCAACTGTTATTTGTAAGGGAGCCTATTTAGGGAGTGGAGATAGGGCGTAGGTATGTTTAAAAAAATGTTGTAGAGTAAAAATAAATAGGGGTCGGTCTCAATAATGACCCCTCTCGGACGCACCATTGGACCGGTAGAAGCTGATTAAATAAAACAAATTTACAAAAAAAAAAAAAAAAATTGTATGGGGACCGCCTTAACAATTAGAGATAGAGGGTAGGTTTGTTCAGAGCAAATGTTTGGACTAAAAAAATATTGTGGGTCGGTTATACATTTTCTTGCTCTAAGGGCACTACTAGGGCAGTTAGAGCGGTTGGAGCAAATTTTAAAAAATGTCGTTTTGTGTGGGAGCCAACTTAGAAATTGGAGATAGGGTATTAGTTTGTTTCAAAGAAATGTTAAGACGTAAAAATTAATGGGGGTCGGTCTTATAAATGACCCCTCTAAGACGCACCATTGGAGCAGTAGAAAAGATTTTAAGATTGAAAAATTACAATAATTTTTTTTCAAAAAATTTTAAAAAATAGTAATAATCGATATCCCACGATCCTCCTGGGCAAAAAATTTTTAGAATCGATAGAAGTTTTACACAAAAAAATTTCAAAAAAAAATCGAAGAGTACAAACATTTTCAAAAATGAGATTTAAATTTAAAAACTTAAAAATCGCATACTAGAGAGCTTTTAAGAATTTTTCGGGATTTTTTTTTTTTAAAGTACGCAAAAAAAAAAAATTCTGAAAAAAAAAAATTTGAAATTTGGACCATTATTGAAGAAGTTATGAGTAAAAGAAGTTTGAGTAAAGGAACAAACCCAATTTTTACAAATTCGATATCTTTTGAACGGGTCATCAAAAAAATCTGAAAATTTACCACGAAGGAGTTTTCGAAGGGTACTAAAAACTGTAAATAAATTGGGAAAATCTAAAAAAAAAAATTTTCAAAGTGTCCGATTTCAAATGGAATGCCCCATATACAGTAGACTGGGTCGACCATAAAGGAGAAAAAAAAAGTTCCCATTGTGCGGGCTTAATTTTAAAGCTTACCTCGAAAAAGTTCCATAGCCAAAATATTAGATTTTTAGGTCGCGATTTGGTACCGCCGAAATCGTTTTTTGTTCATAGCTTTGTCAGTTGATGTCCGATCGTTTTAAAAAAAAAATTTTTAGAAAGTCCTCAGCGAGTACTAAAGTTGACTCATATCTGGTTTTAACCTCAGAGGTCATCTTCTTGTTATGATTGTTAGTTTCTCATCTTTCTACCCACTTAAATGATTTTTATTTTTCCATTAAATTATAGCACTAAAAAATTCATGAAATTCTTCCCTTGGAAGTATCCAGTTAAATTTATTAACAAAAAAGTTACATTTGATTTAAGATTTTCATATACAATATAAAGAAAATTAGAAAAAACACTTGTTATTATGCCTTTAAACTATATTTAATTTTTTTAGTTTGTATTTAAATACATACGAACAAGTGTTTTAAATCTTTTTCTATGGAAATTTAAAATTGAATGTAACTTTTTTGTTAATTAATTTGAGAGGGTACTTCTAAGGGAAGAATTTCATGAATTTTTTAATGCTATAATTTAATGGAAAAATAAAAATCATTTAGGTGGGTAGAAAGCTGAGAAACTAACACTCATGACACGAAGATGAGCTCAGAGGTCAAAACCATATATGGGTCAAATTTAGTACTCGCGGAGGACTTTCAAACAAATTTTTTTTTAAAACGATCGGACATCAAATGACAAAGTTATGAACAAATAACGATTTCGGCGGTACCAAATCGCGACCTAAAAATCTTATATTTTGGCTATGGAACTTTTTCGAGGTAAGCTTTAAAATTAAGCCCGCACAATGGGAACTTTTTTTTCGACCCGGTCTAATATACAGTTTTCAAGTAATTATTATTATAATTATACCCAGCAAAAACTTGGTAATGGGTACTCCTTCCCGTCTCGCTTACCTGGTAATGGCTATGAATACTACTAATGATTAGTGTCCGACCAAATATTCGGCTTCGGTCAAAAAACTATTCGGCCAGTATTCGGTTTCGGCCACTTTTTTGGCCGAATATGGCCGAATACCGAATAATTGTATAAAATTTGTACTCACGTGTTGAAAAACACACTAAACACACTTTAAATAACATTAGTAAGCCACAAAAACATTTTGTTAAGTGTTTTTGCAGCTCAAAAAAGTTTTCGATCGAAAAAAATTACACTAAAAAAAAAAGTTTGTTGCTCAAAATAAATCGTTCTAGACAACATTTTTATACATTTGTGTATTCCGCCAAGTCAAGTTTTACTTTTTTTCTTGTTTTTACTACATATTTTTTATACCCTCCACTTAGTGATAGAGGGTATATATAAGTTTGTCATTCTGTTTGTAACTCATCGAAATATCGGTCTGGAACCCCATAAAGTATATATATTCATGATGCCCGATCGATTTTAAGACATTCTAGCGATGTCCGTCTGTCCGTCTGTCCGTCTGTCCGTCTGTCTGTCTGTCTGTCTGTCTGTCTGTCTGTCTGTCTGTCTGTCTGTCTGTCTGTCTGTCTGTCTGTCTGTCTGTCTGTCTGTCTGTCTGTCTGTCTGTCTGTCTGTCTGTCTGTCTGTCTGTCTGTCTGTCTGTCTGTCTGTCTGTCTGTCTGTCTGTCTGTCTGTCTGTCTGTCTGTCTGTCTGTCTGTCTGTCTGTCTGTCTGTCTGTCTGTCTGTCTGTCTGTCTGTCTGTCTGTCTGTCTGTCTGTCTGTCTGTCTGTCTGTCTGTCTGTCTGTCTGTCTGTCTGTCTGTCTGTCTGTCTGTCTGTCTGTCTGTCTGTCTGTCTGTCTGTCTGTCTGTCTGTCTGTCTGTCTGTCTGTCTGTCTGTCTGTCTGTCTGTCTGTCTGTCTGTCTGTCTGTCTGTCTGTCTGTCTGTCTGTCTGTCTGTCTGTCTGTCTGTCTGTCTGTCTGTCTGTCTGTCTGTCTGTCTGTCTGTCTGTCTGTCTGTCTGTCTGTCTGTCTGTCTGTCTGTCTGTCTGTCTGTCTGTCTGTCTGTCTGTCTGTCTGTCTGTCTGTCTGTCTGTCTGTCTGTCTGTCTGTCTGTCTGTCTGTCTGTCTGTCTGTCTGTCTGTCTGTCTGTCTGTCTGTCTGTCTGTCTGTCTGTCTGTCTGTCTGTCTGTCTGTCTGTCTGTCTGTCTGTCTGTCTGTCTGTCTGTCTGTCTGTCTGTCTGTCTGTCTGTCTGTCTGTCTGTCTGTCTGTCTGTCTGTCTGTCTGTCTGTCTGTCTGTCTGTCTGTCTGTCTGTCTGTCTGTCTGTCTGTCTGTCTGTCTGTCTGTCTGTCTGTCTGTCTGTCTGTCTGTCTGTCTGTCTGTCTGTCTGTCTGTCTGTCTGTCTGTCTGTCTGTCTGTCTGTCTGTCTGTCTGTCTGTCTGTCTGTCTGTCTGTCTGTCTGTCTGTCTGTCTGTCTGTCTGTCTGTCTGTCTGTCTGTCTGTCTGTCTGTCTGTCTGTCTGTCTGTCTGTCTGTCTGTCTGTCTGTCTGTCTGTCTGTCTGTCTGTCTGTCTGTCTGTCTGTCTGTCTGTCTGTCTGTCTGTCTGTCTGTCTGTCTGTCTGTCTGTCTGTCTGTCTGTCTGTCTGTCTGTCTGTCTGTCTGTCTGTCTGTCTGTCTGTCTGTCTGTCTGTCTGTCTGTCTGTCTGTCTGTCTGTCTGTCTGTCTGTCTGTCTGTCTGTCTGTCTGTCTGTCTGTCTGTCTGTCTGTCTGTCTGTCTGTCTGTCTGTCTGTCTGTCTGTCTGTCTGTCTGTCTGTCTGTCTGTCTGTCTGTCTGTCTGTCTGTCTGTCTGTCTGTCTGTCTGTCTGTCTGTCTGTCTGTCTGTCTGTCTGTCTGTCTGTCTGTCTGTCTGTCTGTCTGTCTGTCTGTCTGTCTGTCTGTCTGTCTGTCTGTCTGTCTGTCTGTCTGTCTGTCTGTCTGTCTGTCTGTCTGTCTGTCTGTCTGTCTGTCTGTCTGTCTGTCTGTCTGTCTGTCTGTCTGTCTGTCTGTCTGTCTGTCTGTCTGTCTGTCTGTCTGTCTGTCTGTCTGTCTGTCTGTCTGTCTGTCTGTCTGTCTGTCTGTCTGTCTGTCTGTCTGTCTGTCTGTCTGTCTGTCTGTCTGTCTGTCTGTCTGTCTGTCTGTCTGTCTGTCTGTCTGTCTGTCTGTCTGTCTGTCTGTCTGTCTGTCTGTCTGTCTGTCTGTCTGTCTGTCTGTCTGTCTGTCTGTCTGTCTGTCTGTCTGTCTGTCTGTCTGTCTGTCTGTCTGTCTGTCTGTCTGTCTGTCTGTCTGTCTGTCTGTCTGTCTGTCTGTCTGTCTGTCTGTCTGTCTGTCTGTCTGTCTGTCTGTCTGTCTGTCTGTCTGTCTGTCTGTCTGTCTGTCTGTCTGTCTGTCTGTCTGTCTGTCTGTCTGTCTGTCTGTCTGTCTGTCTGTCTGTCTGTCTGTCTGTCTGTCTGTCTGTCTGTCTGTCTGTCTGTCTGTCTGTCTGTCTGTCTGTCTGTCTGTCTGTCTGTCTGTCTGTCTGTCTGTCTGTCTGTCTGTCTGTCTGTCTGTCTGTCTGTCTGTCTGTCTGTCTGTCTGTCTGTCTGTCTGTCTGTCTGTCTGTCTGTCTGTCTGTCTGTCTGTCTGTCTGTCTGTCTGTCTGTCTGTCTGTCTGTCTGTCTGTCTGTCTGTCTGTCTGTCTGTCTGTCTGTCTGTCTGTCTGTCTGTCTGTATGTATGTCTGTCTGTCTGTCTGTCTGTCTGTCTGTCTGTCTGTCTGTCTGTCTGTCTGTCTGTCTGTCTGTCTGTCTGTCTGTCTGTCTGTCTGTCTGTCTGTCTGTCTGTCTGTCTGTCTGTCTGTCTGTCTGTCTGTCTGTCTGTCTGTCTGTCTGTCTGTCTGTCTGTCTGTCTGTCTGTCTGTCTGTCTGTCTGTCTGTCTGTCTGTCTGTCTGTCTGTCTGTCTGTCTGTCTGTCTGTCTGTCTGTCTGTCTGTCTGTCTGTCTGTCTGTCTGTCTGTCTGTCTGTCTGTCTGTCTGTCTGTCTGTCTGTCTGTCTGTCTGTCTGTCTGTCTGTCTGTCTGTCTGTCTGTCTGTCTGTCTGTCTGTCTGTCTGTCTGTCTGTCTGTCTGTCTGTCTGTCTGTCTGTCTGTCTGTCTGTCTGTCTGTCTGTCTGTCTGTCTGTCTGTCTGTCTGTCTGTCTGTCTGTCTGTCTGTCTGTCTGTCTGTCTGTCTGTCTGTCTGTCTGTCTGTCTGTCTGTCTGTCTGTCTGTCTGTCTGTCTGTCTGTCTGTCTGTCTGTCTGTCTGTCTGTCTGTCTGTCTGTCTGTCTGTCTGTCTGTCTGTCTGTCTGTCTGTCTGTCTGTCTGTCTGTCTGTCTGTCTGTCTGTCTGTCTGTCTGTCTGTCTGTCTGTCTGTCTGTCTGTCTGTCTGTCTGTCTGTCTGTCTGTCTGTCTGTCTGTCTGTCTGTCTGTCTGTCTGTCTGTCTGTCTGTCTGTCTGTCTGTCTGTCTGTCTGTCTGTCTGTCTGTCTGTCTGTCTGTCTGTCTGTCTGTCTGTCTGTCTGTCTGTCTGTCTGTCTGTCTGTCTGTCTGTCTGTCTGTCTGTCTGTCTGTCTGTCTGTCTGTCTGTCTGTCTGTCTGTCTGTCTGTCTGTCTGTCTGTCTGTCTGTCTGTCTGTCTGTCTGTCTGTCTGTCTGTCTGTCTGTCTGTCTGTCTGTCTGTCTCTCTGTCTGTCTGTCTGTCTGTCTGTCTGTCTGTCTGTCTGTATGTCTGTCTGTCTGTCTGTCTGTCTGTCTGTCTGTCTGTCTGTCTGTCTGTCTGTCTGTCTGTCTGTCTGTATGTCTGTCTGTCTGTCTGTCTGTCTGTCTGTCTGTCTGTATGTCTGTCTGTCTGTCTGTCTGTCTGTCTGTCTGTCTGTCTGTCTGTCTGTCTGTCTGTCTGTCTGTCTGTCTGTCTGTCTGTCTGTCTGTCTGTCTGTCTGTCTGTCTGTCTGTCTGTCTGTCTGTCTGTCTGTCTGTCTGTCTGTCTGTCTGTCTGTCTGTCTGTCTGTCTGTCTGTCTGTCTGTCTGTCTGTCTGTCTGTCTGTCTGTCTGTCTGTCTGTCTGTCTGTCTGTCTGTCTGTCTGTCTGTCTGTCTGTCTGTCTGTCTGTCTGTCTGTCTGTCTGTCTGTCTGTCTGTCTGTCTGTCTGTCTGTCTGTCTGTCTGTCTGTCTGTCTGTCTGTCTGTCTGTCTGTCTGTCTGTCTGTCTGTCTGTCTGTCTGTCTGTCTGTCTGTCTGTCTGTCTGTCTGTCTGTCTGTCTGTCTGTCTGTCTGTCTGTCTGTCTGTCTGTCTGTCTGTCTGTCTGTCTGTCTGTCTGTCTGTCTGTCTGTCTGTCTGTCTGTCTGTCTGTCTGTCTGTCTGTCTGTCTGTCTGTCTGTCTGTCTGTCTGTCTGTCTGTCTGTCTGTCTGTCTGTCTGTCTGTCTGTCTGTCTGTCTGTCTGTCTGTCTGTCTGTCTGTCTGTCTGTCTGTCTGTCTGTCTGTCTGTCTGTCTGTCTGTCTGTCTGTCTGTCTGTCTGTCTGTCTGTCTGTCTGTCTGTCTGTCTGTCTGTCTGTCTGTCTGTCTGTCTGTCTGTCTGTCTGTCTGTCTGTCTGTCTGTCTGTCTGTCTGTCTGTCTGTCTGTCTGTCTGTCTGTCTGTCTGTCTGTCTGTCTGTCTGTCTGTCTGTCTGTCTGTCTGTCTGTCTGTCTGTCTGTCTGTCTGTCTGTCTGTCTGTCTGTCTGTCTGTCTGTCTGTCTGTCTGTCTGTCTGTCTGTCTGTCTGTCTGTCTGTCTGTCTGTCTGTCTGTCTGTCTGTCTGTCTGTCTGTCTGTCTGTCTGTCTGTCTGTCTGTCTGTCTGTCTGTCTGTCTGTCTGTCTGTCTGTCTGTCTGTCTGTCTGTCTGTCTGTCTGTCTGTCTGTCTGTCTGTCTGTCTGTCTGTCTGTCTGTCTGTCTGTCTGTCTGTCTGTCTGTCTGTCTGTCTGTCTGTCTGTCTGTCTGTCTGTCTGTCTGTCTGTCTGTCTGTCTGTCTGTCTGTCTGTCTGTCTGTCTGTCTGTCTGTCTGTCTGTCTGTCTGTCTGTCTGTCTGTCTGTCTGTCTGTCTGTCTGTCTGTCTGTCTGTCTGTCTGTCTGTCTGTCTGTCTGTCTGTCTGTCTGTCTGTCTGTCTGTCTGTCTGTCTGTCTGTCTGTCTGTCTGTCTGTCTGTCTGTCTGTCTGTCTGTCTGTCTGTCTGTCTGTCTGTCTGTCTGTCTGTCTGTCTGTCTGTCTGTCTGTCTGTCTGTCTGTCTGTCTGTCTGTCTGTCTGTCTGTCTGTCTGTCTGTCTGTCTGTCTGTCTGTCTGTCTGTCTGTCTGTCTGTCTGTCTGTCTGTCTGTCTGTCTGTCTGTCTGTCTGTC
Source organism: Pegoplata infirma (assembly GCA_963921195.1). Taxonomy (NCBI): domain Eukaryota; kingdom Metazoa; phylum Arthropoda; class Insecta; order Diptera; family Anthomyiidae; genus Pegoplata; species Pegoplata infirma. The sequence goes on from OY992539.1 coordinate 105,572,675, forward strand.
TGTCTGTCTGTCTGTCTGTCTGTCTGTCTGTCTGTCTGTCTGTCTGTCTGTCTGTCTGTCTGTCTGTCTGTCTGTCTGTCTGTCTGTCTGTCTGTCTGTCTGTCTGTCTGTCTGTCTGTCTGTCTGTCTGTCTGCCTGTCTGTCTGTCTGTCTGTCTGTCTGTCTGTCTGTCTGTCTGTCTGTCTGTCTGTCTGTCTGTCTGTCTGTCTGTCTGTCTGTCTGTCTGTCTGTCTGTCTGTCTGTCTGTCTGTCTGTCTGTCTGTCTGTCTGTCTGTCTGTCTGTCTGTCTGTCTGTCTGTCTGTCTGTCTGTCTGTCTGTCTGTCTGTCTGTCTGTCTGTCTGTCTGTCTGTCTGTCTGTCTGTCTGTCTGTCTGTCTGTCTGTCTGTCTGTCTGTCTGTCTGTCTGTCTGTGGAAAATGCTCTCGCGGACAAAATATTGCACAGAGATGACTGAAACTTAACATATATATTAGAAGTTCTCCCGAGAAGTTTGGTATTGCATTTGAGCGATATCGGTTCAGCGGTTCAAAAGTTATGAACGAAAATGTAAGCATACCTCAAAAATTTCAGTACATTCAATATAACCTAAAAATACAATATGCTTTAATTCGGCTTCTGGTTGACATATGTGAACATAATTGAACACCAAATGGTATTTAAACAAGTACGAACATATTTTTTGACAAAAAAAGAAAAAAATCGCGGATTTTTTTTTTTTACCAAAATTTTTTTTCGCGGAAATTTTTTTAAAATTTTTTTTTTTTTCAAAAGTAATTTCCTTTTAAATAAAGTTGTTTGCAATAATCTTTTTGAAATTGTGGAGGGTATCACTACATTCGGCAAGGCCGAATTTAACTTTTTTACTTGTTTTTTGTAATATTCGTCTTTGGTTTCGGCGGAATAGTGAAAATATGGCCGAATATTCGGCTTTGGCCAAAAAAGGTGTTTTCGTTCGGACACTTCTAATGACTATTGGCATTACTTTACGACCAAAAAGGCAAAAAACCTCCAATAACATCACCGATGTTAAAGTAATTAACGTTGAAATTGGGAGGTAAATATAGTTACTCATATTATTTCTAACATCTTTAGTTGATTTCTTGGTAAGCGATGTTTTTGCTGGGTAATAAAAGTTCACCAACTGCAAATGCGTGTAAAAAAAAATTAGCGCTGAACTAAAAAAAGCCTTGAGTGTTTTGTGTTGGAATATTTCAGCTTTTGTTTTCATCCTATTCCGAAGAATTCAAATCCTCTTATTTTGTCCGGAGATATTATTTAGGTAAAAGCAGTTTTTTAAATATGGAATTTGGCAATATCTTAAAAACTGTTTTACTTCTTGACTTCAATTCAGTGCGCGATTTTTTAAAGATTTTAAAATCAAATACCCTTTTTGGGGAATTTGGTTCGAATGCCTGTGCAACCAAGCATTGGAAATTATTAGAGTCCGACCGAATATTCGGTTTCGGTCTCGGTTTCGGCCGAATAATAGGGTTTCGGCCTCTATTCGGTATTCGGCAAAATTTTGGCCGAATATTAGCCGAAACCGAAACTTTTTGGTATTTTAAAAAATTTGTAAAAAAGTCGGTGAATTTTTTGATTTCGTATTTCATTACACTTGTTTCAGTTCAATTGAAGAAAATGTTACAAGTTTATGTAATAAATGTAAAACTGTTTCAGTTCAAAAATTATTTTCTCCTAATCTGCCAATGAAATCTACAATTTTTTTGTAAGTTTTTTAAAAAACATATTTTTTTTTTTCAAAAATACAACAATTCCTATGGTTTAAAAGCATTATAAGTATGCTGTATATTAATCTTTAACAACTTTTTAATAATTTTATTCATGAGAGGCGGTAATTTTTTTAAAGTTTCGGTTTCGGTTCGGTTTCGGCCGAATATTACTTTTTCAGCCGAATATTCGGTTCGGTTTCGGTTCGGCCTCGAAAACTGGTTTCGGTCGGACTCTAGAAATTATATTGTAACATATATTTTGTTTATAAATAAAATTGTTTAATTTAATTTTTTATTTTGTACAATTTTATGTCGAAACTGTAATAATAATGTTAATAATAAAAATGCCAAAATAATGTAAACAAATTTGTTGTTAAGAATTGTTCTCTAGTCTATAAAATTTTTCTGTTTTTTTTTTAACTCTTCTATGGATTGTCTGGATTTCCGTTAAAATTTCGATGATATCATCATTGTTTTTATACAGTTTTCTTTCTGTTTTTTTTTTTTGTATATGTATATTCCAAACTGATATCGTATCACTGCAGTTTTTTATATATAAACAAACATTGATTTTAACGTCGTCAAAACCAAAAAAAAATAAATAATTATAGTACTACGAATTTATAAATGAAGAACTTTTTCAAAAATAGATAACAACAGACAGCCGGTAAAGTTTATAAAATTTGTAATTTTTTTTTTTTTTTTGGTTTGACACTTTAAAAAATATGGGTTCACGATAAATCTGGATCTGTAATAATCGGGTAAAGAAGATGATTTGATGATGATTTTGACAATAAATTAAACCTTTAAACGTTTATTTTAAAAATGGTCATTACTTCCATGCTTACCGGTATGAACAAAAGTAATCGGAAGCATAGTTAATTGCTAGATTTGTTCGCTTGAATTACCGTTTTTCTAAATTTAAGTCATTACTTTAACGCTTACTGGTATGGACAAATGTAATCGAAAACAGCTCAAATTGCTGTATTTGGTCGTTAACAAGGTTTAAGGCACTGTGATTCTTATTAATAGAAACCAACCGACCAATTCGGCTTAATAATGCCATTTGGTCAAAATTAGTTAATATAAAGAATTTTGATCGATCTAAGATAAGACCCAAGTTTTTGTGAGGTCTATCAAAAAAACTCTTATATTGAAATTTAATAACAAAGCCGATCTTAAACTCCATATTTTAAGTGAACCGCTATTTTTTTTATATTTATTTCTATCGTGGTTTAACAATTTTTTGTTTAAGTTGAAGAGGTGCGTCTTATACTGTATTGAGAACGGTATTTGGGGTTTTTTATCTATCCAATTCAAAAAAAAATAAAAAATTGTATCCACATTGTTTCTAGTGATTAATTTAATGATTTTGTTAACACATTCTTTTTTTTTGGAATTTTCGCATAAATTATTAAATGTTTGCAAATAAATTAAGCAAAATTTATTGATTATGTCCAAACCTTTATTGTCATTGTTTCTTAAACTGTTAGTAAATGTTGCATGATTGTTCTTCGAAAAAGATGATTCAATAGAAAAACTCTTCGATTCTGAGATATTTTTCCGTATAGCAAACCTCTCAGATTCTGAGAAATTTTTCCGCATAGAAAAATTCTTAGATTTTGAGAAGTTTTTTTGTATAGAAAAATTCTCAGATTCTGAGACATTTTTCTGTATAGAAAAATTCTTAGATTCTTAAGACATTTTTCTGTACAGAAAAATTCTCAAATTCTTAAGACATTTTTCTGTACAAAAAAAAATCTTAGATTCTGAGACATTTTTCTGTATAGAAAAATTCTCAGACTCTGAAACATATGTCTGTAAATAAAAGTTTTCAGATTCTGAGACATTTTTCTGTATAGAAAAATTTTCAGATTCTGAGATATTTTTTCGTATATAAAACTTCTCAGATTCTGAAACATTTTCCGTATAGAAAAATTGACACTTTCTGAGACATTTTTCCGTATAGAAAAATTTTGAGATTCTGTATAACAAAGTTTTTCGGTAAAGAAAAAATTTCAGATTCTAGCGAACATTTTTCCGTAGAAAAATTCTCAGATTCTGGGACATTTTTCCATAGAAAAATTCTCAGATTCTGGGAAATTTTTCTGTACAAAAAAATATCAGATTCTGAGGCATTTTTCTGTATAGAAAAATTCTTACACTCTGAGACATTTTTCTGTATAGAAAATTTCTCGGACTCTGAGACATATTTCTGTAAATAAAAGTTTTCAGATTCTAAGACATTTTTCTCTATAGAAAAATTTTCAGATTCTGAGATATTTTTTCCCATAGAAAACTTCTCAGATTCTGAAACATTTTTCCGTATAGAAAAATTCTGAGACATTTTTTTTCCGTATAGAAAAATTTTGAGATTTTGTATAACAAAGTTTTCTCAGATTCAGAGACGTTTTTCGGTAAAGAAAAAATTTCAGATTCTAGCAAACATTTTTCCGTAGAAAAATTCTTAGATTCTGGGACATTTTTCCGTAGAAAAATTCTCAGATTCTGGGACATTTTTCTGTACAAAAAAAAATCTCAGATTCTGAGACTTTTTCTGTATAGAAAAATTCTTACACTCTAAGACATTTTTCTGTATAGAAAAATTCTCTGACTCTGAGACATATTTCTGTAAATAAAAGTTTTCAGATTCTGAGATATTTTTTCGTATAGAAAAATTTTCAGATTCTGGGATATTTTTTCGAATAGAAAACTTCTCAGATTCTGAGACATTTTTCCGTATATAAAAATTGCCACTTTCTGAGACATTTTTCGGTATAGAAAAATTTTGAGATTCTGTATAACAAAGTTTTCTCAGATTCAGAGACGTTTTTCGGTAAAGAAAAAATTTCAGATTCTAGCGAACATTTTTCCGTAGAAAAATTCTCAGATTCTGGGACATTTTTCCATAGAAAAATTCTCAGATTCTGGGACATTTTTCCATAGAAAAATTCTCAGATTCTGGGACATTTTTCTGTAGAAAAATTCTCAGACATTTTTCCGTATCGAAAAACGAGATTCTTTTCGTTATAAAAAGTTCTTAGACTCCTACATATTTCCCCATATACACCATTCAAGCAAACATACAGGTATGTGCACTAAAATGCTTGTAATTTATGAACCAATACACATACAAAGACCGTATACACATCAAAACCATTGTATTGACGTCACCTTTCATGGGAAATTTGCAGAAATAAAATCGGTTAACGCATTACAAACACAATGCAACTTTTTTTATATTTAGTGCACTTAAAAGCATATAACTCATGAACCAATACACATACAAAGACCGTATATACATAAAAATCTTGGTATTGGCATCCCCTTTCGTGGGAAACTTACAAAAACAAAATCGGTTTACGCATTGCAGATAAAATGCATTACACAGATATTGAACTAAAATGCATACAACTTTTGAAACAATAAACATACAAAGAACGTAAACACATAAAAAACCATGGTATTGGCGTAACCTAATCATGGAAAATTTGTAGAAACAAAATCGGTTCACGCATTCCAGAGAAAACGCGTTACAAAGAAAATACAACTTATTTTTATATATGGGGGTTTTCGCACGAGATTTCGATCCACTCAACCCCGGCCATATCGGGGATATAGGGGTTCAAAAAACCTGATAAAAAATTACGAAAAAGTTAGGCAAATCGATACATAAAGGTTGGAGTACTTCCCTTATCAGATTTTAAGACTGTAAAAAAATTCTCAGATTCTGAGACATTTTTTTATATAAAAAATAATTTGCTTTCAGATTCACCTAAAGATAACACTGCGGAACACTAAAAAATAAACAAGAGTTACGACCATCATTTCTATATATTTCGGACATGCTGATTCGAATGGCGTACTCCGTTTTTCGATGTATGGTACAGTTTTCTTGCAAAATGTCGTTAAAGATTTGCTGATTTCGAGCCAGTTTTTTAACAAAAAAATTTGCAAAGTAAATGGTTTATAAATTTTATGACATGGAAAACAAAGATATGACTTGTAGCAACATTTCTTATGCAAAATTGGTTTAAAGCTTTTCAATTTAAGCCCTTAAATTCGCGAATTTCTTAATTTTTTAAGGTTTTCGCGAAATTAACAGCCAAATTGGTCTTTGATAAAAAACTTGCTTTTCATGAATCAAAAAAGCATCCCTAACAATACGAATAATGGACAAAAAACAGCTATGTTATATGGACCATCATGGTGAAAATCGAAAAATCGTTTTTTGTATATGCCAGCATCACTTTACGAGATGATTTAAGGTTCCATCTTTTAGTAGATAATGTGGGAACCTTTAACAACTAACTGACCAAAAATTCGGCCAAAAAAGTTTTCATTTGCAAAAGTTATCTTAACAAAAACTATTATTTCAGTGTTTGCGATACAATAATTATAGTTTTTGTTAAGATAACTTTTGCAAATGAAAACTTTTTTGGACAAATTTTGGGTCAGTTCATTGTTTAAGGTTCTCACATTATATACTAAAAGATGAAGCCTCAAATCATCTCCTAAAGTGATGCTGCCATATACAAAAAAACGGATTTCACGATTTTCATCATGATGGTCCATATAACATAGATGTTTTTTGTCCACTATTCGTTGTGTCATGGACGCCTTTATGATCCACAAAATGCAAGTTTTTATCAGAGACCAATTTAGCGGTTAATTTCGCGAATACTTAAAAAAATTAAGAAATCCGCGAATTTAAGGGCTTAAGATGAAAAGCTTTAAATCAAATTTATATTAGAAATTTTGCTACAAGTTATATCTTTGTTTTCCATGCCATAATATTTAAAAATCATTAACTTTGGGATTTTTTTTTTGTTAAAAAAAGCAGCTGAAAATCAGCCAATCTTTAATGACATTTTACAAGAAAACTGTACCATACATCGAAAAACGGAGTACGCCATTCGATTCAGCATGTCCGAAATATATTGAAATGATGGTCGTACCTCTTGTTTTCTAAAATAGTGGTTAGTTTTGTCACGCAGTGTAATTTGTTTTTTAATTAATTCAATGATCATAAACAAAATATATAGACTATTTACTTTCTTTTGATGATGTTCATTGGCAATTAAAATTTACAAAATTACATATGTACATAATTTTCAATAATCAATGAAAAATATTGAACACAGAATGCAAATAAAATAACAATTTTCAAGAAAAACAATTGAAGAAGTGTATATTAAAAAAAATGGTCTACGTGTTAACCCTTGACTGATTAAAATATTAAAAAAAAAAAATAAAAATTGGGGTAGTCACTGTCATTAACTTTTACTTTCCTCCTCCCTTGAAAAACAACATGGTGGCTTTTGCTGACATGTTCATACATACATTTCTTTGTAAATATCACCACTAACAAGTCCGAATTGGTCAGTCGTGTATATCACGACTAATCAAACGATTTTTTTTTTGTTCGTTGTTTCGTTTTCAATTAAAATTTGTTCTTATTAACAAAAAACTTGATTGGATTAGTAATAAAAATAATTGAATTTAAATTTAACAACACAATTTGTCAGTACAATTAAATAGTTTGTTCTATCTAAGATTCTTGTTGTTTGTTAATCTGACAACAAATTTTAAATAAATTTTATATAAAACGGCATTTAAGTTCATAGATTTCAAATTTAGGCCGCTGTTCCAAATAAAGTAATTCACATAAAACATGTGAAAATGAAAATTTCCGAATTTTTTTGGTGTTCTAGATTTCACATCCAAATTTCTTTTTCGTTTTGTTTCACATAAATAAAATTTGATGAAAGGAAAACGAATGCACCTTTTTCCTTATAATTTTTTAAATTTTAATTATTCGATTTCAACTTCGAATGAAAACGTGATCAGCAAAACACTAAACTTGATTTCATGTGATTCGGAAATTTTCATGTGAATTGAAAAGTTGTGAAATACAGAACAGAGGCCTTAGGCTCATCTATAAGCAGGTATTAATTTCATTTATCATTGTCAGACTTTAAATTAAATATATTTTTTTTAGTATATAAGATTTATTTGTCCACTATGGTTTAATTCAAAAAACACAAACAGACAACAAAAAATTAAGAAAATATTTAAAAATCATACATTTAAAACAAAAATCTGGGCATATGCCAATTAATTAATTAAACATAACAAAATGAATCGTGTACAGGGCAGGCATTGATTTTTTTTTTTTTTGTTTTAAATTGGATACATGACCTCCCACATGGTAATTTTAATATACAAAAAACAATTTAGGAGGATTTAACAGACATTTTGTTAAATAAAAAAAAAATTAAACATTTTTCAAAATATCGGGTTAACATATTTAAGGGAGGGTAGAGTGAAGAAGATGTAACTGAAAAGTGAAACCTTAATTGCATTCAGGAGGGTTACCTCTCTAATTTCGAATGAAAACTTTCGAATTCGAAAAAAAAAGTATTTTTTTCTACTTCTCGATTTTTTGAAGAGTTCAGAAATTGAAAATAAGTTCGATGGTAAGTCACAAAAATATTTTACAACGTTTTTTTGTCACTCAAAAATATTTTTACAGTAAAAAAAATTACACGCGAAAAAAATTGCTTTTTTTTCGAAAAATTTATTTAAAAAAAAAAATCTTTTATAGGAAATAAAATTCACTTATTTATTTATTGAATTTTTAACATATAATTACAAATCATATATGGATCGACTATTAGAGCACATTTATTACTTACTCAATCTGGACGCTATCAAGCTTAAATCAAAGCCTTATAATTTGTATACATAACATTTTTTTAAATTATACTAGTTTGATAAAAAATACATGGCGGGTACAGCCTTTGAGTTTGGGGAGGGGGGAAATATTTTATACTTCGAATAAAAAAAATCATCAATTCACCGTTGTCGGACAAGCAAAAACAAAAAAGCTAAAAAAATGATGTTGGAGTATAAAATCATAAAATTAAGTCATTTTTGCCGAACAACCGAAATTTTTAAAATAAAAAATCAAACAATTTACTAACGATAAATGTCTCAAAATCTGAGACTTTTTTCCTATAGTAAAGTGTTTGGAATCTAAGAACTTTTTTCCACAGAAAAAGTCTCAGATTCCTAAACCCCTTACTATAGAAAAAGTTTCATACTCTAAAGCATTTTTGAGATAATCTTCTTATAGAAAATGTCTCAGACTCTTAGGCTATAGAAAAAGCTTTATAAAAAAACTTTTAGATTCTTAGAACATTTTGCAACATAAAAAGTCTCAGATTCTGAGAACTTTTTATAGAAAAAGTCTGAGATGCTGAGACCCTTTTTATAGAAATTCCAAGATTCTGAGACGTTTTTCCCATTAAAACAGAGCTTCTCACTAACTTTTGCTTTGCGACCCCTTTTCAATATTTCAAATTTTTCGCGACCCCCAAAAAAAATTATTAACGTGAATTTTGACCTCAGTTTTTTTCAAATACCTGGAAATGGAATGGAAAAATTTGGAAACCAAATTCAGAAGCAGCATTGAAAGACTAATCGAAACCGTGTGGTCAGATCCCAGACGCATACCAAAAATTTCAAGTAAAAAAACTTCTAAAAAATAAAAATAAAACACAATTTTTGTAAACTTTGACCTTAATTTTCTCAAAAATTTCCAAACCAGGTCCCGAACTTCGGCATTTCATATCGAAACTTACTATCTTCATCGATTTTTTATTTCCGAAAATAAAAGAAAAACACCAGTTAAACCTAATCAGAAATGAAAAACTGTTTATCAAGAAAGCATTTAAAGTCCAATTTGGAGTAATGATAGTTCTTTTTTTCAAAATTATGTACCAATGTTTGGTATTGATTGAAATTTTATTCGATCACGAATCTAGATCCGTTATTCGGATCCAGATTTGGAATCAGCAATAAAATGCAAATCGAAAAAAGTGGTCCGATCTCAGACGCATCCGAAAATTTCACAAAGCTCTTTAAAATGCACAAGAATGCGTTTTTGTGAACTTTGCATTTAATTTTCTCAAAAATCTAACGTACTAGAAAAATTTGGCAACCAGATTCGGAATCAGCATCGAAAAGTTAATAGAAAACGAACTGTCAGATCCCAGACTCTGCCAAAACACTTCACAAGTAAGTGTTAAACATCCCCAGAAATCAACAACTGTACATGTACTGCAGTGATTAAGTGATGGAAAAAATATTTTTCTTTAATAAAAGTATTTGTATATTTATATGTATTTCACAACAATTAAAACTCTGAAACTCTGCTGCGACCCCCTAGGGGGTCGCGACCCACCGTTTGAGAACCATTGCATTAGAAAGTTTTAAGTTCTTAAACCAAAAGTCTCAGATTCTGAGACAATTTTCCTATAGAAAAAGTTTCAGATTCTGAGACAATTTTCCTATAGAAAAAGTTTCAGATTCTGAGACATTTTTCCTATAGAAAAAGTCTCAGATTCTGAGACATTTTTCCTATAGAAAAAGTCTCAGATTCTGAGACATTTTTCCTATAGAAAAAGTCTCAGATTCTGAGACATTTTTCCTATAGAAAAAGTCTCAGATTCTGAGACATTTTTCCTATAGAAAAAGTCTCAGATTCTGAGACATTTTTCCTATAGAAAAAGTCTCAGATTCTGAGACATTTTTCCTATAGAAAAAGTCTCAGATTCTGAGACATTTTTCCTATAGAAAAAGTCTCAGATTCTGAGACATTTTTCCTATAGAAAAAGTCTCAGATTCTGAGACATTTTTCCTATAGAAAAAGTCTCAGATTCTGAGACATTTTTCCTATAGAAAAAGTCTCAGATTCTGAGACATTTTTCCTATAGAAAAAGTCTCAGATTCTGAGACATTTTTCCTATAGAAAAAGTCTCAGATTCTGAGACATTTTTCCTATAGAAAAAGTCTCAGATTCTGAGACATTTTTCCTATAGAAAAAGTCTCAGATTCTGAGACATTTTTCCTATAGAAAAAGTCTCAGATTCTGAGACATTTTTCCTATAGAAAAAGTCTCAGATTCTGAGACATTTTTCCTATAGAAAAAGTCTCAGATTCTGAGACATTTTTCCTATAGAAAAAGTCTCAGATTCTGAGACATTTTTCCTATAGAAAAAGTCTCAGATTCTGAGACATTTTTCCTATAGAAAAAGTCTCAGATTCTGAGACATTTTTCCTATAGAAAAAGTCTCAGATTCTGAGACATTTTTCTTATAGAAAAAGTCTCAGATTCTCAGACATTTTTCTTATAGAAAAAGTCTCAGATTCTGAGACATTTTTCCTATAGAAAAAGTCTCAGATTCTGAGACATTTTTCCTATAGAAAAAGTCTCAGATTCTGAGACATTTTTCCTATAGAAAAAGTCTCAGATTCTGAGACATTTTTCCTATAGAAAAAGTCTCAGATTCTGAGACATTTTTCCTATAGAAAAAGTCTCAGATTCTGAGACATTTTTCCTATAGAAAAAGTCTCAGATTCTGAGACATTTTTCCTATAGAAAAAGTCTCAGATTCTGAGACATTTTTCCCATAGAAAAAGTCTCAGATTCTGAGACATTTTTCTTAAAGAAAAAGTCTCAGGTTGTGAGACATTTTTCCTATAGAAAAAGTCTCAGATTCTGAGACATTTTTCCTATAGAAAAAGTCTCACATTCTGAGACATTTTTCCTATAGAAAGTCTCAGATTCTAAGACATTTTTCCTATAAAAAAAGTCTCAGATTCTGAGACATTTTTCCTATAGAAAAAGTTTCAGATTCCGAGACATTTTTTGTATAGAAAAAGTCTCAGATTCTGAGACATTTTTCCTATAGAAAAAGTTTCAAATTCTGAGACATTTTTCCTATAGAAAAAGTCTCAGATTCTGAGACATTTTTCCTATATGAAATGCTAAGTCATTTTTGTATACCAAAATTGTCACGTTCACAACAATTTTTCCCATAAAAAATTTTTTTTCATAATAAGAACTTCCAGATTGACAGATATTTTTCCACGAAAAATTTTCAGATTTAGTCATATTTTTCCTTTAAAAATTTTCAGATTTTCGCTATAAAAATTTGTAGATTTTTCCTTTGAAAATGTTCACATTGTTTTCGATGCAAAATTTTCGGATTTCAAAGTTCTTTTCCTTTGGAAAATTTGTTTTAGAAAATTTCATTCTTTCATCTTTTTATACCCTCCACTTAGTGATAGAGGGTATATATAAGTTTGTCATTCTGTTTGTAACTCATCGAAATATCGATCTGGGACCCCATAAAGTATACATATTCATGATGCCCGATCGATTTTAAGACATTCTAGCGATGTCCGTCTGTCCGTCTGTCCGTCTGTCTGTCTGTGGAAAATGCTGTCGCGGACAAAATATTGCACAGAGATGACTGAAACTTAACATATTTATTGGAAGTTCTCCCGAGAAGTTTGGTATTGCATTTGAGCGATATCGGTTCAGCGGTTCAAAAGTTATGAATGAAAATGTAAGCACACCTCAAAAATTTCAGTACATTCAACATAACCTAAAAATACAAAATGCTTTAATTCGGCTTCTGGTTGGCATATGTGAACATAATTGAACACCAAATGGTATTTAAACAAGTACGAACAAAATTTTGGACAAAAAAATCAAAAAATCGCGGATTTTTTTTTCCAAAATTTTTTTCGCGGAAATTTTTTTTTCAAAAAAATTTTTTTTTTCAAAAGTAATTTCCTTTTAAATAAAGTTTTTTGCAATAATCTTTTTGAAATTGTGGAGGGTATCACTACATTCGACGAGGCCGAATTTAACTTTTTTACTTGTTTTTCTTCTTTTTCTTTCTTTTTCTTTTTATACCCTCCACTCTAGTGATAAGGGTATATATAAGTTTGTCATTCCGTTTGTAGCTCATCGAAATATCGGTTTGGGACCCCAAAAAGTATTTATATTCATGATCTCCGATCGATTTTAAGACATTCTAGCGATGTCCGTCTGTCTGTCTGTGTAAATGGTGATCACGGCCAAAATATGACACGGAGATGACTGAAACTTAACATATTTGTTGGAAGTTCTCCCGAGAAGTTTGGTATTGCATTTGAGCGATATCGGTTCAGCGGTTCAAAAGTTATGAAGGAAAATGTAAGGACATCTCAAAAATTTTAGTACATTCAACATAACCTAAAAATACAACATGCTTTAATTCGGCTACTGGTTGACATATGTGAACATAATTGAACACCAAATGGTATTTAAACAAGTACGAACATATTTTTTGAGCAAAAAGAAAAAAATCGCGTTTATTTTTTTTTTAATTTTTTTTTTTTCGAGGAAATTTTTTTTTTTTTTTTTTAAGTAATTTCCTTTTCAATAAAGTTTTTGCAATAATCTTTTAGAAATGCGTGGGGGTATCACTACATTCGGCAAGCCCGAATTTAACTTTTTTACTTATTTTTTCTTCTTTTTCTTTCTTTTGTTTTTTATACCCTCCACTCAAGTGGTATAGGGTATACATAAGTTTATCACACCTCGAAATATTGGTATAGGACCCCATAAAGTATATATCGCTCATTTACTTGTATTGTGTCATAACTCAAAATATGTCGTTTTTGCGTAAACCATACAGAATTATTTGTTATATCCTGCTTTATATTATGTTAAAAATTCGTATTAATATCTTCTAAACTCACCGTTTGAGTAGAGAACACGCCATTATAACATTTCCCATGTACGGGCCTTTTGCAATGTAAAACAAGTTTCAATTGTAAACTTTAAACAGGTTTTCTGTAAAATCAAACATTTTGCATTATGACACTATACAAGTAAATGAGCGATATATTGATGATCCTCGATCGATTTTAAGACGATCTATCGATGTTCGTCCGTCTGTCTGTCTGCCTGTCTGTTGAAAACACGCGAACTTTTGAAAGACTTTACGGAGGCTCCTGGAGTTTGGCACATATGTTGGTCATTTACCTGGTCCGGTTGGTATTGCAATCCAGCGAAATCGGTCCAGTGGTTAAAAAGTTGTGAGCAAAAGACTGAAATTCGGCAAGAGTTTTTCGTGAATTTCCGAGATATAAAACACGATAACTTTCAAACCACAATTCTGAGGATGCTGAAACTTGGCATATACAGTGGGCGACAATACATTGGAAACTTTTTTATAGTAGATAAAATTTGTTAAAGACAAAGTTAACAAAACTTAACGTTATAATATTCAAACAAGTATTATAAAAAAATTTTATGTAGGTAATTTATCAAGCTTTAATTTAAGCTTAATAGCGTCCAGATTGGAAAAATAATGAATGTGTTACGAGGGTCGATGTGAAAAAGGAAAAAATTTATAGACATTTTTCAGAACATTTTTAAAAAATATTTCCGGGTCGATTTTTTCCAAGTTAAAACATTAGAAATTTAAAAAAAGGTCCAATAGTTTTTACTCAGTGATCAAATAATTTTTCCAGCAACCCAAACAAACAGTGGAATTTTTTAAGTACAGTAGCAAAAATCCTCATTTTTTGACCTCCAATTCTTTTGACCACCAATTTTTTGTAAACAAAGAAAAGATGTTATTGTTTATTAATTTTAGTACACTTAAGTATATGCTAAGGATATATTAAGATAATTTTAATTTTTTTTTGTTAACAAAAAATTGGTGGTCAAAAGAATTGGAGGTCAAAAAATGTGGATTTTTGCTACTGTACTTAAAAAATTCCACTGTTTGTTTGGGTTGTTGGAAAAATTATTTGAGCACTGAATAAAATCTATTGGACCTTTTTTTAAATTTCTAATGTTTTAACTTGGAAAAAATCGATTTGGAAATATTTTTTAAAAATGCTCTGAAAAATGTCTATAAATTTTTTCATTTTCCACATCGACCCTCGTAACACATTCATTATTTTCCCAATCTGGACGCTATTAAGCTTAAATTAAAGCTTGATAAATTACCTACATAAGGTTTTTTTATAATACTTGTTTGATAATTATAAAGTTTAGTTTTGTTAACTTTGTCTTTAACAAATTTCATCTACTATAAAAAAGTTTCCAATGTATTGTCGCCCACTGTATATTCAATTCGTATTGAATTTCAGCCAAATCGGTCCAGTGGTTCAAAAGTTATTAGCAAAACCGTGAATTTCAGATTAGTTTCACCTTAAATTCACGTGTTCAAAACGCGTTAAACACGTTTTAAAAACATTGGTAAGTCACACAAATATTTTACAACGTAGTTTTGTCACTCAAAAATATTTTTACATTAAAGAAAATACACTAGAAAAAATGTTACACTCAAAAAAAAAGTTAGTAAATTATTATTTTTTTTTTTTCAAAATTACAAAAAAAAAGTTTTTTTACACCAAATAAAATGTTTCTAATCAAAATTGTTATTTTTTTCACTTAAAAAGGGCATTGTGGAGGGTATTCATTCGGCCAAGTCGAATTTAATGTTTCTACTTGTTTTTTTAATAAATTTTTATCAGTATTTTTGAAATTTGATAAATTTTAGTTGGAATTTTAAATTTTTTTAGGAAATGTTAGGCGCCATTTTCCGTTTCATGAAATCAGTGATATTTAGTTTAAAAATGTATTTAAAACATTATCGTGTAAATAATAATGTTTTTAATTTTATATACAAATAAAAAGAAATTCTTTCAATTTCATTTCATGTAATCTAAAGCAAACAAAAATATTTTTCGAATTTGTTACGAAAAACGAAAGTGTTAGTTTTGTTGTTGTTTACATTTTTTTCAATTTCAACAAACTACATATTTGTAACAAAAGAGAAAAAGAAAAGAAATACAAAAAAAAAATTAAAAAAAAAAGAAAAAGAAAAAGAAAAAACACAAACAAAAAATTAAATTATTTTCCTTCAATTCGTTTGTAGCATAATAATAGAAATGTACAACAACAAGAAAATTAAATTAAGCAATAGTTGCATATTTATTATAATCAAATCTAAAATGTTGTTCACCTTTTTTTCAAAAATGAAATAAAAAATCGTTTTACTGGCGTCCAGTATTGAAACAAATTATTTTACCCAACATCAACGATAGTCTGTCTAATAGAAAAGTGCATAGAAGAAAGAAGATAAATAGATAGAAAACACTAGTGAACACATTGATTTTAACGCATAGTACTCTGTTCGATTTCACGGGAAAAATTTGTATAGGAGGAAGTATAGTACTCTGTTCAATTTCACGGGAAAATCTGTCAAACTCCATTAAAAAAAACAAGTGAGAGTGTTAAATTCGGCTGTGCCGAATCTTTTATACCCTCCAAAATGTTCAAAAAACAACAAAAAAATTGTCAGGGGGGCTGATGGGGGTCAGTGGAGGACTTTGAGAGCACCTTTCCATCGCGATAAATATACCAAATGTTTCATTTATTTAACAAAAAATACGAAAAAACATGTAAAAAAAGTGTATTTTGTCAAAGGTTGGTTCAGTTCTTCAAGGGGGAACTTTTTGACCCCTGGCCCGATTTTGCCCATTCACGAACTTAACCTGCCTATGAACATGAGACATATTTGTGCGAAACTTCAGGAGTCTAGCTGTTTTATTTTGGACTGCATTGTGTTATCTACAGACAGACGGACGGACGGACAGACATTCACAGAATGTCTTAGAATCGATCATGGATCAATAATATATATACTTTATGGGGTCCCCGACCGATATTTCGATGCGTTACAAACGGAATGACAAAGTGAGTATACCCCCATACTGTGGTTGGAGGGTATAAAAAATAATTTATAGGGAAATTGTTAAAAAGTTTTCGCGCGAAAAGTTTTTTCTTAATATGTAAAAGATAAATAATAAAGGAAAATGGATAAAAGGAAAAACTAAAGGAAATACAAAGATTTTTGTATTTTCGTATGACCTATATCAGACATTTCCCCAAAGAAGTCTTTGGTGACATGTCCCCCAGCAAGTCAGCATGCCCTGAATACTGCTGACTTTAAGTGAGGACATTTTAAAAATTTATATGAAACTGTTCTCACCTCAGTACATAGACATGTCTTGTGCCAGCAGTGACTCTGATAATTCACCGCGCCGTCAATGAGGATGGCTCGAGGACGTTGCCAACTGGGTACCTGTTAGTAATCAAACTATTGACAATTACTGGATTACGCCGCTCAACAAATCGAAGGTTTTTGACTCCGGTTTGAAGTTTGATTTTGAAAGATTTTGACTCGCTGATTCCAAATCTGTGCTCCAAATTTTTCCATCACGTCTAGAATTTTAATTATTCGCGGTTGAAAATGCGAAAAAACGCGATTTCTGGGTGAAATAAAAATCTGATATAAAGCGTTAGAGTAGAATTGAACTATGATCTCAAATATATGATCAAATAAATTTGAAGTTGTTGCACTATTATTGGCCAAACATGTATTTTAAAAAAACACTGTGAAAAAAATTAGAAAAAGCACCATTTTTAAAAGGCTCTAAAACAAAAACCAGATGATCAATCTTTACTGTGATGAGCTCAAAATTTAGGCAAAAGTTCATTCTTTCTTATAGACTTTTAAACCCATTAAAGATATCTTCCGGTTTGTACAAAAAATAACACAGAAAACTTAAATTTGTAAAATCCCGAGTAAAAATGAATACATATAATTTTACATTATTTGATGTATGTATATTAGAGTGTCCCTTATTTTGGAAATGTTGGAAATCTTGAGACGGTACCCGCTCATTTTTTTCCTTTTGACTTAAAAATAACTCAGGAAAAATTTTACGCCCCTAGGACCACGCCTTCCCTACGCGACGGGCCCTTAAAGAGCGGGGCCTAAAAAATCATTTTTCCATACAAACCAAAAAATTTTTTTTTTGATTTTTAATTTTTTTGTTATTATTTATTATATTACTTGGTTTGCTTATTCACAACAAAAAATTTGATTTTGGTGGGATAAGTCTTTCAGCGCTAAAAAATTTTTCGCAAAAAAAAATTTTGAGCCGCCGGGGTCCTACAGTAAAAAATTTTTAAAAAATATTTTTTTTTAGTTTTGACCAGCAACGGTTTTAGCTGCTATGTTGCTTTAAATGATATATATTCATAAAAAAATATTTTTTGTATCTGTGACATCTTAATCGTGTTCTAAAAAAGGGTAAAAAATGCATTGATGATTTTTTTCGATACACGATAAAAATGTCACAAATATGAATAATATTTTTTTTGGAATATATATCATTAAAAACAACATAAAAACTAAAACCATTGCTTTTCAAAACTAAAAAAAAATATTTTTTAAAAATTTTTTACCGTAGGATTCCTACGGCTCAAAATTTTTTTTTTCGAAAAAGATAAAGATGTCACAGATATGAATAATTTTTTTTTTGGAATATATATCATTTAAAGCAACATAGCAACTAAAACCGTTGCTGGTCAAAACTAAAAAAAAATATTTTTTAAAAATTTTTTACTGTAGGACCCCGGCCGCCCAAATTTTTTTTTGGCGAAAAATTTTTTAGCGCTGAAAGACTTATCCCTCCAAAATCAAATTTTTTGTCGTGAATAAGCAAACCAAGTAATATAATAATTAATAACAAAAAAATTAAAAATAAAAAAAAAAATTTTTTGGTTTGTATGGAAAAATGATTTTTTAGGCCCCGCTCTTTAAGGCCCCGTCGCGTAGGGAAGGCGTGGTCCTAGGGGCGTAAAATTTTTCCTGAGTTATTTTTAAGTCAAAAGGAAAAAAATGAGCGGGTACCGTCTCAAGATTTCCAACATTTCCAAAATAAGGGACACTCTAATGTATATATAGCCATATGAAATAATATGTTTTCATATCAAACAAAGTACATAATTATATCTCGCATTGAGTTTTTCCAAATTTTTTAAATGGAGTTATATAAAATTACATCTAATGATAACCATATTAATATATAAATACATGTGGGAGACATAATCATATGTGACACATATAACTTAATCTGATTGCATACATATTTATATGTGACTTAATATCAAATAACGTATACGAGCATATTTAAAAAAAATCCAATATCATTATATATATAATTATATATGAATTACAAGAAACCATTTAAAATTATATATGACTTACAAGAAACCATTTAAAACTATATATGGTTCCATCTTAAAAAACGAAAAAAAAAATTTCAAATATAATTATATATGGTCGCACATATAACTCTATATACAGTTATATAAAACTATACATGGCATCAAACATTTATTTTTTTAATATTATCAAAGATATAATTATAAATGGCTTATGAGATACCGTATATAGTTTTGTAAGGTACCATATAAATACAATTTTTTTTTAAACTCTATATATAATTTTAAATGGTGGCACATGTAACGCCATATAAAATGTTATACAATTGTATAAGGTAAAAAATATTTTTTTCTTTCACAATATTTTATATATAATTATGCATACTTTTATATGACAGTATTTCAATATTTTTTTTTAATGTTGCATCATATATATTTTTATTTAAGTATACAAGAGAGCTTGTATAATTATATATGATTCTCAAAGCACCTAAAATCAGTCAAAAAAAAATATATATAAATTCTATAAATTTTTAAATAGAAAAAAAATCTGTTTAATCCATTGTATTTTAAAACTTAAAAAAATGCATATTGGATTTTAAAAGTTAAATGTTTAAAAAATGCATATTACTTAAATAGTTGTGTGTAACTTTATATAAGATCATATAAGATAATAAATGATGCTTGGGGACCCCGAGTTCGATTCCCGGCTCAACCCAGAAAAAAACTATTTTTTTTTTTAATTTTTTAAAAAAGAAAATATGTTTTTAAAGCTTTTTGTTTTTTCTAAACTTAAAAATATTGAATAATTAAATTTTTATGATAAAATCTAAAAATAAATATTATTTATTTATAGTTATATAATTTTATATATTACATCATATAAGTTAATATATGGTTCCTATGGACCCTGGGTTCGATCCCCGGCTGAGCTAAGAAAAAAGTTGTTTTTTTAATTTTTTTTTAAAGAAAATATGTTTTAGAAGCTTTAATTTTTTACTAGACTTAAAAATATTGATTAATTTATTTTTTATGATAATATTTAGAAATAAATATTATTTATATATAGTAATATAACTTTCTATATTGCATCATATATGATAATATATAATTCTTGAGGACCCTGAGTTCGATTCCCGACAAAGTCAAGAAAAAAATTATTTTTTTTTAATTTTTTTTTAATCTAAATGATTTTTTAATGCGTTTTCGTTTTTCAAATTTAAAAAAAAAAAAAAAAATCCCTGAATTTTAACAAAAATATTTCAAAAATAATTATATTTTGATATAATTATATATTATTTAATCCGAAGAAAAAAATATTTTAAAACTTTAATGTTTAACCATCAATATCTCTGGTTTTAAGAGAGCTAAAGTCCTCAGATCAAGCTCAAATCAAAGCTTTATTTGTTGCCAATAATTAAAAGTGTATTTGGTTCGAACTTATGTTAGCAATATTTTCAGATAAAATTATTTTTGTCTGAAAAAACTTCCGAAAAAAACTTAAAACTCATTATTTGGCCGTTGGTGAGTAAAAAAGTTTATACATGTTTTATACCATTTTAAAGGTATTTTTATTAAATATACAACGGCAGAAAGAAAATTTGGATCCGATGAAAAATGTGAAGCTCATAAGCCAAAACCCGTTTTTACTTTAAAGCTTTATAACTTGGAAAATTAAGAGCATTGGAAGATGAAAATCATGTTGTTGAACTCAGTATTAAACCCCCTATTAGCTCAGCAAATAAACTAAAAAAAAAAAAAATCACAAATTTTAGCAAAAATTTTCTAAGTCTTTTTTAAAATTTTGTTCAAATTCAAGTCGAATATAATTTGATGCAATCATATACCCGATAAGATAAACTGGATTTAATTATATATAAGTTAAACTTGATATAATTATATATGATAAACTATTTTCAAAAATTTTCTAAGTTTTTTTAAAACATAGTCTTTTAAAGTTGTCATTTATTAACAACGTCCGCTGGGTCAGAGGGTAGAGATTGCGATTACAAAACAGTTGGTAGCTGTTCGATTCCCCCGCCGCTCGAAGTTTTTTTTTTTTTAAATAAATTTTAATTATAAATAAATTTTAATTATTATATCTTAATATCCCGAGTAAAAAAATTGATATGACACAATATATAATTTAATATGGGTTCGTGTCTATTTTGATATAATCTTATACGAAAAATGGTTTCATAAGATTTGATCGAATAATATCTAATAAGGAGTGAGATCATAAAAATGTTAACACACATTTTTGCCTACAACTTTGGTGTAAAGCTTCCAAATTTTTTTTTTTTCGGCAGTTTACATTTTAAAAATATGTCAGTTAATAAATTAATTTACATCATGAGTTTTAATTTGCAATTTTTTACACAATGGACGATGAAAGAAAAGTGCGTTCAAAAATAATTAAATATTTTCAACAAAACCAAACATGGACATACAAAAAAATTGCCAAAGAAACTAATGTATGCCGCCAAACAGTTTCAAAAGTGGTAAAAAGGTATCTGGAACACCTAACAATTGAAAGGAAGCCGCGAACAGGAACAACGACTGGTTATCGTAACATTGGTAAGGCATATAAAGTTAAAAGCATCCTTAAGAGAGCTCCTAACACATCTGGCAGAAAAACAGCTCGGTTAGCCCAATGCTCAGACTTTTTTGTACGTAAAGTGAAACGTAAGGCGGGACTAAAGTCCTACAAAGTTCAAAAAGTTCCCGATAGAAACGCTTTTAAAAATTTGGAGGCCAAAACCAGAGCTAGAAAATTGAAATCAAATTTTATAAAAAAATACAACTGTTGTGTAATGGACGACGAAACTTATGTCCTGGCTGATTTTGCGCAGCTCCCTGGTCAAGAATTTTATGTTTCCGATGTTCGAGGAAATGTTGCGGAAAAATTTCGGTCAAAAAAGCAAACGAAATTCCCCAAAAAATTCCTAGTATGGCAAGCCATATGTAGCTGCGGCCAAAGAAGCCAGTCATTTGTGACATCTGGCTCTATAAACAGCGAAATTTATATCAAGGAGTGTTTGCAGAAGAGACTTCTTCCGTTCTTGAGTCAGCACAATGTATCCACTTACTTTTGGCCCGATTTAGCATCTTGTCACTACAGCAAGAAAGCGCTGGAGTGGTATAATGATAATAATGTGGTTTTTGTACCAAGAGAGGCAAATCCACCAAACTGCCCGGAGCTCAGGCCAGTGGAGAGATATTGGGCTCTTGTTAAAAAAGAATTAAAGGGCACAAAAAAGGTCTCCCAGGACATGCAAGATTTCAAACGTAGATGGACCACCTGCTCTAAAAAGGTGACAGAAACTACCATAAAAGCCTTAATGGGAGGGTTTCCGGAAAAAGTGGATAACTTTGTTCGTAGTGGTTAGAGTTCCATGCGGTTTTTTTGTTATGATTTTGTATTAAATTTTATTTAATAAAAATTTGGTTTGAAGTCTTAAAATTCAGTAGTCTGTTTTTTATTTAACTTTATGTGTGTTAACATTTTTATGATCTCACTCCTTAATATCAGTTTATATAACTTTATATCGACTTTGATACGAGTTTTGGTCTAATCCAATGATATAAAATTATATCCAATTATATTAAAATTTATACAATTTTAGAAATCGGATGTTTTTTTTTAGTTTTTAATAAAAAGTTGAAAAATTAAAATAATAAAAATAAGTTGTTCTTTGAAAAAAACTTAGAAAAATTTCAAAAAATGGAGTCATGTTAAATTTTATATAAAACACTTAGAAAATATTTTCAAAAAAATTTGTCCTTGGAAAAAACTTAGAAAAATTTGAAAAAATGGAGTTAAGTATATAAAATTTTATATAAAACACTTAGAAAATATTTTCGATAAAAAAAATGTTCCTTGAAAAAACTTAGAAAAAATTTAAAAGATGGAGTCATATAAAATTTTATATAAAACACTTAGAAAATATTCGTGATAAAAAAGTGGTGCTTGGAAAAATCTTAGAAAAATAAAAAAATATGAAGTCATATGAAATTTTATATAAAACACTTTGAAAATATTAAAAAATAATGGAGGCATATAAAATTTTATATAAAACACTTAGAAATTTAAAATGATGCATGGGACCAGATGTTGCAACATATAGTTATGTATGGCGATATCTTAATAAAATCCCACATCAAAATTTATTATATAAATTTATCTTGCAATACATAGTGTCACACATGATCATATATCAAATAATATGACTATATAAAATTATATAAGATCATATTAAATTATTTTTACTCGGGATTGAAAAAAATTGTTTGGATAAAACTTTATCAGTTCTAAAAATAGATTTTATTGTTCGGATTAAATTATATATAGTTCTAAAAATAGATTTTTTTTTTCGGATAAAATTTTATCTAAAGTTTTTTGTAATCCCGAGTAAAAATAAACATATATAACAATATATAACTTGATGCAAACATAAAAAATCATATATGATTATACATCGCGTGAGATATTTTCAAAATTTTTTAAATGCAGTCATATGTTGTTATAAATAATTGAATCATGATTCGGATTAAAAGGTGTACGGTTGATATAATTATATAAAATTATATGAGGGTCAATACAAAATTTGTTTTTCTGTATAATTTAACAAAACATTATATATAGCTTATTCTGTTCCATATAAAACTATATATGTTTCCAATTAACAAAAAATTTTCTAAGTTTTTTAGGCAAACTATAAAAAAAATTTTAAAATGTTCCTAAACATTTCCTTGTTAGGGTTATGTATATCACCTATCTGGTTCGAAGCGTACCCAAACATTTTTTTTGTTTTTGAAAATTATATGTTTGGTGAATGTATCGTTGACCTGTGGTGTATCTCAACCCAAACCAAAAACACCAGGATTTTATATGTTTTTGTGCAATTAGATCTAATTAGATCCACCAATATAAGGCAATGTCTGGTCAAAACTCGGATGAAATCAAATCATATTTTATACAAGTAGATCTTTTTTAATGCAAAAACATCTACCATTATTCGGATCAAATCGCGTATTAATATATATTGTGTCATATATCATTATATATTGCATCATATAAAAATTTTTACTCGGGATATTTTTTTTTTCTTTCGTATGAAATTTTATCTTTTTTTATCCAGCTAAAAAAATCTTTTTTTTTTTTTGTCTTGGTCCAATAAGATCCAACTATTTTTCGGATGAAATTGTATCCCACCGATTAAAACTGATCTAATTAGATAAACCCACTTTTCGGATCAAATTGTATCCGTCCGGTTAAAACTGATCTAATCTTAGCGATCCATTTTTCGGATCAGTGCTGATCTTTCAAATCTCGGATCTATCAACAGATCTGGAATAATATAAGAACATATATTGCTCCATACAAAAATTTTTACTCGGGATATTTATTTTTTTAGTTTTTCTTTGAAAAATATCAAAAAAAAAATATAATTTTAACAGAGTCATTTTAAAACTCAATTGTAACCCAACCAAACGCAATAATTAGAAAAAAAAATTGTTTTCTATGTTGGAGACCAAAGACAAATTATACTTTTGCGCTTTATACCAGATTTGTATTCCACTGAATGGCTTTCAAATAATGCAAAAATCGTCATTTTTCGCATTTTCAACCATGAATAACTAAAAATCTGGACGTGATGGAAAAATTTGGAGAACAGATTTGGAATCAGGAGATCAAAGTCTACAAAAATTGATCACCAGAATTCAAACCGGAAAATGAGTGTTGAGCGATGTTATTTTCTCCAAGCGTATTTTAAACACATAATTACATTTTGTATATGCATATTTATTAAAGACTCTTGAGTGCAATTTTCTATTAATTTTTATTATACCCTCCAACTACAGTATGGGGGTATACTCACTTTGTCATTCCGTGTGTAACGCATCAAAATATCGGTCTAGGACCCCATAAAGTATATATATTTATTATCAGTGATCGATTCTAAGACATTCTAGCGATGTCCGTCCGTCCGTCCGTCCGTCTGTCCGTCCGTCTGTCCGTCTGTCCGTCTGTCCGTCTGTAGTTAACACGATGCAGTCCAAAATAATAGAGCTAGACTCCCGACATTTGGCACAAATATGTCTTATGTTAATAGGCAGGTTAAGTTCGTAAATGAGCAAAATCGGACCAGGGGGAAAAAAGTTCCCCCTTGAAGAACTAAACCAACCTCTGAAAAAATACACTTTTTTACATGTTTTTTTGTATTTTTGTTAAATAAATGAAACATTTGTTATATTTATCGGGATGGGAAGGTGCTGTCAACATCCCATTGACCCCCATCACAACCCCCCCCCCCCCCCAAAAAAAAACAAACGACCCTGACATTTTTTTTTTACATTTTGGAGGGTATAAAAGATTCGGCACAGCCGAATTTAACACTCTTACTTGTTTTTTTGCTATTTTTATAATTTTCCTTTGTTAATTTTCATTCATTGTTTCAAATTTTTTTAGGTTAATATCTACTTTATTTAGTCTGAATTGAATTACAACCCCACAACAACTTAATTGTTGTTTTTTTTTTTTTTTTGTAAATTGTTGTTCACAAACAAGGAAGGTATCCCCTATTTTTATACCCTCCACTCTAGTGATAGAGGGTATATGAGGCATTCCACACCAAAAAACGAAAAACATATGTCTAAATTTTTTTGTGTGGATAGACAAACATCTAAACTTAAAAAAAAAATCCTTTTTTTTTAAGTGGCCGGATTTTTAATAAATTTACTTTTTTAAAAAATGGAAATTTCAGAACGGGTTATCAAAATTTTCTAAAAAAAAATATTCGGTAGCCCATGATAAATATTTAATGAAGGCAACTCGACACAAACTTGACAATTTTTCCAATATTTGACCACGCCTTCTAAGTCTAGTTTTTGAAAAATTTAAAAACCAAAAAATGCAATTTTCTTAGTTCCATATAGGGTTATTCATACCCAGCAAAAAAAGTGCGGAGTACTTCTATGTGGAGTGCTTTAAAACTAAAACAAATGTAATGAAATACAACAAAAATAACAAAAAACACAAGAAAAAAACACACAAACAGTTTTTTCTACTCCATAAAAAGTTGTTATTCAGCACTTAACTCATTACCTTCCGCGACACTCCCATACAAAAGTAAGTAGATATTCAGTAGATAATATACGAGAGCATTTAGGTACGAATTTTCTATCGGATGCACAGCATGCTTACCAGCAGGGTAAATCCATAGAGACTGCGCTTCATTCACTTGTACAGAAGGTAGAAGCATCCCTGGAGTATAAGGAATTTGCTCTTGCAGCATTTCTGGATATAGAAGGGGCTTTTAACAATGTAAATACGGAAACGATCGTTGATGCTTTGAACAAGGCTTCAACTAACAGCTGTTTGAGTAAATGGATAGAGCAAATGCTTTCATGTCGGGAAATAACGGCCGAATGGGGTCATGCAAAAACATCCCGTTACGCTACTAGAGGAACACCACAAGGTGGGGTTCTGTCACCACTGCTCTGGCTTCTGGTGTTGGACCCCATTTTAAAGGAACTAAAGACTTTAGGAACCACAACAATAGCATACGCTGATGATGTGGTTATTCTATCATGTGGCAAATATCTGGATACTATATCCGAGATTTTAGAGGGCTCACTTAAGGCTATGTGGAAGTGGGCTTCAGGAAATGGACTTAATGTCAACCCGCAGAAAACGGAAATGGTCCTTTTTACGAGAAAATACAAAATCCCAGAATTTAGAAGGGTTCGAGTGGGAGGAGTTGAAATTCCAATATCACCGCATGCCAAATTTCTTGGAGTGTTCTTGGACAGTAAGCTGTTCTGGAACAAGAACTCTGAAGAAAGGGTAAAAAAGGCAAACAACGCGTATTACGCGTGTAAGAAAATGTTCGGCAGTACCTGGGGTCTAGAACCTAAAGTCACTTACTGGATTTATACTTCAATCGTAAGACCAATCTTACTCTATGGAGTTTTAGTCTGGCATAAGGCACTCGAAAAGGATGTGACGCTTAAAATGTTTCAGAAGCTTCAACGGCAAATGGGACGGAGTATCACTGGCGCTTTGAGAACAACATCAGCCGACTCTATCGACACTTTATTGCACTTATTACCAATTGATCTCTTTGCTAAGGGCGAGGCTTACAAGGCTTGCCTCAGACTCAAAGAGTCAAATTGGTTCAAGTATCGCAACTTTGGACACAGTAACATTGCTAATATGGACCGTATTGACTCTGATTACACAGTGCCCAAACTAGTTTTCGACCGGAAATATGAAGTCAGATTTCCGGATCGAGAATTCTGGTCGATCTGGCAGGGCCCTCCTGCGAACTCAATAAATATCTTTACTGATGGATCGAAGCAATCGCATGGTGTGGGAGCTGGTTTCACAATATTGGAACTAGACCAACACTTATCTTTTAAATTACCCGCAGACTCGAGTATCTTTCAGGCTGAGATAGCTGCTATATCAAAAGCTGTGGAATTTATGGCAAAGGAAAAAGGTGCAACCCTTAATTTCTACGTGGATAGTCAAGCTGCTCTAAAAGCACTCTTGAGCTACCAAATTAAATCGAAAACGGTTTTAAAGTGTCACGAGAATTTAAAACAACTTTGCTTGAATAATGAAGTTACCTTATTATGGGTACCAGGGCACGAAGGAATAGAAGGAAACGAGAAAGCAGATGAACTCGCGAAACTTGGAGCAGATGGCATAGGTACCACCATAATGCTTTCACCGCCACTCCAGCATTACAAACTAAAACGAAATACCCTTACTGTCGCCAAGGCAAATCGAAGATGGAAGGAACTTAGGACAAGTCGTATAAGCAGAATTTTATGGCCACGCTATGATTTAGGAAGAACAAAATTCTTACTAACACTTACGAGAATAGAATGTCGTATGTTGACAGGTCTAATAACGGGACACTGTCTTGTCGGAAAACATGCCAAGAACATGAATCTTATTACGGACGCAAGCTGTAAAAGGTGCGAGACACCAGACGTCGAGGAGACCATTGAACACATCCTGTGTCACTGCCCGGCTTTGGCACGAACTCGACTATCAATTATGGGAAGTTCACAGTTCGAGACTTTGGAGGAAATTACGAGGATAGACCTGAAGAGTTTGAAACAGTTCGCGATGAAGGTCAATGTATTTAGTTTACATCGATAAGCGGAAAGAGTTTTGTGGTATCGCTATGGACCAACTGGTCTATGCGGAGTGCCCATCTGGCACCGCCACCCTAACCTAACCTAACCTTCAGTAGATAAGAAGTACTCCGAGCTTTCAAACAACTTCCAACTACTTCCATGGAGTAGTTCTTTTCTACTGAATATCTACTTACATTTGTATGGAGGTGTCGCGATAGGTAATGAGTTAAGTGCTGAATATCTATGTATTCTGGAGTAGAAAAAACTG
The DNA here is from genome assembly GCA_963921195.1 of Pegoplata infirma. Classification (NCBI taxonomy): domain Eukaryota; kingdom Metazoa; phylum Arthropoda; class Insecta; order Diptera; family Anthomyiidae; genus Pegoplata; species Pegoplata infirma. Next base: position 105,600,762 of record OY992539.1, read on the forward strand.
TTTGTGTGTTTTTGTCTTGTGTTTTTTGTTATTTTTGTTGTATTTCATTACATTTGTTATAGTTTTAAAGCACTCCACTGAGAAGTGGTAATGACTTTTTTGCAGGGTACAACCTATTTAGAAATTTACGGTACACATGTTTTTTGTTTCGCTGGGCATTTGGTGTGAAATGCCTCATATGTCTTATGATCTTAGGCTAATTAAGTTTGTTAATGGAGAAAATCGGACCAGGGGAAAGTGAGTTCCCCCTTTAAGAAGTAAAACAATCCCAAAAAAATTCATTTTTAATCAGTCGAAAACACGAAAGAAACCCTTTAATCTGGCCATGTTTCTTTGTTTACAAAAAAATTGTGGTCAAAAGAATTGGAGGTCAAAAAATGTGGATTTCTCTCTATTTAAAAAAACTTTTTTTTTTTTAAATAATTTAAAAAATACTTCTAAAAAAGATCTCTCAAAAATTTCAATTTCGACCCTCGTAGCACATTTAATATTTACTCAATGTTGGCGTCTACATTGAGTAAATATTAAATGTGCTACGAGGGTCGAACTAAAATTAAAGCTTGGTAAATTACCTACACAGCACTTTTAACAAAAACAAGTAAAAAAGTTAAATTCGACTTTACCGAATGTATTGAAAAATTTTATTTTGAAAAAAAAATTTGAAAAAAAATCCGCGAAAAAAATTTTTGGTAGAAAAAAAATCGGCGAATTTTTTTTTTTTTTTTTGTACAAAAATATGTTTGTACTTGTTTAAATACCATTCGGTGATCAATTCTGTTCACATGTGTCAACCAGAAGTCGAATTAAAGCATTATGTATTTTAAGGTTATGTTGAATGTACCAAAATTTTCCAGGTGTCCTTAAATTTGCTTTCATAACTTTTGAACAGCTGAACCGATTTGGCTTAAATGCAATACGAAACTGCTTAGCGCAACAACAATTAAAGTGCTAAGTCTTAGTCATATCTGTTTAATAATTTGGCCGTTATCACCATTTTTACAGACGGACATCGCCAGAATGCCTTCAAATCGATCACAGATCAATAATATATATTCATTATGGGGTCCTAGACCGATATTTCGATGAGTTACAAACGGAATGACAAACTTATATATACCCACTTTCACTAAGTGGAGTGTATAAAAATTGTTTAATAATAACACAGTGATACAAGATCGAACTTTCCGAACTGGAACGGGATGAAACCTAAAGCAAATAAAAGTTGAAATTTTTTTTTTTGTTCAGCGCTATATTTTTTTAGACGCATTTAAAGTTGGTGATTTTAAAGCATTTAAAGTTTTTGTGTACTAAATATGTTCTACTTTAGGGGCCCTGGTGGTGCCCTTATTGGACATAAGGGATCCAGCGTCCCAACTTAAGCCCGAAATTACGTTAGCTATAACCGGTATACATTTCGCAGCAATCGGTTCAATACCTACTTTCTGAATAGTCAAATTATTTTAAAAAAACACTGTGCACCGTTGCGTAGATTGTTATTTAAATGCAATTACAAAATTAAGCATACGCCACTATTACAGTTTTCAAGTAATTATTATTATAATTATGAAAAAAAAAAACCTTGTGGGTTTTGTTATGGAATATGTCAACTTTCATTTGATTTTAGTTGCGTCCCATTTCATTTCACAGAGTGTTGAACAAAAAAAAACATCCGTACAAAAAACGCCTTGAAATCATTTGTCAATCTGTATAAATTTTAAGACAAAAGAATTTTGTTGTAAAAACGATATAAATTATATTTTTAATTTGTTTTTCCGAAGGGGCCCAAAGAATGAAAGCAAAATTTTGAAATAAATTTTATAAATTATTGTAATAAATCAATATAAGATAAATTATTATTTTTATTTATTAATCTACATTTGGCGGAAAATTGTGTAAAAACTAGAGTTGTCAATTATTCGACTTTCAACTTTGTTCGAATAATTCAAATAATTGTTTTTCCTCGTTCGATCAAACGATTAAAGATCAAAATTTATTCGATTAATCGAAGAGAATAACGAATAAAAAAATTATTTTAAAAAATATTTTTATTAACAAAAAAATAAACGATTCATATAAAATAACTTAAAATAAGAAAGTTAAAATTTTTATTAACCCATTTCGATCCTCTGTTCGATTTTTCGAACAGTAGAGAACACCTTTTTCAAAAATATATTTATGTATGAAAAAGGTGGAATTTCTGGTAAATACGGTTACGAATATAAAGCCTCATCTTTCTGCAATTAAAAAAAATATCCCCACTTGACCACTGAAATTTATATGTCCATGAAATGCAATGCAAATCAGTACAGAAATTGTTTCAAGCAAAAACGAAAATTTAGCATTTTTTGATTTTCAGCTTTTAATTTTTTGGATTAATTTTAAATTTTTTTAGATTTTATTTATTATCAAATTCCACTAATTTGAATCATTTTGAAACTATTTATTTTGAAAATAATGAAATAAATTAATAAAATAGCAAATAAATCCAAATATTAAAATTGCATATAAATTTGAAATGCAGGATTTTCTGGGAAAACGGCACATTGAAAAAATTTTTTGACAAGATTTTTGAGATCAGCGAGTGCTAATTATTCAAAAAAAGTAAATTTTTCCAAAAAAGAAAAATAAAATTGAATCTTGGTCCAAAATGGGTTAACGAAAAAATGCATAAAAAACTTAAAAATAAAATATTTAAAAGTTAAAAAAACTTAAAAATTGAATAACTGAGATCACTTTTAATTAACGGATGTCGATTTTAATACTTGTTGAGAAATAATTCAAATACAAATTATTTGAAGAATTCAGACAAAATATATCATAAATGATTTTAATTTTTGTCAAATAAGACAATTTAAGAAATAATCTTTTAAAAATAAAAGTTGACTCAATTTTTTTGCTTTCAAACGATTCTTTCGCTAATTGTTGAAGTAGGTGATATAGTAAGAAGAGCATACAAAAGTTTATCTAATTTTTCTGTTCTTTTTTCAGATTTTCCCAAATATACCATATCGTCTGATATATCGCTAAAGTCCTTTTTATTTTCTGAATTTTTAATATGTACTTTGAATTGAATTATTTAACTCGCATAAAAGATTATTATTTTCATTACTAATAACTTCCTCTATTTCAATACTTTTATCTGAATTATTGTGATTACTTTCAACATAAAATAATATGGAGTATAATTCATTTGCATATTATTTTGTTTCGTTTTGTGGAGAATATTTTAAGAAACTTTCATTGCTCGGAAAATTTCCAGAATTTAGAAAAATTATTACCGTATTTAACATTTTTATACGTCTCTCATTAATTCTTATTTTAATACGTTTTAGTAAGTCTGATGCAAAAGAATTATTAATTTTTCCTAATTCTATAATGGATGTGCTATCCAGGGCTATGGCTACAATATATTTTAACTTTCCTACATTTTGTATAAAATCTTTCAAAATTTATGAGAATAAATTAAATTCTTAGCATTTATTTAATTTTTCAATTAAAAAAAAATTGTTCGATTAATCGACATTAATTAATCGATTTATTCGTTATTCGAAAATCGTCATTTTTGAATTATTCGAACAAGAGTTGGGTTTTATTTGATCGATTAATCGAATTATTCTTAATCGACTGACAACTCTAGTAAAAACGATACTAAATATGTGCATATGAGACATTCCATATAAACTGGCACGGTATAGAAAAAATATATAACAAATAACAAAACTGTATTTAAAAAAAAATTGGGGAAATGTCAAATGAAATTCAGAAAACCCAATCGAAAACAAATCAGAACAGTAGAGTTTGACGGGGATTTTCCGCTGTTTCCCCAATTTTAATAAACTTTATCCTTGGATCAAGAAAAGTTAAATTTTCAGGCAAATCTATTAATAATTTTAATTACATTATTAACATGGATAGATGGAAGGATAGATTAAAAAATCTGAATCTAAGTCAATGTGTATGGCTAAAGGTGGGTCTACGATTTATATTTCGGTTAGTTAGAAACAAAAGCACAAACTTTAAAAATTATATAGATGAAATGCCAGGCGTTTCCAAGGACAAAAAGTTTTTTTAGTACACTATTTCCGCAGTGCAAAAATAATGGCTACAAAATTTAGGCCTTATCTCTTTGGCAATGTAAATTTGTAGAGCTTACCAACAAAACGTACGGAATATGAATTTATTTCTTCACCATTTACAATTCTTATTTGGAAAAGATAAATTGTAATTCGAAGATTCTAGTTCTACGCCCAACAAACAAAGGCGGGAAAGAAAAAATAATAATTTTCATTCCCTGGGTCCAAGTGCAGAACTTAGAATTTCTTCCAAATGCATGTAACTTTTACAATTTTCAACGGATTCTCTTAAAAACACTCTTATTTTCTTTTTAATAGATAAGACTTGAAAACTGCCCAGCAAAATTTTTTGGAATCGTTTCTTTGGCAATGTATTCTAGAATAGATTCCCCAGTAATGTTACTCGATTCCTATACTGTTTCCACGGAATCGATAAAAAAACTTAACATTTTTGAAAAAAATGTCAAACAGAAAAATTAAATTTATAAAAAAAAAAAAAAACAATTTATTTGTTAACTTCTTGTTAACAAATTTTTAGATTTTCGCAGCACTTATTGTGCTTTTTAATACATTCTGGATAAATATGGCGGAATTAACGTAAGTACACATCTTAATTTGGTACACGTACGCGATACTTATAATTTGTTTTAATTGTGCTTTCAGATTTTAAAAATATACAGATTTGAAGCTGCAATTTAGGAGAAGTGATGCTGTCGGTTATACTCATGGTTATATTGAGGCGTATCTTCAATCCATATTCTCCAAACCAGAAGCGCGGGATAAGAATATGTTCATTGTAAAAGTAAGATCAGGATTGTAGCATGAACGTACGAGTATGTATCCACAGTTTTACATAATTTTTGGTAGGTACAAAATGTTTTAAAGTCCGCGATTTTTTCTTAAGGAAAATCTCGAGAATTTTAGAATTTTATAGGAAAAATGTCAAAATCAAAGCCTTTTTCTATAGGAAAAATGTCTCAGAATCGCAGACTTTTTCTATTGGAAATATGTCTCAGAATCTGAGACTTTTCTATTGGAAATATGTCTCAGAATCTGAGATTTTTTCTATAGGAAAAATGTCTCAGAATCCAAGACTTTTTCTTTAGGAAAAATGTCTCAGAATCTGAGACCTTTTTTTATATGAAAAATGTCTAAGAATCTGAGATATTTTCTATAAAAAAAATGTCTCAGAATCTGAAACTTTTTTTATAGGAAAATGCTTAAGAATCTGAGACTTTTTCTATAGGAAAAATGTCTCTGAATCTGAGACTTTTTCTATAAGAAGAATGTCTTAGAAAAATTTCTCAGAATCTGAGACATTTTTTTATAAAATAAAAATAGGAAAAATTTCTTAGAATCTAAAACTTTTTCTATACGAAAAAACTCTCAGAATCTCAGACTTTTTCCATAGGAAAAATGATTCAGAAGCTGACACATTTTTTACTACAAAATTGCGCAGAATTTGAGACTTTTTCTATAGAAAAAAATTCTTAGAATCTAACACTTTTTCTATGCGAAAAAACTATCAGCATCTGAGACTTTTTCTGTAGGAAAAAAATTTTCAGAGTCTGAGACTTTTTCTATTGGAAAAATTTCTCAGAATCTTACAGTTTCTATGTGGAAAAAAGTTCCTTTTTTATTGGTTGTTTAAATCCTTAATACATAAGTCCATATATTTTCTCTTGATAAGATTATTGTGATAACATAATTGTTAATTTATATATACTAGAGTTAATTTTGGAAATTTGATATGCGGATATCATAAATTTTTTTAAGGATTTAAGTTAGCTAAAACGAATGCCGGTATTTTTTTGGGAAAATTTTTGCTCCTTGGGGTGGTTCAACGCATCTGAAATCGCGGATTTTAAGCTGATTTTTCTGCAGAGCAAAAACGGCTGAATATATCGCAAATCTGATTTCACCAATCGATTCTACAGCAAAAAATAATACTATGGTCGTTTTTTGAACTCTTAAAAAAGGTTCCAAAAACCCACCACAGAGGGCGGAAATATAAGGTTCTTCCATTTTCTTTTCAAATTAATTTTTTAAATATGCACAATTAAAGGGCATTTTCAGCTTGACAAAATGGTACTAAATTTTCCGTTCTATCACTACCCGTTAAAAAGTTATCAATTCTCAAAAATGGACAAAAACACGTTTTTTGAGAATTTTGACCTCAATTTTCTCGAAAACATGACGTTATAGAAAAATTTGAAATCTAGATTCAGAATCAGCATCGAAATGTTAATCGAAAACAGATTTTATGATCCCAGAATATCTTCCAAAAACATCACAAAAAAATGCTCTCAATAATGCACAAAAATGCGTTTTTTGTGAACTTTGACCTCAATTATCTCAAAAACCTGACGTTACGGAACATTTTGGAAACCAGATTTGGAATCAGCATTGAGAGGAAAATCGAAAACGAGTGTCCAGACCGCTGACCCATCCAAAAATTTTTCAAATTTCGGTCAGTGTTTTATAATTTTACCATTAGAAAAAAAATTTTGAAGCCTTATAACTTTTTAATGGGTTGTGATAGAAAGGTGCATGATTAAAAAAATAATTTAATTTTTTTTTTTAAAAAATCGATTTTTCCGCCCCCTGCTGTGGGTTATTGGAACTTTTTTTAAGAGTTCTAAAAACTTCTATTTTATTAATTTTTGCTGTAGAATCGACTGGTGAAATCAGATTTGCAATATATTCAGCCGTTTTTTCTCTGCAGAAAAATCAGCTCAAAATCCGCGTTTTCAGATGCTTTGAACCACCCCAAGGAGTGAAAATTTTTCCAAAAAAATACCGGCATTCTTTTTAGCTCCCTTAAATCCTTTAAAAAAATGATGATATCCGATAAACAGATGAAATGACATAGTCACCAAACGAACTCTAATATATACATACTTGTGTATTTAGTTTTAAAATGTTTTTATAGAAGAAAAATAAATAAAAAATTCTGAAAAAAAAATTCATTTAATTATTCAGAACCAATCCATAATGCATTACATGGAACAGATATGTAACCGTTAAAAAATCGCGGAATCCATTCTTGTACCACTATATGCAACATATTCTAGAATAGATTCCGTAGAACAGATAAGTGTTCTAGTTTGAAGGAAAAGGATGTATTGCTTTCGTGACAATCTCAAACAAAAATCATCGATGATGCAATGCATAGTAGAATCGATTGCAGGGTAGTATAGTTGATTCCACAATCGATTCTTTGGAATTGAACATTTTGCTGGGTGTAAAGAGAAAACTGGATTTTATATGTTTTTTTTTTTTTATCTGAAATTTACAATAGAGTTTACCTTTTTCTCCCAATTTCGGTAAAATTGAAGCACAATATATCGATTACACTATGCAACAGTGAAAAAAAAACACAGGAACTTAACTATATAGGTTCGATTCTATTACCAAAAGGTAGTTAAACGCTTTACTCAGATTGTTCAGTTTGGTGACCAATTCCTTTTTATTGGCCTCCAAAGATTCAGAAAAGCAATAGTGGCAATAGTCCGTTGAAATATAGGAAAAAATATGTTTTTTTCACTTTTTTCAGCATTACTTGCAGGGACTGTTGATTTTTCCTTAACAATATTTGACTAAATTGTAGCCAGGGTTATGCTGAACAACTCTTTTGAACAAACCAAAACAATCTGAACGTGTTAAGGCCCTTTTAATAGCTAATGAAGACATCTCCGTACTTGCATCCACCCCGCAATTGCCCGGAATTCGGAATTTGCCAATCCCGAAAAATGCCGGGATTTCGGGATTCGGAATTTCCCGTTTGGCATCCCTAGTAGGTATGTTCTAAAAAAACGTTAAGGATCAAAACTATTGGAGGTAGTTTATACATTTTACTCATATAGGGGCACTGTTGGGACAGTTAGAGCGATGGGAGCCAATTTTATAGAAATGTCATTGTATGGGAGCCCCCATACACTGAAAAAAAAGACATAACTAAAATTAAGGAAAAAATGTCTTTGAAAATTTATCATGAATTTTCCTAAAATTTAGTTAAATTTAACTTAAAAATGAGAAATTTTCTTAACTATGAGGAAAAAAATTTTAGTTCATTTACTTATAATTAGTTCATAGTTTTCTTTAAATGGATTTTTTTAATATTAGGAAAAAAATTCTTACTGCCAAATTATTATATATTTTTCTTTGTAGTCTTTCTTTTGAAAATTTCCTCCGTTTCGCTCTATTTTTAACTAAATTCTAAGATATTATTATATTTATTCGACCTTTTTTATTCAATTCTATATTAATTAATAGACAAGCTCGAGGCCACAGTTGTTTTTTAAAAAATATTAATTTTTATTATTTTCAATATTTCCCCATCCTTCGGATGGCATCTTCAGGAATAATAACGAGTAACAATAATCAAATTCAACGACTGCTCGTGTTTACATTTAATATTGCACGAGCAGTCGTTGAATTTGATTATTGTTACTCGTTATTATTCCTGAAGATGCCATCCGAAGGATGGGGAAATATTGAAAATAATAAAAATTAATATTTTTTAAAAAACAACTGTGGCCTCGAGCTTGTCTATTAATTAATATAGAATTGAATAAAAAAGGTCGAATAAATATAATAATATCTTAGAATTTAGTTAAAAATAGAGCGAAACGGAGGAAATTTTCAAAAGAAAGACTACAAAGAAAAATATGGAATAGCCTAGCTCTGCATATCTGTCGGGGTCTCAAGACCCTAATTTTAGATCTAAAATTTGAAATTCCCGAGATTTTATATATGCACATATCTCGGTAAATACTGCCAACACGAGAAAAGGTCCAACGGGATTTTTGTAGCTCTTGACTCGTAGAACACTTCCCAAAAGCCCTCCGATAAATAGTTTTTGAGTTATCCGGTTTTTAAGATTCTCAAGACCCTATCAGGCCCCTTTTTACCGTATCTCAAAAACTAAGCAAGTTAGAGCGAAACGGACACAAGTTTTGGTTCAAAAACTATGGGGACCCTTAAAGGACCCAACGGGGTCTCGAGTTAAATGTGGTCCGAACCCATGGGTCTAGGTCTAGACCCAATCTATTTCTAAAATGTGAAGTATAATTTTTTCCATTTTCTAGTTAAAATTGGCTTAAAATTAAATAACTTTGTTTTCCTTATTTTTGGGAAAATTATGAACTAAAACCACCCAGCAAAATGTTCTATTCCAAAGAATCGGTTGTGGAATCAACTATACTACTCTGCAATCGATTCTACTATGCATTGCATCATCGATGATTTTTGTTTGAGATTGTCACGAAAGCAATACATCCTTTTCCTCCAAACTTGAACACTTATCTGTTCTACGGAATCTATTCTGGAATATGTTGCATATAGTGGTACAAGTAGGGATTCCGCGATTTTTTAACGGTTACATATCTGTTCCATGTAATGAATTATGGAACTAGTTCTGAATAATTAAAAGATTTTTTTTTATTTAATTTTTTATTATTTTTTCTTTACAAAAATTTTAAAACTAAATACACAAGTACATATAAACTAAAAATAATTTTATCACAATAATCTTATAAAGAGAAAATGTATGGACTTATGTATTAAGGATTTAAACAACCAATAAAAAAGGAGAGAACTACACCAATAGAACTAATTAATATAATAGAAGATAACAGAATATATTTATGAATCAAAGACTTTTCCCATAGAAAAAATGTGTCAGCACCATACTTTTCCTTTAGGAAAAATGTCTCAGAATCTTAGAATTGTTGTTATGGGAAAAATATTTTTGTTGTAAACATTAAAATGTGTCAGATTCATTAATATGTTTGCTACTGAAAATGTCTCTGATTCTAAGAAATTTTTTCTACAGTGAAAGTGTAAGATTTTGCGAAATTTTTCCAATAGAAAAAGTCTCAGACTCCGAGAATTTTTTCTTATAGAAAAAGTCTCAGATGCTGAGAGTTTTTATCGTATAAAAAAAGTATTAGCTTCTAAGAAATTTCTCCTAAAGAAAAAGTTTTAAATTCTAAGAAATTTTGTAATAAAAAGTAAAATGTGTAAGCTTCTGAAACATTTTTTTTTTGGAAAAAGTCTCAGATCCTGAAACATTTTTCCTATAGAAAAAGTCTCAGATTCTAAGACATTTTTCCTATAGAAAAAGTCTCAGTAACTGAGACATTTTTCCTATAGAAAAAGTCTCAGATTCTGAGACATTTTTCCTATAGAAAAAGTCTCAGATTCTGAGACATTTTTCCTATAGAAAAAGTCTCAGATTCTTAAAAAAAATCTCAGATTCAGAGACATTTTTCCTATAGAAAAAGTCTCAGATTCTGAGACATTTTCCCTATAGAAAAAGTATCAGATTCTGAGACATTTTTCCTATAGAAAAAGTATCAGATTCTGAGACATTTTTCCTATAGAAAAAGTCTCAGATTCTGAGACATTTTTCCTATAGAAAAAGTCTCAGATTCTGCGACATTTTTCCTATAGAAAAAGTCTCAGATTCAGCGACATTTTTCCTATAGAAAAAGTCTCAGATTCTGCGACATTTTTCCTATAGAAAAAGTCTCAGATTCTGAGACATTTTTCCTATAGAAAAAGTCTCAGATTCTGAGACATTTTTCCTATAGAAAAAGTCTCAGATTCTGAGACATTTTTCCTATAGAAAAAGTCTCAGATTCTGAGACATTTTTCCTATAGTATAAGTCTCAGATTCTGAGACATTTTTCCTATAGAAAAAGTCTCAGATTCTGAGACATTTTTCCTATAGAAAAAGTCTCAGATTCTGAGACATTTTTCCTATAGAAAAAGTCTCAGATTCTGAGACATTTTTCCTATAGAAAAAGTCTCAGATTCTGAGACATTTTTCCTATAGAAAAAGTCTCAGATTCTGAGACATTTTTCCTATAGAAAAAGTCTCAGATTCTGAGACATTTTTCCTATAGAAAAAGTCTCAGATTCTGAGACATTTTTCCTATAGAAAAAGTCTCAGATTCTGAGACATTTTTCCTACAGAAAAAGTCTCAGATTCTGACACATTTTTCCTATAGAAAAAGTATCAGATTCTGAGACATTTTTCCTACAGAAAAAGTATCAGATTCTGAGACATTTTTCCTATAGAAAAAGTCTCAGAATCTGAGACATTTTTCCTATAGAAAAAGTCTCAGGTTCTGAGACATTTAAAACTTTTTGTACCTATCAAAATTTATGTTAAACTGTGGATACATACATGCTATAACCTTGATCAGAACTTTACAATGAATATTATATCCCACGCTTCTAGTTTTCAGAAAATGGGTAGAATATGTTTCTTAATATTTCCATGAGTACAGCCAACAGCATCAGGACATCTTAAAATATGTACATATATTTTTACAATCTGAAAGAAACCATAAAACAAATTGTAAGTATCACGTACATATACCAAATTAAGATGTGTACTTACGTTATTTCTGCCATATGTTTCCAGAATGTATTTAAAAGCACGATTAGTGCTGCGAAAACCAAAAATTTTGTCAATAAAAAGATAACAAATAAATTTTTTTTTTTATAAATTTTATTTTTCTGTTTGACATTTTTTTCAAAAATTATAAGTTTTTTTATTGATTCCGTGGAAACAGTAGAGGAATGGAGTAACATTACTGGGGAATCTATTCTAGAATACATTGCCAAAGAAACGATTCCAAAAAATTTTGCTGGGCAAGAAAAAAAATCTTTGGAGCTAAATCATTCCCTCTTTTTCTCAAAATTGAGTTAATTTTCCAAGATTTTAGTTCACTTTTTTTTGACTGTAGGGAGCAGAGATTGGGTATAGGTATGTACGGAAAGGGGTATTAATTAATAGGTCAGTCTCACTTCTGACCACTGTAGGAGGCAGGATTTTTTTAAATTACAATTAATATTTTACGCATTGCAATTGATATTTTTCAATTACAATTAGTATTTTACGAATTACAATTAAAATCTTCGAATTACAATTAAAATCTTCGAATTACAATTAAAATCTTCCTATAAGACATGAAATATTCGAATTACAAGTTAAATTTTCGAATAACAAATGGAGTTTTCGAATTACAAGTAGAATCTTTAAACTACAAGTAGAATCTTTAAATTACAATTGATCTATTTCTACTTACAGCTGTAAATGGTGTAATCATTTATTCTGGAAACCCTCATATGTATATAAAAATATAATTTATTTAACAACAAAAAATAAATATATATTTGATTTGTAGTTCAGAACCGAACACAAAAAAAAAACGTTTGGTATGGCAGTGAACCGGGCCAAGGTTAGAAAACACGTCAAATGAAAATTTTATAAATATTTTTGTTGTTAAACGTCGTCTGTTATTTCTAATAACAAAATTAGTGCGTACAATTAGTAAAGAAAACTTAACAAAAAAAATACAGGATATTAAAATAAAAATACAACTTTTATATTTTTTATAAAACATTGACCATGTTTTATTGCTAATTTTATGAGGTTAAGGTTAAAATTCAAGAAAAATATTCTTTGATTTTTAATTTTTATTTTCTTTTAAAATTCATATTAAAAAACAAAATTCAAAAATATATAACATTGAATGATTAAAAACAAACAAATCACTTTGCATTTTCACAAATTTACATTGATGTTGGAAAATATTTAATTAAAAATTCATGTGTAACAAACAAAATAGCGGTCGTTTCAGAAAAAGCAGACATTAACCACGCATTTTTTTATTCTCATTTAGCATCAAAAATATCCAAAGAAAAATTTCAAATAAATTTTAATTTTTTCTCATTGTCTGTTTTCGATATATTTTTCACACCTTGAACAAGACATTACTAAATGCTGACATTGATTTTTTTTTTCGTTTTTAAATTTTAATTATATGTAAATTATTGCTATTTAAAAACAACTTAAGGCTTTTTTTTGGTAAATTCAGACAATTTTATATAAGATTTTTTAAAAATTTAAAGTTTTATTTTAACTTTTTCCCCATTTTCATCGTTGATTGGTCCGTAAAAACTTGAGGAACTATTCATAACTAAACACACAGTATGGGCGTATACTCACTTTGTCATTCCGCGTGTAATGCATCGAATTATCGGTTGGGGAACCCCATAAAGTATAATAGTGATCTATTATCGATTCTAAGCAGGGTTGGCAACTGAAACGAATAACGGTATTGGTAACGGTATTGGTATTACATATTTTTTATATCGGTAACGGTAAAGGTAACGGTATTTTCGAGTATTTCGGTAATGATAAACCGTTACCGAAACTTTGATACAGGTACGTACCGATATTATGAATAAAATTTACCAAAAATGTTTAAAAGTCACCAAATTGTTAAAAATGCGTAAAAATAATCACGCAACATTCTAATCCAACAAATACATTTTTTTATTTTTTACACGTTTATTAGATGTCTTTGTCCAATTAGGAGAAAAATCTGCATTTTGAGCCATTTGACGCGATTTGTTAAATTTCTGTCTGGATAAACCAGGTAGGGTCTGCAGAAAAATTTTGCTGATTTCAGATAAACAGCCTGAACAGCGAAATTGTATTTTATTTAAGTAAAAGATTGTTAAATTCAGCTGTGTCGAATCCTTTATACCCAAATATTGACAGGACATTCTGGGGGGTGGGGGAGAAGGGGATAGCCGTAGTGCGGAGGTGTGGCCCGGTGTTATAAAAAAATTGGCAGGGGGAAAAATAGAGCAAAACAAATGAGCAACACAATAATTTTACAGAAAGAAATTTTTAGCGAATTTCTTTAGTTATGCTGTTTTTAAATAAAGTTTTTTAATTTTTATACCCTCCACTTAGTGATAGAGGGTATATATAAGTTTGTCATTCCGTTTGTAACTCATCGAAATATCGATCTGAGACCCCATAAAGTATATATATTCATGATGCCCGATCGATTTTAAGACATTCTAGCGATGTCCGTCTGTCCGTCTGTCCGTCTGTCCGTCTGTCTGTCTGTCTGTGGAAAATGCTGTCGCGGACAAAATATTGCACAGAGATGACCGAAACTTAACATATTTATTGGAAGTTCTCCCGAGAAGTTTGGTATTGCATTTGAGCGATATCGGTTCAGCGGTTCAAAAGTTATGAACGAAAATGTAAGCACACCTCAAAAATTTCAGTACATTCAACATAACCTAAAAATACAAAATGCTTTAATTCGGCTTCTGGTTGACATATGTGAACATAATTGAACACCAAATGGTATTTAAACAGTACGAACATATTTTTTGACAAAAAAAGAAAAAAAATCGCGGATTTTTTTTTTACTAAAATTTTTTCGCGGAAATTTTTTTTTAAAATTTTTTTTTTTTTTTTTAAAGTAATTTCCTTTTAAATAAAGTTTTTTGCAATAATCTTTTTGAAATTGTGAAGGGTATCACTACATTCGGCAAGGCCGAATTTAACTTTTTTACTTGTTTTTGAATAAATTTTTTTAATTTTTTCAAAAGAAAATTTTATTAAAAACAGTAGCGCAATTCACTAACCTTTTAACGACAGAAATCGGTAGTTATATTGTCAAAAATCGTTAATTATCGACAATTGTCTTTAAAAGCGATTCTATAACATTTTTCTACCGAATTTTGTCGTTATTGAAAATCGTTAACTTATCAACAAAAAAAAGTTAACGAAAATTTTCGGTTCTCAATACAATTTTAAAATAAACAAATTTCAAATTAACTATTTTTGTCGTTAATTCTTGTCGATAATTGAAAAATTTATAGAATCACATATTCGTTAAAACAACCGACAATTCTCGCTAGTTAACGATATCGTTAATTTCGTTAAAAAAGTTACTGAATCGCACTACTGGACAACTAAATATTTCTGTAAAATTATCAAAATAATCTGGTTTATTTTGCATTTGAAAATTTTTTAAATTTAGGGCAGATTACACAATGAAAAGTTAGCTGCTAACTGCCGATTTAACGGAGCCTTATGTCAAAATTTGTATGAAAAAGTTAAATTTAACGGTGAGCTATTTTATAACGGAGCATTGAGCAATCCAGCCTCAATCGTTTAAATTAGACAAAAATTAAAAAAAAAAATGAGTAAATAAAATGTTTGTAGAATCACAAAGTAATCTGCTAAAATTTTAACAACTTTTTTTTTTAAATCAGCAAACAGAGTCAGTCAAAATGCAGAAAAGATCTGTTATTTTTTTAAACTTAATGACATAGAATTAAGTTAAAGTATTTATTTAAGCAGAAAATTCTGGTAAAAGCTTTCCAATTCAAACTGAAAGTTGTTTGATAGATTTTTCGACAGAGTTTTTTTTTGGAGTGTGCGACTTGGCCTTATTATATTTTTACTCCAGAGATGGATGACACCGCCAGCAACACTACACAGAAAGAATTGAAAACGAAAGTCAATCAACAAAAACGCGGATTCAATTAATTTTTTAATTGAAACACCTCCGATAAAGAAAATTGTTATATCAATCATCAAATTGTAGGTGATTAATTGATTTTTATTTCAATTAATCATTTTTTAGATTTTGATCAAAAGTTTGATTGATTTTTTATTTAAAGTCAATTAAAATAATTATTGATTTAACAAATGAATTTCACGCTTATGGAAAAATTATGAAGAAATTCATATTTTTTGCTTTCCAATATGTTGCCGACAATAAAAAAAAGTAAAACCGTAGTAAAAAGTATATTTTTGAATTAATGTATTAAAATAAATTGAAGCGAAAAAAAATCTGGCATGTTGAAAATTTGTAATTTGATAGTTAAATAAAATAACAAAAATGTTGATCAACACAATAATTGACTTATTTAAATTTTGTTGATCAATAGATTTAATTGAAATTTTTTAGCCAATAATTTTTTGTGTGTAGCAATTTGGCACAATTCAGACTTGCTACATCTTTTATCTCGCTTTTATTAAAAAATTCTTGCATTACGTGGCACTCACATTTTTTTCTTCGGAACTTTTTAAGCAAATTGCGAATTTGATCATTGGATCAACCAATTTCCACATATTCTTTTTCCAAATCCAATTTCCTTATTGCTTTTGTCCAAATAACAAAACGATTTGCAATGAACAATTTTTTTTTTTTTTATTTTACGTACATTCAAAACATGTAGTACTTTGTTTTTTATCTCCAAAAAAATTAAAAATAAGTAATATTAAGACAACGGAAATAAAACCGATACACTTAAAAAAAAAAGTTTGTAAAATGACATAAAATCCCCGTGATTTTACGGGGCAGGTTTTGTAAAATATGTACTAGCAAGAATCCCCGTAAAGTTACGGGGATAATTTGTAAATTGATTTAACAAAAGAAAATGTAAATTTAAAATTTTTTTTGTAAAATATCATCTTCGAGGTGAACATTTTTTTTGTAAATTTGCAAAAAATTTGGTAAATTTACAAAACAAAATTGTAAACTTACAGAAAAAGGTTGTTATTTTACAAGGAAAAATAGAAAATGAAAAAAATAAATTGTAGATTAACAAATTATTTGGTTAAACTACTGTTTTTTATGCAAAAAACTTGTATATTTACAATAAAATGTGGTAAATTTACAATTTTTATTGTATATGTACCATTTTTCCTTATTTTTTTGCCGTAAAAACAGTAGTTTAACCATAAAATTTGTAAATTTACAATATTGTTTTTGTATTTTCTATTTCATTTTTGTAAAATTACAACTTTTTTCGTAAGTATACAATTTTGTTTTTTAAATTTTCATATTTGTTTTGTAAATTTACAAAAAAATTGGTTTATTTACATATTGGTTTTGTAAATTTAAAGGTTTTTTCCATTGGTACATCTTATTTTTCCTTCTTCGGCAGCTGGAGTAGCACCTCAACAACCTGAAAAGATTTTTTTTCACTTGAGCACTTTTAACAAACTTTTTAATGTATAACACTGCACTTTTTTATTTTTTTCGACATTTCGTTTTTCTTAAGTAGAACATATGAGAATTGCGAAGGAGGCTACACAAGAAATTTCTTATATTTTCAGGAAAAATTAGTCAAAAAATAACAATTTTTTTTTGAATTTTTCATTATTTTCACAAGTATTTTTAAAAAATCGGAAAAAAAATTTTTGGATATTGTAGATTGGATGTTTAAGTACCAGTTAAAATAAGAAAATTTTGATTTTTCATAATTGGCAGCTTTCTATTGACATTTTAGGTACCAAATTTAAAAAAAAATTACCAAAAAAATATGGTAAAATCACCAAAAAAAATGGTAAAAATACAAAAAAAAAAATAGAACAATTATATAGTAGAAACACATAAAAATTGTGGTATTTTACTTAACGCAAATTACCAAAAAAATGGTGTAAAAATTATTTATAAAAAATTATTTTTAACTAAATTTTCTACTCCAAAACGCAAAAAAAAAATCTGAACTTAGAAAATTTTTGCGTGTCCTATTGTTGAATAATTATTTTTTTTTTTTTGTAAAACAACATTAATTCTAGTAATAAAATAAGTTTTGTAAAATTATATTGGAATTTTGTACTTTTCAATACATACATTTCAAACTGAAAACCTTGTAAACGATCTTAAAAAAAAATGTTTGTAATAAAACATTTTTTTGGTAAAAAGACTAAATAACATCAAGTAAAATTATGTTGTACAATTACAGTTTTCTTGTGTAAAAAAACTAAACACCTTGTAATATTTTTTTAATTTGTAAAATAATTCACTTTTTTGTAAATTTACCTAAAAAATTTGTAAAATAAATTTACCAACATATAATAGTAAAATTACAAAGCAAACTGTAGTTTTCGTTTTATTAAATATACAACAATTTTTGTAAAAAGACAAAAATATTAGTAAAATAGAATTACAAGACCTTTTACTTGTAAATTTACAAACTTTTTTTTTGAGTGTATAATACCGGTAAAAATCCGAATAAAGGTAATGGTATTTTATCGGTAACGGTATTTAAAATTTTTTATTTCGGTATTAGTAACGGTAACGATAGTCAATATTAAAAGGTTTTAAATCGGTAACGGTATTGAAAGGGTAACGGTAGCCAACACTGATTCTAAGACATTCTACACTCAAAAATAAAGTAAACTTAAAACAAGTAAGAAAGTTATAGTCGGTCAAAACCGACCATATCATATCATACACCAGTGTTTTCCGGAAAATGGGTCCCAAGTCCAAACGTGGACCGATTGGTTCTATCTTTTGTTAGATCTTTAATTTGTGTAGAAAACACACACAGACCAAATTTCAGTGGAATTGATTTATTTTTTTTTCCAATAGACCTATTTAACTGAATATCGGTCGAAATTATGAACTTTGAGGGAATTATGTGAATATCGGGAGAGTGGTTTGTATGGGGACTACTATAAATTTCAAAAGAATCGGGTCAGTCCTTCTGGTAGTTCCCATACAAACCACCCTCCCGATATTTACATAATTCCCTCAAAATTCATGAAAATGCAAAATATTCGGTTATAATTTTATTTGTTGGTGTTAAACATCTACTTTGGTAACCTAATAAAATCTGAATATAATTGGACCATTTGTGGACTTAGTCTTCCATATGAAAATTTCGACCGATATTCAGTTAAATCGGTCTATTGGCAACAAAAATAAACCAATTCCACTGAAATTTGGTATGTGTTTTCTACACAAATTAAAGATCTAACAAAAGATAGAACCGATCGGTCCATGTTTGGACTTGGTTGGTCTTGACCGACTATAACTTTCTTACTTGTTTTTATTCGTTTTAGTTTATATTTTTCCCATATTTTTTTGACTCGAGAACCCGCTGGGTCCTTTAAGGGTCGCCCTAGATTTTGATGCAAAACTTTTGTTCGTTTCGCTCTACCTTGCTTAGTTTTTGAGATACGGAAATTAGGGGCCTGATAGGGTCTTGAGAATTTCAAAAACTGGATAACTCAAAAACCATTACTCCGAGGGCTTTCGGGAAGTGTTCTACGAGTCAAGAGCTCCAAAAATGCAGTTTGACTTTTTCTCGTGTCGGCAGTATTTACCAAGATATGTGCATATACACTCAAAATAATACATTAGTAGATTTACTAATTTTTTTTTGCTAATGCTAGCAAGCTAACCTTTAGCAAATTTTTAGTTGAGATTAGAATGTTAGCAAAAATATCTTGTAAACTTCATTTAGCGCATTAGCAATTTTAAACAAAATTTGAACTAATTTTTTTTGCTAAATTTAAAATTGAGTTGACCAAATTTTTACAAGCCTTCTTGCTAATATTAGCAAAAATAAATGGTAAATTTTTTTTTATTTTCAGAAAACTTAAAATGGCGCTATCTCGAAAACTAAGCCAGATAGAGCAAAATGGAGGCCATTTTTGGTTCTCGGGCTCGCCGGTCCTTTCACATGTGTGGACCCTAATGGGTCCTAACTTTGGATCCAAAAAAGTTAGCATTCCCGAAAATTTTCCAAAAAAAGTCCAAAAGCATTTTTGTAGCTCTCAACACGTGGAACAAGACCGCAAAATAATCAAGCTCTCCGAGTAATATTTTTGAAGTTATCGAGTTTTGTAATTCTCAAAACCCCGGTGGTCCCCTAAAATCACGTATCTCAAAAACTAAGCAAGGTAGAGCGAAACGGACACAAATTTTGGATCAAAAACTATTACGATTTTTAAGGAACCCAACTAGGTCTAGGACCATCGGGGCCTGGACCTATCGGGTCCGAACCCAATGGGGTCCTCAAATGTGTATGAACTAAGTTGAATTAAAAAAAAATTCAGTTAACTAATTTTTAGCAAAACGTTTTTGCTAACTTTACCAAACAAATTGTGGGTTCAAAATCAGCAAATTTTCTTGTAGGTTTACAAGCTTTTTTTGCTAACTTTACAGTTTTTTTTTTTTGAGTGTAAGACTATAAGACATATTACTAGCAATCAGTGGCGTATACAGGGGGGGGGGCCCGGGGGCCCGGGCCCCCCCCCCCGAAATGATTTCACAAATTTCAGGATTTGGTATCAAATAAGTACAATATTAAAAAACTTCTTAAGAAAATTCGAAAAACAGAAATCTAAAATTTTTGGAAGAAAAATGTTTTGAAATTGAAAATTTTTCTGTTAAAATAATCTTAAAATCTGAGAATTTTTTCTTAGAATTTGAAACTTTTCAACTTAAGATTCTAATGAAAAATTGTCTTGGAACCTGAAGCTTTATGTACACAAAAAGTGGACCTAATTGTAAGTAAATTGTAGTCAAATATTAAAAAGCGTCTTTGTCTTTTAGAAAAATGTGTCAGAACCTATTTCATAAAAAATGTCTCAGAATCTAAAACTTTCTATAAGAAAAATGTCTGAGAATCTAAGACTTTTTCTATAATAATAATTTTGCTATAGGAAAAATGTCTCAGAATCTGAGACTTTTTCTATAAAAAATTCCTTTCTATAAAAAAAATGTTTCAGAATCTGAGAACTTTCCATAGGAATAATGTCTCTGAATCTGAAAAATGTCTCAAAATCTGAGATTTTTTCTATAAAAAAAATTCTTAGAATTTGAGGCTTTTCTATATGAAAAATGTTTTAGAATCTGTGAACTTTCTAAGAGAATAATGTCTCTGAACCTGAGAATTTTTCTTACAATCTAGAAAAAATTTCCCAGAATCTTATACTTTTTTTACGAAAAATGTCTCAGAATCAACGAATTTTTCTTAAGGAAAATTATCTCAAAATCTAAGATTTTGTGTATATATACAATGATTTCACAAAATGATTTCACAAATTTCAGGATTTGGTATCAAATAACAAGTACAATATTAAAAACTTCTTAAAAAAATCGAAAAACATTAAGAATCTAAAATTTTTTGAAGAAAAATATTTTGAAACTGAAAATATTTCTGTTAAAAAAATCTCAAAATCTGAAAATTTTTTCGTAGAATTTGAAACTTTTCAACTTAAGATTCTAATGAAAACATATCTTAGAACCTGAAGTGTTATGTACACAATAAATGGACCTAATTGTAAGTAAAATGTAGTCCAATGCGATTTTGTCTTTTAGAAAAATGTCTTAGAACGAGACTATTTCTTTAAAAAAAATGTCTCAGAATCTTACACTTTTCTAAAAAAAAATGTCTCAGAATCTAAAACTTTCTATAAGAAAAATGTCTGAGAATCGAAGACTTTTTCTGTAGGAAAAATGTCTCAGTATCAGAAACTTTTTCTATAAAAAATTCTCAGAATCTAAGGCTTTTCTATATGAAAAATATTTCAAAATCTGAGAACTTTCTATAGGAATAATGTCTCTAAATCTGAAAAATATCTCAAAATCTGAGATTTTTTCTATAAAAAAAATTCTTAGAATCTGATGCTTTTCTATAATAAAAATTTCTCTGAATTTTTCTTACAATCTAGGAAAATGTCTCAGAATCTTATACTTTTTTTCGGAAATTGTCTCAGAATGAACGAATTTTTCTTCAGGAAAATTATCTCAAAATCTAAGATTTTGTGTATAGGAAAAATGTCTCAGAGACACAAGCTGAGACTTCTTGTATAGAAAAATGCTCCAAATCAGAGACTTTTTCTATTGTAAAAATATATTTTTCTATAAGAATAATGTCTCAGAATCTGAGTATTTTGCCATGGGAAAAATATTTTAGAATCTGAGACTTTTTCTTTAGGAAAATGTCTCAGAATCTGAGGCTTTTTCTTTATGAAAAATGTTTCAGAATCTGCCAATTTCCTATTGGCGAAATGTCTCAGAATCTGAGACTTGTTCTATAGGAAAATGTCTAAGAATTTAGGACTTTTTCTATAGGAAAAGTGTTTAAGCATCTGAGACTTTTTCGATAGGAAAAATGTCTCAGAATCTAAGAAATTTTCTGTAGAAAAAACGTCTGAGAATCTGAGACATCTTCTATAGGTAAAATGTCAAAGAATCTGAGACTTTTTCTATAGGAAAAATGTCGAAGAATCTAAGACGTTTTCTATAAGAATCTGAGACTTTCTATAGGAAAAATGTCTCAGAATTAGAAAATTTTTCTATAGAAAAAATGTCTAAAAATCTTAGACTTTTTCTATAGGAAAATTTTCTCAGAGTCCGAGAGTTTTTCTTTAGGAAAAAGATTTTAGAATCTATGACTTTTTTATACTGTTTACTTTTTAAAAAGGTCTCAGCATGTGAATTATTTTTCTTATGTTTCAGAATCTCAGATTCTGGGAAAATGTCTTACAATCGGAGTCTTTTCTTTTGGAAAAGTATTTTATGAATATGTCTATAGAATCATTTTCTAAAGTGACTTTTTCCGAGAAACGTTTTCCTTTGGAAATATGATTTAGAGTCTTTGACTTTTTCTATAATAAAAACTATCTTAACTGGAAATTGTCATAGAATCTTAGACTTTTCTTAAAAAAAAATTCAGATTCTGATAATCTTCTTTGTAAAAATGTATCTGCATCTGATACAATTCACACTATAAAAAAAGGCTTGCCTCTCAAAAAATTTTAAAATATAAAAAAATTTTATTTTTTTTCCCCCAACAGTTTTAAACTTACACAAAAATGAAGAATCTGATTGTGTTACATTCAGTTTAAGGAAAAGATCAAGAAAAATTCTAAAACATGTGATGTCATGTTAATTTTTTGTAAAAAAAAAAAATTTTAAAAAATTTTGGGCCCCCACCGAAATAAAATCCTGGATACGCCCCTGCTAGCAATTTTCAAATCTCTATCCACAGAAAAAAATTGAAACGAATTTCAATCAACAAAAACGAGGATTCAATCTATTTTTTGATTGAAATTCCTCCAATTAAAAAAATTGATGATTGATATATCATCAAATTGTAGGTGATTGATTGAAAATTTGTTCAATCAAAAAATTTTTCGAGTTTGATCAAAAATTTGATAAATTTTTTATTTATAGTCAATCAAAATAATGAATGCTTTAACAAATAAATTGTAAGCTTATGGCAAAATTATCAAAAAATTATTTTTTTTTGCTTTCCAATATGTTGCCAACAATAAAAAAAAGTAAAACCCGACAATTTTGTATATTTTTGAATTAATCTATTCAAATAAATTAAAGCGAAAAAAATCTGGTATGTTTAAAATTTGTAATTCGACAGTTAAAGAAAAAAAACAAAAATTTTAATCAAAACATTGATTGACTAATTTAAATTTTTTTGATCAATAGATTTAATTAAAAATGTTTAGCCAATAATTTTTTGTGAGTCTGCTTTCCAATTTTTCTCGTAGTGCTTTCAACAGACAGATAGTTATTGTTAGATCTTCTTAGAATCGGTCCAATATTTCGATGCGTATTAAACGAATGGCAAGTCATTCATTATACTTCATTTAAATGGAAGTTGTAAAAGTTAATTTATTTTCAATATTTTTTTTTAAATCTTTGCACTTCAAACAAGATATTAAAATTTAATAAAAAATATGAACGCTTTAGATCTTTTAAATTTTTACATTTTGAAATTCCAAAAAAGTGTTTAACCCCTTTTAAGCTAAATTAAAATCGAATAATAAAAAATACTATGTTAAATTGACAGATGTTGACCAACTGTCAAAATACACGCCTTTTCCTTAAAACAACAAAAAAAAAAGAAAATCAGAAAGAAACATATTGTTTTTTTACAAATTATTCTTTTAGTAGTTCAAAACACAAAATTTTTAAAATATTTTCAACATTTCCTTATTGCTGGCGGCAGCAAAACAAAAAAAAACAGAAACGGGAATTTATGCGAAAATAAAATATTGATGACGAAAAATTTTAAATTTAGACAATATGAAATATGTATCAAAGTATGTTGAGTAGGGGGCGGAAAGGGGGTGATAGTGAAATATGAAAATTTTGCGTAGGCTAAATTGATTTAGTAAGAACAATGGTTTGATTTTTTTTTTTGGCAACTGAAATTGTGTACCCTACAACTCCTACAACTTTAATACAGACAAAGTGGTCAAACACCAGTCAGGAAATACACTTGAATTACATTGTAATACAAAATCGAACTGTCCGAATCGGAATGGGATGAAACCAAGAGCAAATGAAAAATGACATTTTACATGACAAAACCCTCAAGGTTTTTCTTTAGTTCAGTGCATTTGAATTTGGTGATTTTAAAGCATTTAAAGGTTTTGTATACTAAATATGTTCTACTTAAGGGCCCCTGGTGGTGCTCTTATTGGTGATGTGGGATACAGCGTCCAAACTTAAGTTCGAAATTACGTAAGTTATAACCGGTATAAATTTCGCTGCAATAGGTCTAGTATCTACTTACTGAATAGACAAATTGTTAAAAATAAACTACTGTACAACGTTGCGTATGATAATTACTTAAAGGCAATTTCAAAATTAAGTATACGCCACTTATACAGTTTTCAAGTAGTTATTATTATAGTTATAATAAAAGTTCACCAACTTCAAATGCGTGTAAAAAAATCAAGCACTGAACTAAAAAACAAGTAAGAAAGTTATAGTCGGTCAAGACCGACCATATAATACCCTACACCAGAGTTTCCCGGAAAATGGGTCCAAGTTCAAAAATGGACCGATTAAATCTGTATTTTGTCAACTATTTAATAAGTGTGAAAAACACTCACAAATCAAATTTGAGTGAAATTGGCTTCTTTTTGTTGACAATAAACCGCTTTAACTGAATATAGGTCGAAAATTTCACATGGGGCCTGAGTCCAAAAATGGTCAGATCAGATTTGATAATTTTATTAAAGTACGCGTTTAACATACATAAAACGAATTTTAATTAAATATTTTCTTTTTTTATGAAGTTTGATAGATTTATGTGAAAATCGGGAAGGTGGTTTGTATGGGGGCTACAAGAAGAACTGGTCCGATGGTGATTTGTGTAGATGAAACATGACTACCTGCCAAATTTCGAATGGATACCTATTATAATGCGGTTATAAGAGTCATTTGAGTCAAAATTAAAGAGGACCTTTGAATGGGGGCTAGGTCAAAATATGGACCGATTTTTTCCAATTTCAATAGGCTTCGTCCTTGGGCCAAAAGAGGCTTAAATTTCAAGTCAATTGATTAAAAATTGCGACCTGTATCGTGTTTATACCGTTTACATGGACAGAGAGACGGACGGACAGACAGACGGACGGACATCGCTGAATCGATTAAAAAAGTGATTCTGAGTCGATCGGTATACTTTAAAGTGGGTCTAGGACCAATATTTCGGGTAGTTACAAACATCAGCACAAACTCATTATACCCTGTACCACAGTGTGGTGTAGGGTATAAAAACTTAAGGGGTTTGTTATGGAAAATGTCAACTTTCATTTGTTTTTGGTTTAATCCCATTCCGATTTTTATCCTTATCGATTTTTTTTTTATTTTTACATATTTTTCGAATTTTAATTGATTTTTTACAAGTTTTATTTATTTAAATGATCTTAAAATAATCGTTTCCAAATTTTATTTTTCGAATTTTAATGGATCTTTGCAGAATTTCAATTAATCTTTATCAAATTTCAAAATGTTCTTTTATGAATTTTAAACGATCTCTTTCTGCGAACAAGAATTAATATTTTTAGAACTTCAATTGAACTTTTACAAATTCCATTATTATTTTTTCTAAATTTTTTCCGAAATTTTATTGATTTTTTACAAATTAAGTCTATTTAAAAAAAAATACCTCCGAATCTGAGGGATTTTCTTATTAACAAAACATGTGGGTTTTTGTGATATTTTCTCTGCACTGAAACGATCAAAACATTCAAATGAAGTTGTTTGAAGTCAACTAAATTGATTGCAAAATGACGACAATAGTTTACAACAGTTGTTTTTAAACAGTTGTTTTTACTGAAATATTAGTCTTGAAAAAATCAGTGTTACTTCTAGAAAAAAAAACGTAAAAACTTGGTCGTACTGATTTGAGTTCAGAAAAAATGGTCACCCTATATATGGGGCATTCCATGTCAAATCGGACACTTTGAAATTTTTTTTTAGATTTCCCAATTTGTTTACAGTTTTTAGTACTCTTCGAAAACTCCTTCGTGGTCAATTTTCAGATTTTTTGAAAAAATCAGTGTTACTTCTAGAAAAAAAAACGTAAAAACTTGCTCGTACTGATTTGAGTTCAGAAAAAATGGTCACCCTATATATGGGGCATTCCATGTCAAATCGGACACTTTGAAATTTATTTTTAGATTTCCCAATTTGTTTACAGTTTTTAGTACTCTTCGAAAACTCCTTCGTGGTCAATTTTCAGATTTTTTTTATGACCCGTTCAAGAGATATAGAATTTTTAAAAATTGGTAGTTTGTTCCTTTACTCAAACTTCTTTTACTTATAAATCTTCAATAATGGTCCAAATTTAAATTTTTTTTCTTCAAAATTTTTGTTTTCTACGTACTTAAAAAAAAATCCCAAAAAATTCTTAAAAGCGCTCTAGTATGCGATTTTTAAGTTTTAAAATTTAAATCTCATTTTTGAAAATGTTTGTACTCTTCGATTTTTCTGAAATTTTTTTTGTGTAAAACTTCTATCGATTCTAAAAATTTTTTGCCCAGGAGGATCGTGGGATAACGATTATTACTATTTTTTAAAATTTGTTTAAAAATTTTATTGTAATTTTCCAATCTTAAAATCATTTCTACTGCTCCAATGGTGTGTCATAGAGGGGTCATTTATAAGACAGACCCCCATTAATTTTTACGTCTTAACATTTCTTTGGAACAAACTAATACCCTATCTCCATTTTCTAAGGGGACTATCACACAAATCGACATTTTTTAAAATTTGCTGCAACCGCTCTAACTGCCCTAATAGTGCCCTTAGAGCAACAAAATGTATGACCGACCCACAATATTTTTTTAGTCCAAACATTTTCTCTGAACACACCTAACCTCTAATTGTTAAGGCGGTCCCCATACAATTTTTATTATTTTTTGTAAATTTGTTTTATTTAATCAGCTTCTACCGGTCCAATGGTGCGTCCAAGAGGGGTCATTAGTGAGACTGACCTCATTTATTTTTACCCTACAACATTTTTTTAAAACATAGGGCGTATGTATGTTTTAAAAAAAATCTCCACTCCCTAAGTAGGCTCCCATACAAATAACAGTTGGAGCAAATTTTATAAAAATGTAATTTTGTTTGGGAGCCTACTTAGGGAGTGGAGATAGGGCGTAGGTATGTTTTAAAAAAATGTTGTAGGGTTAAAATAAATGGGGGTCGGTCTCACTACTGACCCCTCTCGGACGCACCATTGGACCGGTAGAAGCTGATTAAATAAAACAAACTTACAAAAAATAAAAAAAATTGTATGGGGACCGCCTTAACAGTTAAAGATATAGGGTAGGTGTGTTCAGAGAAAATGTTTGAACTAAAAAAATATTGTGGGTTGGTCATACATTTTGTTGCTCTAAGGGCACTATTAGGGCAGTTAGAGCGGTTGGAGAAAATTTTAAAAAATGTCGTTTTGTGTGGGAGCCCTCTTAGAAATTTGAGATAGGGTATTAGTTTGTTCCAAAGAAATGGTAAGACGTAAAAATTAATGGGGGTCGGTCTTGCAAATGACCCCTCTATGACGCACCATTGGAGCAGTAGAAATGATTTTAAGATTGGAGAATTACAATAAAATTTTTTAAAAAAATTTTAAAAAATAGTAATAATCGTTATCCCACGATCCTCCTGGGCAAAAAATTTGTAGAATCGATAGAAGTTTTACACAAAAAAATTTCAAAAAAATCGAACAGTACAAACATTTTCAAAAATGAGATTTAAATTTTAAAACTTAAAAATCGCATACTAGAGTGCTTTTAAGAATTTTTTTGGATTTTTTTTTTTTAAAGTACGTAAAAAAACAAAAATTTTGAAAAAAAAAAATTGAAATTTGGACCATTACTAAAGAAGTTATGAGTAAAAGAAGTTTGAGTAAAGGAACAAACTACCAATTATTAAAAATTCGATATCTTTTGAACGGGTCATCAAAAAAATCTGAAAATTTAACACGAAGATTGGGAAAATCAAAAAAAATATTTTTTTTAAAATGTCCGATTTGACACGGAATGCCCCATATGAGGCATTCCACACCAAATGTCCCGCTACAGAAAAACATGTGTCCCGTAAATTTCTGAATAGAAAAAAAGTGGCCGGATTTTTAATAAATTGAAAGTTTTAAAAACTGGAAAATTTTCAGAACCCGTTCTGAAAAAAAAAATTTAATCGATAGCCCATACAAAACTATATAAGAATGTAAATTTTTGAGATTGTGGTGCATTCCGTTTTAATGTAATAAATATTTAATCAAGGCAACTCGCCACAAATTTTACCATTTTTCCAATATTTGACCACGCCTTCTAAGCCCAGTTTTTGAAAAATTTTAAAACCAAAATCGCAATTTTCTACGTTCCATATAGGGCTATCCATACAACCTATTCAGAAGTTTACGGTACACGTGTTTTTTTTCGCTAGACATTTGGTGTGGAATGCCCCATATATAGCATTTAAAAATTGTCAATATCTATTAGCAACTGTTTTGTTTGTGCTTTCTATTCAAAATATTTCAATATAAAAAATAAAGCATGTGGAAAAGATTTTAAAAATTTGCACAACCATCAACATCATCATCGCCATCGACAACAACATGCAAATGTTTACGCTGCTCAACTGTCAAAAATTGATTTTTTGGTTTTTGTTGTTTTATAGAACCACGTGCGTATTTCATTTCATAAACTAATTTATTATTTTTTTTTTTTTGCTTTAATATACAATTTTATATGTTTAAACGTATGATGATCAGATCGGATCAGTTGGCTTAAACATCAAACAGTCTTTGGTATGATTAATAAATTTATTTTGACACGCCATCCATGTTGCTGTCATTTTGAGGTTTTTTTTCTAATCGAATGATAATGTAACAAATATATAGCTGATTTTACCAATTTTTTTAATTAAACAATGTTGTAAATGTGTTATTAATATTATTGATCTTTTAGCTTTGTGTTGACAAAAATAAAATTGCTCAACAGTTCATAATACTATGAGGGATCAGTGATAATATCGTACAATAATGTTTAAGGCATTTCACAAGAAACTTTTTCTGTAACAAATCCAAAAATTTTAAATAAAATTACTGAACTTTTCTTTATGAGGGAAGCATCCTACGCCTTACAATTCGAAAAAGATCAATTTTAATTCGAAGATTTCATTTGTGATTCGAAAATTTCATTTGTGATTCGAAAATTCCATTTGTAATTCGAAAAAATTCAATTGAAATTTGCAAAAGATAAATTTTAATTCCAAGATTCCAATTGTAATTCGAAAAAGATCAATTGTAATTCATTCAAGGCCAATTGAATTTCAGTTGAACTTTATCGATTTACAACTGATCTTTTTCGAATTACAATAAAACTTTTCGAATTACATAACAAACAGAATCTTCAAATTACATCTAGGCCGCTGTTCCGAAAAAGTACTGATTGGATCTATATTTTGTAGAGTCCGACCGAATATTCGGTTTCGGTTTCGGCCGAATAATGGGGTTTCGGCCTCTATTCGGTATTCGGCAAAATTTTGGCCGAATATTAGCCGAAACCGAAACTTTCTTGTATTTTAAAAAATATGTAAAAAAGTCGCTGAATTTTTTGATTTCGTATTTCATTACGCTTGTTTCAGTTCAATTGAAGAAAATGTTACAAGTTTATGCAATAAATGTAAAACTTTTTCAGTTTTAAAATTATTTTCTCCTAATCTACAACGAAATATAAAATTTTTTTGCAAGTTTTTTAAAAAACATATTTTTTTTCAAAAACACAACAATTCCTATGGTTTAAAAGCAATATACATCATATTATTTATCTTTAACAACTTTTCATAATTTTATTCATGCCAGGCGATAATTTTTTTTAAGTTTTGGTTTCGGTTCGGTTTCGGCCGAATATTACTTTTTCGGCCGAATATTCGGTTCGGTTTCGGTTCGGCCTCGAAAACTGGTTTCGGTCGGACTCTAATATTTTGTCAAATCTTTAACAACTGTAAAAAACACTCACAAATCAAATTTGAGTGAAATATGCTTCTACCTGTAGCCAACGCTTTAACTAAATATCGGACGAAATTATCACATGGGGTCTAAGTTCTAAAAAGGTACGATGATAATCAGATTTTATAAGGTTATTAAAGACGACTTAAACATACGCAAACACAGTATTATTTAAATATTTTCTATTTAAATGAAATTTGAGAGATTTATGTGAAAATCATGAAGGTGGTTTGTTTGGGGGCGACAAGAAGAACTGTTCCGATTTCTTTGAAATTCGGAATGGTAAATTGTGAAGACAAAACACGTTTACCTGCCAAATTTCGAAACGATGCCTATTTTAATACGGTTAGTAGATTCCTTTGAGTCAAAACTGAGAAGGACCTTTGTATGGGGGCTAGGTCTAAATATGGACCGATTTTTTTTTAGTTTAATAGGCTTCGTCCTTGGGGCAAGAGGCTTAAGTTTCAAATTTCAAGTCACTTGATTAAAAATTGCGACCTGTATCGTGTTTACACTGTTTACATGGACAGACAGACGGACATCGCTAAATCGATTAAAAAAGTGATTCTGAGTTAGTTGATCAATATATGTACTTGGTCTTGGACCAATATTTCGGGTAGTTACAAACATCAGCACTAACTCATTATACCCTGTACCACAGTGTGGTGTAGAGTATAATAAAAATGTAAAAATGAAAATTTCCGAATTTTTTTTGGTGGTCTAGATTTCACTTCCGAATATTTTTATTCGTTTTGTTTTGCATAAAAAAAATTTAGTGAAAGTAAAACAAATGTACTATTTTCGTTATAATTTTAGGCTTTTAGTTATTCGATATAAATTTCGAACGTATACGTGAAAAATATAACTTTGAATTCGATTTCATGTGATTCGGAAAAATTCATGTGAATTGAAAAACTGTCAAAGACAGAACATATCGCTCATTTACTTGTATAGTGTCATAACTCAAAACGTTTGATTTTACAGAAAACCTGTGTAAAGTTTACAATTGAAACTTGGTTTACGTTAGTAGATTTACTATTTTTTTTGCTAATGCTGGTTAGCTAACTTTTAGCAAATTTTTAGTTGAGATTAGCATGTTAGCAAAAATATCTTGTAAACTTCATTTAGCGCACACTGAGGGAAAAAAACATAATTAAATCAAATATGATCATGTTTATTTTAAGTATGCTACATATTTTTAAAAAAAAAATTAATTTTAATATTGTTTTTGATTGATTTTAATATAACATGTTTGTTTTAAAATTGCATACAATTTTAATTTAAAGTTGATCCCTTTAAACTTTATATGCTGTCATTAAAAGTCGTTAAAAATTTTTAAAATATCTTGTTCAAATATTTGTATTGAAAACAATATTTTTCATGGTTATTTTAAAGTTGGACAATTTTGTTTTTTGACATTTAAAATTTTTTTTTCAAGAAATATAATAAAGTTGGGCAATTTTATTTTAAGTAGAAACAATGTTAAAATATTGTTTCATTAAACAAAGACGTCCATTTTTTTTACTTCTCTAGATGTGAAATTAATTTAAGTGAAATTAATTAAATTAACTAATATAAAATTAATAATAAAAAAAATAAATAAAAAACTAAAGTGAAAAAGAAAATTATTAACAATAAAAACAATAATAAAACTGAAAAAGTTAAAAACAAAGTGAAAAAATATAAAGACGGAAAAATATTAAAAAGGAAGTGCTAGAGAACGAGGAGGGGATGATCTACGTAATTGCCAGAAAATGAAGACTTCTAACTTAAGTTTTTCATATATGGAATTTAAGTATTAATCTAAATGTGTTTATTTTTGGTATTTAATTACATTTGTTGTAATTAGATGTAGTGCTATAATAAGGGAAGAAGTACATCCAAGGCTTTGGCTTTGATTTTTTTATGTATAGCGAAAACCAAAGCCAACAAGCAATATTTAAAGCCAAAGCCTTGAATGTAATTCTACCCTGAGATGTACAATTAGAGTAGTGTTATTTTTTTTTGTTGTGTTATTATAAAATATTGTAAAAATAATTTGAAAATAAAAAAAACTTAAACAAAAATATGTATTGTTTTATTTTAAATTTCATGGTTTATAGGTAAGTAAAAAGCTGCAAAAGAAAAAATTTCCCATATTTAAGTTAATGTTGGTCAACTTTAAATTAAAATTTGTTGCATATTTAAATTTAGCATGGCCAATTTTAAAACAATATTGTTACATCGTAATTTTAAAATGTTGTCTACAAATCGTGGCATGTTAAATACAACTAGAAACATATTTAAATTAAATAAAAACAAACTTTGTTCTATTTCGTCACTGTTTTATATTTAATTTAAAGTTGTTTCTGTTTGATTTTAACATTTTTTTTCTTAGTGCATTAGCAATTTTAAACAAAATTTGAACTAATTTTTTTTGCTAAATTTAAAATTGAGTTGACCAAATTTTTACAAGCTTTTTTGCTAAAAAAATAAATGGTCATTTTTTTTTATTTTCAGAAAACTTTAAATGGCGCTATCTCGGAAACTAAGCCAGATAGAGCAAAATGGAGGCCATTTTTGGTTCTCGGGCTCTCCATAGTATCGCCGGTCCTCTTCACACGTGTGGACCCTAATGGGTCCTAACTTTGGATCCAAAAAAGTTAGCATTTCCGTAAATATCTCGGTAAATATTGCCGACACAACAAAAAGTCCAAAAGCATTTTTGTAGCTCTTAGCACGTAGAACAAGACGACAAAGTAACCAAAAGCTCTCCGAGTAATATTTTTGAAGTTATCGAGTTTTGTAATTCTCAAAACCCCGGTGGTCCCCCAAAATCACGTCCCGAATAAAAATTTTCTGGTCTAATCATATATAATTTGATACAATCTTATATGAGTTAATATGCTTCCGTATAAATTTATATAAAATTTTATATATCACTTTGATACGGTTGATCCACTTTATATGGTAAGATATTGCTCCATATATGATTAGATTCGTATTTTGGTTTTGCTCATCAAATCATATAAAAATAGATATTATAATATGCTATTTACATATAGCCCGAAATCCACATAAATTTGGATTTCAAATCCAATTAAGATCTATACCGTTTACATATGCTTTTTTGACATTTAGTGGGATTTTGTTTGTACTACTTAACTCTGTATTTTCTTTTGATTTGTGTACAGGGTTGTTAGTTGGAAAATTACCCAATTTTATAAATATTTCTAAAAACAATGATTTTTCTTTGCCGGAGCCAATATTTTCAATCCCACTAGTATATGTTGGGACCACAATATCAAAAAATGTGTTTTTATGTAGAGCTGCTTCTTTAAATGCAAGAAAATTAACATTTTTGCCAAGTTTGGGGCCGCCACCATTGATTGTTTTTCTTTGTTAGGAAGACCAAATTGGTCAACTAAATTGTGCGTTTACCATTTGCAATGGTAAATTTTAAATGAAACATTGTTAAACATTGTTTTTATTAATCTTTTAATAGTTTTAAAAAAATAAATTTTAATTGTTTTTTTACTTTATAAAAAACAACAACAGCTGATAAAAAATCGTGTGCAGCGTTGTAAAAAAAAGCATTAGGGATAATTATTTTGGGAAAACCCATAGTTGTACAATTAAGTAGTAGAAACTTTTTGGGATTTTAAATTGCGATTTTACGATTTTCCCAAAATCCAAGTTTTTTTTTTGTATGGGATTTGACATTTGAAATCCAAAAAAATAATTGGATTTACTTGGATTTTCATTGAAATCCCATTTTTTTAGGATTTCGAGGTATATGTAAATAGCATATAAGATCAATTTGATCTAATTAGATAAATTCAGGATCAAATTGTATCAATTTTTATATTTTTTGATCTAAAGTAATACAATTTGATATTATTTGATACAACCATTTTACGGATCAAATTAGATCTATTTAGTAAAATAAGCATAATATTTTTACTAGGGGTATCTTAAAAACTAAGCAAGGTAGAGCGAAACGGACACAAATTTTGAAGATTTTTAAGGAACCCAACTAGGTCTAGACCCATCGGGGTCTGGACCTATCGGATCCGAACCCAATGGGGTCCTCAAATGTGTATGAATTAAGTTGAAATAAAAAAAATTTCAGTTAACTAATTTTTAGCAAACGTTTTTGCTAACTTTACCAAAAAAATTGTGGGTTCAAAATCAGCAAATTTTCTTGTAGGTTTACAAGCTTTTTTTGCTAACTTTACAGTTTTTTTTTTTTGAGTGTACATAGAAAATGTTATAATGGCATGTTCTCTTCCCAAACTGTGAGATATTTATTAGAATTTTTGACACAATATAAAGCAGGATATAACAAATAATTCTGTTTTGTTTAAGCATAGTACTCTGTTCGATTTCACGGGAAAAAATCTGTCAAACTCCATATAAAAAAAATAAAATTTGGCAACGCGAGGAATTATAGGGAAATTGCTAAAAAAAGTTTTCACGCATTTTTATTATACAAGACAATTTAAATTGCCGTGAAAAAGTGACATTTCAATTTTGTTATGATCGTTTCTTTCTTATAATTGTCAAAAATTGTTGATTTTTAAATGTTTTATTGCGATTTGAGGCATGTAAAGTTTAAGTGAAATTTTCACCATAAAAAACAGAGTACTTAGCTTTACCCAAAAACGACATATTTTGAGTTATGACACTATACAAGTAAATGAGCGATATGACTTAAACTTTTTCCAATAACAATTGATTTTATCAAATTACAATTGATTTTTTTTTTCGAGTTACAATTGATTTTTTCGAATTACAATTGATCTTTAACAAACTACTACTGATCTTTAACAAATTACAATTGATCTTTGGCGAATTACAATTTATCATAGTTTTTAATTAAAATTGAAATCTTCGAATTACAGTTGGAATTACAAGTAGAATTTTCTAATTACAAATGGAATCTGTGAATTACAAATTGAGTCTTTGAACTACAAGTAGAATCTTCGAATTACAATTGATCTTTTACGAATTACGTTTGTAAATAGTATTTTTCTTGTATATTGAGTAAGGTAACTCCGTTAAGAATTTTCTGATTTTTAATTCCAAGAAAACCCCTAAAGACATTATCCTACAGGTCGACACCAAAAACCTCCCAGTGAAATGTCTAACTGGTCCTTATAGATTTTGGTCTCCTGATTTCAAATCAGCCATCCAAATTTTTCTAGCATGTAATGTTTTTTAGATATTCGCTGTTACAAAGTCATAAAAATAACTTTTTAGCAATTTTGGGGGTCCACTATTACGTATTCTTACGTTGCTTCCACAAAATTGAAATTGATTTTCTATAAAATGGACCTCCTAAGCATGTTCCGTTTTCGAGATGTTCGCGTTTGAAAATTTTGGTGTGATTTATAAAGAATATAAGTGCGTGACAGTGGAGTTTGAGATTTTAAATTGCCAATATTTCAAAAACGGCAAGCGCTAGAAAAATTTGGATGACAGATTTGGAATCAAGAGGTACCATTTATACTAAATCTAGTCATATTTTGTGCGAGCAACTAAAGACTAAGTTACAGTAGGGACCCAAAAAGTGCAAAATTAGTGGATTTTTCAATATTCAAACGCGAATATCTTAAAAACCTTAAGTGATAGAAAAAATTTTAAGGCAGATTTGGAATCAGGATGTCAAAATCTATTAAATTCATGTATTCTGATTCATGGGAATTTTTTCAACAGTGTATTTGTACATACCCTTCACTCACAAGAGAAGGTGGGGAGATTTAAAAACCTCAATTCAACCGAAAAAAGTAGAATTTTAGACCTTAACATTTAAAACAGATCGAATGGTTTTTTGAAGGCCTATTCCCTAATATAGCTTGAACTGGGTTGAACCCTAAAAAGGGCAATGGAATCCCTCTTTTTGAAAAAGAGTAACATTTTTATAACTAATCGGTAGCTAATTTTCACTTTTTATTTTTTTTTCCACAAAGTGTATTTTTGCCAAAAAATTCTTTATGTGTAGTGAAACACTAAAAAAAAACTTATACACAATTTATAATTGTTTAAAAGTTTTTTATATGAATTTGGCCGTATTTTTCATTATGATTGTTGGCTGGCTGTATAAAGCTGCGCCATATACAAAACATATAAATTTACCCAGGCAGAAAAATACGAACGGGAGAGTGCTGGCAAAGTACCTTTTATGGTCGCTTGTGTGCTGGGAAAGCATCACAGTTTAGTACTCTCCCAGCGTCCAAAATGATAACCACGGTAAACGGTATGCCGTTGCTATTTTAAAGCGCTTGGAAAGCGCTTTACAAACAAAAAATATGGGACGTATCTAAATCGTATACATAAGTCCATAAGACACAACTTTTTTTGGTGTTTATTTGAATAAAGAAATTTATTAAATTAGGATAAAAAATTTATTGACTCATTTATTAGGATAAAAAAATTTTGAACAATTTTTTAAGTCCCGGGAAAAATTTGTTTGCAGTTTTCTTTGAGTTTTGGAATAAAAAATTTAGTAAAAATGCTTTTAGGAAAAAATTTGGAAAAGTCCCGAAAAAAAGTGGTGCATTGAACCGAAACGTGTATATATCCGGAGCTTAAGGATGATGTATCCGGAGTTTAAGACACTTCCTCACGAAAGAAACAGGTGTTTTTATATAAAAGGTGTCAAGTTTGTAATATGTAGGTAATTGTGTATAAGTGACATATCATGAGAACTATCAAGGACCGGTCACTTATCCTGCAGGGAAATAAAAAATATTCCAATTGTTATGAAAATTAATAAATTTTAATAAAAAATGTATACTTTGAACGGATTTAAATAGACATTGGCAAAGCGCTTGGAAAGCACTTTTTCGAATTCATACTACCTTCTACACAAAAAATAAAGTGCTTTGCCGAGACTTTTTCTTTGGAACGGTTGGCAGTTTCTGCCTGGGTATTTATACGAAATAAACAACAACAAAAAACTAAACAATATTGTAATAAATTTTTAAAAATAACAACGAAACAAAAAGAAAACATTTTGCAAAAAAAAAAAAAACTAAAAAAAAATGAAAACTAAAAAGAGTTTTAAGAAAAATCATATTTAAAAATAGAATCCTCTTGTATACAAAATTGAAAATTAAAATAAATTTTCAATACGATTAAACTGAAAATTTGTAAATCGTCAGTTTGCATTAGAAATGCATTTGTTATTTTGTTTTCTGTTTGTGAGTTTTTTTTGCCATGATATTTAAATTGTATAATAGCCAAAAGTCTCCAAATATATTAGAGTGGTAAGGAAACATAGTTAAGGCAAAGAAAGATACGGTGAAAGTTGTATGCGGAAGGGACAATTTAATGAACGGTTTCGGAATCCATAAAATATATATATTCTAAGAGATTCTACACTCGAAAAAAAACCTTGTAAAATTCCAAGAAAAACTTGTAACTTTTTTTTGTTTGCTACCTCCTATTTGACAAAAATACCTAGTAATTTTACAAGCTTTTTAACAATCATTTTGTAATTTTACAAGGGTTTTACCAATAAAATTGTAAATTTACAAATTTTTTGACACGATAAAATTTACAAGGAGGTTTCGTAATTCTACTAGATTTTTTGCTACCTCCTTTTTTACGAGAATTCCTAGTAATTTTACAAGCTTTTTACCAATAAAATTATAAATTAACAGTTTTTTGACGCAATTAAAATTACAAGGAATTCTCGTGAATTTACTAGATTTTTTTTTTGTAAAATTATCTTGTAAATTTGTAAAATTACAAAAAAAAATTGTAAAATTACAAAAAAAATTTAAATTGTTTGTTAAAAAACAAGTAAAACTGTCAAATATTGGTAAAATGGGATTACGAAACTTTTCCTAGTAAGTTTAAAAAAGTTTTTTTTTTTGTGTGTATCAATGTTTGTCAGTCTGTGGAAAACACGGTGCAGTCTAAACCAAAAGATGCAGTTCAAAATAAAGTTTGACATAAATATATTGTATATATTAAAAATACAGAATTGACAAAAATATATATGCAAATATATGTCGCCCTACGGGCAAGTAGTCTCAAATATATGCACTCATCTTTAACGTGTATGAACAAATAATTCAGCGCTAAAATTGTTATGTGCAAAAACGAGACAAAGAGAGATTAAGGAATGTTGTTGTTTCTAAGGATCGTAATTGTTGGTGTAAAATAAAAATCTTCTGTTGACGTCACACACTTAACATCTGTAATGAAATACGAACAAACCAACTTCTGCTGTTAGTTTGTCAAGCAGGGCGATAGCTCAGATGGTAGAGTACTTGCTTTGCAAACTGATGGAAAATTTGAAGAACGTGGGTTCTATTCCACTCAGAGTTAAGTCTGTTGATGAAAAAACATATAGAAAAAACAGTCTTACAAATAATCAAACAATTTATATCTACACTCAAAAAAAAAAACTGTAAAGTTAACAAAAAATTTAGTTAATTTTAACTAAAAAAGCACCTGATTTTGGGCCTACTAAATTTTTAGTTAATTTAACTAAAAATATTTAGTTAACTTTTCGTAGAACGAATTTTGCAAAAAAAACCGTAACTTTAACTAAAAATTTAGCTGAAATTTCGTAACCATTTTATGTACATATATTAACAAAAAAATTAGTTGAATTCAGCTAAACTTTTTGTTACTTTTCGTAAACTAAAATTTAGAAAATATTTTGTAAAAAATTAAAAGTTTATTTTTTCTATTTTTTCATCAGCTTAAGTAGAACTTATGAGATTTGCATAGGAGGCTTCGCAAGAAATTCCACTTAACAAATTTGTTACGAAAAATCAGCAAATTAATTAATAAAAATTCGTAAACTCAGTTTTGAAGTCAACAAAAAAAATTAATTCAAAATTTGTTCAAAACTAGTATTTTCGTAAATTGAACTTAACTAAAAAAAGTAGTTAAAACGCTGATTTTAACTAAAAATTTGCTAAAAAGCCAGTAAACTCGAGTTAACAAAAAAAAATTAGTTAACTTTACAGTTTTATTTTTTTGAGTGTAATGTAATTTTCTCCACTGATGACGTAGAGGTGGCTACAGAAACCATGGTCTGGAATAAATCCACATTAAAAATAATCTTTAGAAATACAATGTTTTCTTCTTCAATCACAAACCCTTAATATTGTATGGTCATAGACTGGTTAAGTTCCTAAATGGTCGGACCAGGGGGAAAAATCTTTTTTTCCCCTTGAAGCATTTAACCAACCACTAAAGCGCCATTTTTTAACAGGATTTTTTTTTACTTTTGAAGTACTGCACTTCAACCAAGGGGACTGGAAAATTTAATTGTTTTGACACGGTCCCTTTTGAAGACGTTGATATAGAGGATCAGTACTGATCCGAAATATGGATCGCTAAGATTAGATCAGTTTTAATGGGAAAAATGGGTTTATGTAATTATATAAACCCATTTTTCGGTTGAAACTGTATCCGTCCGACTAAAACTGGTCTAATCTTAGAGATCCATTTTTCGGATCAGTACTGATTAGGGTGGTCCTTAAAAAAAAGTTTGGATTTCTTTACGGGACGCTCCCTCAGTTTATTAGGAATCATGAAAAAATCATACTAAACATTTTTCAAAATTTTCGAAAAGGTTCCTAAGGTCGCGACGGGCTCTTTAAGTTTGGGCCCGGGGCAAAAAAGTCGTAAATACAAAAAAATAAATTAATTAATCAATATAAAACCGGATTTCGTTAATAATTAACCCTTAATATTTAAATAAAAATTTTTAATTTTTTTGGGCATAGTTAACCCTTTAAAATACGAGGTCAAAAAAGGTCCTTTTTCTGAAATCTTTCCCAAAGCCACAATTTCATGTTTTTTTTATTTTATTCACTTATATTTAAAAATTTTCAGATTTTATTGCTAAATTTCATTAAATATATCTTAGAGAATGAATTCTCAATTTTTGGTATTTTTCGCCCTTTTCCGGTTTCATTATTGATTAATTAAAATTTTTATTTTTTGTATTTACTTTTTTGTCACTGGGCCCTAACTTTAAGAGCCCATCGTCGCGAGCTTCGGAACCTTTCCGAAAATTTTGAAAAATGTTTAGTATGATTTGTTTCATAAATCTCAATAAACTGAAAAAATCCAAAATTTTTTTTAAGGACCTCCCAAGTACTGATC
The DNA here is from genome assembly GCA_963921195.1 of Pegoplata infirma. Lineage (NCBI taxonomy): Eukaryota > Metazoa > Arthropoda > Insecta > Diptera > Anthomyiidae > Pegoplata > Pegoplata infirma. The sequence goes on from OY992539.1 coordinate 105,640,862, forward strand.
TGTCAAATCTCAGATCAGTACTGATCTTTCAAATCTCGAATAAGACGTGATATAAAAGAATATATATAAACATTTTTACTCAGGGTGATAAAATTGTATTACTTAAGCTTTATAATCATAATAAGAAGACTTAGGGACGGGCATCGCTTAATTAATTAAGATTCTTATGGTTTATTTTTGAAGGTTAGTTTTAATATTCACAAAAAATAATTTTTCATTCCACTCTAATATAAATATACTTTATGTATATTGTCCTAGTCTTCTCCAAGATCACGTCATGTTTTATAAAGACTTTTGTTCAAATTCAGTTAAAAATTTTAAACAGAAACAAGTAAAATAAGTAAGAAAATTATAGTCGGTCCAGATTGCCCATATGATACCCTACACCAGTGTTTTCCGGAAACAAATTAAACAAATTTGAGTGAAATTGTTTTTTGTTTAATTTTAATAAATCCCGAAAAATCACGGGATCCCGGGATTACGATTTCAAAATCCAGAATCCCGTTATTTATAAATATCAATCCCGTTGTTCATCCCTACTTTACACCCCCTTTAAAAGCAAGTTTAGGTTTTGTTAAAATGGGGACATAAAGAAGTGGCCACTTAAAATCGGGACGTATTAAAGCGACCATAAATTTTAAATGAAACAACACACAGAAAAAAATAAAAAAAATATTTGAGTAAATTTTTAATACTATTGAGTAAAAAATTACTCAATTTTCCACCAGTAAACGATTTAATAGTATTGAGTAAATTTTTAATAAAAATTTATTAAATGTTCGAAAAAAATTTGAGTAAATTTTTAATTGTGTCAATTTTCAAAATTTATCTATTTATTTTTTTTAGGGTCGAACCAGAATCAAATTGCGTCGCGCAAGACGTAAAAAAAACAAAAACAAACACGTCAAATTTGAAATGTTAACGTCCGTTTGATTTAGGTTGGACGCTTAAAGTTTAAAAAAGTTTTAAATTTTTTTACAAAAAAAAAAAAAAACTTGTTTTTTCAAACTTTACCAAACATATTTATGTCTCAAAAACATAGGAAAATTTTATAATGACGATTACAAACTTTCATATACATACACAAAAAACAATAAACTAAACGAGAATTCAAAAAACTATGAGAGTTTAAAAAAAAATAAAAAAACTTTTAAATTTTTATTAAATTATTTACTTAAATTGTTTTTAAAATTTTTGAGTAAATTTTTAATTGCGTCAATTAAAAAATTACTCAATTTTTGTTTTTAAATTTAAACAAGTGATTACTCAAATTTGTTTCCTCCATATTTTTTTCTGTGCATATATTAACATTTTATACATTAAATTAAAGGTAATTTATTAACCTTTAAAAAAAATATTGTTGGAAGTTTATGGGCCCTTATTTCGTATAAATTTCCTGGCTTCTCTTTTAATGCCTCCTATCAACTTCTGCACAACTTTTCTTTCCACTCTCAAGCTAATTTATTCCACTTTGTTCTCATCAAAATATGATTATTTACTAGAGTTGTCAGTCGATTAAGAATAATTCGATTAATCGATCAAACAAAAACCAACTCTTGTTCGAATAATTCAAAAATGACGATTTTCGAATAACGAATAAATCGATTAATTAATGTCGATTAATCGAACAATTTTTTATATTAAAAAATTAAATAAATGCTTAGAATTTGATTTATTCTCATAAATTTTGAAAGATTTTATACAAAATGTAGGAAAGTTAAAATATATTCTAGCCATAGCCCTGGATAGCACATCCATTCTAGAATTAGAGCGAGTTATCAAGTTTTTAATAAATAATTTAGAAAAAAATAATAATTCTTTTGCATCAGACTTACTAAAACGTATTAAAATAAGAATTAAAGAGAGACGTATAAAAGTGTTAAATACGTTAATAATTTTTCTAAATTCTGGAAATTTTCCGAGCAATGAAAGCTTCTTAAAATATTCTCCAAAAAGCGAAACAAAAGAATAGGCAAATGAATTATACTCCAGATTATTTTATGTTGAAAGTAATCACAATAATTCAGATAAGAGTATTGAAATAAAGGAAGTTATTAGTAATGAAAATAATAATCTTTTCTGCGAGTTTAATAATTCAATTCAAAGTATTAAAAATTCAGAAAATAAAAAGGACTTCAGCGATATATCAGACGATATGGTATATTTGGAAAAATCTGAAAAAAAAACAGAAAAATTAGATAAACATTTTTATGCTCTTCTTACTATATCACCTACTTCAACAATTAGCGAAAGAGTGTTTTCAAAATCTATATTAATAAAAACAAAAACCAAAAATCGTTTGAAAGCAAAAAAAATGAGTCAACTTTTATTTTTAAAAGATTATTTCTTAAGAACAACTTAAATTGTCTAATTTGGCAAAAATTAAAATCATTTATGATATATTTTGTCTGAATACTTCAAATAATAATTTGTATTTGAATTATTTCTCAACAAGTTTTAAAATCGACATCCATTAATTAAAAGTGATCTCAGTTATTCAATTTTTAGGTTTTTTTTAACTTTTAACTATTTGATTTAAAAATTTTAGCTTTCTTCTTTAAGTTTTTTATATGAATTGTTTAGTTTTTTTGTTAATAAAAATATTTTTTTAAATAATTTTTTTATTCTTTATTCTCTTCGATTAATCGAATATATTTTGATCTTTAATCGTTTGATCGAACGAGGAAAAACAATTATTTGAATTATTCGAACAAAGTTGAAAGTCGAATAATTGACAACTCTATTATTTACTGTTCCTGCACACTTTTTCAATTTGCGTTTAAAAATTGCCCAATATTTTTTGATTGGACGATGATTTGAGCAATTTGGTTGATTGATGTGTTTTCATCATCCATAACAATGCAGCCCTTAAAATTGGTAAAATCCCGATCACACAGTAATCTGGTAAACTTTTTTGCTACTGATTCTTTCTTTTCTGTTCTATTTGGATATTAATTAGCACGGTAGGACTTTAACCCAACATTTTTACAAATTCGACGTACAATACTTCTGCTAGTTTGACTTTTGTTGGCACGATTATTGTTTGATAAGCCTGGGGTTTTTTTTTTTGAGAGACCTTAGCACTTTCTGCTTTAATTTTTTGTCTCGAGTTCCTGTTTTTTCACAATTTTGATCTTTATTTCAGTGGATAATTTATTATTGTACTTTTTTAAAACTTTACACACTGTAGATGTAGCCATTTTAAGTGATTTGGCTATATTTGAACCCGCCAAAGTCGGATTTTCTAGATATTTGTGCACAATTTTATTTATAGCTTATTTTTCCATTGTGTCTACACTTTTTAAAATTAAACTTAATGACTCGCAATTCATTGTAGATTAACGGTAGATTTGTTGTTAAAAACGTATGTTAATGGTTTTCCATTTTGATAACAGGGGGCGTTGTTACGATTACTACAGTGCGTACCGATTTAAAGTGGCCACTTCTTTAATCAGGTAAATGGCATTTTATTTCTCTTTATTTAAAAACTTTAAGAATCGTTAACACGAAAGTTCTAGCTGATCCTGTTTTTGACAACAAAAAACTTTTAGTAAAATATCCAACTGAATTTTGTAGATTTCCAGCTCCTGATTCCAAATCTGTCACCTAGTTTTTTCTAGCACATACCGTTTTTGAGATATTCGCTATTATAAAGTAAAAAAAAAACAATAACTTCGCACTTTTGTTGGATCACAGTTACATATTCTTCCAAAAAAATAGGACTTGATGTCACATAGATGGACCTTTTGATTCCAAAACTGGAATAAAAAATTTTTAGCATGTTCTTTTTTCGAGATATTCGAGTTTAAACATTTTTTTCACGCAAAAAACTCGATCGCGAATATCTCGAAAAAGGAACATCCTAGAAAAATTTGGATTGCAGTTTTGGAATCAGGAAATCAAGTCCTACTTGTTGGAAGCAACGTAAGAATATGTAACCCTGTTCCCCCAAAATTGCTAAATTATTATTTTTTTTTTTTTTTTACTTTTTAACAGCGAATGTCTCAAAAACGCTACGTTCTAGAAAAATTTGGATGGCAGAGTTGGAATCAGGAGAGAGAAAATCAGGTGGTAATTTTATTTAGAAATAACATGAAAACAGAATCAGCTAGGATTTTTGTGTGAACGATTTTTAAAGTTTTAAAGAAAGAGGAATTAAATGCCATTACCCGATTTTGTCAAAATTTTTACAAAACCTAAACTTGCTTGTAAAGGAGTGTGACTTGGGACCAGAGCACGCACTAAAGCATTGTTTTTTTTTTCATGTTAAGTGACAATGAAAAAGCAGGAATAAGCATTATTTTTTCATACAAGAGCAATGCCAGGTCCCAAGTATGTCATGCATTAATTCAGGTCTAGATGCGGTCTTTGACTCGTGATTCCTTTCCAAATTCTGCTTTCCAGTTTAGAAAAATTTCTGCTGGGACCTTAACAAATTAATTACACTGCGTGACAAAAGTGACCACTATTTTAGAAAACAAGAGGTACGACCATCATTTCTATATATTTCGGACATGCTGAATCGAATGGCGTATTCCGTTTTTCGATGTATGGTACAGTTTTCTTGCAAAATGTCGTTAAAGATTTGCTGATTTCGAGCCAGTTTTTCAACAAAAAAATTTGCAAAGTTAATGATTTTTAAATTGTATGGCATTAAAAATAAAGATATGACTTGTAGCAATATTTCTTATGCCAATTTGGTTTAAAGCTTTTCATCTTAAGCCCTTAAATTCGCGAATTTATTAATTTTTTGAGGTTTTCGCGAAATTAACCGCCAAGTTGGTCTTTGATTAAAAACTTGCTTTTAGTGAATCAAAAAGGCATCCCTTACAATACGAATAGTGGACAAAAAACAGCTATGTTATATGGACCATCATGATGAAAATCGCGAAAAACCGTTTTTTGTATATGCGAGCATCACTTTACGAGATGATTTAAGACTCCATCTTTTAGTATATAATGTGGGAACTTTAAACAATTAACTGACCAAAAATTTGGCCAAAAAAGTTTTCATTTGCAAAAGTTGTCTTAACAAAACCTATTATTTCAGTGTTAACCCTACAATAATTGTAGTTTTTGTTAAGATAACTTTTGCAAATGAAAACTTTTTTGGCCAAATTTTCGGTCAGTTTATTGTTTAAGGTTCCCACATTATATACTAAAAGATGGAGTCTTAAATCATCTCGTAAAGTGATGCTGGCATATACAAAAAAACGGTTTTTCGCGATTTTCATCATGATGGTCCATATAACATAGCTGTTTTTTGTCCACTATTCGTATTGTTAGGGATGCCTTTTTGATTCACTAAAAGCAAGTTTTTTATCAAAGACCAATTTGGCTGTTAATTTCGCGAAAACCCTAAAAAATGAAGAAATTCGCGAATTTAAGGGCTTAAGATAAAAAGCTTTGAACCAAATTTGCATAAGAAATATTGCTACAAGTCATATCTTTGTTTTCCATGCCATAAAATTTATAAATCATTAACATTGCAAATTTTTTTGTTAAAAAACTGGCTGGAAATCAGCAAATCTTTAACGACATTTTGCAAGAAAACTGTACCATACATCGAAAAACGGAGTACGCCATTCGAATAAGCATGTCCGAAATATATAGAAATGATGGTCGTAACTCTTGTTTATTTTTTAGTGTTCCGCAGTGTTATCGGTAATGGTTTTTACGAAAACAGTTTATTTAGACATTTTAATTAACTTAATGACACAGAAATAGGATATATTTATTAGTCCAATAAACATGAAAAATCGATTGGAATTAAACTTTTGGAAAAAATAAATTTAATGTAAAATTTTTAAAATTCTTGAAAAAAAAAATTAAATAATTCTATAAACATTTTAATTGTTCATGTATTTTTTTGTTTATACAATTTATTTTAAATGTATTTGTGTATTTGGCAGCGCGCGCTAAATGTTTTTTTTGTCTTTCATAGATCATCTACAAAAACTAGTACGAGAATTATAGTTTTAATTTGTTTTAATTTTCTATTTCTATATTTTTTTTGTGTAAATAGTGCGTCTCGCCATACTCAAACTAATAATAATTTATATTTTTTGTAGTTTTTTTTTTTTTTGTTTTTTGTTATAAATAGAGAAGATATTTAACTCTGACGTAATACTTTTGTGTAATTGTTGCAACTTTAAAATCAACAAATAACGAAAAAAAATATAGATTTTGTTTATATACCAATGTACAATATTCCTTTTATCACAATTTTTATGATATTTCAATAGAACATCATGCTCATATTTAAGATTCTATGAATTTTTTTTATAGTGCACAGAGAGAAAATTTTTATGTTTATTCTATTTTTTAAACTTATTAATGACCGTGTAAAAATTGATTATATCTTGTTTGATCTGTTTATATCTATTTATATATGATCGTATTTGGTTGTATATAATTATAACTGAAATGATCAAAATCGAGATCTAATTTTATCCCGGATTTGGTCAACATTGCCAAAAATTTGACAAAAAAAAAATATATATGATTAGATACAATTACACTGCGTGACAAAACTAACCAATATTTTAGAAAACAAGAGGTACGACCATCATTTCAATATATTTCGGACATGCTGAATCGAATGGCGTACTCCGTTTTTTCGATGTATGGTACAGTTTTCTTGTAAAATGCCATTAAACATTGGCTGATTTTCAGCTGCTTTTTTAACAAAAAAAGTTCCAAAGCTAATTATTTTTAAATTTTATCGCATGGAAAACAAAGATATAACTTGTAACAATATTTCTAATATAAATTTGGTTAAAAGCTTCTCATCTTAAGCCCTTAAATTCGCTGATTTCTTAATTTTTTTAAGTTTTCGCGAAATTAACCGCTAAATTGGTCTCTGATAAAAAACTTGCATTTTGTGGATCATAAAGGCGTCCATGACACTACGAATAGTGAACAAAAAACGTCTATGTTATATGGACCATCATGATGAAAATCGCGAAAAACCGTTTTTTTGTATATAGCAGCATCACTTTAGGAGATGATTTGAGGCTTCATCTTTTAGTATATAATGTGGGAACCTTAAACAATGAACTGACCCAAAATTTGTCCAAAAAAGTTTTCATTTGCAAAAGTTATCTTCACAAAAACTATAATTATTGTATCGCAAACACTGAAATAATAGTTTTTGTTAAGATAACTTTTGCAAATGAAAACTTTTTTGCCCGAATTTTTGGTCAGTTAGTTGTTTAAGGTTCCCACATTATATACTAAAAGATCGAACCTTAAATCATCTCGTAAAGTGATGCTGGCATATACAAAAAAAACGGTTTTTCGCGATTTTCATCATGATGGTCCATATAACATAGCTGTTTTTTGTCCACTATTCGTATTGTTAGGGAAGCATTTTTGATTCATTAAAAGCAAGTTTTTTATCAAAAACCAATTTGGCTGTTAATTTCGCGAAAACCTTAAAAAATGAAGAAATTCGCGAATTTAAATTGCATAAGAAATGTTGCTACAAGTCATATCTTTGTTTTCCATGTCATAAAATTTATAAACCATTTACTTTGCAAATTTTTTTGTTAAAAAACTGGCTCGAAATCAGCAAATCTTTAACGACATTTTGCAAGAAAACTGTACCATACATAGAAAAACGGAGTACGCCATTCGAATCAGCATGTCCGAAATATATAGAAATGATGGTCGTAACTCTTGTTTATTTTTTAGTGTTCCGCAGTGTTACTTACAATCAGATGCAATCATATATTATCAGATTAAAGCAGATCAGATAAGATTAAATCAATTTTTACAAGGGTACAAACTTCACACATCCCTCTTCAAAAAAGTTAAGGTTTTGTAAAATTTGTGATAAAATCGGGTAATGGCTTTTCATTCCTCTTTATTTTGAACTTTAAAGATCGTTAACACGAAAATCCTAGCTGATTCTGTTTTCGAGTTATTGCTAAATAATTAATTACACTGTTTGACAACAAAATCCTCCCAGTGAGATATCGAACTGATTCTTATAGATTTTGCTCTCCTGATTCCAAATCTGGCATCCAATTTTTTTCCGTTTTTGAGATTTTCGCTGTTAAAGTCAAAAAAACCTATAATGTCTCACTTTTGGTGGTCGACTGTTAGAAATTTCTTTAAAAATAGGACTCGATTTCATATAAAATGGATCATCTGATTCCAAAACTGCAATCCAAATTTGATCTGAAATTTGACGCAAATTGTTTGTTACGATGCCATCTATCATATTTTGAGGAACGTTGAGTTGTGAGTTATACTTGATATTTTTCTATATATTGATGGACCACACTTTGAAAACTTGTCCACGCGAATATCTCTAACACGGAACATGCTAGAAAAATTTGGATTGCAGTTTTGGAAACAACATAAGAGTGGACCCTAGTGTGGTACATCAACATATAGAAAAATATCAAGTATAACTCACAACTCAACGTTCCTCAAAATATGATAGATAACATCGTAACAAACAATTTGCGCCAAATTTCAGCAACCTACAACGATTGGGTGGGGATGCTTACTGATCATATGTGTTTGCAACCTCCAAAGAAATCTTAAATTTTTTTTATTGCAATCTTAAAAATAACTATATGGAATGGTAGCGTAACAAGAGCACATAATTCGCATATCTCCATTTTGTCCAAAGATTGTTCTCGAACAAAAAAAAGAAAGATATTAAACAAAGCGAAACCTGGGGGTCTACTGTGTAACTCAAATCGAAACGAAAATCGATTCGAACAGAATTTTTATTTCTAAAATAATGTAATAAAAAATATTTTTATTCAAGAAAATTACTTGGAACTTGTAAGCGCTTCTCCAGACAATGTAAAAAGAGAAAAATATAAAAATTTACATACACGGTTGTATTGTTTTTAAAGCGTTAAAAATTTCCGAATTCGAACGCTTTCTTTCGATTCGAATTACGCAGTAGACCCCCTGTATTTAACAAAAACCGCTATAACTCAAAAACTATGCGAGCCATTAACTTGCGATAAAGTTCATTTGAAAGGTGATAAAAATATCTTTAATTTATGGGGGTTTTCGTGTCAACTGACACAACTTTTGAAACCGATGTCTTCCGATCGGGATGAAATTTGCACCAAGGTTAGTCCTATTGGATAGTAGTTCAGACACAATTTTTCTACGAGATCGGTCAAGAACTCTCTGAGTTAGAGGGGGTCGAAATTTGACATTTTGGCCAAAGAGGTGTTGATTCTCATCCATGTAACTTCTTACCTATTGCTTTTAGCAAAATGTGTCCCAAAGAGTTTAGATAGCTATTTCTTCAGTCTTTCGAAAAAAAAATATAAAAAAAATAAAAAAAAAATTTTTGATTTTTTTTCTTAAAAATCCAAAACTTTTTTGACTTTTTCCTCAAATTGGGCCCTTTTTTTTTTTTTTTTTTTGATTCAAAAGAAAGCTTAGGTGATTTCCTTTAAGAGCTGTGGGGTCGCTTAGTGGGATGCGAGTGGGATATCTATGAAAAATTTTTTTAACTTTGGAACACAAAAAACGGTTCTTCAATTTGCACTATTAGGCGTGGGATAGCTAACCAGTTTTCGATTTCGATCCGCGATACCCTCTAATTTTTTTAGTTTCGAAAAAGAAAGCACGAGCCAAAAAATGGGGGCGGTGGGGAAGGGCCATATGGCCCCTCATTGGGGTCAAATTTGGGCGTAAAGAGGTAGAAATCCTCAAAAAGTCCCAAAACTCCCCTAGAAACGCCCCTGGAGGGGTGCAATGTGAGACCGACCTCCAATAATTTTCTGCCCCCAACATTTTTCTTGAACATACCTTACCCCTATTTCCACTTCCTAAGGGGGCTCCCATACAAAATGACATTTTTATAAAATTTGATCCTACCGCTCTAACTGTCCATAGGGTGCCCCTAGAGATGTAAAATGTATGACCGACCCCCAATATTTTTTCAACTCCAACATTTTCTTAGAATATACCTACCCTTTATTTTCAACTCTTAAGGGGGTCCCCATACATTTTTTTGTATTTTTTTATTAGTTTTTAAAAATACATGTTTTTACAATGTATGGGGGCCCCTTAAGGAGTGGAGATAGGGTGTTATGATGTTCGGACAAAATGTTGGTAACTAAAAAATAATGGGGGTTGGTCGTAATTTTTGCCTCTCTAGGAGGCACGGTAGGGGCGGTAGGAGCTGGTTTAATAAAACAAATTTATAAAAATTAAAAGAAATGTATGGGGACCACCTTAAGGGTTAAAGATACATTGTAGGTATGTTTGCAAAAAATGTTGGCATTAATAAAATAATGGAGGTCGGTCATACATTTGGCCCCACTAGGGGCACTTTAGGGTAAGTTAGAATGGTAGGATCAAATTTTTTAAAAATGTTTTGTATGGGAGCCCCCTTAGGAAGTGGAAATAGGGGTAAGGTATGTTCAAGAAAAATGTTGGGGGCAGAAAATTATTGGAGGTCGGTCTCACATTGCATCCCTCCAGGGGCGTTTCTAGGGGAGTTTTGGGGCTTTTTGGGGATTTTTACCTCTTTACGCCCAACTTTGACCCCAATGAGGGGCCATATGGCCCCTACCCACCGCCCCTATTTTTTGGCTCGTGCTTCTTTTTCGAACCTAAAAAAATTAGAGTTTATCGCAGATCGAAATCGAAAACTGGTTAGCTATCCCACGCCTAATAGTGCATATTGAAGAACCGTTTTTTGTGTTCCAAAGTTAAAAAAATAATTTTTTCATAGATATCCCACTCGCATCCCACTAAGCGACCCCACAGCTCTTAAAGGAAATCACCTAAGCTTTCTTTTGAATCAAAAAAAAAAAAAAAAAAAAAGGGCCCAATTTGAGGAAAAAGTCAAAAAAGTTTTGGATTTTTAAGAAAAAAAATCAAAAATTTTTTTTTTATTTTTTTTATATTTTTTTTCCAAAGACTGAAGAAATAGCTATCTAAACTCTTCGGGACACATTTTGCTAAAAACAATAGGTAAGAATGTACATGGATGAGAATCAACACCTCTTTGGCCAAAATGTCAAATTTCGACCCCCTCTAACTCAGAGAGTTCTTGACCGATCTCGTTGAAAAATTGTGTCTGAACTACTATCCAATAGGACTAACCTTGGTGCAAATTTCATCCCGATCGGAAGATCTCGGTTTCAAAAGTTGTGTCAGTTGACACGAAAACCCCCTTAGAGCCGAGTCACAATTGGCACCACATTCAGTAACCACAAAATGTTTTCATACATTTTGTATGAAAAGCAAATAATCGCTTTGTGGTCGACCACACTGCCGCCAGAATAGATTCTATTCTATTTTTGTAGTGCTCTCTCACCACCCTCTCATTTTTCTCAAATATGTATCAAGTAGCGTTGCCATATGTTCAACAAAATATGCTAATTTTTCCAATTGGAGTTAATATATTGTGTGTGTGTTGCACACAAGAAACATTGTATACCTGCTTTTATAGGATAACAAATGAAAAAAAAATGGATGTGTGACTGATATGAGCGTCTTTTTCTTTATAAAATGTGTCCGGTCGTCTGTCGCTTAATTTTAATGTGTCGCTCTCTCTTTTGCAATGGTTCGTCGTCGGTGGTGCCAATTGTGACTGGGCTCTTATGTATAATTAAAAAAAAATAATTTTTTGTTTTTTCCGAATTGAAACTTAAAGGTCCTTATTGTCTTTGTAGGCAATCTTTTGACAAAATGGCTATATGTGAATTATGTGCTCTTGTTACGCTATCATTCCATGCAGTTATTTTTAGGATTGAATTTTTTTTTTTTTTTTTTTCAGATTTCTTCGGAGGTTGCAAACACATGTGATCAGTTAACAATCTCTTCCAATCGTCGTTATTGGCTTTTTGACTGTTTAACATCAAATATCTCAAAAACGGTACGTGCTAGAAGAAATTGAATTGCAGATTTGGATTCAGGAGAGCAAAGTCTATTAGAATCAGTTGGATATTTTACTGGTAGGTTTTTGTTGTCGAACAGTGTAATTATTTAGCAATAACTCGAAAACCGGATCAGAAAGGATTTTCGTTTTAACGATTTTTAAAGCTTCAAATAAAGAGGAGTGAAATGTAATTAGCCGTTTTTGTCGCCATTTTAACACAACTAAAATTTTCTTAAAGAGTGGTGTGCATGAGCTATTCAATTAGAGTGCCTAAACACGTTAAGATTGTGTTGGCATGTTCCCAAGAAACAAATATTCACTTAAAATATTTACTAAAAAATAAAATCTATGCAATAAAAATCTTGTTTTTATACGAAAAACTTCTTAAAAAGCAAAAAATAATATCGGGTTAAAATAGTAACATTTTAAATAATATATAAAAAAATTGAAAAGAAAAAATAATTTTTCTTATTTTCAAAATAAATTTTGAAATTTTGAAAAAAATAAATTTCAATTTGTGTTTTTGCTATTTCATGACAAAAAATATGCGCTTAAGTTAAAAATATGCACAAAATATGCATTTTAAACCAAAATATGCATTTTCATCAAAATATGCAAAACTATGCAAAAACAAATTGATGCCATTTTAACGCAAATTTCTTGACTATTGACAAAAAACATGCATTTGCACGGAAATCACATCCCTATTTATTATTAATGGATTTTTTTTAAAAATTCAAATTTCAATTGGAATCTTTAAACTTTTTTTATGTTTTGCGATTTGCAATGATAATTTACGAATTTAAATTGATCTTTTAGGAATTGCATTTGGAAATGGTATAAAACAATACATAATACTTAAGGAGTTTGTAAGCAAGAAAGTTTCCGAAAAGCTTATTCGGAGATACATTGTAAAATGCATGGAGTACCAAAAGGGTCCCAAAGTGGACCACATAGGGTATACAAAATTGTACATATTTTTGCAATAAACAGCAAGAACACGATCATAAAAAGTTGTTATATGGCTTAAAAGTTCGCCACCTCGGAGGTATAAAATATAAAGACTTTAACAAACTTTTACAAATATAAACCGATAGGCAAAAAGAAATACTAACAATTATAAAGTTCTGATATTTTTGTAACTTTTCGATCTTGTAATGATCGTAAATAGACATTTTTATTATTCTCCCCACTAGTCATTTGTATGTTATGGTGTATGAGTACATATGATTGCGCCCTTAATACGGATCCTGTTATAAATTAAAAAATAAAATCTAAAAGTTATCTTTTTCAGCTCACCTGATGTAGAGCAGTTAAACCATCAACATTTGCTGTATTTATATCGGCACCTTGTTCCAACATTTTCAAAACTTCTTCTTTATCTCCGGCTAAACATGCTGCCAGAAAAATACAGCCTGAAGAAAATTTTATACGATTTCCACGTTCTGGTCGTGGTACAGGAGGTTGTGTATTTGTATCTGATTCTTCCCAGCGTTTTAATTGTTCGGCACGTTTCATAACGGCCGAATTATTGCGTATATCTAAGGATGTCATCTTTGACGTTTAAAATAATGATGAACGTTGTCTATATTGATGACGATGATGAAAGGTAATGCTAATAATGATGTAGATATAGATGATATAGCTGCAGACTGATTTTAATTAAGAGGCCGGTGTCGGTAAAGAATTATAATGTTTGATTTATTTTTTTTTATACTTGCGGATATTTTATTTAAAGATAAATTGTATTTTTTTTTCTGTTAAATTCACTTTGAAAATTTAGTTGAAAAATCATATGTATAAGATTTATGCGGTTTTTTAATTTTTCTTTTCAACATATAATTTGTTTTCTAACACTTTATTGAAATATATTTAAATTAATAGAAAGATATTATTTTATAAAATATTAAAACTTCTGTCTGTGTTCAAATGTTAAAAAATTACTCTTATTTACTAAAAATCATGTTGTCTGGAACTATACAATTTGGATAGCAATGCCGGAATTTAGATCTGTTTTCGAAATTTGTCCGATTCTTGCATCTTTTTATTAGGAAAACAAAATTTTTTATGCATTAAAAAATTTTAGTGCTCTAACACTCTCTTTCTAAAACTGATATGATACAAAATGACATTTTTATAAAATTTACTTCCACCGCTCTAACTGTCTCTAGGGGAGTCAAATGTATGAACGAACCCCAATATTTTTTTCAAAACATGCCTACCCTCTATATTTAACCCTTAAAGTGGATTTCATACAATTTTTATAATTATTTTTACTTATTTTTTTTACAAAATTGTATGGGTACCTCTCTAAGAGTTGAAGACAGAGGGTAAGTATGTTCTGAAAAAACGTTGAGGATCAACAAAAATTTAAGGTCGATCATACATTTGGCTCTTCTAGGGGCACCATTGGGACAGTTAGGAGCAGTAGTAGTAGTTTTATAAGTATAATCTTTGTATGGGAGCCCCTTAGGGAGTGTACCCAGTGCTTTGGTGTGTTTGGAAAAAATTATTCGGGGCAAAATTAATGGTGGTGGGATTTTATCCATCTAGGGCCGACTGCGGTGTAGTTGTGGGGTTTATTGCCCATTTTTTAGTCAAAAACTACAATTTTTAAGGTGGTCTTCATTAGCTGTTAAGAGTGCCTAAGTACGTTCAGATTGTGTTGGTATGTTCCTAAGACTTGTTCAGCTTTACCGTGGCTACAGTGTTGCCAAATATGGTTAGAAAAAAAAACAAGTATTTATTAGTTTTTCTAAAAAAAATCTCATAAAAATCTCATCCCTAGTCATGATATAATTTGAGAATTTTTTTCAGAAGTAAGAAATTATTTTCATCTGCCAAAAGTAAAAAAAAAATCAAGTCGATAAAGTTAAAGGTCAAAAAAAAAAGTCAAAAGCAAAAGTCGACTTCTTAACAACGAAGCCTAGACACCACCTACTAATACACAAACACTCCGTTTCCACGACAGTCGGATGTTCGAAAAGCAGAAACGACTCTGAGAGTCATCTCCGACCAAGAACTGTCAACCCAGCAAACCCCAGCTTATGTCGAGCTGTTACAACAACAACACAAACACTCACTACTAGTAACACAGTGATACAAAATCGAATTTTCCGAATCGTCATGGGATGAAACCAAAAGCAAATGAAAGTTGATATTTTACATAATAAAAAGCTCAAGACGTTTTTTTAGTTCAGCGCTAGATTATTTTTTAAACGCATTTAAAGTTGGTGATTTTAAAGCATTTAAAGTTTTTGTGTACTAAACGTATCCTACTTGAGGGGCCCCTGGTGGTGCCCTTATTGGACATGTGGGGTCCAGGGTCCAAACTTAAGCTTGAAATTACGGTAACTATACCCGGTATAAATTTCGCTGCAATCGATTCATTACTTACAGAATGGCAGAATTATTAAAAATAATCCACCGTTGCGTATGATTGTTATTTAAAGGCAATTAAAAAATTAATCATACGCCTTATACAGTTTTAAAGCAATTATTAGCCTTGTTTTGTTGCAGACCGGATTAAGATTAGGATTAACTCTATTTAGTTAAAAAATGGGTCAAATCAAGTCTAAATTTTTTTTTAAATTTTTTTCTGAAATGACATACAATAAGTAAATTTAAATAGAAAAACAAATTAAGCTTTGTCCAAAAAGTAAAGAATAAAAAATAAATAAAGTTAAATCCTAGGATTAACTCAGATTTATTTATATCATTTTAGATTTTGGATTCATGAGCCGTTCATGGTAGAAAGTGGAGTTCGTCAGGGCTGCATATTATCACCTCTTTTGTTTCTTGTCGTTATGGAAGATGTCCTCAGTAGTATTGAGAATAAAAGGCAAGGAATACAATGGAAAATCAATAACCAATATCTAAATTACCTGGCCTATGCTGACGGTATCTGTTTACTTTCGCATAATCTTAATGACCTTAGACACACAACTAAAGAACTGCAGGAAAAACTACAATACACAGGACTCAAAATCAACGCTGGCAAAACAAAAACACTAAGTGTTGGTACAACAACAGTTCCAATGACCATCAACAGCCAAACTTATGATGCATGTGAACAATTTTGTTATCTTGGATGTGAAATCTCACCTAATGGAGGAACCGAACTTGATGTTGATGCTAGAATTAACAAGGCAAGAGCGTCTTTTGGCATACTAGCTCCAGTATGGCAAAGTAATAAAATTTCTCAAACCACTAAACTTAGAATTTTTGAGGCAAATGTCAAGTCTGTCCTATTATATGGGTGTACAACCTGGAAAGTCACCAACAGCATCACAAAACGTTTGCAAACATTTGTCAACCGCTGCCTAAGAAGGATATTACGTATCTTTTGGCCTCAAACAATATCGAATGCCGAGTTGTTACTAAAAGCAAAGCAAATGGATGTAGCAACTGAGATACGTAAACGGAAATGGCAGTGGATTGGACACACTCTCCGTCGAAATGATGATAATGTATCCAAGCAAGCTCTTAGATGGAACCCATTTCATCAAGATGGCAGAGAAAGCGGTAGGCCGCGTATAACATGGAGACATTCAACAGAATCCGAAATGAATCAACTAGGTGTATCTTGGAACGAATTAAGGTCTATTTCTCAAAACCGAGTCAGATGGAGATCTGCAATTATTGGCGCCCTATGCTCCAGTGGGAGTTAGAGGAATATATATATAATCTTAATCAGGTCTGCAAAAAAACAAGCCTATTATTATAGTTATAATTATAATTAAAGTTCACCAACTTCAATTGCGTGTAAAAAAAAATCTAGCGCTGAACTAAAAAAAAACCTTGAGGCTTTTTTTATGGAATATGTCAACTTTCTTTTGCTTTTGGTTTCATCCCATTCCGATTTTGGTTGTTGCACTGTGTAATTATTTTTTTTTTTCTTTTTTTTACATGTTGGAGGGTATCAAAGATTCGGCAAAGCCAAATTTGAAACTCTTGTTTAAGTTTCGATTGATCTTTTGCTAGTTTTAATTAATTTTTTACAAATTCCAACTGATTTTTTTACAAATTTTAATCGACCTTTTTCGAATTCTGTGGAGATTTGACAAAAGCATTTAATTCGATTTAAGTTCTTTTGTCAAAAATATATTAGAATGGACTTTTTCGGCTATAACAAACACTTTTTCCATGATTTTTTTTTAAATCTCAACAATTTGAAATATTATGTTATCAGATCTCTTGGAAAATGTGGAGAAAATCGGCCAGTTCTTAACATTACAGACTCTTAAAAAAAGCTCTAAAAATATTTTTTTTAAAAAATAAGTGCTTTTGTCAAACGTCCACAGAATTTCAATTGAAATTTTCGAATTTTTATTCGACTTATGAATTTCAAATGAAGTTTTTGAATTTCAATTGGAATTTATGAATAAATGTTATCTTTTTCCTTTAAAATTCCAAGTAAATAATAGCCACTCACTTTTTGGTGTTTAAATAAGTAAATTAAAATCGGATTTCAATTTGATATAAAGGTTTACAAATTTACAATAAATAGATTTCTTTAAATTTAAACACAGACAGAGGGGTTAATATTTTAAAAAATAAATAATTAGATAACGATAATGATATATTTGTTCCAAATTGTTATACAAGTTTAAAATAAAAAAAATATGTTTTATATTTTTAAGATTCTGACAGATTTTTTTTTTTTTTTAGTTTTTATTATTAATTTGTTTGTTTTCATAATTTTCTTTTAAACCGCTATTCTTTAACTCAACAGAGAACATATATATATTTTTTTAAGTATGAGTATAAAAGAGAGAGTGGAGCCTTAACTAAAAGGGGGGATCAATTTTTGTTTGTGTTTTTATTTTCTATCTTTATTTTAATTTTCTCTTTGTTGCTCTTACACTATTATTTTTTTTTCTCTGATATGTGGTATCAATTCTTTTGCACTTTTATTTAATCCGTTTTTGGTATTGATCACGTCTATTTTTCTTTGGGATGTTGGTGTATTTTCTTTTTAACACTTCACTGCACTTTATTTTACAAAAAAAAAAAAAAAAACATAAAATAAATACACAAAAAATGAAGATGATTTATAAAGAAATTGATCAAGAATTTAGTTAAAAATATATTAAAACTTTTATATAAACAAAATATGTTCAAGTTTTTCAAAAACAACACTTTGAGATAAATTTAAATATTTTGTTTTTCTTTTTTTTTTTTGTTATTATAAATTTAATAATTTTCTATTTTTGTTTCTTAGAATACTTCTTTAAACCCCACAAAAGATTATTGTAGTACAATTTATTATTTAAAAACAACACAATTTCCATATAACTGTTGATGGATGTTAAACAAAACACACACTGTATTCGTATTTTACAGAATTTATTTTATAAATTGACCAATTTTATTTTTATTTTCATTTAATTTTATCTAGTATCGTATACATTTTATTAAATATACACACACAATAAGCAAAAAAAATTAAAAAAAAAATATATATATATAATACAAGCTAAATACTTCGTTATGAAAAACAGACAAGACAGCCTTTTGCAATTGTACGTACGGCTGTCTAGGAGTGTGGCTGTCGGACTGATCTAAAAAAGCGCAATTCCCCCCAAATACGCATACGAAAGTATTCGTGTTTAAATATTTTTTGTATTTGATATTCACTCTCTATTTCTATTTTCTACTCATCATTTATAATAGAATCATCCTAAAAAAATCGTTTTGTGGCAGAAATAAACAAAAATAAAATACACAGATAAAAAAGAATGAGAGTAAACAAGAATTAAAAAATTAAATATACTCAACGAATTTTAAAACAAAACATAATCATAAATAATAGATGAGTGTGGGGAAGAGTCCACAAATTTCTTAACATGATCGATTACACAAAAAAGTGTATATGTGCAAGAATTTAGTACTAAAGACATTGAACGTATAAAGATGGAACATTTGAGGTGATCCAAAGATATGCAACTCATAAAGATGGAGTTTTGTATACCCTCCACTTAGGGTATGTTTACATCATTACATCGAGTCTTTAGATTTAAATTAAGTACAACATTACTAAAGTCAAAAACAAAATCAATCAGTTATTTTTAAAACATCTGTTTGTATGAAAAACATCGCTGATCTAATAACAAAGAGCCATTTTTTTGAGATATTTTATATATATTCTTGATCAACGGTCGATTTTAACGATGTCCGGCTGAAATGACGATGCCCGGATTAGAGATGGGCGCGTGAGTGAATTTTGAGTCACGCACGTTCACGCTCACGAAATAATAATATTAATCACGCACGCTCACGCACGAAATTCTTTTCTCTGCTCACGTTCACGCACGCTCACGTGAGTAACTAAAATTTTTTCTCACGCTCACGAAAAAATCACGCTCACGAAGACTCACGAAATTAAAATTAGCAAATTTTTATTTTACTTCTTTCGGTTTCTTGCACAAAAAGTATTGAATTTCCTTAAAACAATAATAAAAATCACAATTTTGGATTAATTTCCCTTAAAATTCAATATAATGACGGTTTTTTTACTCGTTTTCTGTTTCAAACAGCACAAAACAATCACGCAAACTCACGAAACAAAAATTAATCACGCACGCTCACGCACGAAACTATTTTTTATAATCATATATAATTATATAATAATTTCACTCACGATCACGCGTGATTCACGCGTGAATCACGTGAATCACGAAAAATTCGTGTCACGCGCGCATCTCTAGCCCGGATATATCCCCCACGGACATTACCCCCATAACGGAAATAGGAATTGTGACCGAACATATCACGGTCATAACCCCCATATTTGTTATGTGGCCTATGACCACTTTTAATACTATATATTATTGCCTTTATTCATAAGAATTATATACAAAGTTTTAATACGGTTATAATTAATACCCATGGGGACTATGTGCGTTTACTATGCAGATTATGAACGAAATAGGATCTGTCATAATCCCCATTATTATTAGGATTCCAAAAAATATTGGAAGACAAAAAATTGTGGAGTTTGTAATCCCTAAGCAGGAAACCTTTTGAGACAAAAACAAGTAAAAAAGTTAAATTCGGCCTTGCCGAATGTAGTGATACCCTCCACAATTTCAAAAAGATTATTGCAAAAAACTTTATATAAAAGGAAATTACTTTTGAAAAAAAAAATTTCCGCGAAAAAAAATTTTGGAAAAAAAAATCCGCTATTTTTTTCTTTTTTTGTCAAAAAATTTGTTCGTACTTGTTTAAATACCATTTGGTGTTCAATTATGTTCACATATGTCAACCAGAAGCCGAATTAAAGCATTTTGTATTTTTAGGTTATGTTGAATGTACTGAAATTTTTGAGGTGTGCTTACATTTTCGTTCATAACTTTTGAACCGATATCGCTCAAATGCAATACCAAATTTCTCGGGAGAACTTCTAATAAATATGTTAAGTTTCAGTCATCTCTGTGCAATATTTTGTCCGTGACAGCATTTTCCACAGACAGACAGACAGACAGACTGACGGACAGACGGACGGACAGACGGACATCGCTAGAATGTCTTAAAATCGATCGGGCATCATGAATATATATACTTTATGGGGTCCCAGACCGATATTTCGATGAGTTACAAACGGAATGACAAACTTATATATACCCTCTATCACTAAGTGGAGGGTATAAAAACTTCGGTTCTGTAAGGGCATTGTCAATAAGGGCCTGCTACCCAAAATAGCCTAATTGCTACCTGTATCGTGCACACAATGTTAAAATGGACAGACGGACGACCGAACATCGCGCTCAATTGACTCAAAAAGAGATACTGAATCGATTCTATATAGGAATAACGTCTCAGAAGCTGAGACCCTTTCTAGGAAAACCGTCTCAAAATCTGAAGTACTTTCTGTAGAAAAGTTTGTCAGAATCTGATAATTTTGGTGTATAAACAACGTTTCGGTATCTTTCAGTTGGAAAAAAATTTAGAACTATGAAATTTAAAAAGTTTCAATCGTTCTTTCGTTGAAACCTCATTACAAAAAGGTTTGAATTTGTGGGGAAAAATACGTATTTTCAAATGAGGTTTGGCACAAAACCTCGTTAAACGGGGGGTTTCAAAGCCAATGTGAATGTTCTATTAGAATTATACATTTTTTTTAAATGACTCCTAAAATTTCAAAATAAGAAAACATTTCTTGATGTCTCAAATTGATATTTTTTTAAGTGGAAAAGATTTTTAGTATCTCGACTATTACTAACAGAAATATTAAGACTTTTTTAAAAGAGACATTTTTAAAGTTTCAAAAGTTTTCTTAAATTCTAAAACTTTTTCTATAGAAATACATTTTTAAAATTTAGAAATGTTTCTATAGAAAAAAAATCATACTACACAACTGGTATGCACAAAAAATTAAGCTATGTTTACATCATTCCACTGAGTATCAAGAATTGTCAAAAAATCGTGTGTTATCTGATTTTGTTGACAGTCCAATTGACTTTTGATTTTATGAAATATTTCAAAAAATGGCTGTGTGCTATTAGATGTTCATACCAACAGATGTTTTTAACAGAGACCATAACAGTTGAGATTTATTGATAAAAATCAAATTTAACTGTTCAAAAATATTTTTTCAAATAAAAATTAAAAATAACAGTTTGAAATGACCCAGGCAGAAACTGCCAACCGTTCCAAAGAAAAAGTCTCGGCAAAGCACTTTATTTTTTGTGTAGAAGGTAGTATGAATTTGAAAAAGTGCTTTGCAAGCGCTTTGCCAATGTTTTTCTATTTAAATCCGTTCAAAGTATAAATTTGTAATTAAAATTTACTAATTTTCATAACAATTGGAATATTTTTTTTTTATTTCTCTGCAGGATAAGTTCTCATGATAGTTGATAGTTCTCATGATATGTCACTTAGACACAATGACCTGCATATTACAAACAAAGTGTGTCAAACCTTTTATATAAAAACACTTGTTTCTTTCGTGAGGAAGTGTCTTAAACTCCGGATACATCACATGTGAAATATCACTGGGCATATCCCTTTGGAAAACAACCCGTTTCGTTTTTTTTGGGACTTTTCCAACATTTTTCCTAAAAGCATTTTCAATAAAGTTTTTATTCCAAAACGCAAGGAAAACTGCAAACAAATTTTTTCCGGGACTTAAAATATTTCAAAGTTTGTCCAAAATTTTTATTCTAATAAATTAGTCAATCAATTTTTTATCCGAATTTAATAAATTTCTTTATTGAAATAAACATACGTCCCATTTTTTGTTCTAAAAGTGCTATAATATAAAAGTGCTTATTTTTTGTTTTTAAAGTGCTTTAAAATAGCAACGGCATACCGTTTACCGTGGTTATCATTTTGGACGCTGGGAGAGTACTAAACTGTGATGCTTCTCCGTTCAGCAGAATGTTGAGGAGCAGCTGAGTAGCAGCTTTCTTTGCTGAATGCCATCATTGTTTTTATGCAGCTTTTAATAGTTGGCAAGTTGGCTAGTTAAGCTTTTAATAGTTGGGCTAGTTGGTAGCGTGCTAGCCTTTGAACGTGGGGGTCGTGGGTTCGATTCCCACCAGAACCCTTGGTTTTTTCGCTACAACGAGACGACGGTCATTGTTACCAGTTCTCGGTTAGGTTACCATTATTAAAAATGAGTTGTAAATAAATAGAATGAATAAATAAAATAATGGATCATGTGATCAAAACCATAGAGAAACATAGAGGCGAAGGTGAAAGAAAAAATAATATCACTATCTTTTTCTAATTTCTCACACGTACGTTGTCGATGTAAATTCACCACACAATACATGTTTACAAGTCGTACTTTGTCAACAAATACATGTATACAAGTTGTACTTTGACAACTCAATTTTTGACGCCTTCGCCTCTATGTTTCTCTATGATCAAAACTATTATTATATTAAAACTAGTTTTAAAAAAAAAATATAATTTTTTTTTATTTCATAAAAAACAAATACAGCTGATAACAAGAGTGTTAAATTCGGCTGTGCCGAAACTTTTATACCCTCCAACACGTTTAAAATTAAAAAAAAAATCGCAGGGGCGTCTTTTTTTTGGTAGGGGGGTCGGCAAAGTTGGTGGGGGACACCAGTACCCCCGCTATATATGTTTACAAATTATTTGTTTATGATATTTACGCTTAAATAATAAATTTTTACCGATATTTTTAATGAATTTCTATAACCACGCCCCCAAAGTGAGGCGGCCTGAAAAAAATCTAATTTTCTAACCCCATGGTCCAAGCGCAGGTCTATGAACATAATATGGCATAAAATTATACATTTGTTGGGCAAAAATTAAAAAAAAAACTTGTAAAAATATCGTATTTTTCAGGGTTCGTTTTAGCTCTTCAAGGGGGAACTTTTTTGCCCCCGGTCCGATTTTGCCCATCTTTGAACTTAACCTTACCAGTAACATAGCTGTATAAAAAATCGTGTGCAGCGTGGTAAATTTGCAAAGGGATGATTATTTTGGGAAAAACCAGAGTTGTACAATTTTGTAGTAGACATTTTTTGGTATTTTGAAATGGGATTTTAAGATTTTGCTAAAATCCAAGGTAGTTGCTCATAAAACTGATATACCTATGACTAAAAGTAGGTTTATTCCACAGATATGGAAGGCATACTTTTCAAATAAACCTACAATAAGTCTATAGACTTATAATACATAATACAGCATACATACTGTATGAATATGAATAATAGCCCAAGATTTTTTTTTGTATGGGATTTGACATTTGAAATCCAAAAAAGTAATGGGATTTTTATCGAAATCCGATTTTTTTCTAGATTTCGGCGTATATGTAAGTGGCATATTAAGTAATTACGCAAATCCTACCTGAGCTCCCTAAAAGAAAAATGTTTTAGTAAAAAAATTACCACCCTTCCCAAACCCAAGAGCTGGATCCGAGCCTGCTGGAACTACGCTGTTGTGAAGGGTATAAATATTTATGCGGCACCTTTAAAAAAAATTGGAATCGTAAGGAAAATATCTTAATTGAGTACCCAAACCTCGGTGGGCGGCTTTTTGGACCCGTAGGTGCCCAGGGTACCGGGCTTGGCAATTTATTAGCCGGGTGTAATTTTAATACACTGTTCGCTACTAAAAAGTCGACGGGACCCGTTAAGATACATAAAATTTCATCGGAAGGTGGACGTAAACTAGACTTGTGCCAAAATACTATTCAAAAAAATAGAGAAAAAGTTTACGGAAAATAAAACCTTTTATATAAATTTTGTTTTGCTTTTAATTTTTTTTTTCAATTTTTATATTCTATGTTTCCACTCTTTACACATACACACCATACTATTCCACAGACTCTGTCCTCTGTCTGTGTCATTTTTAAAAAGTGCATTTGACATAAATCCAACAGCCGCTTAAAACGAATAAATATGATAACAAAAGAAAATCGATGATAACCAGCATAAAACGTATATATAAAAAATAGAAAAAAATTATAAAATAAAAATTATTGCAAAATTAACAAAACAAAGTTGGGGAAAAATAAATTGTTTTAAAAAAAAATACCAAAATTATATCAAAATTATTAAGATAATGATGATAATTTAATTAAAAAATAAATATGGGGAAAAAAATAATAGGGAGCGGTCTTGTATGATAAACATGGATTATTGGAGTGCATTTTGAAAATGCACTACTTTCCCGAAGGCCGATTTTTATGACAGAACAAATGTTTTAATTTTAATTCTATTCTTCAAAAATTTTTGACCAAGAGACAATTTATACAATAAATTCATTTTGTATCCGCCTGTCGGCTGGTTGGACTTTCATTGGTATGCGCTAAAGAACAAATACTTAAATGCCACAATACAAATGTTATTTTATTTTTCGTTTTATTCATTATTATATTTATTTTGGCCTATATTATTCCCGTTGTATATGGTTATTGTTGTTGCTCTTTTCATATTTTTTTTTTTTTGTGGGGCTCTTCTACTTTTTACTTTGTTCATCTTTTTATCACTATTTCACTTTGGTTTCTTTATTTTCACAAGAAATTTCTTTTTTATGCCTTGGTTTTTAATTCATGTTACCTGTTCTAAATCATTTTTTTTTTTAATTTTTTCCATTGTTCAATAGTAAATTGAATATCAATTTCAGTTTTTTTATATTCTGCTATAAATTTATTTTTCGATACTTGCACAAACATACGTTTCTTTTATACTTTTGCGTAATATTTTCACAATTTTTTTTGTCGAAAAATGCCTTTTCCCCTTTTTTTTGAGTCTCTAAAATTTTTTCACACACACACACTTACACAATGTATAAAAAATATAGAAATTGCAATTTTAATTACTCCAACAATAAATTTATGTACGCGAATTTCTAAAAAGTTTTATAATTGTTTAAATATATAATTAATTAGTTGCTCTAAGATTTTTAATTTTTCCTTTTTTCACTACACTTCTTTAAAATTTTCACATTTCACAGTTATTACAATTCGTTTTCGCGAAGAAGACTGAAACATAGAACGAAGCCGATCGGCTAACAGCCGCGACTTAGCCGCCGCCGATGTTTTTTAGGTACTCCAGCCGCCGCCGGTTTGCTCGTCTTATTTCGGCTTAAAAATGTTTACAAAATAATAGTTTTAGTTAGCCGCCGCCGATCGATTTTTTGCTTAGCCGCCGCCGCCGACAATTTCATGTCGGCTTCGTTCTCTGTTCTCAACTCTCGACCCCTTTACAACACTGGAAATTTTTGTTAAAGTTCATATTTCACTTTACAACACTTGAATGTATTCTTAACCAAAACAATACGCAGGTACCAAGTCTATAAAAATTATTTTTTTGGTCCTGCTTTAGGATAATTTTGAGATTTTTGATGTGATTTCTTCTATTCTGCATCTAAGAAATAATTTTAATTTATTAAAAAATATTTTTATTTTTAAAATATTCTTTAAATTAAGGGACAACAAAATGCACCAAGAATTTGTGTTTCTGTGCAAATCAAAAAAAAAGAGAGTCCAAAGAGAGAAAACATACTTTGTTTCACTGTTGCCAAGTTGGAGGTTTTCCCGCTAAATCTAGCGCTTTTTGTTTGGATTTTGCGGGGGAAAATTGGTTTTAGCGGGAACGGTGCTTTAGCGGGAAAATCTAGCGCTTTTTATTTGGATTTAGTGGGACAAATTTAGAGGTTTTTTCCAATTTTCTTTTTTTTTCAATCGAAAACACCAAGTTTGTCGAATTTTAGCGCTTTTTTTGAAATTTAGTGGGAGAATTTTGTATTTTCCCGCTAAAATTTTTTTCGACCGTTTCTTGCGCGTTTTTAATGAAAAGTAAATTTTCGTAGAAAAAATAATTTGGAGGTTTTTTTTTTAATTTTTCTTTTTTGTCAATCAAAAATGCCAAGTTTTCGGTTTTCAGCGCTTTTTTTTGTAATTTAGCGGGAAAATTTAAAATTTTCCCCACTAAATTAATTTTTGGCGGTTTCTAGCGCTTTTTTCGTGAAATTTAGAGGTTTTTGGTTAAAAATAGTTGGCAACAGTGCTTTGTTTCATTCTCACCAGTGTTGCCACCAATAGAATTGGAAATTACACACAAAATTATCCAAAATCTCACAAATTACACAAAAAAAAACTTAACCAAAAACATTTTTATATATTTTTTTTAATAATTCAATACGTATAATCACGTATTTATTTTTTGTATTGTTTTATTTAAAAATAATAAATTTTCAATTCTATTTTTTGTAAAAAGTATTGATGCAGTTGTATTTGGCGATAATTTGTATTTTAAAAAGCCGTTTAGACTATTAGTATTTCAGCACGATTTGCCCTTTCGGGGTTACTTATATGTTAAATATTTGATCCGCTTATCAAATAGTTTTCGGAAAAATTTCTAAAGATGATAAATTTATTCTGTTTGTGTTAAGGCTATACAAACAAGAGCTTTTTCAGAAAGTTTTGACAGGTCGACTCACATGTCTGCTCATCTGAATTTTTTTTTTTTTTGAAGAATGGGAGAATGGTTATATTAAAAGAAGTTTAAGAACAATTTTCAGATTTTGGAAGAGGAATTCTCCAGAAAAATTTTTAATTTCTGAAAAGACTAGTTTTTTATAGTCCAAAAATGTATGTCCGTCATTTATTATCTGGTATTTGGTAATCAAAATTTCTGAAGTCCATAATGACAATTATTTTTTAAGCCGAAAATGTCGATAAAATGGTAAAAAAAAAACTTAAATATGATCAAAATTAGGCTAAATATTGTTGAGGTGAAATTACACAAAAATTACACGAAAAATTTCATTATCCAAAAATTATCCAAAGATTTTGAAATTGTCCCACTTTTGGATAATTATCCAGAAAGTGGCAACACTGATTCTCACGAACTCTGACATTCAGCGATGGGGGCACTGTTGCCAATTTAGCTATTTTGTAGCTAGATTTAGCTATTTTTTTTTTGCATTTAGCGACAAAAAAAGTCATTTAGCTCTTAGCTACAAATCTAGCTACTTTTTTTGGTCGCAAAATTTGTAAAAAGTGTTTTTTAAAACCGTTTTATTAGCCATATTCTCAAGTTGACATTTCGTTAACGTGCTATTTAAGTGAGTATGACATCTGCTAGTTTTTCAACTTTTCAAAAAATTTTATCAAGGGTTTTCTATGCTATTTCCTTTAACTTCAAACAAAAATTTAAAATTTATCAAAAATCTCTCCATGATAGAGTTACTTAAAAAGTTTAAAATCAAGCAAGTATCGTATTGGCATAACTCATAGAGAATGAAGTTTAGTACCAACATAAAGAAAAAACAGCTTTCACAGAAAATAGTTATAACTCAATCATAACTTATTTTTTTCCCAAAGCATGACCGAAGGCCGGCTTAACAGAAAAACTTTTAACAAAAAAATAAAAATAAATTGCAATATTTTATTTAAATTGAGAAGAGTGCCAACAACTCTCAATGTTAGAAAAGAAATAAAATAACTCTCAAAATAGTTTTTCGGAGCTTTTTCATTAGGGAATTGTTTCCTAACGAAATAACTCCCAACAAAAATTGTGAAATAAGATAATTCAGCCATTTTTTTGTGATCTGATATCTGCGATATAAAATATGAGTATTTAAACTTTTTTGTTTGCAAAATTTAATAAAAAACCACTAATCCAAAATCTAGCTATAAAATAGCTAGATTTTTAAACTGTTTATACAAATCTAGCTACAAAATAGCTAGATTTTTTAACTGTTTTTAAATTTAGCTATTTCTAGCTATTTTTTTGTCCAATCTAGCTACATTTTTTTAAAAATAGTTGGCATCAGTGGATGGGGGAGGTGAAATAAAGCCATAGGCAATAAGGCCATATGGCCTTATTTCTCAATTCAATGGGAAATAAGGCCATATGGCTTTATTCCCAACACGATTGAGCAATAAAGTCATATTGATTTTGCAATCAAAGTGGAAATAAAGCCATATCAGTTGCAAATGTGGAAATATATTTCCTCGTAAATCCTGCTACCCAAAAAAAAAATTATTTAGCGAAGCCGCTAAATTAATTTATGGAGTGTAGCCGGCCTTCGGCCGGGCTTAGGGATTACAAAATCCATGCATTAAACCCACCATCTCCGCAAAGTAATGTTTTCTAGGGTAGCAGGCCTTTGCGCTATCAAATTTGTTATGCCTCAAAAAGGCCTGATAACCAAAATAGCTTTGGTTTGCAGAGAGGGTGGGTTTAATGCATGGAGTATGTAATCCCAAAGCCCGGCCGAAGGCCGGCTACGCAGAAAGCCTTTATTACAAAAACACAAATCATAGAAGTCGTAATTTCGACATTTCGCCCAAAAAAAATATTTTTGATTTTTTGACAATTTTGTTTTGCGAGAAATAACATTTTTAGACCTGTCATTTTTTTGGGCTATATGTCGCAGCTTGGGCAATATGACATTTACGGTTTTGGGCGATAAGACCTTGAGCCATTGGTCCGTGCGCCATTTCAAACTCCATAAATTAATTTAGCGGCTTCGCTAAATATTTTTTTTTGGGTAGCAGGATTTACGTGGACATATATTTCCACACTCTCCGCAAAATAATGAACATTTTTAAAAAATATTTAAATAAGTAACAAAGCCATATATGGCTTTATTTCCAACAGTGGTTGGTAATAACGCCATATGGCTTTATTTCTCAACTCTTTGGGAAATAAGGCCATATGGCCTTATTGCCTATGGCTTTATTTCACCCCCCCCTCAGGGATGCCAACTTAGTGCTTTTCGCGCTAGATCTAGTGCTTTCTGATGTGTCAAAACGCGAAAATTTTTGACCTAGTGCCAAATTAGAAAAACGCACTAACTTGGTGCTTTTAAAATTTTCAGTTGGTGCTTTTAGTGCTTTTTAAAAATAATTTTTATAGACTCCAAACAAAGTATGGCGGTATACTTAGTTTGTTATTTCGAGTGTTACGCATCGAAATATTAATATTTATGATCGATTCAAAGACTTTTTTTGAATGTCCGTCTGTCTATGGAATATGGAACGAATATATTATGGTCAATGACCATTAGTCGTATTAAGTTCGGAAAAAAGGGCAAAATCGGACTAAGGGGAAAATGTTTTCCCTTAAAGCTAAGTA
This sequence comes from Pegoplata infirma, assembly GCA_963921195.1. NCBI lineage: Eukaryota > Metazoa > Arthropoda > Insecta > Diptera > Anthomyiidae > Pegoplata > Pegoplata infirma. Next base: position 105,670,307 of record OY992539.1, read on the forward strand.
AGTTGTTCACCGGTGAAAAAAAATGTTTCGAAACATCAATTAATTTGTAGCGAAAATTTGACAGTCATATGTTTGGTTATGTTTCGCGCGTCAGAATTCATAAAATAACTTTAAATAATATTTGTTTGGTAATTTATGTGATATAATTAATGTTTACAGTCCCAAACACTTATACTTACTTCATTTTACATCTGAATGTTAAATTTCACCGCTTTTTAAATGGTCTGTACAATTTAAAAAAATGTTGCTTATAGTGTTGATGTGTATTGATGCAACATATACCGGGTTATTTTGCCGGTTTTTCACCAGTGAACAGAATACCTCTTCAGCGAAATTTTTACGCATTTGTAAAGCTAGTGTGAAATTTATGTTTTTTTTATATGGAGTTTGACAGATTTTCACGTGAAAACCGAGCAACTTACCCACCTTAAAGAACTAAACCAACCTCTAAAAAAACGACATTCTTTGTACACGCAAAAAATAAAAAGGGCGAATTTAAACAAAATTAGGGTATAAAATACCTAAGGAAAGTGTGTACCAGACCACTACCCAAGTTAAAAGCATAAACTACTCAATTCCCTTAGGAAAACGTTTATGAACAAAAACAAGGAATATATACGCAAAAATCCTTAGGTAATATTGCCCTTAAAGAAACGGAAAATTGAGCAAAAAAAATACAAATAAGTTACCCAAATTATTTAATTCAAATAACCATTTATAAATGATTATTTTTGACAAGAAAAGTTCTTATTAATACCTATGATTTTTGGGATTTCCATAAAAAGAAAGACGCTTTGTATATTTAATTAGTTTTTTTATTTAAATTATAAAATACTATTTATTATAATATAATATTTAACACATTATTAAAATCATTTTTTATAATATAAAAACTCACTATGTGTTGATCCATACCAAAACGGCTTCCATCCGTGCCAAAGAAAACACTAGCTGCAAGGGCGTCCAATGATTTATTTTAGTTACATCCCAGCAAAAATTGGCATTACTAGTAATGGGTTTTGTAATCCGAAACAGATGTTAATCAGTAGTTACTTATTGAATGAAACACTAATTATTTTAACAAGGGCGTGAGACAAAAATAACTAGTGAAGCGTATGGAGATAAATAAGTAGTTACTGACTCGGATTACTAATAAGGAGTAAAAACTCATTACCAATAAGAAGTAAAATAATTAGTTAATTAAAACATTTAAAATTTAACTTGTTTTTACTAAAACTTAAAAATTGCGTATTTTTTATTAAGTTTTTAAGTATTTTTTAAGTTAATTGAATTGTAAAGGTTAAAAACTGCAAGTGCAAGAAGATATTATTACTTAGAAGTTGTTTTATAACATATTACTGAAAAGTAGTTACTTTTGGGCTTAAAATAATGTTAATGGTAATGGGTACTCATTATAAATAATGTACTTGGTAATGATTACTTTTCACAACTCATTACCATGTTTTTGCTGGGATACACTCATAGAAATATCTTAGTAGAAAAATTAGTAAACCCATTGTAGATCAAGTTTTACAGAATATTGCCGTATTCAACAAAAATTAATGTTGATATCGTTGAATAATCAGGCAATTTGAATCAACAATTTACAACGCTTATACAGAATGTAATAGATAAAACCAAAAAAGAAAAAACAACCCTGTTCGTTCAATTTTGTATTATCAAGTTGGTAGCAATGCATTGAAATGTGAAATTTGTTTGTCTCTTATAAAATTATTTTATGTGTTTGTTTCTTATAAAAATATTTAAGATTATAAAAATAAATAAAAATAGGATCTGATGATCAGATTCTGATCTGTAAATATTTGGTAAGTAATAAAATACATTGGTTACTTTATGTATTCATACTATATTATAATTTTTTTTGTTTTTTTTTAAGGTTTTTGATTTGGTGTCATTAGAAAACTGGAGAATGGCTTACGAGTGCATAACATAAATAAACGAAGTGTGTGTGAAAATCTTGTTTAAATATTGCAGCTTAAAAAGCCGGTGATAATTCTAAAAAATATTGTGATTTATACTTAATAAAAGAATATTTACAAATAACAACAAGCTTTTTTTTAATAAAATTTTTCTTTCTTATATCAACAAAAATATGAGTTGAGTTTACAAAAAATACGAGTTGATTTACAAAAAAACGAGTTGATCAACTTTTACAAAAACTGACAACAATTTTTATTGAAATCAACATAAATATTTGTAGGGTCAAAATCAACAATGATTTTCTTTGGGAATACAATGATTTTTGGTTGAGTGTAGATAACAAATTGACCGGCATTATTTTCATGATTATGTTTATGATTTTTTAATTATTTTTATTTCTACATATATATTTTATATTGTTTTCACTAGAATAATTTATTTTGTTTAGTTTCTGCTTCGCTGTTCGTTTTTGCATGTATGTTTGTGTTTGTACATCTACCATTTTATAATTAATGGCGTCGTCACATTTTTTGAGACATTTCACATTGTTTTTGTGAAAAATTCCTAAGTTTATTGGTAATATAGTGCTGCTTTACAATAGACAAATAATGAAATGTATATTGCATAAAATGTAAAAGACCATGTATTATTCTAAAAAGCCATGGATTTTTTACCTAAGGTTTGCATTATGTAATTTACGCTTTATCTACACTCAAAAAAGTATGTCGGTAAAATCTACTACAAAAGACAGTTGTTTTGACTACATTTTGTCGTTGAAAAGGCGTCCACTACATAAACGGTAAAAACAACTGAACATGTTGTTGTTTTTAACTATTGATTTTCAACTACAAAATGTAGTAAAAACTACTACAAAACTGTTTAATACAGTTGTTTTTTCTACAATTGCCTGAAATTTTATTTAAAAAATTTCTTAAACGTTTAAATGATTGATATTTATTTATTTATTTAAAAAGCAATACATTTCAGTTGGTTGTATAGAATTTCGACATGATGACAATTTTTTGATGTATTTATCTGGAATTATAGAAGAAAAAAATTATATTAATAAAATGTTAAACAAAATAAATTGATTGTATTTACCTTTGTTTTTTTAATAGTTCATTTCAAATTTTCACCGCTACTGATCAAAATTTGTCTGGAATAAAAAAAAACGAAATGCTTTGGCAAAATTGATTTATAAAAAAAAAAAGAATTAATTTGAAATGTTTCAAAAAAGTATGTACCTGCTCTGTTGTGTATACAAAGAAAAGAAAGATGGCGCGCTCATAAGAAAACAAAACACTGCACACATTTTATTTTGTTTTTTTCCGATTGGTTTTTACGCACGCTTATGTGAGCGCTATATTATACACACTTGTTATCTCATTTATCCACTTATTTTCTTTCGCTCAAGAATATTTTTCCAAAAACATATTTTTTGTTATAATTAAATTTAATAAATTGTAATTTAAATTATTTAGATATTATTTATTTGGTATAAAAATAATTCCTTCCGCATCCCGCACGACCAACTCGCTCGACACATTCGTTTGCAATAAAAATTTCTAAAAAAAAACGAGTTTTAGAAAAAAAAACTAAAAACAACTACATAAATCAACTATTGCTACAGTGTAGTATATTTTTTGTAGTTATTTTTTGAAACTACTACAAAAAAAGTTGTTTGAGATTTTTTCATACAAAAACGACCGAAATTGTAGTTAAAAACAACAGCTACTACTTACTACACAAACGACCGTCATGTAGTAACTGCAATAATTTTCTGAGTGTAGATAAATTTTAACAATCCGCGTGTGTATTCATTAAACTCCATATAAAAAAAAAAGTTACCAAGTTCGATTGGATATTTTAACACACGTCTTTTTTTGTGTGTAGGTTTTTTTTTTTTTTTGTATTTTGGTTTAATATTTGAATTCTGTTCTGGGTGAAGTTCGAAGAATAAATTTGGCTTTTGAAGAGGAAAATGCAGACCATGTTAAATTGAACAACGATTTACTATATCGGTTGCTCATAAGTTTAACCAACAAAGTTATCAAAAATTTTGTTTGAATAAAAATAATGGCCCGTACCATAGAAAAATAAAAAGTCTATTTAAACAAAAGTTTTATTTTAAATTTCAAATTTCTCATACAATTTTTGAAGTCGATTTTAAAAAAACAAAAACAATTTGAATGGAAATAAAATTAAAAGTGGGTTTTAAATTTATTTTTTTTTTCTATGGTAAGGCTGATTATGTGTTTTACTTTTTTTATTTATATAAAAAAACTGTCCAGTGCGTTTTTACCCTTTTTTTCAAGAAAATTTACGAGTTTTTACCCATTTATAAAATTTTTGTGCGCGTTTTGCTCTCAAATAATTGGCATCTCTGCTGCCATTTAAAGTGTGTGTAAAAAACACTGTTGCCAAGTTGGAGGTTTTCCCGCTAAATCTAGCGCTTTTTGTTTCGATTTAGCGGGGGAAAATTGGTTTTAGCGGGAACGGTGCTTTCGCGGGAAAATCTAGCGCTTTTTATTTGGATTAAGTGGGACAAATTTAGAGGTTTTTTCCAATTTTTCTTTTTTTTTCAATCGAAAACGCCAAGTTTGTCGAATTTTAGCGCTTTTTTTGTAATTTAGCGGGAGATTTTTGTATTTTCCCGCTAAAATTTTTTCGACCGTTTCTTGCGCGTTTTTAATGAAAAGTAAATTTTCGTAGAAAAAATAATTTGGAGGTTTTTTTAAAATTTTTCTTTTTTGTCAATCAAAAATGCCAAGTTTTTCGGTTTTCAGCGCTTTTTTTTTGTAATTTAGCGGGAAAATTTAAAATTTATTTTTTTTTGGCGGTTTCTAGCGCTTTTTTCGTGAAATTTAGAGGTTTTTGGTTTAAAATTGTTGGCAACAGTGAACAGACTCGACAGTAGAGTTTTATAAGAAAAAATGGGGAAAAACTAATGATGTTTTCTTTTCTGGCAAAAAATGTGCCTTTTTTTTGCATTTCGCCCCAAAAATTATGTTTTTGTGTTCTTTTCTAAAAAATGTCAACCATTATAAAGAATATCGTGTTCTTTTCTAAAAATGTCTGCCCTATAAAGTGCAAAAAAGTTGCACTTTTTACCCCGTAAAAAATCACGGGGTTGAAATTGCCTTATGCAACAGCTGACTTTTTCTATGTTGTTTTCTCAAAACAGCTGTTAAAAAATACAGGGCAGAGTATTTTTGTATGTTGTGTTCTATTCCAGTCAAATAAAATGCAAATTTTTGAAGGTGTGAGTTAAACATTTTAAAAATGTATACCCTTAAAAGGCAAACATTTTTTTTTTCAGAAAAGAAATCACCATAAGCGAAACAGTTAAAGTTACAAAAAAAGCGCTAAGACTCGACAAACTTGGCGTTTTCGATTGAAAAAAAAAAGAAAAATTGGAAAAAACCTCTAAATTTTTCCCACTAAATCCAAACAAAAAGCGCTAGATTTTCCCGCTAAAACACAGTTCCCGCTAAAACCAATTTTCCCCCGCTAAATCCAAAAAAAAGCGCTAGATTTAGCGGGAAAATCTCCAAATTGGCAACAGTGAGTCTGTTTATAGCATAGAAAAGATTAGAAGGTACGCAGTGTTGTATTTGATGTATTTTCCAATATGGTGGCAAAATGCTTGTTCTTCCTCATCTCACACGTATTTAATACCAAATTCGCATTCATTTTTTTAAACATGTTTAAGCACTTAAACATGTTTATGTACCTTAAAAAGTTTAAATTTAAACATGTTTAAGGGCCGATAACACAAACGAACTAACCGGAAGATAAATTGGGGTTAGTGCTAACCGGAGGTTATAGATGTCAAATTTGTATGGGACTAACCGGAGGTTACGTTAACTTTGATTTAACTGGATATTGTGTTAACCGCACTAAGTCGTTAAACATGTTTAAAAAAATGAATGCGAGTTTCGTATAATATCAAATTAGATTCTTTGTTTATAAAAAATGGAATTTGTCTTTCATTTAATTAAATTTATTATTTATTTTGCTTTATTCAACGTTTTTTTAAAGATAATACGCACTATTGATAGTTTAAAACTTTTTTTTTTTCTTCTGTTGTTTGCTTTGTTGTGGTTCTCCTTTACGTTTCATTGTTTTTATTAAACGTCAAAAGTTACATAATGTGCTGTCACTAATACTTATTCAAGCGAAATACGACTCTGTTTCATTTCTATTTTTTTCTATGGTTTATAGTCTGTGGCGTTATGTCAGTTTTCTCTTTCTAACCTAATTCGTAGAATAATTTGAAAATATTAACCATATGGTTAAAAAATACTTTTTTGACACCTTTCATATATGTCGAGTCTGTATTAGTCTGTGACTGTGACGTGTCTGGGTATCTTGTGAGTAGTGTTTGGGAATTCCCGGACTTTTCAATTTCCCGGGAAACGGGAAAAAAATAATTTATTTATTTTCATTATTAATGTAAATCATAAAAAACATTAAAATTGGATTATATTTTTATTAAAAACAGTTTTATTAGAGATAAACAATTAATTAAAAAATAAAAAATCAAAACATAAAAGTTAAAAATCCTGAAATACAATAAAACAAAACAAAAAAAAATATTGCAATTTTTTTCTTCACAAAAAATCGCAAAAAATAGCTAAAAATCGCAAAAAAAAAAACTGCGTTATTCGAGAAAAAACTAATATAGTTGGCAGCAATTTTAATATTTATTTTGGATATGTTAATTCTAGGTTCAAAATTTTTATATTTTTTTGAAAGTCTTAGCAAAATTATCATTAACCGACGTATATTTTTTGACTTTTTAAGTTTTTTCATGATATTAACATACTTTTTACACTTGGTCAGTTTTCCTATTAATATATATTTGCACTGTTCTTCCAAATAGAAAAAATACAAAAAATATCAAATGTAATTATACCTGTATGTAAAAAAAATGGTAAAAATTAAAGTAAAATAAACGTTTTTATGTAAAAAGGTATATTTTACAAAATTCCCGGATTTCCCGGGAAAAATTAAAAAAATTCCCGGGAATTCCCGTCAGTGTTTTCCCGGGAATTCCCGGGAAATCCAACCCGGGAATTCCCGGTCCCCAAACACTGTCAGTTTGTCTGCAGGTAGCTATCGAAATATTATAAAATCTCCTAAAAGTTATCGAAAATTTATGAGATTTTAGTAAAATCTCATTACGAACGAGATTTTACTTTATATGCGGAATCTCATTAAAATCTCATAAAATAACAGAGATTTTAATAAAAATCTCGTTTAAACAAGATTTTGCTCAGGTGTGAATTGCCTATTTGCTTTAATAAATTTATTAGTTTTCCAAAATTTCACTAATACACACTCATATTTCCAGCAGATTTAATAATACTCTCAAGTTTTTCGTTTTCAGAATTGCGTTGAATAAAATAAAATTTAGTGATCAAGCAGTTTTGGGCCCTAGTGTATTCCATAAATATTCTTAATAGATTCACGTTTAAGGCATCCTTAATAAGTGTCGCGTCTGTTTAGTCTGTGGTACTATGCAACAGATGAAAATAAATTAAATAGTTGGCAACTTAATAATTAAGACATAAAAATGGCAACAGATGGCACTAAATTACAAAAAAAAAATAACAGGAAACTGCGGTATTATGGTAACAGTATTTTGTGCTTTAATTTTAAAAAGGGGAGGGAAATAAAAAAGCTTATTTTTGTTTATTATAAAGGGTGTTTATAGAGATATAGAGAGTGAGATAAAGAGAGTAATACTTAAAAATATAAATTATTGTTGTGTTTACAACGTAATTTGTTGACATTATGTAACGCAAATAGACAAGCTTATTATTTTAGAATGACATTGAGCAGAGACGTATCAAATTTAATTAATGCGAATTTTAGTTTATTGACATATAGATAATTATTAATTAATATTCTATTTTAATTGAAGTGATGTGATAACTTTTATTAAAAGTTAGCGTTTTGCAAAAAAATATTTATAAATTAAATAAACATAAAATATTTTATGAAGTTATCTAATTTGTGGTAAACTAACAAGTTGTTGAAAAAACTACAACCACAAGATTAAAAATGTGAGCTAATTTTACTGAAAAGGTACACTGAAAAAAAGCTTCGTGAAAGTAATGAAAATTGACATCAGAATAATGAAAATTAACTCACGGTTTTAATGGAAGTCATTTTTCATTTGACCAATGAAACTACACTTATTAGCCAAGTTTTTGGTAAAAGTACAACCCTCCAAGACTTTTGAGTAATTTAACCAAGTTTATGTTCTAAAAAATTGGCTTACAAGGAAGGTCTTTCACAGGGCATCCACCGATTGTCCTGAAACTTGTTCGGCTTCCTTAAGTTCGTTATTGTCAAAAATGTATAAGCGTTGAGGTAGTTTATATGGAGATGTAAATACGACCGACCCCCAAAATCATACACTCAAAAAATTATGACGGTAGATTCCACTACAAAAGACAGTTAAAACAACTACATTTGTTGTTGTTTAGGCGTCCACTACATTTTACGTTAAAATCAACCACACATTGTTGTTGTTTTTAACTATTGATTAACAACTATAAAAAACGGTAAACACAACTTCAAATTACAGTTGTTTTTACTGTAACTCAAATGTTCGGAATTTTTTTATTAAAAAACAAAAACTTCAAGAAAAAATGGTTAAAATAATAATTCCTACTGCATCTGACACTTCCAACTCGTTCAACACATCAGTTTTTCTAGTTTTTTTATAGACTAAAAACAACTGTTACTACAATGTAGTATTTTTTTGTATTTATTTTTTAAAACGACTACAAAAAATATTTGTTTGAGATTTTTCATACAAAAACAACTGAAATTGTAGTTGAAAACAACAACTACTACTTACTACGCAAACACTCAGAAAATTATTGCAGTTACTACATGACGGTCGTTTGTGTAGTAAGTAGTAGCTGTTGTTTTTAACTACAATTTCGGTCGTTTTTGTATGAAAAAATCAAAAACAACTTTTTTTTGTAGTAGTTTCAAAAAATAACTACAAAAAATATACTTCACTGTAGCAATAGTTGATTTATGTAGTTGTTTTTAGTTTTTTTCTAAAACTCGGTTTTTTCTAGAAATTTTTATTGCAAACGAATGTGTCGAGCGAGTTGGTTGTGCGGGATGCGGAAGGAATTATTTTTATACCAAATAAATAATATCTAAATAAATTAAATTACAATTTATTAAATTTAATTATAACAAAAAATATGTTTTTGGAAAAATATTCTTGAGCGAAAGAAAATAAGTGGATAAATGAGATAACAAGTGTGTATAATATAGCGCTCACATAAGCGTGCGTAAAAACCAATCGGAAAAAACCAAAATAAAATGTGTGCAGTGTTTTGCTTTCTTATGAGCGTGCCATCTTTCTTTTCTTTATATACACAACAGACCAGGTACATACAAACTTTTTTGAAACATTGCAAATTAATTATTTTTTTTTATAAATCAATTCTACCAAAGCATTTCTTTTTTTTTTTATTCCAGACAAATTTTGATCAGAAGCGGTGGAAATTTGAAACAAACTTTTAAAAAAACAAAGGTAAATACAATCAATTTATTTTGTTTAACATTTTATTAATATATATTTTTTCTTCTATAATTCCAGATAAATACACCAAAAAATTGTCATCATGTCGAAATTCTATACAAACCAACTGAAATGTATTGCTTTTTAAATAAATAAATATCAATCATTTAAACGTTTAAGAAATTTTTTAAATAAAATTTCAGGCAATTGTTGTAAAAACAACTGTATTAAACAGTTTTGTAGTAGTTTTTACTACATTTTGTAGTTGAAAATCAATAGTTAAAAACAACAACATGTTCAGTTGTTTTTACCGTAATATGTAGTGGACGCCTTTTCAACAACAAAATGTAGTCAAAAGAACTGTCTTTTGTAGTAGATTTTACCGACATACTTTTTTGAGTGAATGACCGTCATGTAGTAACTGCAATAATTTTCTAAGTGTATATAATGATATCTATTTAAATTATAACACAGGGCAACACTTTTTTCCCCGAGATCTGATAGCTTTTGGGTAATTGGGGTACGCTGATTTCAAATCTGCTTATCGTTTTTTTGGGTCAGCTCTAGTTTTTGAGATATAGCCTAAGGAATCTTTGAAAATAGGCTATTTTTGGTATGTTTGTGAGTCCATATTTACCCACACTTGTCTTACATCCAAAAAGTGAATAACGATTTTAGGTATGTTGGATATGCTGATTCCAAAAATGCTCCTACTTTTGTTGAGTCATCTTTAGTTTTGGAGATATCGCTAAAATAAAATGTTTAAATTAATGTCCTCTTTAATTTTGTCTGAATATTTATGCCCTTTTTAATAACTCGAAAACTGAAGCTGTCAGAAAAATGCGATCACCAGTTTTGGAATCCTCGCATCCAATATAGTAAAGTTCGTGTTTAAAACTGAGGCTCTAAAATTAGTTTTTGAAATTATAGCCAAGCAAAGTTGGTAAAAACGCACTTTTTCGACTTTTTAACAGCGATTTGCTCGCGAACGCGAGCTGATTGAAAAAATTGGATAACAGGTTCGGAATCAGCACACTAAAATCCATATAAATCAGTTGTCAAAGGTCAGACAAATTGAAAAAGTTCAACTTTTGTCAACCTGTGTAATCTGACCTGTATTTTTTCGTTTGTAGAAATTCTTCGTCTTTTATTCGGATTTTCCCGAAAGCCCATCTTTTTTCATAAGATGGCAACCCATTTTTAGATTTGAGATTGGGCAGCTAAAAAAACAGGTAACTCTTATTTTTCTCCTCTCATTCCAATATTCAAGTTTCAAGACAATTTGGTGGGTGTCCTGTGAAAGACCTTCCTTGTTAGTTACGCAAAAGCACTTGGTGAGTTGTATTTTCGTCATACCGTATTTGAGGTTTCTGTGATTTGGCAAATAAGTGTAAATGTTATTTGCATGTAGTGTCATAAAAGATCTCTTCAATGAAAATTTACATTAAAAATAATGAAAAAAACGTGTTATTTAAATTTTGTCGTGTTTTATGAAGTATTTCATGAAAGTATTCATTGGTTATAGGTTGAGTAGCGGTAGGTAAGCAAAGGAACATCGCAACTTTAAATTGAAATTATTGAAAATGTTCCTTAATATACCGAATATTTAATACCACTTCGAAGATTCGCCACACGTGGGACTTTCTAATTTTGGAAGACCGTAAAAAATATTGTGATCGATTCGGGAGTACTCTTTCACCATTCACCTAATTTTTAAAAAATTTATATTATTTCGAAATTTAAGATTAAAAATTTTTTCTTTCAACAACTAAAGATCTAGTTAATATTTTTAATAATTGCATCAAAACCATGGCACAATAATACCAGGTAGTATTATTAGAATTTGTTGTCAATAACGTCCACTTATTAATTTCAAATTTTAAAAATAAAAATTCAAATAAATAAAAAATCAAAACAAAAAAAAATATAAACAAGAATACCAGCAGACAATTTGAAAATATATTCCAAAAAGTGGTTATGTTTATGCCCATATACTAGGGTTGCCATTTCCATTTTGAGAAAAAGAGGACGTGGCCATCAAAAAAGGAGGACATTTGCCTTCAAAAAGAGGACATTTTCTCCCCTACTAAAAATTTTCAGTCCCACTAAAAAAATCACTAAAACGCAATGTTGGCAATCGTTACCGCAACCAATAAAGATATGAACATTTTTAAAAGCTACTATGAAAATCAATGAAATTTCTCAGATTCTATTGCGTTCGGAAACGGAATTAAGCCATTTCCAAAAATATACGTCAATTTCTTTAATAACAACGCAAAAAATCGAAGGTTTTTGGCTTCGGCTAAAAGACTCATAGAATTTTTAAGGATTTTGACTCGCTGATTCTAAATCTGTACTCTTGACTTTTTCATCAAGTCTAGAATTTCATTTATTCGCAGTTAAAAATGCGAAAAACGCGATTTTTGCCTTTTTGAAAGGCAAGACAGTAGCCTTTGCGCGGAATAAAAATCTAGTATTAAGCGTTCGAGTTGAATTGAACTACTGTCTCACAAATAGGAAAACAAATTTGAAGTTGTTGCAATATTATTGGCCAAACGTGAATAAGAAAAAGCACAATTTTAAAAGGCCCTAATGCAAAAACCGAATGATCAATCTGTACTGTGATGAGCTTAAAACTTAGGCAAAAATTCAGTCTTTTTTATAGGGTTTTAAAACTATTAAAGATATAATTTTTCGAATTTTCAACCGTGAATAACTAAAAATCTGGCCGTGTTTGAAAAATTTGGAGAACAGATTTGAAATCAGGAGATCAAAGACTACTAAAATTGTTCATCAGAACTCAAACCGGAAAAAGCTTGTTATGCAGTGTAATTTAAAGTGCTATAGTTCCGAAAAATAATTTTGTTTTAGGTTTTCCGAGCCAACATTCAATTCCACTTTCGAACAGAATTGACTCTGTGATATGCCAAAAATATAATGTTTTTTTATTCAAAATATACGGCTTTTTATGCTTTTTTTAAAGTAAGCATCACTGGTGATAATCTCCACATTTTGGTAAGCAAAGTAAGTCATTTGAGCAACAATACAACGATGTCAAGAATTTAAAAGTTTCGATGCAATAAAAAAATAAATGATGGAGAAAAGTTCAAAAAGTAGGACAACCCCGGACACTTTCTGAAAAAGAAGCCGGACTGCCCCGGACACCCTAAAAAAGAGGACACTGTCCGGGGAAAAGAGGACGGATGGCAACCCTACCATATACAAAACTTTAAACCACGGTTTTAAACAAATCGGTTAATATTCACAATACGAACACAGTTTTTGCAACAATAGCCATTTTTCTCCAAGAAAATCGATTGGAATCTTCTTCTTATTTCTTTGTTTGTTGGGTTGCTTTATTATTTGGATTTGTTGAAGTCAAGGGGTTTTATGTTTGTTACATATTTTTGATTACTTTTTCTAATGATAGTACCGTTATAGTTTTACAATGTTAACAGGGTAACTGATAGATAGTTTTAATTAATTGAAAACCCAGTTGTTCGTAACTAACACAGTTATTTTAAATTTATTTCAAATCAACTAAGAATTTTCGTAACTATCTAACTGGGGAATTTTTTCGGTGTAACATAAACGTGGGAGCAAAACAACACAGCTTATGTTTAATAATATGTATATATTTTTTTTAATCAAATACAATTTTCTATTTAAATAAATTTAAAACTCTGAACCCTATTACGAGAAGAAAAACATTCCCCGTAGACGATACTGATATTTTAACACACTCTTTACGGTTGGTGGTTAAGGCTCGTAAGTTGTTCACCGGTGAAAAAAATGTTTCGAATTATCAATTAATTTGTATCGAAAATTTGGCAGTCATATGTTCGGTTATATTTTCCACAATAGCTGTTTTGGCAAACAAAAAATAAATTGCGTTTAGTTTTTTTTCGCAATTTTTGTAAACTTTTAAGAATAATTGAAAATTGAGTCAAATAATTACAATTCTAAGAAAAAAAACTATCATAACAAAAGTGAAATGTCAGTTTTTCGTGGCAATTTAAATAGTCTTGTATAATATATATGCGTGAAAACTTTTTTTACAATTTCCCTATAATTCCTCGCGTTGCCAATTTTTTTTTATATGGAGTTTGACAGATTTTTCCCGTTAATTCGAATGTCAAATTTTTAAGCTTTTGTTCACGGTGTAAATTTTTTTGTTTTTATATGGAGTTTGACAGATTTCTACATAAAAACAGAGCAACTTACTTAGCTTTATACTTAGATGGATTGACAATGTACCAAATGTACCACATCTCTTTCTCCCAACAACCCTCTTATAAACATGCCTATATGAATGGCAACGCTCTAGATAGTTTTGTTTAGTTTTTTTTTGTTTTAGTTCATTCAAAAACAAACCAAAAACATATACGGGTGTTATCTTCGACTATGGCGAATCTTAAAATACCCTACACAACGACTTTTTTTAAACAAATAAAAAAACATTTCATTAAAATAATTATAACGTGTCATTGTACCCACTTCCGGTATGGGGATATAAATACCCCAAATCGGAATTGGGGATTACGACCGGATATATTCGATCATATTCCCTATTTTCGTTATATTATATGAATGTCGGTTTGTAATATGAAAGGCCACCTTAAAGTTATTGGTTATACAAGAAAGTTATTTCAATGGGCACATACTAATTGTCGTTAAAATTGCATATGGGAAAGAGGTGATAATAATAAAAGTTACCTGCTTTTAACAGCTGCCCAATTTCACATTTAGTGGGCCAAATGGGGAGTCCGCCAAACTCATTTGTAATAATCTCTATTAAAATAAAGCCGAACCGTGTTATTGTTTTTGGCGAAATGCCTGCCATTTCGGCTTTTATTCGGATTTTCCCGAAAGACAGGCAACCACTGGTGTAGCTAAAAAAACAAATAACTCTTAATGTAAGTTTTCTCCACTCTTTCATTTTATGATCCTTTTTATTTGCTGACCTTCGTAATGCTTCAAGAAATTTCTTTTAGCATTTTAACCGGAAACTCTGTTTTCTTGATGATGTTAACGCTGCAGCAGAAATGATGGTAAATGCTGATATAATGTTGGAAATTAAATTATTTATCCATCTAATCAAATTTTGACAAAACCGAAACATAAGTGCTGGTTTAATCAGGCGTGCAGAAATGCAGTCAGATCCAGAGAGGATACAGTAATTGGCATAGTGTCAAAAACCCAGTTACTGGCGCGATACGCAAACAGGCGGGAAACGAATGTGCCAGAGTGGTTTAATTAACCCTAATAACCGTTCTACGGCTTTTACTTCTTCTTTCCACCAATTTGGTGAAAGCAAAGTGGTTGGTTTGAATTTTTTCAAGGCGTTCGATCGCCTGTCTGCCACACTCGTTTGGTGTCGGTAATGATTTATCTCGATTTATATTGAGCTTTCTTTGAGACCGTACTATATGTGTTGCTATAGATGAGTTCTCGTCGGATGAGTTTCGTTTAAATTCAGTGGTACCGCAAGGTTCTGCACTTTCTCCAGCACTTTTTATTATTTTTCTTAATAACCTTCTTAGGCTGGATTACTCAATGCTACGTTATAAAATAACTCTCCGTTAAATTTAACTTTTTCATACAAATTTTGACATAAGGCTCCGTTAAATCGGCAGTTAGCAGCTAACTTTTCATTGAGTAATCCGCCCTTAGTCAAACTTCCAATCCTGTATTTTCTTTCGTAGATGACCGCAACTTTTGGCATTCATTTTTCTTTAATCATAGACCAAGCGTTACTGAGGTTAAAGCTATGAGGCAGAAAATGTATGACACACTCCATAATAACTTTTCAATTTTAATGCTCGTAAGACCCAATGTTGTATGTTGACCCACAGATGGATTGTGAGATCAGCATCATCTGTATCCATCGGTGGTAAAGCTATTGAGGAATCAGTTACTCTTGAAGTTCTAGGCATGAAAACCCAATGTGATGTTCGATGGAACCAACATGTTTACATGTCTCGAAAGAAGCATTCAAGTACATTGGCTTCTTGAAACGGTTTAAGAATTACTTCACTCCGTCTGATCTGCTTAGTATTTATACCACCTATATCCGACCGAAGATGGAATACAACTCCCATATCTAGACAGGTGCTTCAAGGTCTATCTTGAAGCTTCTGGATCAGATGCAATGGAGTGCATTGAAGCTCATCAATGAAAGTAGGCTATCCAGTTCTATTGACTCATTGGAGCATCGGAATGTGGGTTGTGCGTCATTGTTTTACCAATATTACCACGGTAAGTGCTAAGATAGGCGAACTTAATATTGAGACACGGGTGGATGCCCGTAATACTCACCTTTCCAGAAGATCACATCCGTTCGTTGTCGACTGTCTAATGAATCGCACAACGCATTACCGAGAACATTCGTTTCTCAGTTTAACTAGCCGTATGTAGAATAAACTCCTCGCAGACGTCTTCCCAGGCAGCTATAATTTGGAAAAGTTCAAATTAAATGTTTACAAACACTACTCCTTTTATCCATCTCCCCATAACCTATTTTTCTAATACCAACACACTGCATTGTATTAGTAGGGGGCATCAGCTGAGTATTGGCTCAAAGTAAAAAATACGATCTAGCTAATTCCATTCAAATGTCTGCTTTTAGGGTCGAACCAGAATCAAATTGCGTCGCGCAAGTCGTAAAAAAAAACACATAAAATTTGAAATTTTTACGTCCGTTTTTTAGGTACCTCACATTTAAATTGTATATACGAAAAATTATTGGGCGTTACGCCTTAAGCGACGTAATTTGATTCAGGTTGGACGTTAAAAGATAACTTGGGCACAGAATATACTGTGACTTGCGGCTAAAACTTGCTGCGAAAGATTGTCATATGGTTGATGCTAAGATTAAGGGACAATTTCGACATAATTTTTGTCATTGTATTTACAAATCATATACTAATCATATACTATGTCTTACACGTCCATCCATTTGTACTTCTCTGATTAGTCTCCATCGCTGAACAAAGCCGTAGATTTTGCTTGCGGATTTCTACAGGCACACCAACACTTTCCAATTCTGTTGCAACCTTTAAGATAGTCCCCAGTCTTGCAAGCTCATCGGCTTCGCAGTTCCCTGGAATGTCTCTGTGTCCTAGGTCCCACATGAGTCGTATTTCAAACTGCTTGACCATCTCATTTAAAGACATGCGGCAGTTAAGGGTAGATCTTGTTTTCAGAAACTGTCACAATAGAAGTTGATTGCAGTTGTAGACAATACATTGCAACTCAACCAGTCAGCCACTTCCTTTATTGCCAGCATATCTGCCTGGTCAACACTGTAATGAACCTGCAATCTTCAAGCCAGGCTCAACCCAAGCTCATCAGAATAGACTCCAAAGCCCACTTGTTCGTGCAGCCTTGATCCATCCGCGTAAAAATTTATGGAAGCTCATCTACATGGAATGCCCCTCATCAAGACAAAAAGGCTCATAGAGGGAGCACAGTCCACATTTTGTGGTATTGTTATCTTCTTCAATATACACAACGAGCTGCATACTGCCTACCAAATATGTTCAATGTAGTAGAAAAACCCATTGCATTCGATCACGTTTTCCTCAATTACTTCGGAAACAAATGAGTGTCCAACTTGAAATTTTGATACGAATGCTGAAAAAGACTCAATTAATGTCATATATATTTCTTTTCAGAATTTAAAAAAAATTGGATTTTCAGATATGGGCCTTTGAACATTAGATCTCAAAAATTGAAAAAAAAACTATACATGTAATTTTAAAAGTTTTATAAGAAAAAATGGGGAAAAACTAAGCGATTAAAGGAGAAAACAGAGCGGTTTTTAGCTAGTTTAAAGCTAACATGGCTACACCACAGACTAAATACAGACTCGACAGTAGAGTTTTACAAGAAAAAATGGGGAAAAACTAAGCGATTTTAGGAGAAAACACAGCGGTTTTTAGTCCGTTTTACGCTAACATGGCAACACTTTCTACGACTTAGGAGTGAGTGAGACAACAAAAACCGATCTGGCATCCATTTTTCTTATGGCGCGTCATATCAGTTTTCTCTTTCTAACCTAATTCGTAGAATAATTTGAAAATATTAACCATATGGTTCAAAACTACTTTTTTGACACCTGTCACTTATGTCGAGTCTGTATTAGTCTGTGGCTACACTTTCTACCACTTAGGAGTGAGTGAAACAATGGCATTTGTTTCTTATAGCGCGTTATAATAGTTTTTTCTTTCTAACCTACAAACAAAAAAAAAATTAAAAAAATTGTGACAGTTTTTGGTTTAATTACAACCTATAAAGTGGTTTTGGATAACTTACCAAAGTTTTTGCTCTAAAAAACTTAGGTAAATTATCCAAAACCACTTTATAGGTTGTATTATCCCCTAAACGTACACAATTTTTTTATTATTTTTTTTGTGTGTAATTCCTAGAATAGTTTGAAAAAATTAACCATATGGTTCAAGACTACTTTTTTGACATC
This sequence comes from Pegoplata infirma, assembly GCA_963921195.1. Classification (NCBI taxonomy): domain Eukaryota; kingdom Metazoa; phylum Arthropoda; class Insecta; order Diptera; family Anthomyiidae; genus Pegoplata; species Pegoplata infirma. Next base: position 105,688,285 of record OY992539.1, read on the forward strand.
TGTCACTTATGTCGAGTCTGTATTAGTCTGTGCTGTGTGTCCTTAAGGTGCTTAACCCTCAGCTCCACCTTCCATAATTATGTTAACATAAAGCAAAAAACACACACAAAACAAAAACAACAAACAAAATTTTTTTATTGTTTTGTGTGTGTTTGTTGCTTTATGTTTACATAATTATGGAAGGTGCAGCTGAGGGGTAAGTTGTTCGTGTTCACGTGAAAAAATCTGTCAAACTCCATATAAAAAAATATTTTTGGCAACGCGGCTTTATAGTGGGGAAATCGTTTAAAATGATTTAAAGTATATAAAACCGCATTTCTTTTGCAATACAATGACCATTTAGGATTTTTTATGATTGTTTCTTTCTTCTAATATTTAAAAGTTTTCGTTTTTAATAGTTTTTACGATTTTAGGCGTTTAAAAAATTTTTCACGTGAAAAACAACTTACTTAGCTTTACACTGAAAAAAAAGACATAACTAAAATTAAGGAAAAAATGTCTTTGAAAATTTATCATGAATTTTCCTTAAATTTAGTTAAATTTAACTTAAAAATTATAAATTTTCTCAACTATGAGGAAAAAAATTTAGTTCATTTACTTTTTATTAGTTCATAGATTTCTTTAAATGGATTTTTTTAATATTAGGAAAAAAATTCTTACTGCCAAAGAAATTTTCCACAAATCTAAGAATCGAATCTTTATTTTTAAGACATATTTCTTAAAAAACAATTTAGTTCAAGTTTAGTTAAAATTTACTTAAAAAAACATCATCGTATTTCTCTTCTTTGAATTGAGGAAGTGTACTTCTTAGAATTTAGTTAATGACTTCTGAGAACTTAGTAAATAACTTCTTAGAATTTAGTTAAAAAATCAAAATGGCGATATCTCGAAAACTAAGCAAGATAGAGCGAAACGGATGAAATTTTCAAAAGAAAGACTATAAAGAAAAATATGGAATAGCCTAGCTCTGCATATCTGTCGGGGTCTCAAGACCCTAATTTTAGATCTAAAATTTGAAATTCCCGAGATTTTATATATGTACATACTTATCTCGGTAAATACTGCCAACACGAGAAAAGGTCCAACGGCATTTTTGTAGCTCTTAACTCGTAGAACACTTCCGCAAAATACCCGAAAGCCCTTCGATTAATAGTTTTTGAGTTATCCGGTTTTTAAGATCCTCAAGACCCTATCAGGCCCCTTATTACCGTATCTCAAAAACTAAGCAAGTTAGAGCGAAACGGACACAAGTTTTGGTTCAAAATCTATGGGGACCCTTAAAGTACCCAACGGGGTTTTGAGTTAAATGCGATCCGAACCCATGGGTCCAGGGTCTAGACCCAATCTATTTCTAAAATGTGAAGCATAATTTTTCCCATTTTCTAGTTAAAATTGGCTTAAAATTAAATAACTTTCTTTTCCTTATTTTTGGGAAAATTATGAACTAAAACCAAGAAAAAAAATCTTTGGAGCCAAATCATTCCCTCTTTTTCTCAAAATTAAGTTAATTTTCCCAGATTTTAGTTCACTTTTTTTTGAGTGTACCTTTAAAATAGCACCTATTTGAAAGTTGGAAGTAGTACAGTTTTGAAGTTATAGGCAGCCTTGTATGTGCACTTTATTGAATTTTTGCATTATTGTCAGAAAGGTAATGATTTTATGAACACTACCCATTTACAATATCTTTGGCGAATTTCAGTAATGGAGGTGACAAATTCGAAAATGACAGTTTTCTGTGCGGTTTGATCTGGAATTTCTCAGGCTTTTGTAGCTTTATCAAATGTTACTTACGTTACGACAAACTTTTATTTACCCTTTATAATTTACTGTAGGGTATATAAAAATGAAAAAGCACACATATTGTGCTTTCCCAAAACAAAAACAAAATTGAGAACATTGAAGCCAACTAATGTACAACAAACGTACTCGTACCTTCCATAGTGTGTAACAAAAACAGAATTTGCAATTGCATACCTCAAACCAAAACGTTGTTAACATTTGGATATAGCGGTATCGCAAAAAGTGCTTTAGTGCAAATAAATTAAACAAAAAAAAAAAAAAACAATTAAAAACTGATAAAAAAAAACAAAAATAAAACTATTAAAAAATAAACAAAAATATTTTTAATTATTTTACAATAAAAAAGCTTTAAGAAATTAAAAAAAAAAAAATTCTAAATAATTTTTCAGATTTACAATTGCTTAAAAATAACATGTTAACATGAATACGGTAAGTTAACATTTTATACATTACAACACTTAACATTACAACAAATCAGAGATAACATAATGTTGTCTCTTTTTGTTTATATGTTTAACAACTACGCTTGAGCAGCATAATAGTAAAGTGTAATTGTAGTAGTAGTATAGTACCGTTGTTAACATTAGTTGTATTCGTTATTTCATACATAAGTTTGAGCATGACTTCCGGTTGTGAAATGTTAAAGGAAAACATAACAAAGAGTCCTGTGCTTATTATGAATTGAAAAAACAGCATAAACTCATTGAGAACATTTGGAGAAATATGAATAAGAAATATTCTCACGGGTTTAAAGTTCATTGGCATGTTTTTTTTTATTTCATAATTGTATTTGGACATAAATTTTTGGTGGTTTTTCTTAATTTTAAGAGAGTCATGTCTCTTCCATAAAATTTATGAAACAAAAAATATCGAATTTCTTAGACAAACATGTGTTCTAGAAAATTTCTTAACAGTATTTTACTTAGGCATAAAATTGCATATGAGATATTTTATTTGAAAATAAACTATTGGGGAAAAATCAAAAACTGTATTTTTATAAATTTGCTAAAAAAATATAAATTTAGGTTGGTCGGCGGCGCGAGATCGGCACTCTACATAAATGGGTCCATAGCTATACCAGAAAACTTTTTTCGCTTAAGCTATATAAGAACCAGTGCTGAGATGTGTTTGGAAAAAATGTTAGGGTCGGTTACACTTTGTCCATCCAGGAGCGACTTCGCGGCAGTTATGGGTCATTTTTTCGGATTTTTTTTAGTCAAAAACGACCATTTTTAGGGTACAGAGTGGTCTTTATGTGCTATTTAAATTGTGTTGGTATGTTCCCAAGAGTTTTTCATCTTTACCGTGGCTACAATTTTGGCAAATTTTGTTAGAGGAAAAACAACAGTCCCTGGTAGTTATTCTGAAAAATGTAAAAAAACAGTATTTTTGTTTAAACAAGGTTATTCCTTGTAGCAGAATTTGCAATATAAAACTGGCGATGCTCAGTGACCGGCATTTCAACGTTTATTTGAACGATGAACACAGTAAAATGAGAAAGCTCAACAATGGTCAGCAACAGGGTTCAGTTCTGGCCTCGGCACTCTTTAATCTATACATTCATTGCCCACATAGAGGCAAACAGGAAACTAACAATTCGTTGTAACGGTACCACGCTTACACATAACATTTCACCAAAATATCTGGGTATAACTCTAGACAGAACGTTATCATTTAAATTTCACCTCGACAAATCTGCACAGAAAATTAAGACAAAGTTGGGGTTGGGGTGCATCTGCTAGCTGTCTTCAAACGTCTGCTGTTGCTCTAGTTTATTCGACCGCCGAATACGGTGCCCCATTCTGGCTGAATAGTCACCATGTGAAGAGCATCGATACCCAGCTGAATACCACAATAAGATTAATTTCGGGGACCCTAAAGGCTACTCCCACTGAGTGGCTCCCATTGCTAACAAATCTCGGCTAAACTGCAGTTTACGGGGCACACAAAAATTACAAAAAAAAAATATGCCACCACCTTTAGAATAAAAAAAGAAAAAACCAAAATTAAAATTTAAGGGGGCTGAGCATATGAAATTTTACCCATTTTAACACTAAAAAATTAAACGCGGAAGTCCTGCTACCCAAAAAAAGCTTTATTTAGCGAAGCCGCTAAACTAATTTATGGAGTTTGTAATCCCTAAGCCCGGCCGAAGGCCGGCTACGCAGAAAAACTTTTTATTTGCGTAATTATTATTAAATTAAATGCCCAAACATACCAGGAACACCTGGACTCAGTGGGGCCTAGGAGCACCAGCCCCCTTAAATTTTAATTTCGGTTTTTTTCTTTTTTTATTCTAAAGGGGGTGGCATATTTTTTTTTTGTAATTTTTATGTGCCCCGTAAACTGCAGTTTTGCCCAAATCTCCAACCTCCTCATCTTAGAAGACGAAAAGCCCTCCTTCGGGAGTATTCTAAAATCAGCTCAAACCCCAACATACCGCTGAACTCTGATCTTTATAATCGCTATGAGTCAAGGTTAAAATCGAGACATCCACCTTTACTGCTAGCTAAACAACTACAAGAGGAAAAGAGAATACCAAGTAAAAAAACGGGTGATACTTTCCCCCAGTGACGGTCCGTGAAGTTGTCACTGGGTGTTCTCTACTTATTTAAAATATAAAATTTATGTATATAAAATATGTTTTTCTGGACGTAACACATTCCCGTGGTAGACAAAGCCTCAGTTTTAATTTTTTTTTGTATACATACATCCAAAATTAATTTTTGTACTCCATTTATTTGCGAAATAATGCTTTTTGTTAATTGTCGATGTGGTGAGGCAACAAAATGACAATAAAATAGAATTTAGGCTGCATCTCATTAAAAAATGTACAAAACTAGTAACATCCCATCTTTACCTATCTCGGGAATGCGTTAGGTCCATGAAAACATGAATTTTATACTTAAATTTTCTGTTTTTATAAATTAGAGAACACCCAGTGACAACTTCACGGACCGTCACTGCTTTCCCCCCATATCCCCCTCCCTTTGAAACGACCCCTTCCTTTTTTTGGAAAATTTTTTGGTTATGGTAGCGTATTATGAGCTTTTAAACAAAAATTTGCTCTGTAGCTACAATAGAACTTATGATAATACATTTCTAAGGTGGAAGAGTGTTGCGATTTGGAGATTTTAGAGGAAATTGTGAAAAATTTTGATTTTGAGCGATCCCATTGTTGTCCCAACATAAAAATTTTAGGATACATCCTCCCCATTTCCTCCTCCCTTTATCACAACCTTAAAATAAGGGAGATAACCCTTATTTTTTTTCGAAAATTTTTGGTTATGGTAGGTCTTGTAAAAAATCTTTAGCTAAAGCAGAACCCCCGATATTAAGTTTTTAAGGTGCAAAGTGTCGCGACTGGGAGATTTTGTGGGAAATTTTGCCCACTTGTATTTTCGGCCCCTGTTGACTTACAAGGGAAGTCTCCCTAGTGTCACCCGCGGATCTTTGTGGAATTGGTTTTATTTTGTAGATCAGAAAAAACAAAGGGACACGTATTTTTTTTTAGCGGCCCAAATTCATATTTAGGGTAAAAAGGAGGGGGGAAGACAAGGCCATTTTTCAGTTTTTTTCGTTTATCTCCTGTATTATGCAAAGAAACCTAGTCATGTTACATACCAAATGAAAGGTCTTTGGAAAACCTATCTACGTGTGCTAAGAACGTGTCCAAACATGCACAACTTTTCGTCATATTGAGTAAAATACCAAAATTTTAGGACATTTTTGTTAATAAGTCGAAAAATATAAATTTCTTTGGCCCGTTATTAGCACCACGAGATAGGCATTTTTAATACCTTTAATCTGATACTACACATGCCTATATTAATTTTGTTTAAATAGGCGTAAATCGTGAAAAACTGAAAAAGGTCAATTTACCCCCATACAAATCAACCCCCCCCCCCCTAAAAATGAGTTTGGGCCGCTAAAAAAAAATACGTGTCGAATTAATTTTCGTTCTTAACAACAAATCCAAATTTCATGGAGATCGGAGGGTGACACCAGGGAGACTTCCCTTGTTAGAGGGCGGAAAATGTGCATTTGTTAGTTTTTTATGTAGTGTAAAAACTTAGCCAAATTTCATCAATATCGGAGAGGGTCAAAAATATTCATGATTGATTTCACTAAGAATGACCCCCATATGATTATTTGTTCGTATTTAAAATCATCCCCTTTACTGTAAATTTATTTGATTTACTATAATATTGTGAAATTCTCACAGTCATGTAAATTAATAGTTTTTTTTTTGGGGAAAATTTCAAAATATTGCGTTTTTTTTTCATTCTACTGCGAAACAATTTTTTCCGCATTTTAATATTATAATTACATCATTAGTGCAATGTAACTATGAGATCATTGTAAAACAAACGCCCCCATTTTCCTGAATGTGGTTGTCTAAAAAATGCATCTCTCAATCATTTATACAAGTACAAAATAATTTTAAAAAGCTTTTCATGTGAAATATTAAAAACAATTGCCATTCAATGATCTTTGGCTTATAATTTTGTTGGTAGAGCGGTAAAATAAATGCATGCGCATATAGGGGAGGTGAATGCAAATTTTAGTAACCTACATAAAAGTGCATGTAAATTTTATTTACAATTAATTTCGATTTGCACTATTCAAACTAAAACGCTAAAAAATTATCCACATAAATTAATTTGTTTTTTAATTGAAGGGCTTATTGTAAAAACTCTATAAGCAAAATTTCACTTTATGGTGGTTTTTGCTTTAAAACTTTTAAAATAATACAGAAAATAGAACTTTTGCAGAGCTTTTATTCTCAACAAACTTGTACGAAGGGTTAAAGAAAGACTTCCGCCAAAAATCTGTCAATGGAACATCATTAGAAGGCGAAAAACACAAAAAATAAAATGGTGCTTATCAAGTTCTTGCAGTAAGCCCTTCAATTTATTTTAAACTGGAAAAACTTATAAGAAACTAAACTTTTTCCCTCCTGGTCCGATTTTACCCATTTACAAACTTTACCACCCTATGTGCACAAGATATATTTGTGCCAAACTTTAGAGGACTAGCTTCTTTCGTTTTAAGTGTATCGGGCTTTACACAGACGGACAGACAAGACTAAAGGGCCCATCAGATGACAGACAAATCTTACAATTTGTCTTTCAACCGCGCTTTTTTTTCTGAAAATATTTGCAAACACACATCTGAACACATGCTATTATTGACACCATTTGCATTCGGTCGTTAGACCGATTGTCTGTCGTCTTATCGCAATAAAACATTTAAAAATCAACCACCTTTGACAAGAATAAGAAAGAAACGATCATAACAAAACTGAAATGTCACTTTTTCACGGCAATTTAAATTGTTTCGTATAATAAAAATGAGTGAAAACTTTTTTAACAATTTCCCTATTATTCCTCGCGTTGCCAGAATTTATTTTTTTTATATGGAGTTTGACAGATTTTTTCCCGTGAAATCGAACAGAGTACTATGCCTTACAATAAAAATGCGTGAAAACTTTTTTAACAATTTCCCTACACCCAAAAAATTTCCCAGTTACTGGCTACTAAGAATTTAACTAAGTCCCAGTTGAAATACACCTAACTGAGCCCCAGTTATTTTCATTCGGTTGATGGTAACTAATTTTATAAACAATTTTGAATTTAACTGAATTTCCAGTTACTGGCAACAGCATATTAATTAAATTTATGAAATCGTTGAAAATAGTTGGTAATAACTGGTTAAAAAATAAAAATTGTCAATGGGGACTAAACATTTTTTTTTAATTTCACCATTAAAGAAAATACTTTTTATTTTTAACACTTTATTATTATTACTTTAAAATTTTATTTACATTCACTACATTGCACCAACAATAAAAAACCACCATTTGAACTAATATATCACATTCCAGGACACCAAATTCTTGACGTCTTAGCTTCTTTGCAGGCTGCTACCACATTTCTCTTTAATCTCCACCTGAAAATATATTAATAATTTTTTTAAATAAAGACAGACACAAATTAGCAAATAAAACTTACCATTACAAAATTAAAATCCGATTGTGTTTTTTAATTTTTATAAAATGATGTTGGTTTTTGAAATTTGTAAACAAATAAATTAAATTTGATTAACAGGGTAACTGATAGATTGTTGTTATTAATTAAAAACCCAGTTGTTCGTAACCAACCCAGTTATTTTAAATTTATTTCAAATCAACTAAGGAATTTCGTAACTATCTAACTGGGAAATTTTTTCGGTGTATAATTCCTAGCGTTGCCAAAATTGATTTTTTTTATATGGAGCTTGACAAATTTTTTCCCGTGAAATCGAACAGAGTACATTACATAAAGTAAAGTAAGTAAGTTGTTTTTTACGCGAAAAATTTTTAAACGCCTTAAATCGTAATAGAAACTTTTAAAAACGAAAACCTTTAAATATTAGAAATATCCATTTTATGGCAAAATAAATGCGTTTTTTTTTATATACTTAAAATCATTTTAAACGATTTCCCCGCAATAAAGCCGCGTTGCCAAAAATACTTTTTTTATATGGAGTTTGACAGATTTTTTCACGTGAACACGAACAGCTTATGCACCTTAAAGCTAAGTACTCCGTTTTTTATGGTGAAAGTTTTATTTAAACTTTAAACGCCTCGAATCGCAATAAAATATTTAAAAATAAACTACTTTTGACAATTTTAAGAAAGAAACGATCATAACAAAATTGAAATGTCAATTTTTCACGGCAATTTAAATTGTCATGTATAATAAAAATGTGTGACAAATTTTTAAACAATTTCCCTATAATTCCTCGCGATACCAATTTTTTTTTGTATGGAATTTGACAGATTTTTTCCCGTGAAATCGAACAAAGTACTATGCTTACAACTCTAATGTCGATTCTTTAATAGTCTGTGATTGTTTGTTGTTGAAGTGTATAAAATTCACTTTAAATTTTCCAGCGATTTTATTAATTGTCAAATGTTGACATTACCGAACGTTCACTACTTTTAGTATATTTTAGTACGAACATATGCAGTTGGTTTGTGAACAAACTAAATGATGTTTACTAAAAAGAAACCAAAGATGTCACTGTTAAAATACACGTTAAGAAATTTTTATTTGATTAATGGGATAACTTGACACGATTTTTTTTTAACTAAATGAGTGATTTTTTTTTACCTAAAAATATGTTCGTGCGTGAGATTTTGCTAAAAATATCTTGAAAATGTAAAAGATTTCAGGAAAATCAAGAATGAAGAATGAAAATAAAAAAAAATATGAAAAAAATAGGAAGTTCTAAAAAAATTAGGAAAATTTAGGAAATCTAGAAAAAAATTATACAAATTTAAGAAAATATTAGAATAAATCAAACAATTAAAAAATGGAAAATTCTGAAAATAATAAAAAAAAAATAAAATAAAAACAATTGATAGTGTTTAAAATGAAAAATTCTGAAAACAATAAAAAAAAATTAAAAAAAAACAATTGATAGTGTTTTTATTTCGGTTGCGCCGAATCTTTTATACCCTCCAATATGTAAAAAAAATTTAAAAAAACAAGTAACAGTGTTAAATTCGGCTGTGCCGAATCTTTTATCTTTTCAAAAAAAAAAAAAACTGTAAAGTTAGCAAAAAATTTAGTTAAATTTAACTAAAAAAACACCTGATTTTGAACCTACTAAATTTCTAGTTAATTTAACAAAAAATATTTTGTTAACTTTTCGTAGAATGAATATAGCAAAAAAAAACCGTAATTTTAACTAAAAATTCAGCTGAAAATTTCGTAACATTTTTTATTAGTTGAATTCAGCTAAACTTTTTATAAAAAATTTTAAGTTTGTTAAATATTGGTTTTAAACACTAACACTTCACTTAATTTTTCTTATTTTTTTTCATAGCATTAAGTTCAGCTTAAGTAGGACTTATGAGATTTGCATAGGAGGCTACACAAGAAATGTTTAAAAATTTTCACTTGACAAAAATGTTACAAGAAATCAGCAAATTAATTAGTAAAAATTCGTCAACTCAGTTTTAAAGTCAACAAAAAAAATTAATTCAAAATTTGTACAAAACTAGTATTTTCGTAAATTGAACTGAACTAAAAAAAGTAGTTAAAACGCTGATTTTAACTAAAAATTTGCTAAAAAGCCAGTTAACTCGAGTTAACGAAAAAAATTTTGTTAACTCAACAGTTTTATTTTTTTGAGTGTACCCTCCAACATCCAAAAAAAAAAATGCACGGGCGTTTTTTGGGGGGGGGTCTTTGTGATTGGGGTGCAAATTTCCTCTCGAATATGTGTTTAAAAATTTATTCTTATGGTTTTTGCACAAAATAAATGCAAGTTTATCATAATTTAATATTTTTTTTATTCTACGCCCATAAAAGGGGGACGGACCGAAAAACGACATTTTCTAATTCTCAGGGTCCAAATTCAGGATCTTGAACTTCTTGTAAAATAAAAATGTTGCATTTGTTAAACAAAAAGACAAAAAATCATGTAAAAAAATTATATTTTTCAGAGGTTGGTTTAGTTCTTTAAGGGGGAACTTTTTTCCCCATGGTCCGATTTGGCCCATTTCCGAACTTAACCTGCCTAGGACCATAAGACATATTCGTGCCAAACTGGAGGAGTCTAGCTCTTTTATTTTGGACTGAATCGTGTTAACTACAGACGAACGGACAGACGGACGGACGGACATCGCTAGAATGTCTTAGAATCGATCACTGATCAATAATATATATACTTTATGGGGTCCCCGACCGATATTTCGATGCGTTACACACGGAATGTGTACTCCATACTGTAGTTGGAAGGTATAAAAAAATGACAGGCATTTTTTTAAGGGGGCGGGCCATTTTTTTAATCTCCTAGGTCCAAGCGCAGGACTTTGAACTTCTGCGAACATAAAAATGTTTTATTTGTATAACAAAACTACGAAATACTTTTTGGCATTTTTCAGAGGTTTGTTCAGTTCTTAAAGGGGGAACTTTTTTTCTCCTGGTCCGATGGTGAGTTGGGGGACCGCTTGTTATTCACGGCAATATTTACAAGTTCTTTTAATTCTGCTTTGTGCAGTATTAAATTTTTTTTATCATTATTTAAATAATTTTTTATTCACGCCCTCAAAAGGGGGCGGCCGAATAAAACGAAATTTTCTAATCCTCTGGATCCAAGCGCAGGACTTTGAACTTCTGCGAACTTACAAACTTTCATTTAACAAAAATACAAAAAAAATCTAAATAATTGGAGTTTTTCACAGGTTTGTTTAGTTCTTTAAGCATACTTTACTTTGTTGGCCATTTAAAATGGAATGCCAGTCATCTCTTCTCCTTGCTTGCTGGCGCCAGTTGGATGTGTTAACTCCAAGTTCAACTAAGTTGTTCTTAACTTGATCTCTCCAACGGGTTTTCTGGGCCCCAGAAAACTGAGACGTTGGGAATCTCTACTAGTCGATAAAAAATACTTCGTCTTTGACTCATTAACTTGGAGACCCATGATATTTGACTGCTTTTCGATTGCTGCAAACGCAGCGCTAACTGCTCTAGTAGAGTTGCCGATGATATCGATGTCGTCGGCATATGCGAGCAGCATGACACTTTTGTTGTATATAATGCCATATTTCTCTACTTCTGAACGTTGCAGTATTCTTTCCATTAATAAATTGAAGAAATCGCACGATAGGGCGTCATCCTGCCTGAAACCTCGCTCAGTATCAAATGGTTCGGAGAGGTTCGTTCCTATTCTGACGGAGCTTTTAGTGTTTCGCAGCGTCAAAGCCGAATGTACTTTGCTGGGATCTGGAGCTCAGACATTGCAACGTAAAACTTTTCCCTTATCGGGCTGTCGAAAGCAGCCTTATAATCGACAAATAGATGATGAGTGTCGATTTGCTTCTCCTGAGTATTTTCTAAGATTTGGCGTAATGTGAAGATCTGGTCCGTGGTGGATTTGCCGGGTCTAAAGCCGCACTGGTAGGTCCGATCAGTTTGCTGGTATATGGTTTTAGTCATAGTACTCGGCATAGTACTCGGGTTTTTACGGTGAAAATGTCACTTAAACTTTAAACGGCTCAAATCGCAATAAAACTTTTAAAAATCAACAACTTTTGACAATTATAAGAAAGAAACAATCGTAATAAAACTAAAATTTCATTTTTTCACGGCAATTTAAATTGTCTTGTATAATAAAAATGCGTGAAAACTTTTTTAATAGTTTCACTTTAATTCCTCGCGTTGCCAATTTTTTTTTTTATGGAGTTTGACAGATTTTTTCCCGTGAAATCGAACAGAGTACTATGCTTTAAGGGGAAGCTTTTTCGCCCTGGTCCGATTTAGCCGATTTAAACTTGAGGAGTCTAGCTCTTTTATTTTGGACTCTATCCTGTTAACTACAGACGGATGGACAATGTCTATTGGACATGGCTAGAATGTAGAGATGGGCACATGAGAGATTAGCATGATCACGCTTGAGTTTGACTGAATTAAATTCTGCCCACGTGATTGTGAGTGAGTGGGGAAAAATGGGTGAGTGAGTGCGCATGAGTAAAATTTTACTATAAGTGAGTGTGCGTGAGTCAATTTTTTTCCGTGAGTTCGCGTGATTTATTTTCTCTTCATATTTCCTTTTGTACCAAAAAAAGCAAACAAAAAATTTTAAAAATTGGCTAAACTATAAATTTTGTACCGAAAAAAAGCAAAAAAAAAATGTAAAATTTCACTAAACTTTAAATTTTGCTTAAAATTTTGTAAGATTTTTTTAAATTTTAACTTTTGAAATTTGTTTGTATGCTTATTTGAGTGCACGTGAATGTGAGTTGTATCAAATTCACTCACGTGATTCTGAGTGAGGGTGAGTAGAAAAAAATATTCTCGTGAGTGAGTGTGCGTGATTCTGAAATTCCCGTCGTGAGCGTGAGTGACTGTGAGTCAAAAGTCAATCACGCGCCCATCTCTACTAGAATGTTTTAGAATCTGTGATGGATCAATAATATATGTGGCATTCCATGGCAAATCACACACTCATAAAAGTTTTACAGTAACTGTTTCACAGTCAAACAACTAGTTTTCGTTTCATTTAATTTTAAAAGAAAATTTGTTTATTCTACATACAAATATTAGGTCCATTCGATTACCCAAATTTCTTACTTTTTTTTACTACAACTGGAAAGTCTTGTTTACTTTTTGTATTGAAAATTTCCAGCTATAGTAAAATGAGTAAAAAATAGTAGATTGTAGTAAGGTAATCGAATAGACCTATTCTAAACAACTTTTTGAACATTTATTCAAATACATAACTGTCTTAGGGCTGGTAACTCATCACCAGGGAAACCAAAAATATGCAGTATCATGTTTTTTCCTGCGCTTTGTATTGATAAATGGGTAAGGTATTTATCCGTTTCAGAAGATTTTAAGAAATCTGGCATCGATTTGTTAGAGCATATTTTTGCATATTTTAGCCTTAAGAGCATATTTTAGCATATTTTAGGTTTAAGAGCATATTTTAACATAAGAGCATATTTTTAGAGCATTTTTTTCAATTTTTAGAGCATTTTTTCACTTTTTAGAGCATTTTTTTTAAGTTTTTAGAGCATATTTTTATTTTTAGAGAATTTGTTTTCCCAATTTTTTTATAACAACACTTTAAAATTTTTTAGTTTTTGTGGGATGATTTTTTGTTATAATTTTGTAAGTGGATTGAAGTGTTTGTTTTTTTTCAAAATAACGGGGTTATAACGATTGATAACGCTTTGGCCTCTTCTTGCTTCATTAACCCATATTAACCCTCTAACTACCCCACATAACGTTATTTTTTGGTCTATTCTCTAAAAAATTGTAAAAAACACCACGAAAAAGGGGACATATTTTTTTTTTAAGAGCATATTTTTATTGTTTTTAGAGCATATTTTCCGTTTTTAAGGGCATTTTTTAAGCGCATAAAACGTGTTTTTTAGAGCATATTTTTGGTTTCCCTGCTCATCACCAAGGAGAGGACTTTCATGCAAATGCATGTTTTTTCCCTTTGGTCATAGAACAGCATAAACAAAATATCTTTGCGAATCAAAGAATTTGCTTTAAAATGGCATCGATTCGTTAGTGCATATTTTTGCATATTTTGCGTTAAATGCATATTTTTGCATATTTTGCTATTATTTCGCTATAAATGCATATTTTTAGGTCATATTTTGTACAAATTTTCGTTTTTAGCTATTTTTTTAGTATGTTAAGCTATTTTAAATTTTTTTTTTGGATTTTTTTTTTTTTAATTTTTTGTATTAAAGCAATTATTAAATTTTTCTAGATCATTTTTATTTTTTTATAACATTTTATCCACCTGTATATATGTATAGCTGAGCTTACAATGCCAGACTGAATTCAAATGTTATGTTTTTTTTAATAAAAGTAAAAAAAACAAGTGGATATTTATGATTTTTAGTGCATATTTTAAGATTTTTAGTGCATATTTCAAGAGTTTTTAGTGCAGTTTAGGCGCCTAAAACATAGTTTTTTAGTGCATGAAGGTCCTGTCCCTGCTCATCACAATATAATCACTGATTAAGGCTAATTAGTGTTTGCAAACGTCAAATTTATGTGAAAATAAACAGTGATTAGTATTAATCATTTATTAGTTTTTGATAAGTTACCAGCCCTTATAATCAAAATTTTCACGGCGAAAAATCCAGTTAAACTTTAAACGACTCAAATCGTAATAAAAAATTTATAAATTAGCAGCTTTTGAAAAATTTATGAATTAAACATCCGATTTGATTTATATCAGGGTTTGAAAAAAAACTCTAACGTACGGTACGTTAGTGTTCTGTACGGAACTATGGAGCGACCGTACGTTATCGAAAAGTACCGTTCCAAGAACACATTCACTAAAAAGTTTTTTAGTGGTTGTGAAGGTGTTCGCAAACAGAATTCCGAACGTTATGCCTGCGAGTTGAAGAACAGAAACTTCGGTACGTTATCGTAAAGTTTCTGTTCTTCAACTCGCAGGCATAACGTTCGGAATTCTGTTTGCGAACACCTTCACAACCACTAAAAAACTTTTTAGTGAATGTGTTCTTGGAACGGAACGTTAAATAACGTACTGTTTTTTTTCGAACACTGATTTATATCTTGTTATATCTTAAATTAGTGTAAAAACACACACAAACGAAATTAAGGTGAAATAGGCTTCTTTTGGTTGCAATAGACCGATTTATCTGAATATCGGTGGAAAGTTTTCATATGGGGACTGAGTACAGAAATGGTCCAACTAAAATCTAATTTGATAAGGTTACCAAAGAATACGTTTAACAAACAAAATTTTACAACATTTCCGATTTTCATGAATTTTGAGAGATCTATGTGAATATCGGGAAGGTGGTTTGGTATGAGGACTACAAGAAGTACTGGCCCGATTCTTTTAAAATCTAGAACGATGATTTGTGAATACGATATACGTTGACATACTAAATTTTGAAAGGATACATATTATCCCAGCAAAAAAAGTTCGGAGTACTTCTATTTGGAGTGCTTTAAAACTATAACAAATGTAATGAAATACAACAAAAATAACAAAAAACACAAGAAAAAAACACACAAACAGTTTTTTCTACTCCATAAAAAGTTGTTATTCAGCACTTAACTCATTACCTTCCGCGACACTCCCATACAAAAGTAAGTAGATATTCAGTAGATAAGAAGTACTCCGAGCTTTCAAACAACTTCCAACTACTTCCACGGAGTACTTCTTATCTACTGAATATCTACTTACATTTGTATGGAGGTGTCGCGATAGGTAATGAGTTAAGTGCTGAATATCTATGTATTCTGGAGTAGAAAAAACTGTTTGTGTGTTTTTGTCTTGTGTTTTTTGTTATTTTTGTTGTATTTCATTACATTTGTTATAGTTTTAAAGCACTCCACTGAGAAGTGGTAATGACTTTTTTTGCAGGGATATTACAGTTGTTAGAGGCATTTTTTCCAATTTCTATAGGCTTCGTCCTTGGGCCAAGAGAGGCTTAAGTTTCAAATTTCAACCAGATCGATTTATAATTGCGACCTGTATCGTGTTTACGCCGTTTACATGGACAGACAGACGGACGGACATCGCTAATTAGATTAAAAAGTGATTCTGACTCAGAAGTATACTTAAAAGTGGGTCTAGGACCAATATTTCGGGTAGTTACAAACATCAGCACAAACTCATTATACCCTGTACCACAGAGTGGCGGTGTAGAGTATAATGAAAGTTGAAATTTTACATAAAAAAGCCCTTAACGTTTTTTTAGTTCAGCGCTAGATTTTTTTTACACCCTTTTAAAGTTTTTGTGTACTAAACATGTCCTACTGAAATGTATACCGCTGCCAATCGTGTTATTATTGTTTATTATTAAAATGATAATTCTTTTGTGTCTTTGTCTTGGATCAAACATAAATATATTTAAAATATATAGTTGTATCTTAAGTAAATTAAATTCTAACTTTTATTATTATAACTCAAATATATGTGTGTATGTAAATCCCTTTGTTTGTAACTGATAAGAAATATTAAATAATAGTCATAAAAATACTATAATGTATTTACAAAAATAGTATTACGGGGGATTACCAATGTCCGGAAATCACAAGAAATAAGAAAAAAAAAACATCGTTAATGATAAATTTAAATTATATTAAGGAATCTAATAGTTTTTTACATTTCTGATATTGAACTGCAATTAGCAGTAGTTTTGATTTGAAAATTAGGCAGGGTTGTATTTTTACTGTCATGGGATATGACATGATAGCTATTAGGGCTAAAGCCTAGCACTCACGGTGAAAAATTAACTTAAGCATAGTACTCTGTTTGATTTCACGGGAATAAATCTGTCAAACTCCATATAAAAAAAATATATATTTTGGCAACGCGAGGAATTAAAATTGGTTAAAAAGTTTCCACGGATTTTTATTGTACAAGACAATTTAAATTGCCGTGAAAAAGTGACATTTCAGTTTTATTATGATCGTTTCTTTCTTATAATTGTCAAAAGTTGTTGATTTTTAAATGTTTTATAGCGATTTGAGGCGTTTAAAGTTTAAGTGAAATTTTCACCGTAAAAAACAGAGTACTTAGCTTTAAGCAGAGTACTCTGTTCGTTTTCACGTGAAAAAAATTTGTTAAATTCCATATAAAAGAAATAAATCTTGGCAACCCGAGGAATTATACACTTAATATAACACATTAGTAGATTTACTAATTTTTTTTGCTAATGCTAGTAAGCTAACGTTTAGCAAATTTTTAGTTGAGATTAGCATGTAAAGCATAGTACTCTGTTCGATTTCACGGGAAAAAATCTGTCAAACTCCATATAAAAAAAATAAAATTTGGCAACGCGAGGAATTATAGGGAAATTGTTAAAAAAGTTTTCACGCATTTTTATTATACAAGACAATTTAAATTGCCGTGAAAAAGTGACATTTCAGTTTTGTTATGATCGTTTCTTTCTTATAATGGTCAAAAGTTGTTTATTTTTCATTGTTTTATTGCGATTTGAGGCGTTTAAAGTTGAAGTGAAATTTTCACCTCAAAAAACAGAGTACTTAGCTTTAGCAAAAATATCTTGTAAAGTTCATTTAGTGCATTAGCAATTTTAAACAAAATTTGAACTATTTTTTTTTTTGCTAAATTTAAAATCGAGTTGACCAAATTTTTACAAGTTTTTTTGCTAACATTAGCAAAAATAAATTGTAAATTTTTTTTTAAGAAACTTAAAATGGCGCTATCTCGGAAACTAAGCCAGATGGAGCAAAATGGAGGCCATTTTTGGTTCTCGGACTCTGCATAGTATCGCCGGTCCTTTTCACATGTGTGGACCATAATGGGTCCTAACTTTGGATCCAAAAAGTGTGAAATAAGTGAAAAACAAGTAAGAGTGTTAAATTCGGCTGTGTCGAATCTTTTATACCCTCCAACATGCATAAAAAAACAATGCAGGGGCGTTTTATTTTTTTTTTTGAAGGGGGGGGGGGGTCATGGTGATTGGGTGGGTCCAAATTTCTTTTCGAATATGTGTTTAAAATTTCATTCTTATGCTTTTTGCACTAGAGAAATGCAAGTTTATCATAATTTAAATTGTTTTTTTTTCTACGCCCATAAAAGGGGGCGGATCGAAAAAACGACATTTTCTAATTCTCAGGGACCAAATGCAGGACTTTGAACTTCTTGTAGCATAAAAGTGTTGCATTTGTTAAATAAAAAGACAAAAAATTATGTAAAAAAATGATTTTTTCAGAGGTTGGTTTAGTTCTTCAACCTGCCTAGGACCATAAGACATATTCGTGCCATACTTGAGGAGTCTAGCTCTTTTAGTTTGGACTGTATCGTGTTAACTACAGACGGACGGTCGGGCATCGCTAGAATGTCATAGAATCGATCACTGATCAATAATATATATCGTCACCACAAATGCAAAACAACGTAACAACACTTTTCACAATTTTACAGGAGAAGCAAAAAACGTTTTTAAATGAAATATATTTGCAATATAAAAGACTTTTGTGAAGTGTTAGCTTAAAATACAGCGATAAATCCATTTCTGAAATAAAAAAGTCGTTTTTGTAAATATTTTTTGAGATATGTGGGTTACGTTTTTCGTGGAATCGTGTTTTGTAAATCAAAACGACGTAACATCATAAAGTTGAATAAATTGCTAATTTTTTGAAAATAATTCAGCCATTCATTCAATAAGTACTGAACCTAGAGCCATGAAATTTGTAGTGGTTATAGCTAAGGTATTTTCGAGCTTAAGTTTGGAAGTTGGAGTCCAGTGGTTGAACGGGGGAGGCAGCAGAACCCCCCAAAGTAGGGCACCTTTTGTATACGAACACTTAAAACAATTGCCATTTTTTTGTTTATCATATTTCTTAAAAAAATATATGCGTACAATGTGCTAGTAGCGGCCTAAAAAACGTCTTTGTTGGTGTGGTTATCTCTTATACTTTCCGAGATAGAACCATTTAAAAATGTATAATTTAAAACTTTTACCGATCCGGCTCCAGTTTTTTGCTAATAGCAAAGCCGCATTTATTCCAATTTATTTTAAACTAATTTCATTTGAAAACTATATATTAGGGATGTGCGATTAATCGATTAATTAATCAGTTCGATTAATCGAAATCCTGATTAATCAATTAATCGATTAATCAAATGTTTTGATTAATCAAAATCATGATTAATCGAATAATTTATATTTTGAATAATCAAAAAAAATAACAAACCGTTATCATGTTTTAGTCCGAAAATACATTAGAGGTATTCAGAGTCTTATTTCCACCCCTGGCAATGTAGCAAAAGAGTACTTCTTTCAAAAAATACATGTATTTTTAAAAGTAATTTTAAAAAGTGGTCTTTTACCACCAGTGCCAGGGCTGGTAAGTAAGACTCTGAATACCACTATTATTTTAAAGTTAAAAATTGAAAAAATACGATTTTTTTTTGTACAAAGTACCAACACTCTTTTGGCTTTAGATAAAAAGTTTCGTTCAGAACATGTTGATTATGTTGATTATTTTTACTAGTTTGAAAGCTCGTGTAGATGAGTTTAAATCAAAAATGAAATCCGAGGTGTAAATATTGCGTCCGCCAGCACCATCCAAAATTGGCCTAATTTTGGCTTCCGCCTTAATTTTCCTTACAGTTAGGAAAATTACCCATTTTTTAGTTAAATTTAACTAAATTTAATGAAAATTCATGACATTTTTTTCAGTGTAGGAGCATTCTTGGGACAGTTAGAGAGATGAGAGTTATTTTATAAAAATTTCATTTTGTATGGATGCTCCCTTCGGGAGTAACGAGAAGGAGTAGAGCTGTTAGGAAAAATGTTGGGTTCTAAAAATGAATGGGGGTCAATCTTCCATTGAACTTCTCTTGAAGCGACCCCGAGGCAATCGTTGGTGCTTTTTTACCCCTTTACCGCCACTTTTTTGCCAAAACAATTGCCCCATTCATTTTTACAAGCCTACAAAGATTTTAACATACACGATTTCATTTTTTTTTTTATTTTTCCATTCGTTTTTGGTTCTTAAACATTTTAAACTGATTTAATGCCATATTCGCATTCATTAAAACTAGATACATTTTTCGTTTTTCCTATATAATTTATCTGTCAAAATAAAACGCCGTTTAAATTTGACGTTTAACGTATGGAGTTTATTTATTAACTAGTTTAAATGAATTCGAATATGGTATAATATCGTTAATATCTTTAAAAACAAAACTTAAGCATTTGCTTTACATCTTTCAAAAAAAAACTTCGAAATCTTAAAAAAATTTAAAAAAAAACCTTTATACTTAACATTTTTAATATAAAATCTTACAGATTCTATAAAATACTTAAGAGTTCTTATAAAAGGTAAGGGTTTATCAACATATTTAAAGAATTTTGCTGTAGTAAAGATCCAAAAAAATTAAAGTTTTTGATCTCACTTGGTTAAAAAGAAAATATTTTGAACCCGAAGGTTTCTTTATAAGAAAACGGGCTTCCTGTATGATTTTTTTTGTTAAGTTTTACCTCAGAGTCAAAGGGTTGTTTTTGGAAAGAAATTTTTAAAGTTTTAGCATATTTTTTAATTCTTGAAATTGTTTTGGGTTTAGGAAAAGTTTTAGGAAGAAACGATACATTTTTAAAAAACTCTGTGTATTCTTAGGAAAAACTTTCCAATTGTACTGGTAAATTACACAGAATTTGAAACAGGATTCGCAAAACCTGCGGATCTAGCTATTTTCATTTACAAAAAAAATACCCCACGGAATTACTGTTGACAAAACGACATTTTAAAATTCAATTTCTCAAAATTAATATAAATAGAAGCTACATTCTTTTTTAACAAGGCCAAACAGTATTTCAATTCTATTACCAAAAATTCAAACTATTTTTACTACCACTGGAAAGTTTTGTTTACTTTTTTATTAAAAATTTCCAGCTCTAGTAAAAATAGTAAAACAGAGTAGATTGTCGTAACGTAATCGAACGGACCTTTTAAATTAAAACAAAAAATATTTGGTTAAAAAAAAGACAAATTAAAAAAAAAATTATACAATTTTGGAAAATTTTAAAAGATACATTTTTTGAAAATTTTATGTAAATTTTTATCAGAAATATTTATTCAATTTGTATGGTGAATGTCTTAAATATTTATGCGTTTCAATATATAAAAATATATTAATATTTGCCCGTATACATATAAATTGTGTGTGTAACACTGATGTTACGTTGTTTTGGTTTATGAAATGCATGCACTTGCTGATACGTTTTTTTGTTTATTGTTAATAAATTCGCAATTTTTGAACTTAGACTTCCAAAATTTTCCAGAGACATGTAGTTTAGTCAAATGCATCAAAATCAATCAAAAACTCGATTTTGATTTTTTTGTTGTTACGTTGTTTTGCATTTATGGTGACGATATACTTTATGGGGTCCCCGACCGATATTTCGATGCGTTACACACGGAATGACAAAGTGAGTATACCCCCATACTGGAGCCCTTGGTTTTTTCGCTACAACGAGACGACGGTCATTGTTACCAGTTCTCGTTTAGGTTGAAGTTATTAAAAATGTATTGTTATTAAATGTAAAAAAAAAAAAATAAAATACTTGATCAAAGGATCAAAATTATTAAAAAAAAAAGGGGCCCCTGTAGGCTAGTTGGTAGCGTGCTAGCCTTTGAAACTGGGGGTCGTGGGTTCGATTCCCACCAGAGCCCTTGGTTTTTTCGCTACAACGAGACGACGGTCATTGTTACCAGTTCTCGTTAAGGTTGAAGTTATTAAAAATGTATTGTTATTAAATGTAAAAAAAATTAAATAAAATACCTGATCAAAGGATCAAAATTATAAATTACCCTCATACTGTAGTTGGAGGGTATAAAAAATGTACTAAATATGCTTCTTAGATAAAAAATGCTTTCTAGCTTCAGTGAAATTTGATGGCGGATCTTTTCTTTCACTTATTAACCTTCTATCTCCTATTTTTATACCCCCCAAGTATGGGGGTATACTCACTTTGTCATTCGGAGTGTAACGCATCAAAATATCGGTCTAGGACCCCATAAAGTATATATATTTATGATTAGTGATCGATTCTAAGACATTCTAGCGATGCCCGTCCGTCTTTTCATCTTTAGTTAACACGATGCAGTCCAAAATAAAAGAGCTAGTCTCCCGAAATTTGGCACGAATATGTCATATGTTCCTAGGCAGGTTAAGTTCGTAAATGAACAAAGTCGGACCAGGGAGGAAAAAGTTCCTCCTCGAAGAACTAAGCCAACCTCTGAAAATACCATTTTTACGTGATTTTTTGTGTTTTTGTTTAACAAATGCAACATTTTTATGCTACAAGAAGTTCAAAGTCCTGCATTTGGACCCAGTGTATTAGAAAATGTCGTTTTTTTTTTCTTTAGTGCAAAAAGCATAATAGTGAATTTTTTAAACATATATTTCAAGAGGAAATTTGCCCCCCCCCCCACAAAAAAAACCAAAACTTCCCCACAATTTTTTTTGCATGTTGGAGGGTATAAAAGATTCGGCACAACCGAATTTAACACTCTTACTTGTTACAGGTAATTTTTGTCCTTTCTGTCAAACTCCACACGCAAAAAAAATTTACCAAGTACTTGGGTGGATATGCGTTTTTAATTTTTTTTTGCATATATTATGCAAAAAATAGCATAATTTTACCAAGATTTTGCTTGTTTCTGATAAAAGTTTAGAAAATATTCATAAGAGTATTTAACCTTTTGTAATGAGGCGTTTAAAGTTTAAGTGAAATTTCCACCGTAAAAAACAGAGTACTTAGCTTAAGTGAAAATTTTGCCGTGAAAAACAGAGTACTAGGCTTTAAACGACTCAAATAATAAAAAAATATACATCAACAACTTTTGACAATTCTTAGAAAGAAACTATCATAACAAAACAGCAATTACACTTTTTCACTTTACAATTTTCCTATAAAAAAAAATTGGCAACGCGAGAAATTACAGGGAAATTGTTAAAAAAAGTTTTCACACATAATGTTTTAATATGTTCTTTCTAAGAATTGTCAAAAGTTTTTGATTATTTATACATTCTTTAAAACGATTTGAGGGGTTTAAAGTTTAAGTTAAATTTTTCGCCGTGAAAAACAGAGTAGTGAGAACAGGGTATTAAACAGGAAGAGTTGAAAGTACTTTATAGTATATTCAGACTGACCTTGAAACCTCGTTGAAAATACGTATTTTCATTTTGAAAACTTAACCGTTCACACCCGAAAAATTTGACACTTATCACGTTTTCAAAATTTACCGAACAAAATTCGCGATTATACCGGCTTAAAAAACACACAATAAATTAATTTACGGGATATTTTAAAATAATTTATTAAAATCTTTTGTTTATTGTTGTTTTTTATTCAAATATTTAAATATTTTTAATTTTTTTATTTTTGACACTTTCTTTAATTTATTTTCTTGTATTAAAACAGTTGTAAAAAAGAGGAGAACTGTGAAATTTAAAAGGTTTCAATCGTACATTCGTTGAAACCTCAATACAAAAAGGTTTCAATTTGTGTGGGAAAATACGTATTTTCAAATGAGGTTTGGCTCGAAACCTCGTTAAACGGGGTTTCGATGCCAATGTGAATGCACTATTAGTCAATGAATTTAAAAAATAACAATAACAATTTATTCTAAAGAAAATACTTTGTATTTTATTAAAAGGTTCTTTAACTAACATACATATGTTAATTATGAAAATTATAAATTTCAATAAAGAGATAATGACATAATATTGTAACAAACAAAAAACCGGTTATTATTACAAGAAAAACAAATGTATTTACAAAAAAAAATTGTTACTAACAAGGGAAGTCTCCCTAGTGTCACCCGCGGATCTTTATGGAATTGGTTTTATTTTGTAGATCAGAAAAAATAAAAGGACATGTATTTTTTTTAGCGGCCCAAATTCATATTTAGGGGGTAAAAAGGAAGGGGGAAGACAAGGCCATTTTTCAGTTTTTTTCGTTTATCTCCTATATTATGCAACGAAACCTAGTCATGTTACATACCAAATGAAAGGTCTTTGGAAAACCTATCTACGTGTGCTAAGAACGTGTCCAAATATGCACAACTTTTCGTCATATTGAGTAAAATATCAAAATTTTAGGACATTTTTGTTAATAAGTCGAAAAATATTAACTTCTTTGGCCTGCAGTTAGCACCACGAGATAGGTATTTTTAATACCTTTAATCTGATATCACACTTGCCTATATTAATTTTGTTTAAATAGGCGTAAATCGTAAAAAACTGAAAAAGGTCAATTTCCCCCCATACAAATCGACCCCCCCTAAAAATGAGTTTGGGCCGCTATAAAAAAATACGTGTCGAATTAATTTTCGTTCTAAACAACATATCCAAATTTCATAAAGATCGGAGGGTGACACCAGGGAGACTTCCCTTGTAAGTTCACAAAAAAAAAACAGCAACTATTTTAAAAATATATGCAGCACTTTTAAAAAGGTGCAGATAACCCAACAAACCTTATAGAATGTGTTCATATTGGCTTAACCTAAATGAAGTTGTTAAAATCAAACGCAGCAATTAAAAATAAATTGTTGCTTGGGTTCTAGCATGTCTGTAAATTTTTTTTACAAATATTTTTAACAAGAGAGCGAAAAAAAGCATTTAGAAGTAGAAATTTAAAAGAATGAATTCAGTGTAAAATTAAACTGATCTTTAGGAAAGTCTTTCTTGAAAATAAGTGCTTAATGAAATCCCCATTGAGTTCGGACCCGTTATGTCCAGACCCCGATGGTCCAAACCCAGTTGAGTCCCTAAAGGATCATCATAATTTTCGATCCAAAATTTTGGTCCGTTTTGCATTTCCTAGCTTAGTTAGATACATGGATTTAGAGGTCCAATAGAATCTTAAAAACTGAAAAACTTAAAAACCATTGCTCGGAGAGGGTATTTGGTGGTCGTGTTCAGAACTAAAAAATGCCTTTGAACTTTTTGTGGTGTCGGAAATATTTACCAAGATATGAGTGTGTTTAAATTTTCTGGAATGCTTACCTTTTTAAATTCAAAGTTAGGACCCATTGGGGTTCATACATGTGAAGAGGACTGGCACTACTATGGTTATCCAAAGCAGCAAAAATGACCTCCATTTTGTTTTATCCAGCTTAGTTTTGAGATACGGTATTTTAAGTGTTTTGAAAAAATATATCTCCTCAAGTTATGAAAAATTTACTGCAACTGTAGACAAAAAAACTTTTTCAAATCTAAGAAGATACATTTTCGGGAATGCTTACTTTTTTAGATTCAAAGTTTGGACCCATTGCGCTACTATGGTAATTAAATTCAAAAATGTCCTCAATCTTGCTCCATCTAGCTTATTTTTTGAGAGAACACCATTTTATGTTTTTGAAAAAATATATCTTCTCATGTGAAAAAAACTTTTTCAAATCTTATACCTTATTCACACTTACTTACACTCAAAAAAGTATGTCGGTAAAATCTACTACAAAAGACAGTTGTTTTGACTACATTTTGTTGTTGAAAAGGCGTCCACTACATAATACGGTAAAAACAACTAAACATGTTGTTGTTTTTAACTATTGATTTTCAACTACAAAATGTAGTAAAAACTACTACAAAAGACGGTATACAGTTGTTTTTACTACACTTGCCTGAAATTTTATTTAAAAAATTTCTTAAACGTTTAAGTGATTGATTTTTATTTATTTAAAAAGCAATACATTCCAGTTTGTTGTATAGAATTTCGACATGAAATTAAAATTTGTTGGTGTATTTATCTGGAATTATAGAAGAAAAAAATTATATTAATAAAATGTTAAACAAAATAAATTGATTGTATTTACCTTTGTTTTTTTAATAGTTCATTTCAAATTTTCACCGCTACTGATCAAAATTTGTCTGGAATAAAAAAAAACGAAATGCTTTGGAAAAATTGATTTATAAAAAAAAAAGAATTAATTTACAATGTTTCAAAAAAGTATGTACCTGCTCTGTTGTGTATACAAAGAAAAGAAAGGTGGCACCAGGCAACCAAGCCGACAAGAAATTTTTTGTTTTTTTCCGATTGGTTTTTACGCACGCTTATGTGAGCGCTATATTATACACACTTGCTATCTCATTTCTCCACTTATTTTCTTTCGCTCAAGAATATTTTTCCAAAAACATATTTTTTGTTATAATTAAATTTAATTAATTGTAATTTAATTTATTTAGATATTATTTATTTGGTATAAAAATAATTCCTTCCGCATCCCGCACGACCAACTCGTTCGACACATTCGTTTGCAATAAAAATTTCTAGAAAAAAACAAGTTTTTAGAAAAAAAAAAAAAACTAAAAACAACTACATAAATCAACTATTGCTGCAGTGTAGTATATTTTTTGTAGTTATTTTTTGAAACTACTACAAAAAAAAGTTGTTTGAGATTTTATCATACAAAAACGACCGAAATTGTAGTTAAAAACAACAGCTACTACTTACTACACAAACGACCGTCATGTAGTAACTGCAATAATTTTCTGAGTGTACAGTTTTAAACCGTTTTTAGCAATTAATTTTAGCATTTTCTGTCAATATACTGTAATAGAATAAAGAAAGTGCTAAAAATATTGCTGCTAAAAACGATTTAAAACTGTACGTGTGAATAGGGTATACACTCAGAAAATTATGTAAGTTACTACATGTTAGTTGTTTGTATATTTTACATTAGTTAGTTGTTTTCAACTACAAAGTCAGTTGTTTTTCTATGAAAAATATCAAACAACTATTTCTGTTAGTTATTTTAAGTCGTTTTTTTAATAACTAACAAAAAAGTACTGTTATGTAGTAACAGTTATTTGAAGTAGTTAATTTTATTTTTTTTTATCTCTGAAAAATTTTTAAAGTTTTTTTCCAAAAAATAAAAATAAATTTTCTTTTTTGTTATTTTTCACAACTTTTTAAAAAAAAAAAAAAAAAAAAAAACTTTGAAAAAATTTGGTCTTCAAATTTTTTTTCTGAAAAATTTTGAAAAAAAAAATTATATATTGATTATTTTATTTTTACTACATGTTAGTTGCTTTGACTACAAATGTAAGTAGTTTTTACTACATAAGTCAGTTGTTTTTTGTCAGTTAAAATAACTAACATTGTTAGTTGATTTAACTGAAAAAGTAGTTGACCCAAAATAACTTCCAAAGTAGTTATTTTAACTGACATTTTCAGTTGATTTTACTAACATAATTTTTTGAGTGTAAAGCTAAGTACTCTGTTTTTACGGTGAAAATTTCACTTAAACTTTAAACGCCTCAAATCGCAATAAAACATTGAAAAATCATCAACTTTTGACAATTATAAGAAAGAAACGATCATAACAAAACTGAAATGTCACTTTTTCACAATTTAAATTGTCTTGTATAATAAAAATGAGTGAACATTTTTTTAACAATTTTCCTATAATTCCTCGCGTTGCCAAAATAAGTTTTTTTTTTATATGGAGTTTGACAGATTGTTTCTCGTGAAACCGAACTGCAGCTAAATATGATCAACTTATTAGTAGTTAATTAGATACTAAAACCAAATTTTTTTAACAAAATTTTGTTTTAAGAAATATGCTATGACCGAATTTACATAAGGCAATTTTAATTGCGGCAATTCTGATTTTCTAGTGTATCAGAGAGAGAGGGAAGAATTTTAGATCTCTCTCTGATACACGATAAAATCCGAATTGCCGCAATTAAAATTGCCTAATGTAAATACGGTCTATCTTACAGTTTAGAAAATTTTCTTACAGTTTAGAAAATGTCAACACTTTTAGTAAATTGTGGAAAAATTTACGAACCATTTTTGAATAAATTGTTTTCCAAAATTTTGTTACATATTTTTATTGAGTGCAGAGCTTTTAATTGACTGGGAATCCCATGGTTCAGAAGAACGACATTCTGGTCTAAAAAAAAAGAAAGTAGTAGCAAACGCGCATAAAACAGAAACTACCGTCTAAATATTTATTTTGGGAGCGAGAGCAGCTCACTTGCATACTTTTGATAAGAAGACCAAATAGGTCGTGTAATCTATCACGTCTATCTATCTGCCAATCTCTGGTTAGTACCAGCCGTTAAATCAATGTGCACTCAAAAAATTATGTTAGTAAAATCAACTGAAAATGTCAGTTAAAATAACTACTTTGTAAGTTGTTTTGGGGTCAACTACTTTTTCAGTTAAATCAACTAACAATGTTAGTTATTTTAACTGACAAAAAACAACTGACTTATGTAGTAAAAACTACTAACATTTGTAGTCAAAACAACTAAAATGTAGTAAAAATTAAATAATCAATATATATTTTTTTTTTCCAAAAATTTTTCAAAAAAAAAATTGAAGACCAAATTTTTTTTTCAAAAAGTTGTGAAAATAAAAAAAACGAAAATTTATTTTTATTTTTTGGAAAAAAAACTTTAAAAATTTTTCAGATATAAAAAAAATTAAATTAACTACTGTAAATAACTGTTACTACATCACAGAACTTTTTTGTTAGTTGTTCAAAAAAACGACTTAAAATAACTAACAGAAATAGTTGTTTGATATTTTTCATACAAAAACAACTGACTTTGCAGTTGAAAACAACTGACTACTGTAAAATATACAAACAACTAACATGTAGTAACTTACATAATTTTCTGAGTGTGATCTTATAAAACTTTTAAGATATTGGATTCTGATATCGAGAAGTCAAAGAGATCGTGCAACTTCCTAGATTCCAAAAAAACATTTTTCTGACCAGAAACTGACGGGCATTGGAAGTTAAAGTGTTTGATAGTTGACAACTCATCCTCATCCATGCAAATACGGCATAAATCATTTGACGGCAGAACAGCGTGTTTTCTTTAAATACAGTGACAGGAAAAGGCCAAATATGTCGTGTAATCTATCACGTCTATCAATCTGCCTATCTCTGATTAGTATAGTTAAATCAATGTGATCTCCATATGAAACTTCTAAGATAATGAATTTTGATATCCGACAATTCAAAGAGATCGTGCAGCTCCATAGATTCAAATGAAACATTTTTCTGACCAGAAACTGCCAGGCAATGGTAGATAAAGTGTTCGATAGTTTCTAACTACTCCTCATCCATGCAATTACAGCACAAATCAATTGACGACCGAACAACGTGTTTTCCTATAAGACAACGTCCGGTAATTCATTAACTATCGTCGAAATCTCTCCTTTTGGGAGCGATATCAGCGTTTGATTAAGAGTAGGCTAAATCTGTCGTGTAGCCACACACTTCCATCTATCTCTCCATCTCAAATCAGTATCCCTCGCCAAACAAAGCGTAGGCTTTTCTCGCGATGTCTCTGGAGGCATACCAACACATTCCAATTCCGTAGGAACCTGTAAGGTATTTCCCAGACTTGCAAGCTTATCGTCTTTGTAGTTCCCTGGAGTCGTATGTCAAACTGTTTGACCATTTCATTAAAAGTTGTGCGGCAGTTAATGGT
This sequence comes from Pegoplata infirma, assembly GCA_963921195.1. Taxonomy (NCBI): domain Eukaryota; kingdom Metazoa; phylum Arthropoda; class Insecta; order Diptera; family Anthomyiidae; genus Pegoplata; species Pegoplata infirma. The sequence continues at coordinate 105,717,577 of OY992539.1, forward strand.
AATTCTTGATTTTAGGAACATTGATCCAGAGACTTGACCACAGCTTCACTGTCAATATGGATGTTCACTGCCAATGGAGACAAGGTGTAGCATCTCAACCACTTAGCCAATTCCTTTATTGTTAGCTTCTCAGTCTGGCAAACATTGCAATGGTCTGGCCATCTTCGAGACGGGCTCAACCCAAGTTTCTCCAATCTCAAGTGACACTCAACGAAGTTATTCTTAGTATCTTCGTGTTTAAGACACTGTTAATTTCCCTCTAAAAACCAGGCCATCATAAATACAGTAATCCAGGGTAAATCCATGGTAAAACGCATAGTTTTCCAGTGGCCTTTTTTCAGGGATAAAAAGTAAAAGTGGAATTTTTCGTTTGTTACTCAGTAGTACTCCTGAAATACAACTTCCTGTCTAGGGCCTCTGTTCTGTCTTTCACAACTTTTCAATTCACATGAAAATTTCCGAATCACATGAAATCAAGTTTAGTGTTTTGTTGATCACGTTTTCATTTAAAGTTGAAATGGAATAATTAAAATTTAGAAAATTATAAGGAAAAAAGTGCATTCGTTTTACTTTCACCAAATTTTATTTATGTGAAACAAAACGAAAAAGAAATTCGGATGTGAAAACTAGAACACCAAAAAATTTCGGAAACTTTCATTTTCACATTTTTTATGTGAATTTCTTTTTTTTGGAACAGCGGCCTAGGATTACTTAAACATACTTGTACTCATCAGACAAGTCGACCATATTTTTCCTTGTTAAAAAGACAAGTTTCTATTGGAATTTACTTCAAGACCATAGTTTCTTAAAAATAAAGAAACTCGGAAGTGGGCACGATCCTATTTTCCCTGATTTTTGGGGATTATGCCTACTACACTAATTGCTCATAATCTGACCGAAAATAGTTTGGACATACTCTAAGTAAAAAACGGACATAATTCCCAGATCTATGGGGATTATGTCTACTGTACTAATTGGTCATAATCCCAAAAATTTTAGTAGTATAACTTTTTTTGTCTGAAAAATGTTAGGGATTACAAAAAACATGGATTATGACCGAAATTGCTTTGAACTTATTGTTAGTCCCCATTATATTAATGGGGGTTATGACCGAACAAGTTCACTCAGAAAATTATGTAAGTTACTACATGTCAGTTGTTTGTATATTTTACAGTTGTTAGTTGTTTTCAACTACAAAGTCAGTTATTTTTGTATGAAAAATATCAAACAACTATTTCTGTTAGTTATTTTAAGTCGTTTTTTTAATAACTAACAAAAAAGTACTGTAATGTAGCAACAGTTATTTAAAGTAGTTAATTTCATTTTTTTTTATCTCTGAAAAATTTTCGAAGTTTTTTCCAAAAAAAAATTTTTTTTTTTGTATTTTTCACAACTTTAAAAAAATTTTTTTTGTTTTTTGTATTTTTCACAACTTTAAAAAAAAAAAAAAAAACTTGGAAAAAATTTTGCCTTCAATTTTTTTTCTGAAAAATTTTTTTAAAAAAAATTACATATTGTTTATTTTATTTTTACTACATTTTAGTTGTTTTGACTACAAATGTTAGTAATTTTTACTACATAAGTCAGTTATTTTTTGATAGTTAAAATAACTAACATTGTTAGTTGATTTTACTGAAATGGTAGTTGACCCCAAAACAACTTACAAAGTAGTTATTTTAACTGACATTTTCAGTTGATTTTACTAACATAATTTTTTGAGTGTTTCTCTCGTAATCTCAACAAGAAACGGACGTAATCCCCATTGGCATTGTGACCATTTTGGAAATGATCATAGTCCCCACAATTATGTGGGGACTATGCACGGACTGATTATGATCCCATAATCAGTCCGTGGATATTATGTCCGATCACCGCTGACAACGTTAAGCTGGTCTGTTGAAGCAGTTTAAATTTTAAACTCCACCATTCCTAACCTAACGTTAACATCCGTTAAGTAGCTCCTCAAAAAACTTAAAATGGCGATATTTCAAAACTAACCAAGATTGAGCGAAACGGATGAAATCTTTAAAATAAGGTACCACAAAGAAATATATGGACAAGCCTTCCTATACACATCTGGGGATCTGGGCACATTAGTTCCTAATGAGAAGAGTCAAAAATTTGGTTACAAATACACATATCTCGGTAAATACTGCTGATACCACAAAAACTCTAAAGGGATTTTAGTAGCTCTTAACTTGTACAACGCTGCCGTCAAATAGCCGAAATAGTTGTTGAGATATTCAGGTTTTTTAAATAAATTCCCGTATCTCAAAAACTGAGCAAGGAAGAGTGAAGCGGGATAAAAATGCCAGTAAAAAGCTCTCTTACTCTGTGGATTTAAATTTAAGAACAAATTATTTAAAAGCCCTGCTCACACCTGACAGACAACTTTCAGTTCAACCAATAAGTTGTCGTGTTAAAAAGGCTTACATTTACATTTTACAATACAAAAGTGATCAGTAGTTAGTCATACCCGATATTTGTAGATTGTGAATACGACGAATGCGAGAGTGGCTTGAAAACAAGTATGAATAGATAGTCAGTCAGTCAACTTTTAACCAAGCTACTGTGCTCGTTTACAAAAATACTATACTACTCTTGACTATGTAATAATGTCCATATGTCTAGATAGATACACAGATGTAGAGATATACATTCATATAGAAGTTTGTATGAGTGTGTATTAAATACAAGTATCTGGCTTAAAAGGCCTTGCAAGGCCGTTCTCAATTTTTATATTTCGATACGAAAAATATTTAGTTATCAACAAAACTTAAGAACATAATAAAATATTGAAAATTTACTGCAAATAGCATTTACATTCATATATTTTTTTTGTAATTTTATTTTCAAAACTATAAAAAAAATAACCTTATTAAAGTATTTAAAACCAGCGTTTGAAAGGCTACGTTAGCTACCCGTTTTTTTGCTTTTGCTTTTCATATCACTTCAAACAATTTCAATATTATAAGTTATAGCTTTTGTTTACTTTTCTTTTTTGTGTTTGCTTAAACTACAACAACATGGAAAAAATAAAAACTCCAAACAGAGCAGTAGCGGAAAACAAATTTTATTGTTGTAGCCTACAAATATACTACAGTAGTATATTTGTAGGCTACAGTATTACTACAGTAGTATTACTACAGTATTACTACAGTAGTATTACTACAGTATTACTACAGTATCACATTGTTAACAAATGTTGCAATATAAAAACGTGACCAAATTAAAAATGTCGTTAAGATGGTGTAAAATGAATACAACATCGAAAAAAGAATAATAATAATTTTTAATAAAATTCTTTTAATTTTGGTCAAAAAAATATAGAAAAATTTTGAATTTTGTCGAATTTTTCGATATTTTCGAATATGTACGCGATTTTAATATTATCGGTTTAGACGCTCAGAAGTTATGAGAAAAACCGTGACATTAACATTGGGTTAGAGATTGGCGCTGGTCACGTGATTTGAGTGATTCACGTGAATCACGCGTGAGTGATTTTCATTTAAATCACGTGATTGTGAGTGAGTGTGAGCTGAAAAAAAATCTGAGTGAGTGAGTCATTTATTTTTTGCGTGAGTTTGCGTGATAAGATTTTTAGATTAGCCCAATTTTTCTATTTTTTGTAGTTTTTTTTTTTGGTAAGAAAATTTTATTGCGTGAGTAGATTTTGCGTGACTCACGCGTGAGCGTGATTGAATCTGGCGTGAGTAAGATTTTTATTACTCACGTGAATAGTGAGTGAGCGTGAGTAAAAAAAAATTGCGTGAGTGATTCGATTATTTTTGCGTGAGCTTGAGTGAGTGTGAGTCAAAATCCACTCACGCACCCATCTCTACATTGGGTTTTTCGAAAATTCACGTGTTGAAAAATACACAAAAAATTGGTTTTAATTAGAGATGGGCGCGTGAGTGATTTTTGACTCACACTCACTCACGCCCACGACAGGAATTTTTGAATCACGCACACTCACTCACGAGCAAATTTTTTCTACTCACAATCACGTGAGTAAATTTAATACAACTCACACTCACGTGCACTCACTCAAGCTTCACTCACACTCTCGTTGACTCACATTCACGAAACTCTTATTCATACAAAAAAAATTTAAAAACTAAAATTTGAAAAATCTTTTAAAATTTTCAACAAAATTTAAAGTTCAGCGTAACTTAAAAAATCGACTCACGCACACTCACGCAAAAATCTTACTCACGCACACTCCACTCACACGCGCGTGAGTAAAATTGAATTTAGTCACACTCAAGCGTGGTCACGCGTGAATCACGTTCTAATCTGCTCATGTGCCCATCTCTACTTTTAATGACAAGGGAACACCACAACAATGTTTGCCAAAGTTTTTTTTTTGAGAAGTTGAATTATAATTTTACATTAAAACAATCCATCCCTATTCTTTATACACATTAAAATAAAACAGTTATGTTAAACAAGATAAGTGTGTGTGTTATAGTTTTATTAAATTTTCTCTTTGTAGGCTACAAAAACAATATTTGTAGGCTACCAAAAATAATTTGTAGGCTACAGGTAGGCTACCAAAAATAATTTGTAGGCTACAGGTAGGCTGCCAAAAATAATTTGTAGGCTACTTGTAGGCTACACAATTCTAATGTTTTTGTTTTTTTTGCTACTTATTCATTTTTAAAAACAATCGTAAGCTCTCGCTACAAAAACAGAAATGTCCAAGTATTAGTAGTTATAGCAATTGAATGATTTACATATTGTTTGTTTTTAAAACTACACATATCGTCAATTTTGGTTGTTTAAGCTACTTTCTTCGTAGTAATTTAAACGCTGTTTAAAACTCATTTAAGAGACGCCTGTCTGTAGATGCACAATAGTCTGAAATGAACGATTTGGAAATTTTCGTATGCAGTTTGAATAGATTTATTGAGTTTACTTATTAAAGTTAGCAAACATTTAAGACGACAAGATAGGTTCGGGTGAAAGACGTTTAGGCATAATGAAAAATTACCAAATTTTTGAAGCATACGCCATTAAAAAACAAAAAAATGGGAAAATTCACTTAATTTTAGTTATTTTGTGGTCCATATTTTTCTTAAAAATAAGGAAACAAACTAATTTAAATTATAAAATGAGAAAATTTTCATTTTATTCATAAATTCGGGCCCCATGGACCCAGGCCCTTTTTGATCTCTGTAGAATATTCCCCAATTTTAAGTTAACTTTAATTAAATTGTGGGAAAATTATTATGTATATTATTTTGGAGGAAATTTTTTTCACGAATTTATGTTACTTGAACTCGGACTTATGTAAATGTATTTTAAAACTGCAGCTGATTTTGGGATCCCAGATTGGTTTTCAATATGGTGCAGGATATCTGAATCGCTAAATCGTATTTAATGGTGTTTTCTTTTCTGGACAAAAAATTGTGCATTGTTAAAATGTTTACTTTTAAAATGTTGACATGGCCCTGAAATGATGTTTCACTCAGAAAAGAACACAAAAAATTCTGTTTTGTACGCAAATTGCCCTGATTTGCTGGTTCGATGGATGTGCTTTTCGCTTATATTGCCGGCAGCACAGGTTCGAATCCCGGCGATGGCCGTCACATATTTTTTTTATTTATTTTTTTTTTAATTATTTAAACTTTAAAAAAAAACAAGTAAAAAAATTAAATTCGGCCTTGCCGAATGTAGTGATACCCTCCACAATTTCAAAAAGAATATTGCAAAAAACTTTATTTAAAAGGAAATTACTTTTGAAAAAAAAAAATTTTTTAAAAAAAATTTCTTTTTTTGTCAAAAAATATGTTCGCACTTGTTTAAATACCATTTGGTGTTCAATTATGTTCACATATGTCAACCAGAAGCCGAATTAAAGCATTTTGTATTTTTAGGTTATGTTGAATGTACTGAAATTTTTGAGGTGTGCTTACATTTTCGTTCATAACTTTTGAACCGCGGAACCGATATCGCTCAAATGCAATACCAAACTTCTCGGGAGAACTTCCAATAAATATGTTAAGTTTCAGTCATCTCTGTACAATATTTTGTTCGTGACAGCATTTTCCACAGACAGACGGAAAAATGGAAAGACGGACATCGCTAGAATGTCTTAAAATCGATCGGGCATCATGAATATATATACTTTATGGGGTCCCAGATCGATATTTCGATGAGTTACAAACGGAATGACAAACTTATATATACCCTCTATCACTAAGTGGATGGTATAAAAATACCAAAAAATTAACAAATTTAGTCGATTTTATAAGAAAATTTACTTTTATTTTTTTAAATTATTAAATTATTAAAAAAAAAACATTATTAAATAAAAAATAATACGTAATTGAATAAAAAATAAAAAAATTTGTCCATACCGGGATTTGAACCCCGGACCTCCAGTGTCACTTGCCACGACACATCCTCTGCACCACAACAGCAATAGTTAACTTGTTCGCTTAATTTGAGTTTTGCTACATGAGAGAATATCAGGGCAGTTTTTCACCCCGTCATTTGATTTCGGGGTGGAAAATATGCATTTTTTACCTCACGGGCAGGCAATATTTTGAGAAAAGAACATAATATTTTTTCAAAAGTGTGCATTTTCTTTAGAAAAGAACACAAAAAATTCAAAGAATAAAAAAATTTTACAAAATGCTACATTTTTTGCCAGAAAAGAAAACGCCATAAGTTGCAAAATGGATTTTTCCGCTTATCGACGTAAACTAAATACATTGACCTTCATTGCGAATTGTTTTAAACTTTTAAGATTCTCGAACTTTGAACTCTTTTAAATTGATAGACGAGTTCGTGCCAAAGCCGGGTATCGGACAGGATATGTCTGATGGTCTCCTCAACGGCTGGTGTCTCGCACCTTTTGCAGCTATCCATTTCCTTTCTCATATTAAAAAAAAAACTTTTCGCATTTTTAAGTCCCAACTGGATTTGAACCTGGAACCTCCAGTTTATTAGTTCCACACCTAACTACTTGTTCCAAACTTTATTTTGAAAATTGTTTGTCTATTTATAACTTTTATACTACTTGTTAGATTTTGATTTTATTTTCAATAAATCGATAATATTGCCATCTTTTTCTTGGAAATTGAAGAGTTGCCCATATTTAAAATTCTTATTTAATAATTAAATTAATATACTGCATTCTGAAGACATTTCCTTTTCGACGTCTTAGAGGAATTGTCCACACTCTTAAAACAAACATTGCGTGCCGACAATGTTAGGACATGCTATCAAGGATTACCTATGATTTGTCAGAACCTGATGACATGCATAAAGGAATCACTGATGTAAATTTTCTCAGTGACACATTTTCCAACTGGGAAGAGATCGTACAATTTTCTTCTTTTAATTCTCAATGAATGCAAAGTTAAATATGTATTAATATTTTTGTTTGAAGATAAGCGATTGTCATTAAAATTTCCTTTGCTACTTGTAGTAAAGGGTTTTTATATTTGCTAAATAGTCTTGACAATGGAATCTGAAAAATTCTAAAACACGTGTGACCAACATAAATAGATTTAAAACAGAAAAATAAAATTCTTGAAAATTTTTCTATGAGAATCATAGTTTCAATTAGTAAAGAAAATAATGACCTCGAGCTAGAATAAATCTACTCAAAATATAATATTTAAAGGTCGAATAAAACTATTTTTATTTTTTTTTTTTTAAATTAATTAGAAATAATAAAAATTATTTAAAACTTATAAATTCTTTTTTAAAAAGATTACACTAGCTCGAGGTCACATTTCTTTGCTAATCATTACGATGATATTGCCAAAGTAAAAAATTTCAAGAAACTGTTTATAAAGTTGTTGGTTTTAAATTCAATTGTTCTTCTTCGATTTTTAAGTGACCTTTTTCAAATGGAGTTTTAAAATTTCAAATGGAGATTCAAATTTTAAATAGATTTATCCAAATTTTCAGCTGAAAATGGTGTGGTAGATTATTTTGCATTTAAACATAAATATTACTTTAGTTACATAAAAGTAATATTACTTTAGCTACACTCGATCAGTGCAGTACTTTGGAATTACACATTTAGATCTCTTTTTCTGTTTCATTGCAAACAAACACTTTTTTTAAAAATATTCTATTCCAAAAATAAATAAAAAAACATTTTTTTTATTAAAGTCCTGTGGTTTATTGGCTATAATTTCACATTATTCTTTTTTATATTCTGCAAGACAAGTGCAGTCTGCACCGTCTACAGTCTAGAGTCTAGACGTTTAAAATGTATGTTTTTGAAAAGAAATGTTTTATGTCTGTCGCCAAAGTGACAATTTTTAAAGTATGTATTTTTAAATACACATTCAAATTGAACTTTGAAACTATTAATTGAGCATAAAAAAATGTTAAGGTAATATAACGAATAGGATTTATATATTTTTTTTTTTTTTGAAAACTTATTAGCAGGGACAGGACCATCATGCACTAAAAAACCAAAATATGCATTAAAAATCTTAAAATATGCGATAAAAACTATAAAAATATGCAATAAAAATTATAAAAAAGTAATGCATTTTTACTTTTATGAATAAAAAATCTCCATATTATCCAAAAATTTCATTTCGATTTTGAATTTTTTTTTAATAATTTTTTACTTTGTTAGCTTATTAACGAAAAAAAAAGTCTTTTTCGTCGAGAAAGTATTTCGGTTCTAAAATTGACCTTGAAAAAAATTAACGATGTCCAAAAAAGTTCATAAAAATTCTAAAAAAGCTAAAAATACAGTTTATACGAAATATGACCCAAAAATATGCATTTATAGCGAATTATTAGCAAAATATGCAAAAATATGGATTTTCAACAATATATGCAAAAATAATAACGAAATATATTTGGTTTATGCTGTTCTAAGACTAACAGGGAAAAACAAGCATTTCCATTTTTATAACCTCTATCAAAAAATTATGGCGGTATACAACCTTTGTCATTCCTTTAGTAACCCATCAAAATATGGGCTTTTGACCGCATGAGGTATTTGCTATTATGGATCGATTTTAAGTTGATCTAGCCATTTCTGTCGGTCTATTAATCGCACGATAGAGCTAAAACTAAATGAAATAGAAAGCTGAAAAGAACTTGGGCAAACCAATTTGTGTAAACTGAAATATTTTGTATTCGGATTGGCCCTAAAAATTTTGATAAAAACATTTGAATTCTTAAGAAAAAAATAGTTTTTAAAATCGCTTAAAGGGAAGTGAATCTTAAGTGTTGTGTAGACTGCTTGACAAAAAATTATTCATGCAATTACTAATCAATAATTCTTATTAATTGCAAATGATAATACGTGCTGGAATTTCGATGTTTATTCATGGAAATGGTTAATGATGAGTAGGACTATAACCAGTAAAAATCACATTTTTTTTTAAAATTCATAAAATTTGTGATTAAAAACATTTCTCTTAAACATTTAAATTTAATAACAGTACTAACGATTTAAAAAAAAAAAAAAAATAATAATGCGACTGGGACGCGACCTTACACAGTTAATTTCAATTGTTCTAGTGATCACAAATCTGATCTCCAAACTTTTTCATCACATTAGGTTTTTAAGAGGTCAAACTTTAAAAAAATCGCCGTTTTGGGCATTTTTGACAACTCATAGCGAATAAACACGATGTGATAGCAACTTAAAAATAAGTCGAGGGTAAAGCTTAACTCTTTCCGAGGTGGTGGTATAAAAACTATACCACTTTATTTTTACAGGTTTCTTGTATTTTGTGCACTGACGTGGTTATTTTGTGCACTGACGTGGTTTAAACAGGGGCTATTCGTGGCTCTCGTGATAAATAACATTAACTGTCTAGGATTAATAGAATGAAGGTTGAAAGCGGAATTGAAAAATTCTTTATATGGTTTTAAACAAAAAAAATTTATGAAATTTACGTTCTTAAAATATTAATGATTCAATATAATTTAAAAAAAATTATTAAAAGTGCAAATAAAGTACAATTTTCATGACTTTAAAAAAACCAAAAATTTTTCTTGATTCCAGACAGACTTCGCGTGAGAGGAAAAAAGAGAGTTGAATCAATTACAATATCTTTACTTTGTTTTCTCTATGGTTTAAATAAAAATTTTAAAGGTGATTTAAGGCATATATCTTGAAAAAAGAAGCTATATCAAGTGCGTTAAATAAAAAATTTTGATATTTTTAATCGCAGAAGGTGTACGCTATGAAAGTGTCGGCACAGGCGTATACAGACTCGACATAAGGGACACGTGTCGAAAATGTAGTCTTGAACCATATAGTTAATTTTTTTAAATTATTATACGAATTAGGTTAGAAAGAGAAAACTAATATAACGCGCCATAAGAAAAATAGATGCCAGATCGCTTTTTATTGTTTCACTCACTCCTAAGTCGTAGAAAGTGTTGCCATGTTAACTTTAAACTAGCTAAAACCGCTCTGTTTTCTGCTAAAATCGCTTAGTTCTTTCCCATTTTTTCTTATAAAACTCTACCACAGACTATATACAGACTCGACAGTAGAGTTTTATAACAAAAAACGGGGAAAACTACGCGATTTTAGGAGAAAACACAGCGCACAGTGGACCAAATGCTTAATCTAGCGTGCAAGAGAGTATAATTCGACTTTGAGAGCACCTAGAAACATGAAATTTGTAACGCACAAGGAAAATGAGATGAGCTTCTATATAGTCCAAATGTGGGCGGTATTTGAAGGGGCGTGGCACTTATTAAAACATTGTCATAATAAAATATAGGGAAAGTAGAGCCAATAATAAGCAGAGACAGTATTTTTTTTTAACGTAAAAAAGATAAGTAAACAGTTTAGAAAAGAAATATTTTATTTTGAGTAAAAAAAAAAATTTTTTACTCATTTCTGTAAAAAAAAAAAAAATTTTGAGTGAAAATTTTTTTTTGAGTTTAAATTTTTTTTTGCTTGTAAAATTTTTACGTTGGGTTAAAAAATGTTTGAGAATGTCAAAAATACTCAGCAAAATATTTTTGTGGCTCATCAATGTCATTTAAAGCGTTTAAGTGTTTTTTTTTTTAAACGTAAATTTGAGGTACACCAATCTGAAATTCAAGGTTTTTGCTTACAACTTCTTAACCACTTGACCGATTTGGCTGATATTCAATACCAACCTGACTAGGAAAATTAAAAATATATATGCCAAGCGTCAGCAGCAACAGAGTTGCCGTTTGAAAGTTATCGTGTTTTAAACAGACAGACGGACGGACATCGCTAGATCGACTGAAAAACAAAAACCAGCAGCCAATTTTTTTATTATTTTGGAGCTCAATATCTATTCTTTTGAAATCATGTAAAAACCCTATAGAAGTTAACGGGATTTGTACCTAAATTCATTAACAAAATTCAAGTTCGCTTGAAATATAATTCCATTGTGGACTCTCTTTTAAATTTAGGTTTTTTTACGAACAACAACACAAATTAGCTTCAAGTATACATTCCTTGAGGTTAAAATATAAAAAATAATTTGATAAATTGCCTTAATAGGTCGTAAAATAGCAGTTTAAACAATCAACACGTCTACACAGAACTTGAGGAAATTTTTCTATAAAAACTAATTACTCATGTTTGGCTGCCTACTACGATGGTGTTTTTGCAATAAACAAAGAAATTTTATTAGCGTTAAGTAAGGTAGGAATAGTGAAATCATATATGCGATACTAATTCAGTATTGTAAAAACTTCATTTTTCGACCAACTGCGCACCAGATTCAACATTTGGTCCACTGTGCAGCGGTTTTTAGTCCGTTTTACGCTAACATGGCAACACTTTCTACGACTTAGGAGTGAGTGAAACAACAAAAACAGATCTGGCATCTATTTTTCTTATGGCGTGTTATATTAGTTTTCTCTTTCTAACCTAATTCGTAGAATAATTTGAAAATATTAACCATATGGTTCAAGACTACTTTTTTGACAGCTGTCACTTCTGTCGAGTCTGTATTAGTCTGTGACTCTACAGTCGAGTCTGTATATTTATTTCTTATATATTAACCATATGGTTAAAGCACAGACTAATACAGACTCGACATAAGTGACAGGTGTCAAAAAAGTATTCTGAACCATATGATTAATTTTTTCAAATTATTATACGAATTAGGTTAGAAAGAGAAAACTGATATAACGCGCCATAAGAAAAATGGATGCCAGATCGGTTTTTGTTGTTTCACTCACTCCTAAGTCGTAGAAAGTGTTGCAATGTTGGCGTAAAACGGACTAAAAACCGCTGTGTTTTCTCCTAAAATCGCTTAGTTTTTCCCCATTTTTTCTTATAAAATTCTACTGTCGAGTCTGTATATAGTCTGTGGTTAAAGATTACTTTAACCACAGACTATAATATAGTTAAACTGTGGTTTAACTATATTGAATTTAAGCTATCTGCTTATTTGAAGAAAATTTGTTTTTGATGGCAAAATGTTCGCAAAATGGTATTAATTAAAAAAAAATAATAAAAACTGTTTTTTTGCAAAAATAGATTGCGCCATAGAGAAAACAAAGTAAAGAGATTGTAATTGATTCAACTCTCTTTTTTCCCCTCTCACGCGAAGTCTGTCTGTGATCAAGAAAAGTTTTTGGTTTTTTTAAAGTCATGAAAATTGTACTTTATTTGCACTACTTTTATTATGAAAGAGGTCGTCTATCGATGCGATCAAGGACACTCTTAGGACATTGTTAAAAAATTTAAAATGTCCTTTTTCGCTGTTATCCATATAACTCTCCGAATTTTCCATAATTTTAATCATAAATTTTAATCTAAAGATAACTTTTTTTGTGGACAACCTTTAAAATGTTATAAAAATTTCGCCTTGATCTTTCAAGGAGTTTAAACATTTTACATTTTCGATGAATTAAATCACTATGTGCTCTCATGTTCGACAGCTGGTGTCGAAAATAATCCGTTTTTTTTTTTAAATATTTCAATTAAATACTCTTCTTACGCATATGTAGAGAAAAACACAACGCAATTATTGGTGCGTGGCAAATGAAAATTTTTGAATGATTTTTGTTGGTTTCAATAGTAAATGTGAGTGCCAGCATGTGAGTCTTTAGTAAATTATATTAGTACAATGGAAGAGTATTTTTTTTTTGGTTATTTGTAGCAGCAAATAACATCTGCAGCAGCTGTTTAAATTTATTATGAACATGGTAACGTTTTACTTTTTGTCTTTTACACAAAAAAGGCTATAAGAAGATGATCCACTACTATATGAACTTTTTGTTTTTAAGAGGGGCCAATCAATGTTGGAATTTAAAGGTTTTTTTTGCATGATGCAGGTGTTGTTACTGTGGCATGTTTGAAACTGACAAAAATAAAGTGTTGTTGAAAATAAAAACTCAACAAATGTTTTCGGTTGAATCATAGAGTAAAAATATCTCAGCGTCATCAATTTTTTTTTCTTTTTTGAGTATGTAGCGCTTCCTGAATTCGGGTATTTTTCGAATTTTAAAATTCTTGACCGCCTACCCCCACACCCCAAAAGATTTGGATCTAAGACCCTTTTACGGGAAAAATAACTAATAAAAAATTTGGGTAAAAAAACAGTTAGCTACCAGCAGCTAAAGATGAGAATCGAACCCAAGACCTCCTACCAACTAACTTACAGGGTCCCAAACTAAATCTATTGAGAAACTATCGTGATGTATAGGAATGAGATTTTCATGCATTAAAAAATCGACAATATGCACTAAAAACCTAAATATGCACTTAAAAATAAAATGTGTACCTTCTATGAAAAGTACCTTTTCTAAAAAGTACCTTTTATAATAATATAACTTTTATAAAAAGTACATTTTATAAAAAGTACCTTTCATAAAACGTACCTTTTATAAAAAGTACCTTTTATTAAAAGTACATTTTTTAAAAAGTACCTTTTATAAAAAGTACCTTTTATAAAAAGTACATTTTATAAAAAGTACCTTTTATAAAAAGTACCTTTTATAAAAAGTACCTTTTATAAAAAGTACCTTTTATAAAAAGTACCTTTTATAAAAAGTACCTTTTATAAAAAGTACCTTTTATAAAAACTACCTTTTATAAAAAGAACCTTTTATAAGAAGTACCTTTTATAAAAAGTACCTTTTATAAAAAGTACCTTTTATAAAAAGTACCTTTTATAAAAAGTACCTTTTATAAAAAGTACCTTTTATAAAAAGTACCTTTTATAAAAAGTACCTTTTATGAAAAGTACCTTTTATAAAAAGTACCTTTTATAAAAAGTACCTTTTACAAAAAGTACCTTTTATAAAAAGTACCTTTTATAAAAAATACCTTTTATTAAAAGTACCTTTTATAAAAAGTACGTTTTATAAAAAGTACATTTTATAAAAATACCTTTTGTAAAAAATACCTTTTGTGAAATGTACCTTTTATAAAAAATACCTTTTATAAAAAATCCTTTTTTTTATAAAAAGTACTTTGTATAACAGTACCTATTGTTAAAAGTACCGAAAGTACACTTTTTGGTACTGTTTTATTTCCTGAAATAATAATCATAGAAACTTGAAATTTGAAAAGGTTCGCCTTTCGGAAAATAAAGGGGTTAAAAAGTGTACTTATTTATTTCCTGATATAATGGTCACAGAAACTTAAAATTTGGAATGTAAAATCCTTCGGTGAAAAAGAGATTGGGAAAAGTACTTTTTGGAAATTCCGTTTCTTAACGGTGATATAAAGTATACTTTTTGTACTTTTAATATTTGCTGATCAATGACCTAGATAATTGAAATATGGATTATAGATCCTTCGGTGAAGAAAAAACATTCTAGAAGAGATACTTTTTGGAAATTCCGTTTTTAATGGGGGGAAATAAAGTGTACTTTTGGTACTTTTTTTTGTTCCTATAATAATGACCTTAGAAGAAGGAGATGGAATTGGATATGGAATGGAGTAGAACGGGGAACGAAATGGAATAAAGCAGGGGACATATTTAAATTTTTTACTCCATATTTTTTCTCTCTATATGTTTTTTATTTTAACTTATTTTTATTCCAATTTCTTTTTTCACTGAAATATTTATTCACTCAAAATCCAAAAAACCGATATATATCCCGAAATAATGATCCTA
Organism: Pegoplata infirma; assembly: GCA_963921195.1. NCBI lineage: Eukaryota > Metazoa > Arthropoda > Insecta > Diptera > Anthomyiidae > Pegoplata > Pegoplata infirma. The sequence goes on from OY992539.1 coordinate 105,732,642, forward strand.
GATAATTGAAATTTGGAATGCAGGATCCTTCTGTAAAAAAAAACGTACTTTAAGTACTTTTTATATATCCTGAAATAATGATCCTGGGCACTGAAATTTTGAATGTAGGATCCTTTTGTGAAAAAAAACATTCTAGAAAAAGTACTATTTAGAAATTCCGTTTATAAGGGTCGTAAAAGGTATAAAAATGTACACTTGGTACTTTTTTATACGTATATCCTGAATTAATGGTCCAGAAAATTGATATTTTGAATTTAGGATCATCCAGAAAAAAAAAATTTTAGGAAAATTTAAGTTAATGTGGTTTAAAAATGGGAAAAAGGGTGATAAATGGTTCTTTTAATTAAGTTTTAAACTAAAAACCCCAGAATCTAAAATTTTTACGTGTAGGATCCTCCAGCATAAATAACATGCAAGAGAAGGACATATTTAAAAAATTAAATCCTTAGGATAAAAAGGGGTACCTAAATTGGTAAAAGTGGTGTTAAATGGTACTTTTAATATCTACAGGGTGGGCCAAAAGTGTGTTAAAATTGAATATAGTTCTTTAAGATAACCCCATAGAAAATAATCAGGGGCAGTTAAGTCTGGTGAACATGTTGGCCAATTGAATTCTGAATTTCTTGAGATAATTCGTAAAAAAGTAAAATTCTACCACATTCGTTCGTTGCTCGGTCGTTTAATTTTGCATGGTGGTGTAACACGGTTCGATGAATAAAATCTAAAAAATAACAACTAAAAATAATTATAAACAAAAAAGTTATTCCATTTTTACACGCAAGCGTAACTTTTGGCCCACCCTGTATAAGATAAAGACTATTAATTTTTTCTGGGAGATGAAATTTTGCAGAAAGTAGTAAAACTTACTTGATCGGGGAACGAAATGGAATAGAACAGGAAACGACTTTAACGTCCACAATTAAATAAAACAAAGACTCCGTAGGGGCAATTTTTTTAAATCGGGACTCTAATCCTGGTATTTACTTTGATACGCCGGTACTTCGTTACCGCACTCAGATTTTTAAATATTTTTTTGCATAAAAAAATATGTATTTTATCAGATTCTGAGACATTTTTTGCATAAAAATTATTAGATTTCGAGAAACTTTTTGGATAGAAAAATCTAAGATAAAGTAGCTATTGAAAAATTTAAAATTGGGATTTTCTTAAAGAAAATTGCATTTCCTAATTAAAAAATTTTCAGATTCTAAAAAATTCTTAGTTTCTTAAAATTTTTTGTGGGTAAATTCTAGAATTATTTAAGATAATATTTTCCATTAGTATTAAATAATTTTATGGTCTATTCTGTTTCTTTTTAGCCATAGTTCATTGACATGTTGCATCTTTTATTTTTTTTTTTTTTTGTTGCTACTTTTTCTTTATCACGAGTACATCCTCGTACTACTAATGTCTGTGATTTTTCCACTACCAAAAACGTATTAATCATTTGGCATGCGCCAGCAATTTGTTGCATAATATGCATGCATCCCTATTTTATGATTTTTCGAGCCTATTTTAAGGAGACCCTACGGTGCAAAAAAAAAATCCATTGTTCTTTATATTCTCCCCTTTATTTTTTTTTTTTGCTTTTCGATGTGTACATTTAAATTGTCAGGTAAACACTTTGGAGATGGTTGTTCGTTCTGCAGTTAAAAAAAAATCTAATGTCCTTATAAGGATATATGCATTTTTTATGAATGTGTTGGTTAGACGCCACATTTCGCCATATTGTTTTTACAAGTTTTACAATTAGTTGTAGGAGTGTAGTAAGTTCAACATCTCTACTACTACTATTACTTTTTTTTCTAAAAAGTTTTTCTCATATTTTCGCGTACTTTCTGGTAGACATTTTTTTTTGCATAAAATGTTGCCTATGCCATTTTTTTGCAGTTGATATGAATGCATTTTTATGCTTTTCTGAATCATATCGATTTATGTCTTAATAAACAACATGCGCATTGGAGTTGGACCCTTTTTTTCTATTGGAGAAAAATTTCGTTGTTTTAGATAAAAACTTAGAATACTATGTGTTTTAATAGTTTTCTAGAAATTAAATTAAAAATTTAATTCACTGTTCTGTTAAAATCTTAATTAATTCACTTGATTGAATATTACTAAATAAACTAAAAAAAATGACATCAATAAAATTTAGGAAAAAAAAGATTTGAAAAAAACACCATGAATTTTCGTAAAAACTAGGAAGTTCTTTAATATTAATGAAAAAATTCTTATGTCAAAGAAATTTTCCCCAAATTTAAGAAACATATCCTTATTTTTAAGACGCATTTCTTAAATTCATGTTCACACAAAATTTAGTTCAAATTTAGTTAAAATTTACTACAAATAACTTCACCGTATTTCACTTCTTAGAATTGAGAAAGCGGACTTTAGTTAAAAACTTCTTACGGCCGTATTCAAAATGAAAAACGCGTGCCTAACATCGATAGACACTATCTTTTTTATATCAAGTTTTCTACTAGATAAAACTTTTCAATCGATGTTATTATTCTTTTATCTTCATTATAATGATAAAATGATTGACTTTCATCGAAAGCCTAACTTTCCCTGAATGAAAATTGAATATAAAAAAAGTTAGACACTCGATGTTGGGCACTCGTTTTTCATTTTGAATACGGCCGTTAGAATTTAGTTTAAAGCTAAGTAAGTTGTTTTTCACGTGAAAAGTTTTTAACACCTAAAATCGTAACAAAAATTATTAAAAACGAAAACTTTTAAATATTATAAGAAAGACACAATCACAACAAATCTTAAATGTCCATTTTATTGCAAAATAAATGCGGTTTTATATACTGAGGCTCTTATTCATAATACTTATAACAGACTTATTGTAGGTTTATTTGACAATTATTCCTGCAATATCTGTCAAATAAACCTACTTTAAATATATTTCAGGTTTTATGAATAACCACATGAATATATAAAACCGCATTTAACTGTTGACAAGTGTGGACGTGTTTTAATTTATCTCCGTGCTATTAATTGAATTTTTGAAATTGTTCGTAATAGGTATTTTTGTAATATTTTCATGACCACATCCAGGAAAATGAAAATATGGACACAAATGATACCGATTTAATTCGAGGCTCTGCCTCACCGACTGGTGCTGGTCCTAGCACTGGTCTTAGGGTTGCGACCTTGAAGTCCGACCTTGATTCTGGTAGGGGTGCTCAGCCTAATATTGGTGGTAAAAAGAAAAAGAAACTTAAACCATCAAAGGTCAGGCACAACCAGAGACGGCTTTGTTTGAAAATAATTAACAGACTAAGCCAACTTGATGGAACGAAGCTCTCCGAACGTGAGAGGGCATCGCTATCATGGGCGAAAGGAGTCATTGAAGAACAGGACAAACTTTCGGCAATGCGCGCATCTGACAAACAGAGCGCTGTTTTGGCCTCGTCATCGAAGTCTGGTAAAAGGTTGCGCTCGCCCGACGAGAAACCTTTACCTAAGAGATCTAAGGTGACCGGCAACGTCTGGACTCAGTCTTTTAGTGAAGTGGTTAAAGGTAACTTCGTTAGGGCTGTGATAAACAGGCAAAATGGGGATTGTAGTATTCCAAGGGACAAGTGGAGTTTAGTTGAAACTAAACTAAATGAAATCTACTATAGGCTCCTTGAGAGTATGCCTGATTTTCTCCCTACTACTGTCAACGCAGGTTGGTATCAGGGGCGAGTAAAACTCGTTGCTTTTGGTAACGAAAGATCCGCAGCCGTGTTTAAGGTTGCCATTAGCCAAGTGGGAGAGTTATGGCCTGGAGCCAGACTGGACGTTGTGGAAAAACATGATATCCCCTCGCAACCCAGAGCTCATGCATGGATCCCAATGGCTACAAATGACACTGCGGTGATTCTTAAGATGATAAAAGTCTGCAATCCTGACCTTCCAACTCAGAATTGGCAAATTGCCAGATTGGGTGAGATGGAGGGCGCTCGTCGTCAAGCAGTGGTTTTGGTTAATGAGGAATCGCTTCCGCTTTTAGCCAGGACTGACGGCATTATTAGATTTGGATTTTTTCATATAAGAGTCAATGTCTACAAGGGCGACCAGAAGACTATTTTGGACGCAGACAAGCCAGTGGCAGAGTCGGCTGGGGAGGAGAATCTGGAAAAGGTTGATATTCAGCTGACCGATTCTAGGCTGATGGGAGATGCATCTGGCATTTTTGAAACCGAATCTGGTAACGAATGCGACCTCTGTGATGGCATGGAGGATAAAGCTGATGCCACGATGGGTGACATTCAGTACGAGGCCCATGCAGTGAGGAATTCGGAGAGTTCTGTTGCCTCCGATTCAGAACAGATGGGATATATATCTGGCTTATTCGAAACCGAATCTGGGGACGAATGCGACCTCTATGATAACACGGAGGATGAAGGCAATAACACGGTGGTGGAAATGATGGTGGAAATAAAACAAGATGTTGCGGTTCCTACAAATAAACCTCCATCACTGTAAGGCAGCCTCAGTTGCACTCTTGCTGCGCCTGACGACAGGAGCAGTTGACTTGGTTTTTATCCAAGAGCCCTGGGTGCGGGGTGGCAGGGTTTGCGGATTGAAGACCCTTGGGTTTAAGTTGGTGGTTGCCAAAGGTGAGGGCTCACCAAGAGCCTGCATCTTGGCAAAAAATGGCTTAAATATATTCTTTTTATCAACTTTTAGTGATATGGATGTTACAGCGGCTAGCTTAGAGCTTCATGGGAAGTCTATTTGGCTCGCCTCTGCGTATTTTCCTAATCCGGGGTCAATACCCCCGGAGAAGGTTGTCGGTCTAATTCGGGAGTCTGAATCTAGGGGACACCAGTTAGTAGTGTGTTGTGATGCTAATGCACATCATTCGATATGGGGAAGTACAGACACAAATGATAGAGGCGAATCACTTTTGGAGTTTTTGTTAAGCACTAACCTGTATATTTGTAACAAGGGTGGTGAACCTACTTTCGTTACAAGTACGCGGCAAGAGGTTCTTGACGTAACACTTGTATCAGATACATTGTCTGATAGAATTGATGACTGGAGAGTTTTGGAAGAGCATTCTTTCTCAGATCATCGCTACATTGAGTTTTTACTCAGGGAGCGTGCCCCGGTTGAGGCAGTCTCTAGAAATCTGAGGAGAACAAACTGGGTGAAATATAGGGAGACTTTTTCTTTGCTTTTGGATGAAGTACCCTTATCTGAACCGCATAGTTTGGCGGAAATTGACTGTCTGGTTGACCATATAACAAATGTTTGTAATAGGTGCCTGGATGCGTCTTGCCCTTCTGCAAAGCCTAGAGGGAAAAAAAAGCCACCTTGGTGGTCAAATGAGTTGCAGACGAGCAGAGATTCCTGCAGAAAGCTCTTTAATAAGGCTAAATTTTCAAGAGCGGACGAGGACTGGTCTGCATACAGGCTGCAACTTAAGAGTTATAAAAAGATGATCAGAAATGCAAAATGTGATTCTTGGAAAAACTTCTGTGGAAACATAGAAGACGTTTCTGAGGCATCCAGGCTGCGCAAGGTTCTGGCTTCTTCTCCTTGCACCCTGGGATACCTGAAAGATCCTAATGGGGTGTGGTCTTCCTCCAGTGGAGAGTCGCTGGATCTCCTTTTAAACACGCATTTTCCGGGCAATTCCATGACGCCGTTTCAAGCTTTGGAACGTTCTGACGCCCAAGCATCTGAAATTGCTTCGGAAATAATAAATATGCCAACATTAATCTGGGCGATAAAAAGCTTCAGGCCCTATAAATCCCCGGGACCTGATGGTATAATCCCGGCTGAGTTGCAGCAAGTGTCGGACTATATAGCCCCGTTGCTGTATAATCTATACACAGCATGCATCAACTGGTCGTATATTCCTTTAAAATGGAGGGATACTAGAGTCGTATTTATCCCGAAGGCTGGGAAAAGTTCCCACACAGCTACAAAGGATTTCAGACCAATTAGTCTGTCTTCTTTTTTGTTAAAGACAATGGAACGAAAGATAGACTCATATTTGCGTAGAGTGATTGACCCGAGGTTGCTTTCGACAAAGCAACATGCATACAGCAAGGGACGATCAACGGAAACAGCTCTTCATGAGCTCGTTGGTACCATCGAGAGATCGCTTTCGGTAAAGGAGTACACTATGGTGGCCTTTCTTGATATTGAGGGAGCTTTTAATAATGTCATCCCAGAATCGATAATATTGGCATTGTCTGGTCTGGGAGTAAAGCGTGAAATCGTTTTAATGGTGGAAAGCCTACTTGCCAGTAGACGTATAACGTCTGAATTGGGAGCGTCCGTCATATCTCGATTTGTCAATAGGGGCACACCACAAGGAGGTGTTCTTTCGCCGCTTCTTTGGAACCTGGCACTGAATTCAATGCTACTATCTCTAGAAGCACGTGGTTGTCATGTTGTCGCATATGCTGACGATGTCGCGATAGCGGTAAAGGGGAAGCATCTGCCAACATTGCGGGACATTCTTCAGGGTTCTCTGAAAGATCTGTCTAAATGGGCAAGAGACTGTGGTCTAGGAGTTAATCCTAGTAAAACAGAGCTTGTTTTATTTACAAGGAAAAATAAGATTCCTGCTTTTGATCCTATTTCTCTGGACGGTACTGAAATCACCTTCTCAGATGGAGCCAAGTATCTTGGAGTATTTCTAGATAGGAAGCTGAATTTCAGGCGTAATATTGAGGAACGGGTGAGAAAAGCAACGATTGCTTTGTATTCCTGTAAAAGGGCCATAGGAAAACGATGGGGTTTTAGCCCTCAAGTCGTTCATTGGATCTATACAGCAGTGGTGCGTCCAATTTTGCTGTATGGAATCATTGTCTGGTGGCCTGCTTTAGAAACAAAAGCGAACTGTGTCTTTATCACGAAGGTACAGAGAATGGCGTCAATGTGCATCACTGGTGCTCTTCGTACTACACCTACGGCTGCATTAGAAATCCTCCTTCACCTGATACCCTTGGACATATTGGGTAGGCAGTATGCAGCTGCGTCGGCAATTCGACTTAATAGCACGCTGCAATGGAGGAGCAGCGATTGTGGCCATAGCGCGATCTTGAAAAAGATAACAATACCACAAAATGTGGATTGTGCTCCCTCTTTGAGCCTCTTTGAGCGCCACTTTACCACTATGATACCATCCAGGGAGTCTTGGATGGGGGATACTCCGGGTAGTGGAGCTACCATAAATTTTTACACAGATGGATCGAGGCTGCACGAACAAGTGGGCTTTGGAGTCTATTCGGAAGAGCTTGGGTTGAGCCTGGCTCGTAGATTACCAGATCATTGCAGTGTTTACCAGGCAGAGATGCTGGCAATAAAGGAAGTGGCTGACTGGTTGAGCTGCAATGTCTTGTCTACAACCGCAGTCAACATCTATACTGACAGTCAAGCCGCGGTCAAGTCCCTGGATTCAATGTTTCTGAAAACAAGATCTGCCCTTAACTGCCGCACGTCTTTAAATGAGATGGCCAAGCAGTTTAACATACGACTCATATGGGTCCCAGGGCACAGAGACATTCCAGGGAATTGCAAAGCCGATGAGCTTGCAAGACTAGGAACTACCTTACAGGTTCCAACAGAATTGGAATGTGTTGGTATGCCTCTAGAAACTTGCAAGCAAAACCTACGGCTTTGTTCAGCGACGGAGACTAATCAAAGATGGGCAAATGGATGGACGTGTGAGACAACACGACTGATTTGGCCTTCTCTTAATCAGGGGCGCACAAGTGAGCTGATATCGCTTCCAAGAGGAGAGATTTCGACGGTGGTTTCTATAATTACCGGACACTGTCTTATAGGGAAGCACGCAGAGCGGTTAAGTGTGCCGTCGAATGACTTTTGCCGAAGTTGCATGGATGAAGAGGAGTTGGAAACTATCGAACACTTTATTTGCCATTGCCCGGCACTTTCTGGTCAGCGACTTGCTTCACTGGGATCTAGGGAGCTGTACGATCTTTCTGATTTGTCGGATGTCAAAATTCAACATCTAAGGAGTTTCATAAGAAGCTCAAACTGGTTTAACGACAGGGACTAGTAGGGAAACCTATTACGATCCCGTGGTATCACAATGGACCTCAGAATCTACGTGTGTTGACGTAAAACGTCAGCAGCCACTTACAACCTAACCTATATACTTAAAATCATTTTAAACGATTTCCCTACTATTAAGCCGCGTTGCCAAAAATATTTTTATACCCTCCACTCTAGTGATAGAGGGTATATATAAGTTTGTCATTCCGTTTATAACACCCCGAAATATTGGTCTAGGACCCCATAAAGTATGTATATTCATAATCCTCGATCGATTTTAAGACGATCTAGCGGCATAGCTTCGAAGGATTTCATTCCTTAATTGATATGTCATTCTGAGTGAAAATTTAGTGATTGCATTCCCCAATCACATTTAAGCGAATTGAATGAATTCACTTTAGACTCATTCGATTTATAAATATCAAATGCATTCGTTTTATTTTTCATTCGACTTTCAAAAATCGAATGCATTCGATAAAAAATCTAATGCATTCGATTTTTCTAAATCGAATGAACAAGAAATCGAATGCATACATTTTTGTTCATTCAATCGAATGAATTCCAAGGACTGCATTAATTGTTGATTTATGATATCGAATGCATTCACTGACTATGAAAATTGAATGGATTTCTTTGAGAATTCATTCGAAAAGGATTTCATTCTTCGAAGCTCTGTCTAGCGGTGTCCGTCCGTCTGTCTGTCTGTCTGTTGAAAACACGCTAACTTTTGAAAGACTTTACGGAGGCTCCTGAAGTTTGGCGTTTCTGTTGGGCATTTACCTGGTCAGGTTGGTATTGCAATCCAGCAAAATCGGTCCAGTGGTTGAAAAGTTATAACCAAATGAGTGAATTTCGGCAAGGGTTTTTCAGGAATTTACGAGATAAAACACAGGGTACCTTTCGAACGGCAATTCTGAGGATACTGAAACGTGGCATATATATTTGCCGTTCCTTTGGTCCGATGCGTTTTAAATTTCAGCCAAATCGGTCCAGTGGCTCAAAAGTTATTAGCAAAACCGTGAATTTCAGATTAGTTTCACCTTAAATCACGTGTTGAAAACCCGTTAAACATGTTTTAAAAACATTGGTAAGTCACAAAATATTTTACAAGGTATTTTTGTCACTCAAAAAAATTTTCACACTAAAACAAAAAAAAAAATACACTCAAAAAAATTGTACATTCAAAAAAAAATTTACACTCAAAAAAAAAAAAAAATTAGTAAATTATTTTTTTTTTCAAAAATTACTAAAAAAATTTTTTTACACAAAATAAAATATTTCTAACCAAAAATGTTATTTTTTTCACGTTAGAAAATTTACTATCACTTAAAAAGGGCATTGTGGAGGGTATTCATAGATTCGGCCAAGTCGAATTTAACTTTTCTACTTGTTTTTATATGGAGTTTGACAGATTTTTTCACGTGAACACGAACAACTTTTGCACCTTAAATCTCCAAATGGCTATACATATCTCAAAAACTAAGCGAGATATAGCGAAACGGATGAAATTTTGAAATAGCGTAGCTCTATACAGGGCCGTCTTAAGGTGTGACGGGCCCCTTTAGAATGTAAATAGTCGCATGACAAGAAATGTTATTTTGTTATGTTATTATCAGGAAATCCAAAAGAAATTTATAATAAAAACTACTATTTTGTAACTTTTTCCCAAATTAGCCCATTTCAAACAATTTCTAAACTAAAATCTAGTTAAAAACTAAATAAAATTTTTGATCTAAAAAATATATTTTTTATATTTATATTTTATATTTTTTACTCACTAAAAAAATTTCCTCACAATTTTTTAGCGAAATATTTTTTCTGTTTTCGACAACACATAAAATGTTTTATGCTTTTCTATCAAAATATGCAGTTTTTTGTAAAATATGCTCACAAAACACCAAAATATGCTTTAAAAATAAGCTTTTATGCTAAAATATGCTCTTAAGACTAAAATATGCAATAATATGCTTTTAAGACCAAAATATGAAAAAATATGCTCTAACAAATCGATGCCAAAACAAGTAGAAAAGTTAAATTCGACTTGGCCGAATCTATGAATACCCTCCACGATGCCCTTTTTAAGTGATAGTAAATTTTCTAACGTGAAAAAAATAACATTTTTGGTTAGAAATATTTTATTTTGTGTAAAAAAATTTTTTTAGTAATTTTTGAAAAAAAAAAATAATTTACTAATTTTTTTTTTGAGTGTAAATTCTTTTTTGAGTGTACAATTTTTTTTGAGTGTATTTTTTTGTTTTAGTGTGAAAATATTTTTGAGTGACAAAAATACCTTGTAAAATATTTTTGTGATTACCAATGTTTTTAAAACATGTTTAACGGGTTTTCAACACGTGATTTAAGGTGAAACTAATCTGAAATTCACGGCTTTTCTAATAACTGGACCAATTTGGCTGAAATTTAAAACGAACCGGACCAAAGGAACGGCAAATATATATGCCACGCTTCAGCACCCTCAGAATTGCCGTTCGAAAGTTACCCTGTGGTTTATCTCGTAAATTCCTGAAAAACCCTTGCCGAAATTCACTCATTTGCTTATAACTTTTGAACCACTGGACCGATTTTGCTGGATTGCAATACCAACCTGAACAGAAAAATGTCCAACAGAAATGCCAAACCTCAGGAGCCTCCGTAAAGTCTTTCAAAAGTTAGTAAAAACATGAAATTGCATATTTTTGGTTTCCCTGGTTATTATCAAGGAGAGGACTTTCAAGCAAATGCCTGTTTTTTCCTATTAGTTGTAGAACAGCATAAACCAAATATCTTTGCAAATCAAAGAATTTGCTTTAAAATGGCATCGATTCGTTAGTGAATATTTATGCATATTTTGCTGATAATGCATATTTTTTCATATTCTGCTAGTTTTCTGCTATAAATGCATATTTTAAGGTCATATTTGGTATACAATTTTAGTTTTAGGATATTTTTTCCATTTTATAACTTTTTTGTAAACATCATTAATTTTTCACCATAATTTTTTTTCGATGCTATGTACCTGTCTGAACAAAATGTTTTTTTTTTTGTTAATAAACTAACAAAGTAAAAATTACAAATATTTTTTTTTTCAAAAATGTAAAAATGCACAATTTTTTTAGTTTTAAGTGCATATTTCAAGATTTTTAGTGCATATTTTAGGCGCCTTAAATATTGTTTTTAGTGTTTTACTGGTTTTATACTTCTGTGGGGAAAAATGTCTCAGAAACCGCAGCTATTTCTATAAAAAAAATGTGTCAGAACCCAAGACTTTTTTATACGAAAAATTTCTCAAAATCTAAGACATTTTTACACGAAAAATGTCTCAGATTCGGAGACCTTTCCTGTACGAAATTTTTTTCTGAATCTGACACTTTTTCTGTACGAAAAATGTCTAAGAATCTAAGATTTTTTCTATACGAAAAATGTCTTAAAATCTCAGAAAACGTGTCAGAATCTGAGAATTTCTGCACGAAAACTGCCTCAGTAACTGGAACTTTTTCTATACGAAAAATGTCTTAGAATCCGAAAGCTTTTATAAGACTTGTAGCAACTTCAATATTTAAAAAAAGTTTTTCAGAAATCTTAGAATCGAAGACGTTTTCCTTTACAAAAAATTTTTCAGAATCTGAGACTTTTTCTATACGAGAAATGTTTCAGAATCTGAAACTTTTTCTATTCGAAAAATGTCTCAGAATCTGAGACTTTTTCTATACGAAAAATGTCTCAAAATCTGAGGCTTTTCTATACAAAAAATAACTCAGAATCAGAGACTTTTTGTAAACGAAATATGTCTCAGAATCTGAGACTTTATAAAAAAAATGTTTTTTAAAGAATAATGTCTCAAAAATAAACTAGATTTTTTGTGAAAGCAAATTTATTGTTCTTTCGGGCCCCCGTTATATATAGAAATTTTTCAGAATTTAAAACTTTTTCTATACGAGAAATGTTTCAGAATTTGAGACGTTTTCTATTCGAAAAAAATTTATTGTTCTTTCGGGGCCCCCTTATATTGACATTTTTAAGAATCTAAAACTTTTTCTATACGAGAAATGTTTCAAAATCTGAAACCTTTTCTATATGAGAAAAGTCTCAAAATCTGAGGCTTTTTCGATACGAAAAATTAATCAGCATCTGAAACTCTTTGTATACGAAAAATGTCTCAGAATCTGAGACTTTCTATACGGAAAATTTCTCAGAACCTCAGATTTTTTTATTCGAAAAATGTAGCAGAATCTGATACTGTTTTCAATCCGAAACATATCTCAGAGTCTGAGATATTAAGAAAAATATCTTAAAAATAAAAGCGATTTTTTGTGTAAGCGAATTTATTGGCCTTTCTGGGTCTCTTTTGATCGGGCCCCTAGGCAAGTGCCCAGTGTGCCATAATAGTCAAAACGGTACTGGATCTACATATATGTCGGTGCTCCAAGACAGCGACGTATCCAGAATTTTGAAAACGGGGGGGCACAATTCCCAGATTTTTTTTTGTCAACGCCCATTTGTTTTTAACTAGTACCCCCCCCCCCTCACGATTTGGTCTTTATTATTATAAAAATGTCTTTTAATACAGATTTTTTATAAAAAATGTCTAGAAATCTCAAAAGTTTTTTTACATGAAAAGTGTTTGAATCTACGAATTTTCATTTGAAAAACAAAATTTTTAATGAAAATAACGTCTGACAAATTCTCAGATTTAGAGTGTTTTTAAGAAACGGTTCTTGGAAACAATATGTAACCTAAAAATGTCACCATCAGAAATGTTACATTGGAATTGGTATTTGCGATAAATATAAAAATTAACCACTTTTTGCAAAAATCCTTTGAATTGCAAAAAATGAGAAAATTGTTTTCCAAAATCAAAATATATGAACTAAATAGAGTTTCACCTCCTTATTCCAAATCTTCTTACCAATCTTTTTAAACGTATTGATTTTTTCCGATATTTTTGTGGACCTATATAAACATATTTTACTAATATTTCGATTTTATTTTTTAAAATTTTTAATTAAATTTTAAAAATTTTCAAATCGAAAAGGGGGGGGGGGCACGTGCCCCCTGTGCCCACCCCCTGTATACGTCCATGCTCCAAGACCCTAATTTTGAATCTAATATCTGACATTCCTAAGATTTTATGCAAAGGGAGTAAAAGAGCTTTTAGCCTCCAAAAAAGGAATTCACTTATTTGCAAGTGTGTTCCCGTGGATTCAAATTAGTCTATTTGATTTTCTCCTTGTCCGCAGAAAAATATTTTTGGGAGTGTTATTGGTAGATTCTGATTGAATTTGAAAGTGTATTAGTGGATTTTGACAAATTCGGATCGATTTTCTTAGACATTTTTCTATAAAAACGTTCTCAGATTCTGAGACATTTTTTCTATAGAAACATTTTCAGATTCCAAAACACTTTTTCTATACAAAAATTCCTATCAGATTCTAAGACATTTTTTCTATAGAAAAGTTCTCAGATTGTAAGACACTTTTTCTTTACAAAAATTCTTAGATTAATATTCTGAGACATTTGTTCAATAGAAAATGATCAGATTCTGAGACATTTTTTCTATACACTCAAAAAAATACGTTAGTAGATTTACTAATTTTTTTTTGCTAATGCTAGTTAGCTAACTTTTAGCAAATATTTAGTTGAGATTAGCATGTTAGCAAAAAATTCTTGTAAACTTCATTTAGCACATTAGCAATTTTAAACAAACTTTGAACTAATTTCTTTTGCTAAATTTGAAATTGAGTTAACAACATTTTTACAAGATTTCTTGCTAACATTAGCAAAAATAAATGGTAAATTTTTTTTTATTTTCAGAAAACTTAAAATGGCGCTATCTCGGAAACTAAGCCAGATAGAGCAAAATGGAGGGCATTTTTGGTTCTTAGAATCTCCATACTTTCGCGGGTCCTCTTCACATGTGTGGACCCTAATGGGACCTAACTTTGGATCCAAAAAAGTTAGCATTCCCGAAAATTTTAAAATGCTCATATCTCGGTAAATATTGCCGACACAACAAAAAGTCCAAAAGAATTTTTGTAGCGCTCAACACGTAGAGCAAGACCGCAAAATAACCAAAAGCTCTCCGAGTAATATTTTTGAAGTTATCGATTTTTTTAATTCTCAAGACCCCAGTGATCACGTATCTCAAAAACTAAGCAAGGTAGAGCGAAACGGACACAAATTTTGGATCAAAAACTATGACGATTTTTAAGGAACTCAACTAGGTCTAGGCCCATCGGGGTCTGGACCAATTGGGTCCGAACCCAATGGGGTCCTCAAATGTGTATGAAATAATTTGAAATAAAAATTATTTCAGTTAACTAATTTTTAGCAAAACGTTTTTGCTAACTTTACCAAAAAAATTGTGGGTTCAAAATCAGCAAATTTTCTTGTAGGTTTACAAGCTTTTTTTGCTAACTTTACAGTTTTTTTTTTTTTTGAGTGTAGAAATATCAGATTCTGAGACATTTTTTTATAGAAAAATTCTAAGAATCAGAGACATTTTTTTTATAGAAAAACCTAAAAATTGTTGTATATAAAAAATGTCTCAGATTTTAAGAAATTTTTTTCATTGAAAAATTCCCAGTTTCTGAGACATTTTTTCTATAGAAAAATTCTCAGATTCTGAGACATTTTTTCTAGAGAAAAATTCTCAGAATCTGAGACATTTTTTCTATAGAAAAATTCTCAGATTCTGAGACATTTTTTCTATAGAAAAATTCTCAGATTCTGAGACATTTTTTCTACAGAAAAATTCTCAGATTCTGAGATATTTTTTCTATAGAAAAATTCTCAGATTCTGAGAAATTTTTTCTATAGAAAAATTCTCATATCTGAGACATTTTCTATAGAAAAATTTTCCGATTCTGAGACATTTTTTCTATAGAAAAATTCTCATATCCTGAGACATTTTTTCCATAGAAAAATTCCCAGTTTCTGAGACATTTTTTCTATAGAAAAATTCCCAGTTTCTGAGACATTTTTCTATAGAAAAATTCTAAGATTCTGAGACATTTTTTCTATAGAAAAATTCTCAGATTCTGAGACATTTTTTCTATAGAAAAATTCTCAGATTCTGAGAAATTTTTTCTATAGAAAAATTCTCAGATTCTAAGACATTTTTTCTATAGAAAAATTCTCAGATTCTGAGACATTTTTTCTATAAAATAATTCTCAGATTCTGAGACATTTTTTCTATAAAAAAATCTCAGATTCTGAGACATTTTTTCTATAAAAAAATCTCAGATTCTGAGACATTTTTTCTATAAAAAAATCTCAGATTCTGAGACATTTTTTCTATAAAAAAATCTCAGATTCTGAGACATTTTTTCTATAAAAAAATTCTCAGATTCTGAGACATTTTTTCTGCAGAAAATTTCTCAGATTCTAAAACATTTTTTCTATAGAAAAATTTTCAGATTCTGAGAAATTTTTTCTTAGAAAAAGTCTCCGATTCTGAGACACTTTTTCTATAGAAAAATTGTCAGAATCTGAGACATTTTTTCTGTAGAAAAATTCTCAGATTCTGAGACATTTATTCTATAGAAAAATTCTCAGTTACTGAGAAATTTTTTCTATAGAAAAATTCTCAGTTACTGAGACATTTTTTCTATAGAAAAATTCTCAGTTACTGAGACATTTTTTCTATAGAAAAATTCTCAGTTACTGAGACATTTTTTCTATAGAAAAATTCTCAGTTACTGAGACATTTTTTCTATAGAGAAATTCTCAGTTACTAAGACATTTTTTCTATAGAAAAATTCTCAGTTACTGAGACATTTTTTCTATAGAAAAATTCTCAGTTACTGAGACATTTTTTCTATAGAAAAATTCTCAGTTACTGAGACATTTTTTCTATAGAAAAATTCTCAGTTACTGAGACATTTTTTCTATAGAAAAATTCTCAGTTACTGAGACATTTTTTCTATAGAAAAATTCTCAGTTACTGAGACATTTTTTTATAGAAAAATTCTCAGTTACTGAGACATTTTTTCTATAGAAAAATTCTCAGTTACTGAAACATTTTTTCTATAGAAAAATTCTCAGTTACTGAGACATTTTTTATATAGAAAAATTCTCAGTTACTGAGACATTTTTTATATAGAAAAATTCTCAGTTACTGAGGCATTTTTATATAGAAAAATTCTCAGTTACTGAAACATTTTTTCTATAGAAAAATTCTCAGTTACTGAGACATTTTTTCTATAGAAAAATTCTCAGATTCTGAGACATTTCTTCTATAGAAAAATTCTCAGATTCGAGACATTTTTTCTATAGACAAATTCTCAGATTCTAAAACATTTTTTCTATAGAAAAATTCTCCGATTCCGAAAAATTTTTTTCTATAGACAACTTCTCAAGATTCTTAGAATATCTCATTCCACACATTACTACTTGGTAATACAATTTTTTTTTTGGTTCTACCCAGACCAGTAATTATGTTACGTGTAACCGGGAGGTTATATGTTCAAGAAATATTTATGTTTTTGTATTATGTTTAGATAAATAAAAACAATGATTAGCTCTCAATCCCACAAATAACTCATGGCAACACTGTTCGGCGATGAACACTTTTCTCGTTGGCAAAAACGAGTACATTCGTTAGTGTGTTACGAACTTTGGCGAATAAACATTAAAATTCGGGTGAAAAATAAAAAAAAAAATATGTTTTAATCCAAAAATACAATTAAAAATACATTACCAATAACTTAATTTAATCTACATGTTAATTTACTAATAACAAACACTCAAAAACGTTAAAAAAATTGTGCTACAATAAAAACTACAACATATTCTCTTGAATTTTGCTGTAGATAATAAACATTGATCAATCAAAAAAACCAACCACACTGTTCTTGCAAAAACGAAAAGTTTCTTTATTTTGTTGCGATATTATTTTGTTATATTCCAAAACCAACTTGAATTTTTCAACAAAAAGAGAAAAATTATCAAGGTATGTAAAGTTTTAAATAATTGCAAAAATTAAATTTAAAATATTACACTACATAATTAGGAAATTTTTGGATACCATTTTGGAATGTGATCATATTGAAAAAAAAAAAAGAAACGCAAACAATAAAGAAATAAAAAAATAGTGAACTCTTATTTCACTAAACCCCCCTCGTTCATTAATTTGTTCATTTTTAATGTACATGTGTGTGTTGCATAAATACTTGAATGTGTGTGTGTGTGTTATTTGTACTCGTTTTTCGTTGTTTTTTTCATCGTTCGTTGTGTTGAATGGATTTTGTAAACAAACGAAAGGTCGATTAGTGATAGAGCTGCCATTGATATAGTTTTGAGTTAAGGGGAACTCTTTAAGACACATGGGTATTAATGGAGATGATTACGTGACAACAGTGTTGGTCCATCAGAACTCATTAATACCAAATTTGCTTAAAAAAATATGACCTTTGATCTCTAAAAAGTCAAATATGGTGGTCAAACCCGCTTGGACACGCCCCTTTTAGAAGGGGCAGGGCATTAAATTTAAAGTAAAAATGTTTCATTTGTTTAACAAAAATACAAAAAAGTCTTCAAAATTGGCGTTGTTACAGTTTGATTTAGTACGTCAAGGGGGAACTTTTTTCCCCTTGGCCCGATTTTGCCCATTTCCAAATTTAACCTGCCTAAAACCCTTTTTTTTATTTAGACATATTCCTGCCAAACTGGAGGAGTCTAGCTCTTTTATTTTGGACTGCATCGTGTTAACTACGGACGGACGGACATCGCTGGAATATCTTAGAATCGATCACTGACCAACTAATGCTGTAGTTGGAGGTAGAAATGCGCGCGTGATTGGGAGTGAAATTAGAAAAAAAAAATTTTGTGCGTGAGCGTGTGTGAGTTCTTTTTTTCTCGTAAGTTTGCGTGATTGTTTTGTATTGTCTGAAACAGAAAACAAATAAGAAAATCGTCATCACAATGAATTTAGAGGGTAATTAATAGTGTCCGACCGAACAGTTCGGCCAAAAACATCATTTAATCAAAAATTTGGTATTTGGGAGTACTTTTAACAAGTTTTTTTATATGGGGTAAAATTGTTGAGGCGATGGAAGACGATTCTTAGTGTAAAATTTAAGAACGAGTACGAAGTTAAGCCACAATTTCGAAGTTCGGTAACTGAACATTTTTCAATTTGGCCGAACGTTCGGTTACCGAACATCTAAATTGGTCACTGTTGCCAATTTGGTGTTTTTCCCGCTAAAACTAGCGTTTTTATTTTGCGTCTAGCGGGAAAAAAAGTGATTTAGCGGGCAGCGGGAAATCTAGCGATTTTTACCACCCACAACTTAACAATAAAAAAATTAAAATTTTCCATACTTTTGATTTTTTGTTTTAATTAAGGAGCCGTTTAGATGATCGGACTTGTAAAGCGACCTGTCAAAAATTTTTGAATAAAAATCTTGTTTGTACAGTCTTAACACAGCCGAATTAAGAAATTAACAGTTTATATCTTGTGGTGCTTACAACATGCCAAAAAAGAAATTATTTGTTTGACTTATTTACAAAAATGTAATGGTATTTTACTCAATATGACAAAAAGTTGTCCATGTTTGGACACGTTTTTTACAGACTTGGATAGGTTTTCTAAAGACCTTTCATTTTATATACAACATGACTAGGTTTCCTTGCATAAGGTGGGAGAAAAGCGAAAAAAAACTAAAAAATTACTGTTTCTTTCCCCCGAAACATTAATTTGGACCGCTAAAAAAATACTTCTCCCTTTATTTTTTCTGCTCTACAAAATAAAACCAATTCCATAAAGATCCACGGTTGACACTAGGGAGACTTCCCTTTTTGGTGCTGGCCAAACATTCACAGCTTTTCGTCATATTGGGTAAAGTGGAACAATTTTATTATATTTTTGTTAATCAGTCGAAAATATGTCTTTTAAATATATTTGAGCATGGGCCGCTGCTGTTGAATTAATTTTCGTTCTGAACAATATCTCCAAATTTCACGAAGATCGGGGTGAACCCTTGTAAGTCTAATTTAACTTTTTTCTTGTTTTTCCTACATAAATATTAGTTTTTAATATTCGGTTTCGGCCGAATAGTATAAATTTTGCCGAATATTTGGCTATGGCCAAAACAGGTGTATTCGATTCTGTAATTTTTAAACTGGCTTTGTTAAAAAACTGTCGTTTTATAACATTTAAACTGTTTTAATAGCTGATACATACATAATTTAAAAAAAACGTTATATATTTTTTCAAAAAACCGTTATATTTTTTCAAAAAACCTGTTACTTTTGAAATTTTATGATATTTAGCTATTTAATAGCTAAATTTATTTTCTGTTTTTGAATTTGGTGTTTTCTGGAGATTTTTTTTCCTGATTTAGCGGGTTTTTGTCAAAAAAAGTTGGCATCAGTGAAATTGGTGCTTAACTTCGTCCTCGCCATTAAATTTGAAAGTCAGAATAGTCTTCTATCGCCTAAACAAACAAACAGCCATCTGAAAAAGCTGTTAAAAATACTTACAAATATTAATTTTTGGCCAATACCATTTTTTGGCCGAACTGTTCGGTCGGACTCTAGTAATTAATACCAAATAGCGATTTAAATAAATGTTTATGATTGTTTTTAGGAATTTTAATTATTTTTGTGGAAGAAATCGAAAAAGTAAAATAAAAATTTGTTTATTTTAATATATGGTCTGAATTGAGAAAGGTGTGAAAGAAAAATTTATTTTTCTAAAAATTTAAGACATCCTGTAGCGCAATTCACTAACTTTTTAACGACAAAAATCGGTAGTTATATTGTCAAAAATCGTTAGTTATCGACAATTGTCGTTAAAAGCGATTCTATAACATTTTTCTAACGAATTTTGTCGTTATTGAAAATCGTTAACTTATCAACAAAAATTTTTTTGAAGTTAAAGTTAACGAAATTTTTCGGTTCTCAATACAATTTCAAAATAAACAATTTTCAAATTAACTATTTTTGTCGTTAATTCTTGTCGTTAATTGAAAAATTTATAGAATCAGATATTCGTTAAAACAACCGACAATTCTCGTTAATTAACGATATCGATAATTTCGTTAAAAAAGTTACTGAATCGCACTACTGGTTCGTTTTTTACTAGTTCCATATAATCCAGTTATTATAATCATCAGAAAAACTTTTAATGTCAAATTTATTCAGTTAATAGTCAATTTTATTCTATATGTGAAAATTATTAACAGATCGCAGCCGCCAGGGCTTGAACCCATGATCTGTAATGTTTTTGCTATTAACTGCCTCTTAGGTACGATCACTCTAGACCGATACGCTAAGTTGGCTGTTAAGCAAGTATCAACTAAATCATGGTTTTTCAATTCTTGTGTGGTTGTTGCTGGTATTTTTTCGTACAGAAGAAGGTGAAATTGCATTATGGTGAATAAATTCAATTTTTTAGTAATCATCATTCGTCCTCCTCTCCTTCATCAACTATGATCTAAGTACTTATTTTGCAACCTTGCCAGAACATGGTCTATATTTTGTAGATACAAATGTTAGGTGTTGCCATTTTCCAAAGATACTATATTGCCACTTAGGCCGACTTAAAGTCGTTATTTTCAATTTTTGTTTTTTCTGTAAAGACAGTTGAGCTCAGGCTCTAATTATAATTATGTATTATAATTTTTTAATCATGTTATATATGGTTTGAATTGAGAAAGGTGTGAAAAAAAAATTTATTTTTCTAAAAATTTAAGACATCCTGGTTCGTTTTTTACTAGTTTCATATAATCCAGTTATTATAATCATCAGAAAAACTTTTAATGTCAAATTTATTCAGTTAATAGTCAATTTTATTCTATATGTGAAAATTATTAACAGATCGCAGCCGCCACGGATTGAACCCATGATCTGTAATGTTTTTGCTATTAACTGCCTCTTAGGTACGATCCTTCTAGACCGATACGCTAAGTTGGCTGTTAAGCAAGTATCAACTAAATCATGGTTTTTCAATTCTTGTGTGGTTGTTGCTGGTATTTTTTCGTACAGAAGAAGGTGAAATTGCATTATGGTGAATAAATTCAATTTTCATCAACTAGAGTTGTCAAAACCGATTTCCGAAGTATTCGAAAAATCGATTTTTATCTATTTTTCCGGTTTTTTAAAATGGCCGGTTTTCGAAGTATTCGAGAAACCGATTTTTTGGTCTCGAATAATCGACTTTTTTATATTTATTTTTTTTTTGTTATTTTGCATTCAGTGTAGTTTTTTAGTAGCCATCTCAAAACTTTGAAGATCGGTTTAATTATACCTTAAAAGAAATTCAAAATCCTGAATTGAAAAGGATTTTACTAGATACTATACAGATAAATTATCTAAAAGATCTTCCAAATCAGATCTGCTTTACAAGGCATTACTGAAATGTAATGGTCGTATGATACTTGCTTTTTTCAAGACACTAGTTGCTTGTTTTTCTATGATAATTTCGATGGCTTTAACAAAAAACTTTGGAATTTATCGTAATTCCCATAGAAAAACCCTAATAAAATAAGCAACTTGTAACACCCATAACCTAACCTCAACGATTAGTGTACGTCGTTTTTCAGTATTATTATACCCTACAAGATGCAAAAACTAAAAATTTTACAAGTGCGTTTTTTTTGGGGGGTGGGGGTGGTTGTTTGATATGCTTTTGGTGCTATAGTAATACAATTTTATCATTATTACCATAAAATATTTCTTTTTGTTTTACAAAAATACAAAAAACATGTTAAAAATCGTCGTTTTTCTGAGGTTGGTTTAGTTTTTCGGGGGGGGGGGGGGGGGAACTTTTCCCCCCTGGTCCGATTTTGTCAATTTACGAACGTAGCCGGCCTATGACCATGAGACATTTTTATTTTGGACTGAATCGTGTCTTATACAGACGGCCATGCTTGTTTTGTTTTCCTTTTTTATTGTTTTGTTTTACTTTTTTATTAAATAAATAAATTAAAAAAAACCGAAAAACCGATTATTCGAAACCGGTTTTTAGTTACAAAACCGAAAAACCGATTTTTTCAAAAGGCGGTTTTTCGAAGTATTCGAAAACCGGTTTTTGAAATAGACGAATATTTGACAACTCTATTCATCAACTCTGATCTAAGTACTTATTTTGCAACCTTGCCAGAACATGGTCTATATTTTGTAGACACAAATGTTAGGTGTTGCCATTTTCCAAAGATACTATATTGCCACTTAGGCCGACGATTTTAATTTCGTGAGTCTTCGTGAGCGTGATTGTTTTGTGAGCGTGAGAAAAATTTTAGTTACTCACGTGAGCGTGCGTAAACGTGAACAGAAAAAATAAATTTCGTGCGTGAGCAATATTTTTATTTCGTGAGCGTGAGCGTGCGCAAGTTAAAATTCACTCACGCGGCCATCTCTAGTTGGAGGTTATGAAAAAATTATTTAGAGCTTTATAAATTGTTAAAACTATTCGGGTTATTGCTAAATAATTACACTGTTCGACGACAAAAACCTACAAGTAAAAAATCTAACTGATTCTTATAGATTTTGCTCTCTTGATTCAAAACCTGCCACCCAAATTTTTTCAGGACGTACCGTTTTTGAGATATTCGCTACTAAATAGTAAAAAAAGCCAAAATTTGGAGGTCCATAGTTACACATTCTTACGTCCCATTCGAAAAACAGGGCTTGGAGGTCCATAGTTACACATTCTTACGTCCCATTCGAAAAACAGGGCTTGATTTTATATAAAATGGACCTCCTGATTTCAAAACCACTATCCAAATTTTTCTAGCACATTCCGTTTTCGAGATATTTGCGTGCAAAAATTTTCAAACACGAATATCTCGAAAATGGAGCGTGGTAGAAAAATTTGGATGGCAATTTTGGATTCAGGAGATCTATTTTATATGAAATCGAGTCATATTTTTTGCAAGCATAGTAAGAATATGTAACAGTGGACCTCCAATTATTGTTTTTTTGACATTTTAACATCGAATATCTTAAAAACGGTAGGTGCTAGAATTTGGATGGCAGATTTGGAATCAGGAGAGCAAAATCTATAAGAATCAATTGGATATTTAACAGGGAGGTTTTTGTTGTCGAACAGTGTAATAATTTAGCAATAACTCGAAAACAGCATCATTTTGGATTTTCGTGTTAACGTTTTTTAAAGCTCTAAATAAAAAGGAATGAAATGCCATTACCCAATTTTGTCACCATTTTTAGACAACCTTATCTGGCTTGAAGGGGGTGTGCCAGGCAAAAAAAAAAATAGCTTCATGAGACATTACATACACTGCGAATCACATCAATAAGGAATCGAGTTTTTCATTTTTTAATCGAATATATCTTTGTAACAAATAAGCGGATAAATATAAAAAAATGCACTGATAGAGACCATTATCTAGCTAATAATGTCAAATATTAACAATAATCAAAAGACTGAAAGAAGTCCTTT
This sequence comes from Pegoplata infirma, assembly GCA_963921195.1. NCBI lineage: Eukaryota > Metazoa > Arthropoda > Insecta > Diptera > Anthomyiidae > Pegoplata > Pegoplata infirma. Next base: position 105,756,070 of record OY992539.1, read on the forward strand.
AAAAAAATATTTTTTGATAACTTGTTAAAAAATTACTAGTTTTTTATGAATCACTTGAATAAGGAATTTTGGAATACAGACCAAGTAGGACCTGAATCCAATTTGTTATGGATAGCAATTCCTAAGAGTTTTGTTTCGAATTTCAATAAAAATGAGACTCACAACAGCTCTTAGCTCTTCCGAAAAGAAAAAAGTACTGACTTTAAAGTCCAAAGTGTTAAATGCCGTTGAAATTGCGAAAATAATAGTGAGGGCAAACCTATTGAATGCAATTATTTAAATAACATTAAGAACTATGAAAAAAACATGAATGGTCGAACTTAAATGGCAACAACAGAACGAGATCGACCAAAGTTTTAAGAATTCCATCGAATTCCAAGTTGACAGGTTGCAAAACTCTCAAAGATAGTGGTGATTTTGTGGGTATTTGTACAGTCGATCACGATTAAAAATTAAATGAGTTCATAGTCTGTTGAAAATTGCAAAAAAAAGCCACCCCTTAATTCCAAACTTTAGAAGCATCGATGGTAATGTAAGGAACAGTGGTGATGCCACAGAATAGCGCACCCCATACCATACAACGCCTTCTATGATCTGTCTGCTATGCAAAAACTGTTTTTATTGTCTCAAATCACCGACAACAATTGTATCCGTCTAATGCAATGGTATTATTTTTTTTTTCGTCGGAATTAATTACTTTAAAAAATTTCTCAGACCGTGTCATTGTATTCCTGCCGAGATTAAGGCGCTGCTAACTACGTTTGGCATTCAGAGATTAATGTTTGCATAATTTTCGACGAGCTATGAACTCACTTGACTTTTAAACGCGACGGACAGTACAAATACTTGCATTAACGCCACTTTCTTTGAGAATTTTGAAAGATGACGACGTAGAATTTGAGGGAATTTTTAAAATTTTTGCCGATCTCGTTCTGTTGTTGCCATTTTAGTTCGCTCATTCATGTTTTTTCCATATTTCTGAATGTTATTTAAATAATTGCGTACAGCAGTTCTTCCCCTCTCTATTATTTCCGTGTTTTCAATGGCCTTTAACACTTTGGACTTCAAAGTCACTACTTTTTCCTTTACGGAAGAGCTAAGAGTTTTCTGAGTCCCATTTTTATTGAAATTCGAAACAAAACTGTTTTGTTTTTATTGTTTGAGGGATTGCTATTCATAACAAATTGTATTAAGGTCCTTCTTGGTCTGTATTCCAAAATTCCTTATTCAAGTGATTCAAAAAAACTTGTGATTTTTTAACAAGTTGCGGAAAAATATTTTTTTAAGGACTTTTTGCAGTCTTTTGATATTGTTATTATTTGACATTATTAGCTAGATAATGGTCTTTATCAGTGCATTTTTTTATATTTTTCCGCTTATTCGTTACAAAGATATTTTCGATTAAAAAGTGAAAAACTTGATTCCTTATTGATGTGATTCGCAGTGTACAATAGGGTGGCTCGTTTTTGGGCTTTTCTCTCTGATCAAATTCTAATACCCGCCAAAAGTGTCGGTCCCCTAAGGTTAACTCACATGCAAAATATCACTCCGATCGGAGTTTATCTTCTGTCTCCACTTTGAGCCTCAAAATTGGGGTTTTCGCAAAAAAGGACTTTTTAAAAAAAAAAAAAAAAAATTAAGTTTTTTTATTAAAATAATTTAAAATTTTTTTTTGTATAATATTTGATCGTAAATACTTAAATATGAAATTTAAAGATTTTACGGTATCATTAACCCGTTCAAACTTGATACCAAAAAAATGGCATGATTTTGGGGGCGTTCTCAAAACACCTTTTTTCAAAATTTGAAAATTTTATAAAAAAAAGATTTTAAATATACCATTTTTTCTTTCTGAATTCATTAAGAACACCTTGGAGAAGAAAAATGTGAAATATGGCGGATATCCGTCTAGCCACTTTTCGGGAATCGCAGGGGGAAGTTAGCGGATTTCAAGGATATGTTGGTTTTATTAATAATTTGGATTAATAAAATCTTATAAATTTAATTTTCGTGCAAATTAACCGTTTTTTGGTGTCGTGGCATTCTATTAGATAACTTTAAGTCTGTCATGAAATCTTACAGATCTAGGACGTCTTAAACCCACATTGGCTGGGGGTCAAAAATGACCCCCGCGGAAAATTTGAAGTTTAGAGCTTAAATTGTGTGCTATAAACAAGTATAGAACGGTTTTTATGTTTTTTGCCCCAACTATTATTTCGTATTAATATATTATCTTTAAAAAAATCGTTAACCCTTCTTGGTAGGGGGTCAAAAATGACCCATTCAATAAAAAGTATATATTTTTTCATATAAAATTAATTTGTGGCTATCTATTAAATAACTTTAAATCAGCCCTTAAATCTTACATATTTAAGATATCTTTAATCCACATTGGCCAGGGGTCAAAAATGACCCCGGCAAAAACTTTTAGGCATAGTGATTGAATTTTTTGATATCAACAAAATATATATTTTTTATTGAATGGGTCATTTTTGACCCCTTACCAAAAAGGGTTAACGATTTTTTTAAAGATAATATAATAATACGAAATAATAGTTGGGGTAAAAATCACAAAAGCCGTTTTATACTTGTTTATAGCACAAAATTTAAGCTCTAAACTTAAAATTTTATTCGTGGGTCATTTTTGACCCCCAGCCAATATGGGTTAAAGACGTCCTAGATCGGTAAGATTTCATGACAGACTTAAAGTTATATAATAGAATGCCACGACACCAAAAAACCGTTAATTTGCACAAAAATGAAATTTATAAGATTTTATTAATCCAAATTATTGATAAAACCAACATTTCCTTGAAATCCGCTAACTTCCCCCCGCGATTTCCAAAAAGTGGCTCGACGGATATCCGCCATATTTCACATTTTTCTTCTCCAAGGTGTTCTTAATGAATTCAGAAAGAAAAAATGGTATATTTAAATTTTTTTTTCAATAAAATTTTCAAATTTTGAAAAAAGGTGTTTTGAGAACGCCCCCAAAATCATGCCATTTTTTTGGTATCAAGTTTGAACGGGTTAATGATACCGTAAAATCTTTAAATTTCATATTTAAGTATTTATGATCAAATATTTTACAAAAATAATTTTTTAATAATTTTAATAAAAAAACTTAAATTTTTTTTTTTTTTTTTTTTTTAAAGTCCTTTTTTGCGAAAACCCCAATTTTGAGGCTCAAAGTGGAGACAGAAGATAAACTCCGATCGGAGTGATATTTTGGATGTGAGTTACCCTTAGGGGACCGACACTTTTGGCGGGTATTAGAATTCGATCAGAGAGAAAAGCTCAAAAACGAGCCATCCTAGTGTACAATATGTTGAAAGGTTTTTGGTGTTCTAAGTCCGAATTTGGTCTTAAAACTTATTTATCAAATCAGGTTTAAATTTTATTTTTGCTAAGATAATTTTCTTTTTTAGAAACACATTTCCAACTCAATTTTTAATCGATTTGACCAGAATAAAGTTCATTATAATAAAAATTAAATTATGGGGCATGTCACAGACTCAATTCCGTTCGGATTTGAAAAAAGTGGTTTACTCGTAAAACGCAAAACGAATATTATTTTTTTCGGAATGAAATCACTTTCAAAAATCAAAGTGAAATTGAAATGCATAAAAGTCGTTTCATTCCGAAAAAAAAAAATATTCGCTTTGCGTTTTACGAGTAAACCACTTTTTTCAAATCCGAACGGAATTGAGTCTGTGACATGCCCCTATATTTTAGATTCATTTTATAAGTTTTTAGTTTGATAGATTATAAACTTAATTAACTTGAAAAACTTTCAAAAACTTTCCAAAACAGTTGGGAAATTGAATATCGGTTGATAATTTTGGGAGTTACACGTGGTTAAGTGTAACAGTTTTTTTTTAGTGCCAGTTTACAGAAGTTTGCATGTGTTTTGTTATTGCATGTGTTTTGTTATTGTAACAACAACAAAATACATGTAAAATTTTCGTTCGTGTGTAGCGTTTGCCTTCTGTAAACTGGCCATTATATTTTTATGCTCTAAAATCGACAAAAAAATCTCAAAATTACTACAGATTATAAATTGTACTTTGCTGTTCTCAAAGTACCCAAGTAAAGAGTGTTAAATTCGGCTGTGCCGAATCTTTTATGCCCTTCAACATGCACAAAAAATTGCAGGAGCGGTTTCTTTCTCTCGAAATATATGTTTGAAAATTCATTCCTATGCTTTTTGCACTAAAGAAATACTAGTTTATCATTATTTCAACAATTTTTTTAATCCACGCTCACAAAAGGGGGGACATTTTCTAATCCTCTGGGTCCAAATACAGGACTTTGAACTTCTTGTAGCATCAAAATGTTGCATTTGTTAAACAAATCCACAAAAAATCATGTAAAAAATTGTATTATTCAGAGGTTGGTTTAGTTCTTCAAGGGGGAACGTTTTCCCCTTGGTACGATTTTGCTCATTAACGAACTTAACCTGCCTAGGAACATACAACATATATCTTATTATCGTGCCAAATTTCGGGAGTCTAGCTCTTTTATTTTGGACTGCATCGTATTAACTACAGACGGACATTGCTAGAATGTCTTAGAATCGATCACTGATCATAAATATATATACTTTATAGGAATGACAAAGTGAGTATACCCCCATACTGTAGTTAAAGGGTATACGAAGTTGGATAAACGTGGGAAATGGGACTTGTGTTTAAAAAGCGGAATGGAAATTCAAAGCGGGATAAGAAATCAAATGGCGGGATAATACCGCCAAAAGCGGGATGGTTGGCCAGTTTAGGCAAAGTAGAAAAATGTTGTACAACATTGCCAAATTGTACAAAAATTTGGAGTATACCTTTCCGGATTCTTCCCTTGCTTGTACGTTGTTTTTTTTGTTTTTGTAAATGTTGCCATAGTATCTACAATAAAATTCCAACCATTTATTGTATACTTTTTTTGGAAGATTCCGTCACATACATGTTTCGCATTCAATACAATTGCGTTTCAAGTTTCAAAAACAATAATAAAAAAAATGTTGACGCCATTTTTTAAGCAAAACATGTTTAATTAATAAGTTTTGTTTTGTAAATATTATTGTTTGTTTATCATTTGCAAGTTCCTAGAACTAGGCGATAACTTAATAGTGCTGAGTCATCATTTTAAAAGATCATATTTATTTTATTTTTAGATTTAGTCCAATAATTTCTAATTACTTCCGTTTTAATGGATTTTTCTTTTGAAGTTAAATACAACTTCCTTTCTACGGTGCGTTATAGAAGCTAACAGATCTTCTCTATGAATGGCAACTCTTCTTTTTTTATTTCGGTTTTGGTTTAATAATCCCCAACTACAATGGTTCATTCTTCCGTTTCTTTTTTTTTTTACAACTTTTGTTTACTTTGTAGTTTGTTGTTGGATTTCTTTGGTCTTCTTTTTTTGTTGTTTTTAATTATTTCCTTTAACAGCGGAAGTAGTGCATTCAACCATAACTTCTTACATATGTAAGAATGAGTATGCGTAAAAATAATAACAAAAAAGAAACCAATTTTTTTTTTTAATTTATACAACAAATTAAACATCGTTATTTTGTAAACCATAGCTAGCAAATAAGTAAATAAGTCTATTTTATGATCGGATTATACAGTCAGCACTTAAGTTTATACCTTCTTCAAATTTCAATTTTGATTAATTTGAGTCAGCGATCTGTTTAGTTTAGCTTAGTATAAATATCTAGTTAAATTTTTTTGTTCAGTAGTTTGTTTTTTGACAATTTAACAAAACAGTTCTTTTGTTAATTTCGTTCAAAAGTTCATTTCACAAATGATTGACCAAACCTCATATACAATTCTTTGCAATTAAAACAATTTTTGTGTAATTTATATAAATAAAACAAATACATATGTTTGATTAATTTTTAGAGCTAACATAATTTAACTGCCTTAACTAGTTCAGATCTTTTATTCTATTGAATCGATCAATTGAACCATTTTTTTCATGAACTACCCAATTATTGATCTAATAAATTTATTGATCTAATAAATTAAAATTTTTTAAAAATCTTCAAAATCAATTGGAATCCGTAGATTCCAACTGAACTTCCGAAAAAAATCAATTGTTATTTGTAAATAATAAATTGTAATTCGAACAAGAGTGTTAAATTCGGCTGTGCCGAATCTTTTATACCCTCCAACATGTTTAAAATTAAAAAAAAAATCGTAGGGGCGTCTTTTTTTTTGCGTGGGGGGGGGTCGGCGGAATCAGTTTGGGAAACCTTTACCATCGCTATATATGTTTACAAATTATTTGTTTATGACATTTACGCTTAAATAATAATTTTTTATCGTTATTTTTAATTAATTTCTATAACCACGACCCTAAAGGGGGGCGGCCTGAAAAAAATCGATTTTCCTAACCCCCTTGGTCCAAGCGCAGCTCTATGAACATAATATGGCATAAAAATGTTACATTTGTTGAGCAAAAATTAAATAAAAAATTCGTAAAAATATTGTATTTTTCATTTTAGTTCTTCAAGGGGGAACTTTTTTCCCCCTGATCCGATTTTGCCCATCTTCGAACTTAACCTTACCAATAACATATGTAAGTGATATTCTTGCCCAATTTCAGGGGTCTGGCTCTTTTGGTTTGGACTGCATCGTTATTTCTAAAGACGGACGGACGGACATCGCTAGAATGTCTTAGATTCTATCATGGATCAATATTATATATATTTTGTGGGGTCCCCGACCGATATTTCGATGTGTTACACACGGAATGAGAAAGTGAGTATACCCCCATACTGTGGTTGGAGGGTATAAAAAGATCAATTTTAATTTGTAAAAGTTTAGTTGAATTTCGAAAAAATATTAATTAAAATTCGAAATGGTAATGGATCAATTGTATTTTGTAAAAGATCTATTAAAATTCTTAAAAGAGCAATCGAAATTTGAAAAATATTAAATTGATTCATAAAAAATCAATTGAAATTTAAAAGATCAGTTGTAATTTGTAAAACATCGTTTGAAATTCGAAAAAGATCAATTGCATTTCGTAGAAGATCAACTGAATTTCGAAAAATATCAATTAAAATTCGAAAAAAGATCAATTAAAATTCGTAAAAGATCAATCGAAATTAGAAAAATATCAATTGCAATTCGTAAAAAATCAATTGAAATTTAAAATATCAATTGTAATTTGTAAAAGATCATTTGAAATTTGAAAAAGATCAATTGTGTTTCGTAGAAGATCGACTGAAATTCGAAAAAGACCAATGTAAATTCAAAAAAAATCATAATTTGCAAAAAATTCGTAAAAGATCAAAAGCTCAATTGAAATTTAAAAGATCAATTGTAATTTGTAAAAGATCGTTTAAAATTCGAAAAAGATCAATTCTATTTCGTAGAAGATCAACTGAAATTGGAGAAAGATCAATTAAAATTCGAAAAAGATAAATTTTAACTCGAAAAAAATTAATAGTAATTTGCAAACGATCAATAATTCGCAAAGGATCTATTAAAATTTGTAAAAGATCAATATAATTTGGAAAAATATCAATTGCAATTCTTAATAGATCAATTGAAATTAAAAAAACAATTGCACTTTGTAAAAGATTGTTTGAAAGTCGAAAAAGACCAATTGCATTTCGTAGAAGATCAACTGAAATTCGAAAAATATCAATTAAAATTTGAAAAAATTAATTGTAATTTGCAAAAGATTAATTGAAAGTCGTAAAAGATCAATCGAAATTGGAAAAATATCAATTGTAATTCGCAAAAGATCAATTGAAGTTTACAAGATCAATTGTAATTTGTAAAAGATCGTTTGAAATTGAAAAAAGATCAATTGTAATTCGTAAAAAATCAAATAAAATTCGAAAAAGATCAAGTAAAATTCGAAAAAGATCAATCAAAATTCGAAAAATCAATTGTAATTTTTAAAAGATCAATAATTCGCAAAGGATCAATTCAAATTTGTAAAAGATAAATTTAAATTTGAAAAATTGTTTGTGATCGCCGATGCTGGTGGGCACTGCTAACTTGTCCTTGGCGATATTTGGAAAAACTGTATGAAGATGTCAGCAATTTCATAAAGGGCAGTATGTCAGCGGTGATTTATTTTTACCAACTGGAGATTTCGAATTGACAGTAGAATCTTAGAATTTCAAATGAAATCTTCGATTTACAAATGAGATTTTCGAATTTCAATTGATCTGTTATGAATAACATCTTGAATTTGTGTTGTGTGTTGCCTGACCGAAGATTTTAAAATAGTAAGGAAATGTTTTGTCAATCGAAAAAAAAAAAAAAATATTAAAACCCAATTTTAAAAAATTTCATAAACAGAAATCTTGCTACCAAAGAGTCTGCCTCTTTCGGATATGTAAAAATTTTACACTATTGTAAATTTGTGTCCCATCAGGTATTTGAACCTGTGTCCTACTTATTAGCCCAGCACGCAATAAAATTTAAATAAAAGTTTTATAGTTCCGAATCGGTTAAACTGCATCATATTGGAATGCAATTGTTAATTTTAACAAAAAAACAGCACAGTATTGTTGATTTTGCATGATATCATCCATCCAATTCGAACTTGAACGAATGTTGGCCTTTATTTTTTATTTTTGTTTTTGTAAGTTTGTTTTATTATATTTCTGTCCTTCCAAGAAATATATTGAGTTGTACAAAAACAGAAATTAAGCACTGAAAATAAAATTAATAAAAATAAACAAAAAATACATAAACAAATTATAAATAAAAAACACAACAAAAGAGAGAAAATAAGGGAATAACAAACTACACAAAATTTATTTAAATTAAGAAACCATCAAAATTTATACGACAATTTTTTTTTCATCATCTTTTATATTTGATCAAGAAAAGACAACAGCAAAGAGAAGAGGAAGTTAAAGAAGAAATTTTGAAAAAAAGAAATTTTATATTCAATCACGTTTAAATTAAACCCATCGAAATAGATCAATTGAAAACCCTTTTCTTTTTTTTTGTAATACAAGACGGTAAATTTCAAACAGTTTTTTTTATTCAACATTAAAATTGATTATATATTGCACTATGGGTTAAAAGGTTTAAATTTTTTAGATTCTGATTTTTTTTTTTAGATTTATAAAAATTCTCAAATTTTAAGACATTTACCATATTCACCATTTACAGATTTAATTTGTAAGAGATCAATTGAAATTCAAAGAATTTACTTATAGTTCGAAGATTCTATTTGTAATTCGTATATTTTAATTGAAATTCGAAGATTCTACTTGTATTTTTAAAATAATATTTGAAGTTCGTAAATTTCAATTGAAATCCGAAGATTTCAATTGTTATTCGAAAAAGATTAATTGTAATTTAAAAAAGATCAATATAAATTTGAATAAGATCAATTTTAAATATGGTTTGAGTTGAGAAAGGTGTGAAAGAAAAATTTATTTTTCTAAAAATTTAAGACATCCTGGTGCGTTTTTTCAATTTTAATTCGTAAAAAATTCATTGGTATTCCCTAAGAATCAATTATAATTCGTAAAAAATAACACTATGCTATTCGTAAAAATTAACAAGCTGGGCACCTTGCTGGCAAAGCTAATTCGGGTGCGCTGAATTCAATGGTGTTAGCCGTTTTTCAAAGTTAGCGCTTGTATTCGCGATTTAAAATTGTAAAGCTAAAGTACAACAAAAATTAAATTTTTATGGTTTTAGAATAGTTTTTAAATATAAATTTAGAAAATGCATCGTTTGTTTCGCGAAAAAAAAAATTCCGCGAAAAAAACTTTTTTTTCGAAAAATTTTGTTTCTATAATGCATCGTATTCTACACATTTTCATAAATTAATATCAAAATAAAAAAAATATTGAAAAATAAGGCGAAATAAAATTTCCGCAAATAATTTTTTTTTGTATGTTTATAGAGTTTAGATGATAGAAACTCACCAATTGTGTAAATAATATAAAAAAAATATTTTTTTTACTTAAAAATAAAAAAAATTAATCGGGAATATCGCTAATACATACTCTAACTTTGAAAAAAAAAAACTGATATTACAATGTAATTTAGTGTACACGAACTAGCTTTAAAAGATGGGTGTCATAAATTCAAATCAAACTAAAAATATTTGTATTGAACCAATTTTTTTACGAAAAAAAAAGATTTTTCGCGAACAAAAAATGTATTTCGCCGAAAAATTTACGGTGTTATGGTTTGTTATGTTAATTTAACAGACTCGAATGGTTTTAATTTTAAAAATCATCGCCAAAGTTAAAAAATATCGTTGTGATGGTACCATAGAAAAAAATAGAAGTGAAACAGAGTCGTATTTCGCTTGAATAAGTATTAGTGACAGCACTTTATGTAACTTTTGACGTTTAATAAAAACAATGCAACATAAAGAAGAACAACAAACAACAAAAGAGAGAAAAAAAAAAGTTTTTAAACTATCAATAGTGCGTTTTATCTTTAAAAAACCGTTGAATAAAGCAAAATAATCAATTAATTTAATTAAATAAAAGATAAATACGTGTGAGATGAGGAAGAACAAGCATTTTGCCACCATATTGGAAAATACATTAAATACAACACTGCATACCTTCTAATCTCTTCTATGGATGGTACATCAAAATTTGAAATCGCGAATATCAGCGCCAACTTCGAAAAACGGCTAGCAATTGTTGTCCCAACATAAAAATTGTAGAATATGTTCATTAGGACTTGCACTACAAAAGCACTTATGATATTTAATTTTTAAGGTTCAAGGGTGTTGCGATTTGGAGATTTTGGGTGAAATTGTGAAAAATTTTGATTTTGAGCGATCCCATTGTTGTCCCAATATAAAAATTTTAGAATATATTCCTTAGGACTTTCTTTATAAGATTGTCAAGTAATTCATTGTCGGCACAGCCAAATTTAACACTCTTTCTTGGTTAAATTAAATCTGTAAATGTTGTAGTAAAATCTTTTAATTTCAATTGGAATTTTCAAATTACAAATGGAATCTTCGAATTACATGACAATCATCGTATTTTAATTGATCTGCAACGTCTTAAATTGACCAGTAATGACGTAAATCTGTAAATAGTGTAGACAAATTCTTAGATGCTAAGAAAATTTTCAATAAAGAAATATTCTCGACTTCTGTAACATTTTTCCTCATATACAATTTTTAGATGCTACTAAATCGTTCCATGTAAAAAAAATTCTCAGATTCGGAAAATTATTTTCTTGTTTTTCTGAAATCTCAGACCATAATGAATATTTAACAACACCAAAAAAAAAAAATTTAAATGAAACCATAACTAACAGCATCTATTAAAATTATATTGTTAACGGGTTGGTCGGTCAGTCATTTGGGAAAACGCCACAAAGGTCATATCATAAATTTTGGAAATCGAAAGAAGAAATAAAATAAAAACTAAAAAAAAAATAAAAAAAAAAACTATTTCTAATCAATTCAAACAAGAGGCCATTTACTTCACATGCTGCATCAGAATTCTTAGAATTGAATGAATTCGAGCCAAGTATGCTGTTGTTATTCATGATGCTGATGATGACGACGATGATGTTGTTGTTGCTGCTGCAACGTCGTGAATATATATAAAAACAACATACAATATACATAACATAATTTGAAATGCAAGAAAACGTCGGCGCATGCTCAACAATAAGGTCTGAAGTTGAATCTTAAGTATGTGCAGCCTCCTCTCTAACCGCTTGTTGTAACAAGATAAGTATAAAAAAATACCAACAACAGGAATAACAATGAGAACAAGAATTCTATCTGCACAAAAAAAAATGCATTTTACGCAGTCTCATCGTGATCTTTCGTGGTCTCACAGTAAAAGCTAGCCATGGAAGAGATGATTGAATTTATAACAATTGCACGTTTTTTAGTACATTATCATAAAAAAGTGCCTTAAAATATAAGATTTTTTTGTTAGTTTACACAACATAGACAACAAACTACCACAAAAACTTATTCTGCCAGATTCCCACCAGAACCCTTGGTCGGTTTTGCGAGAACGAGACGTCGGTCATTGTTACCAGCTCTCGGTTAGTAATACTATAGAATAATCTCCCTGCAGAGGTCTTCCCAGTTTCTTTCAATGTAGATTAATTCAAGTCAAATATCCACAAACACTACTTCCTCTTTCTTCCTTCTTATTGATCTTTTACAAATTTCCTTTGATGTTTTTCGAATTTCAATAAATCATTTTTTAAATTTCAATTGTAATCTTCGAATTTTAATTGTAACACCGTTCGACAGCCAATATTAAAAATGAACCGAATGATATACGTCTGAAAGTAGAGATCAAGTGGAGTAAAACTGCGTTTACAGTTTTTCATTTCGTGATCCTGTTTCCTTTTAAAAGGACGTCATAGTTTTAAAGGATACATTTTGTGAAATATTTTTGAAATATTTGTATTTGGTTTAGGATGACACTGGTGATGGCAAATGAAAGAGGAGGATCTCCCCTAATTTTTCCATTTTTTATTCACATGTTTTATTTTGTGAATAAAGCAATTTAAAAACGTTATCAACATATTTCGTTGAAAATTTTGAATGATATTAAAGGATACATTTTTGAAAGGACGTAACTTACCTCCTTTTTCCAGATATGTAAAAATAATAAAATAGGAAAATTAGGGGAGATCCTCCTCTTTTATTTGCTATCACTAGTGGCATGCTAGGACAAGTACAAATATTAAACAAATATTTTATAAAATTAAGTCCTCTAAAACTTTGAAGTCCTTTTAAAAGGGAACAGGATCACGAAAAGAAAAGCTGTAAATGCAGTTTTACTATATTTAGCCTCTAGTTCCAAACGTATATTATCCAGTCGTGTTCAACGATTTTTTTTTTTCATTTTTGTCGGACGGTGCACGGCGGTGTAATTCATAAAAGATCAATTAAAACTCAAAGCCTTCAATTGAAATTTGAAGAATTCGTGTAAAGATCGATTGCAATTCGTAAAAGATCAATTTTAATTCAAAAAAAGATAAATTGCAATTAAAAGATTCCAATTCAGTCTTTAAAATTATCAATTGATCTTTTTCAAATTTGAATTCATCTTTTTTACGAATTACAATTGATGTTTCACGAATTACTTTCAATTGATTTTTTACGAACTGCATTTGATTTTTTTTTTTTTTTGAATTTCAATTGAAAAATTTTCGAATTTCAATTTACCTTTTCGAATTTCAATTAACCTTTTCAAACTTTAAATGAACTTTTCGAATTAAAATTCATCTTTTTTCGAATTTTAATTGGAATCTTTGAATGATCTTAAAGAATTCAATTGATCTAAATATGTTTTTAGTACTTCAATAAAATTTAAAAAAAGTACTTAAAAAATATACAGCTGCGGTCAAAAAAATAGCACCAGGATAAAACAAAATTTTCTTCGTTGTTTTTTTTTAACAATTTCAACTTATGCCACTGACAACGAGTCATAAGATACTTACAAGAGTGTGAAACAATATTACATAAGAAAAGGCTAATTTGGTTTTTTATTTTATTAAAAATTTTCAGAGTTTTTAAAAAAACTTCAAAAAGACTCAGTCAAAAAAATAGCACCACAGTACTTTTTGTATTAAAATTTAATTCTTAAATTTGAAAAACGAATGGATTATGAATTCAGTATTGTTTTGATATCTTTAAATATTAAAAAAAAAATTTTGTCGAGTGCTCATTGTTTACAATTGCCTCTGTACAACGTTTTTGTACCGAATTCGCGAGATTTTGGGATCTTTAACTCGAAATTGAGTTCCAGATTTGCTAAACAGCCACTTGAAGAGCATCATTACAAGTTGGTTGTATTCGAGACACTCCCTTCTCTATATCTGTCCATTAACTATCGATTTTGTCTAGATCTGGGGACTCACCAGGCCATTCCATCACGTTTACTTTATTGTCCAGACCCAATTTTTCGCCAATTTCCCATCATGATTTGGGTAATTGACGTGCTAAAAGACCTAAATTAGTGGCATTTGCTCAGAAACTTATGGTAACATTACTTTCTGGAGGATATAAACGTTAAGTGTATATCCACGGTTGATCTAGTCCAATATGTGAGCCATGGTCCAATATATGCACCCCTCTCATCAGTAGGAAAATATCCCCCACTCCATAAGCACCATTTTAAGTTATTTTTATTTCGAATTTTGGATTGAATTCCACGTTTTAGGGTCTTCTGACATAGGTATGTGATCCCATGTCTCAAAATAAAACAACAATGGGTTCATTTGTCCATAGAACATTGATCCACTTTAAAGCTGTTCATCCTGAGTTACTGTTAGCAAACTTCAAACGACTTGCAGCATGCTTAAGTGAGAGTAGGCGCACTTTTCCGAATCTACAAGCGTTAATGTTGTTGTTTTGTATACTTTGACAACCATTTTCACCATTTGCTGTCCTTTTTTAGCTCTGGAGCTGCCATAGATGGGGCTTTCTTCCACTGTCATTACAAACACCTAACCACTAATGGTGACAAACATCGCTTGTGACTAAGTTTTTCAAGCTCTAAAGTTAATTTTTTGTAATTTCCAATCATTTATGAAGCGCATCCCACCAATTTTCCTATTATAGAATATGGTTTATGTTCAGAAATCAAATTTTTTACAAAAGCACGTTTTTGAGGAGTGTAATTCCTTCCACGTCATATTTTTTGAAAATAAATGTCAAAATTTGTAATGAATTAATTTTTTTTATAAATAAAAACAATCTTTCTTTAATATTTAACACTTTTATTTAAATAATTAAAACAATATTAATTTTTTTAAAGAAATTTTGTCATTCGGTGCTATTTTATTGACTGCACTGATTCAGAGTTTTTTTAAAATATCGATCATTAAAAAAGAACCGTCCACAATTTTTGGGAAAAGTAAAAATATTTAACGGGTATATACTTAGTATAAGAGTTTTGCATATTTACTTTAAACAAATACGCACATAATATTTTGTTTTAATTGAATGAATAGAGATTTTGTCATTGGTGCTATTTTTTTGACCGGCACTGTATATTCAATACAATACCAAGAATTCCATTGATCATCCCTGATCAATGCTAGCAGAATATTTAAACACAACTTATTTTTTTTTTTCATTTCTTGAAATACCTAAAAAAGAGTATTGTTTTTCATTCTTTTATTCTTCTTCTGTTAAGGGTTTAACCTTCAAGGTGTTTTGAACACAGCAATTCGTGAGAAGAGATTTCAAGACTAAGATATTAAAACAACAAAAACAAGTAAAAAAGTTAAATTCGGCCTTGCCGAATGTAGTGATACCCTCCACAATTTCAAAAAGATTATTGCAAAAAACTTTATTTAAAAGGAAATTACTTTTGAAAAAAAAATTTGAAAAAAAATTTCCGCGAAAAAAAATTTGGTAAAAAAAAAAAAATCCGCGATTTTTTTCTTTTTTTTCAAAAAATATGTTCGTACTTGTTTAAATACCATTTGGTGTTCAATTATGTTCACATATGTCAACCAGAAGCCGATTTAGAGCATTTTGTATTTTTAGGTTATGTTGAATGTACTGGAATTTTTGAGGTGTGCTTACATTTTCGTTCATAACTTTTGAACCGCTGAACCGATATCGCTCAAATGCAATACCAAACTTCTCGGGAGAACTTCCAATATATATGTTAAGTTTCAGTCATCTCTGTGCAATATTTTGTCCGCGAGAGCATTTTCCACAGACAGACGGACAGACGGACAGACGGACATCGCTAGAATGTCTTAAAATCGATCGGGCATCATGAATATATATACTTTATGGGGTCCCAGACCGATATTTTGATGAGTTACAAACGGAATGACAAACTTATATATACCCTCTATCACTAGAGTGGAGGGTATAAAAAAAAATAGTAAAAAGAAAAACACCAAATAAGCCGCCTTTCTACACTGTTCTTTTCCCCGTACCCCTTAAATGAAATTCGTTAAGAAGATGGGAAAAAAAGATCTATCATGGGATTAACAAGAGCCCTAAAACTATGAGGGAGTAGAGTTGTTCGGTTATTGTATTTTGAATTTATATTATTATTAAAAAAAAAAAATAACCAGAACTATGGACCACCTAGAATGATGATTATTAAATTTTATGGTTTTAATTTTTATTGTTATAAACAAAAAAACTATTTATGAGATAATTTTTTTTATAAATTTTAAGGTATTTGTAGCAGGAAATGTTATTGGCATAGCTAGAGTTGCTGAATTTTTTTTTTGGTAAAGTTTTAAAATGAGGTGTATAGTTTTTACTGAAGTGCATAATACTTACTGAATGCCCAAAAATTTCAGACAAATTAAATCACTTCGGCTTCGATCATTAATGTAGATCAACATCGATCATGTATTAAGACTACTCCCAAATCCATTCATAATTCTGAAATCTGATAAACACTCGATTTCCATTAACCAATGTCGGTAGTCATATCGAAATACCGGCTTTTATATCAGAAAATCGGATGTAATAATCAAATATAAGCTTTATATCCAAATATTCATCTGTGATAACCGATAATTGAGTTATCATAATCTTAAATTTAGTTGTCGGTGACATGACATAATCCCCACGGACATAATTCCGTTATGGGAATTATGACCAAATTCATTTCGGTCATAATCCCCATAATGGTAATGGGGAGTATGACCGAAAATAATTTGGACATAATCCCAATAAAAAACGGACATAATTCCCAGATTTATGGGGAAAATGACCACATAACAAATGGCCATAATCCCCATTACAGGGATTATGTCCACTATACTAGTCGGTCATAATCCCAAAAATTGTATTTAATTTTGTCTTAACAGTTTTTCTGCGTAGACGGCCTTCGGCCGGGATTAGGGATTACAAACTCCATGCATTAAACCCACCCTCTTCGCAAAAAACGGGGATTATGACCGAAATTTCTTTGGACTTAGTCCCCATAACATTGGCGTATTCAGAGGGGGGGGGGCCAACAACAACAACAAAAAATATTTTTTTATATGTATTGGAAAACACGAATCTCACGAAAAGAACAACAAACAATTTTTTGTTGTTGTTGTTGGGCCCTGAAAAAACAATCCTGCATACGCCGTTGCCCCATAATATGAATGGGGGTTATGACCGAATAATTTTCGGTCGTAATCCCAACAGTGAACGGACATAGTCCCCACAACTATTATGGGGGTTATGTCCGTGATGAATTCGGTCATATGTCCTGTCACCTCAGTTGTCACAACCAATCATCGGTTGTCGTTTTTAAAAATACCGTATATTCATTCAATTTAGCTATCACAATCGGAAATTTGGTTATCATAACCGAGTATTGGTAAACAATACTACCAAACGTTTGTAATAACCAAAGTTGGTTCTTGTAACCGAATATCGGTTGACCTTACCAATTTCACTGGCCAACATATGGGACATTTTTGGATACGTTTGGAATCTGACCACTTGTTTTAGATAAACGTTGCTACGCTAATTCCAATTACACAAGTTTTCAAATTTCGGTCAACTTTTGGATCAGAGAAGATGAGAAAAAATCTAAACGTTATTTGAGTCTCTGAATTTTAATTCGGTTTTCAAGATTGATTCTAGTTTTTGAGTTCTCGGATGTTAACATGCCGGCATTCTGCTGCTGGCATCGCTAGAAGCATCATCTCAATTTTATTCTTAAAGTTTTTTTTTTGTTAGAAAACCTGTGCAAATGCAAAGGGAAAAGTGCAAAGTCGATTCTAAGTGTTTGTGTTATGTTTGCGAATTTTATTTGGACATCATTTCAAGCTGTTCACAACTTTCTCGGTAACCTTGGAGATTGGAGCTCGAATGTTTATCAAAATATATTTTCGTCATTCCCAAAATGTTTACAAAAAACATGTTTTTGGCATGTTTAGATTTAGTTGCGTCTAAGATCTCGCCGACCGCTCACCTTTCGATGCTAATTCCGAATCTGGTTTCCACATTTTCCCTACCTTTGGGATTTGGGAAAACTAAGGTCAATGTTCACAAAAAACGTGTTTTTAGGAATTTTCGAGAGCCTTTTTTCGAAATTTTTAGATGCGACTGGAATTAATTAACATTGCAATCTCAAATTTAAACAAGTAGAAAAGTTAAATTCGACTTGGCCGAATTTATGAATACCCTCCACAATGCAATTGTAAATTTTCTAACATGAAAAAAATAGCATTTTTGATTAGAAATATTTTATTTTGTGTAAAAAAACTTTTTTTTAAGTAATTTTTGGAAAAAAAAATTCCTAAATTTTTTTTGAGTGTAAAATTTTTTTCGAGTGTATTTTTTTTTAGTGTAAAAATATTTTTGAGTGACAAAAATAAGTTGTAAAATATTTTTGTGACTTACCAATCTTTTGAAAACATGTTTAACGGGTTTTCAACACGTGAATTTAAGGTGAACTAATCTGATATTCCCGGTTTTGCTAAAAACTTTTGAACCACTAAACCGATTTGGCTAAAATTCAATACGAACCAGGACAGGGGAACGACAAATATATATGCCAAGCTTCAGCATCCTACGAATTGCCTTTTGAAAGTTAGAGTGCTTTTTATCTCGTAATTTCACGAAAACCCCTTGCCGAAATTCAGTCTTTTGCTCATAACTTTTAAACCACTGCACGGTGGTCAATTCCGGCCAAAAATCAATAACTTCTTTATTTCTGCATGTAAATAGCTGAAATTTAAAATTAAAATTAAGAATAACATATCTGATACCTTGTCCAAATTTTGGACCTACAAATACAGGGGTTGGCCAAATAACCATGGACGTCCCAAATGTATCAAACATGTCTGCTATATGCAGACATTTATATCCAGCAAAAATTTTATATCCGAATTAAGAACAATATATCTGATCTCTTTTCAAAACGTTGGACATACAAATATAGTGGTTGGCCAACTAAGCATGGACGTGTCAAATGTATCAAACTAATTAAGGTGGGGGTTGGAACTGAAAGAAACAGCTTTAGTGTTAGCAATTTAAAAAAAAATAGATACGCAATAATTATACGCAAATAATTAATACTAATTCTGTTTTTTTATTTGAAATATTAACAATCGTAATATTTTTAAAAGTTTAAAAGACAAAGAATTGCCAGGGTTTCCAGGTAATTGTGGGATGCTATTTTTTAAAAAACAAAGTGGCCGCAGTTGTACAGCAAAAACTACTGAACCGATTTTGATGACATTTTTTTTTTTTTATTTGTAGATTATTTAATTTTCTAATACTTATCGTGACAATTTTTTTAAAATTTGACCTAATTAATATTTGAATGAAAGAAGAAATTGAAATTTTTCTATTTTTTAAGTTTACGTTAGCATATCTTCAACAAGAATCAATTTTTTCCAAAAAAATGGCCACTTTTAATTGCTTGAAAATTTAATTATCTACAAATCAAAAAAAAATCATCAAAATCGGTTTAGTAGTTTTTGCTGTAAAAATGCAGCCAATTTTTTCCCTTAAAAAAACAACACACGATTAACTGGCAACCCTGAAAATTCTAGTTGACCAAATTTTGTGTTATGAAATTTTTAAAAATACTAAAATGTTCTTTCTTTCAAATGAAGAAACAGAATTTAATAATATTACGTATTTATTTTTTTAGCTGTTTAAAAATTGCTAACATTAAGGCAGTTTTTTTGTTCCAACCCCCCTTAAACCACATTTTTTTTATTTCGTCTTTTTTTAAGTTTTTTTAACTAAAATCTATGGGTTTTAAGTTAGCATCTCTTCACATTCCCTATTTTGGTGGAGTTTGTAGGTTTAAAAAAGTCCACCATTTGTAAAAAATGAGTCCACTGAAAATGCTCTGGTTTAAAGAATCGGTAAAAGTAGGGGCTGAAATTTAAAATACTTACTTTTAATAGTTAAAAGTACAAGCTGCTTTTTATAGCTAACCTCTAATAGCCTCTAATTGATTTTTATGGTCTTTCAAAATTTATTTTTTTTAGAGTTTTTTTTTATTTTTATCTAATTTTCATACACATCACTTTAAGACAAAAACGCACACAAAATCTGCAAAAACCACATGGAATGATTATTTACTATAGGAATTTAAAATCCATGAGCGAACTTACAAAAATAATGTGAAGAAAAATGCATGGCCAACTTTTATTGAACACTAAAATATACATTTTAAAAAAAGGTTAAATGAGAAGCAAAAAATACTCCACTTTGCGCCGCTATGGACAATAATATAGTGTTACAAGGCCCAAAAAAAGATTTAAGTTGTGTGTTTTGAAGTATTAGCTATAATATAGCATCAAAATTTCATCAAGATTTAATAAAAAAATAAAATGATTTTTGGCCGGAATTGACCACCGTGCACTGGACCGATTTCGCAGGATTGCGATACCAACCTAGCATCAGATATGCTAAATTTCAATAGCCTCCGTTAAGTCTTTCAAAAGTTAGCGTATTTTCAACAGACAGACAGACGGACGGACATCGCTAGATCGTCTTAAAATCGATCGAGGATCATGAATATATATACTTAATGGGGTCCTAGACCAATATTTCAAAGTGTTACAAACGGAATGACAAACTTATATATACCCTCTATCACTAGAGTGGAGGGTATAAAAAGGGTAACAACCTTATGAAAAAATGAGGTCTTTCGGGGAAATTCGAATAAAATCCGAACTAGCCGGAATTTGAACAAACGCAAAAATACGGGTCAGCTTAATTTGAACAGACATTATTATATATATGTATATAATTTTGGCGGTCCTACGTATATAACTCTCTCTTTTTGAAAATATGGACTTAACGATGCCGAATTTGGACACGACCGATACACCATCGGATAGTCCTTCGAAAAACCTTTCGATCTGTAAAAAATGTTCATATAGTTTCTTTTGAAGAAATGTGAAAAATCCTCGAGAAACGAAAAAAATACCGATTTCATGCCTCCCTTTGACCAGCTAAATGTGCGATTGGGCAACTAAGAAAAAAACAGGTAACTCTTATTTTCCTCCCCTCTTTCCCATATGCAAGGTTCAGGACAATCGGTGGGTGCCCTCTGAAAGACCCTCCTTGAAACCTTCGTTAAGAAAATAAGAGTAGGACAGAACCTTGTGGTACCCCTTAATGAAGCTAAAACTCTGATGAGATCCCATCTATAACAACTCGTATAGAATGATGTTTCAGAAACCTCAAAATAAATCGAGAGAAGTCATTACCAACACCAAAGGCATTAAGCTTAGATATGAGCGCACCGTGCCACTCACAATTAAACGACTTCCGAAAAAACGCCATCAGATTTCCGTAGAACGAGTTCTGCGAAAACCATACTGCCGATCACCTAAAAGAAAGTTAGCCTCCAGATACTTCACAAGATGGCAATTTACCACACACAAAAAATTATTGGCTAAAAAATTTTAATTAAATCTATTGATCAACAAAATTTAAATGAGTCAATTATTGTTTTGATCAACATTTTTGTTATTTTCTTTAACTATCAAATTACAAATTTTCAACAACCAGATTTCAATTTATTTGAAAAAAATATACTTTATAATCGGGTTTTACTTTTTTTATTGTCGGCAACATATTGGGAAACAAATAATATGAATTTTTTCATAATTTTGTCATAAGCTTAAAATTCATTTGTTAAATCAATCATTATTTTAATTGACTTTAAATAAAAAATTCATCAAATTTGTGATCAAAATCGAAAAAGTGATTGATTGACAAAAAAATCAATTAATCACCTACAATTTGATGATTGATATAGCAATTTTCTTTATCGGTGGAGTTTCAATTAAACAATTAATTGAAACCGCGTTTTTGTTGATTGAAATTCGTTTACAATTCTTTCTGTGCAGATCATATTGCGATTGCGCGGTAATTATTAGAGTAAATATCCCTTTTTAGGGATTACTGTATATTAGCGACCTTTCTAAAAGCGGGAAAGACTCACGCACGGTACAACGAAATGAAAAGATTAGCCAGTGATCTCAATTTTCTCAAAAACCTGATGGAAAAATTTCAAAACCCGAATCGGAATCAGCATCGAAAGGTTAATTGAAAACGAGAGTCAAACAATTCAAGTGACAGAAAATTTGAGGATAACCTCTTAAAGTTCACACCTTAATTTGACGTCATTTGATCTCAATAAGCTTTCACCCGCTATAAGCTCTTAAAAATGTTCAAAATCTTTAAAATCAATTTTCTTGAAAACCTGCCGTGATGAAAATAATAGGAAATCAGATTCGGAATCAGCATCGAAAAGATCATCGAAAATGAGTGGTCAGATCCCAGGCGCTTTTTTGATGTCGTCCACTGTAACATTTATAATATTCCAGATAAAATATATAATATAAATTTATCTAAACATATCAGATATTATAAATTTTTACCAAGATCAAATGATCTTGGTAAAAATCTTTTTAAAATTCCAAAGATCCTGCAATTGTTAAAATTATAAAATTTGTGTAGTATACCTTTTTTTTATAAACAATATTAAATTTTTAACCACATCTTCTAAGGTATAAACTTTCAGAAATCTTTCAATACATTGTTTACAGAGATAGAGGTTTCAATGATAAATACCTTGGGAAAATCTTTTTTTAAAATCTAACCACTAAAAATCTAACTTGATCGTAAATAGAGGGGGAAAAGAAACTTAAATAACAATGCGGTTACACTTGAAGTTAGTACTAGATAGATACAGAATGTACTTGAAGTTGGAATAGAATAAAATACTTAATTTCTTGTTTGTTTTTTGCTGTTATGTTTCCTTTGGGTTTTTCGAGATTGGAATGCAGTGATACCAGATACAAAGTGCATTGTTTGTTTTTTTTGTTGTCGTTATGTTCTTGTTGCTGGAGTAGTTGCTGGCTGGCCACTGATGGTGGTAGAGTTTCAATTTACAAAAGGGCAAAAAATAGAAAAAATTAAAAAAAAAAAATAACATTACAATACAATAAACAAAAAATAAAACAAAGCAAAATGTATTTACACAAGAAATTGCATTCACAGGAGTCGTGAGCGAATATAAGATTCTGTTGGGTTTTTTCCAACTTGATTCTACATAATAAATAATAAGATATTCAACATGCCAGAGTAATAGGGTGACATTTAGCTTTTTAACTTTGAATTAAAATCCCTTACTGGGAATATCTGGGAAAATTTTTTTTTATACCCTCCACTCTAGTGATAGAGGGTATATATAAGTTTGTCATTCCGTTTGTAACACATCGAAATATTGGTCTAGGACCCCATAAAGTATATATATTTATGATCCTCGATCGATTTTAAGTCGATCTAGCGATGTCCGTCCGTCCGTCCGTCCGTCTGTCTGTCTGTCTGTCTGTCTGTCTGTCTGTCTGTCTGTCTGTCTGTCTGTCTGTCTGTCTGTCTGTCTGTCTGTCTGTCTGTCTGTCTGTCTGTCTGTCTGTCTGTCTGTCTGTCTGTCTGTCTGTCTGTCTGTCTGTCTGTCTGTCTGTCTGTCTGTCTGTCTGTCTGTCTGTCTGTCTGTCTGTCTGTCTGTCTGTCTGTCTGTCTGTCTGTCTGTCTGTCTGTCTGTCTGTCTGTCTGTCTGTCTGTCTGTCTGTCTGTCTGTCTGTCTGTCTGTCTGTCTGTCTGTCTGTCTGTCTGTCTGTCTGTCTGTCTGTCTGTCTGTCTGTCTGTCTGTCTGTCTGTCTGTCTGTCTGTCTGTCTGTCTGTCTGTCTGTCTGTCTGTCTGTCTGTCTGTCTGTCTGTCTGTCTGTCTGTCTGTCTGTCTGTCTGTCTGTCTGTCTGTCTGTCTGTCTGTCTGTCTGTCTGTCTGTCTGTCTGTCTGTCTGTCTGTCTGTCTGTCTGTCTGTCTGTCTGTCTGTCTGTCTGTCTGTCTGTCTGTCTGTCTGTCTGTCTGTCTGTCTGTCTGTCTGTCTGTCTGTCTGTCTGTCTGTCTGTCTGTCTGTCTGTCTGTCTGTCTGTCTGTCTGTCTGTCTGTCTGTCTGTCTGTCTGTCTGTCTGTCTGTCTGTCTGTCTGTCTGTCTGTCTGTCTGTCTGTCTGTCTGTCTGTCTGTCTGTCTGTCTGTCTGTCTGTCTGTCTGTCTGTCTGTCTGTCTGTCTGTCTGTCTGTCTGTCTGTCTGTCTGTCTGTCTGTCTGTCTGTCTGTCTGTCTGTCTGTCTGTCTGTCTGTCTGTCTGTCTGTCTGTCTGTCTGTCTGTCTGTCTGTCTGTCTGTCTGTCTGTCTGTCTGTCTGTCTGTCTGTCTGTCTGTCTGTCTGTCTGTCTGTCTGTCTGTCTGTCTGTCTGTCTGTCTGTCTGTCTGTCTGTCTGTCTGTCTGTCTGTCTGTCTGTCTGTCTGTCTGTCTGTCTGTCTGTCTGTCTGTCTGTCTGTCTGTCTGTCTGTCTGTCTGTCTGTCTGTCTGTCTGTCTGTCTGTCTGTCTGTCTGTCTGTCTGTCTGTCTGTCTGTCTGTCTGTCTGTCTGTCTGTCTGTCTGTCTGTCTGTCTGTCTGTCTGTCTGTCTGTCTGTCTGTCTGTCTGTCTGTCTGTCTGTCTGTCTGTCTGTCTGTCTGTCTGTCTGTCTGTCTGTCTGTCTGTCTGTCTGTCTGTCTGTCTGTCTGTCTGTCTGTCTGTCTGTCTGTCTGTCTGTCTGTCTGTCTGTCTGTCTGTCTGTCTGTCTGTCTGTCTGTCTGTCCGTCCGTAGAAAACACGCTAACTTTTGAAAGACTTTACAGAGGCTACTGAAGTTTGGCATATATGTTTGTCATTTACCTGGTCAGGTTGGTATTGCAATCCAGCCAAATCGGTCCAGTGGTTCAAAAGTTATGAGCAAAAGAGTAAATTTCGGCAAGGGTGTTTCACGAATTTACGAGATAAAAAACACGATAACTTTCGAAAGACAAAAATGAGACTACTGAAGGTTGGCATGTATCTTTGCCGTTCCCCGGGCCTGTTTCGTTTTAAATTTCAGCTCAATCGGTCCAGTGGTTCAAAAGTTATAAGCGAAACCCTGAATTTCAGATCAGTTTCATCTAAAATGCCACGTGTTTTAACAAGTTTTAAAATCATTAGTGGTAACTAAATAATGCTTTTCAAACTTGTTTAATTTTAAAGCAATGCTTTTTAAACCTGTTTAGTTTTAAAAGCATTGGTAACTTAAAAATTACTCTCGAAAAAAATTTTACACTCAAAAAAAATTTATAAAAAAAAAAGAGTTTTTTTTTACAAAAATGATAATATTTTGTGTATATACTTACGTGCATTCACTCAGAAATATTTTTACAGTAAAAAACACATTACACTCGAAAAAAATTGTACACTCAAAAAAAAATTAGTAATTTTTCTTTTTTTTTTTTAAAAAATGACAAAAAAAAGAGTTTTTACTCAAAATAAAATATTTCTAATTAAAATTGCTAATTTTTTCACGTTAAAAAATGTACTACCCTTTAAAAAAATGCATTGTGGAGGGTATTCATACATTCGGCAAAGTCGAATTTAACTTTTCTACTTGTTTTAAAATCATTTTAAATAATTTCCGTCGTCTCGTTGTAGCGAAAGGGTTTTGGTGGGAATCGAACCAAGGGTTTTGGTGGGAATCGAACCTACGAACCCCTGTTTAATTTGTAAATTCCCTTATGGAAGAGTAATGTGTGTGAAGAGTACAACTATGTAAATATAATTTTTCTGTATCTGTCATATTGGGGTCGGTAATGATGTGCTCCAATATGATCAATATCAATCCAATACAAAAAAAGCTAATGTCATACGTCCAATAAGATTGTATTTACATTATCTAAAATAGCAAAAGTTAGGTCGATTCTCAGAGTGAGTGGTGAAAATAGAGGCTTAATTAGAAGACCCGTATCGCGGCGTTTGTTTATGTTAGTTCGAATTTTTTTAATCGACCTTCGAACTTTGCAGTCAAATGCCGATTTTCAGCCATGGACTAATTATAAAGGACTGCTACCAACGACGTAAATCAGAACAATAACAATAACGACATTAAAATATTTATTTTCTTTTTTAATCAAATTTTGATTTTAACTTTATTCCCTTTCCATAAATAATTTCAGTTTGTTTACATTTTTGAAATTTTTTTCTTAAATATTTATGAGAACCAAAACAAATTTCAAATATTTTGAAATCTTTTTTTTTTGTTTTCTTGAAAAATTCGTAAATATTATTGTTCTGATATTAATCAAAAAAATAACTATGGCGACCAACTACTTTTTTGGAAGCATTCCTTTATACATCTTCCTTGATTTTCAGCATATTTATATGTTTTTATACCCTACACCACTCTGTGGTACAGGGTATAATGAGTTTGTGATGATGTTTGTAACTACCTGAAGTATTGGTCCTAGACCCACTTTTAAGTATACCGATCGACTTAGAATCACTTTTTGAGTCGATTTAACGATGTCCGTCCGTCCGTCTGTCCGTCTGTCTATGTAAACGGTGTAAACACGATACAGTTCGCAATTTTTAATCAATTGACTTGAAATTTGAAACTTAAGCCTCTTTTGGCCCAAGGACGAAGCCTATTGAAATTGGAAATCGGTCCATATTTAGACCTAGCCCCCATACAAAGGTCCTCTTTAGTTTTGGCTCAAATGACTCTAATAGCCGCATTTTAATATGTATCTTTTCGAAATTTGGCAGGTAATCATGTTTCATCCACACAAATAACCATTCCGAATTTTAAAGAAATCGAACCAGTTCTTCTTGTACCACCTTCCCGATTTTCACATAAATCTCTCAAATTTCATGAAAATAGAAAATATTTAATTAAAATTCTGTTTGTGCATATTAAACGCGTACTTTAATAACCTTATCAAATCTGATTATCATCTGACCATTTTTGGGCTTAGGTCCCATGTAAAAATTTCGCCCGATATTAATTTGAAGCGGTTTATTTTCAACAAAAAGAAGCCTATTCCACTCAAATTTGATTTGTGAGTGCTTTTTACACTTATTAAAGATTTGACAAAATATAGATCTAATCAGTCCATGTTTGAACTTGAGACCCATTTTCCCGGAAACTCTGGTGTAGGGTATTATATGGTCGGTCTTGGCCGACTATAATTTTCTTACTTGTTTTTGGCTATAACTCGTCGACTAATTGATGTTTTTTCAATCTGTAAAAGCCAAATTATTGCTAGAGACCTGTCCAGCAAATAATTTTTGTGGTGCTTATGAAGCAAAATGTTTTCAAAAAGCATGAAAAAGATAATTTTTCCAACATTTTGCTTCACCACATTCACCACAAAAAATTTTCTAGATCAATTTTTTAAAGAACTTTAATTGTTGGACAGGTCTCTAGCAATAATTTGGCTTTTACAGATTGAAAAAATATCAATTAATCGACGAGTTATAGCCAAAAAACCATATAAACAATATGCTGAAAATCGGCATTTGACTGCAAAGTTCGAAGGTCGATTAAAAAACGCCGCGATACGGGTCTTCTAATTTAGCCTCTATTTTCACCCCTCACTCTCAAAATTGACCTAACTTTTGCTAACCTGAATTTGTTCCACAGTGTAATTCCCTGGCCATGGAAATACAAGAAAAAGTTTACGTTTGACCTCATTTTCTCCTTATAACATAGTACCACCCTAATGCTTACAACAGTCAGCATCCAATAAAATCTGGTATTTATAAATCATACAAATAATGAAGCAAAAGAGTCGAAACCACAGCAACAATAAACACCTTATATGAAATGATGAAAAAGGAAAACAGATTGATTAAAGAAAATATTTATCCGAACAAGTATTACAAAATGGAACAAAAAATATATATTAAATGTGTCTAAATCAGAAAAACTGTCGTTCCATTTTATTCAAAGAAAATACACTCGATGCTTGCGACCGAAAAACATTCTGCTATGATGCCTAAAACGTTTAAGAACCTAGTTCTTGAGTTGCGGGTGGGCGCAGATAACTTCAAAAAGCAACTTTACGAAAAGCAAATGTTTCGAGTAGTAAAAGTCGGTTCGGAATGGCTAAAGTGAAATGGCGCCCAAGCAAGGCAAATATTCCGAATCGCAAAGCAAAAAGCAACGGTAACGTGGTAGTGTCGGAACAAATAACTTATCAGTAAACATTTAGTACCGATTTACTCGGATATTATTTATTAAAGGAACAACTGGTGAAACATTGTCGCCTTTAGAACTTTCTGTAGAACATCTTCTTAAGGATTTTATTCATAATTACAAGTAAACGACTTCAAGCGTCAACAGATAATTTTTACTAGATCTGAAAGAGTTAATAGCAGACGAGAAGGTTTTCAATCCAGAAGAAGTGGTCACTTTACCAATATCGACGCCCACCAATACAACAACGGTGCCCATATGGTATTCGAGGTAGCGTATTCTAAATACAGCCGAACTTAATACGAGAAGGGTTTCAATCCAGAAGAAACAGTCACTTTACCAGTATCGACGCTCCACCGATAGACAGTAAACAACGGTACACATACGGTATCCAACGTAGCGTATTCGAAATGCAACCGAACTTAACAAACCGATATTGTTGCTTTTAAATTTGTTGTTGAGACTTTGAACTTGAGAAACCGATATTATTATCGGTTTCGGGTTTAATTTTGAGTTGACCTGGAAAATAGCTCTGGCCGATATCAACAATGGGTCTGCGATCTGAGTAGTCATTTTTGTTTAACCTTTTAATGCTCATTTCAAATCTCTTTTCCAATTTTTTTGATCACGTTATGTTTTTGAGAATATTGAGGTCAATGTTCATAAAAAACGTGTTTTTGACCATTTTTTGGAGCTTTTACCGGGTGAACCCAATATTGATGTCCAAATTTCTCACAAAAGCTTTGATTATGTCCAAATATTTTTTTTTGTAAACTTTGATCCTAATTTTCTCAATAATCTGAAGCAATGGACAAATTAAGAAACCATAATCGGAACTAGCATTGAAAGGTTAACCGAAAACGAGTGTCCAGAAATTTTTCAACAAAAAAAGCTCTCAAAAATTAAAAAAAAGTAATTTTTTGTGTTTTCTTAAAAACCTCACGTTTTCTTAAAAATTCACGTAATAGAAAAATAAGGAAACCGAATTCGAAATCAGCATAAACAAGTGAGAGTGTTACATTCGGCTGTGCCGAATCTTTTATACCCTCCAAAATGTAAAAGAAAACAATATAAAATAAAATCCATGGGCGTCTTTTTTTTTTGAGGGGGGGGGGGGGGTTGGTGTTAGACGTTAGGGAGCACCTTCCCCTTGCAATTTCGAACTTCATCTGAGATAAGAATGTTGCATTTGCTTAGCAAAAGTACAAAAAACCCTGCAAAAAATGCGGTTTTTCTTAGGTTGGTTTAGTTCTCCAAGGGGGAACTTTTTCCCCTACCTATTGTTTAAGCTATTTGTTGTCCTGTTGCGTAGATTGAGTAGTTAAAAAAATGGCGAATATTCGGCTTAGGCCTGAAACGTCGACTTTGAAACAAAATTGTTTGCTAGAAAGTGTATTTGGTATCATCGTCCAAAACCAGAACCATCTGTGCAGAAAATATCAGAGTAATTCATGGGTAGTTTAAGTGAGTTTTTTAAGTCGTCATTGTTCCGAAAGATCACATATTGTTCAAATGCATGTTAAATATTGGACAATGTTCTGAAAACTTATTGATAAGTTGACCGTGGCCAACATTGTACTCCCTATACTATGTTCCACTTGTAAGCAATGAACATATTTCCTTTGAATATGTAGATCCATGGGAAGTATGTTCATCATAGCGTTAAGTGTGGTGCCCAGCGTGGGGCCATTAGCTTCCGTAGTACCTATTGTTTAAGCAATTTGTTGTCCTGTTGCGTAGAATGTGTAGTTAATAAAAAAATGGACGAATATTCGGCTTCGGCCTGAAATGTCGACTTTGAAACAAAATTGTTTGCTAGAAAATGTATTCGGTATCATCGTCCAAAACCAGAAACATCTGTACAGAAGTTTGTTCTGAAAACATATTGATTAATTGACAGGGCCCAACATTGTTCTTTCCTTACCATGTTTCACTTGTAATCTATGAACATATTTCCTTTGAATATGTAGATTCAAGGGAAGTATGTTCATCATAGCGTTAAGTGTGGCGCCCAGCGTGGAGCCCATCGCTTTCGTAATACCTGTTGTTTAAGCTATTTGTTGTCCTGTTGCGTAGATTGAGTAGTTAAAAAAATGGGCGAATATTCGGTTTCGGCACGAAATGTCGACTTTGGTCAGACACAATATTAGTGTCCTATTCATCTTTGGTTTTGTTGGTTACAGTTAATTTGGTTGAATATTCGGTTACGGATCGAACTCTTTTGAAGAGTTTAAAATTTTAGTTGATGTTTTTTTTAACTTCATTTAATATTTTCTGAATTTCAATTGATATTCTCTGAATTTCAATTGATAATTTCGAATTTCTTGTTTCAGAGTTTAACTTTTTTTCTTTTAACCCCTTCATTCCTACAGCTGAAAAAACATACATTCATTTCTTTATATTTTTTTTCCATGTTGACTTATGTTCTTTATCTTAACATAAACATCCAGAACCAGTGGAATAAAAGTCCATAAAGGCTAAATGAAAAAAAAGAACGGCTGCCAGTTGTAATTTTTTTTTCTTATGTTGTTGCTAAGAATAAGAAACTTAACACCATAAAAAGTTGTCTAACTGCATTCCAATGTTTACATACGATACGAGTATGTTTTTTGGTCTCTGTGTTTGCCGTTGTTGTTATTATAATTTTGTTGTTGCTGTTGTTATTTCTTGGCCTTAAGACTTTGGCTAAAACACTAAGACCATTTATACCATACCATGGTATACATGACTTTCTAGGCTTGGTTAAGAGTGCACATGAACGCAATTTTATTCTCAATTTAGTGTCTCTCTGTGTTTTATTTTTACTTCCAAGGAGTGCAGTGATGTTAACTGTTTTTAGTTTATGAGCTATCGACCCTCTAAAACGTTCAGTTTTCAGAAGTACCAAAGACATGGAAAAAACATATTTTAAGCCTGATATCCCTTTTTCACGCACAGCTTAAAACCGTTTTAAGTACCAACATTTTTAGCACTTTCTTTATTCTATTAGAGTGTATTGACATATAAGGTTGCTAAAAACGGTTTTTAGCTGTATGTGTGAACAGGGTATGATTGACGTTTTAAAATTCAAAACACAAATCAAGCTTTACTTTGTCATCCGTGTGTAAAGTATCGAAAAATGGGTTATGAACGCTTTATTGTATTAATATTATTGATCTTTTATAGATTCCACCGTCCGACAATCAAAATCAAACATGAACCGTTTGAAATACGTCTGAAAGTAGAGATCAAATGAAGTAAAATTGCATTTATAGTTTTTTCATTTCGTGATCCTGTTTCCTTTTAAAAGGACTTTAAAGTTTTAAAGGATACATTTTGTAAATTATTTCTGAAATATTTGTAATTGTCCAAGAATCCACTGGTGATGGAAAATGAAAAAGGGGAATCTCCCCTAATTTTTCCATAAAGGGATGTAGAGATTAGATTAGATTAAAGAGGCCCTATGCACTGCGACCAGAATGATGTTTTGTGCAGCCTGAGAGGGGGTGCCCTATATATTCAGGCTTTTAATAAAGCCGAGAATCCTATTCTCGGCTTGTAAATAAAATCATTTGAAAACTTTATCAAAATATTTTGTTCAAAAATTTGTATGATATTGAAGGATAAAGTTTTGGAAGGTTGTAACTTACCTCCTTTTCATATTTTTTTACCCTCTGAAAGATCTGTCTGAATGGGCAAGAGGTTGTGTGTGGTCTGGGAGCTAATACAAGTAAAACAGAGCTTGTCTTGTCTACAAGAAAAAATAAGATTCCTGCTTTTGATTCTATTTTTCTGGACGGCACTGAAATCACCTTCTCAGATGAAGCCAAGTATTTTGGAGTATTTCTAGAAAGAAAGTTGAGCGCCACTTTGTTACTATGATACCATCCAGGGAGTATTGGATGAGGGTAATTCCGGGTAGTGGAGCCTACATAATTTTTTACACGGATGGATCGAGGCTGCACGAACAAGTGGGCTTTGGAGTCTATTCGGAGGAGCTTGGGTTGAGCCTGGCTCGAAGATTGCCGGATCATTGCAGTGTTTACCAGGCAGCGATGCTGGCAATAAAGGAAGTGGTTGACTGGTTGAGCTGCCGCGGTCAAGTCCCTGTCAATGTTTCTGAAAACAAGATCTACCCTTAACTGCCGCACGTATTTAAATGAGATGGCCAATCAGTTTGACATACGACTCATATGGGTCCCAGGGCACAGAGACATTCCAGGGAATTGCAAATCCGATGAGCTTGCAAGACTGGGAACTACCTTACAGGTTCCAACAGAATTAGGGCTGTCAATACCGAATCCCGAAATCCCGGGATTTTTGTCATAAAATGAATCCCGAATCCCGTAATTTTTAAGCTCAAATCCCGGGATTTTGTAAATATTAAAAATGTATGAGAATTTATTTTTTAAAATACAACTTACAATTAGTTCAATTATTGTTACATTTACATAAACAAATTAAAACTAAAACTTTTTTTTTAATTTTCAACGTAGGTGGCCACGAATTTCGCTGAGCTAAGAATTCTACCCAGGCTTGCTGAATAATAGTCCAACGCACTAACCATTAAGCCACAGTCACGGAGCCCTTTGACCAAAGTTTGCAGGTTTTGCCAAAAATTTTCTAAAAAATCGAAACTATGATCGAAGGGCGCTACGGGTAAATTTAATCCGATTGGCCTCAAATTTGTACCACATAAGTTTTGGGAGAATACAAATTTTGCGGACGTTCAAAGTTGGAAGAAAAACTTTTCTTTTACAAAAAAATTAAAGTCTAATGCATTATATTATTTCTTTTCTCCTTTACATGTTTTTATTTTTTTAAATTTTCTTTAAACTAGTTTTAAAATTATACAGTGCAACAACCAAAATCGGAATGGGATGAAACCAAAAGCAAATAAAAGTTGTCATTTTCCATAACAAACCCCTCAGGGCTTTTTTTGTTCATTGCTAAATATTTAATAATAATAATTACTTGAAAACTGCATAAGTGGCGAATACTTAATTTTTTAATTGCCTTTAAATAACAATCAGAATAATTAGAAATATTTTTTTTAATAATTTCGTTGTAGCGAAATAGCCCAAAGGGTTTTAGTGGGAATCAAATCCACGACTACCTGTTTAATAGGCTAGCACGTTACAAACTAACCCACAGTTGCCCCCTTAATATGCACAATAAAACATAAAGAGTCTACTATTTTTTTATATATCCCGGAATCCCGAAAATATTTCCCGGAATCCCGATTTTCAAATCTCGAATCCCGGGTTTTAAAAAAAACCGATCCCGTTTGACATCCCTACACTCAAAAAAAAAATATTGTAAAACTAGCAAAAAAAATGGTTAAAATTACCAAAAAAACTGTAGTTTTGGACGTTGCAAAAATTTTGGTAATATTAGCAAAACCATTTTGCTAATCAAAAAATTAGGAAAAAAAATGGTAAAATTACAAGAATACCATTTTATTTTTGTAAAAAATCAACCTTGTAAAATTATCAAAAAATATGGTAAAATTACCAAAAAAAAAATGGTAAAATTGAAATAGATAAAAAAAATTTGTAATTTGGTAAAAAAAACTGTTTTATTTAGTAATTTTTTTTCTCTGATTAGTAGTTGATTTAAAATTTGGTGAATATACTAGAAATTTTTTTGCCTGTTTTTGAGCACCACATTCTTTAAATGTAGTAATAGCAGCATATTACTTCAGTTGTTGGATGGTTTCTTCGGCTTGATGGTGGCAGCATCTTCTTTTGCCTTCTTCTCAGCAGCTGTAGTTGCAGTAACTGGACTTCCAACAACATCAAAATCCAAAATGATTTTTTTTTTCACTTAAACACTTTAAACAAAAAATTTAAAGAACAACACTTCACTTTTTTTATTTTTTTTTGCGTCATTTTTTTAGCTTAAGTAGAACAAATGAGATTTGCGTAGTAGTCTACACAAGAAATTTCTTACATTTTCAGGTAAAATTTGTAAAAAATTAACAATTTTTTTTCGAATTTTTAATTTTTTTCACATGTATTTAAAAAAAAAAATAAAAAAAAAACTTTTGGATATTGAAGATTAGATATCTAACTATGTGTTAAAATTTAAAAAAAATAATTTTTCAAAATTATTAACTTTTTATTAACAATTTAGGTGGCAAATTTTAAAAAAATTTTGTATAAAATTACCAAAAAATATGGTAAAATTAGCAAAAAATATGGTAAAAAATACTAAAAATTGTGTAGCCTATTTTTCAGCGCACATGCAGTTGATGGATGGCTACTTTGCTATGGTGTTGGCAGCATCATCAATCTGCAATGATTTTTTTCACACTAGAACACTTGAAACTATTTTTTTTTTAAACTAAGAAAAAAAAAATAAAAAGTATTACCATTTCTTTAAGGAAAATACTAATATTTTTGCTAAAATTATAGTAAAATAAAAAAAAAACTAGCAAGAAAATATAGTAAAAATACCAAAAAATTATTGTATTTTACCAATAGTAAATTGCCCAAAAAACTGTAAAAGTTAAATTTTTACAATTTTTTTTGCTAAAGTTTGGTGGAAGTAAATTACAACACCTTTTACTAATATTTTGACTAAGTTATTTTTTTGAGTGTAGTTGATATGCCTCTAGAAACTTGCAAGCAAAACCTACGACTTTGTTTCGCTACGGAGACTAATCAAAGATGGGCAAATGGAGGCGCACAACTGAGCTGATATCGCTTCCAAGAAGAGAGATTTCGACGGTGGTTGCTATAATTACTGGACACTGTCTTATAGGGAAGCACGCAGGGCGGTTTAATGTGCCGAATGACTTTTTCAGGTGTTGCATGGATAAAGGGGATTTGGAAATTATCGAACACTTTATCTGTAATTGCCCGGCACTTTCTGGTCAGAGACTTGCTTCACTGGGATCTAGGGAGCTGCACGATCTTTCTGATTTGTCGGATATAAAAATTCAATATCTAAGGAGTTTTATAAGAAGCTCAAATTGGTTCAACGTCAGGGGCTGGTAGGGAAACCTATTACAGTCCCGTGGTATCACAAAGGACTTCAGAATCTATGTGAGCTGACGTAAAACGTTAGCAGCTACTTGCAACCTAAACAATCCACCCTCCCGATATTCTCAAAAATCTATAATGAAAGAAGTCTTAGGTGACATGTCCCCAGAAGGTCCGCTCTGACCACTGCTGACTTTGAATGAGGACATTTTGAAAATGTGTATGAAATTGTCCTCAACCCAGTTCATAAAGATGTCTTGTGGATGTCAGCAGTGACTCTGACATGTCACCGCTCCGTCACTGAGGATGGCGAGGACGTTGCCAACTGGGATCGAGCTCTAATTATATTTGAGGGGGTTAGAGCACAAGGGGTTCAAGTGCCTTATATTTGATAATGAGAAAAAAGAGGTTAAAGTTAAATTGCAATAAAAAATGTTAGATGCTATCTATAATATTATTTTTTAGTTAATAGAGATCCTGAGATATATTTTAATCTAACAAGTTAAAAAAATACCGTCTTTTACACCCTTTTGCACCCAAAAATTGCATCTGAAGTAAGTAAGTGGCACTTATACCCCTTGTGCTCTAACTTTTTTTATAAATTTCTATTTAGAGCACAAGGGGTTCAAGTGCCTTATATTTAATAATAAGAAAAAAGGAGTTAAAGTAAAATTGCAATAAAAAATGTTAGGTGGTATCAAGTATATTATTTTTAAGGTAATAGAGCTCCTGAGATATATTTTAATCTAAAAAGTTAAAAAAATACCGTCTTTTACACCCTTTTGCACCCAAAAATTGCATCTGAAGTAAGTAAGTCGCACTTATACCCCTTGTGCTCTAACTTTTTTTTATAAATTTGTAAATTCGTAAAATGAAAACAACATTTTATTAAGAAAATCTGTAATGGTTCTTTGTTTAATTTTTTAGTCGTCATAATCAGATTCCATGACATCATTGGGATCATCTTCATCTTCATTAGGGCATCACGTCAAATGTAAACTTTCGAATTTCGTACGTTTTCGACCAAAATTCATCCTCATCTGGCACACAAATTAGGAATTTTTGGGAAAAATATTTAAAAATTCCAAAATAGCAATTTTGGTCCACAGATGCTGATTTACAATCATACAAAATATGTTTAACCAAATTCCTCTTAAAAGTAGCAAAATGTTGAGTATGTGAAAAATATAAAAATAAAAACACGATTTTGGGCCAAAAATGCTCATAGGCATCTGTGGACCAAAATCTCTGATCAATTTTTGTGGACCAAAATCGTGTTGTTATACTTTTTTTAATATTTTTTAGATAATATGCTTTACATTTTACAACTTTTGGGACAAATTTGGATAAGTAAAAAAATTGTGCAGAAAAATCAGCATCTGTGGACCAATATTTTTTTTTTTTTTAATGTGCTCGATTCGGGAGTACTCTTTCACCATTCACCTACATTTTAAAAATTTGATATCCTTTCGAATTTTAAGATTTTTAAATTTTTCTTGTAATTATTTAAGATATTACTATATTTTAACAAGAAAAAAATGTAAAATCTTGAAATTCAAAAGAATATCAAATTTTTAAAAATTTGGTGAATGGTGAAATAGTACTCCCGAATCGAGCACAATATTTTTCCTACGCATTTAGCAGTTGTACGCAAGAACTCCTAATTTTTGAGCCGGATTTGGTTAAAATATTCGGACATGAATTTTGGTCGAAAAGCGCCATTAAATTGCAATAAAAAATGTTAGATGATATTTAGTATATTATTTTTTAGTTAATAGAGTTCCTGAGATATATTTTTATCTAACAAGTTAAAAAAATACCGTGTTTTACACCCTTTTGCACCCAAAAATTGCATCTGAAGTAAGTAAGTGGCACTTATACCCCTTGTGCTCTTACTTTTTTTTATAAATTTGTAAATACGTAAAAGGAAAACCACATTTTATTAAGAAAATGTGTAATGGTTCTTTGTTTAATTTTTTAGTCGTCATAATCAGATT
This sequence comes from Pegoplata infirma, assembly GCA_963921195.1. NCBI lineage: Eukaryota > Metazoa > Arthropoda > Insecta > Diptera > Anthomyiidae > Pegoplata > Pegoplata infirma. The sequence goes on from OY992539.1 coordinate 105,793,035, forward strand.
CCATGACATCATTGGGCTCATCTTCATCTTCATTAGGGCATCCCGTCAAATCTAAACTTTCGAATTTCGTATTATAATACCTGTCGAAAATTATTTAACCAAATCTGGCTCAAAAATTAGGAATTTTTGAGTACTTTATGGGAAATTTTTTTTAAAAATTCCACTATAGCGCTTTTGGTCCACAGATGCTGATTTTCAAACATAAAAATTATTTTTAACCAAATTGGTCTTAAAAGTAAAATTTTAATAATTGCTTGGAGCACAAGGGGTTTAAGTGCCTTAAATTTAATAATGGGAAAAAAGAGGTTATAGTTAAATTGCAGTAAAAAATGTTAGATGATATCTAGAATATTATTTTTTAGTTAATAGAGATCCTGAGATATATTTTAATCTAACAAGTTAAAAAAATACCATATTTCACAAATACAAGCACCCAAAAATTGCCTCTGAAGTATGTAAGTGGCACTTATACCCCTTGTGCTCTAATTTTTTTATAAATTTCTAAATTATGAAAAGAATGTTAGTTATTTGTAAAAGGAAAACCACATTTTATTACGAAAGTCTTTAATGGTTCTTTGTTTAATTTTTAAGTCGTCATAATCAGATTCCATGACATCATCGGGCTCATCTTCATCTTCATTAGGGCGTCCCTTGAAATCTAAACTTTCGAATTTCGTGCCGTGATACCTGCCGAACGATGGACATGGAGTAGCTAATTGTGGGAAAATTTATGAAAAATTTTTGCAAGGTCATTTTTAGTCTGCAACCAGCGGTCAAAGTTTAAAAAATTACGTTTTTGGACCAAAATTTATATCTGAAATATTTAACCCAATCTGGGTCAAAAATAAGGAACTTTTGCGCGTTTTATGGGAAAAATATTTAAAAAATTTCAAAATTGCGATTTTGGTCCACAGATGCTGATTTATAAACATAAAAAATATTTTTAACCAAATTTGTCTTAAAAGTCGAAAAATGTTGAGTATTTTATGTGAAAAATTTTAAAAATTAACCCACGATTTTGGTCCAAAAAGGCTGATTAGCATCTGGTATCAAAATCTTTGATCAGCATTTTTGAACGAAAATCGTGTTTTTTATATTTTTTTAATATTTTTTAGATAACTTGCTTTACATTTTCCAACTTTTAGGACCAATTTGGATAAAAAAAATAATATTTATGTTAAAAATCAGCATCTGTGGACCAATATTTTTTTTTTGGGATTTTTTTATATTTTTCCTATTATGTACGCAAAAATTCCTAATTTTTGAGCCGAATTTGGTCAAAAAATTCGGACATGAATTTTGGTCGGAAATCGCCATTTTTCACACTTTAACCGCTGGTTACAGACTGAAGATGCTCTTGCAAAATTTGATTACTATTACTACAAGAACTTCTCGGAATTCAACCACTTTGTCCACGTGAAAAACTAAATTTTAAGAATTGTTTGGAGCACAAGGGGTTTAAGTGCTCATATACCCCTTGTGCTCCAAGCAAAACAAGTATTTTAGTAACAAGAGCTACAAATTGTCGCCATATCTCGCTAACGAATAAGAATTTCACATTAATTTCTGGTGCTATGAACTACTGTGAACTTCACCTACTAATTCCATATGTTAACTCAATTTTTTTAAAAAAGTCACTTGAACCCCTTGTGCTCTAACCCCCTCATTTGGTATAAGGGTTCAAGAAGAAAAATTTAATTTCTAAAAATTATAGACATTTCTGGTAAAAGTTCATAATTTTTATGTATTTGTTCATAAATACTATGAAATATTTGGCAAATATTTTTTTTCTGTGTAGTCTAAAAACGTAAATGTGTATCGTAGACTTTTTACAATATTTAGCAAGCAAAAATAGTCAAAACATTTATTTATGTTGGTTTTTTTTACCCCATTGTATTGCATGCCACGTTAAATCGTAGAGAAATTCTATTCTAATTTTGACTACCTCCATGTGTTATAAATACTATTATTACCATCTTTTACTCAAAATAGCTAAATTGACCACACTTACTCCAACATCTCGTTTTTTCTGTTTGTTTCTATATATCTCTTCTATTTCTCTTGTTTTTTTCGTTTGGAGCATTTTATGCGCTGGGTAGGTCTGTTAATTTCCATCTCAACGGTGTAGACTTCACTAGTGCATTTAGTTTGTTAACAACAACAACGATAAGACGCACGAAGTCAAAAAGAAATCCGAGAAACGAATAATATATATTAAAAAAAAAAACGATTTTTCCAAAAAATATTATTAACAAAATCCACGATTTGTTAAATAATACTAAAAAAAACGAATGATATATTTTTAGAAAATCCAACAGTAATATATAAAAATATATATAAAAATATATATAAAATAAAAAAGTTGGTCAATATTACACGGAAATAAACATAAAAAACGCTTATTAAGAACGATTTATTGTGTTTATCAAACGATTTTTTAATTGTGGATATTAAAATATATATTTTCCAAAGCAAAATCCAGACTTGTTTTGGGTGAGTTTTAAATCACTTTTTTTCTGTTATTTAAAAAAAAAATAAATCTGTAAAATATTATGCTTGAATAATTTGGTTTATGATATTTTTATGTGTGTGTAACGATTGTGAAGTTTTTAATATTGTTTAATAATTCGTTTCCAAAAATAAAACCATATGTTTTTAGAAAAGATTAAATTTAATACATTTTTACAGTTGATGTCTTTTTTTATAAAAAAATAATTATTAATATTTTCCCCTCTCGTATGTTTGCCATCAATATTTAACAAAAAAAATGTGTCACTAAAATTTTTGGAAAAAATAATTTAAAAATTAGCTAAAAATCTATTTCTCTTCAATGTTCGTGAAAATATCAAAAAAAAAAAAATCCATTATTTATGTTTTTTAATATAAACCTGCTAGAAATAATATTTATTTGTCCTAAATTTCAATAATTTTAACTATATTTAAGTTATAAAATTCCAACATATAATTTTGTACTATTTAACATCATTAAAAGCCGTCGGATTTATGATAAAAATTAAATGTATTTTCCCGGTTCGAAGGACCATTTTTTGGCTACTAGACAGACCAAATATACATGCACTCTAATTTAAATTATTTCAGTTTTCTACCATAAGTTATGTTAATTTAAGCAAAATGTGTAATTTTACTTAAAATTAATTGAAATTTACTTAATTTATAGTAGTACCACACCATTTACAGATGCACTCAAAAAAATAAAACTGTAAAGTTAACAAACTTTTTTTTGTTAACTCGAGTTTACTGGCTTTTTAGCAAATTTTTAGTTAAAATCAGCGTTTTAACTACTTTTTTTAGTTAAGTTCAATTTACGAAAATACTAGTTTTGTACAAATTTGGAATTAATTTTTTTTGTTGACTTTAAAACTGAGTTTACGAATTTTTACTAATTAATTTGCTGATTTTTTGTAACATTTTTGTCAAGTCGAAAATTTTAAACATTTCTTGTGTAGCCTCCTATGCAAATCTCATTAGTCCTACTTAAGCTGAACTTAACGCTGTGAAAAATATATATTTTTTTTTATTTAAAAAAAAAGGTTAGCTGAATTCACCTAATAAAAAATGTTACGAAATTTTCAGCTGAATTTTTAGTTAAAATTACTGTTTTTTTGCTACATTCATTCTACGAAAAGTTAACTAAATATTTTTTGTTAAATTAACTAGAAATTTAGTAGGTTCAAAATCAGGTGTTTTTTTAGTTAAATTTAACTAAATTTTTTGCCAACTTTACAGTTTTTTTTTTGAGTGTGTGATTCGAAAAAGATCAATTGTTATTCGAAAATTCCATTTGTAATTCCATGATTCTACTTGTAGTTCGAAAATTCCTTTTGCAATTCGACGACTCTACTTGTAATTCGAAAATTCTATTTGTAACTCGAAAATTCCATTTCTAATTCGAAAATTCCATTTGTAATTCGAAAATTCCAATTGTAATTCAAAAATTCTATTTGTAATTCGAAAATTCCATTTGTAATTCGAAAATTTTAATTAGAATTCGAAAAAAATCAATTGTAATTCGAAAAATATTAATTGTAAATCGAAAAATATTATTTGTAATTCGAAGATTCCAATTGTAAAACGAAAAAGATCAATTTTAATTCAAAGATTCCAATTATAATTCGAAAAAGATCAGTTGTAATGCGAAAAATTTCAATTGATCTTTTTCGAATTATAACACTGTGCTACAGTGAAAAAATACTTCTGATGTGACATAGTATATGTTGTTGGTCTTGTCGAGATCACAAAAATGCCCATTAAACTTGCCAGACACCCTCAAATTTTAGAGTTATTGTCAAAAAAACGTTTTTTTTGGGACTTTTCTCACTAAACCTTGTGTAATTCAGAAAATTTTCAACCGATTTTAAATTTTTTAACTGTTTTTGACAGAAGAAGGATGGGGCTTTCTATGTGTGTGATTTGGTCTATACATATAAGAAAGATATTTATTGATTTTTTCAATAAAATCTAATTTTTTTGTTATTTTTTGAAAATTTTTCGAGTTTATCAATTTTTTTCTTCTATAGTTCGTTTAATAACCTTTATATTTATAAACGTATTTTTAAAGAAAATTTAATTCTGAATTCGATAAGCTTTATGCTGAAAAAATCGAATAACAATTGGCAGAGTTGTGATAATTTATCTAAAAAAGAAAATTAAGATTTTGCAGGACATCGCCGTTCAGATATCCCAGGCAAAAAAAAAAAATTTATCATAAGAGGTCATGTACTATATTTTTAAAGGTTTTTGGCGCGCTGAATCCGAATCTGGCCTTTAAATTGCTCTATCTCGTCAGGTTTTTGAGATATTTAACATAAATTGATATATCAAAAACTTAATAAAATAGCGCAATTTCATGTTCAAATTCGAATTCAGGAGGCCAAAAACCTTTAAAATAATGATGCGCGACCTCTTAGTATGTTCGTTTTTTTTTTTATTTTTTTGCCTGGATTATCCGAACGGCAATTTCAAGCAAAATCTTAATTTTCTTTTTTAGAAAAATTATCACAACTCTGTCAATTGTTATCCGATTTTTTCGGCATAAAGCTCATCGTATTCACAATTAAATTTTCTTTAAGAATACAGTGACTCAAAGTAATAATGGAACAGCATATATTTATTAGAAGTTCTTTAAAGGAAAAGTTATCAATACTAAACCTGATTATTATCAATCGACTATTTTTGAAAAAAGTACTATATAGGAAATTTTCCAAGCTTTAATTTAAGCTTGATATCGTCCAGATTGAGCAAATATTAAATGAGATACGAGGGTCGCACTGGAAAATGAAATTACACCGCTCTACAAATCTGAGGTTTGTCGCTGCGTTTTGGATGAAACCAAAAAAAGTTGATAGGGTTTGGTGCCCCGATTCCAAAACGGTCACTCAAATTTTTCTATCACGTCACAATTTTGAGAAAATCGCTGTTAAAGTGTCAAAAAATGCCCATTTTGACCATTTTGGAACGCCTATAAAATAAGATCCTGACATGCAATTGAGTTGGTATCAAGCTCATTGGAAAGTGTGTAATTTTCTCTTTCAGACCAGATCAAATTTTCTTGGAATTTAATTTTTTAAAATGGTAAAAAAATCATTAGCCACAATTGCTTTAAATCTAAAATTTACGTATGAATTTGTATGGAAATTTGTTAAAAAACACTGTGTAAATAAACTAAATATTGAAAAAATGGAAGGTTTTTTGTTAATTATTTTTTTACCATTTTAGAAAATTAAATTTTTAGAACATTTTATCTTATCTTTAAGAGAAAATTACAGGCTTTCGAATGAGCTTAATACCAAGTCATTTGCATGTCGGGATCTTATTTTATAAGCTTTTAAAAAGGGTCAAAAAAGCCCTTTTTCGGCACTTTAACCGCGAATTACTCAAAATCCTGACGTGATAGACAAATTTGGGCTGCGGATTTGGAATCAGCGCAACAGACACTATCCAAATCACTAACCAGAATCCAATACGCATTTTCTTGTTGAGCTGTTTTATTTGTAGATGTTTTTTTGAAATTTTTTTAAAAATATTTCTAAGTCGATTTCTTCCAAGTTCAAACATTAAAAATTTAAAAAATTATCCAATAATTTTTATTTAGTTATAAGCTAGTTTTTACAACAACCCAAACAAAAAATGAAATTTTTTAAATACAGTGGAAGAAATCCGCATTTTTTGACCTCCAACTCGTTTGACCACCAATTTTTTGTAAACAAAGAAAATGTTTTATTGTTTATTAATTTGAGTACATCTAAGTATATAGTAATGAGATATAAGAATAATTAAAGTTGGAGGTCAAAAAATGCGGATTTCTTCTATTGTATTTAAAAAATTTCATTTTTTGTTTGGATTGTTGGAAAAACAAGCTGATGACTAAAAAAAAATTATTGGGTAATTTTTTTAATTTTTAATGTTTGAACTTGGAAAAAATCGACTTAGAAATATTTTTAAAAAAATATCAAAAAAATATCTACAAATAATTTCATTTTCCATTGCGACCCTCGTATCTCATTTAATATTTGCTCAATCTGGACGCTATCAAGCTAAAATTCAAGCTTGGAAAATTTCCTATGTAGCACTTCTTTCTAAAATAGTCGATTGATAACAATCAGGTTTAGTATTTAAAACTTTGTCTTTAAAGAACTGCTAACAAATATACGCTGTTCCATTATTACTTTGAGCCACTGTACGTTTATAAATATAAATGTTGTTGATGGAACTATAGCAGAAAAAAATCGATAAACTCAAAAAATTTTCAAAAAATAACAAAAAAATTAGACATTGTTGAAAAAATCAATACATATCCTTTTTATATGTATAGACCAATTCAAACACATTAAAAGCCCTATCTTTCTTCTATCCAAAACAGTTGAAAAATTGAAAATCGGTTGAAAAATGTTTAAGTTACACGTGGTTTAGTGAGAAAAGTAAAAAAAAATCGTTTTTTTACAATAACTTAAAAATTTGAGGGTGTCTGGCAAGTTTGATGGGCATTTTTGTGATCTTTTCGACGAGACCTACAATCTTAACTACATCATTTTAAAAGTATTTGCGATTTTGTGTTTTTTGTAGCACAGTGTAATTGATCTTTTTCGAATTACAATTGATCTCTTTCGAATTACAATTGATCTTTTTCGAATGACAATGGATCTTTCTCGAATTTAAATTGATCTTCTTCGAATTACAATTGATCTTTTTTGAACTACAATTGATCTTTTTCGAATTACAATTTATCTTTTTCGAATTACAATTTATCTTTTTCGTATTACAATTGATCTTTTTCGAATTACAATTGGAATCACTGAATTACAGTTGATCTTTTTCGAATTACAATTGATCTTTTTCAAATAACAATTGTTCTTTTCCGAATTACAATTGGAATCACTAAATTACAGTTGATCTTTTTCGAATTACAATTGATCTTTTTCAAATTACAATTGATCTTTTTCGAATTACAATTGATCTTTTTATAGCCTCCACTCTAGTGATAGAGGGTATATATAAGTTTGTCATTCCGTTTGTAACTCCTCGAAATATTGGTCTAAGACCCCATAAAGTATATTCATGATCCTCGATCGATTTTAAGACGATCTAGCGATGTCCGTCCGTCCGTCTGTCCGTCTGTCTGACTGTTGAAAACACGCTAACTTTTGAAAGACTTTACGGAGGCTCCTCAAGTTTAGCATATATGTTAGACATTTACCTGGTCAGGTTGGTATTGCAATCCAGCGAAATCGGTCCAGTGGTTCAAAAGTTATGAGCAAAAGACTGAATTTCGGCAAGGGTTTTTCGTGAATTTATAAAACACACGGTAAATTTCGAACGTCAATTCTGAGAGTGCTGACGTGTGTCATATATATTTGTTGTTCCTCTCTCTCTATCTCAGCCAAATCGGTCTAGTGGTTCAAAAGTTATAAGCAAAACCCTGAATTTCAGATTGGTTTCACCTAAAATTCACGTGTTGAAAACCCCGGGTTTTAAAAAAGCAAGCTTTAAAAACAATGATAAACCACAGAATTACTTTACATGGTATTTTGTCACTCATAAATATTTTTACATTAAAAAAAATTTACACTCGAAAAAAATTAGTAAATTATTTTTTTTTTTTACAAAAAATGACAAAAAAAAGTTTTTTTACTCAAAATAAAATATTTCTAATCAAAATTGTTTATTTTTTTTACATTAAAAAATTTACTATCCTTTAAAGGGCATTGTGGAGGGTATTCATAGATTCGGCCAAGTCGAATTTAACTTTTATACTTGTTCGAATTACAATTGACCTTTTTCAAATTGCAGTTAGAATTCTTAAATTACAGTTCATCTTGTTAAACCCTCCAACCATTGTATGGGGGTATACTCACTTTGTCATTCCGTTTGTAACGCATAAAAATATCGGCCGGGAACCCCATAAAATATTTATATTATTGATCTATGATTCTAAGTCGTTCTATGAATGTCCGTCCATCCGTCCGTCCTTTTGTATAAAACACGATTGAGTCCAAAATAAAATAGCTAGACTCCTGAAAATTGGCACGAATATTTCTTATGCTCATAGGCCGATTAAGTTTGTAAATGGGCAAAATCGGGCCAAGGGCAAAAAAGTTCCCCCTTAAAGAACTAAAACAACCTCTTAAAAAACGTCATTTTTATTTGTTGTTCTATTTGTTTGTTAAACAAATAAAAGCTTTTTGTGACAGAAGGATTTTGAACTCCTGCACTTAAACCCAGAGGGCTAAAACATTTTTTTTTACTTTGAGCGTATGATTAGGTTTTCATGAGCTTATTAAAATTATTTTTTGAACATATAGTTCAGGAAGATAATTTTGAAAAGCTATCTGTTAGGAAATACGTGCTTTTTCGCAATGCTTTTAAAGCAGTGGTCGGCACAAAGAGGCATATGAAAGTATTAGTGTTTTAATAAAAATATGCATGTGTTGGTGTATTTCTTCAACAAAGCGACATCAACCTGCTTTGAAGAAAGTCAGCTTGCTACTGAATAAAATATTTGTTTTTTTTATGCTCTTTGTTGATTTTTTGTTGACATTCGTGTTGTATACATGTGAATTACCGATTGTGTTCGGCTCCAGCGTGCAATGGGTGCCGATCACTGTTGCCAGATTTGACGATTTCTCTGCATTTTGACGATTTTTACTTCCCAAAATAGTAAAATGACGATTTGACGATTTTTGCCCAAAAAATGACGATTTTTAAAAAAAACAAAAACCTGACAATTTTGTCTACTTTTTAAGCATTTTTTAAACGAACTTTAGTATTCAATGTAAATTTTTTTTTGTTTATTTTTAGTTAAAAAAATATCCACCAATATTTTTGTACAAAAAGGGACAAACAAAACAATTGAGAGTGTTGCATTCTCTATTTCCTACCAAAATGTAAAAAACTGAAAGGGATCTTTTTGGCGAAGGATCTTTCTTTTCGTGTAAATGTTTACAAATTGATTTATTATGATATTTTTCTATTTTATCATTATTTTTTTATAGAAGTGTCTACAAAAAAAAAATCATTTTCCAATTAACTTGACCTAACTGCGTGACCTTTTCTTTCATAAAAATATTTCATATGCTAAAAAATATAACAAAAATGTAAAAAAAAAATCAGAGAAAGGTTTAGTTTTACAAGGGGGAACTTTGTTCTCCCTGGTCTGATTTGGTCAATTTTCGAACTGAATCATCCAATGGCCATAGGATATATTTGTGCCAAACTGCAGGGACTTAGCTCTTTTGGAATTGGACTGCATCATGTCTTCAACAGACGGGCGGAAATCGCTTGTATGTCTTAGAATTAATCTTTAATCAAGGATAAATATACCTTTTTTATTTTGACGATTTTTTGACGATTTTTTGACGATTTTTGCAAATGGGATGACGATTTTGACGATTTTTTTTATAAAAATCGTACATTTTTGACGATTTTGCACCCAACAATTCTGGCAACCCTGGTGCCGATCACTGTTTTAAAGGATACTATCTTTAATATTGTGTTATTTATACAATGAATAACACAGGTTGACAAAAGTTGAACTTTTTCAATTTGCCAGACCTTTGACAACTGATTTATATGGACTTTAGTGTGCTGATTCCGAATCTGTTATCCAATATTTTCCATCAGCTCGCGTTCGCGAGCAAACCGCTGTTAAAGAGTCGAAAAAGGGCGTTTTTACCAACTTTGCTTGGCTATAATTTCCAAAACTAATTTTAGAGCCTCAGTTATAAACATGAACTTAACTATATTGGATGGAAACTTAACTATATTGGAGGATTCCAAAACTGGTATTAGTTTTTTTCTGACAGCTTTAGTTTTCGAGTTAATAAAAGGGCATAAATATTCAGACAAAATTAAAGAGGACATATATTTAAAAATTTTATTTTAGCGATATCTCAAAAACTAAATATGACTCAACAAAAGTAAGAGCATTTTTGGAAGCAGCATATCCAACATACCTAAAATCGTCATTCACTTTTTGGATGTAAGATGTAAGAGGATGTGTTGGTAAATATGGACTCACAAACATGCCAAAAATAGCCTATTTTCACAGTTTCCTTAGGCTATATCTCGAAAACTAGAGCTGATCAAAAAAAAAAAGATAGCCATATTTGAAATCAGCGAACCCCAATTACCCAACACTAGCTATTAGAACCCGGGCAAAAAAAAGTGGTGCCCTGTGTAATCATTGTTAATCATCACGTCAATGAATAAACCCATTGTGGTTTTACATATTTATTTATTTATACTGTTGTATGACAAATAGTTTTTATCATTTCGTCAGCTTATTATTGTTTTGCTCCATACGCCAACAACTCGGTTTCGAGAAAAACGATAAAATAGGTTTACCACAAATTTTCTCGAAAAGTAATCGATGGATTTTGTTTTAATGTTTACCATTTATTGCTACATATATTGTTAACAAAGCTTCTAGTTTTCAGACTTTTACATACAATAGATCATATATTGTTAACAAAGCTTCTAGTTTTCAGACTTTTACATACAATAGATCAAAAGATTTTAAGCTTTTAAGAAAATAAGATTTTATGGTATTATGCTCCATATCCAATTTTGCTTACACATTTGGGACTTTTGTGTGACATGGAGCAATTGAGTTCTCAGTGCCAAACAAAAAAACAATGAAACAAAAAGAGCTAGATCGATAAAACTGGGTATTTAGAACACTTATATAGTCAGGTTGCATGGTATTAAAAATGGGGATGATCGGTCAATGGACACGCCTACCTCCCACACAACCTAAATGGCAAAGGTACATTACTAGAAATGTTTAGAAGTTACGGTATTAAAATTTGGTACGTAGAATAGTACCAACATAATTAATCTTCATTCCAAAAATTTGCAAGATCCGTTAATTTTTAAATAATCTAGAGCCTTTTCTATAACGCAAATTTTTAAAAAACGTCAAAATGGTGTGTTTTTTCTTAGAAAATGCTGGATATCTCAAATTTGAAAAGATGTTTTAAAAAACGGACTTCGGAATAAGAAAGAGGATATTTATATTATATATATTCCATTCCTAACTCATTTTTTTCAAAAATGGCGTATGAAGCAAAACAATAATAATGTGACGATTTGTTTAAAGGACCAAATCGAATCGGAATATACTTTGAATTTCTTAAGCTGGTAAATCAGTAGTTCGAGATTGTCCCAACAATAAACTTAGCATTGTCGGTACTTTAACTTATTTCGTCTGTTGATTTTTTCGGAGTCCTTTGTAAAATAAGTTTGCTATATTAAGCAATGTGTTTTTCGCTTAGTTGTCAAGAATTGTATCTGTTTGAAGGTTGTAACTCTCCACAGAGGTAAAGTATGTAGAGGTCAATCTTGATAATGAACTAATGTTAAAATAAAGGATTTTCTTCGTATTATCTGTTAGTGTCGGAGGGGTTTTAGGGAAACGTGAAGTGCTTGATGATCTTCACTTGATGTATCCAGGAGTTATCGGATCTTTTGTAGCATATGAAACGGTAGTTTGGCGACCAAAAACAATGGTAAAACCAGTCGATTAAAGCAAGGCGGACCACAAAGAATGGTTTGCTTGTATCGAGTTTTTGTAGAAAGATAAATTCCTGTCAAGTACTGAAAAGCCTTTCTTTTAAAACTGAATTGCACAATAACCACTCGAATGGTATTTGAACGATAAATGGTTCGGACTAAGTTTTTGCTGCGCTCAAAGCTCAGTAATCTTGAGTCAGTTTATGTACCATTGTCAAGGACTGTAGGCGCAGGCAAAATTAGGTCTTATTGGAAAACCTGGTCATAAATCACGCAAACTCACGCAAAAAAATCGACTCACGCACACTCATTCACGCAAAAATCTTGCTCACGCACACTCACTCACGCAATTTTTTTTCTTTACTTACACTCACTCACGCGTGAATCACGCTCTAATCTGCTCATGTGCCCATCTCTAGTGGGGACTATGTTAATTTGGACATAATTCCAATAAAAATGAACGTTATTCCCAGATTTATGGGAAAAATTACCACGTAACAAACAACCATAATCCCCATTACAGGGACAACATCTTCTTTACTTCGAAAATTCCATTTGCAATTCGAAGATTATTTTTGTTATTCGAATACTCCAATTGTAATTCGAAGATTCCAATTGTAATTCGAAGATTCCAATTGTAATTCGAAGATTCCAATTGTAATTCGAAGATTCCAATTGTAATTCGAAGATTCCAATTGTAATTCGTAAAAGATCAATGTAATTCGTAAAAGATCAATTGTAATTCGTAAAAGATCAATTGTTATTCGTAAAAGATCAATTGTAATTCGAAAAAGGTTAATTGTAATTCGTAAATGATCAATTGTAATTCGTAAAAGATCAATTGTAATTCGTAAAAGATCAGTTTTAATTCGAAAAAGATACATTTTTATTCGTAAAAGATAAATTGTTATTCGTAAAAGATCAATTGTAATTCGTAAAAGATCAATTGTAATTCGAAGATTCCATTTGTAATTCGAAAATTCCATTTTTAATTCGAAGATTCCAATTGTAATTCGAAAACGAACGAGTAGATCATCAAAAAAATGTTTTATCCGCCTTTAAAAACATTTTTTTTGTTGATTTACTTGTTTGTTTTCAAATTACAATTGGAATCTTTGAATTACAAGTAGAATCTTCGAAATACAAGTACACCATTTACAGATATAATTTCTAAAAGATCAATTGTAATTCCAAGATTCTACTTTTACTTCGAAGGTTAGGTTGGATGGGCGTTCGCCAATTTGGCGAATTCACTCGGAGGCCATAAGGCCCATTGTGATTCCCTTAAAGTTGTTTCCCAACTCCCCTCTTATATACAAAAAAATTCTACCTTTCAAACTACCCCGATTCCCTAAGATATTCCGCTAGAGATGTCAATGGGACACTGTTCAGGCAATCCAGGTCAACAAAAAATCGTTGTCCTAAATACTTAAGACGACGTTTCATCAGTCCCGGACATTCGCACAACAAGTGCTTCACTGACTCCTCCTCCTCAACTTCTGCAAAAGTCCCTATCAGGAATTCCCATACGAACGGCCATTCGGCCGATTATACAGTGTCCTGTCAGTACTCCTATTAATAGGCTAGCCGTCCATTTGCCAAAGGTAAGAAGACTTTTTGTCCTCTTAGGATCTGGCAGTGGCCACATGGTTCGAAATATCCTGCACGTGGTCAGTGATATCCACCTATCCCTCATCCTATTTTCCGATATCCTATCAATTTCGTTCATCAACTCCACTATAGGAATCGAAGATTCCATTTCAAATTCTAAGATTTTGTTTGTAATTCGAAGATTCCAATTCAAATTCAAATTACATATAGAATCTTCGAATTACAAATGGAATTTTCGAATTACAAATGGAATTACGATTGTAATTCAAAGATTCCATTTGTAATTCGAAAATATCAACTGAATTTCCATAAATATTTTTTGAATTACAAGTAGAATCTTCATATTACAAATGGAATTTTCGAATTACAAATGGAATCTTTGAATTACAAGTAGAATCTTTGAATTACAATTGATGTTTTACGAATTACATCTGTAAATGGTGTAGAATCTTCGAATTACAATTGAAGGGCTTATTGTAAAAACTCGATAAGCAACATTTTATTTTATGGTGGTTTTTGCCTTAAAACTTTTAAAATAATGTAGAAAATATAACTTTTGCATAACTTGTATTTCCAATATACTTGTACTGTACGAAGGGTTAAAGCAAGACTTCTGCCAAAAGTCTGTCAATGGAACATCAGCAGAAGGCGAAAAAAACAAAAAAATTAAATGTTGCTTATCAAGTTCTTGCTGTAAGCTGTTCAATTGATCTTTTACGAATTACAATTGATCCGTTTCGAATTACAATGGATTTTTTACGAATTACAATTGATCCGTTTCGGATTACAATGGATAATTTACGAATTAAAATTAATGTTTTTCGAATTATACTTGATCTTTTACGACTAACAATTGATCTTTTACGACTTACAATTGATCTTTTACGACTTACAATTGATCTTTTACGAATTGCAATTGATCTTTTTTTAGCGGCCCAAACTCAATATTTTCGATTTATTAACAAAAATGTCTTAAAATTTTGTCATTTTACTCAATATTACTAGGTTTGTTTGCATTAAATAGAAGATATAGGTAAAAAACTGAAAAATTACAATATCTTTCCCCCTCGTTTACACTCCCTAAATATGAATTTGGGCCGTTAAATTTTTGCTGCTCTACAAAACAAAACCAACTCCATGAAGATTGGAGGGTGACACTAGGGAGACTTCCCTTGTTAGTCTCCATAATATTAATGGCGGTTATGGCCGAAAAAGTTTCGATTGTAGTCCAAACAGGGAAGAGACATAATCCCCATTGGGATTATTACCGTACTAGAAATGGTCATGATCCCCAAAACTGATATGACCGTTATATATTCGGTCATAATCCCTATTTCCGTTATGGAGATAATGCCCGTCGGGATTTTGTCCGGTCACCACATTTTTATGTCAGAAAATGTGCAGTCCTGCACCTAACCCAGGGTTCAAAGTGCTGCACTTGACCCAGGAGATTAGAATGTGTTTTGGTCCACTTCACAAAGTATCTTGTTTAAGCTAACAAAGTAGTTTGTTTAAATTAGCAAAGTATTTTGGTAAAATTAGAGTAGCTGTATTAGTTTTTTTAGCTAAAAATTAGTTAATTTATCGTAAATTTACCGATTTATTAACAAACTTATTGTTAGTGCAATTAATTATTTGCAATTATGATTAGAATGCGGTTGGTGTATTAATTATTTCTAATATTCTAATATATTATAAAAATATATTCTTTGTTATTTTTTAAATGATTCAGACTGATAATTTTAATTATATATACATTATTTCTCTTATTCTCTCTCTCCTCAATATGTAAAACTTTCATTAAAAAAAAGTCTTTGTAATCTTTACAACATATGTACTTGTAAAGTATAAAGTATAAAAACAAAACTCTACAACACTCCAGCTGTGCATTGAACCTCTTTAACATTTTGTTTAATATATTTTTTTTTTTTACTTCCCATTGATGTTTTTCTGTCTGTATATTCAACTTTAGTTATAAGTTGGGGCAATATTATATTTATTGCACATATAGTCGTTTCATTCTAACCTTTTTAACAGAGTTTTACAATACTATACACAAAACATACTCCTCTGTTTTACGTTTTTACTATAGTTGGGAAATTTTTTGTTTGTAATTTTTTATTTTTTTGTTTTTTATGCTGTTGCTGCTGCACTTAATGTTTTTATGTTGGAGAATATTATTATTGTATATCTGGCTGACTGGCTTGGCAGCAGTTTGGTTTCCAGCTTAGCATGGTTTTTGTATGTTTTTTTTATTTTTGTCACTGTGTTTGGATTTCGATGGATTGCTGGGGATGGCTGGCTGGCTGGTTGACTGGCTCACCGACTGCCTTGCCTGCCTGCTTGCTTGGTGGCTGTTTGTTTGTTATTACATTGAGTCTTGTTTGACTGCATTCCATTGAAACTTTCTCACAGTCTTGGTTGGATTTTTTTTTTTGTGTTTTTCATCTAAAAGTTGATGCTGTGTGTATTGTTGCACATTGAATTGCATTCACTTTATATAGCAAAACATAAAACACAAAGATGCTGGAGTTTGTAAGAAATCCAACTACAACAACATTCAAAAAAGTTGATTGCTTTGGTTTCCATGTAACTCCAAGCCATAATGTTTTAAAAGCGGCAAACTCAGCATAAACAAAAAAAATAAAATAAACCATTATAAGATGCTGTATATGGGTACGGTTTGTTTGGTACACTCAAAATAAAACCCCTGTCCGTCCAGCAGAAAAATCTGCTGAAAATATACCCATTTTAAGCCATGTGAGAAATCTGCTCTCAAGACAGCAGAATAATCTGCCGATTTTAGCAGAAAAATCAGCTGATATGGATGGTACAGCGGCAAGATTGGAGGTTAATGGAAAGTCTATTTGGCTCTCCTCTCTTTATTTTCCTAATCCGGGGTTAATACCTTCGGAGAAGGTGAGCGGTCTGAGTTGGAATCTAGGGGGACACCAGATAGTAGTGTGCTGTGATGCTAATGCACATCATTCGATATGGGGAAGTACCGATACAAACGATAGAGGCGAGTATCTTATGGAGTTTCTGTTAAACACTAACCTGTATATTTGTAACAGGGGCGGCAAGAGGTTCTTGATGTAACAATTGTATCAGATACATTGTCTGATATAATTGATGACTTTAAAGTTTTGGAAGAACATTCTTTCTTAGATCATCGCTACATTGAGTTTTTACTTAGGGAGCCTGGCCCGATTGAGGCAGTCTCATGAAATCTGAAGAGAACAAACTGGGTGAAATATATACTGAGAAAATTTTTTGCGGGATTTTGGATGAAGTACCATTTTCTGAACCGCATAGCTTGGCGGAAATCGATTGTCTACACCATTACAGATGTAATGGTGTAGAAGATCAATTGTAATTCGAAGATTCTACTTGTAATTCGAAGATTCCATTTGTAGTTCGAAGATTCCAATTGTAATTCGTAAAAGATCAATTGTAATTCGTAAACGATCAATTGTAATTCGATGATTCCAATTGTAATTTGAAAAGATTAATGAAAATTCGGTTGATATCTATTGGAATCTTCGAAGTACAATTGATCTTTTACGAATTACAATTGTAATCTTCGAATTACAAATGGAATCTTCGAATTACAAATAGAATCTTTCAATTACAAGTAGAATCTTCGAATTACAAATGAAATCTTCGAATTACAAATCGTCACCTAAAATGCAAAAGGCCTTAACTAAAAACAAATTCAATATCGGTATTTTGATTGATTCTGCTGTATTTTATTAACCTACACGACCTTACCAAGAATTAGAGTCACATAATAAAAATTAGCGATTTTATAGCCAAAAATTAAAAACATGTGAATTGCGAAATCGCCAATGAACGAAACTAGAAATACATTTTTAAATCATTCTGTATTTAATTTTGATACATGTTAACAAAACTTACGTCCTCACAAAATTTTTGCCCAATTCAATCAAAACGAACAAAGTTATAAACTAATTCAAAATTTTATTTAATGCTGTTTTTTGCTTATCCTGTAAAATTAATAAAATGTTAGTTAGGGCTTTTTGCATTTTAGGTGACGAAATGGTCTTTCGAAAATTCGTCTATTATTTGGTCTATCAAATTCGGTTGATATCAATTGGAATTTCCGAATTTCAATTGATCTTTTACGAATTACAATTGATCTTTTACGAATTACAATTGTAATCTTCGAATTACAATTTGAATCTTCGAATTACAAATGGAATCTTCGAATTACAAATAAAATCTTCCAACTACAAGTAGAATCTTCGAATTACAAATGAAATCTTCGAAATACAAATGGAATCTACGAATTACAATCGATCTTTTACGAATTACATCTGTAAATAGTTGGTAGTTGACCATATAACAAATGTTTGTGATAGGTCCCTGGATGCGTCCTGCCCTTCTGCAAAGCCAAGGGGAAAACAAGCCACCTTGGTGGTCAAATGAGTTGCAGACAAGCAGAGATTTCTGCAGAAAGCTCTTTAATAAGGCTAAATCTTCAAGAGCGGACGAGGACTGGTCTGCATACAGGCTGTAACTTAAGAGTTATAATAAGATGATAAGAATTAGCAAATGTTATTCTTGGAAAAACTTCTGTGGGAACATAGAAGACGTTTTTGAGGTTTCCAGGCTGCGTAAAATTCTGGCTTCTTCTCCTGGAATATCTGAAGGATTCTAATGGGGCGTGGTCTTCCTGCAGTGGAGAGTCGCTGGATCTACTTCTAAACACACAATTTCCGTGCAATACCATGACGCTGTTTCAAGCATTAGAACGTTCTGGAACGAATGTTAGATTTATATTTGTGATTGACCCGAGGTTGCTTTCGACGTGGAAATATGCCTATATAAAGGGTAGATCATGGGAAACTGCTCATCATGAGCTCGTTGGTACCATCGAGAGATCGCTTTCGATAAAGGAATACGCTATTGTGGTCATTCTTGATATAGAGGGGGCTTTTAATAATGTCATCCCAGACTCGATAGTTCTGGCATTGCCTGGTCTGGGAGTAAAGCGTGGGATCGTTTTAATGGTGGAAAACCTAATTGCCAATAGACGTATAACGTCTGCATTGGAAGCGTCTGTCATATCTCGATTTGACAATAGGGGCACAGGTGTTCTTTCGCTGTTTCTTTGAAACCTGGCACTGAATTCACACAAAAAATTTTTTTTCCATGAACGATTTTCATAGTATTTATGAACAAATTCATACAATTTATTACTTTTTCATAATATTTATAAACTTTTTCATAGTATTTATGAAAAATGTTAAAAATTCTTAAATTTCACATATTATGATTTATTCATAAATACTATGAAAAAGTTTATAAATATTATGAAAAAGTAATAAATTGTATGAATTTGTTCATAAATACTATGAAAATCGTTCATGGAAAAAAAAAAATTTTTGTGTGTTCAATGCTGCTATATCTAGAAGCACGTTGTTGTCGCATACGCCGCTATAGTCGTAGAAGGAAAGCACCTGCCAACATTAAGGGACATTCTTCAGGGTTCTCTGAAAAATCTGGCTAAATGGGCACGATTATGTGGTCTGGGAGTTAATCCAAGTAAACCAGAGCTTGTCTTGTTTACAAGGAAAAATAATATTCCTCCTTCTTGTCCAATTTCTCTGGGCGGCACTGAAATCGCCTTCTTAGATGGAGTCAAGTATTATGGGGTGTTTCTAGATAGGAATTTGAGTTTCAGGCGTAATTTTGAGGAATGGATGAGAAAAGCAACGATTGTTTTAAATTCCTGTAAAAAGGCCATTGAAAAAGGATGGGGTCGCAGCCCTAAAGTCGTTCATTTGATTTATACAGCAGTTTTGCGAGTCTGATGGCCTGCTTTGGAGACAAGATGGGACTGTGTCTTTATCACGAAGGTACAGAGAATGGCCTCAATGTGCATCACTGGTGCTCTTATCACTACGCCTATGGCTGCATTAGAAATCCTCCTTTACGAAATATAATTGGACATGTTGGGTAGGCAATATACGGCAATGTCGACAATTCGCCTTAATTGCACATTGCAATAGAAGAGCAGCGATTGTGGCCATAGCGCGATCTTAATAAAGATAATACCACAAAATGTGGACTGCGCTTCCTCTATGGGCCTTTTTTAGCACCACTTTACCTCTATACATTTTTATACAGATGAATCGAAGCTGCACGAACTGGTGGGCTTTGGAGTCTATTCGTAAGAGCTTGCGTTGAGCCTGGCTCGAAGATTGCCAGATCATTGCAGTGTTTACCAGATGATGGCTAACTGGTTGAGTTGCAATGATTTGCCTGGAGTCAATGTTTCTTAAAACAAGATCTGCCCTTAACTGCCGCAATTAGACATTCCACGGCACATAGACATTTTAGAAAATTGCAAAGTCGATGAGCTTGAATGGCTGGGAACTACCTTACAGGTTCGGAATTGGTATGTGGTGGTATGGCTTCAGAAACTTGCAAGTAAAATATACGGCTTTGTTCCGCGACGGAGACTTTTGAAAAACTTCACAACAAATTTTGCCTTCTCTTAATCAGAAGAGCACGAGTGAACTGACATCTATTCCAAGGGGACAAATTTCGACGGTGGTTCCTGTAATTACCGGACACTGCGTTATAGAAAAGCATGGATGAGGAGGAGTTGGAAACTATAGAACACTCTATCCGCCATAGTCCGAGACTTTCTGATCAGAGCCTTCTTTCACTAGTACTCAGGAGCTGCACGATCTTTCTGATTTATCAGATGTTAAAATTAAATATCATAATAGTTTCATAAGAAGCTTAAATAGGTTTAACGGCAGGGACTAGTAGGGGAACCGCATTATGGTCCGCGGTATCACAACGGACCTCAGATTCTTATGTGTGCTGACGTAAAGCGTCAGCAGCTACTTACCTAACCTAAGTGGAGGGTATGAAAAAAAGTCCAGCAAAATATTTCTGTAAAATTACAAAATAATCTGCTGAAATTTTTTAAATTCAGCAAACGATATCAGTAAAATTTATGTTATTGTCTTCAAATGACAGAGATATTAGTTAAAATATCCATTTCAGAGAAACATTTGCTAAAAGTTTATTTACAGATTTTTCGACACAGTGTTTTTATTCTGAGTGTACGTTTTCTGGCTATTGCAGTTTATGGTAGAGTTCGTTTGTTGTTTTTTGTTGTCTTCTTGTATTAATTTTCATATGAAAATGTATACAATCTCCTTTTTGGTTTTAACTAACTTGACTAAAATGAAAAAAAAGAGTTTGCTGCGGCTGCATTAAAAAAAAAACTAAACTTCAAAAGAGACCACCACCATTTATGTTGTTCCAAAAGCCAAGTCAGCCAAAGTCGTTGTGTTGTACTTACTGTTTTTATTTCTGTCATAAGATAAAGCTTAAGGCTTGGTTTTTTTGTCGATACACTTAAAAAAATTACCATAGAATTAATGTGGTTCGAACATATAATAAAAAGCATATTTTCCGTCATATTGGAAATAATTCGAATACATGCCTGTTTGCATACTATTTATGTACTGTGACTTTAAAAAAATATTAAATCAATACCCGATTTCTGTAACTATGCGAGAAGTTTCCGCAACGAGAAAAGTAAAAGAACATCATAGTCTTCTTGTATTTAACAGGGTGATTTAGAAAATAGCTTTGCTATTTTTTCGTGTTCGATGTTATTAACATGAGCATCATTGTACTCACCCTGTAGAAAACTAAATGACTATAACATTGTTTTGTTTTTCTCGATGCAAATAGTTCTCGCATACAGTTACAGATATCGGGTACATACCTCTCAAAACTTTCTGACTTTTATGATTATGACCGGTGTTTTATAAATTTTACTAATTTTTTTACGTGTATGCATTATTTTTTCCTGCAAAAATCCTTAACCAATGACTTAGTATGGCTAAGAAAGTTTTTTTTTTTTGTGTAAAACTACATAAATTTTTTTGTGCCCCATTTATTATATCTTAAAACATAAATATGATGAATTTTATTTCTGGAAATTAAAAAAGTTAAATATATTTTTATTTGAAAGAAATATTTTTAACTTTTCTTTAATGAATTTATCAAATTAAAAAGATTTTTTTAAGTATATGAAGTCAATGAAAAGTTTTTAATGATGATATTACATTAAAAACAGTATTTTTTCTGGTTCGAAGGACCATGTTTAAAATAATAATGATAATTTTTTGTAACAAAATTCATGTTGGCGATATTTGCCCTGAGCTTAATTCGATTTTTGTAAAGCCCATTTTTCTGGTTCGAAGGATCAAATTTAAAAAAATACTTACAACGATTTACCTTCCTTCATTTTCCTTCCAAGGATATCTTCCTTGTAAGTGTCTTAATTTAAGTTTTTAAATGCTAAATATTTAAAATTGTACTCTGTTAACATTGTTTACTGTAAGCTTAAGCATTTTGAAAGCTTAACACCGGTTCGAAGGACCAAATTCGTAATTTGCGTAAATTGTTAAATATTTGTTTTATAAACCTCTACACCAATGGTTCCCAACCTTTTTTGCGCCATGCCCCACTTTTGAGTTAAAAAAACTACAATGTCCCCTCAACACTGAAGAAAAATTTGCAAATTTTTCAAATTAGTTTAAAATTTACTTGTGGTTAGGCAAACTTTATGTTAAAATCATCGTTAAACGAAGTTTTTAGAACAATTTTTCAACAATCAATTAAATAATTTAACTAAAATAATATTTTTTAAGTTTATTTAACAAAAAAAATCTTAAAGATTTGCTCGTTGCACCCCTGAAGCGTTCAAATTGCCCCCCTGAAGCGTTCAAATTGCCCCCCAGTGGGACGAGAATCAAAGGTTGGGAACCATTGCTCTACACCATTTATAGACGGAATTCGAAAAAAATCAATTGTAATTTGAAAATCATCTTGTAATTCGAAGATTCCATTTGTTATTTGAAGATTCTACTTGTAATTTGAGGATTCCATTTGTAATTCGAAAATGCCATATGTAATTTAAAAATTCCGTTTATAATTCGAAAATTTAAATTGTAATTCGAAAAATATCAATTGTAATTCGAAAACAAGTAAGAAAACTATAGTCTGTCAAGACCGACCATAAAATACCCTACACCAGAGTTTCCCGGAAAATGAGTCCCGGAAAATGGGTCCCATGGGCCGATTAGATCTATATTTTGTCAAATCTTTAATAAGTGTAAGAAACACTTACAAATCAAATTTAAGTGAAAAAGGCTTCTATTTGTTGACAATAAACCGCTTTAACTGAATATCGGGCGAAATTTTCACTGGGGCCTAAGTCCAAAACTGGTCCGATGATAATCAGATTTGATAAGGGTATCAAAGTACGCGTTTAACATACACAAACAAAATTTTAATTAGATATTTTCTATTTTCATGAAATTTGAGAGATTTATGTGAAAATCGGGAAGGTGGTTTGTATGGGGGCTACAAGAAGAACCGGTCCGATTCCTTAAAAAATTGGAATGGTGATTTGTGAAGACAAAACAGGTTTACCTGCCAAATTTCGAAAAGATACCTATTATAATACGGTTATTAGAGTCATTTAAGCCAAAACTAAAGAGGACCTTTGTATGGGGGCTAGGTCTAAATATGGACCGATTATCTCCAATTTCAATAGGCTTCGTCCTTGGGCCAAATGAGGCTTAAGTTTCAAATTTCAAGTCAATTGATTGAAAATTGCGACCTGTATCGTGTTTACACCGTTTACATGGACAGACGGACGGACCTCGCTAAATCGACTCAAAAAGTAATTCTGAGTCGATCGGTATACTTAAAAGTTATACCCTGTACCACAGTGTGGTGTAGGGTATAAAGATCAATTGTAATTCGAATTCAATCAATTGTAATTCGAAAAAGATCAATTGTATTTCGAAAAAGATCAATTTTAATTCGAAAAAGATCAATTTTAATTCGAAAAAGATCAATTGTTATTCGAAATAGATCAATTATAATTCGAAATAGATCAATTATAATTCGAAATAGATAAATTTTTATTCGAAAAAGATCAATTGTAATTCGAAATAGATCAATTGTAATTCGAAATAGATCAATTGTAATTTAAAAATGGTGCCATATGCTCCTTACAGGAGCTTGGGGAACATATACATATATGATTAAAAAATGAGCAATTGTAATTCGAAAAAGTTCAAGTTTAATTCGAACGAGATCATATGTAATTCAAAAAAAATCAATTGTATTTCATAAAAGATAAATTTAAATTCAAAAAAGATCAATTGTAATTCAAAATAGATAAATTGTAATTCAAAAAAGATCAATGGTAATTCGAAGATTCCAATTGTAATTCGAAAAACATTAACTTAATTTCCATTAATATTTTTCGAATTACAATTGGAATCTTCCAATTGATATTTTTCGAACTACAATTGATATTTTACGAATTATAATTATTTTTTTCGAATTAAATTTTTTTTCGAATTAAATTTTTTTTTTAATTACAATTGATATTTTTCAAATTACAATTGATTTTTTTAGAATTTCAAGTATGAATACTTTTTGAATTACAATTGATATTTTTCAAATCACATTTGTGAATAATTTAACTGCATGCAGTTAAGGGTTAAAGCTTATTTTTTGCACTCATATATTTAAATAATTGTTTTTTAATAAAACATATTCAGGGTATTCACTTCAGAAATTTTTGACCCTTGCAACAGTGCAATATTGCAACTTTTTTTTTTTTTTTTTTTTTTTAATTTTGAATTAAATTTTTATTTTTCTATTATTCGTTGTTGCAAAAAAATATTCGCAATTTATTTCAAACGTAATATAATTGTTTCTATTTAAAAAATAACAAGCAAATAATGTTGCAAATTTGACATTTTGCAATTTTGCTAGACTAAAATTTTTGACGTGAATTCCATTATTAATGGTAATCACGTCAAAAAATGTTCACCCTTGCAAATTGGAAAATGCAAAATTGTTTACAACAAACCCCTTGAATATATTGAAACGAAAAAAAAATCATTCCTGTGTATTTGCTGTAATAAACTAAAAATTTTGCACTTTGCAAAGGATAACAATTTTTAATATGAATACCGTCATTATTTTGTTTGCATCAAAAAGCAAATGTAGACTTTGAACATTAGTGTTCTTTTTATTTTACTCGAGAATGGTATAGTAGAGTGAGTGGGTTTCAGATTATAATCGTGGTCTTTTGTTTTTTTTTAAATTTATTTATTATTATGGGAACAAGAAGTTGAAAAACAACATTAAATTGAGCTTTGGAATGTTTGTGAAAATAATTACTTTAACAAGAACAGAAAACAAAATAATGATTTAAACAATAATAAAAGAGAAGAGAGAGAGAACAAAAAAAAAAAAACAAACATTAAATAAAATGTCAAACAAAATTTAATTAAAATTCTTTACATACAATTTAAAATTCATTAAAGTTACTTATACATATGTAGGCAACAGAACATAACCGCTTATTTCAAAAATTCATATATTCCGAAATGCAATAAAAAGGCACTTAAATAATTGCATAATTATTTAAAAAAATATGCAAAAACATAGATCTGCTCTGATCTGCTAATTATATCTGATCAGATATGTCAGATCTAAAAATTGAGTACCAATTTTTGGATTCTTTCAGATGCAATAATTGATCAGATCTTTACAGAAAGAATTTCAATCAACAAAAAACGCAGATTCAATAAATTTTTTGATTGAAATTCCTCCCATTAAGAAAATTGTTATACCAATCATAAAATTGTAGGTGATTAATTGAAAATTTTTTAAATCAAACATTTTTTTGATTGTGATCGCAAATTTGATAAATTTTTGTATTTATAGTCAATCAAAATAATGATTGGTTAAACATATGAATTGTAAGCTTAGGACAAAATTATGAAAAAAATTCCTCTTTTTTTGCTTTACAATATGTTGCCAACAATAAAAAAATTTAAACCCGATTATTTTGTATATTTTTGAATTAATATATTTTGGCATGTTGAAAATTTGTAATTCGACAGTT
Source organism: Pegoplata infirma (assembly GCA_963921195.1). NCBI lineage: Eukaryota > Metazoa > Arthropoda > Insecta > Diptera > Anthomyiidae > Pegoplata > Pegoplata infirma. The sequence goes on from OY992539.1 coordinate 105,818,668, forward strand.
AAAGAAACAAAAATTTTAATCAAACATTGATTGACTCATTTAAATTTTGTTGATCAAAAGATTTAATTGAACATTTTTAGACAATAATATTTTGTGTGTACTTAAATCCGGAAATTGGGTAACAAATTTAAGATTAAACAGATCTGTTTAAATATAATTTGATATGAGCAGATTATATCAAAACTATTTCATTTTTACACGGGCACTTATATCGATTTAAACTATTATTTAGGGTTGCTTGAGTTATTTGTTTAATACTTAGAAAAAGAGAATTGATATATTAATTAAATGGAATTTTTATTTATAAAACGTTAGAAATCAATTAATTAATTTGAGTAGAATAGCACTCGTAGTTATAAAACAAAATACCCACATTTAATTGAAATTTATATAAACGTAGCAGCATTTAAATGTACCCGGTGAAAAATGTTCATATATGAATCATATGTGGTCCAAATATGGACATGTATGTTCATATATGTAAATATATGTTACACATGCGAAAATTGGCGGCATGTGTACATATATGGCATGGGTTCATATATGTGCATATGTGTTCATATATGTTTCATATATGTCTGTTCACATGCCGCCAATTTTCGTATATGCTCATATATTAAATATATATGTTCATATATGTAATCATATGTGAAATATATATGATTCATATTTGAACATTTTTCACTGGGTAGTAATTAATTCTGGTCCACCCTGGACTTATGACTAACATTGTTGCTATGTTATAACGCGACACCATAATTTGTTTATATTTTTAAACAATCATACTTTAAATAAATAAAAACCCATTTTTTATTATTGTTTTTAACCCGTCACTCAAGTTTTTGTTAACCCTTGAATGAATAATGAAAGTTTTGCGATAAATGTGACTACCCAGGTAAAAATTAAATATATATGATCATATATGAAGATATATGGGTTATATATGGATTTATATAACCATATATTATCATATATGCCTCCATATATGTTTATATATGATCTGATCCGAAAATTGGCCCGATATGATCCCATATCGGGCCAATTTACGGATCCGATCATATATAAACATGTATGGAGGCATATATGATAATATATGGTTATATAAATCCATATATGATCCATATATCTTCATATATGATCATATATATTTCATTTTTACCCGGGTACATTTAATTTTCTGATTTAGTTGGAAAAGGAGCAATTGGAAATAAAAAAAAATGTTTTAAAGTTTTCATTTTTAAATTAATGATTAAAGAATCCATATCAAAATTAAAATTTAATTTTAAGAACTAAAACATTTACGGATGTGATGCAAAAAATACACCCAAAAAAAAACGTGGGTATTCAATACTAAAAATTTAACTAATTTTAGTCCAAAAGGACCTAGTGCATAAATTGGTAACCAATACTAAAATTTTTAACTAATATTAGTCAAAATCAGTAAAAATAACTAATGTTAGTACTTTGAAGATACTAAAATTAGTAACGAATTAGTAGATTTTGGTACAATATCATTTACTAAACCTTTTACTGTAGAATTATTTTGAGTGTATCAATTATAATTCGAAGGTTCTACTTGTAATTTAAAAAGTCCATTTGTAATTTGAAGATTTCAGTTGTAATTTGAAGATTTCAGTTGTAATTTGAAGATTTCAGTTGTAATTTGAAGATTTTACTTGTAATTCGAAGATTTGACTTGTAACTAAAATATTCCATTTGTACTTCGAAAATTCTATTTGTAATTTCAAGATTCCAGTTGTAATTCGTGAAAGATAAGCAGTAAGTCGTAAAAGATTAACTGTAATTCTTAAAATATTAGCTGTAGTTCGTAAAAACATCAATTGTAATTCCTAAAAGATCTATTGCAATTCGAAAGAGATCAATTAAAATTCAAAAAAGTTCATTTTAAATTCATTCTTTCCATGTTTTATTCCTAAATGATCCATTGTTATTCGATAAAGTTCAATTGTAATTTGAAGATTTCAATTAAAATTGTATAAAGATCAATTGTATTTAAAAATATCAATTGTAATTTGAAAAAGATCAATTGTTATTCGAAAAAAAAAACTCAAAAGTAATTTAAAAAGATAATTGTAATTCGAAGATTCCAATTATAATTCGTAAAAGATCAATTTTATTTTGGTTATTTGAAAAAGATAAATTGTAATTTAAAAAATCACCTTTCCCGTCGCCCTTATTGTGATTTTTTTTTTATGATACAGGGTAAATACCCTTGAATAATACAATTTTTTCTTTATTTTTTATTATTTTCCATAAACACGCCCACAAAAGGGGCGGCCCAAAATCAGCCGCATTTCCTTATCCTCTTGGTCCAAGAGCAGAACGATGAACATCATATGGCATAAAAATGTTACATTTGTTAGACAAACATCAAAAAAATGTTTTTTCTCGAATTGTTTTAGTTCTCTAAGGGGGAACTTTTCCCCCTGGTCCGATTTTGCACATCTTCGAACTTAACCCTAATAGTAACAAGACATTTTCTTGCCAAACTTTAGGGGTCTAGCACTTTTGGTAGTTCCTACCGACGGAAATCGCTAGAATGTCTTAGAATCGTATTATGGATCAATAATATAAATACTTTATGTGGTCTCCGACCGATATTTCGATGTATTACACACGGAATGATAAATTGAGTATACTCCCATACTGTTGGAGGGTATAATAAAATCTATTGCAATTCGAAAATAATCAATTGTAATTCGAAAGATGTCAATTGAAGCTAAAAAAGGCAATTGTTATGTCTGTGGCAAAAAGGAATAAGTGCATAAGTGTTTTTATACTACTTTTCAGGAGAGCATTTTTAAGTTTTAATTTCGAATACCAAATCTGGGTTTAAAAATTTGAAAATTTTGGACATGTAAATATCTCAAGCATTATTATCGACACAATCTTAGCTACTTTAAAAGTTGATATATATTAGGACAACGGAGATATCGGGTGAAAACCATTGATGTTGTTATTGCGTTTTGCAAAATTACATTTTACTCCAAGCATATGTCGAGATATGCAGTTATGTATCCCTGTAAAATACATTTTAGCGTTTTCAACGATTGCTGATTTTAAAATAAGGAATAAAAACATAACTCAGATATGCTGTTACGATTTTTATTTTTCCTTTAAAAAAAAATGAGTTGTGGAGTTCTGAAATCAATATCTCAGAAAGTAATGGTCCGATTTTCATAAAAATTTGATACAATACGAAAATGGATAAGGAGATTCCAAAAATGCAAAAACACGTTTTGGACATAACTCGACTTATGTTGTTATGGGTTTTTGCCACAGATGTATTTCAACTGATCTTTTTGAATTACAATTGACATACTATTTGAATTACAATTGGAATCTTCGATTTATAATTGGAATACTTAAATTACAGTTATCATTTTCAAATTGCAATTGATCTTTTTCGAATTTGAATTGATCTTTTACTTATTACAATGATCTTTTTTGAATTACAACCGATTTTGAATTACAACAAATGATCTTTTTCGAATTAAAATTTATCATGTGCGAATTACACTGGATATTTTATGCAAATGTTCTTGAATTTTAAATTTTTATTTCAAACACCAAGTCGAATTATTTGTATTTTTTTTTTTTAAATCACGATGAAGGGTATATAAGATTTGACACTGGCAAATATAACACTCTTAACTTGTTTAATCTCATTTACTACTTACAATTAGTTCTTATCTTAAAAATTTGTTTTGTTTTGATTATACCTAAGATTCTGTGCTTGATTTTTTTTTTATCTACAATACTTGTTTTTAGCATCAAAAATTGGCAAACAAAATTTTTGGTATTTTTCCATCCCTTTTTTGAATGATAATCATAAAAGCACTTTAATCATTAGTACATACTTAAATTTAGTTCTCTCTCTCTCTGTGTTTCTCTCTTAAATAATTTACTATGTAATTTAAATTTTTATTTAATGACATCAAACAACCTACTATTAAAATCCAGAAACGTACATGGGTTGTAGTAGAAATTAAAACGAATGCTAAATAAAACTTGGGAGACTAAACAAAAATGTATGTATAAGTTATACACTCTCTTCGAATTTTAATGGCAGCTGTTGTTATAATTTTAAGAATGAGAGATACTTTTAAGATGCCAGATTTTTATTAAAAAAACGCATTTTTCATTTTTAACAAAAATTTTATATCAATTAAAATAATAATCAATTAATCTCAATTAACAAAGTATGTAATTGATTACTATTTTCGAAATTGCTAAAATTTTAATTGAAACAACTAAAACATTAATTGATTTGTTTTTTTAATTCAACAAAAATTTTAATTAAGGATTATTTTTTTTATAAAGAACAATATTCCTAAAAAATTGTCAATTATGAAAACAAAAATTATTCAAACGCAATTAAGAAAAGTGTTAAAAAACAACAAAATAGGCAATTTAATAAAAATTTTAAAACAATATATTTTTTTTATCTAAAATTCATGTTGTTTTCCATTTATTCCATTATAATTTAAAATACGCTACATTCGTATCTAAAGTATAGTTGTATAACCTGGCAACTATCGTTGACGTATCTTAAAAATATGCGTTTTAATCAGGAATGTATAATATGGTTTTAAAAATGGTACTAAACCTCAATACATAATAGTACTTTTTTAACCAAAAGGTACTAAATCTTTGCTGTACTACCAGAGCTTCGAACGAATTAATTCTATTGAGAATTAATTCCCAAAAATTTCAATTCTGTTTTAAAAAGTTTTGAATTATCATTCCTTACTAGCATTCAACACGAATTAATTCAAAGGCTTAATTCTCAAAGCTTAAATCAAATTGAATTAATTCCCAAGAGAATTAATTTCTTGCAAGCTAATCATTCAATTGAATGATCAAAATTGTTCATCATTCAAATCCAATGATGGGTACCAATACCTTTTCGATACCAATACCCGTTAATACCAATTCAAATTGAAAACCAATACCAATTAAAAACCAATACCTTTATTTGTGCGATACCAATACCGATAAAAAACCAATACTGATTCCCCACTACCAATACCAATTAAAAACCAATACTTTTATTCTTCAAAACCAATACCAATAAAAAACCAATACCAATTAATTTTTTTCTACTTTCGTATCGGTTTTGTTTCGGTTTTTTTGTATTCTTATTTTCGTTTGTTTTAATTGTGACGTCAAACATCTTCTTTCCATCACATTACTAGATTTTACCTGACTAACGAATTGCTACAGATGTTTACAAAAGATGTTACATCGATCAGTAATCGTTTGCATGCAAAGTCATATAACAAAACGGATTTAGCTACTTGAATTTTAAAAGCCATAAAAACATAAAACAAATATTTTTGTCACGTTACGTGATTTTTATGACCCCTAATAAAAGTATATCTTAAAAAATTTAGACCTTTTCTTTAATGAATTTTTTTCTTTTGCAAACATTATTAATATGTGATGCACATATATTGAATGTCACTGCACTGTTCTTTGCGTTGTAAAAAAAATACTAATGTCCTTTTTTGGAAATCCCAAAATTTTAACCAAGCAGTCGTTACAAAATTATATGTCACAACACCAGAATCCAGAAAAAAAATTTTGTTTGTTTTATTAGAGGCACAGTCATATTGTAAAAGAATTTAAGAATGCATAATGTGCGGTTCACACTTGCTATTTTTGAGAGTTTAAGGGCTACGTGCTTAAAAAATTATTTGTTCTGTATCCATTACGTTTTTATTCAGTTATTGGTGTTTTGTTAAACAACTTGTGAACTCCATATAAGAAAAAAAATTTGCCCGTGTAATTACAAAAAGATCTAAAATCGAAAAAGGGGCCCCTGCACGATAACCCATTTCAATCACTTAAAAAAATATGTATGAAAGGATGAATTTCAGGTATATTTTGTTACAAATGTCAAGTGTCATCTTTCTGCAATTAAAAAATATCTACCCTTACCACCGCAATTTATATGGCTTTTCTGGAATAACGGAATATTAAACATTTTTTTTTGACAAGATTTTTAAGATCTGCCGGTGCTAATTTCACTAAAAAAGTACCTTTTTCCAAAAAAGGAAAAATAAAATTGAATCTTATACCCAATTCACACCTGAGGTGAATCTCGTTCGAACGAGATTTCGATCATATGGTTGTGTATAAAATGATACAGACCATATGATCGAAATCTCGTTCGAACGAGATTTCACCTCAGGTGTGAATAGGCCTTTAGTTTTATAAAATTTCCTTTTTTGAATTTTTCTCAAAAGAGATAAAATTAAAACGCCTTAAAATATATATTTTTGTAAACCACTTTTGATTTAGTTGGCTTTAACTTTAATTTTATCATTATTATTTAAAAAAGAAGCGAAAAATAAGTTCTTCTCGCATTGGTACAGTGGACATAAATGGAGTAAAAACTGACCAATAAAAATTAGGTAATTTGTTACGCATTTTTATTTTTTATACTCTCCAAAATATAAATATATAAAAAAATGTTAGGGATTTTTTTAATTTTTCCTCCGCGCGATGAATGCTGTCAAATAGATTTATTATGATTTTTGCACTTCTTCTCCTTCTTCTTTTATATTGATCGTGTGTGGGTAATATTGACGATTGTACAATGGTCAATTTAACCCATACATGGGAATTTTTAATTGGCATTGAATTTTCATTGGCATTAGTTGGAACTAATGCCACTGCCAAAAAAAGCATTAGCATTTATTGCCAATGAAATTTTTTGGCATTATTTGTACTAATGCCAATGAAATGGCACAAATGCCTAAAAAAAACTATTTACAATTGATAAAAAAAAATAGAAAATTAGAAAAAGTGAATGCTCTATTGTATTAAGTATGACTTGATGCCACATTGTCTGTAATTTTTGTAAAAATAGGTACAGCCATTCTCTTGGAATGATCAATCAAAAATAAAATATTTATGTTTAAATCTCCATATACCGTTATCAAAAAAGCTAACAAATTTATACATTATTAAGACAAAAGGATGTACAACTTGTAAATGGGTATGGACAGTTTTTGATTCTGTTTTTTTGTGATTTTTTTTATTTAAATTTTTTTAAATTGTTCAATTTTGAATAGTTTTTCCAAAATGTTCCGCGACATAATTCAAAACTTAGGACGCCAAAATCTTCGTTGGTTTACTACCATTAAGACTGACCTGCCCCTTTTTCCCGTTTTTTCGTCTGCGTTTAAAATATTAATAGAAAGGGAGATGAACAAATCTAAAGTTGTTAAAATGAGAATTTTATAATTGAATAAATTAATTTTATGAATTAACAATTTTTAAGTTTTTCCAAAAGTACAAACATATTTATTTCTATATTAATACTGGATAAAATGAAACCCGAATACACAAAAAACCGATTTGAAGTAGTGTGGTACTTTTGATTACGACGAGTTTAAAAAAGAGGGTTTTCACAAAAAAATTTTTATTTTTTTTTTTTTAATTTTTGGCATTTCAATTTGTGTTGACTGGCACAAGCGGGGAAGTTTTTTGTAAAGTATGGATAAAAAGGATAATCCTGGTCCAAACAGTTTTTTGAAAGGGCGTGGAACTTTCTATAACGATGAGTTTTTAAAAGGGAGTTTTCAAAAAAAAAAAAAAAAAAATCGAATTTTTTTATAAATTTTATTTTTTTATAAAATTTATTTTAATTCCATTTTTGAAAACGGACACAAGCGGGCAAATTTTTTGGAAAGTTGGGATAGAAAGGATAATTCTGGCCCAGACAGTTTTTTGAAAAGGCGTAGAACTTTTGATAACGATGATTTTAAAAATGAGGTTTCCACAATTTTTTTTTTATTTATTTTTTTTAAAGGGGTTTTTCAAAAAAAAAAAATCCTTCACGCAAAAATTCGACCCACTCTCTAGACACTCACTTAGAATTTTCCAACTCAACATCACGTGATTTAAATGAAAATCACTTTTTTGAGTCACGCAAATCACGGGATCAGCGACCATCTCCAATTCAAATACATAAACAAGAGACAAGTGTCTCTTCATTTGTTTAATCTATAACATCTGTAAAATTTAATTAAAATGAAGTGTCCACCCTTGAAAGAATTTCCTTGTAGGTCTGAATCTAAAAAGTTTCAAGGCACTTATATATTACCCTAGGTTACGTTAGGTTAACCTACCCTAATATAGTCACTTAATTTAAATGAAAATCGCTCAATAATCACGTGATTTAAATAAAAATCGCTCACGCCTTAATCACGTGGTTTTTTGAGTCACGCAAATAACGGGACCACAGACCATCTCTAATTCAAATTCATAAACAAAAGACAAGTGTCTCTTCATTTGATTCATCTATAACATCTGTGAATTTGATTAAAAATAAAGTGTCCACCCTGAAATAGTTTCCTTGTAGGTCCGATTTCAAAAACTTTCAAGGCACTTATTAATTACCTTAATATAGGCTTAATTTCTGAATTTCAAAAAGATCGGTTAACATTTACGACCTGTAGAGACTTTTGGCCAGAAAACCTACCATCACGCCCCAGTGTGCACTGTGGGCGGACAGAAGGACGACGTACGTTAAATAAATTAATATTAACGACAAAACCTTTTGCATACAAATACCAAAACCGATATAATATAAATACCAATACTTATTAAAAACCGATACCAATTCGAGGCTAAAACCAATACCAATACCCAATACCTAAATAATTCAAAACCAATACCGAAACCTATACCAATTCAACAAAAAATGAAAACCAATACCTATACCAATACTAATATAATTTTAAAAACCAATACCAATACCAATACTTTTATCGAATTGGTACCCATCCTTGTTCAAATCTATTACAAATTGAATGATGATGTTTTTATTTCATTCCCTTTATATTTTCAAAAATGTGTTGCTTGTGTGCATTTTAAGCATCTTCGTGTGTAAACGATTGGCTGTTGTTTTGTCGACGTCTCGTCTGATGCTTCCCACACAAACATAAATGTGTGTGTATGTGTGTTGCGCTTCACTGTTTAAAATTGAATGATAAGAAAATTTCATCATTCAATTTGTAGTAGATTGATTTGGATAAAAAAATAGTTCATTCCTTAAGAATGATCATTCTTAAGGAATGAATTCTTGAAAGAATTAATTCAGTGATTTTAAAAGTTGAATGATTTTAGGGAATGCCAAATTCTATTTTTTTAATTCGAATTAGAAAATTGAATTAAAGAATTAATTCTTTCGAACCTTTGTGTACTACAAACAAAGAAAGTTAAAGTAAACTTAATTGGACGTCAAAAATATTACGAAATATCCTCTGAAACTTGGCAGACACCTTAAATTTTAAAGGTTTTTCTAAAAAACTTTTTTTTTTGGCAGACTTCCCGCATTTATCCACTTATAACTCAGTAATTTCTCCCTCGAATTTTGAAACAGTTTTTGTGAAAGATTAAACAATACGAAAAATATCAATTGTAATTTGAAGATTCCAATTGTAATTCGAAAAATATCAATTGTTATTCGAAGATTCCAATTGTAATTCGAAAAAGATCAATTGTAATTTGAAAGATATCAATTGTAATTCGAAAAAGATCAACCGTAATTCGAAAGATATCAATTGTAATTCAAAAAATATCAATTGTAATTCAAAAAATATCAATTGTAATTCAAAAAATATCAATTGTCATTAAAAAAATATCAATTATAATTCGAAAAAGGTCAATTATATTTCGAAAAAGATTAATTGTAATTCGGAAAAGATCAATTGTAATTCGACAAAGATCAATTGTTATTCGAAAAATATCAGTTTTAATTCGAAAAAGATCAATTGTAATTCGAAAAAGATAAAAAAGATTAATTGCAATTCAAAGATTTAAAAAATATCAATTCTATTCCGAATTACAATTGATCTTTTTCGAATTACAATTGATCTATTTCGAATTATAATTGATCTTTTTTGTTTTACAATTGATCTATTTCGAATTACCATTGATATATTTCGAAATAAAATTGATCTATTTCGAATTGCAATTAATCTTTTTCGAATTACAATTGATCTTTTTCGTATTACAATTGATTTATTTCGAATTTCAATTGATCTATTTGTCATTCCGTTTGTAACTCATCGAAATATCGATCTAAGACCCTATAAAGTTTATATATTATTGATCAGTGATTGATTCTACACTCAAAAAAAAAAAAAACTGTAATGTTAGCAAAAAAAGCTTGTAAACCTACAAGAAAATTTGCTGATTTTGAACCCACAATTTTTTTGCTAAAGTTAGCAAAAATGTTTTGCCAATAATTAGTTAACTAATTTTTTTTTTTTGACACATTTGAAGACCCCATTGGGTTCGGACCCGATAGGTCCAGACCCCGATGGGCCTAGACCTAGTTGGGTTCCTTAAAAATCGTCATAGTTTTTGATCCAAAATTTGTGTCCGTTTCGCTCTACCTTGCTTAGTTTTTGAGATACGTGATTATTGGGGACCACTGGGGTCTTGAGAATTAAAAAACTCGATAACTTCCAAAATATTACTCGGAGAGCTTTTGACTATTTTGCGGTCTTGTTCTACGTATTGAGAGCTACAAAAATGCTTTTGGACTTTTTGTTGTGTCGGCAATATTTACCGAGATATGAGCATTTTAAAATTTTCGGGAATGCTAACTTTTTTGGATCCAAAGTTAGGGCCCATTAAGGTCCACACATGTGAAGAGGACCCGCGAAAGTATGGAGATTCTAAGAACCAAAAATGCCCTCCATTTTGCTCTATCTGGCTTAGTTTCCGAGATAGAGCCATTTTAAGTTTTCTGAAAATAAAAAAAAAAAAATTTACCACTTATTTTTGCTAATGTTAGCAAAAAATCTTGTAAAAATGTTGTCAACTCAATTTCAAATCTTAGCAAAAGAAATTAGTTCAACGTTTGTTTAAAATTGCTAATGTGCTAAATGAAGTTTACAAGAATTTTGTGCTAACATGCTAATCTCAACTAAAAATTTGCTAAAAGTTAGCTAACTAGCATTAGCAAAAAAAAATTAGTAAATCTACTAACGTATTTTTTTGAGTGTAAGACATTCTAGCGATGTCCGTCTATCCGTCCGTTTGTGAAAGACACGATACAATTCTAAGAAAGAGTGCTAAACTCCTGAACTTTGGTCTTGGGCTGGTTAAGTTGGAAATTGCAAAATCGGATCAGGGGGAAATAGTTCCCCCCTTAAGAACTAAACTTAACTTTTATACCCTCCAACCACAGTATGGGGGTATAGTCACATTGTCATTCCGTTTGTAACGCATCGAAATATCGGTCGGGGACCCCATAAAGTATATATATTATTGATCGATTCTAAGACATTCTGTGAATGTCCGTCTGTCCGTCTGTCTGTAGATGGCACGATACAGTCCAAAATAAAAGAGCTAGCCTCCTGCAATTTGGCATGAATGAATATCTCTTATGGTCCTAGGCAGGTAAAGTTCGTAAATGGGCAAAATCAGCTCAGGGGGAAAAAAGTTCCCCCTTCAAGAACTGAACCAACCTCTGAAAAATACACCTTTTTTACATGTTTTTTTGTATTTTTGTTAAATAAATGAAACATTTGTTATATTTATCGGGATGAGAAGGTGCTCTCAACGTACCCCACTGACCCCCATCACCCCCCCCCCAACAAACGCCCCTGAAATTTTTTTTCCGGCAAAGCCTAATTTGACACTCACTTTTTTTTTATATTTTTGCTTAGCATATGAAATATTTTTGTGCCAGAAGAAGTGCAAGGTTCTACAGTTGCATCCAGGGGTCTAGACAATGTCATTTATTTTAGTCCGTCCCCTTTTGTGGACGTGGCTAAAAAAATATAAATGAAATAATCAAATTGTTTAAATATATAGAGGGGGGGGGGGGGGTTTGTATTGGGACTACAAGAAGAACTGGTCCGATTCCTGTAAGAAATCTTCTCAGTAACTAACTGGTGCAGGGTATAAAAATTCTGCTCGAAAAAAATTTACAATTAATTTTTTTTTTTCAAGTTGGTGCACTGAAAAAAATAACTATACTGAAATTAAATAAACACTGTTATTAATTTAAGTAAACAATTTTTTTTGAATTTACTTCAACTTATCTTAATATAAGGTGGTTTTACTTAAAACAAAGCAAATAAACTTGAAGAGAGTACATGCAAATACTTAAAAAAGCACAAGAGTTTTCCTTAATTTGTTTTTTTAAATTAAGTTAAATATTCTTTGCATTTATGGCGAATTGATTGCATTTAAGAAAAAAAGGGTTTATTAAAAAATTTTGTTTTACTTAAAAGAAACAAATTTAAATTGTGTGCAAAAAAAATAAATAAGTACGTAACTTACTTAAAAATAGTATACACATTTTCAAGACATTGAATCAAATAAGTACTAATCTTTAATTCCAGAACTCATTTTCTTTAATTTAATAAATTTTTGTTTTAATTTATGAAAAAAGTAATCTTTACTTTATTGATTTCATTGACTTTATTTGAATCCATATCTTCATCAGTTTAAGAAAAAATTTACTTAACCTAAGGAACTTTACTTTAGGTATTTTGGGGACCCCATCTGGGGGCCCCATCTGGAGACCCCATGAGACCCTAACCTCAAATCCAAATTTCGATTTTCGCGGAATTTTCAAATGCCTATAACTCTGCAAATACTGCAGATACGAAAAAAATTCCAAAGACATTTTTGTAGTCCTTAACTTGTAGAATATGACCGCCGAAGACCTCAAAGCCCTCCGAGTAATAGTTTTCGAGTTATTTCATGACCAAATTTCTCAAGACCCTATTCCCATATCTCGAAAACTAAGCAAGATAGAGCGATTCTGACCAAAATTTTGGATCAAAATCATTAGTGACCCTATAACAGTGTATGCACATACTCATGGGCGGACCCCATTGGGGGCCCGTAGGGTCCTCACATTGGGACTCCATAGGGTCCACAGAATCCGTAATTTTAAGGAAATTTTTACTTATTTATAAAAAATATTTTTCCTCTGGATAAAAACAATTAAACTTATATTAAGTACAATTTTACTTACTTTTAAGATATATTTAAGTAAATGCATTACTATGTTTTAGGAAAAAATATACTTGGAAGAAGAATTAATATCTTTGGAGCCCTCGCATACCCTCCTTTTTTTGAATTAAGTTCAACATGCTTTAAAAATGGTAAATTTTTTTTTCAGTGTGTATTCGGGATAGTCCTAAAACAAGTTTTTTATTAATAACTTTAAAAATTGAGAGTGTCTGACAAGTTTAATGGGTATTTTTGTGATCTACTCGACAAAATCAACTAGGTCACATTTTTCTGCTAAAAATCGTTTGTAGAATTGCTAAAGTAAATAATCAAACATTTGTAGCAAGAAAAAGTACTTAATCGGTACTTTAGAGTTTAAAAAAAAGTACTAAACTACTAAATTGTCCATTCCTAGTTTAAATTATTCTAGGGGGTGAAAACTGCAAACAAATTAAAATATCTATCACTCTCTAAGTCCAAATTCAGACAGGGCAATTTTAATTGCCGCAATATTGATTTTATAATGTATCGGAGAGAGAGGGAAGAATCTTATCTCTCTCTCTGATACACTAAAAAATCAGAATTGCCGCAATTAAAATTGCCCAATGTAAATTCGGTCTAAGCATGCTCATTTAATATATACTCTTTTCTCTCGATCTCTCTCTCTCCCTTTTTTCAATGCTTCTAATGATGAAAATTATCCCCTAATAGGAAAATTTTTTCAACACAACGTCATTCGTTAAACGCAATCTCTAAAAACAAGTCATAAAAACTTATAGTTTACAACATAAATACATTTTTTTTTTAATTTTAAATTAAAAGAAAAATATTTAAAAAATATGAAAAATTTATAAAAAAACAAGAATTATCCACAAGCTGTTAAAAAACAACAATATTTACTTGGTAATAATTAAAAAAAATAAATAAAAGTGATAATAATTATCTTGGTGTATTTTTAAATTGATAAACAATATGGGTTTCTTATCAATAATGAAAAAAATGGCGTTTTTTGGTATATATATAAGTTTAAACAACTTAAAAATATTCTTTTAGTAAAATATTTTTCAAAAAAAAGTGTTTATAATAAATAGGTAATAAACAACAAAAATGAAAACAAAATTTGACAAAATATTATGTTTAAACAATTTTGTTTTACTACGTTTCAATTTCGAAAAAAAAAAATGATAAAAATTATACGCAGTCTGTTAGATAAAAAAAAATCAATATTTTACAATACTTGGTGAATTTTATACATACAAATGCGGCTTTCATTGTATGTACGTACTTTTTCCATTTTCGAAAATCATGATGTTTTTGAACTCTTCTTTATTACAAAAACGACAAAAAAAAAAATAATATCTCTATATAAACTCTCAATGGATTTTAAAGAGACTCTCTGTGTGTGTTTTTTTATAATATATATTAATAAAAATTTTGTGCTATAAAATAATTAACAAAAATACTTGAATAAAAAAATCTCAAGAATTTTATTAATTAAAAAACAAATAGTTGTAATAATAAAAAAAATAAACCTTTTGTCAATAGTTGTTTTTTCACAGTCATAAAACAATTTCTAAGAATTTTGATAAAAAGTTATACATCATTTTTACTACGAACAACCACTTATCTATCAATTGACTAGACTATTAACAGTGAGCGATATTTTAATAAAACTTTTTAAATTCAAAATCCGTGACGTTTCGAAGGTCTAATTTTTTTAAAATAAATTTAAATCAAATATTAAATTACAACAATAAATAACATATTTTTGTTAAAAAAAAAAAATTTAAAATAATTATTAATTTTATGCAATTTTATAAAATATGCAGTTTTTATAAAACAATGTAAATGTTTAAAAATAAAATAAATATATAAATAACGGTTCGAAGAACCTTTTTTTTTGTATTAAATTTGATTTAAAACTTAAATTAAAATAATTTAATAATCCTCATTTGTTTAAAGAGGAAATAAATAAAAGTAAATAATTTATTACAAAACTATAAAAATATGCATTTTTACAAAGACATGAGTGTATGTAGTCCAAAGTACCATTTTTTAAACAACTTTGAATTTAAACTGTATATTTATTAAAGTAAAAATAAAATAAATGAAAAAACCCTTGCGAAGTAATGTAAGAGACAAAAAAGTGGAAATATATAAAAATAAACTATTCTATTAACAAGACAAACCGACATTTAAAATCCTACTGATGATAACACTAATTGTAATATTTGAAACCGGTATTTTTCTTCTGCATTTTTTTAACTTGAACCCTTATAATAAATATAATTAGAGCCCGAGCTCGATCTGTACTTACAGAAATAACACTAGAAAAAAACAAGTAGAAAAGTTAAATTCGACTTTGCCGAATCTATGAATACCCTCCACAATGCATTTTTTAAAGGATATTACATTTTTTAACGTGAAAAAAAATAACAATTTTGATTAGAAAGATTTTATTTTGAGTAAAAAACTCTTTTTTTGTCATTTAAAAAAAAAAATATATATATTTTTTTTTGAGTGTAAAATTTTTTTCGAGTGTAATTTTTTTTTACTGTAAAAATATTTCTGAGTGAATGCACGTACGTATGTACACATTTATGTAAAAAAACATTTTTTTTTGTGTAAAATTTTTTTTGAATGTAAAATTTTTTTTGAGTGTAAATTTTTTTTTGAGAGTAAAATTTTTTTCGAGTGTAATTTTTAAGTTACCAATGCTTTTAAAACTAAACAAGTTTAAAAAGCATTGCTTTAAAATTAAACAAGTTTGAAAAGCATTGTTTAGTTACCACCAGTGCTTTAAAAACTTGTTAAAACACGTGGCATTTTAGATGAAACTAATCTGAAATTCAGGGTTTTGCTTATAACTTTTGAACCACTGGACCGATTGAGCTGAAATTTAATACCAAACAGACCTGGGGAACGGCAAAGATACATGCCAAGCTTCAGCAATCTCCTTATTGTCTTTCGCAAGTTATCGTGTTTTTTATCTCGTAAATTCGCGAAAAACCTTTGCCGAAATTTACTCTTTTGCTCATAACTTTTGAACCACTGGACCGATTTGGCTGGATTTCAATACCAACCTGACCAGGTAAATGACCAACATACATATATGCCAAACTGCAGTAACCTCTGTAAAGTCTTTCAAAAGTTAGCGTGTTTTCTACGGACGGACAGACAGAAAGACGGACGGACGGACATCGCTAGATCGACTTAAAATCGATCGAGGATCATAAATATATATACTTTATGGGGTCCTAGACCAATATTTCGAGGTGTTATAAACGGAATGACAAACTTATATATACCCTCTATTACTAGAGTGGAGGGTATAAAAATAGTTTAATGAAAATTTATAAAAAAATTTGCATTTTTTAAAAATAATTTAGACATTGCATTAATGACGGTTTAAAAGACCAAATTTTATAAAAAAAAAAATTTAATCTTTGGTTAAAAATTCCACCAATCAATATTTGATAAAATAATTGTTACAGTAAAAATAATTAATTGCATTTTTTACAAACTAAAATACCGCTTAAAGGAAAATTTTTTGCCATATTTATTTTTTTTAAACCCAAATGAAAAAAAAAAAAATATAAAAATATGATTTTTTTTACACAACTATTAACAAATTGCAGCAGTGTGTAAAAAAGTTTGGCAAAATTCAAAATTTTAAAAAACCTACCATCAATATATCAAATAGGAATATACAGAAATCAAAATATTAAAAACTATAAAAATATGCAGAATCTTAAAAATTTTACACAACTTTACTTAAACATAAAAAAAAATCGTTAAAAATCATTAATTATTTTATGCAAAATTTCAAAAATGCATTTTGCAAAGAAAAATCTACAAAAAACTGAAGATTTTTAATTTTGTTATACATCAGCAAAAAATCCTTTTTTATTGTTAAAAAATATGTTAAACAAGAAAAACAATTAAAAAAGGTTAATTCGGGCGAATGTAAAAGATTCTTTACAAAAAACTTTATTTGCAATATAAAATTGGTGAAAAATTTTGGTCAAAAAAGTTTTGTTTAAACATAAAAGTTAATAATTTTGACAAAAAAGCATTTCCACGGAACAATTTTTTATTCGGCAAAAATGTCGGCAATTTTTTTTTTTTTTGTAGAAAATAAAGGTTGTTCTTAAAAAAAAGTTTTTGGTATAAAAAAAGGTTGTTGTTCTTATCCAAATACCATTCGTTATCAAATTCTGTTCGCTTATGTTAATCAGCAGCCGAATTGAAGCATTTTGAATTTTTAGGTTATGTAGAATGTATACAAATTTTCGAAGTGTCCTTACACTGTCTTCATAAATTTCAAGCCGGTGAAACGATATCTCCCAAGTACAAAACCAAACTTTTAGAAGCAATCGGTATACATTCTTTTTTTTTTAATTTCTATATTTTTACAAAATATTGCTATTAGAACAAAATGAGCATAGATTTCAATATTTGCATATTTTTACAAAAGCATAATTTAAAAAAAAATGTGCACAGTTTTAAAATACATATTTACGAAATTTGCATATTTTTTTAAAATTTGCATAGTTTTTTTAAATTTGCATAGTTTTGTTAAATTTGCATATTTATTAAAATTTGCATATTTTTACAAAAGCATAATTTAAAAAATGTGCCTATTTTTACAAAGTCGGTATCATATTTTTCAAAATTTCTATTTTTAACAAGATTTCCATGTTATAACAAAATTGCATTTATTACAATATTTAATTTTTTAAATTTGCATAGTTTTATAAAATTTGCATATTTTTATAAAATTTGCATATTTTTATAAAATTTGCATATTTTGAAAAATTTGCATATTTTTAAAAAATTTAATTTTTTTTATAAAATTTGCATATTTTTAAAAAATTTCATTTTTTTATAAATTGCACTTTTTTACAAAATCTACTTTTTTTAAATCTGCATATGTTTAAAAATTTTTTTATAAAATCTGGATATTTTTAAAAAATTTGCATATATTTACAAAATCTGCGTATTGTTACAAAATCTGAACAATTTTACAAAATCTGTATATTTTTATAAAAATCTGCATATTTTTTCAAATTCTGTCTATGTATTTCTACAAAATCTGCATATTTTTACAAAATCTGCATATTTTTACAAAATCTGCATATTTTTACAAAATCTGCATATTTTTACAAAATCTGCATATTTTTACAAAATCTGCATATTTTTACAAAATCTGCATATTTTTACAAAATCTGCATATTTTTACAAAATCTGCAATATTTTTACAAAATCTGCATATTTTTACAAAATCTGTATATTTCTACAAAATCTGTATATTTCTACAAAATCTGCATATTTCATTTCATTTACAAAATCGGCATATTTTTACAAAATCTGAATATTTTTTCAAAAGCTGCATATATTTACTAAATCTGGATATTTTTACAGATTTTGTAAAAATATGCAGACTTTGTAAAGATATGTATATTTTTACAAAATCTGCATAGTTTTACAAAATCTGCATATTTTTACAAAATCTGAATATTTTTACAAAATCTGCATATTTTTACAAAATCTGCATATTTTTACAAAATCTGCATATTTTTACAAAATCTGCATATTTTTTACAAAATTTGCATATTTAAAAAAATCTGCAGGTATTTACAAAATCTGCATATTTTTACAAAATCTGCATATTTTTATAAAATCTGCATATTTTTACAAAATCTGCAGGTACTTTGTCTCAAATTTCTTGTTTTTCTTTTTTCTTCTTTATAATAAAGTTTTGACAACACTGTTTTAATTTCACATGAAATTGTAGATAAAAAAACAATTACTAAAAGGAAATGAGTGTGCTAAAAATTAATTTAAATTTACAGTGGAGCAAATTTGGACATTTTGTTGACAAAACCAAAAACAATTTGAATTTTTCTTTAAAAAATCTATTTTGTTCAATTAAATAGAAAATTTTTTTGCAAAATAAAGAATGTTTATATATTTAATTTGACCAATTTGGATGACAGTTAACGGTGACATTTTGTAGGTGAACGGCAATAATCGCTAGAATGTAAATAGGATTTTCGACTGAAAACCACCACCGATTTGAGGAGCTGATTAATTTTAAATAATTAGCTCCTAAAAAATTCTTCTCTAAATTTATTTTTAAAACAAAAATTTAGTTTGAAAGCATTTCCGATTCAAATCGATGTACACGATAACCAACCATGTGTTTTAATTGACGTGAGTTCGCCCAATGAAGCACGTATACTCTACATATATGTAGGTATTCAAGTTTTTTTTTATTATCTTAAAATTTTGTTATCGTGCAAACTGCAGTTTTTTGTATTTAAATGCTTAAAATGAATTTTACGACATAACAAGAAAAATTTGATAAAATAATACTAGCTTAAGGATAAGGAAATACAATCTGTCTTCAGTTAACAACAAAAATAAATAACGAAATTTAATTTACAATTTAATAATAAACTTTTTTATCAATACATTCTTTAAAAATATCGAATAATCTAATATATTGCACTCTAAAAATAATTTTTTGTTCATTTAGACATGAATTAGATGGATTTTTATATATTTAATTAATATTTTTTTTTTGTTGGGGTCCCAGACTGATATTTTGATAAGTTAC
Source organism: Pegoplata infirma (assembly GCA_963921195.1). NCBI lineage: Eukaryota > Metazoa > Arthropoda > Insecta > Diptera > Anthomyiidae > Pegoplata > Pegoplata infirma. The sequence continues at coordinate 105,838,307 of OY992539.1, forward strand.
AATCTGAATAGCAAATCTGAATATTTTTACAAAATCTGCATATTTTTACAAAATCTGCATATTTTTAAAAAATCTGCAATATATTTGCATATTTTGTAAAAATCTAAATATTTTTACAAAATCTGCATATTTTTACAAAATCTGCATATTTTTACAAAATCTGCATATTTTTAACAAATCAAAATTTTTCTTACAAAATGTGATTTTTTTTTATAAAAACTGCATATTTCTACAAAATCTGCATATTATTTTACAAAATCTAAATATTTTTACGAAATTTTTTATATTTTTTTACAAAATTTTCCTAGTTTTAAAAAATCTGCAAAAATTTTATGCTTTTTAAAATTGCATATTTTTACAAATTTTAAATTTTTAAGAAATATGACCAAAACCAATTGTTTTTTTCTCATATTAAAAAAACATTTACAAAACTTCAAAAATTGTTTGAAAAAGTCTTTAAAAAAACTCATATTTATGAAAGTAGATATTTAGTTTTAATCTTAAATTTCGCGTTTTTTCTTTATAATATAGTTTTGACAACACTTTTTTAATTTAACTTGAAATTGTTGATAAAAAACAATTATACGTAAAGGAAATGAGTGTGCTAAAAAATAGGAACCGTGATATTACATCTTTACATACTGTGAACAGTTTGTGAAGAAAATTTGACATTCTTTACATAATGTCAACAATGTGTTAAGTGTATGAAATTGTAGTTTTACATATTTGCATAATGTCAACAGGGTGTATACTATACACTGTATAGTGAATTAAATTCTAATTTTAAATTTTTTACATAATGTCAACAATGTCAACCATGTATAAAATTCATATAATCTAGATTTTTTTCAATTTTGCACAATGTCAAGAATGAGCATAGTTGATTTAATAAAGATTTTCATTGTTTACATAATGTCAACAATGTGTGAGGTGGATTAAACTGTGATTTCACATTTTTGCATAATGTCGATTGGGTATGAAGGAAATTAAATTATGGTTTTACCCTTTTTACATAATTTCACTAATATAAAAGTTACATAAACCATGATTTTACATTTTGACAAAATGTCAACAATGTGTATAGTTTATTTAATCTTAATTTTACATTTTTGACATAATGTCAACAATGTGTTAGTTGGATTAAATAGTGCTTTTTACAATTTGCTTAATGGCAACCGAATGTAAACTGAATTAAATTATTGGTTTTTATGCCTTACATAATGTCAACAATGTATAAATTGCTTAAAATCGTGATTTTATATTTTTGCATAATGTTACAGTGCCCAGAGTTAATTAAATTCTAATTTTCCATTGTTTATGAAATGTCAACAATGTTAATAATTTTTTCTTTTGCTCTAATTATTTGATTTTTCATTAAAACAACAATTTTTTTGTTAATGAATATAAATTTACATAATGTCAACAATGTATAAAATTCATATAATCCAGATTTTTTTAAATTTTGCAAAATGTCAAGAATGAGAGTATTTCATTTAATCGAGATTTTCATTGTTTACATAATGTCAACAATGTGTGAGGTGGATTAAACTGTGATTTCACATTTTTGCATAATGTCGTTTGGGTATGAAGGAAATTAAATTATAGTTTTACCCTTTTTACGTAATTTCACTAATATAAAAGTTACATAAACCATGATTTTACATTTTGACAAAATGTCAACAATTTGTGTAGTTTATTAAATCTTAATTTTACATTTTTGACATTATGTCAACAATGTGTTAGTTGGATTTAATAGTGCTTTTTACATTTTTCTTAATGGCAACCGAATGTAAACTGAATTAAATTATTGGTTTTTATTCCTTACATAATGTCAACAATGTATAAATTGCTTAAAATCGTGCTTTTATATTTTTGCATAATGTTACATTGCCCAGAGTTAATTAAATCCTGATTTTCCATTGTTTATGTAATGTCAACAATAATTTCTTCTTTTGCTCTAATTATTTGATTTTTCATTAAAAGAACAATTTTTTTGTCAATGAATATAAATTTCAAATTTGCATAATGTCTTCTATGTATCATAATTTACTAGACATTAGTAATGGAGTTCTAGGAATAAAATCCTTATCTTTTTTTTAAGTAATGCAATATTTACAAAAGTTACTTGCATTTTCATTATATTTACCAGATAAAAAGAGTTCTTTGATTTTTTTTTATATTAATTACACATCCTAACACATTTATCTTATCTTTTACCCTATATGTATTGCCAATTCCAAGCCATTGTTTAAACATTTTTTATCTTTTTCTATAGTATATAAATTATTAACAATTATTAATTTACTAATGAAATCCTTTTTTCTTCTCTATATATTTACAGTTTGACTCTGTTGTAATATCGTTTCTTGAAAACAATAATAAAGATTATCTCAAACAAAATGCCTGGAGATTTATTAACAGAACTACGGCCGCCTACTAATGGTGCCGTATTTCAAAATAACCGCGCCTCCTACTCCTCAAGGGGTATTTTAAATTTATTTCGTAAATATTCAACGCAATCGTCGACGTCCTCAGGTGGCGGTCGGGACGAAATTGATAATAATACGCATAGTGAATTCTTGCAAAATAGCATTTTTAAACCACGCTATGAAATGAATGATATATTCCATAGAGAAGATGAACGTTTGAAAACATTTGAAAGTTGGCCCCTGGAATGGCTGGATAAAAAACAATTGGCCATGACGGGCATGTTTTATATGGGCGATGATGATAAGACAAAATGTTATTTTTGTGAAGTGGAAATTGGTCGTTGGGAGAGAGAAGACCAACCTGTACCTGAACATCTGCGCTGGTCGCCAAATTGTCCTCTATTAAGACGACGTACTACCAATAATGTACCCATAAATTGTGAGGCCTTAGAACGTCTATTGCCAGCACCTAGCTATGATATATGCGGCTTAAATGAACCCATAGAAGTTAGGCGTAACGCTTTTCCCGAGGGCACAATACCATCTACTACAAATGTATTATCTATGGATGTGGCACCACCTGGCTCACCAGCCACCGTCAGCACTGGCAGTAGTAGTAATAGTAATCACTGTACTACAGGATTATTTTATCCAGAATTTCCTGAATATGCTATTGAAACAGCACGTATACGTTCTTTTGCCGAATGGCCAAGACATATGAAACAAAAACCTCCCCAGTTGGCTGAAGCTGGATTTTTCTATACCGGTGTAGGTGATCGTGTTAAATGTTTTAGTTGTGGTGGTGGCCTAAAAGATTGGGATGAAGATGATGAACCCTGGGAACAACATGCTCTATGGATGAGCAAATGTCGTTTCTTAAAATTAATGAAAGGTGAAAATTATATAGAAGCTGTGGTAAATAAATTTAAGAAAACTGAAACTTCCACAACACCACCAGCAGCACCCTCCAACCATACTTCAACGGAAGAAGAGGCTGAGTCCCAGCAGCAACAACTAGCACAAGCTGCGGGCGTAACTCTACAAAAATCATCAACTGTTTTATTACCAATGTCTATTAATAATGGCCCAAAAGAAGAAAATATACCAGTATCAGAACAGGCTTCTCGCATACATCATATGGCTACACAAAGCGAAACTGCAACATTACAGGCCTGTTGCAATATGGAACAGAAAAAACCTACTCCATCATCATCATCGTCGGTTATACCAGAAGAGAAATTATGCAAAATCTGCTATGCCAACGAATACAATACAGCGTTTTTACCTTGTGGTCATGTAGTGGCCTGCGCCAAGTGTGCTTCATCGGTAACAAAGTGTCCCCTATGTCGAAAACCATTTGCCGACGTTATGCGTGTATATTTCTCTTAGATTTATCATCTAAAAAGCAACACCTCAATAACAATATCTGTAATCATAGTGATTTCTTTTCTAATATACCACATAAAAAATTTATTTTCTACTTTTCTTTTCCTTCCCACTATCAATTTCAACTCCTAAATAGTTTTAGAAATGTATATAATTTTGTATTAACCTCCTTCTCCACCTGCCTTCAGTTAAAACTAACTAATATAACAAAACGAGTTTAACGGCCAGTTAGGATTGGGTTAGATTTGGAGTTTAAAGTCTTAACTGGCCGTTAAATTTATTTGCTTGTTATTTTGATATTGGCACAAAAGAATGATGAAAAAAAAAATGAAAAAGATAAATCCAAAAAACTTACTATGTCCAAAACAATTTAATTTATATAATAAAACATTAAAAAATAATATATAGAAAGAAAAAAAATCCAAAAACATACTTTTTTTCAATTATTTTCTAAAACTTTAGCTATAGTTTTACTTATTATATCTGTATAAAAAAAAGCAAAACAAAACTTGAAAGAAGGAAAAATAAAAACTATTTTTAACAAAACAAATTCTTTAATTTAAGAACGTACAAGAAGAAAATGAAAGAGAAAAAACAGCAGAAGTTAGAAAAAACACACCAGATTTTAAAGTTATTTAGAAAATATCAAAGGAAAATTAAGAAAAACATTAAAATTTTTTAAACAAATTGAATTGAGGTAGATTTAAACAGTTTTTCTAGCAATTGAAATTAAAGAAAACATTATAAAAATAAAATATTTGACCTCGAGCTCAAATATTTTATTTTTATAATTAAATTGGAAAGGTCGAATAAAAAACAACTATAATTTATTAAAGAAAACATTTTAATGAAAAAGAGTTTATTCTAACTCGAGGTCATTTTCATGTTTTCCATTATAATGGCCTCGAACTAGAATAAACTTTTCTTTATTGCACAATTAAAAGCTTCTTTAAGTAACTAATTTTTATTATCTTTAATAAAAACTAATTTTAATTAAAATTTTTATTAAAAGTTTTTTAAATTTCGAAATTTAATTGGACATTTTTTAATAATTATCGAAATTTCAATATTTATTTCAAAATTACAAAGTTTTAGAAATACAATGGAAATTTTCAAATTATCGGAATTTGGAAATTATACTTAAATCGGTTTTATTCTAGTTCGGGGCCATTTTCATGTTTTCCATTATGATGACCTCGAACTAGAATAAACTTTTTTTCACTGCACAATTAAAAGCTCCAATAAATAACTATTTTTTACTATTTTTAATAAAAATTAATTAAACTTGATAAAAAAACTTGAAATTTTCAATTTTAATGAACATTTTTATTAAAAGTTTATAAATTTCGAAATTTAATTGGACATTTTTTAATTATTATCGAAATTATAAAAAGTTTAAGAAAATTTAGAAATTATCGGAATTAAGAAATTATACTAAAATTGATTTTATTCTAGTTCGAGGCCACTTAAATGTTTCCCATTATAATGGCCTCGAACTAGAATACATTTTTTCTTTATTGCACAATTAAAAGTTCCAATAAATAACTATTTTTTACTATTCTCAATAAAAATTAATTAAACTTGGTGAAAAAACTTGAAATTTTCAATTTCAATGAATTTTTTTTTTTTTTAAGTTTATAAATTTCAAAATTTAATTGGACATTTTTTAATTATAATCAAAATTACAATCTTTATTTCAAAATTACAAAGAAAATTTTCAAATTGATTCGATTTTATTCTAGTTTAAGGCCACTTTAATGTTTCCCATTATAATGGCCTCGAACTTAAAAAGTCTTTTCTTCATTGCACAATTAAAAGCTCCAATAAATAACAATTTTTTATTATTTTTTATAGAAATTAATTGAAAATTTCAATTAAAGTTTTTATTAAAAGTTTATAAATTTCGTAATTTAATTGGACATTTGTAAATTATAATCGAAATTACAATTTTTATTTGGAAATTACAATCAAAGTTTCAGATATACAAAGAAAATTTCCAAATTATCGGAATTTGAAAATTATACTCAAATCGATTGTAAAATCGAAATTTCAAAATTATATTCAAAATGACAAAATTTCAAAATAATAATTGAAATTGCGAAATTTTATTAAAATTTCATAATTAAAATCGAAAATAAAAAGAAAATTCGAAATATTTTCGGAGTTGAAAAGAAAATAATTAATTAATCATAATGGAAATTTCGAAATGACAATCGAATTTCGAATTTACGTTAATTGTAATATAATAAAAAATCCAGATTATGTTATTAAGCCAATATGGCCTAAAGCTAAAATTCAATTTTTTACTTTCGAAATTTCGGAATAACGACACTACAAAACATCGAAAATGGTTATAATTGTTCTGCTGGTCAATAATATGGTCTCCAAACTTTTCCATCACATCAGGTTTTTGATAAAATTAAGGTCAAAATTATAAAAAATCGCCGTTTTGGGCATTTTTGAACATTCATAGCGGATGAACCCAATGCGACATAAAAAATTTTAAATAAATATCGAAATTTAAAAATTAAAATCGAAATTCAAATTTACTATTAAAGATATAATTTGTCTTATCGGAATTTCGAAACAATCGTAATTTTGAAATTGCAATTAAAATTTTGAAAATAAAAAAAATTTTAAATTCCAATAAAAATAATTACAATTCAAATGGATCTTTTTCAATTACTATCTAAATTTTTTGAATTAAAATTATTATTCAAATTTCGAATTTCCAAAAAACAAAAAATTGAAGTTAAAAATTGTTATTTTTAAATTACAATACAAATGTTGGAAATAATCTTAAAAATCATAGAATTTACAATCGACATTAGATTATCATGTCAAATTTTTAAATTAATACGGAAATTTTGGAATTTCAATTGAAATTTTGGAAATATAAAATTTTAGTCTCGAAATTACAAAAAATTTCGAAATAGTAAAAACAATCTCGAAATTCCTAAAAATTAAGAGAATTTTAAAACTACAAACGAATTTTTAAAATTGCAATTATATTTTCGAAATTCTAAATTCAAATTCGAAATAATAATTTTTAAATTTTTACGGAAGTTTAGAAATTAAACAATAAACGAAATTTTGAAATAAAAAAATTTTAATTTCGAAAAAAACAACCCTGTAATATGAAAGTTTGGGAATTGCAATCAAAATTTCAAAATAATTTAGTTTTAAAATTTTAAATTTAAAAATTTCGAAATTAAAATTTCAAAATTTCATTTCCTGTTAAAAAAAACCCAAATTGAAATTTCAAAACAAAGGAGAAAATTAAATTGAAAGTTAAAGTTAAATTAAATTGAAAGTAAAAAACTTGAAATAAAATATTTTAACTAAAATAAAAAAAATTTTATATGAAATTTTAAAATTTTAATTGCAATTCAAAAATGTTAATACGCATATGACGTTATCTTTTTTTATAATCTTTTTCTTGACTTTTTGTAGGGGTTTTCTACGAAAATATGGAAATTTTGAAAATTTTCAAACAAATTTAAAATTTTGAAATTTTTTGTATAAAAAAAGACAACATCATTTGGGTATAACTGAAATTTTAAAATTCTAAAAACAAAGCAAAATAATTAAAAAAAAAATTATATATTTCAAAAATATAAATTGCTGTTCAAGAAATCCAAGTAGTATTTAAAAATTAGAAATTCGGAATTTAAAAATTTGAAAGTTAAAAATTTATTTTTTAACACACAAAAACTTTTTTTTCCATGAACGATTTTCATAGTATTTATGAACAAATTCATACAATTTATTAACTTTTTCATAATATTTATAAACTTTTTCATAGTATTTATGAAAAATGTTAAAAATTCTTAAATTTCACATATTATGATTTATTCATAAATACTATGAAAAAGTTTATAAATATTATGAAAAAGTTAATAAATTGTATGAATTTGTTCATAAATACTATGAAAATCGTTCATGGAAAAAAAAATTTTTTGTGTGAAATAACAAAAAATAAATTTTAGAATTTCAACTAACATTTTTCAATTAAAAATTTTTTATTTAATTTTTTTTTTTTTATAAATTTTAAAATTTTATATTTTACAAATTTCAACTGACATTCAATCACTTGATATTTTCTAAATAACTTTCCTTTCCTACCTTTTTCAAAATGGTGTGTCTTGATAGTATGCAAAATAAATTTTACATTATGTATGTAGGTTATTTACAAAATATTTTGTTTAAAATTATATTAAAAATGAAAAATAATAATAAAACATCCTGATAGAATCATAGTAATAATAATAAAAAATAACAACACAACAACAACAATCAAACAAAACAAACATTATTTAAATATGCAAAAATTTTGCAAATTATTTTCTTAAAAAACACCTTTTTAAAAATAACAAAAATTATCACAAAAAATCCGTTAAATTATTTATCGAATTTCCCATTTAGGATTTTGACAATTAACTGCTGTTAAATTTTTTTTTATTATTATTTTATTTATTACTGATTCCATATACACTAATAACTTTGACAAAAAATAATAATATGTATTTAAATGCAAATTAATAATTTATATTCATTGCAAACAAAAATTTGATAATAAAAGAAATAACATATTTTACAAAAAAAAAATTGTTTTATTTCTAAAATTTTAGGTAATTTGGTAAATTAAAACAATGTGCAACACTATTTTGTCACTTGGGACCAAAAAAACAATGCAAGTATACCAATAGTACCCCAAATCCCCCGAAGGGTTTTAAAAATTTAGCTCGAGTTCTTTTTTAAAATTATTTTCAAAAGCGTTTGGGAAATTTCAAAAAATTGAGAGTCGATTTTTAGAAATGGCTTTTACAAGTATAAAACTACTAAACATCGAAAATGCCACTGGGACGCGATCATATACACTTGATTGCAATAGTTCTGCTGGTCCAAAATCCGGTCTACAATCTTTTCCATCACATCAGGTTTTTGAGAAAATTGAGGTCAAAGTTCAAAAAAATCGTTGTTTTGTGCATTTTTGAAAACTCATAGATGATGAACCCGATGTGATGGCGATTTCAAAATAAGTCGAGGTTAAAGATTAAACAATACTCTTTAAGATCGAGAACTCATTTGGTCAGTCGCCTTAACCCTTTGGCCACCAATTGCCTTTCAATGATGTCTTATCAAAAAAAAAAATACCTTATTAAAAGACAATTGGTGATCCAACGGTTAAAGTAGGGTTTGCAAATAACCGCAGTATTCCTTAACCGCGGTTACGGTTAAAAATCAAGCGATTAACCGCGGTTAACGGTTAACCGCACTCTTTTAAAATAAATTTATTTAAACTATTTGTTTGATAAATAAAAATGTATAATAGAAGTACATTACTGATTTTATGTAAAATGTAGACAGTGAAGGGTATATCTTTTGAGTTTTGGTGGGAGAAAGTTATAAAAAAGTTTTTCGTACCAATTAAAAAAAAAAACAACAAAAATATTAATTAAAAACCATAAAAAATTAAAATTATTATTATTTTTTCTTAAATTGTAAAAGTATCAGATTCTGAGAATTTTTTGTGTAGAATAAGCCATAGAATAAGCTAAGACACTTTTTCGATTGAACAATTTTCAGATTCTGAGAAATTTTATACTCTGAGAAATTTTTTCAATAAAAAATTATTTAGATTATTTAATTATTATTTAGAGGGAAGAAGTAAGAGCAATTATTCTTCTTTGCAGAAGGTTACGGGATTTCGTATATGAATTGACCGCTACTCTACGTTAGGTGACGGTAACGGGTAGCTAACCTAGACTTTATTATTTTTCTTACTTCTATGTCAAGTAAAAACGTAAAAAAGTTTTGTTGGGAATAAAATAAAAAAAACTTAACAAAAAAAAATACATAAATAAGAATGTTTTGTACTATTTTGCTTAATGAACATTGCATAGAGTTAACGTTAAGTTGACGTTTTTAGGCTAACTAAACCTTAATGGTCAAAATGTACGCTGAATATTTTAAATACTTTTAGGCATTTCTTATGAAAATGAAGTGTTGATTTCTTCAAAGAATCCTAATACCTGAAATGGGGAATGAAGTGTTGATTTCTTCTTCGAATCCTAACACCTATTGCTTACACGTTTAAGCTTAATTTAGTTTTTCTCTTAATTTTCTTTAGTTTTTCTCTTTCGTACTTTCTGCAGAAATAGGGTCAGACAGACGGAGATACAGGCGGATATTACTAGGAAGTCTTTAAATCGATCAAGGATAAAAACAAAAACATATCGTTTACAGTAGAGATGGGCGCGTGAGTGGATTTTGACTCACACTCACTCACGCTCACGCAAAAAAAACTTATCACTCACTAATCACTAACGCATTTTTTTTCACTCACTCACAATCACGTGATTGAAATTAAAATTTCTCACGCTCACGCGTAACTCACGCCAGATTCAAACACGCTCACGCATGAGTCTTGCAAGCTCCACTCACGCAAACAAATTTTCTTACAAAAAAAAAAAAAAACAGCTAAAATTTTTTTTTTTGCAAGAAATGAAAAAATTCTAATTAAATAAGTAAAATCAAAACTTAAATCACGCAAACTCACGCCCAAATAAAGGTATTAGTTTTTCTTCGGTATTGGTTGGTATTGGTATCCATCCTTGCTTTATTGCAAAAATCATAATAAATGAATTTGCTCACATTTATCACGAGTGGGAAGGTGTCCCTCAATGTCCCCCGGCTCCCTCCCCTGGTGCTCCATCATAGACTTGGCGAAGGAGTATTAATAATGAATTGGGGGCCTCAAATTAAAGCTACAATAATATCACCAGTGAAGCTTAAAATAGAGTGGGAGAGAAGGATGACAGAAAAGAAGGATTTCAATTGGAATTTCCTGAATTACAACATAACTTTTCTGTATTTCAATTGACTTTTTATAAATTACAACTTAGCTTTTCTGAAATTCAATTGGGCTTTTTATAGTTTTAATAGCATTCTCTATACAACAATTCTCCTAAAAATTAAAAAATAAAACTTTTTAAAAGAAGCTAATTTTAAACAAAACTATTTTGTATGAATAATTTTATGTTTCACTGTATAATAAATGACAAAATAAAAAAAATACATTTCTTTTTCAAACACAAAATTTTCAAGAATATTTATTTTTTTTGTTTGAATAATACGTTATTTATTTGATATTTTTGTGAAAAACCAAAACTATTCAAAAATTTTTGTTGAATAATAAGAAAAATTTATTTTTTTTTTGTTTGAATAATCAATCAGAAAAAATTATTTAAATTTTTCGTTATTTAAATAATAGCAAATAAATATTATTCATTTTCAAAATATTTGAATAATCGCTTATTTGAATATTTTTTTAAAAATATTGTTATTTATTTGTTTCGTTATTTCAATCATAGCATAAAATTAAAAAAAAAATATTTTGTAAGTGAGATCACTTAGGAATTGGAGATATACTGTCTAGGACGCACCATTGGAGCAGTAGACCTGATTTAAAGATTGTAAAGCTGCAATAAAAATTTTTCAAAAAATAGAAAAAAAGGTAATAATCGTAATCCCACGATCTTACTGAAAAAAGGTAGAATGGAAAAAATTACAGAGTACAAACATCTTCAAATTTTAAAACTAAAAATCGCAAACTAGAACACTTTAAAGAATTTTTTAGATTTTTTTTTTTAAAGTAAATAAAAAAAATTATATAAAAAAAATGTTGGTTATTGGACCATTTTTTAAGAAGTTATGATTAAAAGAATTTTGAGCAAAGGAACAAGGCCCAAATATTTGAAAATTTGATATCTTTCAAACGGGTCATCACAAAATCTGAAAATTTTCCACAAAAGAGTTTCCAAGGGTTAATAAAAAAAAATATTCAAAGTGTCCGATTTGGCATGGAATACTTACCTATATACTTTATGGGGTCCTAGACCGATATTTCGAGGTTTTAGAATCGGAATGACCAACTTATGAAAATATACCCTCTATCACTAAGAGGAGGGTATTAAAAGTTATCGTGATTTTGGATATGATCAAAAATCGCAGGCCTGTTTGTGACGTTGCTTTAAGGTGCGTTCACACGAGAACGAAATCTCGATAGAATAATCGAAAATTTGTCAACTCTAGCATTTTTAAATATCATCTCTAAAAAAAAAATAAATTTTGTTTACGTTATAATTTTTTTATTAAACAAAATACGGACTTCAAATCAAAAATAATATCAATATCTACCAAAAATCTGTAACATTATTAAAAAAAGCTAAGAAATAATACGTTTTAGAGAAATTTGATTTGACACAATTATTGAAAAAGTCAAATTCACAGGTGCACAGACTCGTTTTTTGGTCGTTGTCTAGCAGTTTTCTCTCCCGTGCAAACGCGCCTTTAGAGCAAGTATTTTTTTTTGAAAATTATTTTAAATTTGAAAATTTTGTTGTGATTACCGTAGAACGTATTTTAAAATCTATTGCAATAGAAATTTGTTCCGAAAAAATTTCCTGGGTAATATTAGCAGTATTGTATGATTTTGGATATTTTGAGAATATGTGCTAATATGGCAATATAGCCTTCAGTGATACCACTAACAATAACTACAATTTTTTTTTTGTATCCATAAAAGGTTTTAATTGTTCATTAGAGTAGACTGAAAAGTACACAAAATTTAAATTACTTTATTGGAAGACATACTGCTGACCCTATCTTTATAAAATTGCTGACATCGTTACACAATTTTTCCAAATCTTCCCAAGGAAAAGTAATCTAAAAGCATTGTAGGTGGCCACTAATACTGATGGTCACTGCTGAAGATGTCAGAATTTTATGAAGGGAGGGTCAGCAGTAAAAGTAAATTGATTAAATTGAAAAATATATCGAGACTTTTCATGAACACCACCAAACATAATAACCAGTAATAATTAACCATAAGAGCATACTGGGCACGTGCCCAGGGCCCCGTCCTAAAGGGGCCCCGAAATGCCAATAATTTCGCTTATACGAAATTTTTTTTTAATTTGTTTTCAGAAAAATTCTCAGAATCTAACAGATTTTTCGTATACATCTGAGACATTTTCTATAGGAGAAATTTGTTCTATATCAAAAGTCTCAAATTCATAGAAATTTTTCTTACATATAAAGTTTCAGATTGTGAAATATTTTTCGTTCAGAAAAAGTTTCAGATTCTGTGATTTTTAAAGTCTAATGTTCATAGAAGTTTTTCAAAAAAGAATGACAGCAAACTATTTCTGTATAATTTAAATATAATCTGATAAATAAAGGTTTGTTCCACAACGTTACCGCGGGTGCCCGCGGGTACCCAAACCAGCCCGAAAAGCGTTCCCGTACGTAAAAATTGGGTAAATGAAAGAGTTTTTGAGAGAATAAATTTGTTTCTCATTTTACACTCAGAAAATTATTGCAGTTACTACATGACGGTTATTTGTGTAGTAAGTAGTAGCTGTTGTTTTTAACTACAATTTCGGTCGTTTTTGTGTGAAAAAATCTCAAACAACTTTTTTTTGTAGTAGTTTCAAAAAATAACTACAAAAAATATACTACACTGTAGCAATAGTTGATTTATGTAGTTGTTTTTAGTTTTTTTCTAAAACTCGTTTTTTTCTAGATATTTTTATTGCAAACGAATGTGTCGAGCGAGTTGGTTGTGCGGGATGCGGAAGGAATTATTTTTATACCAAATAAATAATATCTAAATAAATTAAATTACAATTTATTAAATTTAATTATAACAAAAAATATGTTTTTGGAAAAATATTCTTGAACGAAACAAAATAAGTGGATAAATGAGATAACAAGTGTGTATAATATAGCGCTCACATAAGCGTGCGTAAAAACCAATCGGAAAAAACCAAAATAAAATGTGTGCAGTGTTTTGTTTTCTTATGAGCGTGCCATCTTTCTTTTCTTTGTATACACAACAGAACAGGTACATACTTTTTTGAAACATTCCAAATGAATTTTTTTTTTATAAATCAATTTTGCCAAAGCATTTCGTTTTTTTTTTATTCCAGAGAAATTTTGATCAGTAGCGGTGAAAATTTGAAATGAACTATTAAAAAAACAAAGGTAAATACAATCAATTTATTTTGTTTAACATTTTATTAATATCATTTTTTTCTTCTATAATTCCAGATAAATACACCAACAAATTTTAATTTCATGTCAAAATTCTATACAACCAACTGAAATGTATTGCTTTTTAAATAAATAAAAATCAATCACTTAAACGTTTAAGAAATTTTTTAAATAAAATTTCAGGCAAGTGTAGTAAAAACAACTGTATACCGTCTTTTGTAGTAGTTTTTACTACATTTTGTAGTTGAAAATCAATAGTTAAAAACAACAACATGTTCAGTTGTTTTTACCGTAATATGTAGTGGACGCCTTTTCAACAACAAAATGTAGTCAAAACAACTGACTTTTGTAGTAGATTTTACCGACATACTTTTTTGAGTGTACCGAACTTACCCGTACTTTTTTTTTCGTGTAAACTGGTAACAGTCAGTCAGATGTTCAGAAAACAACTGTTTTTTTTAGTGAAACTAAATTAAAAATTTTAATTAAACAAAGAACTAAACAAAAGAAATATGTTAAACAATAAAAATTGTTTTATTCGACCTTTAAAATATTATATTTTGAGGATGTTTATTCTGGCTCGAAAATAATGCTATGAGAATATCATGGTTTTAATTAGTAAAAAAAATAATGACCTCGAGCCAAAATAAACATCCTCAAAATACAAAAGAAATATGTAATTTCAAAACACAAAAATATATTGGGTAACACCCAAAAAAATGAAAATGAGTTTCAATTACTAACATGATTATATCAATTACTATTTTAATTAATTACTAAAATTTGTAAAAATTTAATAAGGAAAAATTGCATTTAATTATATCAATTAAAAAAATGATTAAAAACTAAAATGAACTTTTTAAAATTTTTAATTAAAATGTTTTCCCCTAAATTTTTTTGTGTGTACTAAAACTACATTTTCCAATTTTTTTCGCTGGTTAAAGTTCTTTTTCTTACGAAAATATTTTAGCATAACCCCTTTGTTTACATGTTTTATTATTTTGGGCTTGAAATGTGGTCTTTTGCGTTCCCGTACTTTTGCAATTAAAAAAAATAAAACTGTAAAGTTAACAAATTTTTTTTTTTGTTAACTCGAGTTTACTGGCTTTTTAGCAAATTTTTATTTAAAGTCAGCGTTTTAACTACTTTTTTTAGTTAAGTTCAATTTACGAAAATACTAGTTTTCAACAAATTTTGAATTAATTTTTTTTGTTGACTTTAAAACTGAGTTTAAGAATTTTTATTAGTTAATTTGCAGATTTCTAGTAACATATTTGTAAAGTGAAAAAATTTTAGAAATTTTTGTGTAGCCTTCTATGCAAATCTCATAAGTTCTACTTAAGCTAAACTTAATGCTGAAAAAAAAAGAAAAAAATAAGTGAAGTTTTAGTGTATGAAATCAATATTTCGTCGCTGCGCCTAAAAATGGTGTCATGTGTAGTTTTTTAAATTTTTTTTTATTACATCTTTATGATCCCCTATTGGTCATACGTTTACTCACTAAACCGTTTTTTGATATCTTGATTGGTTCAAAAGTTAGTAAAAGTAGCTATGAAAAATTTTAGTATCTAAAGTACAGCATCTTTAGCAGATGTCAATTTATGTCAAAGCTCTTGAATATTTACAAGAAAAAACAAAAAATCAGCACCAGTTTTGCGAAAAATCTGTTGTTCGCTGTTTAGTGAAGAGCATTTAAATACCAAAATTTTAAGGATCTTATCTAACTAATGTCGCTTTAAACCGCGAACAAATTATATTTAGTCTTTGTCCCTCTCGAAAAGAAATTAACAATAAGAATGGTTTCATAAGCAAAAGGAGTTATGTGTAAAAAAAATTTCCATTTATTTAAATTTTGTTCCAAAAACTACTTAAAAAAGGAGTTATGTGTATGTTTTTTGAAAATTTCTGTGCCACTGGAAAACCGCTAAATGTTTCATATTTTTTTTGCAGTATGTGGATAGCATATCGGTACAAGAATTTTTTGTAGAACAAACTTTTAAAAAATATCGCGAAGGGACGAAAATAAACAGTTTTTTTGCTCTCCTGAACACTTGCCCCAAAACACATGACTCCATTTTTAGGCGCAGCGACGATTTGACAAACTTACAATTTTTTTACAAAAAGTTAAGCTGAACTTAACTAATTTTTTTGTTAATACGTACATAAAAATGTTACGAAATTTTCAGCTGAATTTTTAGTTAAAGCTACGGTTGTTTTTGCTACATTCATTCTACGAAAAGTTAACTAAATATTTTTAGTTAAATTAACTACAAATTTAGTACGTTCAAAATCAGGTGTTTTTTTAGTTAAATTTAACTAAATTTTATGCTTACTTTACAGTTTTATTTTTTTGAGTGTGTGCACTTTTGTAATAATGTGAGATTTTTTTTTGATTTTCTCTCATTTTACTGAACTTTAACCGGAAAGTTCTGGAACACACCTATTATGTTCAAAAATATTTTTAAACTCAGCAAACAGAATCAGTCAAAACACAGTAAAATTTATGTTGTTTTGTCAAACTGAAGGACAGAGATTTTGGTAAAAAATATCCATTTTAGCAGAAAAATCTGCTGAAAGTTTGTTAAATCAAATTGAAAATCGTTTTACAGATTTTTGACAGAGTTTTTCTTTAGAGTGTATCCAAATTACTTATGAGAACCCAATACGCATTTTCTTGTTAAGCTGTGTAATTCGTAAAATATTAATTGAAATTCTAAAAATATCAATTCATATAAATTTGACATTTGTAAACATAGATTAGTGCGAATCTTTGATTAAACTGTGATAAGTTAACAGCCCTTAATCTTTTACCAATTTCAATTGTTTCTTTACGAATTTTAATTGATATTTGACGAAATTTTCAGAGCACTCTATTGTACATAAATTAAGATATAAAATGATTTTGTTTTGGTCATGTCAAATTACAGTTTGTTGTACAAGAGTGTGTCGCTAAAAGTCTCCTTTAATTAAAGTTGATGCTTACATACTATTGACAGAATATATAAATTAAATACATATTTAATAATAATAATAATAACAAGGTAAAGAAATATAACTTTAACGTATCTAAGCGAGTGTTTGAAATTTAATATTGGGCCAACCCACACACACACTTATCTTATTTTCAAAGTAACTACTTTACTTATTAGGCGTTGCATAAAGGTGGGTTTTCTAAAATACCCTAAGTACAGCATATTCGCTGGATCGCCATTTTTCCAAAATGATACAGAATTTTAAAATTTCTTTATAGAAAAATATATCTGATTTGGACTTTTCTGAAGTTCTAATGGAATTCCCAGAAAATTAATTGTGGTTTTCTAAATATCTATCAGGATTTATGAAATTTGATTGGGATTTTCTGAATTTAAATTAGGATTTTTTGAATTTCAATTAAGCTTTTTTGGACTTTAATTGAGTTTTCTAAATTTTAATTGAATGTTGAGAATTACAACAGATTTTTTCTTAATTTCTTATTGAAAAAATGTTAAGCTCTTTTAACAGAAATTAACGTAGGATATCTTTGTTATCATTGTAAACCAACTATAAAATTAGTTTTCTCCGCTGTTGTTTTTGCCAAGTATTATGCACTTCCTTATTTGGACCACATATTGTTAAGTCATTCAATGCGAAACTTTAGTTAAGTACTACTATGTAGACTTAAAACGAGTTAAATTTTTTAAAGACGTCATTTTTAATTGAGTTTATTTTTTTTATATTTATCTATTTAGCTGCTACATTATGTTGCTGCACTAATTTAGAATAAATTCATTAAAAATTTTACAAACGTATTCATTGAGGGCATATGATCAAAGAAATTAAAAGGGAAACTAATAAATTATATTCATTATAATTTATGCGAATTATTGATATGCAAATTATTTTTGTTTTTAACAAAAAGATTAGGTTTGTTCTTACGTTTGTAACACCTTGAATGTAGGCTGCAACTTAAGAGTTATAAGAGGATGATCAGAATTGCCAATTGTTATTCCTGGAAAAACTTTCGTGGAAACATAGAAGACGTTTTTGAGGCATCCAGGCTGCGTAAAGTTCTGGCTTATTCTCCTTACGCCCTTGGATAACTGAATGATTCTAATGGGGTGCGGTCTACCACCAGTGGGGAGTCGCTGGATCTACATCTAAACACGCATTTTCCGGAAAATTCCATGACGCCGTTTCAGGCTTTGGAACGTCCTTACGCCCAATCCTCTGAAATTGCTTCGGAAATAATAAATATGTCAACATTAATCTGCACTTAGAAAATTATTGCAGTTACTACACTCAAAAAAAAAAAAACATTGTAAAGTTACCAAAAAATCTCATGATTTTACGAGGCTATTCTCGTAAAATAGGAGGTAGGTAAAATTCTCGTAAAATTACGGAGATTTCCTCGTAATTTTAAATGCGCCAAAAATTGGTAAAATAACTAATTTTATTGGTAAAAGAATTGTTTTAAAATCGGAAAAATAAAAAAAAAAATGGTAAACTTACAAGAAAAAATGGTAAATATGTTTAAAAAAATGGTAAATTTACAAACTAAAATGGTAAATTTACAAAAAAAAAATTGTTTTTGTTAAACAACATAAATCCTCGTAATAAAGTCATTTTTGTAAAATAACTGTTTTTTTTTTTGTAAATTAACTAGAATCCTCGTAATAAATTTTTCAAAATTTTGTCAATTTTTATTTTTAAATATTTTTCAATAAAAAAAAATTTGTCCGGGACTTGGAAAATTAAAAAAAAAAAATAGAAAATTTACAAAAAAAAAAAATGTTTTTTTTTTTGTTAAACAACAGAAATCCTCGTATAACATATTTTTTGTAAAATAACGGTTTTTTTTTTTGTAAATCAACTAGAATCCTCGTAATAAAAACTTTGTTCTAAAATTACAGTTTTTTTTTTGTAAAACAACCTTTCAAAATTGGTAGAATACAATTACGAAAATAAATTTGTAAAATTACCAATAAAACTGTAGTTCTCGTTTGAGCAAAGTACAAGATTTTTTGTTAAAAAACAAGAAATTTTTTGTATTTATTTTTTAAAACTACTACAAACAACTATTTTTTGTAGTAGTTTTAAAAAATAAACACAAAAAATTTCTACATTGTAGTAACAGTTGTTTTAGTCTATAAAAAAAACTAAAAACGAATGTGTTGAACGAGTTGGAAGTGTCAGATACAGCAGGAATTATTACGAACAATTTTAACCATTTTTACGTATAGAAGTTTTTTTTGTTTATAAAAAATTCCGACAATTTGAGTTACAGTAAAAACAACCGTAATTTGAAGTTGTTTTTACCGTTTTTTGTAGTTGTTAAAAACAACAATTTTTTTTTTTTGATTTTACCGTAAAATGTAGTGGACGCCTAAACAACAAGAAATGTAGTTGTTTTAACTGTCATTTGTAGTGGAATCTACCGCCATAATTTTTTGCGTGTGGACGATTAAAAGCTGCAGCCCCTTTAAATCCCCTGAACCTGATGGTATAGTCCCTGGACCTGGTGGTAAAATAAAAAGACTCAATATCTGCAAGTATAAGATATAACCACACCCACTACACTCAAAAAAAGCCATTAACTTAAACGTTGGAAAAATTTTCTTCAAAATAGTTTATAAATTTTCCCACAATTTAGTTAAATTTAACTAAAATTTTGAAAATTTTCCCAACTTTTAGGAAAAAATTTTAGTTCATGGACTGTTAAATAGGCCATAATTTTCCTTAAATGGAATTCCCTAATACATGGAAAAAATTCTTTCCGCAAAAGAAATTTTCCCTTAATAAATGAAAAAAAATCTTTATTTTTAAGACATATTTCTTAAAACAAAATTTAGTTCAAAAAATTCAGTTTTAGGACGTAATTTCCTACCAATTAGTTTATCATATTTATCTTCTTTAATTTGAGGAAGTTTTTTCCACAAGTTTAGTAAATTTTTCATAACTGGAAATTGTTTTGTTGATTCATGTTTTTTTTTCATGCTTGCTTGTAGTTCACATTTCGTTTATTATTTGTAGTATATGAAAAAGAGAGTTTGGTCTTGTATAACAAGTAATAAATTTAATGTTTACATTTTTTTCTACACATGTATGTGTGAGGGAAAAAATAATATTTTAATCACAACAAAGGCCTTGGCTTTGGCGTGTTTTCCCATAGTCTGGGAACAAACGTTAAAGACAAAGTCTTTGTTGTAATTTAACTTTAAAAACTAATGAAATTTATTACTTGACCATAAGAAACACAGGTTTTTTTTATATTTTAAATTAAAAATGTACATAATGAGAATTCTGTGTGTATTCGCATGCGATTCTATAAATAAACCAATAAAAATTCGAAATTAACTAATTTTTAGGAAAAATGTCCTCATCAAAAATTTTTTTTTAACTAAAAAATGGGAAATTTTTTCCCACTTTCTAGTTCAAATTGGTCCTAATTTTAAAGAAAAATATGGACTAAAAAGTAGGAATACATGGCAATGGAGCTAAATCATTATCAATTTTCCTTGGATTTAGTTAATTTTCCCATTTTTTAGTTAGTTTTTTTTCTGAGTGTAAGCAGGTTTTATTTAGGCCTCTACTAGCACATTGCCCACATATAATTTTTTAGGAAACCTAATCAATTTGGAGGGTTCTGCCGCCCCCCCCCCCCCCCATACAACCTCTGGGCTCCAACTTCCAAACTTAAGCTTGAAAATACGTTAGCTAATTGTAAGACCATTTTAAATTTCATGCACTCAGAAAAAAAACTAACTAAAAAATGGGAAAATTAACTAAATCCAAGGAAAATTGATAATGATTTAGCTCCATTGCCATGTATTCCTACTTTTTAGTCCATATTTTTCTTTAAAATTAGGACCAATTTGAACTAGAAAGTGGGAAAAAATTTCCCATTTTTTAGTTAAAAAAAAATTTTTGATGAGGACATTTTTCCTAAAAATTAGTTAATTTCGAATTTTTATTGGTTTATTTATAGAATCGCATGCGAATACACACAGAATTCTCATTATGTACATTTTTAATTTAAAATATAAAAAAAACCTGTGTTTCTTATGGTCAAGTAATAAATTTCATTAGTTTTTAAAGTTAAATTACAACAAAGACTTTGTCTTTAACGTTTGTTCCCAGACTATGGGAAAACACGCCAAAGCCAAGGCCTTTGTTGTGATTAAAATATTATTTTTTCCCTCACACATACATGTGTAGAAAAAAATGTAAACATTAAATTTATTACTTGTTAAGCCATAATCAGTTTAGAAGTGAGGTATTGAAGTAGTGAGGTAGAGCCCTATGTGATTTTCAATAAGAAAAAAGAGTGTAGATAATTTAAAAATTTGTGTGTTCTTCATACGCATTGAATTTTTCCATTAGACTAAAAAGTAGAGAGACGTAAACAAAATCTGTAGAAAATAGAATTTCTCTACCTCGCTCTACTTTTTAAACTTATGTCAAAATTCAATGTGTATGAAGAACAGACAAATTAAAAAAAAAAATCAACACTCTTTTTTCTTATTGAAAATCACATAAGGCTCTACCTCAATACTTCAATATCTCACTTCTAAACTGATTATGGCTTTATACAAGACCAAACTCTCTTTTTCATATACTACAAATAATAAACAAAATGTGAACTACAAGCAAGCATGAAAAAAAAACATGAATCAACAAAACAATTTCCAGTTATGAAAAATTTACTAAACTTGTGGAAAAAACTTCCTCAAATTAAAGAAGATAAATATGATAAACTAATTGGTAGGAAATTACGTCTTAAAACTGAATTTTTTGAACTAAATTTTGTTTTAAGAAATATGTCTTAAAAATAAAGATTTTTTTTCATTTATTAAGGGAAAATTTCTTTTGCGGAAAGAATTTTTTCCATGTATTAGGGAATTCCATTTAAGGAAAATTATGGCCTATTTAACAGTCCATGAACTAAAATTTTTTCCTAAAAGTTGGGAAAATTTTCAAAATTTTAGTTAAATTTAACTAAATTGTGGGAAAATTTATAAACTATTTTGAAGAAAATTTTTCCAACGTTTAAGTTAATGGTTTTTTTTGAGTGTGGTAATCTGTCAAGTATTTCCTGAATGACTGAATTATTTCCAAAAAAATTGCCAAATCTCCTACTGTGCGCTGCTTTTCAGAATCTTTGGAGGCCCATATGAAGAAATTGGTCATCAAACGGGACAATACGAGAATAGGGTCTTACTACCTTTTGGTAGTAGAATCGAACCATTATAGTAAAGTTATTAGAGGTATTCAGAGTCTTGCTTGCCAGCCCTGGCACTGGTGGTAAAAGAGCACTTTTCAAAATTACTTTTCAAAATACATGTATTTTTTGAAAGTAGTACTCTTTTGCTACATTGCCAGGGGTGGCAACAAGATTCTGAATACCTCTATTGTATTTTTTTTTTGCTGTTGCACAGTATAACATGATGAATTGCGGTAGTTTTATTTAAAGCTTGTTCATTTATAAGCTATTCCCAGAAATTTTATCACAACGGACCTGAGAGTGTGCGTATGTAAACCACTTAAAACATATTCTCAGAACAATTTGACATTACTAGTAAAGGCACAGTAAGAGGTTTTGACTAGATATGGGCACGTGAGTGATTTTTGACTTACACTTTTTGAATCACACACACTCACTCACGAGCATATTTTTTCTACTCACAATCACTTGTGTAAATTCACACTTACGTGCACTTACGCAAGCTACACATTGACTCACACTCATGAAACTCTTATTTATACACAAAAACATTTCAAAAACTAAAATTTCAAAAATCTTTCAAAATTTTCCGCAAAATTTAAAGTTCAGCGAAATTAAATTTTTTTTTTTTTCTTTTTTCGGAACGAAATCTTTAGTTAAGCCAAATTTTAAAATTTTTTTGTTTATTTTTTTGGTACGACAGCAAATATTAAGAGAAAATAAATCACACAAACTCACGCAAAAAAATCGACTCATACACAATCACTCACTCAAAAATCTTACTCACGCAATTTTTTCCCCCCACTCAAAATCACGTGAGTAAAATTAAATTCAGTTACACCCATACGTGAATCACACTCTGATCTGCTCATGTGCCCATCTCTACCCAGCAAAAAAAAGAGCTTACCATTCACTACAAAATTCACCACAACTTATGAACCAGATATACTTCTTCTTCAACTGAAACATTGATGAATTTAATATGGGCGTGACACACAAAGTATGTTCTTTTTATCGCCACTTTTCAGTGGCGAAAGATTGACACTTAAGTATAACATATATCACTAGTGTTTTTATCACAACTTCTGAAGTAGTGATCCGGATGTTAATATAACTTGACCTTTTGGAAGCACTTTTTTCATCACTTCTTTAGAAGTACATATTTCTTGGGATTTTGGGTGTGATTATGTCATTTTTATTTGGTGACCCAGCAAAAAAAGAGCTTACCAATCACTACAAAATTCACCACAACTTATGAACCAGATGTACTTCTTCTTCAGCTGAAACACTGATGAATTTTATATGGGCGTGACACACAATATCACTAGTGTTTAGTATGTACATATATATTAACATCTTTATCACAACTTCTGAAGTAGTGATCGGGATGTTAATATAACTTGACCTTTTGGAAGTGCTTTTTTCGTCACTTCTTTAGAAGTATATATTTCCTGGCATTTTGGATGTGATTATGTAATTTTTATATGGTGATTTAGAAGTGATGTTTTCATCACTTCTTGATAAGTACATATTTCATGACTTTTTGGGATTGATTTTAAGAGTTTTTTTTTAGTATATTCACAAATAATAATTAAAACCAAAACGATATGTTTAACAATGTATAATAATTATTATGTAATATTTAGACTTGAAATTGTTTAGATTAAATCGATGTTTTTAATAATTTAGTTTAGCTAATAGGAATTATTAATTAAATGTGGATGTATATATTTTTCTAATAGTTTTTAATGCGCTTAATCCGAATCTGGCCTTAGAAGTGATTTATCTTATTTTGAGATATTTAGATTTTCGATTGACAGTACTGCATAAACTCAGATATTCGCAATGTTCGGGACCTTATAAAACCGAGAATTATTTTATGATGTATAATTAGTTCAGCACATCTAAAAATACTTCACTTATTCTTCAAATTACTTTTGCAATCCTTAATATATCTTTTTTCATTACGGAGATATCGACCGATAAAATTATTGCAATTTCGGCCCTAAAAAATAAAAGAAAACAAATTTGAAAACCAACCAATTTGTCTTGTTGATATATAATAGTACCGAATTTGAAACTCTATTAGAGGTGCATCTAAGCCCGGCATCAATTTGGGTATCAATTTTAGGATAAATTTTCAGGGTGCCATACAAAAAATCTTTATTTGGGCTAACATTATAGAGCTTCGCCATATCGGATAAAGATTTATTTTAAATAAAATTAATAAAATTCTTAAAAGTACATAGAGTTCTTAGTTTTATATTCAATTAAAATTTTTATTATTCGGTTAACCGAATAATTCAAATTTATCCGATTATTAACCGATTAAATCTCAACCCCGCACTCAGAAAATTATGTAAGTTACTACATGTTAGTTATTTGTATATTTTACAGTAGTTAGTTGTTTTCAACTACAAACTCAGTTGTTTTTGTATGAAAAATATCAAACAACTCTTTCTGTTAGTTATTTTAAATCGTTTTTTTTAACTAATAAAAAAGTACTGTGATGTAGTAACAGTTATTTAAAGTAGTTAATTTTATTTATTTTATCTCTGAAAAGTTTTAAAGTTTTTTTTCCAAAAAAAAAAAAATTTGTTATTTTTATTTTTCACAACTTTTTTTAAAAAAAAAAATTTGGTCTTCAATTTTTTTTCTGAAAAATGTTTTGAAAAAAAAAATTATATATTGATTTTTTTATTTTACTACATTTTAGTTGTTTTCACTACAAATGTAAGTAGTTTTTACTACATAAGTCAGTTGTTTTTTTTTGTCAGTTAAAATAACTAACATTGTTAGTTGATTTAACTGAAAAAGTAGTTGACCCCAAAACAACTTACAAAGTAGTTATTTTAACTGACATTTTCAGTTGATATTACTAACATAATTTTTTAAGTGCGATTAATTATTTGCCCGATTAGCCGATTAAACCAAAACCTCGATTAATTGAATACCCTAATGTTTAGAAGAGTTTCAACAGCGATACCAACTTAGTCATTTTGTGGCTATAATTCAGCCCTTTTTTTAAAGGCTACCACCTTTTTTTGGTTATCTTTTTTAGCCCTTTAAGCACTTTTTAAGTCATTTGATTTTTACTATAATTTTTTGTACATAATTTACAAAACAACTCCAAAAATTATAAAAAAAAAAGTGTTTTTATACATGTAGTTAAAAAAAAAAACATCCAATAAATAAAATGAAGAGATAAAAAAAGTAATTATCTCATTTTAAATCAGATATCGTATATTTTTAGAAAAGTTTTTATACCTTTAAACGGCAATACCAACTTAGCTCTTTTTTGGTTATATTTAACCCTTGTCTTTTTTAAGGGCTAACAGTTTTTTTGTTATCTTTTTAGCACTTCTTGAGTCATTTGGTAATTTTAACAAAAATCTGGAAACTATATTTTTTTATAACATAATTTACATAACAAATTCGCTTTTGCGGCATATCAAGTTAATTCATTTATAAAATTTAACTTTTTATTAAATCAGAGAAAATTATTAAAAAAAATGTTCAACAAAACAAATCCAATACTTAACATAAGTGCCACAAATTTGTACTTTTCTGCATTTGTAAACACATATGAAAATTGTACTTATAAATCATTGAGGAAAGAACTGGTGAAAGTTGTTATTATTGGCATTTTTTAACAGTTTTGGAAGTGCTTATAAAAGTACTTCTTATGGAATATGAAGATCGGCACATATAGCTACTATGTATGTAGTGAATCACTTATTCTTTTTGCACCACTTCGATTTTTTTTTGCTGGGGATTTAGAACTTCTAAATTAGAAGTTCTTTTTTCACTTATTTTTGTAAGATTGATTGAAAGAGTATTTTTTGTAATATTTACTAGGGTTGTCGCGAATATTCGTCACTATTCGGTATTCGGCATGTTTTTTGAATATTCGGTTAAATAAATATTCGTCAATAGTTTGCCGAATATTCGGCAAAATTTAAATTGTTTAAAAAACACTTTTTATTAACGTTTGACTCTTTTTTTGTAGCCATTTCAGTTTGTTTTTTATACAAAAAACTTGAGCACTTGATTAAAATTTGAATTGTTATGGTTCCAGAAAAAATAATGTCAACAACAGCGTTGTTGTCTTTTAATCTGGTACTTTTTTTTAAATATTTTTCATAGGTAAAATACAGGCGTATGAATAATTAAATTATTCGGCAAATATTCGTATTCGGTTTAAACCGAATACCGAATAGTTAATATTCGGTAAAATGCCGAATAAACTATTCGCGACATCCCTAATATTTACACTAAAAACACTGTTCGACAGCAAAAACCTTCCAGTGAAATTTCTAATTGGTCCTTATAGATTTTGGTCTCCTGCTTCCAAATCTACCGTCAACTTTTCTATCACGTACCGTTTTTGAGATATTCGGTGTTAAAAAGTAAAAAAATGCACTTTTAGGGGTCCACTATTACGTATTCTTACGTTGCTTCCACGGAATAGGACTTGATTTCATATAAAATGGACCTTCCAAAACTGCAATCCACAATTTTCAAGCATGTTCTGTTTTTGAGATATTCGCGTTTGAAAATTTTAGTGTGATTTTTAAAGAATATAAGTGCGTAACAGTAGAGTTTGAGTTTTTCAAACGCCAATATTTCAAAACTAGTACGCGATACTAAAATTTGGATGACAGATTTGGAATAAATCTGTTCTATTGTGATTGAGCAACTTAATCGAGTTCTATTGTGATTGAGCAACTTAAGAATACGTTACAGAGGAGAACCAAATATTTCAATATTAAAACGCGAATATCTTAAAAACCTTACGTGATAGAAAAATTAATTTCATTGATAATCTAACGTATATACTTCGAATTAAAAAAGGAGTAATTATAGAGATCACAAAACTATAAAAATTCACGGCGAATTGATTCACAAGTTTGTTTTGACCACAAGCCTATACCTCAATTTTCTAAAAAGCTTAAACAATCTTTAATAATGTGATGCAGTAACATCCGCTTTAGTTCGTAAATGTATTTATTTAATTTAGGACCAACTTTTTTTGATATAAGATATGAAATTTGAAAAATTTATCAATAATCGATTTTCGTCTTTTCGATTTTTAAGCTCTAAATAAAGAGAAATGAATTGCCACTGGAAGCTGGACGTAGAAAAAATTGTATACTTCGTGTATCACCCTCATTCTAATTGTTTCAGTTGAAAAAGAAGTTCATATGGTGTGGTGATTTGATTTAATTCCTAAAAACATATGAAAAAGGTACTTCAAAATCATTAAGCAAAGAACTGGTGAAAGATGTTTTTATTGTTATTTTGTAGCATTTTGGGAAGTGATTTTAAAAGTACTTCCTACGGAGTATGAAATTCGGCTCCTATCGCTACTTTGTATGTAGTGAAACCACTAATTCTTTTTGAACCACTTCGTTTATTTTTTGCTGGGTAGTTTTACATTCTACACCAATTCTAATTGTATTTTCAAATTCTTCAAATGTATTTTAAAATTTTCTAAATACATATATTTTAAAATTGTCCAAATGATTTTTAAAATTGTTCAAATGCATTTTAAAATTGTCCAAATGTATTTTAAAATTCTCCAAATGTATTTTAAAATTGTCCAAATGTAGTTTAAAATTGTCCAATTGTAGTTTAACATTTTCCAAAGGTATTTTAAAATTTTCCAAGTGTATTTTAAAATTGTACAATTGTATTTTAAAATGTTTCAAATGTATTTTCAAAGTTGTCTAAATGTATTTTAAAATTGTCCAAATGTATTTTTAAATAGTCAAAATGTAGTTTAAACTTGTCCAAATGTATTTTAAAATTGTCCAATTGTATTTTAAAAATGTCCAAATATATTTTAAAATTGTCCGAATGTAATTTAAAATTGTTCAAATATATTTTAGAATTGTCCAAATTAAAAAATACAATTGGACAATTTAAAATACATTTGGACAATTTCAAAATACATTTGGAAAATTTTAAACTAAATTTGGACAATTTTAAAATACAATTGAAAGGCTTATTGTAAAAACTCGATAAGCAACATTTCATTTTATGGTGGTTTTTGCCTTAAAACTTTTAAAATAATATAGAAAATATAACTTTTGCAGAACTTTTATTCTCAATATACTTGTACGAAGCGTTAAAGCAATACTTCTGCCAAGATCTGTCAATGGAACATCAGCAGAAGGCGAAAAACACGAAAAAATAAAATGTTGCTTATCAAGTTCTTGCAGTAAGCCCTTCAATTGGACAATTTTAAAATATATTTGGACAACTTTAAAATACATTTGGACAATTTCAAAATACATTTGAACAATTTTAAAATACATTCGGACAATTTTAAAATACATTTGGATACTTTTAAAATATATTTGGAAAATTTTAAAATTAATTTGGACAATTTTAAAATACATTTGGACAAGTTTAAAATATATTTGTACAATTTTAAAATACATTTGAACAATTTTAAAATACATTTGGAAAGTTTTAAAATACAATTGGAAATGGTGTAGCTGATCGAAATTACAATTGCTGGTAAAAAAATAATAGTACATACAGTAGAGCGACTCACTTTTTATGGGGAGAAAAAAGGTGAAAATATACCCCCCTGAAAACTAACTTTGACATTTGGACTTTGACATGTCAGTTAAAATAACAACTTTGTAGGTTGTTTTGGGGTCAACTACTTTTTCAGTTAAATCAACTAACAATGTTAGTTATTTTAACTGACAAAAAACAACTGACTTATGTAGTAAAAACTACTTACATTTGTAGTCAAAAAAACTAACATGTAGTAAAAATAAAATAATCAAATAATAATCAAAAATATATATATATTTTTTTTTAAAGCTGTAAAAAATAGAAAAAAAATAAAATTATTTTTTTTTTTACTTAGAAAATTTTTCAGAGATAAAAAATAAAATTAACTACTTAAAATAACTGTTCCTACATTACAGTACTTTTTTGTAAGTTGTTCAAAAAAAAAAAAAAACAACTTTAAATAACTAACAAAAATAGTTGTTTGGTATTTTTCATTCAAAAACCAACTGACTTTGTAGTTGAAAACAACTAACTGTTTTAAAAAATATACAAACACCTAACATGTAGTAACTTACATAATTTTCTGCGTGTACAATTTTTGGTCAAATTTTCATTTTCGATTTCAGTAAAAAATTTACCCTTAACTGCAATATCTTACTCTTTTTAAACAATCACTTCGACATCATTAAAAACCCAAAATTAAGCTAGGTTTGTGAATTTTAATTGGAAAATTTGTATAATTTTTTCATAATTTTTCTGGCCCTACGCCAAATTTATTTATGTAGTAATTTCAAATTTTACGAAATTACTATTTGATTTCATAAATGCTTTTTGTATGTTGGCATAAGTGGCAACATCTATAATATTCGTACTACTAAAGTAATCCAGGGCAACAATATTTGCCGTAGAACCCCAGGGACCTCTAAGCCAATTTGATACTTTTGAATTGATATGTGAGGCTCTTTCTTTGGCGGTTTGTAATTTATTTGTATTCTGAAATAGAAAAAACAAGCAGTTTATTAAAGAATCTACACAAAAAAACGTTATTAAAATTTTTGTTAATAAAAAAAATAATATTCAATTAAAATTTTAATTGATATAGCAATTTTATAAATTAAATCTCAATAAGCAAAGTTTTTAAAAAAGTTACGAGACTGATGTTTTTTAAAAAGTTCAATTCTGTTTTTAATAATTTTTTTAATTGCTATAATTAAATATTTTAAATGACTTCTCAAATTTTCGTAAATTGAGAATTAATGAAATTTTTCCTTATAAAACGTTTACAAATTTTAGTAATTAATACTATCACTTTCGTGATAAGAGCACAATCAATTAAAATAGTAATTGATATAATCATTTTAGTGATTGAAATTCATTTTTCAGTGTGCAATGTTGATAATATTTTTATATTAATCAATAAAAAAAATAATTGAATCTGTTTTTTTATTCAACAAACATTTTAATCGCGATTTATTTTATCTTTATTTTATCTTTTCACTTACCAAAGATTGTTCCATGCTTTTAATAGCATTAAAAATCCAACCTTCATCTTGAACTGGTGATGTTTTCTTTTTACTAAATAACAAACGCATATAATCCAAAGCTTGGGAAGTATTCATAAAACCAGTTGAAAAACGTTTCCATGTTGGACATAATATGGGAGATTCTGGCGGAAGAAAATTAAACATTTAAATACACTTGTTATTCTAAACGCCATATACAAACCATTTTCTGGATGTGGCAATTCTTCCAGAGGATATAATATTATTATTGTTCCATTGGATGCCACTATATCCTGGATAGTTAAATCATAGCATGGTATAGTTGTATCATTACGTTGATATGCTAAATGTCCCAATTCATGATTAATCAAATGTAATAATTCAGCATGTCGTTCAGGATGTTTATAAAAACCTATAGAAATACGAGAGAACTGATAAATCGTGTAAACAATTTTCTTTAGTCTAACGGAAATTTACCTATTGGAAATGAGCTAAAGTCCACAATAACAACTTCACCCGATATACTGACAAATCTTCGAATATCCTTTAATATAAAACGCAATTGATTGATAAACATATTCTCGTTGACAATCCAAAAGTTTTCAGGGCTTTGGGTATCATATATATCAACGGGTTTGTAGCTGAAATGGGGAAAGAAGTTTTAAAGTTAGTTTAAGAAAACATTACAATTCCGCCTGATAAAATACGAACCAATTCGTTCTTCGTTACCGGTAATATTAAATTCCGGATTATAAGATCACGATTTGAGCCCCCAATTCTGAAATTCTCTCCTACGCAATTTTTATTTATTTAATTTTGGTTTTCTCGAAAACTGTTTAGAATGATTTAAACCATAAAGGTACAATAACCTCATTTAGGCCAGACTTTTTTTGTTCCGGTGAAGTATTTTCTGGAAAACTTTCGAACCCTCAAATCGTAATAATAGCTATGAAACCAGGAACATTTCTACTACCACACCCAAAAAAAACCTGTTAAAATTACTAGAAAAAGTCCTGTAATCCCATTTTGCCAATATTTGACATTTTTCCTTGTTTTTTAACAACAAATTTTCGATCGAAATTTAAATTTTTCTTTATAATTTTACAATTTTTTCGTAAATGTACAAATTTTCAAGGTAATTTTACAAAAAAAAAATCTAGTTAAGTCACGAGAATTCCTTGTACGTATTATCGCATCAAAAAGTTGTAATTTAATTAATACGAACCCAGCAAAAACTAGGTAATGTGTTGTGAAAAGTAATGACCGCCAATTATATTACTAATAACAACTACTCATTACCCACTGCATTACTTTAGTCCAAAAAGCAACTACACCATTTCCAATTTTAATTCAGAAAATACAAATTATATTTCAAAAATTTCCAATTATATTTCAGAAATTTCCAATTATATTTCAAAAATTTCCAATTATATTTCAAAAATTTCCAATTATATTTCAGAAATTTCCATTTATATTTCAAAAATTTCCAA
The DNA here is from genome assembly GCA_963921195.1 of Pegoplata infirma. Lineage (NCBI taxonomy): Eukaryota > Metazoa > Arthropoda > Insecta > Diptera > Anthomyiidae > Pegoplata > Pegoplata infirma. The sequence goes on from OY992539.1 coordinate 105,869,904, forward strand.
TTATAATTCAAAAATTTCTAAATATAATTCAAAAATTTCCAATTATAATTCAAAAATTTCCATTTATAATTCAAAAAATTCCAATTATATTTCAAAAATTTCCATTTATATTTCAGAAATTTCCATTTATATTTCAAAACTTTTCATTTATATTTCAGAAATTTCCATTTATATTTCAGAATTTTCCATTTATATTTCAGAAATTTCCATTTATAATTCAGAAATTTCCAATTGTATTTCAGAAATTTCCATTTGTATTTCAAAATTTTCTAAATGCTTTTCAGAAAATTCCATTTGTATTTCAAAAATTTCCATTTGTATTTCAAAATTTTCCAAATGCTTTTCAGAAAATTCCATTTATATTTGAAAAATTTCCAATTATATTTCAAAATTTTCCAATTGTATTTCAAAAATTTCCATTTGTATTTCAAAATTTTCCAAATGCTTTTCAGAAAATTCAATTTGTATTTCAAAAATTTCCATTTGTATTTCAAAATTTTCCAAATGCTTTTCAGAAAATTCCAATTGTATTTCAAAAATTTCTATTTATATTTCAAAATTTTCCAAATGCTTTTCAGAAAATTCCAATTGTAATTCAAAATTTTCCATTTATATTTCAAAATTTTCCATTTATATTTAAGAAAATACAAATTGTATTTCAAAAACTTTCTAAATAAATTAAAAAAATTGTAAGTGTAGTTCCCTACACTTTGTAGTTATTATAAGTTCATTATAATTCATGATAAATTATCAAAACTTGCAGAAAAACTCAGTCTTCCTTTGTGGAGGATTGTGGAGGATAATGAGAAATTTGAAAAAATACAACAAAACCGATAAGAATGAAGAAAACCCTTAATTTGTGTTCCCTTGGAGACATTTAGTGACATTGTTAAAAAAATCGTACTAAGAATCATAGCTCTATTAATTGCAATAATGGTTTTGCTATAGGTCTGTACGAATTTTATAAGCTGAAATATTCAAGGCAAAATTTATAAAATTTTTCATCTTAAAAAGGTTATTTTATTCCTAATACCTTTGAACAGTTATACAGTGGGTAAAAAAAGTAGTCGGACACTCATAACCTCAATTTCTTTCATTAAATTTTGTGGTTAAAATTCATTAAAGATGGTTTTTCACACTTTTAGAATCATTTGTTCTTGAATCAAAATGATAAGTTAAGAAAAATGTTAACCACTTTCTTTTGAAAAATATTGATGGTGTATAGGGTTTTGGATAGTCTGATAGTTTCTATAATATTTGTATCATAAAAAATACACTTACAGTTTTCTTAATAAAATTTGAAACTTTTTGAAATATAATTTGTATTTTCTTAAATATAAATGGAAAATTTTGAAATATAAATGGAAACTTTTGAATTACAATTGGAATTTTCTGAAAAGCTTTTGGAAAATTTTGAAATATAAATAGAAATTTTTGAAATACAATTGGAATTTTCTGAAAAGCATTTGGAAAATTTTGAAATACAAATGGAAATTTTTGAAATACAAATGGAATTTTCTGAAAAGCATTTGGAAAATTTTGAAATACAAATGGAAATTTTTGAAATACAAATGGAAAATTTTGAAATATAATTGGAAATTTTTGAAATATAAATGGAATTTTCTGAAAAGCATTTGGAAAATTTTGAAATACAAATGGAAATTTTTGAAATACAAATGGAATTTTCTGAAAAGCATTTAGAAAATTTTGAAATACAAATGGAAATTTCTGAAATACAATTGGAAATTTCTGAATTATAAATGGAAATTTCTGAAATATAAATGGAAAATTCTGAAATATAAATGGAAATTTCTGAAATATAAATGGAAAGTTTTGAAATATAAATGGAAATTTCTGAAATATAAATGGAAATTTTTGAAATATAATTGGAATTTTTTGAATTATAAATGGAAATTTTTGAATTATAATTGGAAATTTTTGAATTATATTTAGAAATTTTTGAATTATAATTGGAAATTTTTGAAATATAAATGGAAATTTCTGAAATATAATTGGAAATTTTTGAAATATAATTGGAAATTTTTGAAATATAATTGGAAATTTCTGAAATATAATTGGAAATTTTTGAAATATAATTTGTATTTTCTGAATTAAAATTGGAAATGGTGTAGTGGCTTATATTGTAATATGTAAGTTCTTATTTGCAATAATATAAATAATAAATTATTGAGAATGTTAAAAATAAATACTTATTTGCAAGTTAACTTGTGAAATTAAGTCCAATCAGAAAAAAACATTATTTGTTTTACCTTTTTAGCTTAAAGTTTCGCGAAAACGAATAATCCAATAAAAAAAATTTTTTAGGAAATCAAAAAGTACCAACGTACAACTTTTTACCTCTTTGTACCTTCTTAGAGTCAGAAATTTCTAAGTCTTTTTTAGGAATGTTTTGATCCAAAGATCTCCAGGAAAAACATTCCAAAAATTTAGATTTTCAAACCATTATTTCAGGGAATCGAATTTCAAATCTCTTCAACAATTATTTCAGGATATAGAAAAAGTACCGAATGTGGAAATTTTTACCCTTTTTAGATTACTTCAATCGGAACTTTCAAAAGGTAGTTTTTTCAGATTGTTTTTTTTTTTCGGGAAGATCCAACATATTAAATCTTATTGCCATTAGTACAAAAGTGTGTTATTTTCCCCTTTTTGCTCCTTAGATTTCTTAGGAGTACTTTTTTAAGAATTTTTCTCAGAAAATATAATAAGTACCAAAAGTAAAATTTTTTACCCCATTTATCCGCTTAGAATCGAAATTTTTAAAAACTCAGCCTTAGTGGCTCAATAATCTGGGAGCTGAATTTTCATTCCAAATTTAAATTAAGCCATTATCCACCCTTACCCTATACTTAAATCCAGATATCGTATACCGAATACCAGCTGCGACCATACATCGAAATATTGAGATATTGCATGTTCCTTTATAAATAATGATTTTGTGGCTCCATAATTTGTTAGATAAGCGCCAGAGGCATGAGTACCTAAAAACAAAAAAAAAATAGTTATTTACAAAACCTGAGACTTTGCTGTAGGAACATTTTTCAGAATCTGAGATTTTTTCTACAGGAAAAATGTCTCAGAATCTGATACTTTTTCTAAAGGAAAAATGTCTCAGAATCTGAGAATTTTCTTTACGAAAAATGTTTCTGAGCATTTTTTCTATAAGAAAAATGTCTCAGAATCTAAAACTTTTTCTGTAAGAAAAATGTCTCAGAATCTAAGACTATTTTTGGAAGAAAAAAGTCTCAGAATCTGAGACTTTTTCTATAAGAAAAATGTCTTAGGATCTGAGACTTTTTCTATAAGAAAAATCTCTCAGAATCTGAGACTTTTTCTGTATATAAATAATATAAAGACTTTTTCTATATATTATATATAAAAATCTCTCAGAATCTTAGACTTTTTCTATAAGAAAAATGTCTCAGAATCTGAGACTTTTTCTATAAGAAAAATGTCTCAGAATCTGAGACTTTTTCTATAAGAAAAATGTCTCAGAATCTGAGACTTTTTCTATAAGAAAAATGTCTCAGAATCTGAGACTTTTTCTATAAGAAAAATGTCTCAGAATCTGAGACTTTTTCTATAAGAAAAATGTCTCAGAATCTGAGACTTTTTCTATAAGAAAAATGTCTCAGAATCTGAGACTTTTTCTATAAGAAAAATGTCTCAGAATCTGAGACTTTTTCTATAAGAAAAATGTCTCAGAATCTGAGACTTTTTCTATAAGAAAAATGTCTCAGAATCTGAGACTTTTTCTATAAGAAAAATGTCTCAGAATCTGAGACTTTTTCTATAAGAAAAATGTCTCAGAATCTGAGACTTTTTCTATAAGAAAAATGTCTCAGAATCTGAGACTTTTTCTATAAGAAAAATGTCTCAGAATCTGAGACTTTTTCTATAAGAAAAATGTCTCAGAATCTGAGACTTTTTCTATAAGAAAAATGTCTCAGAATCTGAGACTTTTTCTATAAGAAAAATGTCTATAAGAAAAATGTCTCAGAATCTGAGACTTTTTCTATAAGAAAAATGTCTCAGAATCTGAGACTTTTTCTATAAGAAAAATGTCTCAGAATCTGAGACTTTTTCTATAAGAAAAATGTCTCAGAATCTGAGACTTTTTCTATAAGAAAAATGTCTCAGAATCTGAGACTTTTTCTATAAGAAAAATGTCTCAGAATCTGAGACTTTTTCTATAAGAAAAATGTCTCAGAATCTGAGACTTTTTCTATAAGAAAAATGTCTCAGAATCTGAGACTTTTTCTATAAGAAAAATGTGACTTTTTCTATAAGAAAAATGTCTCAGAATCTGAGACTTTTGTTATTTAGAAACATGTCTCAGAATCTGAGACTTTTTCTGTGGGAAAAATGATGAGGGAAACTTCGGAGGGAACCAGCTATTAGATGGTTCGATTGGTCTTTCGCCCCTATACTCAATTCTGACAATCGATTTGCACGTCAGAACTGTTTCGGCCTTCCATCAGGGTTTCCCCTGACTTCAACCTGATCAAGTATAGTTCACCATCTCAGAATCTGAGACTTTTTCTATAGGAAAAATGTCTAAGAATCTGAGACTTGATAATTTTCTATAGGAAAAATATTTCAGAATCTGAGACTTTTTTTATACGAAAATTGGCTCAGAATCTGAGACTTTTCTATAGGAATAATGTCACAGAGTATAAGACATTCTTATTAGGAAAAATAGCTCATAATATGAATATTTCAGACTCTTGTTCGAAAATCCAGTGATCCGACTTACCCGGTATAAAAATATCTTTAAGTTTCATTTTAACAATATCCTGTTGTTTTGTCATCCAATTTGGATAAATTTTTAGACACTCAACCGACAATAGTTCATTTGCTCGAAAACTGGCCACATAATAATCCAAACATTTACTTTTCTTATAGTGCGACGGTTGGACACTAACATCATTACGATTCCATCCCTTAGGAAATTTTAATTTACCAATTTTTTGTTTAATTGACAATTGAAACTTTGCATTGCTGACATTATACAAACGTAGAAATGGTTGTAATAGAGTGGTTGATGGTTCCTCATTATAGATGCCATACCATTGGGGGCGTATATAACAATCGGAGGCCCAGTTTAAATGTAAAGTAGATTCTTGATAGGTGTTGCCGTCCAAACCAATAGTTAAATAAATCGGACAAGCTGGGAGTTAAAAAACAAAGTGCTTAGGTAATATTTTGTAAAAAAATTCTTAAATAATTGAATTTTTACCTTTAATTGTTTTATAATTAATGGCAAAATATAGAAAAAATATTATTTTTACTTTCAAATACATTTTTTTTTGTTTAATTTACTATTTTCCGAATAGTTTTTTAAAAAAAATTCATTTCACTACTACTGTATTCTTTGAAAAAACTATAATAAATGTTTGACAAATTACTTTTTACAAACTAAACTAAAGATTATTCTATTAAGCTTAATTTAAACGATTTCACATTATACAGGGTAATACAAAAAAGTGAAAAAATTTGAATTTGAATCAATTACTGACTGCCCACTGTAGGAAGTGTGAGCTTGAATTGTACACTGCATGGGGTTAGGGCTTAAGAGATATTTTTTAGTTAATTCTCAGGTTTGAACTTTAAAGGAATTACCTGTGATAAAATTCTTGTTAAATTTAAATGCCCTGTATTGATGTTATAAATAAATTAATATGAAGAGTGCGATTAATTGCACATAAGTAATACACGAGAAAACGAACAACAATTGGGGCATTTCGCTACAAACTGGACAATTAATTGTTTGGAATATGTTCTTTTATAACTACACTTAAAATAATGTCGGTCAAATCAATAGAAAAAATTTGGCAATACACTGTGTAACATGATTTTGTATCTTGAATGGAACCAAAAAAAAATTTAAGTTTACCATAACAAGGGTGCCCATTTTTAGTTTTTATTCTTTTTTCTAAAAATAACTTTTTGAAAACTCTATTCTATGGGAAAACACTGATAACTTTTTCAACACTTAAATAATTTTGGGAAAACTTGGTGCCAATTAGTAGTTCAGTAAAAACAACTGTTGAAAAACAACTGCCATAAAAAAAACAACTGTCTTTATTTTGCAGACAATTTAGTTGACTTCAAAAAAACTTAATTTATATGTTTTGATCGTTTCAGTGCAGAAAATATAACAAAAACCTACAGGTTTTGAGAATTAGAAAATCGCTTAGATTCTGAGGACTTTTTTCCTTAAGTTTTGACAAATTTGCCTTTTTAAAAACTTCACAGTTAATTAGCACATATGATATTCTGAGCGCTTTTCCAATAAATTCTGATGACATTAATTCTAATATTTAAATGTGAGTTACCTAAATCAAATGGACGTTAAAATTTCAAATTTGATGTGTTTGTTTTTGTTTACGTCTTGCGCTACGCATTTGATTCTGGTTCGCCCATAAAGTTTTATCCACTAGGGCACACTGGGTACGTGCCCAGAGCCCTCGGCCTAAGAGGTCCCCGAAATGTCAATAAATTTGCTCATACGAAAATGTAGCAATTTTTTTTTTTAAATTGTTTTTTAAGAAATTTAACATTTTCTTACAGAACATCTGAGATATTTTCTAAAGGAGAAATTTGTCCTATAGCAAAAGCCTCACATTCATAGAAATTTTTCCTACATAAAAAGTTTCTGATTGTGAAATATTTTTCGTACAGAAAAAGTTCAGGTTCTGCGATTTTCAAAGTCTAAAGTTCATAGAAGTTTTGCCATGAACTTTAGAATACGTATCAGATGCTGAGACATTTTTCGTATAAAAAAGTCTCGGATTCTAAGATATTTTTCGTATATAAAAAGTCTTAGATTCTGAGACATTTTTCGTGTATATGATACATTTTTCGTATTGAAGAAGTCTCAGATATGAGACGTTTTTCGTAAAAAAAAAAATCTCAAATACTGAGACGTTTTTCGTACAAAAATATTCTCAGATTCTAAAACATTTTTCGTAAAGAAATTGTGGCAGATTCTCAAACATTTTTCGTAAAGAAATTTTTCATTCAGAAAAAGTTTCAGATTTTGAGTCATTTTCAAAAACTTAAATTATTTTTTTTTAGTTTCTTTAATTTGTACCAAAAAAAAGTTTTTTTGGTACAAATTCTTGTGTGCCCAGGGCCCCGCTATACCTTAAAGCGGCCCTGCTTATCGAACGTCTCAGAATTATTTGGATTCATGCAATTATATTATCTTCCTACAAATATAGAAAATCCATCATCGCGTAAACTTTTCATTTTGGAAAACCTCAAAGACTCTGTGCGCTTTTTCATATAAATTTATGAAAATTTATTATCCTTGCACCGATTTTTCCAAAAATTCATATTTTTATACCCTCCACTCTAGTGATAGAGAGTATATATAAGTTTGGGGGGCCCCGTAGGCTAGTTGGTAGCGTGCTAGCCTTTCAACGTAGGGGTCGTGGGTTCGATTCCCACCAGAACCCTTGGTTTTTTTCGCTACAACGAGACGACGGTCATTGTTACCAGTTCTCGGTTAGGTGGAATTTATTAAAAATGAGTTGTAAATAAATAGAAAGAATAAATAAAAATAATTCATCATGTGATCAAAACTATTATTACTATATTATTATAAGTTTGTCATTCCGTTTGTAACACCTCGAAATATTGGTCTAGGACCCCATAAAGTATATATATTCATGATCCTCGATCGATTTTAAGACGATCTAGCGATGTCCATCCGTCCGTCCGTCTGTCCGTCTTTCTGTCTGTCTGTTGAAAACATGCTAACTTTTGAAAGACTTCACGGAGGCTCCTGAAGTTTGGCATATATGTTGGGCATTTACCTGGTCAGGTTGGTATTGCAATCCAGCGAAATCGGTTCAGTGGTTCAAAAGTTATTAGCAAAACCGTGAATTTCAGATTAGCTTCACCTTAAATTCACGTGTTGAAAACCCGTTACACCTGTTTTAAAAACATTGGTAAATTACAAAAATATTTTACAACGTATTTTTGTCACTCAAAAATATTTTTATACAAAAACCAAAAAAAACTAAACTCGAAAAAAATTTTACACTCAAAAAAAATTTTACACTCAAAAAAAAATTAGTAAATTATTTTTTTTTTCAAAAATTACTAAAAAAATGTTTTTTTACACAAAAAAAAATACACTCGAAAAAAATTTTACACTCAATAAAAATTTTACACTCAAAAAAAATTTTGTAAATTTTTTTTTTTTTCAAAAATTAGTTTAAAAAAAGTGTTTTTACACAAAATAAAATATTTCTAATCGAAAATTTTATTTTTTCACGTTAGAAAATTTACTATCACTTAAAAAGGGCATTGTGGAGGGTATTCATAGATTCGGCCAAGTCGAATTTAACTTTTCAACTTGTTCTTAACTAATATATTTTATGCTAGTGTACCAAATCTCAAAAATATCTGACAACTCCTTCTAATTTTGTCCCTTCGTTACATGAGAACGAAGCACTGTGGGGGGGGGGGGGGGGGTGGTTTGTATGGAGACTACCAGAAGGACTAAACCGATTCATTTGAAATTTGGTATGGTAGTTTGTGCATATAAAATTTTATTACTTGTTAAATTTCAAAACGATATCAACTTTAATACGGTTATTAGAGGCATTTAAGCGAAATTCAAAGGGGGCATTTGTATGGGGGCTAGATCTTAACATGGACCGTTTTTTTCCAATTTCAATAGGCTTCGTCCTTGGGCCAAAAGAAGCTTAAGTTTCAAATTTCAAGTCAATTGATTGAAAATTACGACCTGTATTGTTCTTAAACCGATAGATGGACAGACGGACATCGCTAAATACTTGAAGGTAGGTCTAGGACCAATATTTCGGGTAGTTACAAACATCAGCACAAACTCATTATACACTGTACCACAGAGTGGTGTAGGGTATAAAAAAAATAAAATTAACTACTTTAAATAACTGTTACTACATTACAGTACTTTTTTGTTAGTTGTTCAAAAAAACGACTTAAAATAACTAACACAATGGTTCCCAACCTTTTAAAAAAAAATATTAAGAAATTAACAAGATTTTTGTAGTTAATTTTGCAAAAAAATATAGTTTTTGTAGTTGATTTGACTAAAAAAAATCTTGAAAATTTGCTCGTTGCCCCCCCTGGAACCTTTAAATTGCCCCCCAGCAAAGGTTCGAAGGAATTAATTCTTTAATTCAATTTTCTAATTCGAATTAAAAAAATAGAATTTGGCATTCCCTAAAATCATTCAACTTTCAAAATCACTGAATTAATTCTTTCAAGAATTCATTCCTTAAGAATGATCATTCTTAAGGAATGAACTATTTTTTATCCAAATCAATCTACTACAAACTGAATGGTGAAATTTTCTTATCATTCAATTTTAAACAGTGAAGCGCAACACACATACACACACATTTATGCTTGTGTGGGAAGCAGCAGACGAGACGTTGACAAAACAACAGCCAATCGTTTACACACGAAGATGCTTAAAATGCACACAAGCAACACATTTTTGAAAATATAAAGGGAATGAAATAAAAAAATCATCATTCAATTTGTAATAGATTTGAATGATGAACAATTTTGATCATTCAATTGAATGATTAGCTTGGAAGGAATTAATTCTCTCGGGAATTAATTCAATTTGATTTAAGCTTTGAGAATTAAGCCTTTGAATTAATTCGTATTGAATGCTAGTAAGGAATGATAATTCAAAACTTTTTAAAACAGAATTGAACTTTTTAGGAATTAATTCTCAATAGAATTAATTCGTTCGAAGCTCTGCCCCCCAGTGGGGCGAGAATCAAAGGTTGGGAACCATTGAACCTTTTAAAGTAAAAATGTTAAGAAATTAACAAGATTTTTGTAGTTAATTTTTCAAAAAAATATAGTTTTTGTAGTTGATTTGACTAAAAAAATTCTTGAAAATTTGCTCGTTGCCCCCCCTGGAACCTTCAAATTGCCCCCCAGTGGGGCGAGAATCAAAGGTTGGGAACCATTGAACTAACAGAAATAGTTGTTTAATATTTTTTATACAAAAAAAACTGAATTTGTAGTTGAAAACAACTAACTATTTACTGTAAAATATACAAACAACTAACATGTAGTAGCTTACATAATTTTCTGAGTTTTAAAAAATGGCCAAAACGGCGACTTTGACCTCAATTTTCTCAAAAACCTGATGTGATGGAAAAGTTTGGATACCAGTTTTGTGATCACTTGAACAATTGCAATTAACTGTTAAAGGTCGCGTTCCAGACGCATAAAGATTTATTTATTTTTTATTCAGTAGTGCAATTATTGCTATGGAGAAGATGTCCGTCAAAGACCCACAATCGTCACTGCCATTTTTTTTAAATAATAAATGCTTTTATGGTTATATTTTAAAATTTTAGTTTAGTTTGATTTTATTTTTAAATATTAAAAATTTTTCATTTCTCTTTTTCCATTTAATAACAATAAATTATAATTTAATTTTAAACCTACTGTACAATATGTATAAGAAAACAAATTAAATTTTTTACATAAATAAACTATATTCGAGAATTTGTTAAGGTTAACATATTTGGAATATTATTTTATTTAAAAAAATAACTTAAAATTATAATAAATAAATTACTAATAATAATTATAATAAAAAAAAAAACAGAAGGAATGTAATTGTTATTGGATATTTGTGGTTAAATTACAAAAATAAAATATTGTAATACAGGTACAAAATATTTGTTACTGATCATTAATTAATAAAATGTAAATGGAAGATATTTGTTTTGTACCAGAAATTTAAGAATTATTAGCTTTAATGAATAATTATTAACAAATGAAATGAAAATTCATTACATTAGTTCTGGGAAAGTTTTCATAATTTATTTGTCGGTAAATTCATAGATTTCATTAAAAAAATAATTCTTGCAGTGTTTTTTTTTTTTTGTTTTTTTGAACTAATTTCCGTTAAAAAAGCTTTTTCTATAGAAAGCTTTAAACTTTAATTACCCAGCAAACATTTTTTTATATTTATATGAAAGCTCCTATTTTTGATTTTAATTACAACTTGCAATATTTGTACTTAATCTACATTAGGGTTAGAGTAAAAACAAAATAAAACAATAACAATTATTTAGATGAGGTAGGTTTTGAAACTGTTAATAAGAGTATGTATGTTAGATCGGATCAATATATTATTTTTTTTTTGAATGTTTAAGATTAAGGAGAACAAAGCAATTTTGTAAAAGTGCTGCCATTTCTTTTAACTTTCGCAGTAAAGAATTCTCGATCCATTTTCTAAAAATGTTTTGATATGTAAAAAACGCCAAGCTTCTAATAAGCTAAGTTAAAAGAATCACAAAATATAAGATAATGTTTTTTTTAATACTTTGACCCTGAATTTTAAGGTATTTTTTTTTTTAAATAACAACCAAAGATATTGCATAGGTCATCAAAAATACTTTTACAATCGTTTTTTTTAATTAATTTTATATTGCATCAAAATGTTAATAAAATTGCATCCAAATATGATCTTTGCAATAAAAATATGAAATTCCCATCTCTGTAACTCTAAAAATAGTTCAACAAAAAAAATTATATATGAACTTACGACTACCTACTGTTCTCCTAACAATTTGCCAAAATTATGCTTAATTCGGGTTTTCAGTGTGGACTGTTGAGAAGTAGAAAGTAAATGCTTGAAAATTTTTTATTCATACCACCCATTTTCCTTAAATATTATTCCTACAAAAAATGAGTCAGATTCTAAGAAGATTCAGATTTAAATAATCTAAATTCAAATAATCTAAATTATTTTTCTGTATAAAAAAGTTTTCAGATCCTAAAATATGTTTTAATAAATGAAAATTCTGAATTTTTTTGGACATTTTGTGCGTAACATTTTTGAGATCCGAAGACATTTTTTCACAAAGAATAATTTTAAGATCCTAGCACATTTCTCAGAATAGATAAAAATCTTAGATGATCAGATTCGGACCATTTTTCTTCGCGGAAAGTTGTCTAGAAATAAAAAAAACTACACAGAAACTGTTTCAAAATTTCCAAATTCAGTATAGAAAAATTCTCAGATTCTGTGACATGTTTTTGTATACACTCAAAAAAAAAACACTTTGTGTTTACAAGAAATAATTTTACAAGCTTTTTACCAAAAAATTGTTACTTTACAATTTTTTGGCGCGATAAAACTTACAAGGTTTCGTGATTTTACTAGATTTTTTGCTACCTCCTATTTTACGAGAATTCCTAGTTAAATTACGAACTTTTTTGTAATTTTACAAGATTTTTACCAATAAAATTGTTAATTTACAACTTTTTTGGCGAAATAAAACGAGAATTCCTTGTAATCTCGTAAATTTACTAGATTTTTTTTTTTTTGTAAAATTAAAAAATTGCGATCCACGACTTTTTGCTTTTAGTTTTTACTGAATCCGAAAAGGAAGTTACATGCAAAATTGAATGTCGCTTAAAAATCTATTAATCGATGCATCGATTTTGCTTCAATTTTACCGAAATTTAAAAAAAGAAGTAAATTCCATAGTAAATTTCAGAAAGGATTTTTTTTACCATTTTTTTATTTTACGAAAAAATAAAAGGATTTTTTAAAAAATTCAATTAAAAAATTGTAAAAGTTACATGCATTTAAGTTAAAATGTTTATTGAGTGGAACATCAGTAAAGAAATTTTGAAAAATTTTTCGATTCATATGTTAAACAGGTATTTTCCTGGTAAAATCGCGCGCTGAATAGTTTTTTTATGATATTGCCAAAATTCTATAACCGCAAACAAAGAAATAAATTAAAAAAAAAAAAAATTTTCTTTCTGAAGTTGACAACAGAATCTACTTTTTTTCAAAATTTCGGTAAAATTGAAGCTTGTTGATATGTCGATTAATTGCTTTAAAGGCGATAATCAGATTGAAAAATGTTGTATGTAGAATTCTTAAAGCATATGATTACCTTTGATTAAAAAAAACAAGTATGAAAATTATAGTCGGTCAAGACCGACCATATAATACCCGACACCAGTGCTTTTTTTGGAAAATGGTGCCCAAGTCCAAACATGGGCCGTTTGGATATATCTTTTGTTATATCATTAATTAGTGTACAACTCACACAAAAACCAAATTTGAGCGAAATTGACTTATTTTTGTTGTTATAGACTTATTTAACTGAATTTTGGACCGAACTTTATCCCCATAAAGTCCAAAAATGGTCCAATAATAATCAGATTGTTTTAGTTGCTTTTTTGTTGCCAATAGACGAATTTTACAGAATATCGGTCGAAACTTTTATATGAGTCTAACAATTAGTCCAAAAATGGTCAAATTATATTCAGAATTAATAAGGCCACCACAGTACACGTTAAACACCAACAACAAAATTTCAATCATTTATTTAATTTTTTCATCAATTTTGAGGGTTTTTTGTGAATATCGGGAGGGTGGTTTGTATGGGGACTACAAGAAAACTGATACAATTCTCTTAAAATGGAATGGTAATTAATGAATACAAAATACTTTTACATGCCAAATTTCGAAAGGATACCTATCATAATACGGTAAATAGAGTCAAATAAGCCAAATTTGAAGGGGTGTTTGTATAGGAACTAGATCAAAGCATGGACCGATTTTTCCAATATGGTTCGTCCCTGGGCCAAAAGAAGCTTAAGTTCTAACGTTGAACCAAATTTATTGATAATTGTGACCTGTATCGTGATTACAACGTTTACATGAACAGACGGACGGACATCGCTAGATCGACTCAAAAAAGTAATTCTGAGTTAATCGGTATGCTTAACCCATTTCTTACCAGAAATTTATTGGAATTTTTTGACAAAACGTTGAGGAATGACTCCTTTTCAAAAAATATCTTCTTTCTTCACTAATAGACCAAACCATAATAAAAACTCCCAAAAAATATAATTATTTATTAATATTTTGTTATGTTTTCTATTTTTTTAAGAAATTGTAAGCGTGTATTCAAACACACGCTGGTAAGAAATGGGTTAAAGGTTGTTCTAGGACCAATATTTCGGGTAGTTACAAACATCAGCACAAACTCATTATATCGTGTACTACAGAGTGGGTATAATTAAATCTACTGATTTGGTTCGGAGATATTTTAATTTAAGTAAAACCACTTTCTTAAAATGTTGAGAATTTGAAAAGTTAGCAATATTTCGAAAACTGTTATACTTTTGCAACTTGGGACTTCATTTTAGGATTCAGCGCAAGATTTTACATGGAAAATAAATTTTAAAAGTCGTAGGTGAAAATCTCTGTAAACTACCAACTTCAGAGTCATTTTGCGGTATAAAAATTCATTAAAGCTGAAACATTTTTCCGTATTTACATTTTCTTTATAGAAAAATTCTCAGAATCTGAAACAATTTTCCTTATCGAAAAATTCGTGGATTTTGAGTCGTTTTTTAGTATAGAAAAATTCTCAGAGTCTCAGACATTTTCACGCATTAACAAATATCAGATTCTGAGAATTTTTTTCGCATAAAAAATTTCTTAGATTTTGAAAAATTTTCCGTATAGAAAAATTCTCAGAATGAAAAAATCTGAAAAATATTTTAGTATTGATTTTTTTTTTTTAATTTTCAGATTCAAACAGAAGTTTTTTAACACAAAAATTTCTGGACTTTACCAATCCAGAAATCGGAAAATCTACTTTTTTTATTTTTAGAGCAAGATTAAGGGGGTGTTAATGAGGGGTGAAGAAACGGTAGTTCTTCAGTTATTTTTGTGCAAAGTAAAACATGAAACATTTCTCCATATAAAAATATTTTTAGGCTTTTAAACATATTTCCCGAATAAAAAAAAATACTAGTTCGGCACAGATAAATTCTTAGTTTTTGAGATATCAAAATTTTTAAAGAAAATTGACATTTTCAAGAATTTGTTTTTATATTTTTAAAATTTCCGCCTAATCCAAAAAAAATATAGTTTTTGATCCGTCTTAAATTATGTATGTGATTAATTGTATAGAATGTGAAATAAATTTTGCAAAATTATTATTTAATTTTTTTTTAATATTTTTATATTGTAACAATAAACAGTCTTGTGTGTTGCATTTTGTGTGTGTTTTTTTTTTCTATAATGGACAAAATTATGTATAGTGTATTAAATATCTTAATAAGTTTTCTTAGTTTTAATTAATTTTTATAATTTTTAAGATTTTCTTTTATAAGAAGAAATAAGTAGTTCAATTTACATTTATACAACACATATATTTTTTTCATATATAAATTATTTTTTTACTTAATTATAACAATTTTTTAAACAAATACTAACTGGGATATTATTTTCGATTAGAATTTTTTGCCAACCAAAATATGTATGCAAAACTGGACCAGAATTGAAAAAAAAAAACTAAATTGATAAAAAAATTGAAGATTATTTCCAAAAATTTCAAAATAAAATTAGTTTACCTGTTTTTTATATACATATTTGATAGAAAAATTAACAAAATATATGAATGTTTAAAATTTGCTTGCAAAATTCTACTTAGTTCTGTTTTTACGTTAATCCCAAAACCACTACTTTTCTATGACACCAAACGAGAACAGATTTTTCTAGGATCAAATCTAGAGCCCTTAATCCTTTGATTAACTTTAAAGTTCTCTTAAGATCTTCAAATTAATCTTTAAGCCTTGAACTAGTATTTGTTTAACAAAAAAAATATTTACAAAAAACTTAATTAAATAATTATTTTCCAACTTACAAAACTAATTTGAACTTTTATGTACTTAAAATTTACTAAACAAATATTTACAATATTTACACAATTTATTTTTTTTTAGAGATTATTTAGTGATTTTCTCTTCATTAAGTCCTGCTAAAAACTTCAGTGTGAAAACGTAAAAGCTTTTAAAAGAATATTACAACTTTAACTTTATATGAGCATTTACTCTTTTGTGATTTTCTTTACAGCTCTCGCATTTTGCTTTGCTCATTTTCTATAGCTCTGACAATTTTTTTGCTGATACTCGTAATCTCATAGTTTATATCTCTTTGAGGTTTTTTGTTGGATAACGACTCCCAGGCTGAGTAGAATCATTTAATCAGCTGACTTGTTGTGTTAATAGATTTACCAATTCTGTACGATCCATATTGCTAAGAGTTTGCATATCCACACCCAATGCAGCTGCCACAGCCTCAATATCCAAACCGAATGAAGCCAATAGCTCGAGAAAGCGCATTTCTTCACCAGTGGCAGGATTCACGAGAGTAGGGCAAGAATGATTACACTGAGGCCAACTGCAACGTTCCAGTAGTCGTAATGAACATCTTTCGGGTACTCGGGGAACACCACTACGTCTATTTATTTTATTGGACGTATTAGGACGTGAATCAACTACGAGTATTAGCGACAGTTCATTTTGTAATTCTCTTTCTGGTTGCGATGTTACATCAACAGAATTGTGTTCTTTCTTTCTTCTTTGTCGTTTCTTTTGTTTATTTTGATTTCTCTTTTGTTTTTCCTCTTCAGTACGTTTACGTTTTTTAGTTTTACGTTCCTGTTGCTCTTGAGTATCCGTAGAATTTTCCGTTAATCTAATAGAGTTGGTAAGATTACTCTCATGAAAGGCTACTATGTTATTTTTACGACGATTACGTCTTTCTTCTCTACGTTTTTGTTGTTCATGTCTCAAACGTTTACGTTCTTCTCTTTCGGCTTTGGTCAGACGTTTTTTCTCCCCATTATTATTTTTCTGATTATTATTATTTTTTTTCTTCTCTCTTTGTTTCTCTTTATGCTGTTTTTCATGACGTCTCTTATTGTTGTCTTTGCTGTGAGTAATTGTAGCTTCTGTGGAACGTTTTAACTTATCATGACGTTTTTTACGTGGTCTCGTAGAATGTTCCCAACAACGTAAAGCCGTAGGCAATGAAATATCATCAATTTTTAAAGTTAACCATTCACGTTTAGAGAGTACAGCATGACCTATACACGAAGGAGCAAATACGGCCGTAACATTATCTAAAGACGAACGTAAGGCACCACCCATAGCATGTATATAATTCCATTGATGTGGAGTAACAGGAGCAGCTACATTATCAGCTCTCATTTGAGCTTCATCAAATAGCCACTGGAATACAAAAAGAGGAGCTGGAAGGAAATATAAAATAAGAGAATAGTTAGTTTTAAAAACTATAAAAAAGAATTTCTCTCATTACATACCTCTTAATGTAGGATATAGACGATAACCGAAATAACAGCGCCACGGTTCTGATTTATATTCTTCTACACATGCTTCTGGTAGTAAACCCTGCCATAGAGACCAACCCTGACGTACTGCCTCACTAGAGGCTATAGCCGAGGGTGTGTATGGCTCACGATCTAGAAACCAACCAGAATCACTAACACCTCTAACAGTCACCTGAAGTTTACGTTCTTGCTGTAGAAAATGCGTAATACGATCTAGGTTAAGCATAACACCCAAACCACCGGCCGAAGAACCCACAAGCAATAATTCAGCACCCGGTACTCGACCTAAACCCATGGGTATTAGATCTGCAATAACTTGTTTTAAAATCAAGGCACCCATAAAGCGAAAATTGAAATCATTGGATTCAAAAATTTCCTTAGTACCAGACCAAGAGTCACTGCTGCAGTAAGGCACCAAAACATGATTAGCACTGTGCCAGTAGGGATTTTCTTCCGGTGAAGAAGATAAAATACCACCAACTGTAAATAAACAAAGAAGGGAAAAATGGTTAAAATTTTGAGAAATGATATTTTTAAGGGTTCTTTTAAAGAATTCGTTGAATTTACGAACATTTTCATTATTATTTATAAGTCTTAAAATCTAAAAAAAAAATATTTCGTAAGTTTCAGTTTTGTTTTTCTGATTTCTATGTTTTCTCAAGCTCTTTGTCTCCCGCTCTTAATATTTTGGAACTATTTAACAGAAGGTACGAAAACTGTTAGACGAGGAAAATACGATAATGTTAAATTAACATTGTTGGTTTGACAAATAATGCTAACTTTTTATATCGAAAAAGCGCTTAATAAATTTTGAAAAAATGTATAAATTTATAATTATTATGGTAATATTATTTAAGAAATACCTTTAAAAGTGTTTAAAACAAATTCTCAGCAAATAAAAAGTCATTGGATTTCCCGATAATCCACAAAAAAAAAATTTTTTTATAGCTAGATGAAAAAAAAACGCTAGCTTTAGTCTGAAAATCGCCAAACTGCAACACTTTTTTTTTGTTTATATCGAACTTAAGGGATTTTTTTTGGTTTGATCGAACGTCCAGTTCGATGGCGGACTTAGCAAAGGGAATTTAAGAGAGGGTTTAACAGAAGAAGGGAGACTTCACATATCTTTAAGAATTGATAGTCTTTGGTTTTCTTAAACAAAAAACTATGTCAGAATCTGAGAATTTTTCATATGCAAAAAATCTTTAGAATGGAAAATGTCGCAGAATCTGAGATTTTTTCTAAAGGAAAAATGTTTTAGAATCTGAGAATTTTTCTATAATAAAAATGTATCACAATCTGGGATCTTTCCTATAGAAAAACGT
This sequence comes from Pegoplata infirma, assembly GCA_963921195.1. NCBI lineage: Eukaryota > Metazoa > Arthropoda > Insecta > Diptera > Anthomyiidae > Pegoplata > Pegoplata infirma. Next base: position 105,888,457 of record OY992539.1, read on the forward strand.
CTCAAAATCTGAGAATTTTTTATACGAAAAATGTCGCAGAATCTAAGAATTTTTCTATACGAGAAATGAGAGTTTTGAGAATTTTCTTCTACGAAAAATGTCTTTGAATCTGAGAATTTTTCGATGGGAAAAATGTCTCAAAATCGGAGAATTTTTCTATGGGAATAATGTCTCAGAATCTGAGAATTTTTTTATACGAAAAATGTCTCAGAATCTAAGAATTTTTCTTTACGAAAAATGTCTCGGAATCGGAGCATTTTTCTACATACAAAAAAAAAACACTTTATCAATATTTGACAGTTTTCCTTGTTTTTTAACAAAAAATGTTCTATCGAAATTTAAATTTTTTTTGTACTATTGCATTTTTTTGTTTGTAATTTTACAAATTTTTAACTATTTTTACAACTTTTTTTACAAAAAAAAAATCTAGTAAATTCACCAGAATTTCTTGTAAGTTTTATTGCACCAAAAAAAGTTGTAAATTTACAATTTTATTGGTAAAAAGCTCGTAAAATTACAAAAAAGCTCGTATTTTAACTAGGAATTCTCGTAAAATAGGAGGAAGCAAAAAATGGTATAAAGTCACGAGACCTCCTTGTAAGTTTTATCGCGTCAAAAAATTTGTAAAATTACAATTTTATTGGTAAAAAGATTGTAAAATTACAATTACAAATTATTGGTAAAAAGCTTGTAAAATTACAAGAAATTCTTTTCAAATAGGAGGTAGCAAAATATAAAAGTTACAAGTTTTTCTTGTCATTTTAAATTTTTTTTTTTTCTGAGTGTATACGAAAAATGTCTCAGAATCGGAGTATTTTTTATACGGACAAATTTCGCAGAAATATGGAAATATGTCTGAATCTGAGAATTTTCTTTATGGAAAAATGTCTCAGAATCAGAGAATTTTTTATACGAAAAATCTAAAAACTTTTGTGTACGAAAAATTTCTCAGAATCTGAGAATTTTTCTATACGAAAAATGTCTAAGATTCGGAGCATTTTTCTATACGAAAAAAAGGTCCGAATCTGAGAATTTTCTATATAGAAAAATGTCTCAGAAGCAAAGACTATGGAAAAATGTCTCAGAATCTGAGAAATTTTCTTTATGGAAAAATGTCTCAAAATCTGAGAAATTTTCTATACGAAAACTGTCTCAGAATTTGAGAAGTTTGTTATACGAAAAATGTTTCAAAATCTGATATTTTTTTTATTCGAAAAATGTCTCACAATCTAAACATTTTTTCTATACGAAAAATGTCTCAGAATCTGAGAATATTTTATACTAAAATATCTTATATCTGACAACTTTTCTTTAGGAAAAATGTGTCAGAATCTGAGAATTTTTGTAAAGGAAACATTTTTCAGAATTTTTCTGAAGGGGAAATGTCTTAGAAACTGAGAATTTTCTCCAGGAAATGTCTTAGTACCTGAGAATTTTTCTATCGGAAAAATGTCTTATAATCTGAGAACTTTTTATAGGAAAATGTCTCAGCATCTGAAATTTTTTTCTGTTCGAAAATTGTATCCAAATCCGAGAATTTTTCTTTAGGAAAAATATCGCAGAATCTAAGAATTTTTCTGTAGGAAAAATTTCTCAGAATCTGAAAAATTTTCTGTATGCAAAATGTCTCAAAATCTGACTATTTTTCTATGGAAAAAATGTTTCAGAATCTGAGAATTTTTCTATACGAAAATGTTTTTGAATCTGAAAATCTTTCTATAGGAGAAAATGTAATTTTTTAATAGGAATGTTTTTCTCCAGGCAAAATGTTTCAAAATCTGATTATTTTTCTATAGGAAAAATGTCCCAGAATCTGAGATATTTTATAGGAAAAATGTCCCAGAATCTGTATATTTTTCTGTAGGAAAAATGTCTTAGAATCTGAAAATTTTTCTATAGGAAAAATGTCTTAGAATCTCAGAAATTTTCTATTTTTCTGTAGAAAAACTAGCCTTTTCAATGTGTTTGTTTTTTAAATTAACATAAAATAAACTAATTCCATGAACTTACCATCTCTTGTCTCTGGCCAATCGCTAGAAGTCATTAAATGCCTCAATCTATTCCAGCGAGCCCGACAAGTTCGGACATCATAACAATGCCAACCTCCTTCCAAAAAGACAATCCATTTTTTGGAATTGGGATTTTTTCGCAAATAAAATCCAGCCGATGAACCATCATTGCAGACAATACTACGATTTGAGAGTAGAGCTTTCTTTAAAGCTCTACTATGTTCATGATTTGTAGCAGAACCGCTTCCGCCACCTGCTGCTAGATTTGGCATCGAATTCGTTTTAACATTTTCCTGTTGTAGCTCCGTTGTAGCCGTTGAATTTAAAGAATTTGTGGCAGCACTTTTTGTTACGAGTGATGCCGATTCTGGAAAGATGGGCGGTATTTGGCTTTGGTGGGATGGTGCTGCTGTTACCACAATATTTTTGGTGTATACTATGGATAGGGTGGTGAGGAGTATGAGTATTTGTGTTAAATTGATAAGTTTCGGTGTTAAATGATTTTGTTTGCGATTTGTTGTTGTTGCTGTTTGTATTCGACAGGTGCATGCTGTAGCTGTAGCTGAACAGATGTCTTGTGTTATTGTAGGGTATGTAGTGGAATCCATTTGGTATATGGTTTGTGGCTGGAATGAGGTGTTGCAGGTTTGTGTCTGTAATAAAGATAAAACATAGGGTGAGTCAAAGAAATTATAGTAGATAAAAAACATGTGGTTGGTGAATTAAATAAGTTTAAATTTTTTGTTGCCGGTACTTCAAAGTGAAATAATTTTATATTTCCGGTTGGAAAAACTAACAGTGGCGTTTTTTGAAACAGGTTCGTTGTTACGAGGAAATCCTCAATTTGTTTTGGATAGAAGAAGGGAGGATAATGATAATGGTGAAATTAGTTGAACATTGACAAAGTGGTAAATTTGTTGCTGAAATCGCCTTTCGGAGCACCCAGACAAAAAAAAATTGGCTTCATGAGACAATTTGGCCTTAAACTACTCTATCGAGTCTGATTTTTCATGGTTTTTAGCCTGTGTAAGATATGGGCGCTGGTCACGTGATTTGCGTGATTCACGTGAATCATGCGTGAATCACGCGTGAATGTGAGTGATTTTCATTTCAATCACGTGATTGTGAGTGAGTGTGAGTTGAAAAAAAATCTGAGTGAGTGATTAGTGAGTGAGTCATTTATTTTTTGCGTGAGTTTGCGTGATTAGATTTTTTGATTTGCCCAATTTTTTTTTAATTTTTTGTAAAAATTTTTTTTTTGGATTTTTTTTCTTTTTGGTAATAAAATTTTATTGCGTGAGTAGATTTTGCGTGACTCACGCGTGAGCGTGATTGAAACTGGCGTGAGTCACGCGTGAGCGGGAGTAAGTTTTTTATTACTCACGTTAATGTGAGTGAGCGTGAGTAAAAAAAAAAATTGCGTGAGTGATTAGTGAGTGATTCGATTATTTTTTGCGTGAGCGTGAGTGAGTGTGAGTCAAAATCCACTCACGCGCCCATCTCTACATCAGTATACAAATAGTTTGATGTAGAAATCTAATTTAATCTTTAAACTAGATCAAAGTTTTAAATTTAAATGTGTCATTAAACATTTCTCTAAAAAAAACACATAAACCTCAAATTTTATTACTTTAATAGGCCCTTATTTCAAAATCAAAAACAAAAAAAAACAGTCGGCTTAATTTAATTTGTATTCTTATCAATATTAATCACTGGCGCTGTGAATTAATAATTGAAATGTGTGTTAGTTGTTGATTTGAATTTTATTTAAATTGAATTTTTTTATATGATCTTTTCCGTTTTTTTTTTTTTATTTCATTTCTCTAATTTGCCAGTCTAATTTTTATACATTTTGTTTGAAAACAATTTTATTTCAGGCTATTTAGTTTGTAGGCCGTTTGATTTTGATTTGATTTTTTTTTTTTTAAATAATTTTGTTATTGTTGTTGGTTAGGCGGTAAAAATCAAAGTTAAACTAAACAAAAATACCGCTTTAATGTTTATGAGTTTAAAGTTGTTTCTCTTTTTTTTTATAATTTTTATTTGGAGTTAATTAAGAAATTTGGATAATTTGTTTTTCTATTTTGGTCTACCCCTGATTGTTGTGGTTGAATATACATATTTAAATGATTTTGTTGGGTAGTTAAAATCTATAAAATATTATTAAAAATAAATTAAAAAATTAGGTTTGATGACTTAAAAATTGCTACTCGTGTTAATAATAAAAATCATAATTAAAAAATGTATGGGCATAGGAAATTTCCAAAGAAAAAAATATTTATAACTGAGAAACCAGTTTGAAAGGTACTTTAAATTGAACTGAAATTTTGAAATGAGCTAGAGGAGGGGATAAACGGGTCTAAATAATTTTACCCCAGCGCTGCCTATTTGATACATTTACCCCTACATATTTTTTTTTTTTTGAGGATTCTACTTTAAAAATCTGGTTTCCAAACTTTTCCATCACATCAGGTTCTTGAGAAAATCGAGGTCAAAGTTTAAAAAAATCGCCGTTTTGGTAATTTTTGACAACTCATACCGATTGAACCCGATGTGATAGCGACTATGGAATAAGTTGAGGGCAGAGCTTCGAAGAATGAAATCCTTTTCGAATGAATTCTCAAAAAAATCAATTCAATTTTCATAGTCAGTGAATGCATTCGATTTTATAAATCAACAATGAAAACATTCCTTGGAATTCATTCGATTGAATGGAATAAAATGAATGCATTCGATTTCTTGTTCATTCGATTTAGAAAAATCGAATGCATTCGATTTTTTATCATTCCACTGCGAATGCAATCGATTTTTTAAATAGATATACCAAAACGGAGTCAAATTTTGGTCCATAGTATCGCCGACCTCTTTATATACGATGGCCCTAATGGGGCTAATTTTGAATCCAACAAAATTGGTGTTCCCGAAAATTTTAAAAATGTACATATCAACTGCCTACACGACAAAAAGTGTGAAGAGTGTTGGCGATACTATGGACAAAAAATTGACTCCGTTTTGCTCTATCTTGGTTAGTTTTTTACACTTTTTATGCAATGAATGAATAAGCCATTCGATTTTTCAAATTGAATGAAAGGAAAATCGATTGCATTCGATTTTTGAAAGTCGAATGAAAAATAAATCGTATGCATTCGCTATTTAAAAATCGAATGAGTCTAAAGTGAATTCATTCAATTCGCTAAAATGGGAATGCAATCAATAAATTTTTATTTCGAATGTCAAATCGAATTAAAGAATGCTCTGGTTGAGGGTAAAGCTTAAACATTGCTCTTAAGGATGCTGAACTCATTTGGTCCGTCGCCTTAACCCTTAGGGCACCAATTGTCACTCAATGATGTCTTATTGCCAAAAAACGATTTTTTCCGCTACAACACATATGAAAAAAAAAATTATGCGAATGGAACGCCACCTTAAACACATGATTACATATATTTTCCTGGTCCGAAATCGGGTCTCCAAACTTTTCCATTACATCAGGGTTGTGAGAAATTTGAAATACTAAAAAATCGCGATTTTTGACATATTTGACGACTCATAGCGGATGAACCCAATGTGCTGACGACTTAAAAATAAGTCAAGGGTAGAGCTCAAACATTGCCCTTTATGATGTATAACTCATTTGATCAGTCGCTTTAACCAATTGTCTTTTAATTAGGTAATTTCCCCAAAAAAAACGTTTTATCGATAAGACGTCATTGCAAAACAATTGGTGCCCAAAGGGTGAAGGCGACTGACCAAATGAGTCTTGCATCTTAAAGAGTAATGTTTAACAAGAACAATAAATCTACCCTAAGAGGATATTCAATCTTCTGACGCCAAAATAAGTTTGGCGTCTTGGCGTTTCTTACATAGGCCAAAATGAAAGGGTGTCAGGTGTTTTTTGCGTTTTGGCGTCTCGGCATCACTTACTTAGGCACTAAATAAACTGATGTCTCTGTTTGGCGTCATGGCATTTTTGGAGATTAGGGGAGATTTAGGGGAGATTTATTGTTCTTGATCACCACTATCACCCAAGAACAATAAATCTCCCCTAAATCTCCCCTAATCTCTAAAAATGCCATGACGCCAAACAGAGACATCAGTTTATTTTGTGCCTAAGTAAGTGATGCCGAGACGCCAAAACGCAAAAAACACCTGACACCCTTTCATTTTGGCCTATGTAAGAAACGCCAAGACGCCAAACTTATTTTGGCGTTAGAAGATTGAATATCCTCTTAGGGGAGATTTATTGTTCTTGATGTTTAAGCTTTACCCTCGACTTAATTTGAAGTCAGTATCACATCGCGTTCATCCGCTATGACACTCAAAAAATTATGTCATTAACTGTTTATAGTTTATTTAAAAAGTTTTACGTTTTGTCGTTTTTAAAAGAAAAAACATTTGTTCAACGTACAGTTTTTTTATATGACTATTTCTGTTCTTTGTTTTAAAAATAACAACTTACAGAATAAAGACTTTCATTAGCATTTAATTTTTAAAGTCATTTATTTTTGTTCTGTAAGTAAAAATAAGCGATTCTTTTTTAATTTTTAATAATTTGTGTACGTTATTTTTGTTTTTTAATAGGCATTTTTTAAAGAAAATTCATTAGTTTTTACCTACTTGTGTTGGTTATTTATAGAAATATAAAAACATGTTTAGATCAAGTGACTTTGGCACGATGCACAGTGGGGAAAAATGGACTTTTTTTGTCCGATTTTGCCTACAGGTCGCAATTCTTAACCTATTTTATTTTTTCTTTTTTTAAAATTTAGCTAATAAAATTCCTCATCGATCTGTCATGGTGGATTTCTAAAAATCGTTTTTGTTTTATTTGAATAATTTTTTAAAGTTCAGAAAATTTTAATTTTTTTAGAATTTTTGCTCTAAAAAATGTAATAGGCAGGGGACGAATAAGCTGTATGGAAAAAATTAAAGGTATTTGGACCCCTTATAAATGACATTAATAGCATTTGTTAATTTATTGTTATTTTGGTTTTTTTAAACATATGAAAACTTAAAAATGTTCACTTTTAAGTACCTATATCATTTTAAATAATGTGCCAATTTCAATGAAATTTTTTTTAGATTAAAGCTTATCATTTTCTAAACCATTATTGGTTAAAAAAGTATTTTTGAAAATTGTTTAACTCTTTTTTTCGAATTTACAATGTAACAACTTTTTTTTTTTTTAAACAGACTAAAAAAAAAATTTTAAATTCCAAAAATCATAAGGTAAAATTTAAGCAAAAAATAAAATATTTTTTGAAAAAAATTTTGTGTACCAATTATGACTAAGCAAAACATAAGCTTTAATCTAAAAAAGATTTTATTGAAATTGCTTCATTATTTTTAAAGTTATAGGCTTTTAAAAGTGAAAATTCATGAATTTTTGTTTAGTTATAAAGACCAAAATAATAATATATTTTCAAATACTAATCACGTCGTTGATAAGGGGTTTCAATACCTCTAATTTAGTCTATAAAGCATATTCGTCCTATGCCTATTACATTTTTTATTGCAAAAATACTGAAAAAATTCAAATTTTCTGAACTTTAGGAAAATATAAAAAGTAGTCCGAAATTTTTTTTCAAAAATCCACAATGACAGATCGATGCGGAATTTTATTAGCTAAAATACAAAAAAAGAAAAACCAAAATCGGTTAAGAATTGCGACCTGTAGGCAAAATTGGACAAAAAAAGTCCATTTTTCCCCACTGTGCGATGGGTAGAGTGTCTGGCCAGAATGTAGTTGATTTGCGGGATCGATTGCCAAAAAATTTTATTAAAAATTTTTTGAAATAAAATTCAATAGAAAAATTGTATAAATAACATACGAAATCATTAATTTTTAATGTTTTCTTTGGTATTTTTTTTTTGAATTTGTTGGTAAAAATAACACAACAATCATTAATTTTTTTAATGTTTTCGTAGGTTTTTTTCGAATTTGTTGGTAAAAAATAATTAAAAAAAACTTAATTTTTTAATGTTTAATGTTATTTATTTTAGAAAATTTTTTCAACAGTAAAAAATAAATGTTGATGTTTGTTAAAACAAATGAATAATTACTGGGATAGTTTTCAAATGTTTTATCGCTTGTTTTAAATATGTTTTTCATTTGTTTTTGCCTACAAAATATTTTGAGTGAAGTTTTCAAAAACGCCCAAAAAAGTCAATTTTTTTAACTTTGACCTCAATTTTCTCAAAAACCAGATGTGATGGAAAAGTTTGGAGACCGGATTTTTGACTATTGTAATCAAGTTATAGGTCGCGTCCCAGTTGCATTTTCGATGTTTGGTAGTGCTATTATTAAATCACCAGTTTATCAGTTTTGTGGCAGGATTGCAAATTTAGAATCAGGAGTCCATCCTTATCTGTTAACTGTTTTGCAGGAGGATTTTGTTGATAGACATTAACGTAAGAAAATTCTCTTTTATAACTTGCTTTTTAACACAGCTCCATAAAAAAGGAGCTGACCCAAAAACTAGATCCACGAATATCTGAATATTTTGACCTCCTGAATTCAATTCTGCCGTAAGAATTGAATTCTATCATTGGGGTTTCTTGTAATCTTACAAGGAAAGTCCGCAAAGTGAACATTTGAAACATTGGAAAATAAAAACTGCATACCAGAGTATGTGCCTAAAAATTGCCTTTCGAATGAAAAATTTAGGATCTTGCACTTTCTTGTAAGGAAAATTGCACTCAACCTATTAATATGAACATTAGTTCAAAATTCTTGCTAAAATACAGGAGTTCATCGGTTTTTGATTCATTGGCCATGAAATTTCAATTGAGTTGAAATGGGGTGACATGCCATAATCCCCACGGACATAACCCCCACTACCGTTATGGGGATTATGACCGAAAAAAATTTGGACATAATCCTAATAAAAATTGGACATAATTCCCAGTTTTACGGGGACAATTACCACGTAAAAAATGGACATAATCCCCATAACAGGAATTATGTCTACTATACTAATAGGTCATAATCCCAATAATTACGTGAAAAATTTTTTTGTCTTAAAAATTTTTCTGCGTAGCCGGCCTTCGACCGGGCTTAGCGATTACAAACTCCATGCATTAAACCCACCCTCTCCGCAAAATAAAGGGATTATGACCGAAATTGTTTTGGACTTAAAAAAAGAAGAAAAACTTTCGGTCGTAATCCCAACAGGGAAGGGACATAATACCCATTGTGATTATGACCGTTTTTGAAATGGTCATAGTCCCCACAACTAATATGGGGATTATGTCCGTAATGCATTGGGTCATAATCCCCATTTCCGTTATGGGGATAATATCCGTGGGGAGTATGTCCTGTCACCTTGAAATGGGACCAAGAATGGGACTAATGACTAACATACTGCGATTTAAAGCCACTTATATTAATTGCCTTACAGTTTGAAGATCTATTTGAATAATTAACATTCTTCTAAACTAATATTGTATTTCATTTCTTCATTTGCATTCCTCTTTCTAATGCAAATTAATTACCAACGTCTATAATATAGATGGCGCCACATTAACAAATGGCAATAAATTTTGAAACCACTGCACGTTTTAATTTAAATTGATTTAAAAGATCAAACTGCTGAAGTCGGAGAGACAACAGAATTGTTATTATTATCATTATATATTGTTAATAAAATATAAATTTAATTGATTTATTAGAGGTGCGGTAATTTTATTTTTTCATCACAAGCGCCATTTAATTACAACGCCTAAGTCAACGTACATAGATCAAAGAGTAGTGATCGTATTTTTTTTTATTTGTCAAGTAAAGCGGCATCATAAAATAGAAAAAAACTTGATTTATATTTTTAGTTTAGTTTCACTCATTCTCCTATTATCAAGAACAGAGATGGGAAGAGATATGTACTTAAGTAATTTTAAAGATATTTTTATAAGCCTATGCAACCTTGATACCGTGCATATCATCGGCCAGAGTTGGGTCATTGATTTTTTTTTTTTATAAATTTTTTTCATATTCATTGAATCCTTTTTTCATATACATTTCTACACTCAAAAAAAAAAAGTTTGTAAATTTACAAGTAAAAGGTCTTGTAATTCTATTTTACTAATATTTTTGTCGTTTTACAAAAATTCTTGTATTTTTAATAAAACGAAAATTACAGTTTGCTTTTTAATTTTACTATTACATGTTGGTAAATTTATTTTACAAATTTTTTAGGTAAATTTACAATAAAATTAATTGTTTTACAAATCGAAAAAATATTACAAGGTGTTTAGTTTTTTTACACAAGAAAACTGTAATTGTACAACAACATTTTATGGTATGGTATTTAGTCTTTCTACCAAAATAATGTTTTATTACAAACAATCTTTTTTAAAGATTTTTTAAATAGTTTACAAGGTTTTTAGATTTTTGACACAAAAAAAAGTTAATTAAACAAAAAATTTGTATTGAAAAGTACAAAATTCCAAGGTAATTTTACAAAACTTATTTATTACGAGAGTTTATGTGGTTTAAAAAAAATGTAATTATGCAACAATAGGAAAAAGTTTTCTAAGTCCAATTTTTTTTTTGCGTTTTGGAGTAAAAAATTTTGTTAAAAATCATTTTATATAAATTATAAATTTCATGAAAAAAAAATTTTTTGAAAATTTTTTAAGTTCCAGATACAAACATTTTTCATTTTTTTCATTTTTAATTTTTACACAATTTTTTGGTAATTTGCGTTAAGTAAAATACCACAATTCTTATGTGTTTCTACTATATAATTTTTCTAGTTTTTTTTTGTATTTTTACCATTTTTTTGGTAATTTTACCATATATTTTTGGTTATTTTTTTTTTTAAATTTGGCACCTGAAATGTCAATAAAAAGCTGCCAATTATGAAAAATTAAGTTTTTCTTATTTTAACAGGTACTTAAACATCCAATCTACAATATCCAAAAAAAAATTCCGATTTTTTAAAAATACTTGTGAAAATAATCAAAAATTCACAAAAAAATTGTTATTTTTTTGACTAATTTTTCCTGAAAATATAAGAAATTTCTTGTGTAGCCTCCTTCGCAATTCTCATATGTTCTACTTGAGAAAAGCGAAATATCGAAAAAAATAAAAAAGTGCAGTGTTATACATTAAAAAGTTTGTTAAAAGTGTTCAAGTGAAAAAAAAATCATTTCTGGTTTTTGAAGTGTTACTCCAGCTGCCGAAGAAGGAAAAATAAGATGCACCAATGGAAAAAACCTTTAAGTTTACAAAACAAATATGTGAATAAACCAAATTTTTGGTAAATTTACAAAACAAATATGAAAATTAAAAAAACAAATTTGTATACTTACAGAAAAAAGTGGTAAATTTACAAAAATGATAAACTACTGGTTTTACGGCAAAAAATCAGAAAAATGGCATATTTACAATAAAAATTGTAAATTTACCACTTTTTATTGTAAATGTACAAGTTTTTTGCCATAAAAACAGTAGTTTAACCAAACAATTTGTAAGTTTACAATTTTATTTTTTGATTTTCTACTTTATTTTGTAAATTTACAACTTTTTTTGTAAGTCTACAATTTATTTTGTAAATTTTAATATTTTTTTTGCAAATTTACAAATTTATTGTAAATATACGAGTTTTTTTAATATTTTTTTTGTGGTAAAAACAGTAGTTTAACCAAATAATTTGTTCATCTACAATTTATTTTTTTCATTTTCTGTCTTTTCGTTGTAAAATAACAACCATTTTCTGTAAGTTTACAATTTTGTTTTGTAAATTTACCAAATTTTTTGTAAATTTACAAAAAAAAATTTCACCTCGAAGTTAATATTTTACAAAAAAAAAATTGTAAATTTACATTTTCTTTTGTTAAATCAATTTACAAATTATCCCCGTAACATTACGGGGATTCTTGCTAAGTAGTACATATTTTACAAAACCTGCCCCGTAAAATCACGGGGATTTTATGTCATTTTACAAACTTTTTTTTTTGAGTGTATCATTGTCTAACTATGTATTCGGTACTGGTGGCATTCTACGCAGTAAATGGCAAAAACTATCGATGTTTGGTTTCGCAGTTTACCTAGAGGAGCTTGAACTAAGTTTGTCTGTTTAGGAGTCAATATACAACTTGAAATCCGAAAACTTAATTTAAAATTCGTCAAATTAAATTTGAAAAATTCATTTAAACTTCGTTAAAGATCAACTGCAATAATAGTTTTGTAATTTCACAAGCTTTTTACCAATAAAATTGTAAATTTACAATTTTTTTGACGCGATTAAACTTACAAGGAGGTTTCGTGAATTTAATAGATTTTTTGATACCTCCAATTTTACGAGAATTCCTAGTAAAAATTACGAGGTTTTTCGTAATTTTACAAGATTTTTACCAATAAAATTGTAAATTTACAAATTTTTTGGCGCAATAAAACTTACAAGGAAATCTTGTGAATTTACTAGATTTTTTTTTGTAAAAAAAACGTTAAAAATTTATAAAATTACAAAAAAAAAATTTAAAGTTCGATCGAAAATTTTTTGTTAAAAAACAAGGAAAACTGTAAAATATTGGTAAAATGGGATTACCAGACTTTTTCTTGTAATTTGACAAGGTTTTTTATGTGTGTAGTTAAAAATAAAAATAAATAAAAAAATTTGTCAAATTTGTGTCGAGTTGCCTTGATTAAATATTTATCACATTAAAACGGAATGTACCACAATCTCAAAAATTTACATTCTTATATAGTTTTGTTAACTATAGATTAAATTTTTTTTTTTTTTAATTTTTAGAACCCGTTCTGAAATATTCCATTTTTTAAAAAAGTAAATTTATCAAAAATCCGGCCACTTTTTTTTTCTTTTTTTAAATCTTAGATGTTTGTCCATCCACAAAAAAAATCAGACACATGTTTTTCTTTTTTTTTTGAGAAAATCGCATTTGAATTTTAAATTTCATAACAATTTTGTATCTTCTTGTTTTAGCAGAGCGTATGACTAATATTTATGCAATTAATAATACTCATTCGCAACGTTATAACAAGAAAATACAACCAAATTACAAAATTGTTATGAAATTTAAAATTCAAATGCGTTTTTCTCGAAAAAAAAAGAAAAACGTGTTTAAAACATCTAAAAACATCTAAGCTTTAAAAAAAAAATTAAAAAAAAAAAGTGTCCGGATTTTTAATAAATTGACTTTTTTAAAAAATGGAAAATTTCAGAACGGGTTCCGAAAATTTTCCAAAAAAAAAAAATTATCGATAGCCCATACAAAACTATATAAGAGTGTAAATTTTTGAGATTGTGGTGCATTCCGTTTCAATGTGATAAATATTTAATCAAGGCAACTCTTCACATATATGACCATTTTTCCAATATTTGACCACGCCTCCTAAGCCCAGTTTTTGAAAAATTGAAAAACCAAAAACGCAATTTTCTAAGTTCAATATAGGGTTATCCATTCAACCTATTCAGAAGTTTACGGTACACATATTTTTTTTTCGCTGGACATTTGGTGTGGAATGCCTCATATATGTTGGTTCAGAACCACTACTCGCTATGTTCAAAGTACTCTTTAGAATTTAAGTACAAGTTGCTAACAATCATGTTTACCATCTCTGGTATGTGTTGCTATGTTGGAATCACAGTACATAAGTAGTAGTATAACAGGGATGCATTTGATGTGAGTATTGGTTTTGATGTTTCATACAAAACGTAAACAAACAACACAAATACATAAGCTAAGTAAGTTGTTCACCGGTGATAAAAAATGTTTCGAAACATGAATTAATTTGTAGCGAAGATTTGACAGTCATATGTTTGGTTATGTTTTGCGCATCAGCATACATAAAATAACTTTAATTAACATTTTTTTGGTTATTTGTGCCTATTTATGTGATATAATTAATGTTTACTGTCCCAAACACTTATAATTACTTAATTTTATTTCTGAATGTTAAATTTCACCGCTTTTTAAATGGTCTGTACAATTTAAAAAAATGTTGCTTACAGTGTTGATGCATTTCCCCAGCAAAAATAAATCGAGATTTTGGCGACACAGCATCTTTTTATAGCATACCGAAGAGCATCCAAAGAGCGCTCTTGAGGATGCAGTAAAAGTAAGGGGAAAAAATTTAAATTTTTTATTAAGATTTTTTAAATAAAACTCAAAATATAAAATTATATTTTGATAAAATTTCACACATGCATTCCCTCTAAATATATTTAACACTTTTTAAATAAAAAACCATGAGTTTTGGAAAAAGACACATGATTTCACTGCATCATTATTGCGCATTAATCAGCGCTGCGAAGAGTGCTTCAATCATAGCACCTTTAACACATTTCAAATGAAAAAAAATTGAGTTCACCATTTCTACTTTAGTTTCAGAAAATACAAATTATATTACAAAAAAAATGTCCAATCATATTTAAAAATGTCCAAATATATTTAAAAATATCCAATTGAAAATTTTTGAAATGTAATATCTGAAATATAAATGGAAGTTTCTGAAATATAATTAAAAATTTTCAAAATATAATTGAAAATTTTTTAAATGAAATTAGATCTCTTAGACGATATTTCTTTCAAATGCTTGCAGGGAGTCAACTGATTTTCAGAATTAGTCAATTGTTTTGTATTCAGAAACAGGTTTAACTCATGAATAGTAGTGTCAGTAATAACGAAGTCGTTATTAATAGATGGCAATCTTTTTTTGGAAAGTATTTGGGAACGATTTGGGAATAACGAAAAATAAACATTAAAAAATTTTAAAATTATGAAAGAAAATTATTGTTGTGTCACTTGAAAGTAAAAAAATACATAATAAAAAAAAAGAAATGAATATAATTAAATCAAAACAACCAGCAAAATTAAACGAAAAATAAAAGGTAAACAAAATTTCCAGCTTTCCCAGATACCATTTGTAAAACTAACACCACCTTTAAACGTCAAAAAGAATTGACTCTTGCATAGTCTTTATATATTTAAGTTTTTGTTCAGAAATAGTCAATTGTATTTCAGATTTTGTAATTTGTATTTCAGAAATAGTCAAATGCTCTTCATCTTTATTCTGCTGCTTAAATAGCTCTAAAAAGAAACATGAATTCACTGCATCTTTATAGCGATTTTTTCAGCGCTCTAAAGAGATGTGAATTCAGAGCATCTTAAGAGCGCTTTTTCGGTGTATCCAACTAGCGCTCTAAAGTGTGACATCGCTTTAGAGAATCATGCATGAATTCAGCAGGTTTGGATGCGCTCCTTCACTCCAGTTCCCTTTCCAAAAGCTGCTGCCAGTTCAGCAAAATTTCTGCTGGGTTGCTGCAAAATATACCGGGTTATTTTGCCGGTTTTTCACCAGCGAACAGAATACCTCTGTTCGCTGGTGAAAATCCCGCGCTTTAAAAACAAAAAATATGGTACTATTATAGTACTTTTAGAACAAAAATTGGACGTATCTAAATTGTATACATAAGTCCATAAGAAACAACTTTTTTTGGTGTTTATTTGAATAAAGAAATTTATAAATTAGGATAAAAAATTGATTGACTCATTTATTAGGATAAAAAAAATTGAACAAACTTTAAACAATTTTCTAAGTCCCGGAAAAATTTGTTTGCTGTTTTCTTCGCGTTTTGGAATAAAAAAATTTATTAAAAATGCTTTTAGAAGAAAATTTTGGAAAAGTCCCGAAAAAAAGTGGTGTATTGAGCCGAAACTGGAATGTATCCGGAGTTTAAGGGTGATGTATCCGGAGTTTAAGACACTTCCTAACGAAAGAAACAGCTGTTTTTACATAAAAGGTGTCAAGTTTGTAATATGTAGGTCAATGTGTATAAGTGACATATCATGAGAACTGTCAAGGACCGGCCACTTATCCTGCAGGGAAATAAAGAGAATCCAATTGTTATAAAAATTAATAAATTTTAATAAAAAAATTATACTTTGAACGGATTTAAATAGAAAAACATTGGCAAAGCGCTTGGAAAGCACTTTTTCGAATTCATACTACCTTCTACACAAAAAATAAAGTGCTTTGCCGAGATTTTTTCTTTGGAACGGTTGCAGTTTCTGCCTGGGCACCTACACAAAAAAGCTCACATGTACAAGCAGCGATGATAATTTTGTTCAATAAACCATAACACCATATTGGAAAATACGCAATTAGCATCATTGTTTGCATACTTCTCATGTACTGTGGTTGGAATGTTGTAAATTACAAGGAAACTTGTTTATGTTTTTCAAAAAGGTAATTAAAATGTCACTGTAATTTGTGGAGGGGTACAAAAAAAACTGAGGGGGAACTTAACTTATTGTTAATCAATGATCGTACGACAACTGTTAATCGATTTTTAGCTCGAATTGCTTTATTTGTTATTTTCAATATTATTTTCATAAACTTTTACCATGATAATGAATTAAGTAAGTTTTGCCGCCAAATTATATTTTTGTTTAATGTTTGTTGTTTTTGGCGGCCAAACTTGTCACACAATTCATTCATAAATATTTAAAAAAATTAAAAGACAATGAATTTGTGTGTGTGTGCGCTCGTGTCAGTGTGTGCGCATTTTGAATGATTTCCTTTTGTTGTTATGATTTTTAACGTTTTTAAGTTTTTTGTTATTTTTTGTTGAACTCAAACAATTGCCGCTATTGTATTTGTTTAACAAATTGTTGTTGGTTTTTTGTTTTCATTTGTAAGTTTTTCGTTTTTGTATTTTTTTTTTTTTTTTAACTGTTGTTGTTATTTAAGATAAACAATAAAATTTATTTATGCCGAATTGTACAAAAAAAAAAAAATGTTCATCAATTTACAAACAAAACAACCGAAATTTATTTTTATTTTTGCAAAATCCCTTTAGGTGATATTTTTTTTTTTTTTTTTGTTGTTTTTGTAAAATACTTGTTGTACTCATCATTTTATTTTTATTCATCGTCATTATCACAATCATCAGCAGCAACAACAACAACAATTTTATCATAATCATCATCACAGTCGTCTTCGTCGTCATCATCATTGCCATCGCATGTAGTCGTCGTCGTCGTAGTCAACATTGGTGTCGGTAAAATGTCTTTGATCTTATCGCAAAGCTTCTTGCTCGCATTTTGATCAAAGCAAGTTTTTCCGCCAAAGTGGTAGAGTAACAGAAAACAGAAAAGACAATAATAATAACAAATAACAAAAACTACAACAACAACACCAACGACGACAATAATAATAACAAAGTTATAACCACATGACGTTGTGAAAAATATAACCAAACATTAAAAAAATATATAAAAACAATAAATTTTGTGATCATTATGAAAAAAAACTTGTGTAGAGTTGGCAGAGAGTGAGAGAGATAGATTTTTTTGAAAAAAGAGAGATTTTTAGTGATTATTTAAGAGAGAAAATCATTTCAAAGAGAAATATGTTTTTTCAAAAGGGGGGCATACTCAATACTGCATGCTGTACAACTTGTTGGTTGATAATGCGATTTTGATCGTGTATAGGCTTGTTGGACGACCATTACAAAAACATAATGCACACGTCCAGCCGACATGTTGGACGACATGCAGTATTGTGTATGGCCCCCTTTGAATTTGGTTTAAATTAGAGATGGGCGCGTGAGTAGATTTTGACTCACACTCACTCACGCTCACGCAAAAAATAATCGAATCACTCACTAATCATTAACATAATGTTGTTCCCGATTAAGGAAGTCCCTCTTAAAAAACTCGACATTCGACAAGACTCGTACTTGCTGCAAGATGTGGAATGTTTTGTTTTCGCTTTTAGGAGACCTTTATTTCTTTCAATTAGTGTTTTTTTATCACCGGATCTCCATTTTTTGAATTTACAATATTCGTTTTTCTTTAAGGTTCCTTTAAGTTGTTCTATCACCGGATCGCCATTTTAAAAACTCCACAGGTATTTGAACTTTTTTTGTAGTTGTTAATTGTCATAATTTGAGAGACCAAAGGAAACTTAAAAAACTATCAATGGGATCATTGGGTATAATAAACATAACATTGATAGAGTTTAAAATTTGAACTAGATTTGTAGGTCAATATATTAGTAATCTGATGGATTATGCATACAAAATGAAATCTACTGAATTCCAGAAAAAGTCAAAACATTCCTTGAAAAATAACTTTGAGCTGCCAACATTATGTTGTTCCCGATTAAAAGCGCTTCCCGTAAAAACCTCGATATAGGACAAGCCCACAGAAGTGGCTTAAAGAAGTGGAAACTTTTGTTTTTGCCTTTAGGTGCACTTTACTCTTTTACGCCATTTTAAGAATTCCACAGGAATATTTTGAGTAGGCTTATTGTATCTCGAAGTCCTTATATCCTTTATTAATTAAATCTATAATATTCTCAAAGAATAATTTTTAATAAAATTATTTTGACCCATTTTTTGAACCCCTAAGTCCCGGATATGGCCGATAAGCCGAGACACCCTAACCTAACAACTGTATCTTCTATATATATTTTAAGTTTCATTAAAATCGGTCATAAGGGTTGAGATACTTCCCTTGTTAGTCGACACGTGTTTCGGAATTTGTCAGATTCCATTGTCAATACTATTTAGCAATTATAAAAACCCTACAAGTAGCAAAAGGAATTTAAATGACAAATCGCTAATGTTCAAACTAAAATATTAATACATGTTCAACTCTACATTCATTGAGGACACTGCTCAACAAACACGAGAGAACTTTATGTATTTTTTTTTTTACGTTGAACCAACACTCAGGAGATGCCCCTACTAACTCAGTGTTGATATTAGGAAAATAGGTTATGGGAAGGAGGAAAGAAAGGGTAGTGTTTGTGAATTTTTAACTTAAAATAATCTACATTGAAAGAATCTGAACTCTCTGCGGGAAGATTATTCCACATTCGGCTAGTTTAACGGATAAACGAACCTTCTCTGTAATGCGCTGTGCGATCAACTGAACAAACGACAACAATCGGATGTGATCTAATAGACAACCGACTGTTTCGAACAAAAACTCCAGGTCTTTACTTAAGCAGGAGAACATTTTTAATCGTAAAATCGATAGAATAGAGTCTCACAACCCACAATTCGAAGATGCTCCTATGGATCAATAGAGTGGGATAAACTTTTGTACACGGTTCAAAAGCTCCAAAATAGACTTTGAAACCCCTGCTCATATATGTCAGTTGTATTCTATCTTCGGTTGGATGTAGGTGGTATAAAGAGTAAGGAAATCGGATGAGGTGGAGTACTTTAAATAACCAAGACACTTGAATGCTTCTTTCGACATTAGAAAAACGTGCACAGAACATCAAGAGTGTCCAATTCCTCGCTACTTATACCACCCATATGCACAGATGACATTGTTGAATCCACATTCCTGTGGGTCAACATTGAGTCTTGCGTGTATTAAACTTGCCCCTATTCGTAAGACCCCTTTTAGAGATTGTCAACATTGATAAAGTGTGTCATTCATAATCTACATTTTGCTCTCAACCCCAACAAGGCTCGGCGAATGATCAAAGGAATATGAATGACAAATGTTGCTGTCATCTGCAAAAGAGTAAATAGGATTTGAAGTTTGACTTTGAAGGTCGTTAAGAAAAATAGGAAAAAGTGTATGAGAAAGAAGAGAACCTTGCGGTATCCCTGATTGAAGGTGAAACTTATTCGATAACCACCCATTTATAACAACACATATAGAACAATCTCTGAGAAAACTCGAAATAAATCGAGAGAAGTCTTAGATATGAGCGTACCGTGCCTCACACTATCAAAAGCCTTGGAAATATCCACAGCAAACACTCTCACCAAAATGCTTGATTGAACGACTGCAACGTTCCGAAAGGAATGCCCACAGATCCCTAAAACAACGAGTTCTCCGAAACCATATTAACGATAGTTTAAAAGTAAGTTATCCTTCAGATACCTAACAAGATGGCAATTTACCATGCTCTCCATAACTTTCGAAAGTGCTGAGCATATTGCGATTGGTCGGTAATTATCAAAGTTATTTTAAGAATTTTACGTATGCTGCATAAACTTAAAACTTTGACGACCCCATTGAAATTTGATGCTTTAGTGGACTTCTATGACAGTTTTTGAAAAAAGAACTTAAATGACCCATTAAAATGAGCGATAGAGGGCTAATAAGTTATAAGAAAAGAATCATCATTAAAATTTCCAGAAGACATCGAAGCACATTATTTAGCTGAGAAGTATGTTTATTTAATCATTTATTTTACTGATTCCACACCCTTTCGAAAACATTTCAGTGGGCTGTAAAAAAAACAATAAGTACGTGACCAAAATCCTTTGGGCGTTTTGGTCTACTATTAGGGTACTTTAATTTTTGTGCTGAACAGTCTAACTGATTTTGAAAAAGTAGACATTCCTGCATGTCAACACTGTTCCTCCAGTTCTTCTTAAAGTAAGCCTAGCTAAGTGCAAACTCAATATTTTCTGACCATTTTAAGGACGGAGAGCATTTTGATTGCTGCCATTATGTTTTCCTTGACTTTTTCTCATTGATGGTGCTTTTGTTTTGCGATTTTTAGTCTGGCCCCAGCGTGGGCGCCAAATTTTTAAATTAATTTTTCTGAATTTCTATGTATATCTGAAACAAAATTCTCAATTTTTGAATACCAAAACCACGGTTTTTGAATTTGTCGGATATTGGGAAACTCTAGTTGTTGCATTGGCGATAATAGGTAGTTTAATTTGTCTTACGTCGAATTCCTTAAACCGTTATCCGCCGTAGTTCAATTGTTTTGATTTCTTGGAACTATAAATAAAAATCTCCTCAGGTAAATTCTTAAAACTTTTCTATAGACCCACATAAAAGGTAAAAATATCACAAATATGCTAATCCTTATATTTTCCAGGAAACAATAACATAAACCTTCCAGAGTACCTAATAAAGCACCTGCTACAGAATTTTAGTGTCTCTACACACATTGTTACTTAAAAGTTTCCTGAAACGAAAAAGAAACCTTTAACAATTTTAACTTAAACCACCTCAAGGCTGAAAAAAAATATCCTTTGGATTTTAAAATACCAATTCAAAAACAGGTAATTCGGTAGCTGATAAATTTCTCAAATAAAACTTAAAGGTTTATCATACCGGTAAATACAAAAAGATGAAGAAACAACAACAACAACGAAGTTCATAATAATAATAAGAAAATGAATGGTAAAATACAAAGAAAAAAAAACGTTAAGCCGCTGCTGATTTTTTTTTATTTTTAAAGTTGTTTGAAAGAGTAACAAGAGAAGTTTGGTAGGATTGTCCGTCTGTCCATCAGGTTTGACCGTATGTTAACAAAAAAAAAAAAATAAAAAGTAGTATTATATGAGGCATAACTTAAGCTGAACGCGCTAAACCCGTGCCGTTTATTACTTTGTATTATGCCGCCCATTTGGCGGCATGTTGCAAAGAAAGAAACGAAGTATGAACAAAAAAAAAATACTCTGTGAAGAGACAAGACATTAAGGTATGGTAGTTGTTTTTGTTGGTAGTGGATATAAAGTAAGCAACCAAACGAACTTAAACTAAGGCAAAGTAATGCCTGTACGTCTATAACTGGATTAACGCGGTAAGGTGTTGTTTATACTTTAAGAGAATATTCGGAGAAATGAGGAAGATATTCTAGACACAATTATGGGGTTACCAGGTTCATAAACTACACACGTTAATATGTTTCTCTGTTAAAAGTCTAATGGTTAAGATTACAGCGGTATGTGACAAGAATGTACAACATGACTTGGGATTAAAAAGCCTTCCTGGATGATCATCTTGAAAATTTTAAAGAAGAATTTTATGTATAAACTCAGATGGTGTAAGTAAGTTAATGATGATCTTGGGCCGGATCACTACTGTAGTTAACTTATTTGTTAAAATGTGTTGCAAGTGTAACAATTTAAGTCTGGAAGGCAACGTTTTTCACTTTTACACATCCATCTTCTTAACATTACAATACGTCTCTTCGAAAGACTTTCGGTCCAGTTCGAGTTAAAAAGGTGTTGTGTTTCTTCGAATATTTCGAAAGTATAAACTCAGATGGAATGCCCAAGTTAATGAAACTTGTTGTTTCTAAATGATGTACCGTCGAATGACTTTTGCCAGAGTTGCATGGATGAAGAGGAGTAGGAAGACTTCGTCTGCCACTGTCCGGCACTTTCTGGTCAGAAACATGCTTCACTGGGATCTAGGGAGCTGCACGATCTTTATGATTTGTCGGATGTCAAAATTCAATATCTAAGGAGTTTCATAAGAAGCTCAAATTGGTTAAATGACAGGGACTAGTAGCCAAACCTATTACAATCCCGTGGTATAACAACGGACCTAAGAGTCTACCTGTATTGACGTTGGACGTCAGCAGCAACTTACAACCTAACCTGAATGATCCACAAAAATTTTCTTGATATAAGAGTACAAATTCTTTGAAAGATTTTTCGTCCAGTACGGGAATGAAAAGTTTTCTTCAAGGTTTAAACCACTAGCTCTATAATGTGTAAAGAAAGACTAATATTGTTACTCTTGTTGAGAAGATACCAAGCACGGACAACAGTTCATTTAAGATATTTCTAAATTCTTAGCTTAAATGGTGAGTCCAACCTAATGAAGATATGCTAAAACTTATTGCTACTAATTGGAATAGACAAGTGGGTTTTCGATTCTACATAACACACCTTCAGATGATCATAGGCTCAGATACGAGTAAATTGTGTTGAAAGTAATAATTGCCTGGTTAAGTGTTGGTTCCTCAAAACACAAACAGGCCTTGGAACCAACCAATGCCATCTTCATCCATGATTGATGTCAGTATCGTGAAATTTTATACTCTCGATGTTCTGGTCAACAGAGAACAGTGTGTTGTTCGTTGGAACAATTACATTGTTCCGGTGTTGGAAGAAGCATTAAAGTGTCTTGTAAATATGAACGAATCAGTCAACCAACAACTTTTAGCAATCCCGAGTGGCTCGATTTTAAAACAATTATTTTACTCCCTACGATTACCCTTCTTTTATTAAACTTAAAACCTTCTGGAAATGGGAATATGGGCTGACCAATTTAAATATTTTTAATTAAAAAAAAAACCCTAAAAAAGAGTTTTATATCGGAACCTTTATTATGAAACAATCTCTGGCATTTAATTTTTAAAGATCACTTTATTTAAATGCTGGCAGCGACTACGCTGTCGAAGAGTGGTAGCTAAACAAAAAGTTGGACTTTCAGAAAAGACCACATTCTGAGTAGTCATGGGCAGCACCTAAATAAAGTAATGTTTAAAAATTAAATGCCATAGACTGTTCTTTCGGGTCATACTAAATGTTCCGTCATCAAACTCTTTAAGTGATTTACTCCAAATAAAAAAATAGTTTGAATGGATCATCCTATATAACTCCTATATGCGGCCGTAGCTTTTAAAGATTCTCGGCCATGAACAAAGAAAAGAGTTTGAGATCATAATAAACATTTGGGTATTAATCTCCATTGATTTAGTGGAGCATCGTCGGAATGCAGGTGGTGTAATTCTGTTTTATCGATGTAATCATTACAACTTTTTTTATGAGATGAACAGTTAAATTTATTCCCTAAATCTCCGACCAACATCGTCATATGTATTGTCAAGAAATCGTTTTCTCTCGGTGTTCTGTTAATGCAAAAACTTATATAGAAAGATGAATTCAGTGTTTATGTTCTGGAAGCTTTCGTTCTTATCAGATAAGTGACTACTTTCTTATCTAGTCGAACGATAGCAGTGACATTAAAAATTTGTTCTCATGAACCATTTAAAAAGTCTCTGGCCAATTTGATCAACCACAATTTGTTAAAAGGGGGACACATGTATATTGTTGCTTTCGGTAAAGTTATTCTTTAATTTTGTTGTTGTTTTTCTGTAGTTTTCATTTCTTTAAAGATGTTTTTGTTGTTGTCGTTGTTTGTTGTTTATGTGCTTGTGGCAATTTTTTTTTTCCAACAAAAAAATGTTTACAGGTAGTATGCGCTACATTACGAGCATGATGATTACGTCTGTCTTTTGCAGTTGTTGTTGTTTTTCGGGGTTTTATACGTGAAGATGAAACGGTCTCGTAAAACATTTTAAAATTAAAGTTTTCCAAGATCGCAACAACATTCAAGCATGCATAATAAAAGCATGACTGTGAAAGGCAGAGTGTTAAAAGAATAAATGTTTTGCAAGAAATGTAAACGGGTTTACGAAAATCGAGATTTCTTTCGAAATAAGTTATTATCGAAGTTATGAAGAAATCATTTAGCCAAACCTTTGTTTTGCTTTAGAATCAGATGTCTATGCTGTGCTTCTGCAATTATGGACTCTGGGGTCTGTTCCGACACCAAGGATTGAATAAGTATTTTTTCCAGCCCAATTGTAAACTGGATTCTTTGAACTTTCAATTATCTCTGAAAGATGAGAGATTATCTCCGAAAGATAAGAGTTTCTGTCTGAATATAGCAGGAAGTTATAAAGAAGGATATTCTTCTAGTTCGATTCCGTAAATTAGTTTTAAGAGTTTGCTAATTTCTAGAAACTTCTCAAGATTGGTAGTTTCCAAGTAAGTAACACCATCGAAGTTTACATGGAATGAATTAAGTCTCTTCCGTGTTTCAGAAGAAATTGTTTGACAAAACACTTACTTAGTAATCTTATACTCTGAGGTCCGCTGATACACTAAGGTAGATATAAGTCTGAAGCTTTCGTGGAAAATTAAAAAAAGTTGTCGATCTTCTGATTCTGTCAAGTCATAGCTGGAAATTTGATACTTCTAGAAAAGTTTCAACATATTTTAGTTCATTAAAAATTGTTAGGTGCTGCCTAGTTTATTTACTTCGAGGTTCCTTAGAGATCTTTCTATACGTGTTTTTATAGATGGATTCTCATCAGACGAGTTTCAGCTTCCTTTAGTGGTACCGATATGTTCTGTTCATTCTCCTACCCTTTTTCTTATCGACTTTCTTAGTAAATCTTCAAATCCTATCTGCTTATTTTCATTTGACCGTGGGTCAAGCTATTTTGAGGTTGATGGAAGAATGCAAATCTTGAATGACATACTTAATTAGGACCTGTTGACTTTCTCTGAGTGGGGTCTTGCGAACAGAGTTAGGTTATATGTATGTTGACCCACAAAACTGTGGGGCCAACAACGTTATCTGTACATATGGGTGGTAAAGATATCGAGGAAACATACATTCTTGATGTTTTGGGAATGATGATTCAGTGTAATATCTGTTGGAACAAGTACGTTTTTCAGGTGTCGAAAGAAGCATTCAAGTATCTAGGTTTTTAAACCGGTGTAAGAAGAACTTCACCCCATCCGATCTCCTTACAATTTATACCACCAATATCCGACGTAAGATAGAATAGAACTCCTATATATGGGCAGAGGATTCCAAGTCTATTTTGAAGCTATTAAGCGCACATCGCATTACAAAGAATGGAATGTGGGTTTATCAGTCATTCTAGTCGTATGTGACATAAACTTCCTACTGAAGGTTCTTCAGTCTCTTTCTTCTATAATGATAAATTCAAGACAAAAGTCCACAAACACTACTCCCTCTTTCCTTGTCCTCATAACCTATTTTTCTGAAATCTACACAATGCACTGCATTACTAGGGACATCCCATGAGTGTTGGTTCAAAGTAAAACCAAAAGTCGTTGCATGATTTTTCAAGTTTCTAGAATCAAATCAATACTTTTTCGTTGCTAAGGAATCTGTCAGGTAGTTTTTATTGTTGCAAGATATTGGAATTTTCCATTCTTTGGTCATCTCATTTAGGAAACGCGGAAGTTAAGTACCTAAGGTTCTCGATATCAAAAATCTATTTCAGAATAGATTTGAACTGAGGTTTGAGACAAGTTATTTCAACCAAATCAATCTGAAACTTTCTTTACTACCAATATCAATGCCTAGCAAATATATGAGCTTCAAGATAATCTTCGAACTAAGCTTCCTTCAAGCTCTTTTTAGTAGATTTCGAAACCAAAAAATCATCGCTATTTCCTATTTTTCTGAAATCAACACAATGCGCTGCATGAATAGGGACAGCCTCTAAGTGTTGGTTCGAAGTAAAAAGGTCGTAGTATGATTTTTCAAGTTTCTAGAAACAGATCAACACTTTTCGTTGCTAAGGAATTTGTCAGGTAGTTCTTATTGTGGCAAGATATTGGAATTTTTCATTATCTTGGTCGTCTCATTTGAGGAAGTTAAGTACCTACAGTTCTCGATTTCAACAACACTGTTTCAATAGATTTTATCGCAACTGTACTTTCCGAAATAGATATGAACTGAGGTTAAATACAAGTTATTTCAACCTAATCAATCTGTAATTTCATTTAATGCCAACATCAATGTCTAGCAAATATATCAGTTTTGAGATAGTCTTTGAACTGGGCTTCCTTCAAGCTCTTTTTAGTAGATTTCGAAACCAAAAAATCATCAGTATTTCGGGAATGTCTTTCTGCTATGGAAAGCATATAATCTGAATATCAAACTAATTTGCCAAAGACAGAAATAGATGTTTGATGTCAGTTGATTTATCTTCTTCAAAGTAGATAGAAATTCTGCGAAGGTATGTCATACTTTCCACCCAGTTTCCTTTACGGTAGGCCTCCATTAAAGCTGTCATTTGTCTGAAATATTTCTATACTTCGAAATTCATATGAGTCAAAATTGAAAAAGACGAAGGCATTGCTTGGCGATTTGATCTCAACCTCCTAGATTAAACATTTTATTATGCAAAGGAAATCTACCAGATTACAATAAAATTGAAATAACAATCTAGTTAAGGCTATGTCAAATGAACCTGCATAAAATCCCAAATACTTAAAAAGAAAACCAATAAATTTTTTGCTGAATTCATTTTTCAAAAACTGCATTCTTTTAAATAAATGCAATACTACAAAATGCATTACATACAGTCATGCTGTGTTATTAAAAGAAAGCCATGAAAGAAGACGAAGACATAAACAACAACGAAGGAAATAAAAAGTAAGCTTCTCGTCATTGTAATCGTCGTCATCATCTTTACGGTTGTCGTATATATCAATGGGCGCATGCCCCCATTGATCTTCTCTTTGGCGGTAAACAGTAGCTGCTATCGCTGTCGGCTGAATGGCTGGTTGGCTTGCTAGTTGTTTGGTCGTTCGTAAGATGGTTTTTTTTTCTTAAGTTTTTGCCTTTTTGGCTTTAAATATATTTCTCTTGTGGCAGACACGAAATCGTCCAACGAGACAAATAAACTTCAGTTTCATCGTTGTGGCTGTTGTTGGAGATCACAATTGATGAGGGTTTCTTGGTTCTGCTACGTAGCAAACATTCATTTTATGGCTTTACTTTTGGGTTGGGTTCATATTTTCTAAATGCGGCCTTCCACTTTGTTGTACAATTTTTAGTTTTTGGTTTCGACTGCTGCCTTTTCAGTTTTATTTTTATACCCTCCAACTACAGTATGGGGGTATACTCACTTTGTCATTCCGTGTGTAACGCATCGAAATATCGGTCGGGGACCCCATAAAGTATATATATTATTGATCAGTGATCGATTCTAAGACATTTTAGCGATGTCCGTCCGTCCGTCCGTCCGTCCGTCCGTCCGTCTGTCCGTCCGTCCGTCTGTAGTTAACACGATACAGTCCAAAATAAAATAGCTAGACCCTTCAAGTTTGGCACAAATATGTCTTATGTTCCTAGGCAGGTTAAGTTCGGAAATTGGCCAAATCGGACCAGGGGGAAAAAAGTACCCCCTTGAAGAACTAAACCAACCTCTAAAAAAATTCACATTTTTACATGTTTTTTTTGTATTTTTGTTAATTAAATGAAACATTTGGTATATTTATCGCGATGGGAAGGTGCTCTCAACGTCCCCCACTGACCCTATCAACCCCCCCCCCCCCCCAAAAAAAAAGAAACGCCCCTGACAAATTTTTGTTTTTAATTTTTTTTTTACATTTTGGAGGGTATAATAGATTCGGCACAGCCGAATTTAACACTCTCACTTGTTTTTTATGATGATGTTGCACGCGAAATGTTTAGTATGTGCGGATTCTTTTAAATTGATTATAATTTAAGGGATCTGCTACCTAATTTTTTATTACTGTGATAATATCATTTAGTGGGAATTACATGTGGTTTTTGGATTCGTTTTTTTTTTTTTTTTTGTTGTATTATTGTTATTAGTTTTCAAGGTATCGGCTTAAAAGTCTTTGATGCAAATCATCAAATTAAAATAGTTGTTGCCTATGAGCTTTAAAGTTAATTTTGAAATTAAGCTGTTTGTTGAGATCGTTGAAAACCCAGCAAAACAATGATCGATTTTAAAAATATCTAAAGTGAGTTATAACAATTAGATTTTGATAAAATTTTATATTTTTGTTTTAATCACGAATGGGAATCGTATTCGTTTTGGCATTAGATAAATTTATTCAAAATTCTTTCAATTGAAGAATTTAAACTATATTCCTTTTTTTTTAACAAATTCTTTGTTCGGACTTAAGTCAATGTTCCTAAATATGCCCAGCAAAAACTTGGTAATGGGAACCCCTTCCTGCCTCGCTTACGTGGTAAGTGCTTTGAATACTACTAATTACCATTAGCATTACTTTACGCCAAAAAAAGGCAAAATGCGGTTACCTCCAATGACATCACCGTGTTAATGTAATTAACATTGAAATTGGGAGGTAACTAGATACTCATATTTTTGCTAACCCCTTAAGTTAATTACTTGGTAAGCGAAGTTTTTGCTGGGTGTATCTACATTTAACTGCCTTCTGGCTTTCATGAGTTCACCAAACAGTTTAACATTCATTCCAAATGGGTAACAGGTACATTACTGGAATATCAAAACCGACCTACTTGTCAGTTTTTGGGAAACATCTCACGGAATTGGAATGTCTTACCAGCAGTTGTTGTAATACGAACGTCGTAACAGAAACAAAATATGTTGGAATTCGTCGTTGACGAATCACGTTCGTATTACAGAAATTCGTTTGTTTGTATGTCTCCATAAGCATGCAAGCACAAACTACGACTTTGAGGAGACTAACGAGTGATGAGAAAATGGATGGATCTGAGGAACTACGGGGTAGATCTAACCATATCTAAATAAAAAACGTAAAAGTGCAGTATTTTCGCTCTGAAGAGTGGCTACGTTAAAAGGGTAAGCAACCTTTAACAACTCGAATGAGCAAAGTTTTGCACTATCAAAACTTTGACTGCCATTGTCCGGATCTTTCTATATAGCGATATGTTCCGTTAGGATTGCTTGAATGATCTCTCGGCTCACTCTTTAAATCATCTTAAAGTTTGAAAGCTATATTCTTTATCATGGATCAATCTCCACTCAAATCTTCCTTTAGAAACATAATTTATCCATTACCATTTTTATGAGTTCTTAACAATTTCATTATTTTGAATGTCTTTTCTTTTATTTTGCTGGGTTAGTTTATGGTAATCTGATCGTTATTTAATTGCAATTTTGCATATTAATTGTGGTTTTGTCTATAAAATTGTAGTAGCTTGGTTGTTAGAGAAAAAAAATTACAAAAATATCATTTATAATTCATTTTGAACACGTTTGGGGTAATTACACAGTTTTCTATGTAATCTGTAGTTATTTTTTTTCTTCTTTAACTTTACATATTGGACTTAGGAAAATAACATTATATGTAGAGTCGTTTTAATGATAGGAATCTTTGATAAATAAGTGTTTTGTAATTATCTGGTTTTGCAGATTTTAAATATAAAATCTTCTCCACCATTTACAGATGTAACTTAAAAGAAAATAATTATTTCTATTTAATTATACTACTGATCATTAAAAAAAAAACTTGATGCGACTGGAACACGACCTTATGCACTTAATTGAAATTGTTCTTGTGATCACAAATCTGGTCTCCAAAATTTTCCATTACATCAGGTTTTTGAGAAAATGAAGGTCAAAGTTAAGAAATTGCCGTTTTGGGAAATTTTGACAACTCATAACAGATGAATCCGATGTGATATTGACTTAAAAATAAGTCAAGGGAAAAGCTGAATGCTGAACTCATTTGTTCAGTTCCGTTCTCAAAACTTTTCCTTAACATCAGGTTTTTGAGATATTTGAAATACCAAAAAATCGCGTTTTTGTACATTAGTCTTTGAGATGCATAACTCATTTGTCTTTAAATAACTTTCTTCCCCAAAAAGCTTTCATTCAATACTTTTGGAACAAGATGTCATTAAAAAACAATTGGGGTCGAAATGGTTAAGCCGACTGACCAAATGAGTTCTGGATTCTAAAGAGTAATGTTTAAGCTTTACCCTCGACTTATTTTTAAGATGCCAATATATCGGACTTATCCGCTATGAGTTGCCAAAAAGGCCCAAACAGGAATTTTTTTGACCACAATTTGCTCAAAAACATGATGTGATGAAAAATTTGATACAGTCTCTTTGACCAGCAGAACAAGTATAAAATTATAATCAATTGTTTAAGTTCGTGTCCCAGTAACATTTTTGATGTTTAGTAGTGTTACAAATCATTATTAATCCTTCGTCTCGTCGGTTTTGTCGAACATCAAACTGACGACACCCAGTTTCATAAGCTAGCATGTAACCATCTAACCTTCTGGGGTTTCCCTATAATTCGGAGATTCCAATTGGAATTTACAAATGGAATATTCGAATTACAAATGGAATATTCGAATTACAAGTAGATTTTACGAATTGCAATTGAAATCTTTAAGTTACGAGTAGAATCTTCAAATCACAAATGGAATCTTTAAATTACAAATGTAATCTTCGAATTCCAAGTAGAATGCCAATATTATTATATGGTTGTACAATTTGGGGTACTTCACAACAACAAATAAGAATACATTAAACATCGAGAACTAAAGCAAATTCCCTGAATAATTTGGACCAACTGACACTTCCCACTTCTCAACCCTTATGAACCAATTTGCCTGCAACTTAAAATATATATGAAAGAGATAATTTTATGGTTGGGGTGTCTCGTCTTATCGGCCATATTTAAAAATTTCGTTGTCCCCTTATGAAACAATATGGACCTTCGGGAAAATTTCGATAACTTCCGAACTAACAGGAATATCGTCTAGAGCAAACATACGTGTCGACTTAAATTTAATAAAGATTATTTCGTTTACATATGGATATCGTAGATCTAAATCTTTACATAAATACCCCCCAAATTTACACATTTTCATGAAATATTTAACGAAGTCGAACTTTTACGAGGTTAAGCCACCGATAAGCATTTTCATATGGAAGCATCATATAGTATCAAAGAAACAAATGGCGGAAAAATCCAAAAAAAAAAAAAACGATTTGTTCGCCATTTTTTGAATTCCCAAATCTCCGATATGAACAATTAGCCGAGACACCCCAACCTTAGAATTGTGTCTTTTACATATCGAAGGCCTCTATTCAAAACCCTCTATCTAAAAAAACACAACTTTTCAGGAGAGCCAAAAAACTGTACAATATTTTTTTTAAATCAACTACTGAATCTCACATATAATTCGTTTTTAAAATTTTGCACTATTGGGAATTTTATGATAGATAGATGGTTTTGTTTCTTAAAAATATTAAGTACATAAATGAAAATGATCAGATAGGAGGTTTTGCATTTTAATAAAAATGAATTATTATGATTTCATTTACGACATCGGTAAATTTTTAACGTGATTTGTTAATGATAACGGCTTATAAAAATACCGAAATCGCGGTTTTGGTCCACAGGTGCTGATTTTTAAGACATAAATTATTTTTTTACCGAATTCTTCTCAAAAGTTGACAAATTGTTGAGTATGTTATGTTATAATAAAAATTAAAAACGCGATTTTGGTCCACAGATACCGATCAGCATTGCGCTTTTTAATATTAAAATTTTTGTTTCATAATGTACACAAGACATCCAAATTTTGAGCCATATTTTTCAAAAAAGTCAAACAAGAATTTTTAGAAAAATTTGAAAAAAATCGTGGTTCTGGAATTTTAATTACAAATTAATGTTCAGCATGAAAATTAGTATGAAAACATGTAATGCATGGTGAAATTATTTAAAAAAAAATATTTATAAACTAATTAATTAAAAAGATAGAGGGCTTTGCTTTCAGAAAATTTATTTTGTAAGAAATAAAGAAAATGCAAAAAAAATAGCAAAAAAAAAAAATATTTTTGTGCTGAATTTTACACCACAGATGAGGGCCGTTTTACAGAATATTTTGCCATCAAAAAGTAATTTTCGTGAAAATAGAAGATAGAGGGTTTTGAATATAGGCCCTCGTTATATTTTAAGTTTCATGAAAATCGGATCATAAGACTTGAGATACTTCCCTTGTGAGTAACAAATGAACAAGTTCTTATGCTATTCAACTGTGTACCAGTAGCAGCAGAAATTTGCAAACGAAAATGATCCTAGATAGGCCACATAAATCGATGATATTGCTAGATCTGCCTTAGATTGGAATCCTCCAGGTCAAAACCTAGTCAATCGTTCTCAAAACACCTGACAAAGTACTACACAACGAGTATGTGAAATTGCTAACATTCCAGCGGACATTTGATCATCAAAAAAATGGTTCCTCCTTCTCAGGGCTCTTATATAACTCATAAAAGACTCCGAGAAATATATGTTATGTTTTTGAACTCTGTTATGATTGTTCAAAAAAAAAAATATTTTGAGTTTTTCAAAAGTCAAAAATGAATCTTTTAGGATCCCAAAATTCGGATCGTTGTAAAATTATTTATATTTTCCTTTAAGTAAGCAATTCATTTTAAACTCAATCAACAAGATTTAATTGTGGTTACTAAAAAACAATCGACGTTGAATTTTCAAAATTAAAAAATGGCGGATAATGATTGTTTAGCTGCTTACAGTCGTTTATTACTTCTTACACGGGGTTAATGAAGTCGCTGAATGCGCAGTTGAAAAACAAAATCAAAATGTCGGTTGTAATTCGCTTTAAGTGATTGAAATTCAAAATGGCGTAAGATTGATTTGTTAACTTTTAGTAGGGCAAGTACTTTCATGCATCTAAAAAACGAAAATATGTGCCTATAATATGCGTCTAAACATCAAAAATATCCACTAAAAACTTCAAAAATATGCATCTAAAAATTGTTGTTTTTACTAAAAAAATAACTTGTCAACATAAATTAGCCTTTTTTAATACTTTAAGGCCCTCGACAATTCTTAAAAATGTTTTATTGAGTGAAAACAATTTTTAATTAGTAAAATAGTTTTTTGCTTGAGAAGTTTTTTCTTTGAGTCACTAAATATTTCTGAAGAAAAAAATTTATAAAAGAAAAAGAATACATTTTTTACAATATTTTCTAGAACGAGTTATTTTTCAATACTTTTCGTTCTTTATTCTAAAAAAAATTAGTAATTTTTAAAATATTTTTTGTCACTTTTTTCGGAATTTTAAGATTTTCAAGTCAAAAAATTAACTCAAAAGCAAAAGACCCCATCCGAACTCTAATCAAAATAAAAACGCAATTTTCCTGTAAAAAAATCTTAAATTCGAAAACATGTTTTTCTTACCGATTAGTAAAATGCCTCAGAATAGGAACATTTTAAATAGGAAACATTTCTCAGAATCTAAAAATTATACTTTCAAAATCCATTTTCTTTAAAAAATGCATCAGAATATGATTTCTATAAATAAATAAATACATTTTGCTTTAAGAAATGGGCGATATGTTCTGAATTTTTCTAAGGACATTTTGAAAAAATATTGATGAAATTAAAAAAAAAACTCCAATTTATATGAAAATATGCAAAAATATGCATTTATACCAAAATATGCAAAAATATGCAACTACAAACCAATGCCATTTTATTGCAAATTCATTGATTCGGATAGATATTTAATTTATGTTAAGTTTACAATGCTGAGTAAAAATATGCATTTTCATGAAAGTACTTGCCCTACTTATTAGCGACAGATTTACAGGTTTATTACTGACACATAAATTTTAAATCTTATTATATTTATATATGTGATAAATAAACTTTTTTTATTGAGTTTTTATACCCGTGATCTTCGATCGATTTTAAATCGAAATGGCGAGAAAAATATAGCACAGCGATAACTGTGTCTATAAAAAAAAAATACTTTCAGCATTTTAGTATTGCATTTGAGTAGGGTTGCCATTTCCATTTTGAGAAAAAGAGGACGTGGCCATCAAAAAGAGGACATTTTCTCCCCTACTAAAAATTTTCAGTCCCACTTAAAAAAATCACTTAAACGCAATGTTGGCAATCGTTACCGCAACCAATAAAGATATGAACATTTTTAAAAGCTACTATGAAAATCAATGAAATTTCTCAGATTCTATTGCGTTCGGAAACGGAATTAAGCCATTTCCAAAAATATACGTCAATTTCTTTAATAACAACGCAAAAAATCGAGGTTTTTGGCTTTGGCTAAAAGACTCATAGAATTTTTAAGGATTTTGACTCGCTGATTCTAAATCTGTACTCTTGACTTTTTCATCAAGTCTAGAATTTCATTTATTCGCAGTTAAAAATGCGAAAAACGCGATTTTTGCCTTTTTGAAAGCCTGCACAGTAGCCTTTGCGCGGAATAAAGATCTAGTATTAAGCGTTCGAGTTGAATTGAACTACTGTCTCACAAATAGGAAAACAAATTTGAAGTTGTTGCAATATTATTGGCCAAACGTGAATAAGAAAAAGCACAATTTTAAAAGGCCCTAATGCAAAAACTGAATGATCAATCTGTACTGTGATGAGCAGGGAAACCAAAAATATGCTCTAAAAAACACGTTTGATGCGCTTAAAAAATGCCCTTAAAAACGGAAAATATGCTCTAAAAACAATAAAAATATGCTCTTAAAAAAAATTATGTCCCCTTTTTCGAGGTGTTTTTTACAATTTTTTAGAGAATAGACCCAAAAAATACTGTTATGTGGGGTAGTTAGATGGTTAATATGGGTTAATGAAGCAAGAACAGGCCAAAGCATAATCAATCGTCAGAACCCCGTTATTTTGGAAAAGAAAAAGAAACAAACATTTCAATCCACTTACAAAAATTAAAAAAAAAAAAAAAAAACATCCCAAAAAAATTCAAAACATTTAAAAATAAGTGTTGTTATAAAAAAAAAATGGATAACGAAATTTTTCTAAAAATTAAAAAATGCTCTGAAAACTTAAAAAAATGCTCTAAAAAGTGAAAAAATGCTCTAAAAATTAAAAAATATGCTCTAAAAATATGCTCTTATGGTAAAATATGCTCTTAAACCTAAAATATGCTAAAATATGCTCTTAAGGCTAAAATATGCAAAAATATGCTCTAACAAATCGATGCCAGATTTCTTAAAATCTTCTGAAACGGATAAATACCTTACCCATTTATCAATACAAAGAGCAGGAAAAAACATGATACTGCATATTTTTGGTTTCCCTGGTGATGAGCTTAAAACTTAGGCAAAAATTCAGTCTTTTTTATAGGGTTTTAAAACTATTAAAGATATAATTTTTCGAATTTTCAACCGTGAATAACTAAAAATCTGGCCGTGTTTGAAAAATTTGGAGAACAGATTTGAAATCAGGAGATCAAAGACTACTAAAATTGTTCATCAGAACTAAAACCGGAAAATGCTTGTTATGCAGTGTAATTTAAAGTGCTATAGTTTTGAAAAATAGTTTTGTTTTATGTTTTCCGAGCCAACATTCAATTCCACTTTCGAACAGAATTGACTCTGTGATATGCCAAAAATATAATGTTTTTTTATTCAAAATATACGGCTTTTTATGCTTTTTTTAAAGTAAGCATCACTGGTGATAATCTCCACATTTTGGTAAGCAAAGTAAGTCATTTGAGCAACAATACAACGATGTCAAGAATTTAAAAGTTTCGATGCAATAAAAAAATAAATGATGAAGAAAAGTTCAAAAAGTAGGACAACCCCGGACACTTTCTGAAAAAGAAGACGGACTGCCCCGGACGCCCTAAAAAAGAGGAAACTGTCCTCTTTAAAAATTTTATTGTTTCCAAGTTTTGGGGTAATGGGTAAATTACCTAAGCTAGAATAAAAACATAGGTAATCTATGCAAAAACGCTTTATCGGTTGTATATTGCTAAAAAAATTGGACAATTGTTTTGCGTAGGCTAATAAAGATTAATTTAAAATTTAAATTATTATTAAATAAATCCATTACGACGCCCAGAAAAAGTAATTATAGCCTTTTGGTATTGCATTTAAGCGAAATCGGATCAGCGGTTCAAAAGTTAGTAACGAAAATGTAAGAACACCTCGAAGATTTTGGTACTTTCCAGATAACTTAAAAAAGTACAAAATGCTTTAATTAGGCATCTGGTTGGCTTATGTGAATAGAACTGGACACCGAATGGTATTTAAACAAGTACAAACTTATTTTTTTTATAACAAAAAATTTTCGTGGATTTTTTTTCCAAAAATTTATTTTTTCCGAGGATTTTATTTTATAAAATTTTTGTTTTTGAAATAATCTCTTTTACATTGTGGAGGGTATCAATAAATTCGATAAAGACGAATTTAACTTTTTCATTTTTTTTATTAAAATTCTATCTAGAGTCGCAATCGATTCGTTTTTTCCTTTAAATTTTAAAATTAACGGGTTATTTCAAGTTCGCGTTTTCAATTCATATCAAAATTAAAAAAAAAATATTTTTAAAAACTTACCTTTAAATTGATTTTTTTAATCCGTTTTTGAGATTTTGTATTCATTTTATCTAAATAACAGCTTTTTTGATCATTAATTTCACTCAAATTATACATATTTTTATAATCCTTTTTCTGGTTTTTTAACACAAAATTAGTTTTGAATATTTAATTTTTTTTTTTCAAAATTTTGCACATAATATCATTTAGTTTTTCACATGATTTTCACAATTTTATACAATTTTTTAGTAACAATTTTATAGTAAATATTTTTGTTTTCAAATAATTTTTTTTTAACAAATGATTTTTAGTAACATTCTTTTAATTCTCATTGATTATAAACATTTTTTTTTTAATTTTTTTAAAAATTTTATCTTAAGTTATTTTTACATATTTTGTTTTTCATAACTTTGTAAATATAAACAAGTATTTTCCGTTACCGCAATATATAGTATTTTTTTTTAAATATTTAACGTTTTTGTTTTTTTAAATATTTTTTTTCTGTGTTTACCGAACGCACAACTATTCACTTCGATTAATCGTGACGGAATGAAAGATACTTTTCGTGTTTAAGTACGTATGGTTGTTTACTTCTTAGATTCGTCCGTTAACTAACGACAAAATTGTACAACAGATCGTATTGTTAAAGTAAATGTGAATGGTTGTGATGATCATTTCATTTACGAAAGAAACTATGGATCGTTTAGTTAACGTAGCACAGGTACATTTATGTTCTCTTTATGTTTACCTAAGAGCTGAAACAGTTTGGGAATGAAACCTGTTTCACTGCCTTACTCTCAAATTAGTATTATCAAGCGGGGAAACATCGGTATTGTTTAGAATGTAAAAAATAATAACAAAAATAATAATTGATAGTTTAAAAGAGAATGAAATAAGGTAGAATTTAATGCAATTGTGTTTAAATGTTTGATTACTTACATACTCGTAGTATTAGTTTATATATTGGAGCACCCATGGAATACAAAAGCAATATTCTTTATTCTGCCCGAGCATTTTTTGATAGATTGGGGACAAAATCACCCTCCAAAAATTTTATCTCTCAGGGAAAACAGACCCTACAGCTTTTGAGTCTGGGCGGGGACATTTTTTTTTTACTTCGAATAAAAAAAAAATCGTCAATTTACCGTTGTCGGACGAGCAGAAACAGGGATACCTTTTTTTTTACAAATTTTTTTACAAAAAAATGATGGGAAAGCTATAAAATCATCAAATTTAGTAATTTTGCCGAACAACTTCAGCCGATTTTTCAACAATAGTTCTAGAAAAATGCAACGGATAAATTACACCGCTCAACACTCATTTTCCGGTTTGAATTCTGGTGATCAAGACTTTGATCTCCTGATTCCAAATCTGTACTCCAAATTTTTCCATCACGTCCAGATTTTTAGTTATTCACGGTTAAAAATGCGAAAAATGACGATTTTTGCATTATTTGAAAGCCTGCACAGCAGCAATTCAGTGAAATACAAATCTGGTATAAAGCGCAAAAGTATAATTTGCCTTTGGTCTCCAACATAGAAAACAATTTTTTTCTAATTATTGCGTTTGGTTGGGTTACACTTGCATTTTAAAATGATAGTGTTAAAATTTTCATTTTTGTAATAAAGCTAAGGTACCTTAGTTTTTTTTTATATTTTTCAAAGAAAAACTACTTCGTACAAACCGGAAGATATCATTAATGGGTTTAAAAGTCTATAAGAAAGAGTGAACTAAAATAAATTTTGAGCTCATCACAGTGAAGATTGATCATCTGGTTTTTGTTTTAGAGCCTTTTAAAAATGGTGCTTTTCACAGAGTTTTTTTAAAATACATGTTTGGCCAATAATAGTGCAACAACTTCAATTTTTTTTATCATATATTTGAGATCATAGTTCAATTCTACTCTAACGCTTTATACCAGATTTTTATTCCACCCAGTGGCTGCAAATTTGGAATCAGCAAGTCAAAATCAATTGCATAAATAATCAAGAAAATACAAGCAAATTACAAAATTGTTATGAAATTTAAATTTCAAATGCGATTTTCTTGAAAAAAAAGAAGAACGTGTTTCTGAATTTTTTTGTGTGGATGGACAAACATCTAAACTTTAAAAAAAAAATTTAAAAAAGAAAAAAAAAAAGTGGCATGTTTTTTAATAAATTGACATTTTTAAAAAATGGAAAATTTCAGAACGGGTTCAGAAAATTTTCCAAAAAAAAAAAAAATTAATCGATAGCCCATACAAAACTATATAAGAATGTAAATTTTTGAGATTGTGGTGCATTCCGTTTTAATGTGATAAATATTTAATCAAGGCAACTCGCCACAAATTTGACCATTTTTCCAATATTTGACCACGCCTCCTAAGCCCAGTTTTTGAAAAATTGAAAAACCAAAAACGCAATTTTCTAAGTTCCATATAGGGCTATCCATACAACCTATTCAGAAGTTTATGGTACATGTGTTTTTTTTCGCTGGACATTTGGTGTGGAATGCCTCATATATAAAAACTATAAACTAAACGAGAATTCAAAAAACTGTGAGAGTTTAAAAAAAAATTAAAAAAACTATTAAATTTTTATTAAATTATTTACTTAAATTTAATTGATTTTTTCTGTAAGTACAGATCGAGCACGGGCTCTAATTATATTTGTTATAAGGGTTCAAGTTGAAAAAATGGAGAAGAAAAAATGAATTTCTAAAAGTTATAGACATTTCTGGTATTTCCTATACCGGTTTCAAACACCCCAGTTAGTGTCATCATCAGTAGGATTTTAAATGTCGGTTTGTCTTGTTAATGAAAACTGTTTTTTATATATGTGAATATTTATAGTTTCTACAGAATAAATTTTGACAGTTTCCAACACTACAATTCTATTTCTAGCAATCTCAACCTCACTTAAATTGTTTTTAAAATTTTTAAGTAAATTTTTAATTGCTTCAATTAAAAAATTACTCAATTTTTGTTTTTAAATTTAAACAAGTGATTACTCAAATTTGATTCCTCCATATTTTTTTCTGTGTGGTTTTCGTTAAACAATCACAGCTTATCCTATAAAAAATTTTAAACCCTAAAAAATGGTTTAAATCACAACCCTCTTTAAAAGAAGCTTTGTTTTTCATGATCATATTTCCATCTAGATCAAATTTGATTTAAAAGAAAATTTTACATTTTCGTTAACATAGAAAATGACTCAGGTTCCAACATATTTGCCGTATAGAAAATTATAAATCTAATACTTTTTCAATAGAAGAATTTCTGTCTACATAGAAAATATCAGATTCTGGGACATGTTTCGTAAAGAAATGCTTTTTCTACAGAACAAATGGCTAAGAATCTGAGACTTTTTCGTTACGAAAAATGTCTCAGAACCTGAGACTTTTTTCCTATAGAAAAATTTTAGAATTCAAAGAACTTATTCCAACAGAAAACGTCTCAGATTTTGAGGCATTTTACTACACAAAAAATCTAATATTCTAAAGCATTTTTGAGATTTTTTTTTAAGTTTTAACTTCTGAGACTTTTTTTAACAGAAAAAGTTTCAGATTTTAAGACATTTTTTATATACAATAAGTCTCAAATTCAGAGATTCTAATAGAAAAAGTCTCAGATTCTTAGATCAGATTCTGCGAACTCTTTCCTAAAATTAAGTAATAAATTCTGAGACTTCTTTCTACAGAAAACGGTTTAGATTTTGACACCTTTTCCCACAGAAAAAGCATTATATTCTGAGACATTTTTCCTATAGAAAAAGTCTCAGACTCCTATGCAAAAAGTGTCAGATTCTGATACATTTTTCCTATGGAAAAAGTCTTAGATTTTAATACATGTTTCTTATAGAAAAAGTCTCAGATTCTGAGTCATTTTTCCATTAAAAAAGTCTCATATTCTGAGATATTTTTCCTTTAGAAAAAGTCTTTGATTTTAAGATATTTTTTCCTTTAGAAAAAGTCTCAGATTCTGAATTATTTTTCCTATAGAAAAAGTCTCATATTTTGAGACTTATGAACCGATTTGCATGAAACGTAAAATATAGATATAACAGACAATTCTAAGGTTGGGGTGTCTCGGCTTATCGGCCATATCGGGGATTTAGGGGTTCAAAACATGGGTCAAAAAATGGCGAAAAAATCGTTTTTTGGATTTTTCAGCCATTTCTTTCTAAGAAACTATATGATGTTTACATATGAGAAGAAATGATTTTTCCAACGGTGGCATAACCTTTTAAAAGTTTGGCTTCGTTAAATACTTTTTTTATGAAAATGTGTAAATTTTGGGGGGTATTTATATGAATACATAGACCTACGATGTCCATATGAATACGAAATAATCATTATTAAATTTAAGTCGACACGTATTTTTTCTCTAGAGGATATTCCTGTTAGTTCGGCAGTTATCGAAATTTTCCCGGAGGTCCACATTGTTTCATATGGGGACAACGAAATTTTGAAACACTCATATGGCCGAAAAGCCGAGACACCCCAATCTTAAAATCGTCTCTTTTATATGTATTTTACGTTTCAAGCAAATCGGTTCATTAGGGTTGAGATACTTCCCTTGTTATATGTGAGAAAAAATCTGTCAAAAAATCTCAGATTCTGAGATATTCTGGACCCTCCTCCCCCTGTGCAAAGTTATAAATTCAGTTATAAAGTATTTTTTATAAAACCTTTAAAAACAAATTTTAAAAAATAGTCAAAATACGTTCAAACATGGAAATTTAAAATTCCGGGGAATTCCCGCTCTATTTCCAGGGATTTTGGGATTGAAAAAAACAGGGAATTCCCGGGAAATCCCGTTCCAGGAATTCCCGTGAAAAAACTCTAGTAATCATAGAAAGAAAATGGGACTTATTTCCGATGCCAGCTGTAGGAGGTTCGACGAACCTACACGCAGAGAAAAAATATGGTTGCGACATGATCGCAGCAACTATACTATGATCTCTAAACCCAGTTATGATTGCAGCAATCAAGTTATTGTTTTTAAAATTGTATTTAATCATTTATATGCTTGTTTTAGACATTTAATGGTCGCTTCAATCATGATAAAATAATTGCAATATTCAAAAGTACAATATGGTTGTTGTAACAATGTTATAGTTAATTATATTCTCGACACACCTAAAATTTGAACATAACATGATTATAACAATCATTAGATAATCACAACTTAATGAAAATTTATTTTTGCAAACATTGTCCGGTTTATTCATCAGTTTAGTGTTTTGCCAGCAAGCAGTTAGTCGCAAAGACGCCACTTACAATTAGTACTTTAAAAAATTTAAGGCAATTTGAGTTAAAAAATTGGATCAACGCAGAAGGAAATGAAATACAAAAAGCTACTTTATATAATTTATTTTTTGTGCGGTTTAAAAATAACTTTCCATTTTAATTTTAAATAAAAACTTCAAATCGAAAATATTAAAGTGTTTTTTGTGCATTTTTTGTTTACTGAATGTGTTATAATTGCTGAAAATAATTTTAATTTTGTAACAAATACGTTATGATTGCAGCAAATATGTTATGATTTTGTCAATAACTTAATGATTTATACAATCATTCAATGTTAGCTGACAAAAATGTTATAGTTGATGAAATTTTTTAGAAAAATGCCATAAGTTTATTGCGCATCATTGATGTAAAACGCAGGTTGCCACTAAATTGAACCAAAATTAATAAAAATGGTTTCATATTTATAAAAACAACATTTAAAAACAAAAAATAAATTATTGGTGTGAACTTTATCAAAAAAAAAAGTAATGAAGAATTTCTAAAAACGTGTGGTATTTAAGCATAATATATTTTCTCAACTAAAAAAAAAAAATATGTATAATAAACTGGAATTATATATTATGATAATTATATAACATTTAAGCCATTATTGCCGTAATCATATAATGATTAACATTCCTTGTTGCCTTCAATCATATTAACATTATTGCTACAATCATATTTCCAATCATAATATGACGCTCTTAAATCATGATCACCGCAACCATGTTTTTTTTCTGCGTGTAACACTGAGGAAACGGTCGAACATATTCCTTGCACTGTGCTGTTTAGGCCAGACCCCGCCTGCACATATTTTGCAGACATGTCTTCGGGAGATTGGAAACGGTTTCGAATGCCAACATAAGGCCAATAATACAATTCGTGATGAGGACTAACGCGTTCTATCATCGCCGCTGGGGATTAATTGTGGTTTCTACATGTACCATCCAGTCTATGTGAGGAGTCTTTGACAAACTGCAATGCAATGGCTAATAGAAAGTGGAGAGAGTTAACAACAAGTACTATCGGTAGTAGATTGTGGTCATGCTACAATCTGAAGAGAACAAAATATTACTTCTCACTTACCAGATGGAACTGCCGTACACTCACTGGAGTGATCACCGGTCACTGCCTTATAGGTAGGTTGTCATAGAAAGAAAATGGGACTTATTTCCGATGCCAGCTGTATGAGGTAAGATGAACCTTACTCTGAGGAAACGGTAGAACATTTTTGTACTGTCCTTTTTAGGCCAAAACCCACCTGCACATATTGTGCAGACACGTCTTCGGGAGCTTGGAAACGATTTCGAATGTCGACCTGATGCGAATAATACAATTCGCGATGAGGACTAATACGTTCTATCAGCGTCGCTGAGAAATAATTGTGGTTTCACTATGGAGTATCTGGGCTATGTGAGGATTCTTGAACAGACTGCAATGCAATGGCTAACAGAAAGTGGAGAGACTATTTACTCTCACTTACCACATGAAACTGCCGTACACTCACTGGAGTGTACACTAGGGTGGCTCGTTTTTGGGCTTTTCTCTCTGATCAAATTCTAATACCCACCAAAAGTGTCGGTCCCCTAAGGGTAACTCACATGCAAAATATCACTCCGATCGGAGTTTATCTTCTGTCTCCACTTTGAGCCTCAAAATTGGGGTTTTCGCAAAAAAGGACTTTAAAAAAAAAAAAAAAAAATAAATTAAGTTTTTTTATTAAAATAAGTAAAAAAATATTTTTGTATTATATTTGATCGTAAATACTTAAATATGAAATTTAAAGATTTTACGGTATCATTAACCCGTTCAAACTTGATACCAAAAAAATGGTATGATTTTGGAGGCGTTCTCAAAACACCTTTTTTCAAAATTTGAAAATTTTATAAAAAAAAAATTTTAAATATACCATTTTTTCTTTCTGAATTCATTAAGAATTCCTTGGAGAAGAAAAATGTGAAATATGGCGGATATCCGTCGAGCCACTTTTCGGGAATCGCGGGGGGAAGTTAGCGGATTTCAAAGAAATGTTGGTTTTATCAATAATTTGGATTAATAAAATCATATAAATTTCATTTTTGTGCAAATTAACGTTTTTTTGGTGTCGTGGCATTCTATTATATAACTTTAAGTATGTCATGAAATCTTACAGATCTAGGACGTCTTTAACCCACATTGGCTGGGGGTCAAAAATGACCCCCGCGGAAAATTTGAAGTTTAGAGCTTAAATTTTGTGCTATAAACAAGTATAAAACGGCTTTTATGTTTTTTACCCCAACTATTATTTCGTATTAATATGTTATCTTTAAAAAAATCGTTAACCCTTCTAGGTAGGGGGTCAAAAATGACCCAATCAATAAAAAGTATATATTTTTTCATATAAAATTAATTTGTAGCAATCTATTAGATAACTTTAAATCAGCCCTTAAATCTCACATATTTAAGATATCTTTAACCCACATTGGCCAGGGGTCAAAAATGACCCCGGCAAAAACTTTTACGCATAGTGCTTGAATTTTTTGATATCAACAAAATATATATTTTTTA
Organism: Pegoplata infirma; assembly: GCA_963921195.1. Taxonomy (NCBI): domain Eukaryota; kingdom Metazoa; phylum Arthropoda; class Insecta; order Diptera; family Anthomyiidae; genus Pegoplata; species Pegoplata infirma. The sequence goes on from OY992539.1 coordinate 105,932,919, forward strand.
TTGAATGGGTCATTTTTGACCCCCTACCAAGAAGGGTTAACGATTTTTTTAAAGATAATATAATAATACGAAATAATAGTTGGGGTAAAAAACACAAAAGCTGTTTTATACTTGTTTATAGCACAAAATTTAAGCTCTAAACTTCAAATTTTATTCGAGGGTCATTTTTGACCCCCAGCCAATGTGGGTTAAAGACGTCCTAGATCGGTAATATTTCATGACAGACTTAAAGTTATATAATAGAATGCCATGACACCAAAAAACCGTTAATTTGCACAAAAATAAAATTTATAAGATTTTATTAATCCAAATTATTGATAAAACCAACATTTCCTTGAAATCCGCTAACTTCCCCCCGCGATTCCCGAAAAGTGGCTTGAGGGATATCCGCCATATTTCACATTTTTCTTCTCCAAGGTGTTCTTAATGAATTTAGAAAGAAAAAATGGTATATTTAAAAATTTTTTTTAATAAAATTTTCAAACTTTGAAAAAAGGTGTTTTGAGAACGCCCCTAAAATCATGCCATTTTTTTGGTATCAAGTTTGAACGGGTTAATGATATCGTAAAATCTTTCAATTTCATATTTAAGTATTTACGATCAAATATTATACAAAAATAATTTTTTAATAATTTTAATAACAAAACTTAATTTTTTTTTTTAAAAAAAGTCCTTTTTTGCAAAAACCACAATTTTGAGGCTCAAAGTGGAGACAGAAGATAAACTCTGATCGGAGTGATATTTTGCATGTGAGTTACCCTTAGGGGACCGACACTTTTGGCGGGTATTAGAATCACCGGTCACTGCCTTATAGGTTGTCATAGAAAGAAAATGGGACTTATTTCGCGATGAAGGCTAATGAGTTCTATCAGCGTCGCTGGGAATTAAATGTGGTTTCGCTATGGACAATCCGGTCTATGTGAGGAGTCTTTGACTCCACCACCTCTAACCTTAACTAACCTTCGTCATGAGAAATTTTGTATGTGTTAATGGACCCGATAGGTGGCTCGAAATGTATGTTTGTATATGAATAAATAGCTATAGTTTGTATAGATATATTTAAACTCGTTTCGTTTTTGAAATTTCTGATAGTGCTAAAGATTTTTAGCAAAAAAAAAAAAAATAGATTCTGTGAACTTTATAAAAGCCTAAAGCCTTCAATCCAATTTGTTTTTGTATTTCATTTCCTAAAACTACCATAAATTACTAGAATAATAAGGAACACGCGCACAGATGTTATTTGGCTCTGTGGAAAGAAACATTGTAAATACAAGAAAAAAAAAAAACTCCAATAAAATGTTGTAAGTAAGCCAAACATCAGTCAACCATAAAAACCAACCAACAAAAAAATAAAAAGCAACAAAAAATCCAATATTGTAAGTAGAGTTTAAGTAAGACAGTTGGATGGATCTTCTTGGTTTTTCATCATCATCATCGTCATCATTGACTCAATGGGTTTTTTTTGTTGTTGTTGCTGGGTTTCTTTTAAAACAAATGTATATTGTAGATGAAGAGCGGCAAAGATAAAACATGTCGGCAACACTTTGAAGCCACCGAGATCAAAGAAGCCGATTGTTTACATAATAGTGGCCTTTGAAACGGAACAATAGAATGCCAGGATCAAAAGTAATAGCCGCCGCTGCGCTGGTTTGGTAATAATAATAACAACAACAACAATCAGCAAAGAATGAAGCAAAGGAATAATAAAATTGAGACAAAAACATCAAAGAGAAACTCAAAACTATTAAGTTAGGAAGTGAACAAAAAAAAATAAATAAGTTGAGATGATTTCAATGGGAGAAGGATTTCCTATAGGAAATTTGACAAACAAAATTGTCAAAAACAAAAACATATGTAGTTGTATTACATATGTAACTGTATTGTATGACACAGCAATATAATAAAAACTATCTACCAGATGAGGCTAGAAATCCCTCGATATAAGTGGTTAAACCCCGAGATTTTACGCACATTTCTTAGTCCTTGCTGAAGATCCAAACGGAGATTCCCGAAGGAATGGAGTGTAACGATAATGTTTTTGAGGATCCTTCAGACGTTAAGACACCCACAGTTTCACATCCTTTTTCGGAGAGAGTTAGGTTAGGTTGTAAGTGGCTGCAGACGTTTTACGTCGGCACACGTAGACTCTAAAGTCCGTTGTGATACCATGGGACTGTAGTAGGTTTCCCTACTAGTCCCTGTCGTTAAACCAACGACAATGAATTTGAACTTCCGACAAATCAGAAAGATCGTGCAGTTCCCTAGATCTCAGGGAAGCAAGTCTCTGACCAGAAAGTTCAGGGCAATGGCAGATGAAGTCTTCGATAGTTTCCAACTCCTCTTCATCCATGCAACTCCGACAAAAATCATTCGACGGCATATTTAACCGCTCTGCGTGCTTCCCTAAAGGACAGTGTCCCGTAATTACAGCAACCACCGTCGAAAGCTCTCCTCTTGGAAGCGATATTAGCTCACTTATGCGCTTCTAATTAAGAGAAGGCCAAATTTGTCGTGTTGTCTTATACGTCCATCCATTTGCCCATCTTTGATTAGTCTTAACACCTTCCAATTCTGTTAGAACCTGTAAAGTACTTCTCAGTCTTGCAAGCTCATCGGCTTTGCCGATGAAACATTGACTCCAGGTACTTGATCGCGTCTTGACTGTCAGAATAGATGTTGACTGTAGTTGTAGACAATACATTGCAGTTCAACCTTTATTGTCAGCATCTCTGCCAGGTAAACAATCCGGCAACCTTCGAGCTAGGCTCAACCCAAGCTCCTCCGAATAGACTCAAAAGCCTACTTTTCGTGCAGCCTAGATCCATCCATGTGAAAATTTATTGATGATCCACTACCTCCGAATGTCCCTTATCCAAGCCTTTTTGGATGGTATCATAGTGTTAATGTGGCGCTCAAAAAGGCTCATAGAGGGAGCACAGTCCACATTTTGTGGCATTGTTATCTTCTTCAAGATCGCGCTATGGCTACAATCGCTGCTCCTCCATTGTAGTGTGCTATTAAGTCGAATTGCCAACGTAGCCGCATACTGCCTACCATTATGTTCAATGGAATTATGGATAATCTGAGACTTTTTCTACACGAAAAATATCTCAGAATCTGAGACTCTTTCTATACGTATTTTTATATACGAAACATATCGCAAAATCTAAGACTTTTTCTGTATGACAAATATCTCAGAGTCATGGACTTTTTCTATACGAAAAATATCTCAGAATGTGATACTTTTTCTATACGGGAAATGTCTGAGAATCAGAGCCAAAAAATGTCTTCGAATCGGAGACTTTTCTATACTCAAAATATCTCAGAATAAAATACTTTTTCTATACGAAAAATATCTTAGAATGTGATACTTTTTCAACAAGAAAAATGTTTCAGAATCTGAAACTTTTTCTTTACGAAAAATGTCTTAGTATCTGAGACTTCTTCTATGATAAAAATGTCTCAGAATCTAAGACTTTTTCTATACGAAAAATATCTCAGAATCTGAGAGTTTTTCTAAACTAAAATTGTCTCAGAATCTGAGACTTTCTATAAGAAAGATGTCCAGAATCAGAGACTTTTTCTATACGGAAAATGTCTCCGAATCTAAGATTTTTTCAATGAGAAAAATGTCTTAGAATATGAAACTTTTTCTATAAGAAATAAAGTCTCAGAATCTGAGACTTTTTCTATAAGAAAAATGTCTTAGAGTCTGAGACTTTTTCTATAAGAAAAATGTCTCAGAGTCTGAGACTTTTTCTATAAGAAAAATGTCTCAGAATCTGAAACTTTTTCTATAAGAAAAATGTCTCAGAATTTGTAACTTTTTCTATAAGAAAAATGTCTTAGAGTCTGACACTTTTTCTATAAGAAAAATGTCTCAGAATCTGAAACTTTTTCTATAAGAAAAATGTCTCAGAATCTGAAACTTTTTCTATAAGAAAAATGTCTCAGAATCTGAAACTTTTTCTATTAGAAACATATCTCAGAAACTTTTCGATAAGAAAAATGTCTCAGCATCTCAAACTTTTTTCATAAAATTTGAGACCTTTTCTATACGAAAAATATCTTAGAATCTGAGACTTTTTCTATACGAAAAATATCTCAGAATCCGAGAGAAAAATGTCTCAGAATCTGAAAATGTTTTAGGATCTAAGACATTTTCTGTATGAAAAATATCTTAGAATCTAGGATTTTTTCTATACGAAAAGTGTATCAGTATCGAGACTTTTTCTATACGAAAAATGTCTCAATATCTGAGACATTTTCTTTACAAAAAGTGTGTTAGAATCTGAGCCTTGTTCTATAAAAATGACTAAGAATATGAAAATGTCTCAGAGGCTGAGACTATTTCTATACGAAAATTTTTTCAGAATCTAAGACTTTTTCTTATACGAAAAACGTCTCAGAATCTGAAAAATATTTCCGAATCTGAGACTTTCTACACAGAAAATAATATTGAGAAAAACAAGTTGAGTAATCACTTGTTTAAATTTTTAAAACAAATTTGAGTAATTTTTTAATTAACGCAATTAAAAATTTACTCAAAAATTTTAAATAAAATTTGAGTAAATAAGTTAATACAAATTTAATATATTTTTTTATTTTTTTATTCTCTTGGTGTTTTGAATTCTCATTTAGTTTATAGTTTTTTGTATACGTATATGAAAGTTTGAAATCATCTTTATAAAATTTTCCTTTGTCTTGAAGACATATGTATGTAAGTATATTTGGTAAAGTTTGAAAAAGCTATTTTTTTTTTGAAAAAAAAAAAATCGAAACTTTTTAAACTTAAAAAAAATGATACATTTTGAGTAAATTTTTACGTGACACAATTAAAATGTTACTTAAAAATATTGAAAAATTTTAAGTAAATTTTTAATTCTGTGAATTAATAATTTTATTGAGCATTTAATAATTTTTTATTAAAAGTTTACTCAATACTATTAAATCGTTTACTGGTGCAAAATTGAGTAATTTTTTACCCAATGGTATTAAAAATTTACTCAAATTTTTTTTTTATTTTATTCTGTGTAAGTAAAAAGAATTTCTCCGGTAGAGAAATACACATACTTCGACTTTTTCTATGTATACGAAAATGAAAAATTAAGCTTTCGTGTTAGCAAATTTTGTTGGCTTTTGCAGAGTTGTTTGCGGCACACAACCACCTAGTACAATTGGTTGATAAACCGACACATATACCGAGTGTCGAAGGTGATCATTCGAACACTTTAGATCTTTTTATGACCTCGCATCCGGAAAAATACATTGTAAAGGTGTTTGCACCATTCGGTAACTCCGACCATCTTACGCCAGTCATTGAACGTCCGGTCTTTATATATGAAAATGCTCGTTGGGTCGACCTTGAGAACTATTATCGGAGTTTTAATTGGAGTCTTTGCTTCCTTGATAACGATATCAATGCTGCCGCTCGAATGGTTGTAAGTATAATTACACTTGGAATGAAAAAGTTCATCCCATCGAAACTTAAATCTGGTAAACCAAAACATAAGACCTGGTTTAACAGAACATGCAGTGACGCTATCCGTTCTAGGGAAGAGGCCTTTAGAAACTGGCGTCAGGATACGAATCCGGTTACGGACCTGCTGCGCAAGCAGGCTAGAACTAATTGTGCTAAGGTGATTAGGAATGAAAAGTTTTTACATGAACAACGCCTTCGTGCCAGTGTTCTATCTGCCCATAGGGGCAGTAAAAGCTTTTGGTCTTTTGTGAAATGAATTAAGAACAATTCAAGCTCTTCAATCCCGACACTTTTAGATGGTGATCGAATCTGTATTGAACCAGTCGATTAGGCTAATCTTCTGGCCGAAACTTTTGCTAAGAACGCTTCTCTTCCAGATAGTGATCTGACCCCGCCCATACTCCCAAGAGTATCTTGTACTATGCCCGATGTTTTTTTTCGTACACGTGCAGTTAAAAAGGTTCTATCAGAACTTAATGTAAATAAGTTTCCGGGCCCCGACGGTATTCCAGCCTTGGTTCTGAGGAAATGCTATTCGGCACTGGCTCGACCTCTGCGTAATCTCTTCTGCATTTCATACCGTGCAGGTATATTTCCCGACTATTGGAAAATCGCCAATGTCCAAGGTGCAGCTAACAACCCGGAGAACTACCGCCCCATAGCAATTTGCTCTACTCTCTCAAAAGTTATGGAGAATATGTTGAATTTTCATCTGGTCAACTACTTAGAATCCAATGATCTTCTTAATGACCGTTAATACGGTTTCCGTAGAAGTCGTTCTACTGGTGACCTAATGGCGTTTCTTTCGGAACAATGGACTCGTTCTATTCACCGCCTAGGTGAGAGTAAAGTAGTTGCTTTGGACATCTCAAAGGCATTTGACCGAGTCTGGCATAGTGCACTTATCTCGAAATTGATAGCTTTCGGTGTTGGCAACAAATTTACTCGATTTATATCGGGCTTTTTACATAAATGCACTATTCGTGTTGTTATCGATGGTTTTTCCTCCCGTGATTTTAAATTAAATTCAGGAGTCCCTCAGGGATCCGTTCTTTCGCCATCTCTCTTTTTGATATTTTTAACGATCAAAACATTGTCAATTGGCGGTGTTAATATTGAGGAATCGGATTCCTTAGAAATACTGGGTATGAAAATACAGTGTGATGTGGAATATGCACGTGTTCGAAGTGGCGAAAGAAGCCATCAAGTGCCTAGGCTTTCTAAAACGCTACAGAAACTACTTTTCTCCAGCGGATCTTTTGTGTATATATACCACATATATCCGACCGAAAATGGAATACAACTCACATGTTTGGGCGGGGTCTTCGAAAACCGGTTTGGAGCCGAGTTCAACGTAATACACAGGTCCTTATAGGCGATGACGCTTTGTCTAATTCCATAGACTCCTTGGAACACTGTCGAACTGTGGGCAGTGTGTCCCTGTTTTATCGATACTTTCACGGAAATTGTTCCGCTGAAATTAGAAACATTATCCCTGAAGTTCGTGTATTTCAACGCAGTACTCGTCTCTCTGGTAGAGCCCATCCATTTGTTTTGGAATGGTCTACTGATCGTACTACACATTACAGGGAAAACTCGTTTTTTGGCCGAACTATACGTTTATGGAACGAATTACCTCCATACGTTTTTCCTGCTACATACGATATCATAAAATTTAAATCAAATATCCACAAACACTACTCCCTCTTTCCTCCTCCACTAACCTTTATTTCCTAATATCAGCACAATGCAATGCATATATAGGGGGCATCCCCTGAGTATTGGTTAAAAAAAAAAAAAAATGAGGTACGGCCCTGGGCACGTGCACCGTGTGCCCTAGAGGTCTTAATAATAATATCGGGAAGATGTTTGATACTGTTGGTTTTATACAATTGTAGTAGTTTGCATTGTCTGTAGCAGTCTTCAAGGCCAGTTAGATAACATTTAAGATTTAGATTTCTTTACCAAAGTATACTTCTCTGACTAACTTAGGTATTTAAAGTTTTACTAGAATTCCTACAATACGAGATTTTTCTTGGCTTGGCAAAAGCCACAATAATCATCAGCTAACATATAAAAATATAAGCCATAAAATGCTAGAGATGATAATGCCGTTTATTTGCTCTAGTTTAAGACTGCCGCCGCCAAACACTTGTGGCATCTTCTTCAGCATGCCTGCTGCCGTAAGCTGTCATTGTAAGTTTTTGTGTTTTTTATTTCGTTCGTTGTATTCGTTCGTTCGTTTTGCCACGAATGGATTAATTGCATTGCAATGCGGCAAATGTAAAAATTCCTTTGCGCCACTTACCGTCAATAATTATCGCTCGTGGCATAGCAATATTTCTGCTGTTACAGTTACATTTTTCTTAGCAACCAAACAACCAACCATTGTACCAACTACCAGCAACAACAACAACAACAGGCGTACGATTCAACGAATGCTTTTGCTACAACTTTAACACTCTACATTGATTCGAACAACATTCATTTGAACAACAATCCTACAAATCGTTTCTAGCGGCTATTACGAGAAACTGATTTTATATTTTTCTAGTTTGATTTTTTTTTTTTTTTGATAAATTTAATATTTCAAAGAAAAAGCGTAATTGTGGCTAGATAAGGTCTCTCACAATGAAGCTAAAGAAGAAGAAGCAGAAGAATCAAAAGAAGTAGAAAATCAGATAGAAATGCACAAGATTTTAAAGATTAAAGAAATTAGCCGCCCATATTATTACAAATATACATTTTGGTAGATAGATAGAAAGACATACTGACGGTTGGATAGATAGATGGACAAAACTGACTGATATATGCTAGTAAAAAGTATTTATAAATGAATATGAAGCATTCCACACCAAATGTCCAGCGAAAAAAACACCATGTGTCCTATGAATTTCTGAATAGGTTGAATTGATAGCCCAATATCAAACTAATAAAATTGCTTTTTTGGTTTTTTTTAATTTTTCAAAACCTGGGCTTAGGAGGCGTGGCTAAATATTGAAACAATTGTCAAATTTGTGTGAGTTGCCTTGATTGAGTATGTATCAAATTAAAACGGAATGCACCATAATCTCAAAAATTTGCATTCTTGTATACATTTTTATGGAATATTAATTAAAAATTTTTATTTTGAAAAATTTTTTAGAACCTGTTCTGAAATTTCCCATTTTTATACCCTCCACTCTAGTGATAGAGGGTATATATAAGTTTGTCATTCCGTATGTAACACATTGAAATATTGGTTTAGGACCCCATAAAGTATATATATTAATGATCCTTGATCGATTCTAAGTCGATCTAGCGATGTCCGTCTGTCTGTCTGTCTGTCTGTCTGTCCGTCCGTCTGTCTGTCTGTCTGTTGAAATCACGTTTTTGGCTATAATCCAGAACCGATTTAAACGCCTGGGGTACCAAAAGTTGCGTAATTCTCCTAGGCAGAATCTAGTGGTTTTTTTTTTTAAATCGGTTAAGTATTTTAAAAGTTATGAGTGAAAATGTAAATTTTGATGAGTGAAAATGTGAATTTTACACAAAATAAATGCTATAACTTGACACCTGTTGAATGAATGTAAACGAAACTTTGAATTTAATGTAATTTTATCATTCCTAACACTCACAAAAAATTTGGGCCGAATCGCACAATGGGGCGTGGCACCAGCCATTTAACCCAAAATTTTAAAATGATTTATCTTGGCTCATGGTTGACATATTCAAATAAAATTTTAAATAGGTTCTTATTTTATTGTTCTCAACGTTCTTCTGGTTATTTTGGTACCAATTATGGCAAAATCGGTTCAGGGGTTAAGAAGCTATGATCAATTGAGATGAGTTTCAATATAAACCTCTATGATATGGCGTGGCAGCGCGTTTTTGTAGTTGTTGATGGTTGTTTGGCTTGTTGTTATTTGTATCAAAAGAAGTTAAAAATACGTAGTATGTGTCATACACGTGCCACGTGGCTGCTTTTATATAATTTTTATATAATTTTCATACATACATATTTATAAAATATTTTTTTTGTTTTTTAAATATTTGCATTGCACTATAGTTCCGATTATCACTTTTCTTGGCCAAAATTACAAAAATGGAAAAAATTTTGGTTTTAAATAGGTTTTGTGGTAAAAATTGTTATAATTTTTTTGTTTTCCATGTATAATATTATAAAAATTTTTTTGTATTTAAACTCAAAAAATTAATTGAAAAAATTAAAAAAAATACTTTTTTTTTATTTTTAGCTAAATTTGTTTTTGAACAATAAATGAGTTTGTACAAAAATAAAATATGTTTTCTGTTGTTTGTAAGTGTTTACGACTTTCTATAAAATCCATTTTGAGAAAATTGAATTTTGGCCAACAAAGGTCGTCCGCGAAACCATAGTGCATTGGTTAACATTGTGGAGGGTATTTAAAGATTCGGCACAGCCGAATATAGCTTTCTTACTTGTTAAAAAAGTCAATTTATCAAAAATCCGGTAACTTTTATATTCTACACAGAAAATAAAATCGTCAAATTTAAATCAACAAACATCAATTGTAAATCAACCAAACATGATATCAACCAAACATTTTGTAAAAACGGCGGCATGTTGGTCCATAATACAAAATTTCGATTTTGTTTTCAACGAACTTAGTCAAGTAATTTTATTTCAAAATTATTTTATCATGTCAACAAATAGTTTTTGTGTTTGTTGAATTTCTTTGTTGAAAAAAAAAAATAAGATTTTTTAAGTTTGTCAGATTAACAAGTTGTGTTTGTGTTTGTTGAATTTCTTTGTTGAAAAAAAAATTTAAGATTTTGTACGTTTGTCAGTACACTCAAAAGAAAACCTCTGTCAAAAAATCTGTAAAATGACTTTCAATTTAGAATAACAAATTTTTAGCAGATTTTCTGCTGAAATGGATATTTTAGCAGAATTCTCTGCTATTCAATTTCTGAAAACAACAGAACTTTTGCAGAACTTTTGCTGATTCTGTCTGCTAAGTTTCACAAAGTTTTTGTGCAGATTTTCAGCAGATTATTTTGCTAATTTGACAGATATTTTTTGTTATCTTTTTTTACGTATTTTTTTAAAATGTCGGTCTCGCAAAAATAACAATGAAATGTCACTATCTGAAAAATAAAGTAGACGAATAAAATTGCTCCCGCTTAAATGCATCATTAATATGTCAGCTTTAATAATATATAGTTCAAAAGAACACAAAGAAACAATTCATACTAAGATATTTTTTTCAGCTTGCCAGTTTGTTGCTGCTTTTCAAGAAGAGAAGTTCTTCAGTTCATGCACGCAAACCGTACAATACAAAATTCAAAACCACCCTTGGAATATGTTGTTACTTTTTTTTCATTTGTTTAATGTGTGTGTATTTTTTTTATTTGTTTTGTTATTTTGTTTTCTAATTAAAAGTGTGTATGTTGTGTTATGCTTTCTATTCTTTCATGTGTGCCGTTTTCGACATCCCGTTATTTTTTCTTTTTCGTTCCGAAATTAGCAGATTTGTCTGCTGAAATCAGCAGTTTTTTTTGCTGAAATTAGCAGATTTTTCTGCTGAAATCAGCAGATTTTTCTGCTGAAATCAGCAGATTTTTCTGCTGATTTAACCCAGGTTATCACTACAGAAATTTAGCAAACCGCGTCTGCTAAAATCAGCAGATTTCTCATATGGCTCAAAATGGGTGTATTTTCAGCAGATTTTTCTGCTGATTGGACAGAGAATTTATTTTGAGTGTACAAATAATAATTTTAGAGAACTATTACAAACTCGTTTATCAATTTGTTTAAAATTTTTTTTCAACAATCAATATTTACAAACGTTAGTTGATATCACAAATTTCCGTATAGGAGCACTTTCAGTGAAAAAGTTAATTGTTTTCACAAATATGGGGGTCAATATAACAATTCGTTTTTTTCTGTGTAGTTTAATTTATTTTCTTAAGTTTAGATGTTTTTCTATCCACACAAAAAAAATCAGGCTCTCGTTTTTCGTTTTTTTTAGAAAAAATTGTAATTTTGTAATTTTCTTGTTTCAACATAGCGGATGAGTAATAAATATTTGCATAAATAATACTCATACGCTATGTTGAAAAAAGAAAATACAAGCATACTAAATATAAAATCATCATGAAATTTAATATTCAAATGCGTTTTTCTCGAAAAAAACGAAAAATGCGCGTCTGAATTTCTGTGTGTGGATAGAAAAATATCTAAACTTTAAAAAAATAAAAAATAAAAAAAGTGACCGGATATTTAATAAATTGACTTTTTTTAATAAATGGGAAATTTCAGAACGGGTTTCGAAAATTTTTCAAAGCAAAAATTTTTAATCGTAGCCCATAAAAAATATGCAAGAATGCTAATTTTTGATTATTTGATTATTTAATCACGGCAACTCGACACCAATTTGAAAAATTTTCCAATATTTAGCCACGCCCCCTAAGCTCAGGTTTTGAAAAATTGAAAAACCAAAAACGCAAATTTCTTAGTTCCATATAGGGTAGCGTGTCCCGAAAATGAAAAATTTTAGGGCATACCCCTAGAATGATGCTTAGTAAAGAGCTGATTACGGGAAAAAAAATTAAAAATTATTTAGAGGTCATCTTCAGGGCGCAACCAGCGCTTTGCATCCGTAGTGCATTTGGTGAAAAAAAAATATATTTTTTTATTTTTAAAATTGGTGCCAAAAGTTTCGTTAGGTAGAGTACATTCTGGAAAAAATATTTATAAAGTTTTCATGGAGCAATTTTGGTCCAGCACAACGTTTTGAAATTTTGAAAAGATGTAATTTATTATATATTTTTTTAAGTTTTTGTAAAAACCGGAGTTTGTAAGAGTTCTTTTAAGATTTTGTATACAATGAAGTTTATATTCAAGCCTTTGTATAAAAGGCTGTTTTTTACAAAAACTTAAAAAAATATGTAACAAATTAAGCATCTTCGAAGTTTGAAAACGTTGCGCTGGACCAAATTTGCTCCACGAAAACTTTATAAATATTTTTTTCTGAATGTACTCTACCTAACGAAACTTTTGGCACCAATTTTAAAAATAAAAAAAAATATTTTTTTTTGACCAAATGCACTACGGATGCAAACTTAAAGCGCTGGTTGCGCCCTGAAGATGACCTCGAACAATTTTTTAATTATTTTTCCCGTAATCAGCTCTTCAATAAGCATCGTTCTGGGGGTATGCCCTAAAGAAATTCCAAAATTTCCTGATTTCGGGACATGCTAATATAGGGCTATCAATACAACCTATTCAGAAATTCATGTGACACATATTTTTCTGTAGCGGGACATTTGGTGTGAAATGAATCATATGAATAAAGGTGGAATTTATTTTGAATATTCAGGGAGTTGTTTGGTAAGACTTGGACTAACAAGGAAGGTCTTTCACAGGGCACTCACCGATTGTCCTGGAACTTGCATATAGAGAAGAGGGGAGCAAAATAAGAGTCACATGTTTTTTTATAGCTGCCCAATCTCACATTTAGCGGGTCAAAGGGGAGGGGATAAAACGGGATTTTTCGTTTTTTGAGGACCTATCCAATGGTGTATCGATCGTATCCAAATTCGGCTTCGTTAATTAAGTTCGTTATTGTCAAAAATGTATAATCGTTGGGGTAATTTATATAGAGATGTATATACGTACGACCGCCAAATTCATACATAATAATCTCTATCAAAATTAAGTTGACCGGTATTTTTCCGTTTGGCGAAATTCCTGCTAGTTCGGCTTTTATACGGGTTTTCCCGAAAGCCCTTATTTATTTTAAAAGGTGGCAACCCTGTTTTAAATTTGAGATTGGGCAGCTAAATAAACAGGTAGCTTTTATTTTCCCCCCCTCATTCCTATATTCAAGTCTCAGGACAATCGGTGGGTGCCCTGTGAAAGACCTTCCTTGTAAGTCCTTGAAAAGTAAGTCAGAGATAATTTTGTAATGGTTTACAGTAATTGGGGAGATAGAGATGAAGCTACACAAGCAATAAGTGGCTGCTAATGATTTTCGTTTGCACACTAACGTGCTCTTGAAGTCAGTATATCGAGAGCCTACATTCAAAACCCTCTATCAAAAAAACACAAGTTTTCAGGAGAGCCAAACAACTGTTTATTTCGCGTTTTGCTAGAGTTATTAAAATTTGGTATTCAACAATATATTTTTAAATCAACTACTGAATCTCACATATAATTCGTTTTTAAAATTTTGCACTTTTGGGGATTTTATGATAGAATGTTTTGTTCACAAAAATATTTCAAGTACATGAATGAAAATTATCAGATAGAGGGTTTTGCATTTTAATAAAAATGAATTATTTTGATTTATAAAAAATTCCGAAATCGCGGTTTTGGTCCCCAGGTCCACAGATACTGATCAGCATCGCGATTTTTAAGATAATTTTTTTTTCATAATCTACACAAGACATCCAAATTTTGAGCCATATTTTTCAAAAAAGTCAAACAAAATTAGCATCAGTGAACTAAACCGTGGTTCTGAAATTTTGTTGGCAAATTCATGTTCATCATGCAAAATCTTTTTGAATCTTTTTGAAATTGTGGAGTATATCACTACATTCGGCAAGGCCGAATTTAACTTTTTTACTTGTTTTTTTTTATCAATTTTATTTTTTGTCAAATTTTTTTTTCATCAAAAACTTTTTTTTCATAATTTTATTTTCCATCATATTTTTCATATTTTTTGTCTTCTTAAAAAACTTTTTTTCATCGAAACGTTTTTTCATCATAATTTAGTTTTGAATCAAAAAATTTTTCTTTTAATTTTTTTCTTATATTTTTCCATAAAATTTTTTTTTACCAAGTCCAAAATTCTGACATAAAAATGTTTCATTAGTTTAACAAATGTACAAAAAACAAGTTAGGCTGCACTTGAGTAATGCACTTATTTATCAAATTTACAGCTGTTTTTGTTTGGACTGCTTCTTGCTTTCCACAGACTGATTGACGGATGTATATAGCTAGATTGTCTTAGAAATGGATCAAGAGTATATATTATATTATAAACTAATTGGGGCTTCGACCGATATTTCAATTCGTTTTGCATGGAATGGCAAATACCGATATTTGCTTTGGCAAGTATACATAAATCTTCAGCAAAACATTATAATGATTTATTGTTTTGGGTTAGAGTATAAAATTCGCAGGAATTTTTTAAGTTTATATTAGCAAAACTACAACAAAAATTAATATTTTTCAAAAAAGGGCCACGGTAAGTATTAGAGAATTTAATAATCTACAAATAAAAAAAAAATCATCAAAATCGGTTCAGTAGTTTTTGCTGTACAACTGCAGCCGATTTTGTCCTTTAAAAGAAGCCTTCTGCAATTGAGTTGCAATCATAAAATTTTTAAAATAGTTTATCTTTCAAATAAAAAAAACCGTCTTAAAAAATATCCTAGTTGGCAACGTCCTCCAGCCGTCCTCGAGCCATCCTCAGTGACGGAGCGGTGACATGTGAGAGTAACTGCTGACATCCACAAGACATCTCTATGTACTGGGTTGAGGACAGTTTCATACAATTTTTTAAAATGTCCTCACTCAAAGTCAGAAGTGGTCAGGGCTGACCTTCTGGGGACATGTCCCCTAAGACTTCTTTGGGGAAATGTCTGACGTAGGTCATGCGAAAATACAAAAAATTTTCGTATTTCCTTTAGTTTTTACTTTTATCCATTTTCTTTTATAAATTATCTTTATCATATTTAGAAAAAACTTTTCGCCTTTTTGGTCCCAACTGGATTTGAACCTGGAACCTCCAGTTTATTAGTCCCACACCTAACTACTTGTTCCAAACTTTATTTTGAAAACTGTTTGTCTATTTATTACTTTTATTCTACTTGTTAGTAGAGTTTCTGAATAACCGATAAATTTAGTAACCGCGGTTTCGGTTATCAAAAATTGAATAACCGATCGGTTTCGGTTATTTTCGGTTATAGGAGAAAATTTTATTCTAGTGGAAAAACTATATTTTTAAATAGCTTTTTATTAGCATCAAATTCAGTGTAAATTCCCATTTAGGTTTAGCTTCCGCTTATTATTCCAAAGATTGAGTGGTTCCTCATCTTCAGAACTGAATAATTCTTCGTCAACTGGATATAAATAAATTTAAATTATCCCGATAGTAAAGTAAGAATTTAAAATTAAAAAGATTTTAATTTTGTCATTATAAACTGGATTTTAATTGAGACGAACAATCTAAGTAATCTGAAACTTCATATTTCTAATACTTGTCTCCACTAGTTTGTTGTACTTTTCCGAATTGCGTAAACCAAAAATTAGTCCTGACCCAAAATTGTAAAAGTTGTCGTTGGATTTATGGATATTGACAGTTATTTATCTTTTATATTTAGCGCTTATCCATTCATTCATATCCAGTCGGCAAAAAAATCACCCCTGACATACTGCTGATCATCCCAATATAAAATTCCTGACATCTTCATACATTTTTTCCAAATGTCTCCAATGACAAGTCAGCCGCTGTCTAAAAGCACTGCTGACTTGTCATTGGGGACATTTGGAAAAATTGTGTGATCACAAATCTCATAAAGGGAGTGTCAGCAGTATGTCAGCGGTGATTATTTTTTCCCAACTGGGTAGTTAAGCTAAATTTTTCCAATTTTGAATCTCATAAATATTAAGAGGCCCTTTTAAGTATAACGGCTATATTCTTAACAAAAACGGGCAATTAAGTCCTTCACACTCATTTTTGTTAAAGGTAAGTAAGTTGCTCGGTTTTCACGTGAAAATCTGTCAAACTCCATATAAAAGAAAACATAAATTTCATACTGGCTTTACAAAAGCGTAAAAATTCCACTGAAGAGGTATTCTGCTCACTGCAATGCAACATTTTTTTAAATTGTACAGACCATTTTAAAAGCGGTGAAATTTAATATACAGAAATAAAAAGAAGCATTTATAAGTTGTTGGCACTGTAAACATTAATTAATTTAGATAAATGGGTAAGAATTACAAAAAAAAAATGTAAATTAAAGATATTTTGTGTATGACGATGCGCAAAACATAACCTAACATATGACTGTCAAATTTTCGCTACAACACTCAAAAAATTATGTTAGTAAAATCAACTGAAAAAGTCAGTTAAAATAACTACTTTGTAAGTTGTTTTGGGGTCAACTACTTTTTCAGTTAAATCAACTAACAATGTTAGTTATTTTAACTGACAAAAAACAACTGACTTATGTAGTAAAAACTACTTACATTTGTAGTCAAAACAACTAAAATGTAGTAAAATAAAAAAATCAATATATTTTTTTTTTTTTTTCAAAAAATTTTTCAGATAAAAAATTGAAGATTAAAATTTTTCTAAGTTTTTTTTGTTTTTAAGTTGTGAAAAATAAAAAAAAAACGAAAATTTATTTCTATTTTTTGGAAAAAACTTTGAAATTTTTTTAGAGATAAAAAAAAATAAAATTAACTACTTAAAATTTTAAGTCACTTGTTTTTTTTCTAATAAAATGTAAACAGTTGTTAATTTTAATTACATTTTTAAATGCCAAAAAATATATAAAAAATCTATAAAATTAATAAAATTCGGATAACCGAACATATATGGGACGGTTTCGGGTTCGGATTTCGGCTTCAATAACCGCGGTTTCGGTTACGGCTTTAACCGATACAGAAACTCTACTTGTTAGATTTTGATTTTATTTTAAATAAATCGATAATGTTGCCATTTTTTTCTTGGAAATTGAAGAGTTGTCCAGATTTAAAATTCTTATTTAATATACTGCTATTCTGAAGACATTTCCTTTTAGACGTCTTAGAGGAATTGTCCACACTCTTAAAGCAAACATTCACTGCTGACAATGTTAGGACATATAATCAAGGATTATCTATGATTTGTCAGAACCTGAAGACCTTTCCTCAAGGAATCACTGTAGACATTTTCTCATTGACACATTTTCCAACTGGGATAGGGTATTTATTTTTTATTGCTGTTTTAAAATTGCTCACATTCGGGTTTTTGTTTTTGTTTAAACCCCCTTAAATCTAAACTAGTATAATTTCGGCATCTTTATATGAACTTCTCGAAATTACTAGAATAAGGGCCAACCTAATTAACTATTTTGAATTAAATAAACGGAAAATATCAAATGATTGCTATAATTTTATGCCATTTTTAAAAACCAGGATGATATCATTTAACGCACTTTACTATTTAAAGGCTACTAATAGAAGTGTAAGATTACTTTTTCTTAATACCGATAAAGATATTAAAAAGAACAGCCATGATTTCTTTGTTTTATTTATAAGAGATAATGACAATAGGTTAGTTTTTTTTTTGTTAATTTCAAAATTGTTTGAAATCTGCCGCTTTTAATTTCGTACCATATTATCAATTTAGATCTGTTTTTTTTTAGCCAAAAATCAAAACTCATAAAAAAAAACTTTAATAAAAGTGGAGATATGTCTTAGTACTGCAGCATATGTTTCAATAAAAATCAAAAAGAAAAAATCCAATGGTAAGACATTAAAAAATTTTTAATGAGATCAATAAAATTTTTTACAGGCCAATATTAACAATCAAAAAAAAAAAAAAAAAAAATAACAACATCAAACGATTTTTAACTTTGGCTGCATATTCCCCTTAAAAAATA
Source organism: Pegoplata infirma (assembly GCA_963921195.1). Classification (NCBI taxonomy): domain Eukaryota; kingdom Metazoa; phylum Arthropoda; class Insecta; order Diptera; family Anthomyiidae; genus Pegoplata; species Pegoplata infirma. The sequence goes on from OY992539.1 coordinate 105,951,022, forward strand.
AAAAAAAAAACAGAAATTCTTAAACTACACACAAAATCAATTTAGAAATTAACAAAAAAAAAAAATCAACGAATTGCCATTAAAAATTTATACAAATTTTATTAATTCTTCTAAATTTGATTGTATTTTTTTGCATAAGACATTAAAAAAAATCTATAACAGTAGCTTATCAAGAGATTTATTTAAAAAACCAAAAACACAAAAAATTATATCCAAAATACTGTCCACCAATTTAAAAAAAAATAATAATAATAAAACTACGGTCAAACTTCAAAGTCCTCATTTTACGATTTAGAAAATTTGAATTTATTGTTAAAGTTTGTCATTAGTTTAAAGATTTCTTCAAAAGATTATAAACAAAAAAAGGTTTATATGGAAATTCTATGTTTTTGTTTAATCAAAATATAAAAAAACCTTTAAAAAATGTTCCGTATCTTATAAATCTTTTTCAAAAATCCTTATTTATACATATAATCACCAAAAAAAAGAGAAAAAAAAAAATAAAACGCACAAAAGTGTTAATGTAATTAAAATAAATTTAGCTTAAAATCACAAAAAAAAGACAAAAAAAAAAGTTTTCATAAATAAAATGGCTTAAGAAAAAACAAAAGACTTAAGACACAAACTTGATATTTTATTAAGTATTTCTTTTAATGAAACGAATGAAACCTCCTAAATTATGGAACCCCATTGAAAAGATTGTAATTTGTTTTTAGCAATAATCGTTGTTGTGTTATTGTTATTGACCGCATAAAACCAGAAGCTCTTTCGGCTTTCGCTAAAGTAGATCGTTAAATGTTGATAAGACATTTTTAAGATCATTATTAACAAGTGATTTCAAAGGAAAATGCCGCTATTTTAACTCACTACAACAACAGCAACATTAACTATCCAAAAAAGGATTTTGATCGTAAATTTTAAGGGATTTTGGAATTGATAAAAGCGTTGAAAAATTTTTGGAAATAAAGAAGAAGATGAAGTGGATTTATATTAATATAATTAAATAAACTGCGCTAAAGTATTAAATTAATTCTTATAATTATGAATTACGTAAATCGAAATCAACGTATGCCATTAAAAAATCTTGTAAATGAGATCGTAACCCAAATATAACAAGTATAACACCGCTCTACAAATCTGAGGTTTGTTTTGAATGAAACCAAAAAAAGTTTATTGGTTTTGGTTTCCCGATTGCAAAACGGTCACTCAAATTTTTCTATCACGTCACAATTTTGAGAAAATCGCGGATAAAGTGTCCAAAAAGCCCATTTTGCCATTTTCGAGCGCCTACAAAATAAGATGCTGACATTCGAATGACTTGATATCAAGCTCATTCGAAAGTGCGTAATTTTCCCTTTAATACAAAATCAAATTTTCTTGGAATTTAAGTTTTTATAATGGTGAAAAAATCATTAGCCACAAGTGCTTTAATTCTAATATTTGGGCGAAAATATTTTTTTTTTTTACTATTTGACATTTTTTTTTATTTTATTTTTATGGGACATTATCAACGTTTTGTACGATTATAAGCTGATACTTAAACATGCGAAATCTATCTGTTTTAGTAACTCACTTTCATCAATGCGCGCGAAAGTTATGGCGGTTTTAAGTTGGACGATTTTAAAAAATTCTTAAAAATCCAGTTTTTGGTCGATTTGAAAAAGTTTGGCAAATATTTATAGAACATATGTACTTGGAGCTATAAATATAGTCCAAAATGTATGTACTATGTTTATTATTTGGCGAGATACACTGAAAAATATATATTTTTAAATATTCTTTTCATCTTCATTAAGAGCAGCTAAGAACTCATTATATTCAAATTTTTTTTTTTTAAATATAGCTAGAAGAAGAGAAAATTTCCAATATTATGCAAAAAAAATCATTAAAATTCCATCAACCCTTCAAAAGTTACAACGGTTTAAACTGGTTTACCATGTCATATTATTACGTTTTAAGTACAAATTATAAAGAAAACGCATTTTTTCCTTTTAAGAGTAAATACGCCAATTTTCCCAAACTTAAAGTTGATTATTGATTTTAAAGGCTAAATTTAGATAGGGCAGAGTTGTTGTAATAAAACAAAAGCAAAAAATAATAGAAAAATATAAAAAAAATAATAAATTTTTGAGGATGCTTTTTAAGGTAAGGAAAATTTTGTTTTATATGTCATTTTTAGAATCATCAAAATTTTTTAACGCCCATCCGATTTTGCAATAAGGCATTGAAAAAGCTTTAGTTTTTTTTTTTTATTTCAAGTGATTTGATGCAGCGCCTTGGATGTGCCATCGCAAAATGTCTGGAGATAAAAGTGCAGATATTTCCGCTTACAATGACTTTTATGACAATGCTATGCACGAAATCAATTATTTGCATCGCCGCATAACTTCCTAGTCACTTAACATTAAATTTTAGCTTTGTTTGCTAATGCAAAATGCCAAAACAAAATTTTGCGAATTTTGTAAATTTTTAAAATATCCCCTAAAATTTTTGCAATTCAAAATTTTAAGATGCCCACTTGACTCGGACGTGTTAATAATGAAAAACTTTAACCCCAAAAAGTGCTGGCCAATTTGAAATAAAATTGCGAATGTGCCCGGCAAAAAACAGCTGTTTTCAAACAAATTTCATCATTCTATGAATTTTTGAGGAGACGGTACAACGCCCTTAGCTAGGGCACATTAAGTTGTTCTTCCATAAGTTGTAGGTAATTGCAGCAGCTATCGACTACTTTGGTCTGAATTCAATAATGGTAATGCGCACACATTCCATGGCCAAAAAACCACAAAAATGATAAAAAAAACTTAAATTTGGTTTCAATTTTGGACCCCCCTATGTTTTTTGATTAAATGATATTCTGGCAGGTCTATTAATGTAAAATTTATCTCTAAGGTATAATCTCACTCGTATGCTGGTTGACATCTAAAACAAAAAACCAAGGACGCAAAATAAACAAGTAGAAAAGTTAAATTCGACTTTGCCGAATCTATGAATACCCTCCACAATGCATTTTTAAAGGATAGTACATTTTTTAATGTGAAAAAAATAACAATTTTGATTAGAAATATTTTATTTTGAGTAAAAAACTCGTTTTTTTGTAATGTAAAATAAAAAAAAAATACTAATTTTGTTTTGAGTGTAAAATTTTTTTCGAGTTTAATGTTTTTTTTACTGTAAAAATATTTCTGAGTGAATGCACGTAGGTAAGTACACAAAATATTGTAATTTTTGTAAAAAAAAACTAAATTTTTTTTTGAGTGTAAAATTTTTTTTGAGTGTAAAATTTTTTTTTGAGTGTAAAATTTTTTTTGAGTGTAATTTTTAAGTTACCAATGCTTTTAAAACTAAACAAGTTTAAAATGCATTGCTTTAAAACTAATCAAGTTTGAAAAGCATTGTTAAGTTACCACCAATGCTTTTAAAACTTGTTAAACACGTGGCATTTAAGATGAAACTTATCAGAAATTCAGGGTTTTGCTTATAACTTTTGAACCACTGGACCGATTGAGCTGAAATTTAATACCAAATAGAACTGGGGAACGGCAAAGATACATGTCAAGCTTCAGCAGTCTCATTTTTGTCTTTCGAAAGTTATCGTGTTTTTTATTTCGTAAATTCGCGAAACACCCTTGCCGAAATTTACTCTTTTGCTCATAACTTTTGAACCACTGGACCGATTTGGCTGGATTGCAATACCAACCTGACCAGGTAAATGAGCAACATATATGTCAAACTTCAGTAGCCTCTGTAAAGTCTTTCAAAAGTTAGCGTGTTTTCTACGGACAGACAGACAGACAGACGGACGGACGGACGGACATCGCTAGATCGACTTAAAATCGATCGGGGATCATGAATATATATACTTTATGGGGTCCTAGACCAATATTTCGATGTGTTACAAACGGAATGACAAACTTATATATACCCTCTATCACTAGAGTGAAGGGTATAAAAAGAATGAAAAAACATTGGTTAGTTTCAAGCCGTTTTTACTCTATTTTTAGACTTTAAATGGCTACCAATTTTGCAGAAAAGAACTTTTGGGCAAAAAAAAAATTGGGACTAGCTTTTTATATTATTGGGCCTTTATTCATAATACTTAAAGTGTACTTAAAGTAGGTTTATTTGACAAATATTCATGCAATATCAGTCAAATAAACCTACATTAGATTTAATTTACTCATTATGAATAGCCCAGTTGATCTTTCTGTATTCACAGATTCATGTAAATGTGTGGACAAAAGAAATAATTGACAGCTAAACTCAGGTATCAAGAGGTGCAAAAGAAAAATATTGTTGCCCATTTACGTATGTATTTGTATGGAAATTTGTTAATATGCTATTTACATATACCTTGAAATCCGTATAAATTTGGATTTCAAATCCAATTAAAATCTATACCGTTTACATATGCTTTTTTTGAAATTTAGCGGGATTTTGTTTGTATTAACTCTGTATTTGCTTTTGATTTGTGTACAGGGTTGTTAGCAGGGTTCGAAAAAAAACTCTAACGTACGGTACGTTAGTGTTCTGTACGGAACTATGGAGCGACCGTACGTTATCGAAACGTACCGTTCCAAGAACACATTCACTAAAAAGTTTTTTAGTCGCAAACAGAATTCCGAACGTTATGCCTGCGAGTTGAAGAACAGAAACTTTACGATAACGTACCGAACTAGGTTAGAAACAAAATAAAGTTCTTTTAGTGTTCTGTTTGCGAACTTTTGAGACATTTTTTAAATTTAAAATGGCGATATCTTGAAAACTAGCAAGATAGAGCAAAACGGAGCACATTTTTGGTTCTTGGGATCTTCATAGTATCGCTAGGCCTCTACACATGGGTAGACCCCATTGGGTCCTTATTTTGAATCTAAAAAAGTTAGCATTCCGGGAAATTTAAAAATGCACATAACTCGCTAAATACTGCCGACACGATGAAAAGTCTAAAAGCATTTTTGTGGATCCTGTCTCGTAGTACATGACCGCTTTTAGACTTTATGTCGTGTCGGCAGTATTTAGCGAGATATGTGCATTTTTAAATTTCCCGGAATGCTAACTTTTTTAGATTCAAAATATGGACCCAATGGGGTCCACCCATGTGTAGAGGCCTAGCGATACTATGGAGATCCCAAGAACCAAAAATGTGCTCCGTTTTGCTCTATCTTGCTTAGTTTTCGAGATATCGCCATTTTAAATTTAAAAAAAAAATGTCTCAAAAGTTCGCAAACAGAACACTAAAAGAACTTTATTTTGTTTCTAACCTAGTTCGGTACGTTATCGTAAATTTTCTGTTCTTCAACTCACAGGCATAACGTTCGGAATTCTGTTTGCGAACACCTTCACAACCACTTAAAAAACTTTTTAGTGAATGTGTTCTTGGAACGGAACGTTAAATAACGTACTGTTTTTTTCGAACACTGGTTGTTAGTTGGAAAATTACTCAATTTTATAAATATTTCTAAAAACAATGATTTTTCTTTGCCGGAGCCAATATTTTCAATCCCACTAGTATATGTTGGGACCACAATATCAAAAAATGTGTTTTTATATAGAGCTGCTTCCTTAAATGCAAGAAAATTAACATTTTAGCCAAGTTTGGGGCCGCCACCATTGAGTGTTTTTCTTTGTTAGGAAGACCAAATTGATCAACTAAATTGTGCGTTTACCATTTGCAACGGTAAATTTTATATTAAACATTGTTAAACATTGTTTTTATTAAGCTTTTAATAGTTTTTAAAAATAAATTTTTATTGTTTTTTTATTTCATAAAAAACAACAACAGCTGATAAAAAAAAATCGTGTGCAGCGTTGTAAAAAGCATTAGGGATGATTATTTTTGGAAAAACCATAGTTGTATAATTAAGTAGTAGACATTTTTTGGGATTTTGAATTGCGATTTTACGATTTTCTCAAAATCCAAGTTTTTTTTGTATGGGATTTGACATTTGAAATCCAAAAAAAGTAATGGGATTTACTTGGATTTTCATTGAAATCCCATTTTTCTGGATTTCGAGGTATATGTAAATGGCATATAAAAACACTGTGTAAATAAACTAAATATTTAAAAAATGGAAGGTTTTTTGTTAATGTTTTTTTTTACCATTTTAGAAAATTAAATTCCAAGAAAATTTTATCTTGTCTTAGAATAACTTAATAACGCAGATTTGGAATCAGCGCCACAAACACTAACAAAATCACTTACCAGAATCCAATACGCATTTTCATGTTGAGTTTTGTAATCAATGAATACTCTCCACAGTGCCCAAAAATTTTCAATACCTATGAATTAGTGCAAGAACACCTTTAGTAACTTTATTTTTTAACGAAAAAATTATAAATTGCATAGAAAATTTGGTTAGAAAAATCGTATTTTGAATAAAAACTTTTTAATGATTTCTTTATAAAAATTGTTTAACATGATAATGTTTTTAGGCTGGTCTCTAATTTTAAAAAAGTTGCAGGACGCCACCTCAGTTTGCCTATACACCATGGACGTATACAGGGGGTGGGCACAGGGGGCACGTGCCCCCCCCTTTTCAATTACTTTTCAAGTACTTCTAGTTAAAACTAGGTATAAATAGGCGATCGCAAACAATTTTGGGATTTGTGCCCCCCCCTTTTCAAATTCCTGGATACAGCGCTGCTATACACACAAAAAAAAAAAACTTTGTCAAATTACTAGGAAAAGTCTCGTAATCCTTACTTACTTACTTTACTTTATTTGGCCATGTAGAACAACCTATGATAGGTCTTTGGCCTGTTTCAAAAGAAGTTTCCAGTCATCTCTATTCTTAGCACGAGTTCCCCAGTTTCGCACACGAAGTTTCAACATGTCTTCGTCAACTTGTTTACCCCACTGGAGCTTGGGGCGACCTCTTCCAAGAATGCCGTTGGGGTTTTCCAAAAGGGCTTTTCTTGCCGGTGCAGTGTCATCCATGCGCTGGACGTGACCACCCCATTTTAGTCTTTGTATTTTAATACGCTTAACTATGTTGGTATCTGCGTATAGTCTATATAGCTCGTCGTTTGTTCTTCGACGAAAGTCATCACCATTACGAGCGGGTCCAAAAATTCTTCGTAGAATCTTCCTCTCAAAGACTCCAAGCATGGCTGCATCTGCAGCAGATAACACCCATGTTTCCGCGCCGTACAACAACACAGGCAGGATGAGCGTGTTGTATAGAGTAATTTTCGTCTGCCTTGAGAGGCTTCGTGAGCGCATCTGCTTGCCAAGGCCAAAATAGCATCTATTTGCCAAGGTAATTCTTCGCTTGATCTCCAGACTGACATCATTTTTATTATTTATGAGAGATCCGAGGTATACGAATTCGTCCACTACTTCAAAATTGTAATTTTGGACAGCTACGGATCGCCCAGTACGCTGCGATTCCTTAAACACTGACTGCATCAATTTGGTTTTGCCTTCATTTACCATCAGACCCATTTTTTTCGCTTCTTCTTCAATTTTCATAAAAGCTGCAGTAACGTCTTCTAGAGTGCGTCCTATAATATCAATATCATCGGCATATGCCAGCAGCATGATACTTTTACTATAAATTGTGCCCCTTGGCACCCTATCATCGAATGCATTACGCATAACTTTATCCAAAAGTATGTTAAATAAAACGCAGGAGAGTGGGTCACCCTGTCTAAAGCCACGCTCAGTATTAAACGGCTCAGATAGATCTCTCCCAACCTTTACCGAAGATCTAGTGTTCCTTAGCGTCATTTCACAAAGTCTTATTAGTTTCGATGGTATATTGAAATAAGACATTGCAGTAAAAAGTGAGTGTCGTGTTGGGCTGTCGAAAGCGGAATTGAAATCGACAAAAAGATGGTGAGTGCCGATGCCTTTCTGACAGGTCTTCTCTAAAATTTGTCGAAGTGTAAATATTTGGTCCATGGTAGATTTTCAAGGTCTAAAGCCACACTGGTATGCACCAATTTTTCCTTCAACTATGGGCTTTAGTCTCTCACATAGTATGCAAGACAGAATTTTGTATGCGATGGGTATTAGACTAATTCCACGGTAGTTGGAGCAGTTCGTGGGATCCACTTTTTTCAAAATCGGGCAGAGTACACTAGTATTCCACTCATCTGGCATGCATTCTTCAGTCCAGATCCTGCATATGAGGTGGTGCATGCGCTCCAATAAAACATCGCCGCCGTTCTTAAACAGTTCAGCTGGCAAGCTGTCGGCGCCCGCAGCCTTGTTATCCTTAAGGCTTGACATAATTGTTCTAAAATCCTGCAGGTCAGGTGGTGGTATTACGATATTATCATCAATACATGGTGGTCTCGAGTCATTACAGCAGTCTGCACCATTGTTGTCATTTAGCAGCCGGGAGAAATAATCTCGCCATATTTTTAGTGACTCTTCCTTATCTGTTACTAAATTTCCGCCATCATCCTTGCAGCACGCGGCCACAGTGTTTAATCCTCCAGACATCTGTTTGATTCTTTTATAGAATTTTCGTGCATCGTTTCTATTGCGGCTCATTTCGATTTGTTCGGACTCACGTCTTTCCAGTTCGCGTTTTTTTTCGCTTAAACAGGCGCTTTTCCTCCCTCCTCTTTTCTCTATAAAGGTTTCTTGCCGCAGAATCTAGTTGGTCATTACCAGTTTTTTGCAACGATGCAATGTAGGCTGCGCGTTTTTCGTCAGAGACTCGTACACAGTCGTCGTCATACCATGGGTTCCTCGGTGCACGACGTTGGAAACCAAGCACTTTTTCGGCAGCTTCAGCCATTGAATTGGATTAATGCATCCACTGTTTGCCTACGTCATCGAGTTGAGGTGCTGTTTGCAGAATATGGGAAAGTTGGGTTGAAAAATCAGTAGCTATCTGTTGCGAATGAAGTTTGTTGACGTCATATTTCCTTTGTGTATTAGGTCGCTCATTATATGCAGCGCAAATTCTTGTACGCACCTTGGCAGCTACCAAATAGTGGTCAGAGCCCACATAGGCATGACGTAATCCTATTTTACCAATATTTGACAGTTTTTTCTTGTTTTTTAACAAATCGAAATTTACATTTTTTTTTGTAATTTTACAAATTTTTAAGATAATTTTACAAAAAAAATCTAGTAAATTCACGAGAATTCCTTGTAATTTTATTTGCGCCAAAAAACTGTAAATTTACAATTTTATTGGTAAAAACTTGCAAAATTACAAAATTATTGGTAAAAAGCTTGTAAAATTACTAGGAATTCTCCTCAAATAGGAGGTAGCAACAAATCTAGTAAAATTACGAAACCTCTTTGTAAATTTTATCGTGTCCAAAAATTTTTAAATTTACAATTTTTTTGGTAAAAACCTTGTAAAATTACAAAGTTATTGGTAAAAGTCTTGTAAGTTTACTAGGAATTTTTGTCAAATAGGAGGTAGCAAACAAAAAAAGTTACAAGATTTTCTTGTAATTTTACAAGGTTTTTTTAAGTGTATGACCTTACGATTAACAAAAAAGAAAATAAGAATTATTGTATTCATTTTCTTAAAACGAAAAAAAAAACATAATTATTTTTTATCAATTTTTTTTTATCAATATTTTTTTTAATCAATATTTTTTTTTAATCAAAATTTTTTCATCAATATTTTTTTTTCATGAATATTTTTTTTCATCAATATCTTTTTTTATAAATATTTTTCATCAAACATTTTTTTTATCAATATTTTTTTTTCATCAATATTTTTTTTTATCAATTTTTTTTTTCAAAATTTTTTTTTTATAAATATTTTTTTAATCAATATTTTTTTCATCAATATTTTTCATCAATATTTTTTTTCATTAATATTTTTTTTCATCAATATTTTTTTTTTCATTAAAATTTTTTTTTATAAATATTTTTTTTATCACAATTTTTTTTTGATCAATATTTTTTTTCTTCAATTTTTTTTTCGATTAATATTTTTTATACCCTACACCACACTGTGGTACAGGGTATAATGAGTTTGTGCTGATGTTTGTAACTACCCGAAATATTGGTTCTAGACCCACTTCTAAGTATACCGATCGACTTAGAATCACTTTTTGAGTCGATTTAGCGATGTCCGTCCGTCCGTCTGTCTGTCCGTCCGTCTGTCCATGTAAACCTTGTAAACACGATACAGGTCGCAATTTTAAATCAATTGACTTGAAATTTGAAACTTAAGCCGTTTTTGGCCCAAGGACGAAGCCTTGGGCCACGAAGAAATCGGTCCATATTTAGACCTAGCCCCCATACAAAGGTCCTCTTGAGTTTTGGCTTCAATGACTCTAAAAACCGCATTAGAATAGGTATCTTTTCGAAATTTGATAGGTAATCATGTTTCATCAACAGAAATCACCATTCCGAATTTTAAAGAAATCGGACCAGTTCTTCTTGTAGCCCCCATACAAACCACCTTCCCGATTTTCACATAAATCTTTCAAATTTTATGAAAATAGAAAATATTTAATTAAAATTCTGTTTGTGTATGTTAAACCCGTACTTTAATAAGCTTATCAAATCTGATTATCATCGGACCATTTTCGAACTTAGGCCCCATGTGAAAATTTCCCCCGATATTTAGTTAAAGCGGTTTATTGTCAACAAAAAGTAGCCCATCTCACTCAAATTTGATTTGTGGGTGTTTTTTACACTTATTAAAGGTTTGTACAAAATATAGATCAAATCAGTCCATGTTTGAACTTGGGACCTATTTTCCGGAAAACTCTGGTGTAGGGTATTATATGGTCGGTCTTGACCGACTATAACTTTCTTACTTGTTTTCATTAATATTTGTTTTGATCAATATTTTTTAAATCAACAACAATGACAACTTAATATAGCGTTATTTTTTCTAGAAAAATTTTCCTTTGAAAAGAACACCTTTTACACCGTCCAACAAAAATTAATATACGTTTAAAACAAGAGACTAATTGTAAGTATAGTAAAACTGCATTTACAGTTTTTCATTTCGTGATCCTATTACCTTTTAAAAGGACTTCAAAGTTTTAGAGGATTACATTTTAAAATATATTTTTTTAATATTTGAACTTGTCGAAGGATGTCACTATTGATAGCAAAATGAATAGGAGGATCACCCCTAATTTTCCTATTTTATTATTTTTACATATCAGGAAAATTAAGGTAAGTTACGTCCATTCAAAAATGTGTCCTTCAATATCATTCAAAATTTTCAACAAAATATTTTGATAAAGTTTTCATATGACTTTATTCACATCCTTTTATTCTGGTATGGCAAAATATAAAAATGGAAAAATTAGTCATTCTAGAACAATTGCAAATATTTCAAAAATATTTTACAAAATGTATCCTTTAAAACTTTGAAGTCCTTTTAAAAGGAAAAAGAATCACGAAATGAAAAACTGTAAATGCAGTTTTACTCCATTTGATCTCTACTTTCAAACGTATATTATCCGGTTCATGTTTAATATTGGCTGTCGGACGGTGTTATACAGCAAAACATTATAATGATTCAATGCTTTGGGCAATAGTTAGGGTGATCATTTTTTTCTGAGCTCAAATCAGTACGCCCAAGTTTTTATATTTTTATACCCTCCAACCATAGTATGGGGGTATACTCACTTTGTCATTCCGTGTGTAACGCATCGAAATATCGGTCTAGGACCCCATAAAGTATATATTTTATTGATCAGTGATCGATTCTAAGACATTCTAGCGATGTCCGTCCGTCCGTCCGTCTGTCCGTCTGTCCGTCTGTCCGTCTGTCCGTCTGTCCGTCTGTCCGTCTGTCCGTCTGTCCGTCTGTCCGTCTGTCCGTCTGTCCGTCTGTCCGTCTGTCCGTCTGTCCGTCTGTCCGTCTGTCCGTCTGTCCGTCTGTCCGTCTGTCCGTCTGTCCGTCTGTCCGTCTGTCCGTCTGTCCGTCTGTCCGTCTGTCCGTCTGTCCGTCTGTCCGTCTGTCCGTCTGTCCGTCTGTAGAAGACACGATACAGTCCAAAATAAAAGAGCTAGACTTCCGAAGTTTGGCACGAATATGTCTCATATTCCTAGGCAGGTTAAGTTCGGAAATGGGCAAAATCGGACCAAGGGGAAAAAAGTTCCCCCTTGGAGAACTAAACCAACCTAAGAAAAAACGCATTTTTTTAAGGATTTTTTGTACTTTTGCTAAGCAAATGCAACATTCTTATCTTAAAAGAAGTTCAAAATCGAAAGGGGAAGGTGCCCCTAACGTCTCCCACCAACCCCCCCCCAAAAAAATACGCCCCTGGATTTTTTTTAAATTGTTTTTTTTTTATTGTGGAGGGTATAAAAGATTCGGCACAGCCGAATGTAACACTCCCACTTGTTTTTTTCTAGAAATAACCCTATTAAATTTTTTTCTATGAGAAAACACTGATGTTTTTTCAACACCAAAAAATGTCGGTTTAACTAACTTGACCCCAAGTATTTTGAGCAAAAACAACTGCAAAAAAACAACTGTTAAAAAACAACTGCAAAAAACAACTGTTGTCGTTATTTTGCAGACAATTTAGTTGACTTTAAACGACTTCATTTGAATGTTTTGATCGTTTCAGGACAGAAAATATAAAAAAATTCCACAGGTTTTGAGAATAAGAAAATCGCTCAGACTTTGAAGACTTTTTCCGTAAGTTTTGACAACTTTTCCTATAAGAAAACTTCACAGCTAATAAGCACCTGTTTTTTTTAAAGGTCCCGATTTTCTGAGCTCTTTTTCGAATAAGCTCTGATGACATTACCCCATCTAAGATCTCAGAATTATTTGGATTCATGCAATTTACCTCATCTTTCCAAAAATATAAAAAAATCCATCGACCCATTGAACTTTTCGTTATAGAAAACCTCAAAGATTCATTTTCATATAAATTTAGAAAGATAAAAATAATCTCATGCTTAGATTAATTTATGCGTTAAGGAACCTTTTGATTCACGAACTTATATTATGGAAATTCAAGTTTTTGTACAGAATTTTCGAATAAAATTATTTTTATGTTGAAATGCTCAAAAATCAGTACAATCAGTACATATTTTAAAAAATCAGTACAAATCAGTAAAACGTTTTTTGATCAGTACACGTGATCAAAAATCAGTACATGTACTGATCAAATCAGTACGAATGGTCAGTAGAGGTGTCCTTAAAAAAGAAAATCACCTTTTTATACCTGGTAGGGTCCTATAATATTCTTTAGTATCTAAAAATGAGTGAGCCAAAATTTGGGGACAATCGGCTTAAAATAACTCGTGCCGAAAATGGATTGAAGTTTTGGGACATTCTTATATGAACGAAAATCGCTTTTTTTCTAGTTTTTGGAAAAATTTGGTATTTGATATTTTTTGTTAAATTTTTTGTGAAATAAATAAAAAATGTTAGCAAAAAAAGCTTGTAAACCTACAAGAAAATTTGCTGATTTTGAACCCACAATTTTTTTGCTAAAGTTAGCAAAAATGTTTTGCCAATAATTAGTTAACTAAATTTTTTTTTTTGAACTTAGTTCATACACATCTGAGAACCCCATTGGGCTCGGATCAGATAGGTCCAGACCCCGATGGGCCTAGACCTAGTTGGGTTCCTTTAAAATCGTTATAGTTTTTGATCCAAAATTTGTGTCCGTTTCGCTCTACCTTGCTTAGTTTTTGAGATACGTGATTATAGGGGACCACTGTGGCCTTGAGAATTAAAAAACTCGATAACTTCAAAAATATTACTCGGAGAGCTTTTGACTATTTTAAAGTCTTATTCTACGTGTTGAGAGCTACAAAAATGCTTTTGGACTTTTTCTTGTGTCGGCAATATTTACCGAGATATGAGCATTTTAAAATTTTCGGGAATGCTAACTTTTTTGGATCCAAAGTTAGGGCCTATTAGGGTCCACACATGTGAAGAGGACCGGCGATACTATGCCCGAGAACCAAAAATGGCCTCCATTTTGCTCTATCTGGCTTAGTTTCCGAGATAGCGCCATTTTAAGTTTTCTGAAAATAAAAAAAAATTTACCATTTATTTTACTAATATTATCAAAAAATCTTGTAAAAATGTTGTCAACTCAATTTCAAATTTAGCAAAAGAAATTAGTTCAAAGTTTGTTTAAAATTGCTAATGTGCTAAATGAAGTTTACAAGAATTTTTTGCTAACATGCTAATCTCAACTAAAAATTTGCTAAAATTTAGCTAACTAGCGTTAGCAAAAAAAATTAGTAAATCTAATAACGTATTTTTTTGAGTGTACAAACACATTTAAAACAAGTAGAAAAGTTAAATTCGACATGGCCGAATCTATGAATACCCTCCACAATGCCCTTTTTAAGTGATAGTAAATTTTCTAACGTGAAAAGAATAAAATTTTTGGTTAGAAATATTTTATTTTGTGTAAAAAACTTTTTCTTAGTAATTTTTGAAAAACAAAAAAAATAATTCACTAATTTTTTTTTCGAGTGTAATTTTTTTTTTTAGTGTAAAATTTTTTTTGAGTATATTTTTTTTTTGTTTTAGTGTGAAAATATTTTTGTAACTTACCAATGTTTTTAAAACATGTTTAACGGGTTTTCAACACGTGATTTAAGGTGAATCTAATAAGTTTTGAACCACTGGACCGATTTGGCTGAAATTTAAAACGAACCGGACCAGAGCAACGGTATATATATATGCCACGCTTCAGCACCCTCAGAATTGCCGTTCGAAAGTTACCCTGTGTTTTATCTAGTAAATTCCTGAAAAACCCTTGCCGAAATTCACTCATTTGCTTATAACTTTTGAACCACTGCACGGTGGTCAATTCCGGCCAAAAATCATTTTATTTTTTTATTAAATCTTTATGAAATTTTGATGCTATATTATAGCTAATACTTCAAAACATACAACTTAAATCTTTTTTTGGGCCTTGTAACACTATATTATTGTCCATAGTGGTGCAAAGTTGAGTATTTTTTGCTTCTCATTTCAGCTTTTTTTAAAATGTATATTTTAGTTTTCAATAAAAGTTGGCTATGCATTTTTCTTCACATTATTTTTGTAAGTTCGCACATGGATTTTTAATTCCTATAGTAAATAATCATTCCATGTGGGTTTTGCAGATTTTGTGTGCGTTTTTGTCTTAAAGTGATGTGTATGAAAATTAGATAAAAATTAAAAAAAAAAAACTCTAAAAAAAATAAATTTTGAAAGACCATAAAAATCAATTAGAGGCTATTAGAGGTTAGCTATAAAAAGCAGTTTGTACTTTTAACTGTTAAAAGTAAGTATTTTAAATTTCAGCCCCTACTTTTACCGATTCTTTAAACCAGAGCATTTTTAGTGGACTAATTTTTTACAAATGGCGGACTTTTTTAAACCTACAAACTCCACCAAAATAGGGAATGTGAAGAGACACTTAAGTACTTAAAACCCATAGATTTTCGTTAAAAAAAAATTTAAAAAAAGACGAAATAAAAAAAATGTGGTTTAAGGGGGGTTGGAACTAAAAAACAGCCTTAATGTTAGCAATTTTTAAACAGCTAAAAAAATAAATACGTAATATTATTTGATTCTGTTTTTCATTTGAAAGAAAGAACATTTTAGTATTTTTAAAAATTTCATAACACAAAATTTGGTCAACTAGAATTTTCAGGGTTTCCAGTTAATCGTGTGTTGTTTTTTTAAAGGGGAAAATTGGCTGCATTTTTACAGCAAAAACTACTAAATTTTTGATTTGATGATTATTTTTTTTTGATTTGTAGATAATTAAATTTTCAAGCACTTAACGTGGCCATTTTTTTGGAAAAAATTGATTTTTGTTGAAGATATCGTCGCTGCTCCGTCGTTATTTGGTATGTGTTTTTATTAAAGTTTTCAGGAGAGCAAAAAAACCGTTTTATTTTGTCATTTTGCCATATTTTATAAAAGTCAAGCGTCTTTAAAATACATAAAGATATATTATAGATGTGTACCACAAAAAAAAGAATGATTTTGTAGCTAAAACGAAGATATTAACGAATTACATAAAAAACTACACATAACACATTTTGTTGGAACATTTTTGGTATTAATTTTTTTATTTTTGGACATTTTTATACACATGACCGTTTTTGTTCAAAGAACTTAAGTTATAAAATTTAATAATAGTGCAAAAAATTGTAATATTCATTAAAGTGATAGTAAATACACTTTTAAATCCCATATTTTGTACAAATCTGCATCTAAGTGCTGAGTTGCTTCAATGAATTTTGTTTTTTTTTTAGCGAAACAATTTTATTCAAAAAAATGTTACTGAAATTTGTGCCATGAGATCTGACCATCACTTCTGGATAGTTGGGGCATGCTAATTTCAATGGTGAAGTCCGTTTTTGAATCAATGGAACAGTTTTCATGGAAATCATCGTTAAAGTTATGCACATTTTGTTGCAGTTTTATTTTATTAAAAAAATTCTTCTTTTACAAATGCAAATTTGTTTGGTATGGGAAATGGGGATTAGACTCATAACGATATAATAGTACAAATTTGGATAAAACATTTTCCGTTAAAATGGTAAAAATCGCGATTTTTTTCATATTTTAATGATTTTGCGTTTTTTTTTTGCAACCCTATAATTAGTTTTCCGAATTGATTTCATGTGTATGAAAAGACTAATGTATGTAATTAATTTCTGCAAAAAACACTGTTTAGATACATATAACTTTTTTGAAAATCGCAAAAAATCGTTTTTTTTTATAATGGCAGCATCCCATTAAAATGTGATCTCATACTTTATTTTTTAGTATAGTATGTAAGCATGCCTAAAACCCTTATGTTAAAAATTTTAAGCAAAAATGTTTATATTTGCAAAAGTTTTCTTAACAAAAACTGGTTTTAAACTACACATACCACTTTTTTTTGGAACATTTACATATGGATTTCACATAGCTACTTTTGCTAACTTCCAAACCATTCAAGATATTGCTAAACGGTTTAGTGGGCAGACGGATGCCCTACAGAGGTTTCATATTATGCAATAAAAAAAAATTCCAAAAATGTCACATACCAAATCACGACGGAGCAGCGACGATATGCTAACGTAAATTTAAAAAATAGAAAAATTTCAATATCTTCTTTCATTCAAATATTAATCAGGTCAAATTTTAAAAAATTGTCACAATAAGTATTAGAAAATTAAATAATCTACAAATTAAAAAAAAAGAATGTCATCAAAATCGGTTCAGCAGTTTTTGCTGTACAACTGCGGCCATTTTGTTCTTTAAAGAATAGCATCCCACAATTAACTGGAAACCCTGGAAATTCTTTGTCTTTTAAAATATCACGATTGTTTATATTTCAAATAAAAAACAGAATTAAAAAGTATTGCGTAACTATTTTTTTAAAAAATTGCTAACATTAGGGCTGTTTCTTTTAGTTCCAACCCCCACCTTAATTAATTTGATACATTTGACACGTCCATGCTTAGTTGGCCAACCACTGTATTTGTAGGTCCAACATTTCACAGTGGTTTCCCTTATATGGACAAGCGGTCAAAAATCAATATATTCAAAACTAAAAAAACAAGGGGCTTCAAAATTTTTCAGCACATAGTATGCCCGAAGAACTTAAAGTTTGCAAATTTGTAGGAAAAAATATTAACAACTGTAGCCACAGTAGCGATTTGATCTTTGAAGGGTTAATTGGCTTAAAGATTTGTTTTAAGATTTACTTTTTATACCCTCCAACCACATTATGGGGGTATACTCACTTTGTCATTCCGTGTGTAACGCATCGAAATATCGATCTAGGACCCCATATTATTGATCAGTGATCGATTCTAAGACATTCTAGGGATGTCCGTCCGTCCGTCCGTCTGTCGGTCTGCCGGTCTGTCTGTGAAAGACACGATACAGCCCAAAATAAAAGAGATATGCTCCTGAAGTTTGGCACACATATGTCTCATAGGCTGGTTAAGTTCGGAGATGGGCAAAATCGGACCAGGGGGAAAAAAGTTTCCCCTTGAAAAACTAAACCAACCTCTGAAAAACACCATATTTTTACATGATTTTTTGTGTTTTTGTTTAACCAATGCAACATTTTTATGCCTCAAGAAGCTCAAAGTTCTGAATTTGGACCCGGGGGATTAAAAAATATCGTTTTTTAGCCCGCCCCCTTTTGTGGGCGTGGATTAAAAAAATTGTTAAAATAATGATAAACTTGTATTTCTTAAGTGCAAAAAGCATAAGAAAGATTTTTAAGCATATATTTCGAGGGGAAATTTGCCCCCCCCTAATGTCCACTGCCCACCTTCCCCCCCCCATCCCCTCAAAAAAAGAAAACGACCCTTGGATTTAACAGCAGAATTTAACAGTCTTGTTTTTCTTGTTTTTAATACTAAAATACTTTTTTTTAATATTCGGCTTCGGCTTTGGTTTCGGCCAAATAGGGAAAATTTGGCCGAATATTCGGCCAAAAAAGGTGTATTCTGTCGGACACTAGTAACTGTTATTGGTTGCAGATCTTAAAAATCAAAGCTAGTAGCAAATAGCTTTGCCCAGAAATGCGGAATCGTCAAAGGGCAAATTTTTTCACTAAAAAAATAAGGGGGAAGGACAATTTCTTTAAAAAAAGTGTTTTCTCTTTACTAAGAACTGTAAGCCAAATACCGTAAAATTGCAATATTAAGTTAAAAATAACAACAATTAAAAAATATTTCACTTTACTTATATTCTTAAAAAGAAATAGTACAAAAAAAATGCAATTTTTCACCATTTTTCGTTGGATGACTATGTAAACCACAACCATATGCGAAAATATGCAAAAACCCGCGGCCTCATTATTATATATTTTTAATTTAAAGAGGGTAAAAAAATCTTCAATTTGATGTATAAAAAGTGGTGGGCAGATGAGGGCCAAATAACTAAAAGTCTATGTGAAAAAGTAGTTTTTAAAAAACGTGTATTTTGAAAAGGTCAAATAAGTGTTCTTCAAGGATTTTTTAATGGGCTTATATTTTTGCAGCTTTTATTATTTAATTTGGTACAAAATAGGTTAAAATTTAATGTTTGTTGGGTTTTTGGAAACTTCTGCCACAATATTGCGAATAACTTCTTAGATAAACTAAAGTATTATTTTATGACTATGCAACCACAATATATGCAAAATAAACATTCCCCCACTTCCAACGAACACAAACATCAAATCTCGTTAAAAAAATCAGAAAATTGGTTAGATTCATAAAATTTAGAGTGTTATCAATAAATTTAGTGCAATAAAGCTTAGAAAAAAAAACATAAATTTTTTTATTTTTGGCCAATGCACTATAGGAAATTTTACCCTTTTTTTGGCCAAAATTATTTACAGCCAAACGGCTGGACCGATTTGACTGATTTTTTTTATTTGACTTTTGGAAGACTCTTTAGAGGGAGGGAGTGACTCTTAAAGGTTTTCATACACTCAAAAAAAAAATTAGTAAATTTACCTAAAAAATTACCTAATAATTAGTTCCAAACAGGGTTCCCGGGTTATAAGTTGCCGCATCTAAGATTTTTTAGATCCTTGATAGATTATATGGTTTTCTAAACTGTTTTTACAATATTTTTTTTTTTTGAGTGTACACTAACTTTCGAAGATAACAGTAGAAATTTATTTTAACAATGTTAAGAAGTGTCAAACAAATCTACTTTTTAATAAGGATTTTATTCAAAAATTTTATTTTTGAGTTCCAAGTCGTCAACTACATTTCAAAATGCCACTACGGGCAGCCGTAGATGATGCAAGAGCTAGGGGCTCAACTTCCCTATTTAGATCTTTAGAGATTTCTGCTGTAACTCGTATTTTTGTTCTCACAGATTTTGACAAAAAAGTTAATTGCGGTCGCCCAGGTTTCGATTTAGTGGAGGCAGGCTGCGTTTCAAGTTTTTTTTAGCCAAGTATTGCCTTTAAGCCAAACAGCATGCTGTCTTTCAAAAATTTTCAAACTCCTACAACTTTTAATTCTTTTCATATTTATATTTGAACAAAATATTCTTAATTCCTCCTTTATATATTGTTTAAAGTTTTCAAAACATTCACTCTCAGCAATGTATGAAAAGAAATGGTCAGAAATAGCGGCTCCTTATCCACCTCTGCTTTATTTCTCTCGCCATGTATTAAATAACTCTGAATTTGGCACTCAGTAGTCACCTGGAAAAATGGGTATAAAAAAAAAGTTTGCACATATCCGACCTTGAAATTTTTAAATTCGGAAGGTTATTGATTGTCCTAGAGAACTTTTATGGTTTTATAGCTAACATATGCTATCATTTTTTTTAAAGTCAAAATAAAATTCCAATTCATGCTTCAATAAGTTCATCTTAAGGTCACTTCAATTTTTCCAATAAAATCGATCTAATAGATGAGTTCACCAACATTTCACTATTTATCATTAAAGTACTCACCTTTGACATTATTTTCCATTTTTTAGTTTTTAAAAACTATAAATTCTTAATATAAAAACTTTTGTTAGAAGCTATCACAAAATTCGCTGCTCTCAATCGTTATTTTATAACTAAGTAAGAAATTGCAAGAAAAACTACTGATAAAGTGACAGTACATCAATTCTGTCGAAAAAGTGAGAAAGAATTGTTTACTTTGTTAAGTTTTTTTTATATTAATGTGAAAAAAAATAATGTTTGCAAAAATTTTTATTTTGACTTTTGGCCAAAAAATGGGTAAAATTTCCTATAGTGCAATGGGGGAAACCACTGTGCATTTGGGCAAGGTATCAGATATGTTATTCTTAATTCGAATATTAAATTTAAGCTATTTACACGCAGAAATAAAGAAGTTATTGATTTTTGACCGGAATTGACCACCGTGCACGGGACCGATTTCGCTGGATTGCAATACCAACCTGACCAGGTAAACATATGTGCCAAACTTCAGGAGCCTCCGTAAAGTTTTTCAAAAGTTAGCGTGTTTTCAACAGACAGACGGACGGACACCGCTAGATCGTCCTAAAATCTATCGAGGATCATGAATATATGTATATACTTTATGGGGTCCTAGACTAATATTTCGGGGTGTTACAAACGGAATGACAAACTTATAAATTCCCCCTATCACTAGAGTTTAGGGTATAAAAAAAAACCGTCTATTTTTATTTTTCAAGAAAAAAATTTTTTTTTCGAAACTTTTTTTTGCATATAACCTTTGTGACATTGTGGAGGGTATCCATACATTCGCCAAGTCCGAATTTAACTTTTTTACTTGTTTTTTTTATCAAATTTTTATTTTATAAAATTTTTTTTACCAAGTCTGAACTTCTGACATAAAAATGTTAAATTGGATTCAAAAAAAGGGAAGTAAAAAATAGGAATATTAACTAAATTTTGAGAACATCTGTAATAATTTGGATAATTTTTTTTTTTTTATTTGTTGTAGTTCATATTTTTCTTAAAAATAAGGAAAACAATTTTAACTAGAAAATGGGAAATATTTTACTATATTTTATACACATTTGAGAACTAGATTTGGTCCAGACCCCATTGGGTTCGGATCCCAAGGGTCCAGATCCTGTTGGCTAGAGACCCCGTTGGGTTATTTAAGAGGCGCAATTGTTTTTGATTCAAAACTTATTCTTAGAAGTAAATTCTTAGAAGTACACTGTAAACTGAAGGAATTGAATTGTAAACAATAGCTCCCATTCCAGAGGTGATTTTTGATCCGTCAGTATACCAGCTTAGGCTTCTAGTGTCCACATTTGCGCCACATTTATCCCACTCCAGTCGACTCGGTATCACGATCTTAAATTTCCGTCCAAAGTGAAGCTCAGACTTTATCCGTCGGCATATCCAAATTTTCCATAATTCCTATTGACGAAAGAATATTAAATTGACCGTTCAAGTTGCGAGGGTCAGAGTAATAGATATTAACCCTACGCACAGCCATAGTTGCCGTAGATCTAATGAAAATGTCAAGAAGAGGCCCATTGCTCCGCAAGGAGACCCTATGTTCCGCAAGGGGGCTTTATGCTCCGCAAGGCGTTAAGTGGAAAAGAAGAAGCCAAGAAAGCAAAATTTTTTGAAATAAGAACCCTTTCATTGAAATTTAGTACCAAAATACATGCAGTCGATTTTTTTCCTTAAAATCAACTTAAAAGAAAATTGCTATAATTTCTAACTTCATATCCTCATAACTATCACATATCACTGTATCATATCAATATCCATTATTACTTACCTAACCTAACGATGAATTCAGCTTCCGCACGCGGTAGATCATAAACGAAAATTTATATTTTGTATTAAATTAAAAAAAAAAAAATTGAATCCAAAACGACAACGGCAAAACATTAAAGGCAGCAGGCATCATCAAAGACGTAAAAAAAAAATAATCTTTAGTTTCAAAGTACAGATTAGACGCACAATTAGAAAGAATAATGAGTAGGAAAATGTTAGAGCTGCAAGAACTCGAATTCTCAAGCGATTATGTTCTGTTGTTGACTCAATGCTTTGGTTGGTTAACTATTGTGCTTTTCACAATGATGATGATAATGACGATGATGATGATTTATTGAATGTTTTGTTAACCAGTGGTAAAGCTCAGTGGCTTCATGGTTATTTGTACGTTCTGTCAACATTTAGTTATGCATAGATAAATAATAATAATACATAGATAATGAAAAAGGGAACTATATTACGACAGGAGAATAGAAATTTTGTAGGTAATTCTGACTGAAGAAAATAGCAACAGCAAAAAAAAAACGATCAATGGCAATAATTATAAGCCGCTAACCACAAACAAACGCACTATAGTGCCAAATAACAAACAACGAGCCTGCGCTCAAATGCCCCGTGGGAGCATGTGTAAGATATCATAGAGACAGCATTTCATCCAAAGTAACAACAGGCAGCAGCAGCCAACCAATGACTTCACAGTATGTACATGATTTTATTTATGCATGAGACTTCTTTGCTGAACATGGTTAGACTATGGCATCAACTGATCACAGAGCATCAACTGATCTGTGAAGTTTTTGTGAGTATATCAGGGATGATTAAAAGGGAATTTTTATAAGTGTGGTGAATTTATTCTTTAAAAAGTACTTTTAAAGTTAGATTAAGGTAATACAAATACTAGTGCCTGCCGTTAAACCAATTTGATCTCCATATGAAATTTGAGCTCCTTATGCTATTGAATTTTGACGAATCCGACACATCAGAGCAAGTCTCTCACCAGAAAGTGTCGTGCAGTGGCAAATAAAGTGTTAGAGAGTTTCTAAATTCTCCTCATCCTAAATTCTCCTCATCCTGAAACTCAGGCAAAACTCATTTGCCGGTACATTTAACCGCTTCGCGTGCTTTCCTTTAAGACAGTGTCCGGTAATTTTTATTTTTCATGCAAGTTTCTAGAGGCATACCAACACATTCCAATTCTGTTGAAACCTGTAAGGTAGTTTCCAGTTTTGCAAGCTCATCGGCATCGCAATTCCATATAAGTCGTATGCCAAACTGCTTGGCCATCTCATTTAAAGACTTGTGGTAGTGCTTCAAAACCAGCAACGAAGCGCTCTATTTTTGTATATGAAAAGGCTCATTGGACTGAGCTTAACGAGTTCTTCCAGCATTTCAATTGAAATCTTTGTTTTCTTGATGACAATGTTATCGCTGCGGCAGAAATGATAGTAAATGTGCTAATGTTGGAATGAAATTATTCATTCCAACGTATCAAATTGCGACTAAACCAAAACATAAGTGCTGGTTTAATCAGACGTGCCGGAATGCAGTCAGATCCAGAGAGGATGCGTTCAGTAATTGGCGTAATGACAAAAACTCAGTTACTGACACGTTACGTAAACAGGCGAGAAATGAATGTGTCAGAGTACTCAGACGTGAAAAGATTCTTTACGAACAGCGTCTGCGTGCTAAGGTCCATGCTGCTCCGCGGGGTAGTAAGACCTTTTAGTCATTTGTTAAAAGGGTAAAGAATAATACTAGTTCATCCATTCCAACTTTTATAATAAATGACCACAGACCCGGTTGATAAAGCCAACCTTTTTGCTGACATGCTTGCAAGAAATGCGTACTTGCCGGAAAGCAATCAACCACCGCCCGAGCTCGAAAGGGTATCCTTTACTATGTCCAAGATATTTTTTCGAGCGCGTGCAGTTAAAAAGGTCCTTGAGGATCTCAACATAAACAAGTCCCTGGGGCCGGATGGTATTACGGCTGTGGTCCTGAAACGGTGTGCTTTGTCTTTATGGCGTCCTTTGGCAACATTATTTAGCTACTCGTACCGGGTAGGAGTTTTTCCCTCTTGCTGGCAGGTGGCCAACGTCCAGCCAATTCCAAAAAAGGGAGAGGCTACAAACCCTGAAAACTACCGCCCAATAGCAATTTGCTCTACGCTCTCGAATGTCATGGAGAGCATGATGAATAACCACCTGATAAATTATTTGGAGTCTAATTCACTTTTGTGCGATCGACAGTATGACTTTCGTAGAGGTCGTTCTACTGGAAACCTGTTAGCATTTCTTTCGGAACGCTGGAGTCGTTCTATTCACCAATTTGGTGAAAGCAAGGTGGTTGCTCTAGATATTTCCAAGGCGTTTGATCATGTGTGGCACGGTGCACTCGTTTCGAAGCTTATTGCGTATGGTGTCGTTAGTGATTTCTCTCGATTTATATCGAGCTTTCTTAGAGACCGCTCTATACGTGTTGTTATAGATGGGTTCTCATCGGATGAGTTTCATCAGAATTCAGGGGGGCCGCAAGGTTCTGTTCTATCTCCTACACTTTTTCTTATTTTTCTTAACGACCTTCTGGGTCTAACTTTCAATCCTATCTATTCTTTTGCAGATGACAGCAACATTTGTCATTCATTTTCCTTTAATCATAGACCAAGCCTTACTGAGGTTGATGCTATGAGTTAGAACATGAATGACACACTCAATCATGACCTTACGAGAATCTCCGAGTGGGGTCTTGCGATTCAGGTCGATGCTCGTAAAACCCAATGTTGTATGCTGACCCACAGACGTCTTGTAGAATCAGCGTCATCTGTATCCATGGATGGTATAGCTATTGAGGAATCGGACACTCTTGATGTTCTAGGCATGAAAATCCAATGTGATGTTCGATGGAACCAACATGTTTTTCAGGTGTCGAAAGAAGCATTCAAGTGTCTTGGTTTTTTTAAAACGTTGCACGAATTACTTCACCCCGTCTGATCTTCTCACTATTTATACCGCCTATATCCGGCCGAAAATGGAATACAACTCTCATATCTGGGCAGGTGCTTAAAGGTCTATCTTAAAGCTTCTGGACCGGGTGCAAAGGAGTGCGTTGAAGCTCATCAATGACAGTAGGGTATCCAGCTCTATTGATTTATTGGAGCATCGTCGGAATGTGGGTTGTGCGTCATCGTTCTATCGATATTACCACGGTAAGTGCTCAGCTGAGATGTGTGAACTCATCCCTGAGACGCGGGTGCATACCCGTAGTACTCGCCTTTCCAGCAACTCACATCCGTTTGTATCGCACAACGCATTACAGAGAAAATTCGTTTCTCGGTCGAACTAGTCGTATGTGGAATAAACTCCCCGCAGAAATCTTTCCAGTAGGCTATAATTTAGAAAAGTTCAAATTAAATGTCTACAAACACTACTCCCTCTTTCCTTCTCCGCATAACCTATTTTCCTAATACCAACACAATGCATTGCATTAGTAGGGGGCATCCCCTGAGTGTTGGCTCAAAGTAAAAAAAAAAATTAATTTCCAATTAAATGCATCAATTAAAATCATTGTTAAAAAGCGTACAATATGCTCATTGATATCACAGACATTTTAAAAATTTAAATTTAATGAAGCTAAAATATATGTGACGATAGCTCGGTGGTAGTGTGCTTGACTCGAATCATGAACATTGCGTGTTCGCTGCCAGCTGGAGGATTATTTTAATTTTAAATTATTTTTGTTAGTTAAGTGAATAGTTCAATTTAACTAGTTCGTTCGTGAACGACACAACTCTATTAATTTTACATATTAAATTTGCACCCCTAAAAAAAGGTACAATTGTACCATCGAAACCAACATTACTGCTACCAACAAACAAATAAAAAAAAAAAAACAAACAAATAAACTAACCAAAGATTATCAACACGCATCGCCGTCTATGGCGGCGGTAACTTTTGGCGGCATCTCATTGCTAACATGAACTACAATTAGTGTTGACGAAGCATCATAAACAAGGCCTAGAATCTCTTTTAAAGTTTTTCTTTTTTGCCGTCATTATCATTATTGTCGCCGTGTTAGCCAGTCAGTTAGTTGGTTAGTTAGTTAGCATTCATTTCTTACTTTGGCTACTGTGCATCATAGTCATCATCATCCATTGCCATAAATATTAACATTACCATCAACATCATCTACAACAAAAAAAACAAAAAAACAATATCGCCGTCACCATCATCACTATCCCCATCATCAGCTACATGAATGCATGCTATGAATGCAGTAGCTGCTGCAACAGCTGTAACATGATTGGTTGTTGTTGTTGCTGTTGTCGTTTGATTCAACGGTTGTTGATTGCGTGTGTGATCTTCACAAAAGATAACATTCATGTTTGTAAAGAAACAGTAGCTAATCAAAGTATTATGACTGAAAAGGAAGTTCTTTCACAGGGCACCTGTGATTGCCCTGAAACTTGCATATTGGAATGAGGGGGAAAAATAAAGAGTTACCTGTTTTGTTTAGCTGCCCAATCTCAAATTTAAAAAAGGGTTGCCACCTAATGAAAAAATTAGGTCTTTCGGGGAATCCGAATAAAATCCGAACTAACAGGAATTTCGCCAAACGCAACAATCCGGGTCAGCTTAATTTTAATAGAGATTATTATATGTGATTTTGGCGGTCCTACGTATGTACCTCTCCACATAAACTACCCATATGATTTCACATTTTTGAAAATAGAAGCTTAACGAAGCCGAATTTGGAAACGACCGACACATCATTGGATAGGCCTTCTGTAAAAATGTGAAAAATCTTCAAAAATCGAAAAAATCCCATTTTTCCCCCTCCCCTTTGACCCGCTAAATGTGAGATTGGTCAGCAAAGAAAAAACAGGTAACTCTTATTTTCCTCCCCTCTTTCCCATATGCAAGTTTCAGAACAATAGGTGGGTGCCCTATCAAGACCTTCCTTGTAAGTTTATGGAGACATTCCAAAAAGCAAGGAATAATATACATCTATAAAATAAGCACAAACAAATGTTTAACTGTCTTAATATTTTGATAGAAACTGTTTATACTTTGCAATGTGCTTACATACATATGAGTGTATGTAAGTGTCCCAGTTAGCCAAGTATTGAAACCACCTAGCAAAATCTTAAAAATTGTAATAGTTATATAATGCATTACCATGTATTGCATTGGCTGGTGTCAAATTTTAAAAGTGATGCAAAAAAAGAAAATAAGAATTACTGTTTTCATTTTTTTAATACCAAAACGGTTTGTAACTTGGATAATAACCTGCTGGTAAATAAAAAGTTTTTCACCAGCTGATGAAAAAACGTAAAATTACGTCCGACAAAAATGAAAAAAGTCGTTAAACTCGAATTGGATAATATGCGTTCGAAACTAAAGACTAAATGAAGTAAAAATGCATTTACAGTTTTTCTTTTCGAAATCCTGTTTCATTTTTAAGGGTCTTCAAAGTTTTAGAGGATTACATTTTATAAAATATTTGTATAATATTTGTTCTTGTTCTAAGCTGGCACTAGTGATAGCAACCCAGGGCGGCGCCCTGCAGCATTTCCAAGCACTATTAATTTCCAATTTGAAGGACACAAATTTTCGGACTTTTGTCCAGCTAGATTTTGATTTCGAACCAATGTGCCCTGGTCACACAAGAATTTTTGGGTGGCATAACATAATCTCCACGGATATAATCCCCATTTCCGTTATGACCAAATTTGGTGACAGGACATAATCCCCACGGACATTACCCCCATAACGAAAATGGGGATTATGGCCGAATTAATCACGGACATAACCCCCAAAATAGTTTTGGGGACTATGACCGTTTCTAAAACGGTCATAATCCCAATGGGGATTATGTCCGTTCCCTGTTGGGATTACGTCCGAAAATTATTCGGTCATAACCCCCATTCATATTATGGGGACTAAGTCCAAAGAAATTTCGGTCATAATCTCAGTTTTTTTGTAGAGAGGGTGGGTTTAATGCATGGAGTTTGTAATCCCTAAGCCATAACGGAAATGGGGATTATGTCATGTCACCACCAAATTTATTTCGGTCATAATACCCATAATGGTAGTGGGGACTATAATCGAAAATAATTTGTCTTAAAAGCGGCTTCGCTAAACCCACCCTATTTTTTCTTGAAATTTCCTTAAAATTAGTTAAATTTAACTAAAAAATAGGAAATTTTCCTAACTATGAGGAAAAAATGTTAGTTCATGTACTCATAAATAGTTCATAGTTTTCCTAAAATGGATTTCTTAAATATAAGGAAAAAAATTCTTACTGCCAAAGAAATTTTTCCCAATTCTAAGAAACATATATTTATTTTTAAGGCACATTTCTTAAATATATGTTAAAACAAAATTTAGTACAAGTTTTGTTAAAATTTACTACAAATAACTTCATCGAATTTCATTTCTTTGAATTGAGGAAGCGGACTTCTTAGAGTTTAGTTAAAAACTTCTAAGGATTTAGTTAAAACTTCTTAGAATTTAGTTAAAAACTCAAACTAATCTTCTTAGAATTTAGTTAAAAACTTCTTAGGATTAAGTTAAAATTTCGTAAAATTTAGTTTAAACTTCTTAAGAATTAAGTTAAAAATTTCTTAGAATTTAGTTAAAAGCTCATATTTGTTTTCTTAGAATTTAGTGAAAAACTTCTTAGAATTTTGTAAAAACTTTTTAAAATTTATTTAAAATTTCTTAGAATTTGGTTAAAAAAAATCTTAGAATTTATTTAAAAACTTGTATTTTTTTATAGAATTTAGTTAAAACTTCTTAAAACTTATGCTGTGTTTTTCAATAAATGGATTTATTTTCGGATTTGTTTTATTTAGAAAAAAAAAATATTTTAGCATGCTAAAACAAATTTGCAATATTTTTTTTTTTCATAATCTACGTTAAATTAGCAAGTATTATCCAAAAAAATAATAAAAGATTTGGAAAATTAAAAAAGACATAAATAAATCAAAATTAATCCAAAATGGACTTATTAAATCCTAGGATTTATTTGCATTAATTTTAAATTATTTATATCATTTTTCATTCCCCAAAATTTTTTTTATTATTTTTTCGGATTACAATTGCTAATTTAACGTAGATTATGGGAAAAAATATTGAAAACATGTTTTAGTTGCTAAAATATTTTTTTAGACTAAATAAGATTAATCCGAAAATAAATCCACTTATTGAAAAGCTCGGCATTAGTTAAAATTTCTTTGAATTTAGTTAAAAATTTGAAAAAAAACCTTATTCGACCCCAATTCCTTATCTCAAAAACTAAGCAAGGAAGAGCAAAACGGACACAATCTATAGCGACCCTTAACGATCCATCGGTTCCGAACCCAATGGGGCCTGGACCCATGAGATCTGGACCCATGGGGTTCGTTCTCAAACTTCTTAGAATTAAGTTAAAAACTCTTAGGCTGGATTACTCAATGCTCCGTTATAAAATAACTCTCCGTTAAATTTAACTTTTCATACAAATTTTGACATAAGGCTCCGTTAAATCGGCAGTTAGCAGCTAACTTTTCATTGAGTAATCCGCCCTAACAATTTAGTTAAAAACTCATATTTATCTTCTTAAAATTTAGTTAAAAATTTCTTAGAATTTATTTAAAAACTTCTTAGAATTTATTTAAACACTCATATAAATTCTCTTAGAATTTAGTTAAAAATTTTGTAAAAACTTTTTAAAATTTTGTTAAAACTTCTCGAAATTTTTCTATTTTTTAGTAAAAATTATTGTTTTCCCTCTTTTTAAGAAAAATATGAACTAAAACGAGTGAAAAAATCTTTGGAGCCATATCAATCCCTCTTTTGCTCAAAATTTAGTTAATTTTCCCAATTTTTAGTTCACTTTTTTTTGAGTGTAGCATGACAATAAAAAAAACATTTTTTTGGTAGAAATTAAACTCATGTTAAGACAAAGAAACTAAAAAAAAAAATATTCGGAGTAGGGATATTCTAGCTCGAGGTACATTTTTCTTAACTAACTAAAACCATGATATCGGTGTAGAGCAATTTGGTTTTAATTATACCTTTTCTATTTAAGAATCTAAGACTTTTCCTATACGAAAAATGTGTCAGAATCTGAAACTTTTTTATACTAAAAATCTCTCAAAATCTGTATCTTTTTCTATTTGAAAAATGTCTCAGAATCTGAAATTTTTTCTATACAAAAAATTTTCAGAATCTGCGACAATTTCGTTACGAAAAATGTTGTAGAATCTGAAAATATTTTTTTATGAAAAATGTCCCAATATTTGAGATTTTTTTTATACGAAAAACGTCTCAGCTCTGAGAGTTCTTCAATACTTTATCTGCACGAAAATACTTTATCTGCCTCAGAAAAAAAAAATTGTTAAAAAAATAAGAAAAAAAATATTTAAGAAAAAAAAAAAAATTGTTCGATGAAAAAAAAAATTTATTTTTTTTAATAAAAAATTCTCAAATATTGGGACATTTTTCACAAAAAAATATTTTCAGATTCTAATACATTTTTCGTAAAGAAATTGTAGCAGATTCTGAGACATTTTTTGTATAGAAAAAAATTCAGATTCTGAGACATTTTTCATATATGATGAAAGAAAAATATTGTTAAAAAAAAAAAAATGAAAAAAATTTTATGAAAAAAAATATGAAATGAAATAAAAAATTGATGAAAAAAAATTATGAAAAAAACACTGTATAATAAAAATTATGAAAATTAACGTTGCTGATAAAATTATGAAAAAAAAAATTATGAAAAACAAGTAGGAAAATTAAGTTCGACTTGGTCGAATCTATGAATACCTTCCACAATGTCATCTGATAGTAATTTTCTAAAAAAAATTTCAAAAAATTGCATCACAAATTTTTTATTAGAAATATATTATTTTGTGTAAAACTTTTTTTTAATCAATCAAATTTTTTTGAGTGTAAAATTTTTTTGACTGTCAGCATTTTTTTGAGTGTGACATTTTATTAAAAAAAAAAAATTATGTATACATTTTTTTTGAGTGTAACATTTTTTTTAGTGTAAATTTTTTTTAGTGTACAATTTCTTTGAGTAACAAAATTACTTTGTAAAATATTTTTGTTGTTTTATACCTTTATGCAATACAAAAAAAAATATTTCACATATTTCCCACTTTTTATTTTACTTCATTTGATTTTTTTTCCAAAAATTCTTACACCGTTACATACAGTTAAAAAAACAATAACAAATATTTACTTGTCTAACAACTAAACTGCTCCCCACGACAAGAAAACAAACAACAAGTTGTAAACAACTGGTATTTCACCATGCTTTTAAAACTTGTTTAACGAGTTTTCAACAGTTTAAGGTGAGACAAAGCTGAAATTCAGTGCTTTGCTTATAACTTTTGAACCGCTGAACCGATTTTGCTGAAATTCAAAACCAAACAGCTTTGGGGAACGACAAATATATATGATAAGCTTCAGCCCCCTCAAAATTGTCTTTCGAAAGTTATAGTGGTTTTAATCTAGTAAATTCGAAAAATACCCTTGCCGAAATTTACTCTTTTGCTCATAACTTTTGAACCACTTGACCGATTTCGCTGGATTGCAATACCAACCTGACCCGGTAAATGGAGAACATATATGTCAAACTTCAGGAGCCTCCGTAAAGTCTTTCAAAAGTTAGCGTGTTTTCAACGGACAGACAGACAGACAGACGGACGGACGGACGGACGGACATCGCTAGATCGACTTAAAATCGATCAAGGATCATGAATATATATACTTTATGGGGTCCTAGACCAATATTTCGATGTGTTACAAACGGAATGACAAACTTATATATACCCTCTATCACTAGAGTGGAGGGTATAAAAATATGAAATAAAAAACTGATGAGAAAAAAATTATGAAAAAAAACTTATAAAAAAAATTTATGAAAATAAAAATTGATAAAAAAAAATTTATGAAAAAAAAAATATGAAATAAAAAATTTATGAAAAAAAAAATTATGAAAAAAAAAAAATATGAAATTTTTTTTTTTTTATAGATCTTTAGATCTTTTCTTTATTTATAATCTATCCAAGGATGATAAGCAAATTTGTTAAGTTTAATCACAGAAATTATGAATCTCCAATAAGATACATAACATAAAAAAAAATTTGATAAAAAAAATGATGAAAAAAAAAATAATAATGAAAAAAAATTTTATTTTTGTTGAAAAATAATTAAAAAAAATTTGAAGAAAAAAAAAATTTGATGAAAAAAAAATTGATGAAAAACAAGTGAGAGTGTTAAATTCGGCTGTGCCGAATTTTTTATATCCTCCAAAATGTAAAAAAAAAATGTCAGGGGCGCTTGTTTTGGGGGGGGGGGGGTGATGGGGGTCAGTGGGGGACGTTGAGAGCACCTTCCCATCCCGATAAATATAACAAATGTTTCATTTATTTAACAAAAATACAAAAAAAACATGTAAAAAAA
Source organism: Pegoplata infirma (assembly GCA_963921195.1). NCBI lineage: Eukaryota > Metazoa > Arthropoda > Insecta > Diptera > Anthomyiidae > Pegoplata > Pegoplata infirma. The sequence goes on from OY992539.1 coordinate 105,983,594, forward strand.
TTGTATTTTTTCAGAGGTTGGTTCAGTTCTTCAAGGGGGAACTGTTTTCCCCCTGAGCCGATTTTGCCCATTTACGAACTTAACCTGTCTAGGACCATAAGACATATTCATGCCGAATTGCGGGAGGCTAGCTCTTTTATTTTGGACTGTATCGTGCCATCTACAGACGAACGGACGGACGGACATTCACAGAATGTCTTAGAATCGATCATGGATCAATAATGTATATACTTTATGGGGTCCCCGACCGATATTTCGATGCGTTACAAACGGAATGACAAAGTGAGTATACCCCCATACTGTGGTTGGAGGGTATACAAATTAATGAAAATTTTTTTTTTTGTTGAAAAATAATTATATACCGTTTTATTCACCAGCTGGTGAAAAATGATTTTATTCACCAGCAGGTGAATTATTATCCAAGTTTCAAATCAAAGTTACAAAAATGAAAACATTAATCTTATTTTCTTTTTTGTTAGTCGGTAGTTTATATAGCCAAACTGCGGTGGCGTCCTGCAACATTTTTAAAATTAGACACCAGGCTAAAAACATTATCATATTAAAATATCTCAGAATCTGAGACTTTTTCTATATGAAAAATGTCTCAGAATGTGAGATTTTTTCTATACAAAAAATGTCTCAGAATCTGAGACTTTGCATTAGATTTCTAAAATCTCATATTCTGAAACTATAAAATATTTCACAATCCGTAGGAAAACGAAAAAGCTGTTAGATTCTGATAATGTTTCTGTAAGAAAATGTGAAATTTTCTTTAAAAACAAATTTAAAAAATGTTTGCTTCATTTACGCTTATAAACGAATTTCCTTAGGTCGAAGGCCCTGGGCACGTGCCCACTGTGCCCTAATGGTTAATACGGTATTGGATCTCCCTTAAGTTTTCTATTGTATTATTTTTACATACAGGAAAAAGGAGGTAAGTTACGTCCTTTCAAAAATCTATCCTTCAATATCATTCAAAAATTTCAACAAAATGTATTTTGATAAAGTTTTCAAATGACTTTATTCACATCCTTTTATCCTGATATGGCAAAATACAGAAATGACAAAATTAGGGGAGATCCTTCTCTTTCATTAGCCATCCTAGGATGACACTAGTATCCTAGGACAAGTACAAATGAGGAGTTCCATAACAAAACGCAACAATTCCACTTTTTGAATTTTTTGTTTTTTTGACTAAATCTTATTCTACACTCAAAATAATTACTCTGTTAAAAACTCTGTAAAATGACTGTAATCTCAATTCGACAGACATTTGACAAAGTTATCTGTCGAAATACAGATTTTAAGAATATACTTTGTATTTTCTTGTAACCGAAAAACAAAATTTTATCTGTAATTTTACTTTTTACTTTGTAATCTCTATTTTACAGATAACAAACAGAGTTTTTTGTTAAAATACAGATTTTATACATTTTCTCGTAACCAAAATACTAAATTTCAACTGTAATTTTACTTATTGCTCTGTAATACGGTTTTAAATAAAAAATTCCCAAATATTTCAACCGCTCTTTAAAAAGCGTCTTAAATTACAATAAAACCTGGTAAATTTTACGAGGATGTCGGGTAAAATTGGAGGTACTCGTAAAATACATCGTAATTTTCACAAAAATAAAAAGAAGTAAATTTACAATTTGGAAGCATTAAAGCTGGCAAATTTACTCGGTGGCATTTTCCAATTGTCAACACTACTTGAACAATAAGGAAAAAGAAATTGATCAGAAATCAAATAGTAAATAAAATAGTAAAATTCTGGTCGCTTTTATCAATATTCTACAGATAATTCTGAAAATTTACAGGTTTTTTTTATCGAAATCATTTTACTGAGTTTTCTTCGTAAAATAACAGAAAATCTTGCTGGTTGGAAATCTATGGTATTTTCTGCTGGCTCAGCAGAGTATCTCTGTAATTTAACAGAGTGATTATTTTGAGTGTACACATCAAAATCCATGCAACCATTACTAAAAATCACCCCAAAGCTCAATATTTACACTGCAATTCACTGTTGACTTTAATTATGAAACATCCCAAAGCTTAGTAATTACACTCAAACTCACTATTGACTTTGTTTACATTTGGAGGTTTATCTCAAAAACTGTTAAAGTGGAATTGTTGCGTTTTGTTATGGAACTCCTCAAATATTTCAGAAATATTTTACAAAATGTATCTTTTGAAACTTTAAAGTCCTTTTAAAAGGAAACAGGATCACGAATTGAAAAACTGTAAATGCAGTTTTACTCCGTTTGATCTCTACTTATCACAAGTTTTGCTCATGTAAAACCGATATGTCTTCAACGATCTCGTATCTTTCCATTTTAGAAGTCTTAAAGATTTGGCCAACTGGGTTACTATGTATGTACTATTATAATTGTTGTGGTTGTTTTTGGTGTTGCTGATATTGTTAGTATGTTTGTAGTGTGTTAATACCATTGTTTGTTGCATGTTATTTGTTATTTACATTAAGTACAACAATGTTGTTAGTTCTTTTGCCGACAATGTTAATAAAGAAAGATCAACAAAAAAAAAATTTAAGTCCAAGAATTGAAATTTGAATTTTAATGCCATAAAATATGATAAAAAAATATCATTGTTGACATTTTATGGGAAATTCGTATAAAACATACAAACCATCATATAATTGTGTATTTATTGTTGCAAGTGGGAAAACTATCAACGTGTCCCAAAGGATTTTCAAGCCAGCATCTTGCTTTTTTTTTTTTAAATAAAGGAAACTTGTGATAGACTTTTATTGTCGCAATTACATTTAAATTAAACCTGCTGTTGGCCTATGTTAGCATGCCAACAGATAACGTCAAGGAAGGATAAAGTCTCTGATGACCGATCTAAGGCTGTAAAACCTTTACAGAAAATTTACTGTCGCCACACAAAAGGTCTCAGTGAACCCTGAATAGACTCTGAGCATAAGGGTGGCACGAATGATGAAATTTTTCGAATTTAGTCGATCGCTGGGCAAGTTATGGTTCGTTTTGCTTTTAAAACTGTACGTTTAAATTTGGCCCTAAAAAAAACAACACACCAAATTTTTTTAGGGCTAAACTTTAATCTCTCAGCGGCATGGGTTAAAACTATCCGATTTGAAAGGTTACATCACGTAGATCAGCGGTTACCAACCTATGGTACGCGTACCACTAGGGGGTACGCGAAACTGTCCGCAGGGGTACGCAAAATTTTAGTAATTTGGACATTCGTTTAAGTTAACCTTTCAATGTTGGTTCCGCGTCTGGCTTCCAAAGTTTTCCATAACGTCAGGTTTTTAAGAAAGTTGAGGACAAAGTTCACAAAAAACGTATTTTTGTGCAATTAAGAGAGCATTTTTTGAGATATTTTTAGATGATATTTTGAAATCTGACCACTTGTTTTCGACTAACCTTCCGATGCTGATTCCGAATATGGTTCCAAAATTTTTCTATTATGTCAGGTTTTTGAGAAAATTTATGTCAAAGTTCTCAAAAAACGTGCTTTTGGGCATTCTTGAGACGGGTTGTGATAGAGTGGACATTTTGGTACCATTTTGTTAAGCTTAAAATGCCCTTTCATTGCATATACGAGGGTGTTTCATTCAAAAAGTCACGGAAATATTGATCTGCCCTCGTATTAAAAAAAAATTTAAAAAAATTAAAAACATTATATTTTCGCCCTTGTGATGGGTTTTTGGAACTTTTTTTAAGAGTTCAAAAAACGTCCGTTGTTTTAGTTTTTGGTGTAGAATCGACTGTTGAAATCTGATTTGCAATATTTTCAGCCGTTTTTTCTATTAACCACCCCAAGGAGCGAACATTTGTCCAAAAAATACCACCATTGTTTTGATCTCCCCTAAATCCTTCAAAAAAATTATAATACCCGCAGATCAAAAATTTCAAAATTAACTCTTATATTGTGAAGTTTTTTACGAAAACAAAAAACTCGTTAAGGGGTACGCTGCTGATAAAATTTAAAATTAGGGGTACGCGAGCCAAAAAGGTTGGTAACCGCTGACGTAGATGATTTAAAAAAAAATGTAAATATTGTCCCCGCCATACCAATCCGAAATTGATAACACTGTGCTCGAATTTGACACTTTTTTTAACAAGGGCACCCTTATGGTAAAGTTAATTCGAGTACGCTGAATCAATGGTGCTAGCCGTTTTCTGAAGTTAGCGCTCGTATTCGAGATATTTGCGATTTAAAATTTTGATGCTCAAGTACAATAAAAACGATATTTTTAAACTTTTGCGATAATTTTTAATTTTAAAACCATACAAGTCTGTTAAACTAGCATAACAAACCATAATACCGTTAATTTTTAATTTATGAAAATGTGTAGAATACGATATATTGCAGACACAAAATTTTTCGAAAAAATTTTTTTGTCGCGGATTTTTTTTTTCTTTTTTGCGGAAAATTTTTTTTTCGTCAAAACAAACAATGCATTTATTAAATTAATATTTAAAAATTATCCCAAAAGCATAAAAATTTAATTTTTGTAGTCCTTTAGCTTTACAATTTTAAATCGCGAATATCGCGAATACGAGCGCTAACTTCGAAAACCGGCTAGCACCATTGAATTCAGCGTACCCGAATTAGCTTTACCAGCAGCTTGTTAATTTTTGCGACTAGCACAGTGTAATTTTTGAGCCGAAATTTGAATTTAACCCACTGTCAAAAAACCGAAAACCCTCCGATATGCCTATAAAGGCAGGTGTGAATTGTCTATCATATAAGTACACAATTTCCAATTGTATTTCAGAAGTTATCAATTGTATTTGAGAAATTATCAATTATATTTAGAAGTTTATAATTGTATTTCAGAATTTATCAAATGTATTTCAGAAGTTATCAATTGCATTTTAGAAACTATCAATTGTATTTCAGAATTTATCAATTGTATTTCAGATATTATTAATTGTATTTCAGAAATTATCAATTGTATTTAAGAAATTTTTAATTTGCATTGTAGGAAATATCAATTGTATTTCAGAAGTTATCAATTGCATTTCAGAAATTATCAATTGTATTCCAGAAATTATCAATTGTATTTCAGAAATTTTCAATTGTTTCACAGAGGTTAGTGTCTGAAACAAAATTGATAATTTCTGAAATACAATTGATAATTTCTGAAATACAATTGATAATTTCTGAAATACAATTGATTATTTCTGAAATACAATTGATTCTGAAATACAATTGATATTTCCTAAAATACAAATTATAAAATTTCTTAAATACAATTGATAAATTCTGTTTTATATATTGTTGGACTTTATATTTTATAACTGAAGTTTTATTTATTTCGGTTTGAGTCATCGACATCTCCACTTAGCATACATGGGAATTTTTAATTGGCATTGAATTTTCATTGGCATTAGTTGGAACTAATGTCAATGCCAAAAAAAAGCATTAGCATTTATTGCCAATGAAATTTTTTGGCATTGGCATTATTTGTACTAATGCCAATGAAACGGCACAAATGCCTAAAAAAACTATTTACAATTGATAAAAAAAAGCATTTTTTTACAATAAATATATATTTTTTTAAAAACTTAAAATGGCGATATCTCGAAAACTAAGCCAGATAGAGCAAAATGGAGGGCATTTTTGGTTCTTTGAATCTCCATACTTTCGCGGGACCTCTTCACATATGTGGACCCCAATGGGTCCTAACTTTGAATCCAAAAAATTTGGGATTCCGGAAAATTTAAAAATGCTTATATCTCGGTAAATATTGGTGACACAACAAAAGTCCAAAAGCATTTTTGTAGCTCTTGGTTTCTAGAACTCGTCTGCCAATACCAGAAAACCCTTAGAGCAATAGTTTTTTAGTTATTCAGTTTCTAAAATTCTCAAGACCCTATTGGGCCCCTTAATTGCAGTGGAATATTAAGCTGGAATATTAAGCAAGATTCAAAATTTTGACCTATTAGGGTCCACACATGTGAAGAGGACCGGCGAAGCTATGGTGATTCTAAGAACCAAAAATGCCCTCCATTTTGCTCTATCTGGCTTAGTTTTTGAGATATAGCCATTTTAAGTTTTAACCAAAAAAAATTATTCACAACTCGCTGACGGAAATACGACTTTTAATATTGCTAATGCTTTGTTTTCATTAAGCCATTTATTAATGCCAATGAAATTTTTCATAATTGGCATTACTAATGCTACTAATTCCTTAACGGGCATTGGCATTGATTGAAACAATGCCAATGCTAAAAATTTCATTGGCATTAGTTTCAATATAATGCCAATGAAATCGTCAATTAATTAGTCCATTTATTTAAATAGTCCCATGTATGCCACTTAGCCTGTGTTGTCAATTAATTTTTTCAGATTTTCTTATTGCACAACAAAAATAATTATTTCTCAGAAATAATAAATATGGACTCAAACCGAAATAAATAAAACTTCAGTTTTACAATTGATAAGTTCTGAAATACAATTGATAATTTCTAAAATACAATTGATAAATTCTGAAATAAAATTGATAGTTTCTGAAATACAATTGATAATATCTGAAATACAATTGAGAACTTCTGAAATACATTTGATAAGTTCTGAAATACAATTGATAACTTCTGAAATACAATTGATAATTTCTGAAATACAATTGATAAATTATGAAATACAATTGAGTACTTCTGAAATACAATTGATAATTTCTAAAATACAATTGGAAATGGTGTAGTTTTCACTATGTGGAAATTTTTAACACCGCCATTATTGTGGGCGTGGCAGCAAAAATTGCAAAAAATCATATTTTTAGAAATTCTGAGAAAGGAAATTGGGAATTGTCGGATTTAATGCAACATTTTAATTTAATTTTTTTTGCATAATGAAAATTTAAATATTTTAGATTTTGCAAGATTTTTTTAAATATGTAACATTTGTATTGAAGATTTCTACGGTTCTTAGATGGAGAATTACTTTATTCTGAGGATATAAGGCTGGCTTCTCCATCCTCTGTTCTAATGCTCATGAGAAACATTGCACAGAGTCTGAGTTAAATTTATAGATTTTGGGACAAAAGACCCATCAGGCAGTGACGGCCGTAAGGGGTAGATCTCCCCTTGAATAATTATAATAATAATAAGTAATCATACGTTTCAAAAATTGTGGTTTGATACAACTATTGGAAAAGAAAATGCAACATTTGAACAGCTCATGCGAATAAGGATGAATAGATCATTTGTATTATTTTACATATGACGATAAAAACGCAGGAAAAGGCTAAAAACTAATATTTTTTCCAACATTTTTGCATAATGCACTAATCCATTAATGCAAAAAAGTCCACAAAAATATAAGTTTTAAACCGTTTCCTGCGTTTTTATCGTCATTTGTAAAATTATACAATTATCATCATTTGTAAAATTAAATTTGTATACTCGTATCTTATGAAAATTACTTTTTTTAATACAATTTTTACGAATCATTTTAAATATTAATTTTTTTAACGTAGTCACTTGAGATAGTGTGCTATATATTCTTATTTTTTTTAAAGAAGTCAGAAGGCGGCATGACAAACGTACTTTTAAAGTAGTTCGCATGTACATATAAATAAAGCCGACGACAACGTTCAAGTCACATTGAGTAGTAGTTAACCACAATAAACTTGAGAGTAACAGCACCGCAATCTTGAGAGATTGATCATGGTGACGATGATGATAGGAAGAAGAGGAAGAAGGTTATTACGAATTGTCATTCATCTTTTAATGCCATAAGCTTTTGGCAGCAGGTGTGATTTAATGGGTACAGTTGTCCATTTCTTTTTTGAATATCCATATTATACTACCAAAAACTACAGTCAGCTGGCGCAGCTTTAGAGGGCCTAAGCATCAGCTGCCCTTTCAAAGATCCTAGCATAAGTTTGGCATGACACAAAATGTACCTGTGCACCTGTGCATTGCGAACAAAATGATCGTTTGTGAAGCATAAAACTGTGCCCTAAATATGCAGTCTCTTAAAAAAGCCAAGAATCCTGTTCGGTAAAAATCCTGCTCTGATAAAGCAGTCCAATAGTTTCTCCTTAAAACTATGGAGAAACTATTGGACTGCTTTATCAGAGAAACTTGCTTGAATAGCAAACCGATACATAAGTTTCAATTTGCATATCAACCGGGAAAATCTACTGAAACTGCAGTCCATCATGTTGTCGGAACGATTGAAAAGGCCATAGAAGCAAAACAAATTGCACTCTGCGCCTTTATCGATATACAAGGAGCTTTCGATAATACATCTTATGATGCTATTAAGAAAGCTATGATAAGAAAGGATATTCCTAGACTTATAATAAATTGGACTCTGGAGATGCTAACATCCAGAGTGATTACGTTTGATCTCGGCGGCACATCTATGACCATCAACGCTACAAGGGGATGCCCACAAGGTGGTGTATTATCACCTTTGTTGTGGACTTTGGTCATAGATGAGCTGCTCGAAGAACTTAATAGCTCTGGTTTTAGGACCTTTGGATACGCTGACGATCTTGTTATTGCGGTCTCTGGCTGGCATGAGCCGACTATCTCGGACCGCATGCAACAAGCTCTCGATATGACTCAAAATTGGTGTCAGTCAAAGGGGTTATCAATTAACCCATCCAAAACTATACTAATACCGTTCACTAGGAAAAGGAAACTCAAACTTACCATGCCAACTTTAAATGGCATAACAATAGGTTTTTCAGATGAGGTGAAATACCTTGGGATTACATTGGATAAATCCTTGTTATGGAACCAACATCTAAATAATTTGACCATAAAAGCCACAAGAGCCACATATGCCTGTCAGAGACTTTTTGGGAAAACATGGGGACTGAAACCGCATATGATCTTCTGGTCTTTCAACACTATTGTGAAACCTATGCTAACATACGCTGCTCTAGTATGGTGGCCCAAGGTGGAACAAAGTACGGCCAGAACTATATTGGACAAAGTCTACAGACTCGTCTGCATTGGCATTACCGGTGCTGGTAAAACATGCCCAACTTATGCCATTGGGGCCCTACTCAACATTCCACCGTTACATATTTCTGTAATGGAGAATGCTATGAAAAGCGCCCTAAGGCTGACGGAACTTGGTAATATGAAGGAAGGTGACTTACGGGGACATTTGAGAATTGCCAAATTTCTCATTGATGACCCTATTTTAAAGGTCATGGACAGAATATTACCGACACGAGTATTTATTAGGAACTTTGATACTAAAATCCTTGATCGGAGCGTGTGGTCAAACATGACCTGGGACCCAGAGCCTAATTCCATTATATGGTATACAGACGGGTCCAAGCAAACCAATAAGGATACAGGGGCGGGTATCTTCGGACCAAATTTCCAACGTGCTCTACCCATGGGAAAATCACCATCAATTTTTCAGGCAGAATTGTATGCTATTCACATATGTGCAACCGAATGTCTTCGGAGAAAAACAAATGGTTCCCATATATACATAATGTCTGACAGTCAGGCTGCACTAAAAGCTCTTATAGCTTATGAGGTGACATCCGGACTGGTAATGAACTGTATTGAGTCACTTAACGAACTAGGACGACATAACGACCTAACACTCGTATGGATTCCGGGACATGAGGGTCACACGGGAAACGAACGCGCTGACTGTTTGGCAAATTGCGGTGCCAGGCGACCCTTTATTGGCCCTGAACCATTCTTTGGTTTGCCATCGGGACATGTTAGGGAAAAACTCAAAATATGGAGTGAATCTAAGTTCATGGAACATTGGAACTATTGCGCTGGCCAGCGGCAGGCAAAAAGATTCATAATTCCATCCAACACCGTATCTAAACGATTACTGTCTTTGGACAAAAAGGATCTTCGAATCCTAACGTCCTATCTAACTGGACATTGTAACCTACGTTACCAACTTAAAAAGAAAAATCTATCTGACACGGACACGTGCAGATTCTGCGAGATAGAGGAGGAGACAGCAGAACACATACTTTGTACATGCCCAAGACTGACTGGTAGAAGACTTCAACATCTAGGGGGACAATTAATATCTCCGACTGACGTGTGGAACTCTCTGCCAAATAGGATTCTCGGCTTTATTAGAAGCCTGAATATTTAGGGCACCCTTTCTAGGCTGCACAATAGATCTTTTTGGTCGCAGTGCATAGGGCCTCTTTAATCTAATCTAATCTAATCTAATCCTGTTCGGTTGAGAGGTCTATGAGTCAGTTGGTGACTAAACTGTCGCCCCAGTTATAACCGGCTTTTACCAGCCAGTCTTGGGCATAGGATTCGGAGATGCTTTTTGTCCAAAGATAGTAGACGTTTTTTTACCGATCTGGATCTAAATCTCTTTGTCAGCCGTTGGCCAGCCCAGAAGTTCTAATGCTCAATTACATTTTATTCACTTTATATATAGAATTCCTTCCTAACATGCCGCGATGGCAGACCAAGAATCAGCTCCACGATTTGCCAAAAAAGCGTCAGGTTCATTGACCCAGGTTAGGTTAGGTTGTAAGTGGCTGCAACGTTTTACGTCAGCATACATATACTCTGAGACCCGTTGTGATACCGTGAGACAGCAATAGGTTCCCCTACTAGTCCCTGCCGTTAAACTAATTTGAGCTACTTATTAAACTCCTTATACATTGAATTATAAGAACCGACAAATCAGAAAGATCGTGCAGCTCCCTAAATCCCACTGAAGCAAGTCTATGGCTGATAAAGTATTCGATAGTTTCCAACCCTTCCTTATCCATAGGTTAGGTTAGGTTGTAAGTGGTTGTAACGTTTTACGTCAGCATACATAAACACTGAGACCCATTGTGATACCGCGAGACAGCAATAGGTTCCCCTACTAGTCCCTGCCGTTAAACCAATTTGAGCTTCATATGAAACTCCTAAGATATTAAATTTTAACAGCCGACAAATCAGAAAGATCGTGCAGTTCCCTAGATCCCAGTGAAGCAAGTCTCTGACCAAAGAGTGCCAGGCAATGGCAGGTAAAGTGTTTAATAGTTTCCAACTGCTCCTCATCCATGTAACTCCGCCAAAAGTAATTTGACGGCACATTTAAATGCTCTGCATGCTTTCCTTTAAGACAGTGCCCGGTAATTACAGCTCTCTCTCCTCTTGGAAACGTTATCAGCTCACTTGTACGCTTCTGTTTAAGAGAAGGCCAAATCTGTTGTGTAGTCTCACACGTCAATCCATGTGCCCATCTCTGATACGCATCCGTCGCGGAACAAAGCAGAAGATTTTGCTTGCAACTTTCTAGAGACATACAACACATTCCAATTCTGTTGGAATCTGTAAGGTAGTTACAGTTTGAGCTTTGCAATTCCCTAGAATGACTTTGTGCTCTGGGGCCCATATCAGTCGTATGTCCAACTGTTTGGCCATCTCATTTAAAGACGTGCGGCAGTGAAGGGCAGACCTTGTTTTCAGAAACATTGACTCCAGGGACTTGACCGTGGCTTAATTGTCAGAATAGATGTTGACTGCGGTTGAAGACTAGACATAGCAACTCAACCAGTCAGCCACTTCCTTTATTGCCAGCATCTCTGTCTGGTAAACACTGCAATGATCTGCAATTTTCGGGCCAGGCTCAACCCAAGCTCTTTCGAATAGACTTCAAGGCCCACTTGTTCGTGCAGCCCCGATCCATTCATGTGAAAATTTATGGAGGATCCACTACCCGGAATACCCCCTATCCAAGATTTCCTGGATGGTATCATAGTGGTAAAGTGGCGCTCAAAAGGTTCATAGAGGGAGCATAGTCCACATTTTGTGGTACTGTTATCTTCTTCAAGATTGCGCTATGGCTACAATCGCTGCTCCTCCATTGCAGTGTGCTATTATTTCAAATTTCCGACGTAGCCGAGTACTGCATACCTAATATGTCCAATGGTATCAGGTAAGGAAGGATTTCTAATGCAGCCGTAGGTGTAGTACAAAGAGCACCAGTGATGCACGTCGACGCCATTGTCTCTACCTTTGTGATAAAGATACAGTTCGCCTTTGCTTCTAAAGCAGGCGACCAGACAATGATTCCATAGATTCCAGTATAAATCCAATGAACGAATTTAGGGCTAAAACCCCTTTGTTTTCCAATGTCTCTTTTACAGAAATGTAAAGCAATCGTTGCTTTTCTCACTGAAGCTCAACTTCCTATCTAGAAATACTGTAAGATACTTGGTTCCATCTGAGAAGGTGATTTCAGTGCCATCCAGAGAAATATGATAAAAAGCAAGAATCTTATTATTCCTTGTAGTAAGACAAGCTCTGTTTTACTTGTTTTACCCAGACCATAGTATCTTGCCCATCTCGACAGATCTTTCAGAGAACCCTGAAGAATGTCCCTTAATGTTGGCAAGGCTTTTCCTTTAATGCTATCGCAAGATCATCATCATATGCGACAACATGACAACCACGTCCTTTTAGAGAGAGAGCATCATTGAATTCAGTGCCAGGTTCCAAAAAAGTGGCAAAGGAACACCTTCCTGTGGTGTGAGAAATGACAGATACTCCCAATTCAGACGTTATACATCTATTGGCAAGTAGATTTTCCACCATTTAAACGATCCCAAGCTTTACTCCCAGACCAGATAATGCTATAATTATAGAGTCAGGGATGACATTATTAAAATCTATAACAAGAAAGGCCACCATAGTGTACTCCTTTAACGAAAGCGATCTCTCGATGATACCAAGGAGCTCATGAATATCTGTTTCCGTTGATCTCCCATTGCTGTATGCATGTTGCCTTGTCAAAAGCAACCTCAGGGGAATCACTCTACGCAAATATGAGTCTATCATTCGTTCAATTGTCTTTAACAAAAAAGAAGACAGACTAATCCAGCCTTGGACTTGCTTAAAAATTTCCTTTTTTTAGGCTTGTTTTTTTTAATAGTTCGACTCCTTTGATACCCTCCACTTAGTGATAGAGGGTATATATAAGCTTGTCATTCCGTTTGTAACTCATCGAAATATCGGTCTGTGACCCCATAAAGTATATGGGGCATTCCATGTCAAATCGGACACTTTGAAATTTTTTTTTTTTAGATTTTCCAAATTTGTTTACTGTTTTTAGTACCCTTCGAAACTCCTTCGTGGTAAATTTTCAGATTTTTTTGATGACCCGTTCAAAAGATATCGAATTTTTAAAAATTGGTAGTTTGTTCCTTTACTCAAACTTCTTTTACTCATAAGTTCTTCAATAATGGTCCAAATTTCAATTTTTTTTTTTTAAATTTTTGTTTTTTTACGTACTTTTTAAAAAAAATCCCAAAAAATCTAAAAAGCGCTCTAGTATGCGATTTTTAAGTTTTAAATTTAAATCTCATTTTTGAAAATGTTTGTACTCTTTGATTGTTTTGAATTTTTTTTTTGTGTAAAACTTCTATCGATTCTACAAATTTTTTGCCCATGAGGATCGTGGGATAACGATTATTACTATTTTTTAAAATTTTTTGAAAAAATTTTTATTGTAATTTTCCAATCTTAAAATCATTTTTTCTGCTCCAATGGTGCGTCATAGAGGGGTCATTTACAAGACCGACCCCCATTAATTTTTACGTCTTAACCTTTCTTTGGAACAAAATAATACCCTATCTCCAATTTCTAAGGGGGCTCCCACACAAAACGACATTTTTTAAAATTTGCTCCAACCGCTCTAACTGCCCTAATAGTGCCCTTAGAGCAACAAAATGTATGACCGACCCACAATATTTTTGTAGTCCAAAGATTTTCTCTGAACACACTTACTCTCTATCTCTAATTGTAAAGGCAGTCTCCATACAATTTTTTTTATTTTTTGTAAATTTGTTTTATTTGATCAGCTTCTACTGGTCCAATGGTGCGTCCGAGAGCGGTCATTAGTGAGACCGACCCCCATTTATTTTTACCCTGCAACATTTTTTGAAAACATACCTACAACCTATCTCCACTCCCTAAGTAGGCTCCCATACAAATAACAGTTGGAGCAAATTTTATAAAAATGTAATTTGGTATGGGAGCCTACTTAGGGAGTGGAGATAGGGCGTAGGTATGTTTTAAAAAAATGTTGTAGGGTAAAAATAAATGGGGGTCGGTCTCACTAATGACCACTCTCGGACGCACCATTGGACCGGTAGAAGCTGATTAAATAAAACAAATTTACAACAAATAAAAAAAATTGTATGGGGACCGCCTTAACAATTAGAGACAGAGGGTAGGTGTGTTTAGAGAAAATGTTTGAAATAAAAAAATATTGTGGGTCGGTCATACATTTTGTTGCTCTAAGGGCACTATTAGGGCAGTAAGAGCGGTTGGAGAAAATTTAAAAAAATGTCGTTTTGTGTGGGAGCCCCCTTAGAAATTGGAGATAGGGTATTACTTTGTTCCAAAGAAATGTTAAGACGTAAAAATTAATGGGGGTCGGTCTTATAAAGGACCCCTGTATGACGCACCATTGCAGCAGTAGAAATGATTTTAAGATTGGAAAATTACAATAAAATTTTTTCAAAAAATTTTAAAAATAGTAATAATCGTTATCCCACGATCCTCCTGGGCAAAAAATTTGTAGAATTGATAGATGTTTTACACAAAAAAATTTCAAAAAAATCAAAGAGTACAAACATTTTCAAAAATGAGATTTAAAATTTAAAACTTAAAAATCGCATACTAGAGCGCTTTTAAACATTTTTTGGGATTTTTTTTTAAAAAGTACGTAAAAAAACAAAAATTTTGAAAAAAAAAAAATTGAAATTTGGACCATTATTGAAGAAGTTATGAGTAAAAGAAGTTTGAGTAAAGGAACAAACTACCGATTTTTAAAAATTCGATATCTTTTGAACGTGTCATCAAAAAAATCTGAAAATTTACCATGAAGGAGTTTTCGAAGGGTACTAAAAACTAAAAAAATCTAAAAAAAAAAAATTTTCAAAGCGTCCGATTTGACATGGAATGCCCCATATATATTCATGATCCCCGAACGATTTTAAGACATTCTAGCGATGTCCGTCTGTCTGTGGAAATGGTGATCACCAGGGGCGTATCCAGGATTTTACTTCGGTGGGGGCCCAACATTTTTTAAAATTTTTTTTTACAAAAAATTTACATAACAGCACATGTTTTAGAATTTTTCTTGATCTATTCCTTAAACTGAATGTAACACAATAAGATTCTTCATTTTTGTGTAAGTTTAAAACTGTTGGGGGAAAAAAATTTAAAATTTTTTATATTTTAAAATTTTTTGAGAGACAAGCCTTTTTTTAATAGTGTGAATTGTATCAGATGCAGATACATTTTTACAAAGAAGATTATCAGAATCAGATTTTTTTCAAAGAAAAGTCTACACAAAAAAAAAGTTTTCCAATGTACGATTTTCATAGTATTTATGAACAAATTCATACAATTTATTAACATTTCATAATATTTATAAACTTTTTCATAGTATTTATGAAAAATGTTGAAACATTTTTAAATTTCACATATTATGATTTATTCATAAATTCTATGAAATAGTTTATAAGTATTATGAAAAAGTTAATAAATTGTATGAATTTGTTCATAAATACTATGAAAGTCGTTCATTGGAAACATTTTTTTTGTGTAAGATTCTATGACAATTTACAGTTAAGACAGTTTTTATTATAGAAAAAGTCAAAGGCTCTAAATCATATTTCCATAGAACAAGGTTTCTCGGAAAAAAGTCACTTTAGAAAATGATTCTATAAACATATTCATAAAATACTTTTCCAAAAGAAAAGACTCCGATTGTAAGACATTTTCCCAGAATCTGAGATTCTGAAACATATAAGAAAAATAATTCACATTCTGAGACCTTTTTAAAAAGAAAACAGTATAAAACAGTCATAGATTGTAAAATCTTTTTCCTAAAGAAAAACTCTCGGATTCTGAGAAAATTTTCCTATAGAAAAAGTATAAAATTTTTAGACATTTTTCCTATAGAAAAATTTTCTAATTCTGAGACATTTTTCCTATAGAAAGTCTGAGATTCTTATAGAAAACATCTCAGATTCTTCGACATTTTTCCTATAGAAAAATTCACAGATTTTTTGCATTTTTCCTATAGAAAATGACTCAGATTTTCAGACATTTTTTCTACAGAAATTTCTTAGTTTTTCCTATCGAAAAAGTCTCAGATGCTTAAACACTTTTCCTATAGAAAAAGTCTTAAATTCTTAGACATTTTCCTATAGAACAAGTCTCAGATTCTGACACATTTTGCCAATAGGAAATTGGCAGATTCTGAAACATTTTTTAGATTATGAGACATTTTTCCTAAAGAAAAAGTCTCAGATTCTGAAATATTTTCCCCATAGAAAAATACTCAGATTCTGAGACATTATTCTTATAGAAAAAGATTTTTTTACAATAGAAAAAGTCTCAGATTTGGAGCATTTTTCTATACAAAAAGTCTTAGCTTGTGTCTCTGAGACATTTTTCCTATACACAAAATCTTAGATTTTGAGATAAAATTCCTTAAGAAAAATTCGTTGATTCTGAGATATTTTTCGTAAAAAAAGGATAAGATTCTGAGCAATTTTTTCTAGATTTTAAAAAAATTCTCAGATTCAGAGACATTATTCCTATAGAAAGTTCACAGATTCTAAAACATTTTTCATATAGAAAAGCCTCAGATTTTGAGACATTTTTCATGTTCAGAGACATTATTCCTATGGAAAGTTATCAGATTCTGAAACATTTTTTATATAGAAAATGATTTTTTATAGAAAAAGTCTCAGATTCTGAGACATTTTTCCTATAGAAAAAATCTTAGATTCTGAGAAAAAGGCTAATATCTTAAGACATTATTCTTATAGAAAAAGTCTTAGTTTCTCAGACATTTTTTTTATAGAAAGTTTTAGATTCTGAGACATTTTTTTTTTATGAAATAGGCTCGTTCTGACACATTTTTCTAAAAGACAAAGACGCATTTTAATATTTGACTACAATTTACTTACAATTAGATCCATTTTTTGTATACATAAAGCTTCAGACTCTAAGATATTTTTTCATTAGAATCTTAAGTTGAAAAGTTTTAAATTCTAAGAAAAAATTTTCAGATTTTGAAATTATTTTAACAGAAAAATTTTCAATTTCAAAACATTTTTCTTTCAAAACTTTTGGATTCTTGATTTTCGAATTTTCTTAAGAAGTTTTTTAATATTGTACTAGTTATTTGATACCAAATCCTGAAATTTGTGAAATCACGGCAAAAGTTGTGAGCGAAAATGTAAGGACACCTCAAAAATTTTAGTACATTCAACATAACCTAAAAATACAAAATGCTTTAATTCAGCTGCTGGTTGACACACTCAAAATAATAACTCTGTTAAAAACTCTGTAAAATGACTGTAATCTCAATTCGACAGTTATTTGACAAAGTTATCTGTCGAAATACAGATTTAATAATATACTTTGTATTTTCTTGTAACCGAAAAACAAAATTTTATCTGTAATTTTACTTTTTACTTTGTAATCTCTATTTTAGAGATAATAAACAGAGTTTTTTGTTAAAATACAGATTTTATAAAATACTTATGTTTTTTCTCGTAACCAAAATACAAAATTTCAACTGTATTTTTATTTATTGCTCTGTAATTATAAACCCTGGAAAATTTTACGAGGATGTCGTGTAAAATTGGAGGTACTCGTAAAAAACTTTCACAAAAATAAAAAAAAGTAAATTTACAATTTTTAAGCATTAAAGCGGGCAAATTTACTCGATGGCATTTTTCAATTGTCAACACCAGATTGGCTATTTGACCAGAAATCAAATAGTAAATAAAATAGTCAAATTCTGGTCGCTTTTATCAATATTTTACAGATAATTCTGTAAATTTACAGTTTTTTTTATCGAAATCATTTTACAGAGTTTTCTTTGTAAAATAACAAAAAATCTTGCTGGTTGGAAATCTATGGTATTTTCTGCTGGCTCAGCAGAGTATCTCTGTAATTTAACAGAGTGATTATTTTGAGTGCATATGTGAACAAAATTAAACACCAAATGGTATTTAAACAAGTACGAATATATTTTTTTGGCAAAAAAAGAAAAAAATCGCGGATTTTTTTTTTACAAAATTTTTTTTTGCGGAAATTTTTTTTTGCGGAAATTTTTTTTCAAACATTTTTTTTCCAAAAGTAATTTGCTTTTAAATATCGTTTTTATCAATAATTTGTTATGAAAATGTGAAGGGTATCACTACATTCGGCAAGGCCGAATTTAACTTTTTTACTTGTTTACCTTAAGTTTAAAATATATGTATGTTTTGTTTTCTAAAAATGCAAGAAATTAAAAAAAAAAAAAATTGGAGCCCCCCAAAATAAATTCCTGCGTACGTGCCTGAACGAAGGCATCCACACTAGTTCCGTTCTTTGACTGTGGTAAAGCTTTTAGTGAAAACCCGTTCTTTAGTTACATTTTTTTGATCTTCGTATAAATTTCAATTAAAAGTTTCTCAATTACTGGATTATTTTACTAAAAGTTAAAATGAATTAAAAATTCTTTAAGTATGTTACAAAAATATTGAATAAATCCATTTATCATCCCTATTTTGCAGTATTTTGTTTTTATTCATCTTTTCTTAAAAAGTTTTTTCTTATTATTTTTTGGCAGGTGGCGATTTGCGATATTTTTGTGAAGTTAGCCGACATAAACAACAACGTACAAATGTGTAGAGCAACAATAAACTGCCGCTGCTCAGTAATGATGAGAGGTTAAGATGAATAACGTTTAAATGGAGGTAACGGACAGCCAAAGGATATAAAAAAAGAAGATGCTTGCTCGTTTCATATGTAGCACAGGATTAAGACAATTACTGTATTCTTTCCACAAAAACACAAAACTGAAACTTCGGAGCTATAACAAGTATAACAAAAAAAAAAACAATTCAAAAGTAGTGTGGGAAAATCAACAGGTGCTACTGCGCATAAATACTTTTTGCCTTTGCCAGCTCTTCATCATTATGTTTGGAGGGCAATAAAAGGATTTTTATGAAAGGAATTTTATGGCCGGCCAGTCAAGCTGGTTTCTTAACCAACAAAAAATTTAAATGATTTTTTCACCAAAAAAATAACACAAAATAGGGGACACTAACGAATGAATAATCAAACGAATGAACGAACGATCGAAAAAAAAAAACACTTAAATCCCCTTCACTAAAACTCTGTATACTCTCTTTCTTCAAAAGATCTCTTTTGTGTTACACTCTCTTTTTATTTTGCCATTCATTTTCAAGTCATGCACTTAAAAATGATAATTTTAATGTTACGGATATTAAAACAAAACAAAAAAAAAATAATAACGAAAATAATAGCAAAACAAGCGGCAATAACAATATCGACAAAAAAAAAAAACACGAAGCAACAACAACAGCAAATAATGTCGGCGGCATACAACAAAGTTTAATCTCTGCATTAAGGCACACGCCATTTTCAACATCAAAGTGTTCCGACAAATTTTCTGCGGCTGCGCGAAAAGATATTAAAGAACTGCCGACGAACGTACATGACGATGATGATGACGACAACGAGTACATTGACTACAAAGACGTTATGGTCGGCAAGCGATCTTTACAAAGTTCCGAAGATCTATAATTATTATGTTGGTTAATGCGTTTTACTCATTGTCATGGTGCACGTAAAATAGATAGTAAGTATTTATTATCTCTCTCTCTCTGTCTCTATCTCTCTTACTCTCTGCGTTAAATGAAACGAAACAAAATGGTTTCACGAAAGACGGAGAGAACAATAATGATAGAGAGAGAAAGGGAGTAAGAAACATATTTTCAATATATAAGAGTATTAAATAGAAACGTTGTGGAATGAAATGTGGTAACACAAATTGATGAAGACGGTTGTAACTTTAAATATCGTCACCTAAAATGCAAAAGGCCCTAACTAACATTTTATTAATTTTACAGGAGAAGCAAAAAACAGTATTGAATGATTTTTTAAATTTGTTAATAACTTTGTTGTTTTTTAGTGAATTTGGCTAAAATTTTGTAAGGACGTTCCTTTAATAAATATGAATCAAAATAAATCAAAAATTATTAAAAAAGTGGTTCGTTTAGTTACGTTCATTGGCAATTGCCCAAATTACATATTTTTTAATTTTGGATATAAAATCGCTCATTTTTATTATGCAGCCCAAATTTTTTGTGGAGACGTGTATGTTGATAAAATAATCCAGAACCAATCAAAAAACTGATTTTGAATTTTTTGTTAGTTAGGGCCTTTTGCATTTTTGGTGACGATATGAAGTGCTCTTACCTACTTGGTTGTAGTTCATCTTTCAAATATAGTCTTGAAACTGGAAGATGATTCTTATAAGTTGACAACAACCTCTACTTTTATTTTCATAAATAGTATGGTTTCTACTTTAGAGTAGAAACAGAACAAGCACGGCACGGGGGACGGTTGCCGTTGCCGGAGAATATAGGCCCAAAACAATGACGGGGGACGGCGACGGCAAAAAATGTCATTTGTTTGTTCAGTGGTGCTAACTTTTAATCCAATTAGAGTAATTTTACGGAAAAAATCGCTTATCATATAGTCAATGTGATTAAGTTGGCACTACTGTACGTTTGTTACACCATTGTGAATGAAAAAATAAAAAATTGTTGTGAAAATGCGGCAGCCCTGGAGTGTTAGAGGGAGGGAGATTGAGAGAACCCGGAGATAAAATAAAATAACTTTTAATTTTTTGTCGTGCCGGTCACGGTTTTTAACTGTCAAATCGTATGGAAAAAGTCGTGCCGGGCTTGTTCTGTTCAGACCTTTAAGCATGACCTTTTTAATGAGAACTGCTTAAGAAGTACTTGCACTTGGGATATTTTGAAAACTTTTTCAAAGTTAAATTCCTTTGGTACAAGAAAAAGAATTAGGGTTAAGAGTGTTTGCTTTTTGGTTAGGTGAGGTTGTAAGTGGCTGCTGACGTTTTACTTACGTCAACACACGTAGTTTCGGCATTTAACTCCGGCAAAAGTAATTTGACGGCACATTTAACCGCTCTGCGTGCTTCCCTATAAGACAGTGTCCGGTAACTATAACAATCACCGTCGAAATCTCTCCTCTTGAAAGCGATATCAGCTCACTTGTGCGCTTCTGATTAAGAGAAGGCCAAATCTATCGTGTTGTCTCACACTTCCATTGATTTGCCCATCTTTGATTAGTCTCCGTTGCGAAACAAAGCCGTTGCTTACAAGTTTCTAAAGGCATACCAACACATTCCAATTTTGTTGAAAGCTGTAAGGTAGATCCCAGTCTTGCAAGCTCATCGCCTTTGCAATTCCCTGGAATGCCCTTGGGCCCCAATAAGTCGTATGTGAAACTGCTTGGCCATCTCATTTAAAGACGTGCGGCAGTTAAGGGCAGATCTTGTTTTCAGAAACATCGACTTCGGGGACTTGACCGTGGCTTGGCTGTCGGAATAGATGTTGACTATGGTTGTAGACAAGAAATTACAACTCAACCAGTCAGCCACTTCCTTTATTGCCAGCATCTCTGCCTGGTAAACACTGCAATGATCTGGCAATATTCGAGCCAGGCTCAATCCAAGCTCTTCCGAATAGACTTGAAAGCGCAGTTGTTCGTGCAGCCTCGATTCATGCGTGTAAAAATCATTGGAATCTCCACTACCCGGATTGCCCTCATCCAATACTCCCTGGATGGTATCACAGTGGTAAGGGGGCGCTCAAAAAGGCTCATAGAGGGAGCACAGTCCACATTTTGTGATATTGTTATTTTCTTCAAGATCGCGCTATGGACCACAATCGCTGCTCCTCAATTGCAGTGTGCTATTAAGTCGAATTGTCGATGTAGCCGCATACTGCCTACCCAATATGTCCACTGATATCAGATGACGGAGGATTTCTAATGCAGCAGTAGTTGTAGCTCGAAATGCATATTCTACGAGTTAAGGACTCCAAAAATGCCTTAGGAACTTTTTCGTATCTGCAGTATTTGCAGAGTTATAGGCATTGGAAAATTCCGCGAAAATCGAAATTTGGATTTAAAGTTAGGGTCTCATGGGGTCTCTATATGGGGCCCCCAGATGGGGTCCCCAAAATACCTAAAGTAGTTTTTCCTTAAGTTAAGTAAATTGTTTTTTAAACTGATGAAGATATGAATTCAAATCAATTTTTTTTTAATCGACCTTCGAACTTTGCAGTCAAATGCCGATTTTCAGCATATTGTTTACATGTTTTTTTGGCTATAACTCGTCGACTAATTGATATTTTTTCAATCTGTAAAAGCCAAATTATTGCTAGAGAGCTGTCTAACAAATAATTTTTTTTTTGATTTAGAAAATTTTTGTGGAGCTTATGAAGCAAAATGTTTTCAAAAAGCATGAAAAAAAAATAATTTTTCCAACATTTTGCTTCATAAGCACCACAAACATTTTCTAAATCAATTTCTTAAAAAATTTTGATTGTTGGACAGGTCTCTAGCAATAATTTGTCTTTTACAGATTTGCAAAAATATCAATTAGTCGACGAGTTATAGCCAAAAAACCATATAAATAATATACTGAAAATCGGCATTTGACTGCAAAATTCGAAGGTCGATTAAAAAAAATTCGAACTAACATTAACAAACGCCGCAATACGGGTCTTCTAATTTAGCCTCTATTTTCAACATTTATTATGGGTTTATCTTACAATTTGTTACATCTGAACTTTTTAATCAAACATTTTGGCAAATTACGTGAAGATTATAGAGAAATACTCGTGGAACTTATTCTTAAATAAAATTATTATTTACTTTTAAATTTATTGTTAATAAAATTCTTAAACTTGTTTACATTTTTGGTTCACTTTGAATTATATTAACAAACATTTTAATTGTTCTGACAAACTGTGTTGTTAAATACAAGTTTCAATTATTTTATTTGTTAATCCAATTAACTTTTTTGTTAATATGTCAAAAGTTTAGTTTACATGAAACCAACAATACAAATTAATTTTTTCTGTGCAAAGTATGGTATAATATAGTCGGTCTTGACAATATTCTTTATACAATTATGTATTTTAAAATGAATTTAATGATTATTTTAATTTGACTGCCATACATCGATTGACTTAATTTTAATGATTCTTAAATATAATTTCTTAACAGTTTTGCGTTGAAATGGATAAATTTGTTAAGCCTCTAACCCAATGGTTCCCAACCTTTGAATCTCGCCCCACTAGGGGGCAATTTGAATGCTTCAGGGGGGCAACGAACAAATTTTTTTAATTTTTGTTTTGTTAAATAAACTAAAAAAATATTATTTTTTAAATTATTTAGTTGATTGTTGAAAACTTTTCCAAAAAACTTTATTTAAACGATGATTTTAACGTAAAGTTTGTTTAACCACAAGTAAATTTTGAATTTTAAAACAAATTTGAAAAATCTTAAAATTTTTCTTGAGTGTAGGGGGGACATTGTAGTTTTTTTAACTTAAAAGTGGGGCATGGCGCAAAAAAGGTTGGGAACCATTGCTCTAACCAGTCGCCATCTTCAAACAACTGCTTAAACTACATCAGTGGCAGTATAGTATTAAGTGGGTAAGGTAAATATGATAAGTAAGTGTAGCAAAAGTTTAACATTTCCCAGCATTATTTCCAACAACATTTCTTACTGCCCACAAAATAATTATACCTGCTCACTTTCGCGAGAAATAGCGAAAAACAGTTTTTTGGGGGTATTTCTCGTTTTGATTAATAAAAAAAGTTTCTTTAAAAATGTTGAAAGATACGAAATGCAGTTTGACTTGCTAATGATCAAAGGTCATAAGGCTGTTAACATTTAAATTTTAGCTGCTCAATTCTTGGAGATATCGCTAAAAACTCGCTAAACTACTATTTTTTTTAATTTTAATTATTATCGACCTTTTTTTATTACTTTGTGTTATTTTTGGTCTATAAAAACATTTATTTCAATTAACGACAAAAATGTGGTATGCAGTTTGAATTCGAGGTTATTAAAGGTGACAAAACTGCAAGCATAAAAATTATAGATGATCAATAGGGCAAGTGCTTTCGTCCATATAAAAAATGAAAATATGAGCCTATAATATGCGTCTAAAAATCCAAAATATGCACTAAAAACTTTAAAAATATGCATCTAAAAATTATTGTTTTTACAAAAAAAAAAATAGTTTGTCAGCATAAATTATACTTTGTCAAATATTTTAAGGCCCTCGACAATTCTTTAAAATGTTTTATTGCACATACAAAAAAAAAATCCAATGAACAATTTTCATAGTATTTATGAACAAATTCATACAATTTATTAACTTTTTCATAATATTTATAAACATGTTCATTAGGGCGGAGTAATTTTTTTTCGACAAAATCGTCTAGCATATTCGGATTCTGCATAAAATTCTAAGAAAAAATGCCGAACAAACCATGTCTTAAAAATCAGTTTTGACCCCCCCCCCCAATTTTCAAAAATAGTTTTGCACGATATACGACTTTTTTAGCTGGGTTTATTATTTGGAATATATTGTTTTACTAATAAATTTTGCTTTTATTTCGTATTAAGAGGTGTACCTGGTATTTTTGGGTACGGGGAATCCATATTTGATATTTATTTTACTCTAAACCGCCGCTAGAGGGCGCTAAAAAACAAAAATCTGTACTTGGGTCTTTTGATTTTTTTTATTATGAAGCCAGATACTCTAAGGAGCCATTTAGACATTCCCATTTACAGTTTAATTAAATTCCAAAAACTCGCGATTTTATTCGCGATTTTAATTTTTTAAAAATCCACAAAAAATTAAAAAGTGGTAAACCACACCATTCTTTTATTGCCACAATTTTTTAAATCTTTTTCGTTTAAAGTATAGGATTTTAGCTTTCAATTTCAATTTTGATTATCAAAATCCGATGTTTACTTAAGGAGTTATAGATCTCCAAAGTACATCGATAAACGATTTGAAAATCCTAAAATCATTTATTAACAAAATTAAAAAAAAATACAAAATTTTCTTTTTATATGGGCATTAGGGATATAACCATTTGCATATTTTTGAAAATATCAAAAAGGGCCTATCATAGTGAGAAAGTACATAGAAAATCAATAAGAAATGCGTCCTCTTTTTTCGCGAATGTTAAAAAAGGTTCGGCACCGATCGCGATGAAGTTTTTGCTAATATTTTTTTTCAAATATTCATTCAACCCATGTTTCAAATGTTGAAAATCATACTACTAATTTTTTCTTGTTTTATTTTTGTTGTAAAACGACGAAAAACAAAATAACGTTGAAAGGGACGGATTCCCACCATAAAATATACAAAAATTAAAATTTGAGGTGTTTTAGAAATTGCAAACGGTGCCGAAGGTTTTAGGACCAAAATGACCCCGTATAACGTTTTTTGTTATCAGTATAACATTGCCCATACCGTTATGATAGGTTCTTATTTAGGTTATACCCCTAATGGGCATAATTAAAAAAAAAATAATAATAAAAAAGAAGACTTTTGTGTCCTATTAAAATGATGACTGATTATTTTTGTAAAAATGTCATACTTTCATAATATGTTTATTAAAAAAAATATTAAAAGAGGTGAAAGTTGACGAAAATGCACTAAAAAAATGCTTTTGCATTTAAAATGCATTTTTTTAATAACACAATTTTTGTTAACTTTCAAGTTTAATGTTGAGGACTTAAGCTTTTAATTTCAATTTTGATTTTAAAAATCGGATATTTACTTAAGAAGTTATCGCTCATCAAACTACACTACTTTTTCATATTTTGTGATTTTTAAAAAATGAAAATCGCATATAAAATCGCGAGATTTTGGAACTTAATAAAACTGTAAATGGGAATGTCTAAATGGCTTCAAAGTGTATCTATGTAAACAATCTAAAGATCCCAGGTCAAAAAAATACGCTTTTTCTCGTGCTGATTAATGGAAAAGTCGTATATCGTACAAAATTATTTTTGAAAATTGGGGGGGGGGGGGGGGTCAAAACTGATTTCTGAGACATGGTTTGTTCGGCATTTTTTCTTAGAATTTTATGCAGAATCCAAATATCCTAGACGATTTTGTAAAAAATTTTGCTCAGAACAATTCACTCCGCTCTAATGTTCATAGTATTTTTGAAAAATGTTAAATAGTTCTTAAATTTCACATATTATGATTTATTCATAAATATTATGAAAAAGTTTATAAATATTATGAAAAAGTTATTAAATTCTATAATTTTGGTTACAAATACTACGAAAGTCGTTCATTGGAAAATTTTGTTTTTTGTGTGTAAAATATTTTTTTACTTGAGAAGTTTTTTCTTTGAGTCACTAAATATTACTGAAGTTTATAAGAGAAAAAAAAAAATATTAAAATACAATATTTTTCTAAAACAAGTTATTTTCCAATACTTTGTGTCCTTTATTCTAAAAAAAAATATTTATTTTCAAAAAAGTATTTTTTTTTCCCGATTTTCAAGTCAAAAATTACCTTAAAGGCAAAAAACCACACCCTAACTCTAATCAAAATAAAAATGCTATTTTCCTGTAAAAACTCTTAAATTCGAAAACATTTTTTTCTTTACGACTAGTGAAGAAATATCTATCTCAGAATAGGAACATTTTAAAAAGCAAAAATTTTTCAGAATCTAAAAATTATACTTTCAGAATCCATTTTCTTTAAAAAATGCATTAGAATATGATTTCGATAAATAAATACATTTTTCTATAAAAAAATAGGGGATATGGTTTTAATTTTCCTAAGGAAGTTTTGAAAAAATATTGATGAAATTAAAAAAAAAGTCTAATTTATATCAAAATATGCAAAAATATGCATTTATACCAAAGTATGAAACTACAAATCAATGCCATTTTATTGCAAATTCTTTGATTCGGATAGATATTTAATTTATGCTATGTTTACAATGCTGAGTAAAAATATGCATTTTCATGAAAGTACTTGCCCTAATGATCAATTTTCCGAGAAATCACAAAATTACTGTTCAAGGTTTTATAATAAATTATTTTTTTTTCTTTGGTATCAAAAAAAAAAAAAAAAAATCAAGTAACCACAAGCATGTGGTATGCAGTTTGAATTGGCCGTAACTGAATGTGGTAAAACTGCTGAAATCAATATCTTGACGTTAATTTTCGCGAAAAATCGCAAATTTTTTTGTAGTTTTTTTTTTTTACTTTTGTTTTGTAATATTACTATTAACTCACTCTCTCTTTCTTCGAAGAACAGGGATATCTCGAAGAATTGAGCAGCTAGAATTTAAATGTTAACAGCCTTATGACCTTTGATCAATATCAAGTCAAACTGCATTTCGTGTTTTCACCAATTTTAAAGAAACTTCTTTTATTAATCAAAACAAAAAAAAAAACCCAAAAAGCTGTTTCTTGGTATTTCTCGCGAAAGCGAGCGGCTATAATTTTTTTGTGGGCAGTTTTAATTTCTTCCAACATGTTCAAATCAAACTGCATACCACTTCTTTTATCATTTCTAAAGAGCCGATTTTAAAAATCAAATAAAAGAAAAAAATATATAATTACGCGATATCTCGTGAAATTTAACAAATATAAAAACACTAATTTCACGACATCTCGCGAATACGAGCAGCTACGAATTCGCTGTTAACAGTTTTGTGATATTTAATAATGTAGAAATCGAACTGAGTTTACACTTTTAGTCGACACTTAAGTTCAACCTAAACATCGCTGAGGTTCACCGTGTGTAAGTGTAGGGGCTTCCAAAATGGATAATGGGTCATAAGAACAAATTGAGCTAAATTTCAAAAATCCTTCGGTGGTTTTGATTTACAGATAGTCAACTTTCTCGTTTTTGGTCTCATTCAAGTTACAAGTTCAAAATGCACAGTGTTTTGTGAGTGGCAAAATGTACCAGAATAAAAATTCCTACTGGGTCAACTTGTTAACATACTTTTTTTTCTGGTAAGTAACAAAATTTTCCCTTAAGGAACTGCTAAAAAAAAACAAAACAAAATACTTTTACAGCCAACCACTAACAACTACAACAAGTGATCAAAAAGATACCGCAAAAAAGTTAACACCATCATGTTACTTACCAACAATTCATTGGCATTTAAGTAATTCTACATACACTCAAAAAAATACGTTAGTAGATTTACTAATTTTTTTTTGCTAATGCTAGTTAGCTAACTTTTAGCAAATTTTTAGTTGAGATTGGCATGTTAGCAAAAAATTCTTGTAAACTTCATTTAGCACATTAGCAATTTTAAACAAACTTTGAACTAATTTCTTTTGCTAAATTTGAAATTAAGTTGACAACATTTTTACAAGATTTTTTGCCAACATTAGCAAAAATAAATGGTAAATTTTTTTTTATTTTCAGAAAACTTAAAATGGCGCTATCTCGGAAACTAAGCCAGATAGAGCAAAATGGAGGGCATTTTTGGTTCTTAGAATCTCTATACTTTCGAGGGTCCTCTTCACATGTGTGGACCCTAATGGGACCTAACTTTGGATCCAAAAAAGTTAGCATTCCCGAAAATTTTAAAATGCTCATATCTCGGTAAATATTGCTCATATCTCGGTAAAAAAGCTCTCCGAGTAATATTTTTGAAGTTATCGAGTTTTTTAATTCTCAAGACCCCAGTGATCCCCTAAAATCACGTATCTCAAAAACTAAGCAAGGTAGAGCGAAAAGGACACAAATTTTGGATCAAAAACTATGACGATTTTTAAGGAACCCAACTAGGTCTAGGCCCATCGGGGTCTGGACCTATTGGGTCCGAACCCAATGGGGTCCTCAAATGTGTATGAACTAAGTTGAAATAAAAATTATTTCAGTTAACTAATTTTTAGCAAAACGTTTTTGCTAACTTTAGCAAAAAAATTGTGGGTTCAAAATCAGCAAATTTTCTTGTAGGTTTACAAGCTTTTTTTGCTAACTTTACAGTTTTTTTTTTTTTGAGTGTACATATTTTTTTTACACACTTGCACCCCAAAGATGATAATATCAACAACATTGGCTGAATAGTTGGGGATACATGGAAAGTATAAAATTTCATTGAAATCAGTTAAACACAAAAGATGAAGCACCAAAAAAGAAAAAAAATATATGACCCCAAATGACAATGCTTTATAAATAAAGGTATTTAATGTTGTTGTATGTATCTGCTTTGTATCTGTCATACCATTCTCCATACCCCATACATACCATTCATTCATACACCATACCCATACTAACTATGCAATGGCATGCCACACTTGATCATTTCGGTAATCGTAAATATCCTTTTACAAAAAGGACCGCTTTTGTACACATACAACAACTAAGTATTTAATATTCTATGTAAAAGAGCATTAAACAATATCGGATTTTGAATTTGTTGCATGATGCACCTCATGCTGTTTAGTGATCACAGGCAGCGGGATATTTTTTGGAATGCGTCTTATATGTTGTTCATACGTATTTATTTACATTTGTTCATACACACAGTCAAACATGGATAAGTGAAAAATGTTTAAATTTTGTTTCAGTTATCGGTACAGTAAAAGAAAACCTTTCATCATATAAAAAAAAAAATACATCAGTTATATGCAATGTTTCATAAATATGCTGCCAATATATCGTGTTAGCAATATTATGATGAGATATCATCAAATTTAATGAAACATTTCATCAAATTTATGACATTATTTTTTTTTCGAGTGTGTATTGTTGCCAAAATTATGTGTGAACAATAGGGGTGGTTTAGTGCTCGACTTTTCGATTTCAACTCGCTAGAATCGCTCATTTTGTGAGTTTCGTAAAAAAATGCATAAGACAAAAACTGGGCCAGGTCGGATAGGGGTCGCTCAATGGGGGCAAAGTAGGGCATGAAAGGGAAAATACAAAAAAAAACAATAACCCTGGGCTTGCCTCTAAAGGTGTCAAATGTGAGATCGACCCCCATTAATTTTTCCTCCCGAACATACATACCTTAGACCTATCTCCACTTCCTAAGGGGGCTCCTATATAAAGGCTACATTTTTAAAAATATTTTCTTCCACCGCTCTAGCTGTCCTAGAAGCAGGCGCAGATCCACAGGGGGGAAGGAATTCACCCACCCCTCCTCAAAACGAATTCAAAAGTAAAAAAATGAAAAAGGAAAAAGAAAAAAAGGAAAGGGGAAAAAGAAAACGAAAGAGAAGAGGAAAAAGAAATGAAATTATTTGATAATTTTGTCTTTGAAAAATTTCTAAGAATCATGAAATTTTTCTAAAGGAAAAATATCTCGGAATATTAGAATTTTTCTATATGAAAATATTTGAGAATTTTTATATAGGAAAAAAAAAAAAAATCCATGGGAACAAATTGCGAATTTTCCTATAGGACAAACCTTAGAATATTGCTATAGGAAATATTTGAGAATTTTCCTATAGGAAAGATTTGAAAAAAAAAAATTCCTTAGGAATAAATTGCGAATTTTCCAGTAAGACAAACCTTAGAATTTTGCTATAAGAAACATTTGAGAGTTTTTCTTTAGGAGAAATTTTTTAATAGCACTTCTTCTATTATATATGTCTAAGAATCTCAACATTTTTCTAAAGGTAAAATGTCTCGGAATGTAAAAATTTTTCTACATGAAAAAAGTCGCGGAATATTTTCTTTAGAAAAAATACGAGAATTTTTCTGGACGAAAGATTTGGAAAGTTTTCT
Source organism: Pegoplata infirma (assembly GCA_963921195.1). NCBI lineage: Eukaryota > Metazoa > Arthropoda > Insecta > Diptera > Anthomyiidae > Pegoplata > Pegoplata infirma. The sequence goes on from OY992539.1 coordinate 106,014,218, forward strand.
AGACGAAAAATTTAAGAATTTTTGTAAAAAAAAACTATGGGAATTTTTCTTTAGGAAAAATTTGTAAATTTTTCTTTAGGAAAAATTTTTAAATTTTTCTTAAAATTTTTTAGGAAAAATCAAAGGATTTTTTTATAGGAAAAATTTGACGATTTTTTATAGGAAAAATGTTCAAGAATCTCAAAATTTTTCTATACACTTAGAAAATTATGTCATTAACTGCTTGTAGGTTATTTTAAAAAGTAATCAGTAAAGTTATTTTAAAAGAAAAATCATTAATTTTATTAAGGACTTCTTATTTTCTACTGTTTCTGTAGTTAAAAAAAAATAATCTAATGTCTTAAAAACGAATTTTCTTTTACATTCATTTTCGGCAGTAAAAAATTTCTTCTATAGTTTTACTGTTTTTCAATACAAAATAAGTGAATATTCACTAGTTTTTTAATAATTTGATTAGTCATTAAATTAACATTTAAAATTGACTGTAATATATTTTTATTTTAAATGAAAAAACAGTGGAATGGTTTTTAAATAAAATTTCATTTGTTTTAAGTGAATATTCACTGGAATTTACCTACATAATTTTTTGAGTGTAGGAAAAATGTTTTAAACTTTTTATTGGAAAAACAGTCTCGGAATCTATCAACTTTTTTATAGGAAAAATAAAAAAAATTTCCTCAGGGACAATTTGACAACTTTTCTATAGAAAAGGTGTATTAAAAGTTGACACTTTTTCTATAGGAAAAAATTACACAGAATCTGCGACCGTTTTTATTGGAAAAATGTCTCGGTATCTGAGACTTTTTCTATTTAAAAATGTCTCAGAATTTATAACTTTTTTTGGAAACAATGTCTAACATTCTGAGATAATGTCTTATAATCTGTGATTATTTCTGTTTGAAAGATATCCTTGAATCTAAGACTTTTTAAAACGATAACCTGGACCTTTTCTTTAGGAAAAAAGTTTAAGAATCCTACAAACAAAATCTAAGACTTTTTTGATAGGAAAAATTAGACCTATTCTATAGGAAAAATATTTCATTATTTTTGAATTTTTTGTAGGAAAAATTTCTTAGATTCTTAGAGTTTTCAATAGGAAATATCACAAAATCTTTTTTAAATTTCAACTCAGTGAAACTAAAATAAATGTTTAAAAAAACTAAATTTTGGAATTTAGAAAAACTGTAAATGCTGTTGTGTAAACAAGACCTTGAGCCATCACTGAGCAATGTTTAAGGATTACCCCACTTTATCCGTAAAAGTTACAGAGGGTTAAAGTTGAAAAATCGATAAAAATGGCTTGAAATAATCCATAGTTTTTACCTTCTTTCGCGTTTTTTTTAAGTTACCCTTATATTTCAATCTTTTCCGGCATAACACAAAGTCAGTACATATAAGAGATTATTTTAATGTTGGTTTGATAGATGCTTCATCGCATGGTAAGAAGTTATAAGACGGTTAAATTTTGAAACCAAAAATTAAGAGTTTTTAAATTTTCGAGGTTTTTTGATCAGGGATTTCGGCCCCCTCTATAAAATGAAAATAGTTGAACTAGATTTGGTAGCTGTTGTAATTCTTAACATTTTGGAATTAATCCCGTTAATGTGCCACGAATAGTTAAGGAGTTTCAGCAGATCAAAGTTCGAAAGAAAAAGCTTAATTTTTTTAAAATACCAGTTTTTCGCGACGCACATTCGTGGTTTCATTCGAAATTTGGAGGAATCTTGCGTAAACCGAGTTTTTTGTGAGTTTACATAAAAAAATTCACTGGAGGGTTTATAAAAAATAAATTTAAAAAATTTTATGGCATTTTTGAAAATTGTGCGAATTTTGAAATTTTTGAAAATTTGCAAATCTGTTTCATATTTTTTTTAGTAACAATTAGTGCATCATGTTCATTTTAATACACCAAAAGACGTGCCTTAACGAGTAGAACTGATTTACTTTTTGACTTATTACTTTAAGCCATTCTGAGCGGAAAGCGCGATGATTTTATCTAAACCTGTTTTGATCTGGCACATCCAAGGCTTTACACGAAATCGGATGAAATTTTTTTTAAATGAAAGCCCACTTGATGTGTCATCATAAAATCAGAGGCGGGTTAAAAAACTTTGATGATCATAGATTTTTTGGACCATATTCAATTTTCTTGTTATAAAAAAGCATTACCGATTATTTTTTAAACTACTGGTTCAATGCACAGTGGTAAATTCCGGCCAAAACACTAAAACTTCTTTAATTTTTTATGTTAACTTATAAAATGTTGTAGGTAGGTTAAGAATATAATAATAAACCAATTTCGCGAAAAAAAAAAATTCCGCGAATTTTTTTTTTCCGCGAAAAATTTTTTTTTTGTTCGCGAAAAAAAAATTTTGAAGGTGTTTTAATATGTTGTGTCTTAATCGTCAGTATTTCATCCATCTTCTTTTTTATGTGTTTTCCACAGCTCAAAAAGCTCTTTATTTACATGTAAATGACCCAACTTTAAAAGGCTCTTATTGAAAGACTTGGTTAAACTTGGTACTGATGTTAATTAGTACTTACTTGGGAACCCTTATACGAATTTGTGGTGTAGCGACTTCAGAGCAATTTTGAGCAAAAAGTATTTTTTTTGGGCTTTCCAAAGTTTGTATTTTTTATAAATTTTTTATTTTTTTAGATTTATTTTCACCACCACTGTTAAAATTGACACTCGAAATTACCGAAATGCATATGACATGTAAAAATAATGCTAAGTTTTCAAAATACATCAATTTCAAGACAAAAAATTTTTTTTTTTTAAGTTTACAGCCTACTTGGATTTCGAAGTTGCAAATCACAACTTTTAAATTTAAAAAATAATAAATACAATTACTCAACTTTGCTTCGTTATAAAACCTAAACTAGTCAAGGGATTGGCACAAAACTTTGTAATCGTATGTTTTGAAGTGTTAGATCTCATTTGGTATCAATTTGGAAAAAAAGAATTTTTTTTTTTTTAGTTTTGGCCTGTTTTTACCTCTGTGCAATGATACGATTTTCCATGATTTTTTTTCAGTAATACCAACGCCCATTGCATTTGGTATTATAAAAAATTGTGAAACTTTTCTTTTACCGCGAATTAATCGCGATTTTAGGTACTTAGATATTTTTTTTAAAAATCGTTTGGTCATTAAAGGGTTAAATATATATCATATATTTTAGAAGAAATGATATATCCTGGCATGTTTTAATAACGCATGCAACAAATGTGTAGAAAAAAAAATCTTTAAAATATTTTTAAGATTTTTAAAACCGCTTAATCTTAAAACCGCCATAACTTTTGACCCCCTTGCTCGATTTAAATGACGCGAACGAATTTCTTATTCTTAAATAGCTTCTACACTCAAAAAAAAAAAAAACTGTAAAGTTAGCAAAAAATTTAGTTAAATTTAACTAAAAAAGCACCTGATTTTGGGCCTACTAAATTTTTAGTTAATTTAACTAAAAATATTTAGCTAACTTTTCGTAGAATGAATGTAGCAAAAAAAAAACGTAACTTTAACTAAAAATTTAGCTGAAATTTCGTAACGTTTTTATATACATCTATTAAAAAAAAAATTAGTTGAATTCAGCTAAACTTTTTGTTACTTTTCGTAAACTAAAATTTACAAAATATTTTATAAAAAATTATAAGTTTATTTTTTCTGTTTTTTCATCAGCTTAAGTAGAACTTATGAGATTTGCATAGGAGGCTACACAAGAAATTTCACTTAACAAATTTGTTACGAAAAATCAGCAAATTAATTAGAAAAAAATTCGTAAACTCAGTTTTGAAGTCAACAAAAAAAAATTAATTCAAAATTTGTTCAAAACTAGTATTTTCGTAAATTGAACTTAACTAAAAAAAGTAGTTAAAACGCTGATTTTAACTAAAAATTTGCTAAAAAGCCAGTAAACTTGAGTTAACAAAAAAAAAATTTGTTAACTTTACAGTTTTATTTTTTTGAGTGTAATATTTATGCCAACTTTCATCGATGTGCCATCAAAACAAAAATCACATCTTTTTTACCTCAAAATTTAAGTCTTAGACGGAACTCCTCATATATAAGCATTTACTGATATTTTCAAAATGGCATTATCTCGAAAACTAGCCATTAGATATCAAAATCTTTAAATCTTCGTGTTCATCATGGCAAATACAATAAGATATGTGGTCCAATTTTTATACCCTCCAACTACAGTATGGGGGTATACACACTTTGTCATTCCGTGTGTAAAGCATCAAAATATCGATCTAGGACCCCATAAAGTATATATGAGCAATTGTCATTAACTTTTAATATTTAAGAAAAAAAAAATTGCGATTTTTTTTTCGTGGCACATTGATAAGACTTTGTAGGTAAATAACATTATAAATAAGTAATTCAAATCCGTCCGCGTGCATTAATTTGAGCGATCGCACCCAAAACTATGGCGGTTTAAAGTTAAAAATTTTAAAAAAATTGTCAAAATTACATTTTTTATCCGAAGTTAACCAAACGTACCATTTTGTATTATGCTTACCCAGAGCTAAAATACATATTCAAACATGCATAAAATCTTTGCTAAATATCGAGATATTTGCATTTAACCAATTTTTTTTCGGCACATTTTCCAATATTTTGGAAATAAAAATGTTTCCAGCGGTTTTATTTTTTTTAGAAAAATATTACCAAATGCATTAACAAAATCTCAACAAATTCTTTGTTAACACCATTATTCTATCTCTAATAGGTAAGAAACAGCAGTGGTTTAAAGGAAAAATTTTTGAAAAAAAAATTTAATAATTTTGATTTTTTTTTTTTTTTTAAATATAAAATGTCTGATTTTACAGTGTTGTCCTTCACTGAATATTGAAACTATTCAAAGTACGATTAATAATGCTAATATTAAGGTTATTACGAAATATTTTAAAATTATTACTAATTTTATCAAGGTTATAAAAAATTTTAGCGATTTTTCGCGATTTTCGCGACTGCAAAAATCAATGGACTAATTTTGAAATATTATTTGAATAAGACATGTCAAAATCTATCAAAATACATTTCTTTTCTACTTTATTTAAGTAATGTAAGATTTTATATAACCATTAAATTTAAAGGTATCAAAAATTTTAAACCACCGAAAAACCGCTTAAACGTTAAATTTTTTCGGGTGCGAATTAATTGAAGATAGAGAATTAAGACTACCAAACGCGCCTTTCACCGACCAATTTCTATAAGCGGCCTGGATGTGCCTTACAAAAAAGTGAAAACTGAAAAACACCGCGGAATTCGCCAATATTAACTTTTGATCAATGTTGCTTTCCATGATTTATTATATTTGCACATACCATTGTTTCTACATGTTCAACTTTCAGCCATGCACATTTGGCTGTCAAATAATGCAAAACTAAAATATCGAAATTTTGCAAAAAATTTAAAAAGTTCATAAAATTTTTGCAATTGAATATTTTTTGGGTGCGTTTGTAAATCAAGTGGGAAATGGTAAATTATAAAGTTCACAAAGCATTCGGAACCATTCGGAATAAAACTGGGAGTGTGCCTCGCAAAAAACTGACTTTTTAAAAAATTCACGTTTTTTCTTACCATCTTTGGAGAGCTGCAGCTTCGTAACCATTGCGAGCACATCACTCGAATCAGTCTCAGATTGTGCATATTTACAAGGGCTTTAACCATGTGTATTTGAATTTTAAAATTACAGTTTGCACCAAAAGCTACAATCAAAAAACCTCGAAAAATTGAAAATTGAAAAAAATTGGTATCAAAGATTTAGGTCCATGTAACTTTTTTCTTATTGATGGCACATCCACTGAACCTACACCAAATAATTGCCCAAGTCTACTGATTAAACGGTATTAAATTTGGAGCAATAGCTTTAACGCACCCAACAATATGGAACTTTGAACGAAAAATTTCATGAGAGTATCAAGCGATTTTTTTACATTTTTCAACTTTGCACGTTCCTTACCATGAGATAATGAGACTATTTGCGCTGTGCCTTTGCAGAATTACTCATTATAGTTCCCAACATATCTACATTCACAGGTACCACCTAGTTTACAAATAAAAATGTTATTGCGAAATTAGTAAAATATCACAAGCGTTAAAAGTTAATGACAAAATCCATATATTTATCATCAGTGATCGATTCTAAGACATTCTAGCGATGTCCGTCCGTCTGTCCGTCTGTAGTTAACACGATGCAGTCCAAAATAAAAGAGCTAGGCTCCCGACATTTGCCACGAATATGTCTTATGTTCCTAGGCAAGTTAAGTTCGTAAATAAGCAAAATCGGTCCAGGGGGAAAAAGTTCCCCCTTGAAGAACTAAACCAACCTCTGAAAAATACCATATTTTTTTATGAGTTTTTGTGTTTTTGTTTAACAAATTTTTATGCTACAAGAAGTTCCAAATCCTACATTTGGACCCACAGAATTAGAAAATATCGTTTTTTGGTCCGACCCCTTTTATGGGCGTTAAATATTTTTTTTATACCCTCCAACTACATTATGAGGGTATACTCACTTTGTCATTCCGTGTGTAACGCATCAAAATATCGGTCTAGGACCCCATAAAGTATATATATTTATGATCAGTGATCGATTCTAAGACATTCTAGCGATGTCCGTCCGTCCGTCTGTCCGTCCGTCTGTCCGTCTGTCCGTCTGTCCGTCTGTCCGTCTGTAGTTAACACGATGCAGTCCAAAATAAAAGAGCTAGACTCTTGACATTTGGCACGAATATGTCTTATGTTCCTAGGCAGGTTAAGTTCGTAAAGGAGCAAAATCGGACCAGGGGGAAAAAAGTTCCCCCTTGAAGAACTAAACCAACCTCTGAAAAATACCATATTTTTACATGATTTTCTTTGTTTTTGTTTAACAAATACAACATTTTTATGCTACAAGAAGTTCAAAGTCCTGCATTTGGACCCACAGAATTAGAAAATGTAGTTTTTTCGGTCCGCCCCCCCCCCCCTTTATTGGCGTGGAATATTTTTTTTTTTTTTAAATAATGATAAACTTGTATTTCTTTAGAGAAAAAAGTATAAGAATGAATTCTTAAACACATATTCGAGAAGAAATACCCCCCCCCCCCCCAATTACCACTACCGATCCCCCCCCCAAAAAAAAAATAAAACGCCCCTGCAATTTTTTTTTTTTATTTATTTATTTGCTTGTTGGAGGGTATAACAGATTCGGCACGGCCGAATTTAACACTCTCACTTGTTTTTTTTTTAAATAATGATAAATTTGTATTTCTTTAGTGCAAAAAACATAAGAATTAATTTTTTTAACACTTATTCGAGAAGGAAATGTTCCCCGTCAATTACCACTACCGTCCTCCCCCCCCCCCAAAAAAAAAAAAATAAGACGCCCAGCAATTTTTTTTTTATTTATTTGCATGTTGGAGGGTACACTCAAAATAATAACTCTGTTAAATTACAGAAAAACTCTGCTAATTTAACAGAGTACACCATACTTTTCCAGCTAACAACATTTCTTGGTAATTTTACTAAAAAACTCTGTAAAATGATTTTGACAGAAAAAATCTGTAAATTTACAGAGTTTATAGTAAAATATTGGTTAAATATGAAAGCTTTTTTACAGAGAATGCTCTGTAATTTTACTATAAAACTCTGTAAAATGATTTAGACAAAAAAAACTGTTAATTTACAGAGTTTCTAGTAAAATATTGGTTAAGTAAACCACCATTTAGCAAAGAAAACTATGTTCAATTACATATATTTGTAAAATGCATTTGATTCAAAAAAAAAAAAATACAGAAAAAACTCTGTAAATTTACAGATTTTAGTTAAATGCATGTTATTTTGTAAAATTTTTATAAAATTTCTGAAAAGATTTTTTTTTATAACTTTTTTTGCTACTTTTTCTCAAAAAAAAAAAAATTATACAGATAAAATTTTGATGTTTGGTAACAAAAACTACTCAAAACAGAAAACTTTTTTGGTTATAAAAAAATACGAAGTATTTTCCTTAAATCTGTATTTTTGCAGAAAACTCTGTTAATTATCTGTAAAATTAAGATTACAAAGTATAAAGTAATATAACAGAGGAAACTTTGTTTTTTTGTCACAACAAAATACAAAGTATTTTCTTTAAATCTGTATTTTGTAGTGTTTCCAATTCGGTTAATCGATTAACCGATTCCTCGATTAATCGCCTCTATTTCGGTTAATGTCGAAACAAATAATTTAAAACGCAAATAATTATTCGACCCGATTAATCGGTTAAAATGGTTCGATTAACCGGTTAATATTATTATCTCTATATTCTGCAATAATTTGTTTGAAACACTTCCTCTTTTTTACAAACATTTCCGAAAAAAGTCAAAATTACAGAAAAAAATTATTCAGAAACCAGCAATTAACAGTTTAGAAAAGCAAAATTAAAATTTAGAACACATCATTTAAAACTCAGAAATCCTAATTAAAGTTTTTAAACGCCAAATTGAAAATCCCAATTAAAATTCAGAAAATCCCAATTGAAATTCAGAAAACCTAATTCAGAAATTAGAATTGAAATTCAGAAATCCAAAACGAAATTCAGAAAAAAAATTCTGAAAAGCACAATTAAAATTTAAAAGTCCCAATTGAAATTAAGAAATATCAATTGAAATTTAGAAAAGCCAACTGAAATTTACAAATCTGGATAGATATTCATAGTTTAGAAAATCAAAATTTAAAAATTACAATTATAAGTAAATTGAAATTTTGAAATCCCAATTGAAAAATGGAAGTGGCCAATTCAAACTCAGAAATCCCGATTGAAATTTAGAAAATTACAAATAAAATTTAGGATTTTTTTTTATATCTAAATTTCAATTATTTGCGTTTTGGTTGTCCCCTTTAAAAACTGCACACAAAAAATTTTAAAGATAAAAATTTTAATTAAAAATTTTAAAAAGTTCGATATTGTTTTTAATACTTTTTTTTAATTGATATGATGAAATTTTTTAATAGATTTCGAAAATTTTCGTGAATTGAGAATAAATGCACTTTTGCGATGTTAAACTTTTACAAATTTTAGTAATTAATACTATTACTTTCGTGATAGATGCAAAATAAATTAAAATAGTAATTAAAATTAAAACTCATTATCATTTTTTGTGTGTGTGTGTGTGTATAAAGACTGAAAATGAAATTTTACTTAAAATACTTTTATTTTTTGTTACATTACTTTTAAAAAATCGTTTAAAATAAATTTTTCATTGTTTTTGACGATTAATCGATTAATCGCCACTTTTTCCGATTAATCGACCCGAATAACCGGTTAACCAATTTTCATCAATTTTCGAATAATACCCTAACCGGTTAACCGGCAGGGTCGAATAATTGGAAACACTAGTATTTTGACAGAAAAGTCTGTCAAATATCTGTTGAATTGAGATTACAGTCATTTTACAGAGTATTTTACAGAGTTATTATTTTGAGTGTATAAAAAATTCGGCATAGCCGAATTTAACACTCTTACTTGTTTTTTTTTTTTAAATTTAAAATTTTTTTGGAATTTTCAATGGGGGTTGGCATTTATTTTCACCAAAAAAAATGTACTTGGAGATAGCAGACAAAAATGGATGTAAAACGACAATAAATTATTTTTTTTTTGCTCTGAAATTTTTGGAGCTATTTGCCATCGGAAACTCATTTCGGACAAATTTGAGTTAGCATAATTTGAATATAGGTTCACGATATGTCCATCAGCAGACGAATTAAAGCATTTTGATTTTTTAGGTTATGAGCTAAAATACCTCAATTGAACACTATTGTTAAGGAAAATATTTTGAAGGAAATAGAAACATGTCTCAAATTGTGCTGTTTTACAGTTATCTGCTATCTCAGTTATCCAAATTACAGTTATCCGAATTTGACTGTGTTACAATGATTTTTGGTAAGTTGTCGCTACTTTTGATGTTCACAGAAACAAATTTCATATGAATGTGTCATTGTGTCAAAACACTAGAATATGCCCACACACATAAATGACTCTTGTTTTTATTGTTTCCTTCAACGAAAGATTATTCTACGATATTTAATCATTTTAATTTTATATTGAGAGCGTTAATGAATAGTTGATATTTCGACGCATTTGCCAAAATGTTTTTAAATTTTTCTTCTGTATAGGACGAAAAAAATTTTCATAAACTTTTTTCATAACCCTCTTTTAAATGTGGGATTGGGCAGCTAAAAAACTTATTCATATGCAGGTTTCAGGACATTCGATAGGTGCCCATTTTTAGTTTTACACTGAAAAAAAAGCTTTCTAAAAGTAATGAAAATTTAGATTAGCTTAATGAAAAATGACTTAGGTTTTCAACTGAATAATTTTTGGAAATTAAATTTACTTCTACATTTTCAAACTTGAACTCATAAAACAAATAGAATTAGAACCTGCGCCCGATCTGATCTAACAGAAAAAACAATTAATATGACATTTTTTTATTTGAGCAAAGAAACTGGTGTTGTTAAAGTCCGTTCGTAGAACTTGTTTAAAACGTTTTATGATGATTTTCGTGAAATTACTGAAAGTATTCATTTATTAAATGTGAAAAAGCAGTAGGTTAGTTAAGGACAATTTAAACCTTAAATTCAAATTAATAAAAATGTTCATTAATATGAATTTTTCGTCACTGAAATTTTATTTAATTTACGTGATTGTTGTATACATGGTAGAAACAATATACTTTCACATTTTTTTTATTGTTTATACTTAGTTTTCTTACACAAATTTTCACTTCAACTTTAAATTGTAATACATTAGTAAAACAACAAAATAAAACAGCTCGGATTTTAGTAAATACAAAATATGATTTTCATTTTAAATTTGGTTTAAAAAGTCTGAAAAAAAAAACAAGTTAGAAAAATTTGTTTCGTATTATTAAAAGTCTGAAAAAATTAGAAAAACAAGTTAGAAAATACACTTTCACATTTTTTTTTATTTATAAATTTCACGCAGTTTTCTCACACAATTACTATAGCCTTAAATTTGAATAGGTACATAAGTAAACCCATGAAATACTTAATATAAAACTACTCGAATTTTAGTAAATAATTTAATAACACCGCTCAACAAATCGAAGGTTTTTGACTCCGGTTTGAAGTTTGATACACAATTTTTAAAGATTTTGACTCGCTGATTCCAAATCTGTGCTCCAAATTTTTCCATCACGTCTAGAATTTTAATTATTCGCAGTTGAAAATGCGAAAAAACGCGATTTTTGCATTTTTTGAAAGCCTGCACAGCAGCCACTGGGTGGAATAAAAATCTTGTATAAAGCGTTAGAGTAGAATTGAACTATGATCTCAAATATATGATCAAAAAAAATTGAAGTTGTTGCACTATTATTGGCCAAACATGTATTTAAAAAAAACACTGTGAAAAAAATTAGAAAAAACACCATTTTTAAAAGGCTCTAAAACAAAAACAAGATAATCAATCTTTACTGTGATGAGCTCAAAATTTAGGCAAAAGTTCATTCTTTCTTATAGACTTTTAAACCCATTAAAGATATCTTCCGGTTTGTACAAAAAATAACACAGAAAACTTAAATTTGTAAATATTTATTTTTTTAGTTTTTCTTTGAAAAATATCAAAAAAAAACTAAGGTATCTTACCTTACCTTATATTTCCCAGCAAAATTTTCGGTTGAAAAGAACCGATTGTGGAACAACTTATACTTCCCTAGAACCTGTTCTAATTCTTGTGCAACACCGATTCTTTTTACAAAGGGATTGTCCCAAAAGCAACAGGTGCTTGTAAGCAAAATTAGAACATATTTTTGTTCCTCGGAATCGGTTCTAGAAGTAAAATTTGGAACAGAAATGAGAATTAAAGAAATATTTTGAGTTGCATTAATTTATTAGACAAAGATAAAGACAATCATATATAACATGGATTATTTACATTTTTTTAACACACATTTATCCTTTCTCTCCTCCAAAGTTGCATTTTGGGCCTTACAATATGATATAACAGAACATGGATTTTCTGCAAACAAAAATAAAAAACATAATATTATTAGTAATTGACCCGACCCAGAAAATGAAAATTTAATTTACTCACCTTTGTTTCAACAATTTTCACGATTATATGCTGCTATTTTAGAAGAATTTAGTGTTTTTTCTTGGTTAACAAAAATAAATTGATATTTATTTTTAATTTTTTTGACACATAATTTTTTTTTTATTCCTGAGCACCAAAATGTTATGAAACTTTGATTGCAGAGAACAAGCTTTACAATAATTTTCACTTTACTTGTTCTGAATAATTAAAGTGTAATATTGTATGGTTACTGAAGAACCTGTTCTAGAACAAGTGTTGTCAGAATCGGTTCTGAAAAATTTTCCTGGGTTTTTACAAAAATGATAATTTTAACAGAGTCATTTTAAAACGCAATTGTAACCCAACCAAACGCAATAATTAGAAAAAAATTGTTTTCTATGTTGGAGACCAAAGACAAATTATACTTTTGCGCTTTATACCAGATTTGTATTCCACTCAATGGCTGCTGTGCAGGCTTTCAAATAATGCAAAAATCGTAATTTTTTGCATTTTTAACCGTGAATAACTAAAAATCTGGACGTGATGGAAAAATTTGGAGTACAGATTTGGAATCAGGAGATCAAAGTCTACTAAAATTGATCACCAGAATTCAAACCGGAAAATGACTGTTGAGCGGTGTAATTAATCAATTAATTTTCATTTTAAATTTCATATAAAAAGTCTAAAAAAATCACAAAACAAATTCTTGCCGCTCTGATCAGCTGTTTTTATTTGTTTACATTTTGTACGTTTACTACAGACCAGTTAAATAATCCGACCGACTTTTTGTACATTTTGAGCCGCCGCACAGTGCCACATTTGGCCAATCTAGCACGACAAAAATCAGAAAAAAAAAGTTCCCCGATTTTTATGATTTGTTTGTATGTATTATAAAACATTCCTAATAGCACCGAAATACTTATATAGGAAAAATAATTCTTATATGGGTGCATAAATTTGCATCTTGTAAAATCCTTTAAGTAGTGCTCATTATTTCGCATTAATTAAGTCGATTTTAAGCTGTTGTAACTTTTTACCAAAAAAAGATATTGATACACTCTTTTTGGTAATTTTAAAGGAATTTAAAGGCTTTAAGTCATATCTCTTCTTTTTTTTGTAAACATTTTTTTCTATTTTTTATTCAATTTTTAACATAATAAAAATTTTTGAAAAGAAAATTATATATTTATTTTTTTTGATGGAATAGAAATTTTGTTTTTGGTCTCTATTGGTCGCCGGACTTTTTCAGACATATTGACAAATATCCATAGTACTTATTTCAATGGCTAACTTTTGCGACCGCCTGCGATGCCGACTTCAGTGGGGCGATATGTAAACCTTGTTTTTACATATTTTTTAAACATATTTTTAAAAAGTGGGCGTGGCAGTTCACTGACCGCCTCCTTTTTTTGTGATATTATTTCTACAGTCCTTGAGAGTATATATACCAAGTTCAAAGAAATTACAACCAAAATTAAAATTTTTTTAAAAAGTGGGCGTGGCTGTTAACTGGCCTCCCATATTTTTCCTAATGTTGTTTTTGAAGTCAAAACCGAATTTCCAGTCAATATAAATAAAATTGGATTTTTGTCGTCCTAGATTGGCCAAATGTGGCACTGTGCGCCTCCGCGGCCATTAGAAAAACACAGATTTTACAACAAAAATAGAACAAAAAATAGTTCAGCCGATATTGAGTAAAATTGGTCGCGCTCTTGGTTGACTGTAGCAGACGCACCTCGACTGCAACAAATTTTATAAACAAAATTTAATGAAATTTTTGAATGAAACTATAAAATCTAATGAAGCAATTTTTGTGAAATGAAAACAATTTAATAAATCCGCTACATTTATATCATTAAGGTTTTTAACATGATAATGTTTTTAGGCTGGTGTCCAATTTTAAAAAAGTTGCAGGACGCCACCTCAGTTTGACTATATAAGCTAACAATTAATGAAAAAGAAAATGAGAATTACTATTTTTATTTTCTTAAAAAAACTTGGATAATAATTCACCTCCTGGTGAATAAACCCGTTTTTCACCAGCTGGTGAATAAAAAGCAACATAATTATTTTTCAACAAAAAAATTTTTTTTTTCATCAAATTTTTTTTTCAAAAAAAATTTTATTCATAAATTTTTTGGTTTTTTCATCAAATTATTTTTCCATCATTTTTTTTTTCATAAATTTTTTTTTATCAATTTTTTTTTTCATCAATTTTTTTTTCATAAATTTTTTTTTTGCATCAAATTTGTTTTATCAAATTTTTTATTATAAATTTTTTTCTCACCAAAAAATTTTTTTTTTTATCAAAATTTTTTTTTTTGAAAAAAATTCATTTAAATTTTTTTTTCACAAAAATTTTATCTTCATTAGATTTTTATACCCTCCACTCTAGTGATAGAGGGTATATATAAGTTTGTCATTCCGTTTGTAACACATCGAAATATTGGTCTAGGACCCCATAAAGTATATATAGGACCCCATAAAGAATATATATGATCCTCGATCGATTTTAAGTCGATCTAACGATGTCCGTCCATCCGTCTGTCTGTCCGTCCGTAGAAAACACGCTACCTTTTGAAAGACTTTACAGAGGCTACTGAAGTTTGGCATATATGTTGGGCATTTACCTGGTAAGGTTGGAATTGCAATCCAGCGAAATCGGTGCATTGGTTCAAAAGTTATGAACAAAAGAGCGAATTTCGGCAAGGGTTTTTCGCGAATTTACGAGATAAAAAACACGATAACTTTCGAAAGACAATAATGAGACTGCTGAAACGTGGCATGTATCTTTGCCGTTCCCCACGTCTGTTTGGTATTGAATTTCAGCTCGATCGGTCCAGTGGTTCAAAAGTTATAAGCAAACCCCTAATTTCAGATTGGGTTCATCTTAATTGCCACGTGGTAAACAAGGTTAAAAAGCATTGGTGGTAACTTAGCAATGCTTTTCAAACTAGTTTAGTTTTAAAGCAATGCTTTTTTAACTTGCTTAGTTTTAAAAGCATTGGTAACTTAAAAATTAAACTCGAAAAAAATTTTACACTCAAAAAAAATTTTACACTCAAAAAAAAAAATTTTACACTCAAAAAAAATTTTACTCTCAAAAAAAAAAAATTTAGTTTTTTTTTACAAAAATGTAAATATTTTGTGTACATACGTACGTGCATTCACTCAAAAATATTTTTACAGTAAAAAAATATTACACTCGAAAAAAGTTTTACACTCAAAAAAAAAGAGTTTTTTACTCAAAATAAAATATTTCTAATCAAAATTTTTAATTTTCTTCACGTTAAAAATGTACTATCCTTTAAAAAAGGCATTGTGGAGGGTATTCATAGATTCGGCAAAGTCGAATTTAACTTTTCTACTTGTTTTTTCATAATTTTGTTTTTCGCAGGGTTGGCAGCCGATACCCACCTAGAATAACGGTATTTGGCTATTGTACCGCAACTAATAAAGATATGGATATTTTCAAAAGCGATTATGAAAGCTGACGAAATTTCTAGTAATTTAAATGTGTCAATTCGTATTTCTACCGGTTCGTTTTAGTTATATAGGCCAATACCTTTATAATACCATTTCAAACGGTATTATAAAGGTATTGACCTATATTTCGAAAACGAACCGGTAGAAACACAAAGTGACACATTTAAAATACTAGAAATTTCATCAACTTTCATAATCGCTTTTGAAAATGTCCATATCTTTATTGGTTGCGGTACAATAGCCAAATACCGTTATTCTAGGGGGGTATCGGTTGCCAACCCTGGTTTTTCGCGAAAAAAAAATAATTTTTTTACCTAACCTGCTTTTTTTAACCAAGTCTAAGTCTTAGCTTTTCACATAAAAACTTTCCAATTGGTTATTAAATGTACATAAAACACGTGAGAGTGTTATATTCTTCGGTGCCGAATCTTTTATACTCTCCAAAATGTAAAAACACATTTTTGCACTCACTTATCAAATGTACAGCTCTTTTGGTTTTTTAATACGGTCCTCGACTTATATTTCAATTCGTTTTGCATGGAATTGCAAAGTATTATAATATTATTTTTTCTAAAAAAAACTTTGCTTTGGAAAGTACAGCCAAATCTTTCGCAAAATATTATCATGATTTACTGTTTTGGGCAAGAGTACAAAATTCGAAGGCATTTTTTCAGTAGGTGTCATTTAGTTTGTAACACCTCAAAATATTGGTCAAGTATTCGTTAGGAAATATATACCCATTCATGATCGATTTTAAAACGCACCTATTGTTTTCTTTCATATTTCGAAAATTTTACATAAATAAATTTAAAAGAATGTCGTATTCATCAGCTAACATGGTGGTCATAAATGAATAAACTTGGTTTTTACTAGAATTCGTTAAAAATATACTAAAAAGTTCAAAAAGGCAGTATGTTATATTTTGTCTTGAAATCAATCGTAAGTGCCGCCATTGTAAAACATAATATACAATTGGATTGTAAACAAATCTCAGCGGGATATATTTTTCTTTAAATCTTAAGGGATTTCAGAAACTAAATTGAAACGATGATTATTCATGCACAAGTTACAGGGAACATAAAAAAGGGAAATAACAATAAAAAATGGTTAAACATTAATGAAACAAAGTCATAATATTTATTGTCTTGTTTAGTAGAGGAAATAAATAATACTTAATTGAAATTAATAGACATTTAAAATTCAAAATTTCTTATAAATCTTTTTCATAAAGAAAAATATTAGATTCAAAATTATTTTAATTTCTGTTGGAAAACATAATTAGGATTCTTTACACAGAAAAAAAACGAATTGTTATATTGACCCCCATATTTGTGATTACAATTATTTTTTTCACTGAAAGTGCTCCTATACGGAAATTTGTAATATCCACAAACGTTTGTAAATTTTGATTGTTGAAAGAAAAATTTTTTTGTTTTAAAAAAAATAAAAAAAATGGTAAACTTACAAGAAAAAAAGGTAAATTTGTTTAAAAAAATGCTAAATTTACAAACCAAAATGGTAAATAACGAACATTTTACAAAAAAATTTTTTTGTTAAACAACATAACTGTTCTTTTTATTAGTTCTCGAAATAAATTTTTCAAAATTTTGTCAATTTTTTTTAAAATATTTTTCAATAAAAAAAAATTGTTTTTTTTTTGTTAAGCAAAATAAAATAAAATAGCCTTTCATAATGGTGGAATACAATTACGAAAATATATTTGTAAAATTTCCAATAAAACTGTAGACCCGTTTGAGCAAAGTACAAGATTTTTTGTTAAAATACAACACTCAAAAAATTATGTTAGTAAAATCAACTGAAAATGTCAGTTAAATTAACTACTTTGTAAGTTATTTTGGGGTCAACTACTTTTTCAGTTAAATCAACTAACAATGTTAGTTATTTTAACTGACAAAAAACAACTGACTTATGTAGTAAAAATTACTAACATTTGCAGTCAAAACAACTAATATGTAGTAAAAATAAAATAAACAATATTTTTTTTTTTTGTTTTTTCAAAAAAATTTTCAGAAAAAAAATTTAAGACTAAATTTTTGCCAATTTTTTTTTTTTTAAAAGTAGATTTTTTTTTTAAAAAAACTTTGAAAATTTTTAAGAGATAAAAAAATAAAATTAACTACTTTAAATAACTGTTACTACATTACAGTACTTTTTTGTTAGTTATTCAAAAAAACGACTTAAAATAACTAACAGAAATAGTTGTTTGATATTTTTCATACAAAAATAACTGACTTTGTAGTTGAAAACAACTAACTACTGTAAAATATACAAACAACTAGTATGTAGTAACTTGCATAATTTTCTGAGTGAAGGAAAATTGTTAAGTATTGGTAGAACGGGATTACAAGGCATTTTACCAGGCGTTTTACCGTTTTTTTGAGTGTAATAGAAATAATCTTAGATTCTGAGAAATTTTTTCTAAGGAAAAATACTTACAGGATTACCACAACGTTTTCGTTTTTTAAAATCGACTTTTATCTAAAATAAAACTTTATTTTATCCGTACCATAAAATAAAAATTTTAAATAAAGTTTTTGGAATGCGTGTTTTTTAAATACCCAATCAGAACAAAATAAATAAAAACAAGTAAGAAAATTATAGTCGGTCAAGACCGACCATATAATACCCTACACCAGAGTTTCCCAAAAAATGGATCCCAAGTTCAAAAATGGGCCGATTAGATCTTTATTTTGTCAAATATTTAATTAGTGTAAAAAGCACTCACAAATCAAAATTGAGTTAAATAGGTTTCGATTTGTTGCCAATAAACAGCTTAAGTGAATATCGGGCGATATTTTCACATGGGGCCTAAGTCCAAAAATGGTCCGATGGTAATCAGATTTGATTAGGTTGTTAAAGTACGCGTTTAACATTCACAAACAAAATTTTAATAAAATATTTTCTATTTTCATGTTATTTGAGAGATTTATGTGAAAATCGGGAAGGTGGTTTGTATGGGGGCTACAAGAAGAACTGATCCGATTCCTTCAAAATTCGGAATGTTAGTTTGTGATGACAAAACACGTTTACCTGCCAAATTTCGAAACGAAATCTATTATAGTACGGTTATTAGAGTCATTTGATCCAAAACTAAAGAGGACCTTTGTATGGGGGCTAGGTCTAAATATGGACCGATTTTTTCCAATTTCAATAGACTTCGTTCTTGGTCCAAAATAGGCTTAAGTTTCAAAGTTCATGTCAATTGGTTAAAAATTACGACTTGTATCGTGTTTACACCGTTTACATGGACAGACGGACGGACGGACAGACAGACGGACAGACGGACGGACGGACATCGCTAAATCGACTCAAAAAGTGATTCTGAGTCGATCGGTATAGTTGAATGTGGGTCTAGGACCAATATTTCGGGTAGTTACAAACATCAGCACAAACTCATTATACCCTGTACCACAGTGTGGTGTAGGTAGGGTTGCCAGACGGCCTGGAATGGCCTGGATTTTCCAGTTATTTGAGGTCTGGTCCAGTTTCCAGTTCAAACATTATTTATCCAGTTGAAAAAGGATTTCTTTTATTTAAACAATTATTTTTTTTATTAAATATT
Organism: Pegoplata infirma; assembly: GCA_963921195.1. Taxonomy (NCBI): domain Eukaryota; kingdom Metazoa; phylum Arthropoda; class Insecta; order Diptera; family Anthomyiidae; genus Pegoplata; species Pegoplata infirma. Next base: position 106,033,347 of record OY992539.1, read on the forward strand.
TTTTAAAATTTTTTGGGACTACTTTTTGAATAAAACATTAATCATAAATATAACATAAATGCCTCTTTTGTATACGGAAAATGTGCTCTTTTTGCTGCATTTTCACAAATTTTTTTACAACTTTTTCGAGCATTTCTGCCAGTCTAGCGTTGATTTAGGCACGAATATTTTCCTTGATCTCGTCGATGATTTAAGGATTCTTGGCGTACATTTTGCTTTTAAAATAACCCCACAAAAATATGCCTGTATGGATAAAATCTGCAAATGATGGTCAGTTGTTATCGCTTTTTTGTGACTTCGCATGTCCCTTAAATTTTAACTGTCCTCCTAGATTTCCAGATTTGACCACTAAATTTTGTGGGGTTATTTAAAAAGAAAAATATACTCTAACAATCCTCAGGCCAATGAGGAAAAAGTAATATAAATGCTTAAAAAAAGCACATTTTTCCGTGGCAAATAAAGAAGGCCATTCAGTCCAAAATAAAAATATCTGTCTCACATATGAAAATGGGTTGATTTTTTTTCAAATTATTAAAAAAAAAAATTATGTATGGGTCCAGTTACTTTTTCAAAATCCAGCTGAAAATTTTCTATTATCCAGTTATTTGACTTCTAGTATCTGGCAACCCTAGGTGTAGGGTATGATAAAGAAATACAAAAAAAAATAAAATAACCAATCAGAATTTGAAAATAGAAAAATAAACACCCGGAAACAATGACTACTGGGACTCAAAATTTTAAATTTAAAGTCAATTATTAAAATTCTATTTAAATTAGATTCTGAAACATTTAAAATAGAAAAATCTCAGATTCTGAGACATTTTTCCTACAAAAAAGTCACAGTTTCTGTTGAATTTTTCCTATAGAAAAAGTCTGTTTCTTTTACATTTTTTCTATAAAAAATTCTCAAATTTTTAAAAAAAGACACAGATTCTACACTAAAAAAAAAAAAACTGGTAAAACGCCTGATAAAATGCCTTGTAATCCCGTTCTACCAATATTTAATAATGTGCTTTGCTCAAACGAGAACTACAGTTTTATTGGTAATTTTACAAATTTATTTTCGTAATTGTATTCTACCATTTTGAAAGGTTATTTTACAAAAAAAACTGTAATTATACAATGAAGTTTTTATTACGCGAATTCTAGTTGATTTACAAAAAAAAAACTGTTATTTTACAAAAATTATGTTATACAAGGATTTATGTTGTTTAAAAAAAAACAATTTTTTTTTTTTTAATTTTTCAAGTCCCGGACAAAATTTTTTTTTTATTGAAAAATATTTAAAAAAAAAGTTGACAAAATTTTGAAAAATTTAGTACTAGGATTCGAGTTAATTTACAAAAAAAAAACCGTCATTTTACATAAATGATTTTTATACGAGGATTTATGTTGTTTAACAAAATATTTTTTTTTTTTTGTAAATTTACCATTTTGGTTTGTAACTTTACCATTTTTTTAAATATATTTACCATTTTTTCTTGTAAGTTTACCATTTTTTTTTTATTTTTACGGTTTTAAAACAATATTTTTACCAATAAAATTGGTTATTTTACCAATTTTTGGCACATTCAAAATTACGAGGAAAGCCTCGTAATTTTACGAGAATTTTACCTACCTCCTATTTTACGAGAATAGCCTCGTAATATCACGAGATTATTTGGTAACTTAACAAGGTTTTTTTTTGAGTGTAAGTAATTTTTCCTATAAAAAAAGTCTTAGCTTTTATTACATTTTATCTGTAAAAAAATTTTAAAATTTTCCCTTAAAATTTTTTTTTATTTTCCTTAAGAAAAATTTGCTTTTAATTCTACTTTTTTCGTATAAAAAAATTTTAAGATTTTAAAAGTTTTTCCTAAAGATAAATTTCGAGATTATTGGACATTTTTCCTAGCAAAAAGTCTCACCTTATTTCCTTTTCTCTTTTATTTTTACACAAAAGAACTAACAGATTTTCAATATAGAAAATTCTCAGATTTTTCCTATAAAAAAATTCTTAGGTTTTTCCTATAAATTTTTTTATTAGATTTTTTATATAAAAATTGTCTGATTTTTCCTACAGAAAAATTATAAGATTTCTCAACATTTTCCGTCTAGAAAAATTCTAGTATATTTTTTTAAAGAAAAATTTCAATATTTTGAGACTTTAATCATATAAAACAAGTAAGAAAGTTATAGTCGGTCAAGACCGACCATATAATACCCTACACCAGTGTTTTCCTTAAAATGGATCCCAAGTCCAAACATGGACCGATTGGATCTGTCTTTTGTTAGATCTTTATTAAGTGTAGAAAACACACACAGATCAAATTTTATTGGATTTGACTTATTTTTTTGTCAACAGACCGATTTAGCTGAATATCGATTAAAATTTTTTTGTGGGGGAACTAAGTCCAAAAATGGTCCAATTATATTGCGATTTGATTAGGTTACTAAGTTCACGTTTAACACCTAAAAATAAAATTTTTATCAAATATTTCCATTTTTATGAATTTTGAGGGAATTATGTGAATATCGGGAGGGTGGTTTGTATGGGGACTACCAGAAGGACTGACCCGATTTCTTTGAAATTTGGAATGGTGATTTGTGCATACAAAATTTGATTACCTGCTAAATTTCAAAGCGATATCTATTATAATACGGTTATTAGAGTCATTTAAGCATAATTCAAAGGTGGCGTTTATATGGGGGTTAGGGGTTAACATAGACCGCTTTTCTCCAATTTCAATAGGCTTCGTCCTTGGGCCAAAAGAGGCTTAAGTTTTAAATTTCAAGTCAATTGATTGAAAATTGCGACCTGTATCGTGCTTAAATCGATAGATGGACAGACGGACGGACATCGCTAAATCGACTCAAAAAGTAATTCTGAGTCGATCGGTATGCGTGAAGGTCCAGGATCAATATTTCGAGTAGTTACAAACATCAGCACAAACTCATTATACACTCAAAAAAAAACCTTGTAAAGCTACCAAAAAATCTCGTGATTTTACGAGGCTACTCTCGTAAAATAGGAGGTAGGTAAAATTCTCATAAAATTACGAGGATTTACTCCTAATTTTAAACGAGCCAAAAATTGGTAGAATAACCAATTTTATTGGTAGAAATATTGTTTTAAAACCGGAAAAATAAAAAAAAAATGGTAAACTTACAAGAAAAAATGGTAAATATGTTTAAAAAAATGGTAAATTTACAAACCAAAATGGTAAATTTACAAAAAAAATGTTTTTTGTTAAACAACATAAATCCTTGCAATAAAATGATTTTTGTAAAATTACTGTTTTTTTTTTGTAAACTAACTAGAATCCTCGTAAAAAATGTCTCAAAATTTTGTCAACTTTTTTTAAAATATTTTTCAACAAAAAAAAAAAAAACATTTAAACAGCATAAATCCTCGTATAACATAATTTTTGTAAAATAAAATTTTTTTTGTAAATCAACTAGAATCCTTGCAATAAAAACTTTGTTGTAAAGTTACAGTTTTTTTTTGTAAAATAACCTTTCAAAATGGTAGAATACAATTACGAAAATAAATTTGTAAAATTACCAATAAAACTGTAGTTTTCGTTTGAGCAAAGTACCAGATTTTTTGTTAAAAAACAAGGAAAATTGTTAAATATTGGTCGAACGGGATTACAAGGCATTTTACCAGGCGTTTTTCCAGATTTTTTTTTTTTTAGTGTACCCTGTACCACAGAGTGGTGTAGGGTATAAAAATACTAAAATTCAGAAAAAAATGTCTTTAAAAAAATTTTAAGATTCTTTGACATTTTTCATAGAATTTCTATAAAAAAAATTCTCCTACAGAAAATTCTTAGATTTTCAAATAGAAAACTTCAGCTCAATTTTTAAATTCGTTAATTTTTTCAAATAGAAAAAGTCTTACATTCCGCGACATTTTTCCAATAGAAAAATTTTCAGATTTTTTGACATTTTTCATAAAAAAAATCCTTCTCCTTCTCCTTTCCTTTCTTTTTTTCTTTTTCCTTTTTATACCCTCCACTCTAGTGATAGAGGGTATATATAAGTTTGTCATTCCGTTTGTAACACATCGAAATATTGGTCTAGGACCCCATAAAGTATATATATTTATGATCCTCGATCGATTTTAAGTCGATCTAGCGATGTCCGTCCGTCCGTCCGTCCGTCCGTCCGTCCGTCCGTCCGTCCGTCCGTCCGTCTGTCTGTCTGTCTGTCCGTCCGTCCGTAGAAAACACGCTAACTTTTGAAAGACTTTACAGAGGCTACTGAAGTTTGGCATATATGTTTGTCATTTACCTGGTCAGGTTGGTATTGCAATCCAGCCAAATCGGTCCAGTGGTTCAAAAGTTATGAGCAAAAGAGTAAATTTCGGCAAGGGTGTTTCGCGAATTTACGAGATAAAAAACACGATAACTTTCGAAAGACAATAATGAGACTACTGAAGGTTGGCATGTATCTTTGCCGTTCCCCGGGTCTGTTTGGTTTTAAATTTCAGCTCAATCGGTCCAGTGGTTCAAAAGTTATAAGCAAAACCCTGAATTTCAGATTAGTTTCATCTAAAATACCACGTGTTTTAACAAGTTTCAAAAGCATTGGTGGTAACTAAACAATGCTTTTCAAACTTGTTTAATTTTAAAGCAATGCTTTTTAAACTTGTTTAGTTTTAAAAGCATTGGTAACTTAAAAACCACACTAGAAAAAAATTTTACACTCAAAAAAAATTTTACACTCAAAAAAAATTTTACACTCCAAAAAAAATGTACACAAAAAAAAATTTAGTTTTTCAAAAATGACAATATTTTGTGTACATACGTACGTTCATTCACTCAGAAATATTTTTACAGTAAAAAAAACATTACACTCGAAAAAAATTTTACACTCAAAAAAAAAATTAGTAAATGACAATATTTTGTGTACATACGTACGTGCATTCACTCAGAAATATTTTTACAGTAAAAAAAACATTACACTCGAAAAAAATTTTACACTCAAAAAAAAAAAATAGTAATTTTTTTTTTTTTTTAAATGACTAAAAAAAAGTTTTTTACTCAAAATAAAATATTTCTAATCAAAATTGTTAATTTTTTCACGTTAAAAAATGTACTACCCTTTAAAAAAATGCATTGTGGAGGGTATTCATAGATTCGGCAAAGTCGAATTTAACTTTTCTGCTTGTTTTTTCTTTCTTTCGAATTCGGAATTCGGGGGGAGTAAATTTCCTTGTTTCCTCCCCCGTGGATCCGCGCCTGGCATATATCGCTAGAATGTCATTATTAAGGAGAGGGCTTTCATGCAAATGCATGTTTTTCCCATTAGTCTTAGAGCAGAACTTTAACATTGACATTACTTGGTAAGACCAGCTGTGTACCTTAAATTTTATTTGAACGGAAAACTACTAACAACAAGTTTTTTTTTATATATCTGACTACAGAAATGGCTTTTCGTGCCCAAATTGTCCTAGGAATATTTTTAATTTAATGAAAAAATGACTGTTTAGAGGGTTAAAATGCAAGATATGTATTAACAAATTTTCATCGTATTATCTTTAAAAGCGGTCTCTTTGAACTTTGACTAATATCCATAAAAAAACCGTCCCCAGTTTAATTTAATAATCTTATACCTACACCATGCCCGCATCAATCATCCAGAATCACATTTCAAATCATATTTGTTACACAACTGTGACAATACTCAAAATTTCTAATAAATCATACAGGATAATTAAAATCGTCACACCTGTATACAGGTCATGCATCGATAAAAAAATAAGAATTATGGTTATTTGAGTAAATCTTTAATGTCAAATACTCTCCGCACACCGACAAATAAGTGCGTAACTAAGAAGCTCAAAATTTGTGCTATATATGACAGCCCCCTGAAGAAACGAGTTTGGAAAGCATCAAAAGAAAGGAATGAAAAATGATATTCTTACTTTGTAGTAAAAGAGAGAAACACAAATTAACAATGCTACCATAAAAACAGGCTTAAGATTAAAGTAAACCGCTTCAAAAAGAAAAGTAGGTGTATACTATGGCAGGTGACTCAATGTACAATTTTTTTACCTCAAAAGGACATCAAAGGAAATGTGTACCGAAACTGTGTATAAGTATGAGCCGCATACACAAATTACACACTTCATTAAAAATTTTAAAAATTATTTTTATTTTTTTGGTGAACAACAATGTTGATTTATCGTAACCGTAATGGATGAGGATCATCTGATTTGAGTTTAAAATACCCTTCACTAATTGACATACGGTATGTATAAGTTTGTCATGGCATTTGTAACATATCGAGTTATTGGTCTAGTACTTTATAAAGTTAATGACTTAAAACGAATAAATTTAATGTTTCAAAAGACAAATTTTTATACTCTTCACTCAAAAAGTTTTTACAACACCGTCCGACAATTTAAAAATTTGGCTGTTCACATAAATCGGACCAAAACATTCTGAGAGTTGGGACGAAAAAAAAAAAATAACCGTGTCTTCCAGTTTTTCTTTATCAATTTGCGTGTTCGTAAAAAATGTTTTTTTTGCACTATAAATAAAATAGAAAATAAATTGTGGGTCAGTCAAATATTTGACTACTCTTGGGGCACTCTTAAGGCAGTTAGAGCGGTTGGAGCAAACCTTAGTAAATGTTATTTTGTATGAGTAGACCCTTTAGAAATTGAAGATGGGATTTTAGTTTTGTTTGAAAAAATGTTTAGACGTTAAAATTAATGGGGGTTTTCTCAAAAAAAAAAAAAAAATTACACTAAAAAAAAAATTATACACTCAAAAAAATTGTACACTCAAAATTTTTTTTTTTTTTATATTGTTAAAAAACGTAATTTCCTCAAAATAATAATATTTTTAATAAATTACTATCATTAAAAAAGTGTGTTTATACTTGAATATGTTTTTCAACAAGTGAGTACAAATTTTTTACAATTATTCGGTATTCGGCCATATTCGTTTAAAAATGTGACCGAAGCCGAATAATGACCGAATAGTACTTTTTTGTCTACCGAATATTTGGTCAGACACTTCAAGGGGAGATTTTTAGTAAATACAGTTTCGTAGGCATTAATTTTTTTCGAAAATGCCCCTTATGGGCGGGCCACTAGAAAAAGGGGGCATAGACTGCCAATTTTTTCTCAAATCGAATATTTCGACAGTAGAACCCTGCATACCAAATTTGGTGAGGCTACTTGTCGGGAAATAGTATTTGCCGTGACTTAGGGTTTTTCGGCCATAGTGCACTGTTTCAGAAGTAAGCAGTTTCACCCTACTACCCTCTGACCGCCGATCCGAAAATTTTCAAACCATTTCGCACACTTGCATTTTCGTCGTGACTGAATCACCCTGTATAAAAGACAATTCTAAGGTAGGGGTGTCTCGGCTTATCGGCCATATCGGGGATTTAGGGGCTCAAAAAATGGGTATAAATTTACGAAAAAATCGTTTTATCGATTTTCAGCCATTTCTTTATAAGAAACTATGTGATGTTTCCAAATGAAAAGAAAGTTTTTTTCATATAATCTTGACATAATCTTGTAAAAATTCGGCGTCATTAAATATTTTTTTCATGAAAAAGTGTTAATTTTTGGGGGTATTTATGTGAATACTAGGGTGTTCAGTCGATTAATTCTTGTTCGATTAATCGAACAATTTTAGACGAATAATTGTTCGTTGAGTTTATGACGATTAATCGAATAATAATATAAGTGTTTTCTGGAAATCTCAATAATTGTTTTAAAATTTTAAGGCAAATAATTCAAATGTATTTGGCCGTTGTAATTAAAAAAAAAACAGTCCTTATTTTAAAATTTTTTCGTATTTTCGATGATCCCGAAGCTTGGATTTGTTAAACGACCTTAAATAAGTACCTGATAAAATTTTGGGCCAAATCGTTTAACTCTATTACAGCGCTAAAATCGGTCAAAGTTTCGAGTTTTGGGTGAAAAAATAAATTACAAATTTATGAAAATGCTCAAAACAAAATTTATTCTGTAGAAACTATAAAGGTACTTCGAAATAACTCCCAAATGAAATAAGTTCCAATGAAATAATTCCCAATGAAATAAGTTAAAAAAAAAATGAATTAACTCCCAACTTTAAAAAATTAAATAATTACCAACCCTAGTAAAAATGGTTTTGTATATATCCATGTATAAATTGATACAAATATATCTAATTTTACATAAAATTATCAAATTATATAAAATTATATAAACAATTTCTCGGATAAGACCAAAATTCGTATCAAATTTTATGAAATTCTATCGAGAGTTATATCAAATTTTATATAATTTGATCAAGGACCCAAAATAACTATTATCGACATTTTGGATTTCCAAAAAATTGCCCATTTTTAATAGTTATTTATAAAAATTGAAAATAATTATTATCAACAAAATAACTATTAAATAACTGTTATTTTATAATAGTTATTTTTTATCCTTTGTTGGCGCAAATGAAATGATATCCTTTTTTGGAAGGATACTTGCTAAAACTTAATAATTCGTTAAAAATCTTACATTTTTGCAAAAATTAAAGTGACCACGGTGTAATTTATAAAAATTACTTAAGCCCATAACTATTATTTTACAATACAAAAAATATTAATTAGGATTTAATAGTTATTCGTAAGAAATAAAATAAAAATTGACCTATAATAGTTATGACATAAGTAATTCACCATAAAACTTATAATAGTTATGTCCTTGAATTTGATACGAAATTTGGTCTTATCTCATTGATTTTTTATGTAATTAAATAAAATAAGATCTCAATATGTATAAAAATATATATTTGTATAAATTTATACATGGCTATATACGAAATGATTTTTACTAGGGAAAGAAAAAATGAAATATGTCCCAATATTTGGGAGTTATTTAAAATCAAAAAAAAAAAAAACTCCCAATAAAAATGAAAGAACTCTCAATGACAGGGGCGTATCCAGGATTTTATTTCGCAGGGGCCCCAAACAATTTGTTTTTTTTTTTTTTATATCTTTTTCTCCCACCGTCTTTCCCTTAAAAAAAAAATCTGGTTACTTTTCCCCCAAAAATTTAAAAATTTTTAGGACATGTACATTAGGGATACAACCTTTTGCAATTTTTGCAGATATCGAAAATACCACCCCATAGCCGTGTAGAGCATGTAATAATATAAAAAAATATGGTGCCACTTTTCCTATATCGTGAAAAAAGTTTCCGCACCGAGAGCGTTGAAGTTTTGTCTATATTCATTTATGTATTTTTTTATCAAAACAGTTATTCTTGTCTTAAATAATATATTTTATGTTAAAATTCTTATATAATCTTCAATACGGGACTATTTTTCATAAGTGTAATGCAAAATTTTGATTAAATCGCGATATTTAAAAAATCATAATTTTTAAAAATATATAAATAAAAGTTTAAAGCACTTTAGAAATCTCTTTCGGTGCGGAAACTTTTTTCACCGAATCAACCTAAAAAACAGTTTTTTATTATTAGAACAACATTCCCCAGATGATACTTTAGTGGTATTTTGCACTCAAAAAAAAGTAATATCCCTAATGTACATACTTAACACATTTTCTATAGAAAAAGTGACAGATTCTAAGACATTTTTTCTATAGAAAAGTCGCAAATTTTCAGACATTTTTTCAATAGAAAAAGTCTCAGATTCGAAGACATTTTTCCTATAGAAAAAGACTTAGTTTTTCCTATAGATTAAATCACAGCTTTTGGGACATTTTTCTATGGATCAAGTCTCAGATTCTGATACATTTTTCCTATAGAACAAGTCTCAGATTCTGAGACATTTTTCTATAGAAAAATTCTCAGATTCTGAGACATTTTTTCTATAGAAAAAATCTGAGATTCTGAAATATTTTTCAAGTTGAAATAGTCTTAAATTCTAAGATATTTATCATATGGAAAAAGTCTCAGATTCTGAGACATTTTTTCGTTAGAAAAAGTCTCAGATTCTGAAATATTTTTTTTATAGAAAAAGTTTCAGATTTTGATACATTTTTCCTATAAAAAAGTCTCAGATTCTGAAACATTTTTCAAATAGAAAAAGTCTTAGGTTCTGAGGCATTTTTCATAAAGAAAAAGTATCAGATTTTTAGACAGTTTTTCTATAGAACATGTCTTACATTTTGAGACATTTTGCCTATAAAAAAGTTTCAGATTCTAAAATATTTTCCAAATAGAAAAAGTCTTAGATTCTGAGACGTTTTTCCTATAGAACAAGTTTCAGATTCTGACACATTTTTCCTATCGAAAAAATAATTTTTCCTATAGAAAAAGTTTTAGATTTTAATATATTCCTATTCCTATAAAAAGCCTCAGATTCTCATACATTTTTCCTAAAGAAAAACCATCAGGTTCTAAAGAAAAAGTATCAGATTCCCAGAAATTTTTCCTATAAAAAAAGTTTCATGTTCTGAGACATTTTTCCTAAAGAAAAATTCTTAGATTCTGAGACATTTTTCCTATTGAAAAATTTTCAGATTCTGACACATTTTTCCTACAGAAAAATTCTCAGATTCTGAGACATTTTTCATATAGAAAAATTCTCAGATTCTGAAACATTTTTTCTATAGAAAAATTCCAGATTCTAAGACAATTTTTCTATAAAAAAAAATTCAAGATTCTAAAACATTTTTCCTATTTAAAAAAATTTTCAGATTCTGAGACATTTTTCGTATAGAAAAATTCAAAGATTCTGAGATATTTGTCTCAGATTCTGAGACATTTTTTCTATAGAAAAATTCTCAGATTCTAAGACATTTTTCTTAAAGAAAAATTCTCAGATTTTGATACATTTTTTCTATGAAAAACGTCTCAGAATCTTAAACTTTTTTCCTAAGAAAAAGTCTCAGATTCTAAGACAGTTTATAATAAAAAAAGTTTTAGATAGTATAAGTGCCTGATTTTGAGAAATTTTTCCCAAAAAAAGCCTCTGAATACTGAAATATTTTTATATAGAATTCTGATTCTGAGACTTTCCTATAGAAAAAGTATACATAAAGCTTCCGTTTCTGCGACAGATTTCCATTAGAATTTTAAGTTGAAACGTTTCAAATTCTTAAAAAAAAGTTTTCAGATTTTGAGACATTTTCTGGCAGAAAAATTTTCAGATTCGAAAAATTTTCCTTCAGAAAAATTTTTAGATTCTGAAATGTTTTTAAATTTTTTTTAATTATCCGGGTAAAAGGCTTAATACACAAAAAAACTTTAATTAATTTATGGATGGCCGTCAACGCACAAAATCTTTTAAGAAAAAATAAATAATAAATTGGACAGTTTGCAAATAATATTTAACGATATTTCATTTGAAATAAAATAAGTCCGAACATTAATGAAATAACTCCCAATGCTAAGAAAGAAATGAAATAACTCCCAAAACAATTTCTGTGGGAGGTATTTTATTTGGGAGTTCTTTCATAAAAAAATAACTTCAAACAAAAATTGTGAAATAAATCCCTACGCCCTGGGGAAAAAAGTTGGGAGTTATTGCATTTTATTTTGGGGAGTTATTTCATTTGGGAGTTGTTTCGTAGTACCAACTATAAATATTCACATATCGTCCATTCCATGAGTCATTTTAAAAAATCTGACCGAGGGTCTTCCGATTTTTGTTATATTTTTCATACATATACTCTATGGAGCCAATTTCAAATTTCATCCATCAGATCGAAAATATTCGAAAAACTCGCGATTTTATTCACGATTTTCGTTTTTAAAAAAGTCCAAAAAAATGCAAAATCTGTGTAACTTTGAGCAGCTGTATTTTCTAAACTACTTATCGCATTTTAACAATCCATAGCGCATACGAATGGTATGTAAGTCTATTTAGAAATATTATAGACTGAAAAAATATCGGTGGTTCAAAAGTGCATTTTATATGCAAATGCAGTTTTGAAGTGCATTTTGCGAAACTTTTACCCCTTTTAATTTGTTTTTAATTAGCATATTTGTAAAATTTAGGATTTTTGCTACAAAAAAATGTTTTCATTACAATGGACCGAGAATGTGTGATATTTTTAATATTTTTTTTTTAAAAAAATACTTCCATAAGTTTCCCTTATAAAAAATTTTATATTTTAAATTATACCAAAATCATGTAAAAAGACATGTTTTTAAACCGTTATATTTTCAAAAGTACTAATCGTATCTCATTGTTTTTATGCACATTAGAAAGATATTTTTGTCTATTTTTTGCATTTAATGACCGCAAATATGTTGGTGTTTTAGAATTGCATATTAAATGCAAATGCAGTTTTGAAGTGCATTTTTCAAAACTTTTACCCCTTTGAATTTTTTTTTAGTTATCATATTCGAAAAGTTTACAATTTTTACTACAAAATAATGTCCTGCTAATAATGGACCCGCCGTGTGTGCTATTTTAATTTTTTTTTTTTAAATTTCCTTAAAACAATTTCAATATTTTAAATAAAACCAAAAAATCTGAAATAACATGATTTTTTAAAAAATTCTAAAAAATATCACACACAGTGGGTCCATTATTAGGAGGACATTATTTTGCAGTAAAAATTGTAAACTTTTCGAATATGATAACTAAAAAAAATCAAAGGGGTAAAATTTTTGAAAAATGCACTTCAAAACTGCATTTGCATTTAAAATGCATTTCTGAAACACCAACATATTTGCGGTCATAAAATGCAAAAAATATACAAAAATACCTTTCTAATGTTCAAAAAACAATGAGATACGATTAGTACTTTTGAAAATATAACGGTTTAAAAACATGTCATTTTACATGATTTTTGTATAGTTTAAAAAATAAAAATTTTTATAAGGGAAACTTAAGGAAGTATTTTTTTAAAAAAAATATTAAAAATATCACACATGCTCGGTCCATTGTAATGAAAAAATTTTTCTGTAGCAAAAATTCTAAATTTTCCAAATATGCTAATTAAAAAAAAATTAAATGGGGTAAAACTTTCGCAAAATGCACTTCAAAACTGCATTTGCATATAAAATGCACTTTTAAACCACCGACATTTTTTCAGTTTATAAGATATCAAAATAGACTTACAAACCATTCGTATGCGCTATGGATTGTTAAAATGCGATAAGTAGTTTAGAAAATATAGCTGCTCAAAGTTACACAGATTTCACATTTTTTTGTCTTTTTTTAAAACGAAAATCGTGAATAAAATAGCGAGTTTTTCAAATATTTTCGATCTGATGGATGAAATTTGAAATTGGCTCCATAGAGTATCTGTATGAAAAAAATAACAAAAATCGGAAGACCCTCGGTCAAAAAATGCCTAAAATTACCAAATGTCTGGTGGAATGGACGATATATAGGTTTTTACTCTCAAATTCACACTTTTTCCGTTCAATTTAAATTTTTTAAAAATCAAACTCAATTTTTTCAAAGCAACTTCAATTTTTTTCGGAACTTATTAAATTATTTTCGACACATATTCATTTATTTTCATTTTAAATTCAATTTTTTTCTTTTTGAATTAAATTTTATTTTTTTCAAATTCAATTTTTTTCACTTCAAATTAAATTTTCCACGAATTCAATATGGAAAGATTTAAAACCCTGTTTTTTTTATTTGTGATTCCATTTCTATTATTGTCTTATTTATAATACTGGAAAATATTTTCCAGTACAATAATAAAAACCCCGATTAATGAATGTACTAAAAAACATTTTGTAACGGTAAACATAAAATGCTAACAAGTGTTACTGACAACCCAGGAAAACTTTGGTAATGGGTAGTGATTATATAACACATTACCAGGTAATGTATATACCTTATTTGTAGCATTATTTTAGGATGTCTTACCAAACATTTGTTCCACAACGTATTATTTTAAAGTGAAAAATAATGCATTACTAATAATTTGCTACGTAATGCATGATTATTGGAAAAAATGTATTTCATATTTATTATTTCTAAACATTAAATCATGGATGACTTATATTTGGTTACATTATATATTATTTGAAAGTTTGAAATAATGCATTATTTATAATTGGATGCATAATGCATTACAATAACATAAAAAATAATTATTTTATAAAAAAATGCATAAGTTTAAACTAGAGATGGGCTCACGACAGGAAATTTCTAACAACACACACTCACGAGCATATTTTATTTACTTACACTCACTTACAATCACGTGAGTAGATATAATACAAAATTACTTTTTCACTACTCGTAACACCTTATATATTATCTTCTGGTATGCTATATTATTTCATTTCTCGTAACCTATAAAATATCATTTATTTTACACCTTACTCGTATTCTTCGTTTTAAATTTATGACTTATTTTATACCTTACTGGTATTCTTTGTGATAATGTGGATGCATTACTTTGAGTCTCATCACCTGTTAAAATCATCAATGCTGCAATGTATAAAATAAGAGATCCTATACCTTATTTTATACCTTATTTGGTAATCTAAGTTTTGCTGGGAAGGGAAGTATCTCAACCCTTATGAACCGATTTGCATGAAACTTAAAATATATATAATAGAGACAATTCTAAGTCTCTATTATATAGGAGAGTCTCGGCCTTTCGGTCATGTCGGGGATTTATAAGATTTTTATTCGTTAAATACTTTTTTTATGAAAATGTTTAAATTTTGGGGGATTTATATGAAGACATAGACCGACGATATCCATACACTAAGAAAATTATGTGATTAACTGTTTGTAGGTTATTTTAAAAAGCAATCAGTAAAGTTATTTTAAAAGAAATCATTAATTTTATTAAGGACTTTTTGTTTTCTACTCTTTTGTAGTTTAAAAAACATAATTTACTGTCTTAAAAATGAATTTTCTGTTACATTCAATTTCGACAGTAAAAAATTTCTTCTATAGTTTTACTGTTTTTCAGTACAAAACAAGTGAATAATCACTAGTTTTTTAATGTTTTGGTTAGTCATTAAATTAACATTTAAAATAGACTGTAATATGTTTTTTATTTTAAATGAAAAAACTGTGGAATGGTTTTTAAATAAAATTTCATTTGTTTTGAGTGAATATTCACTGGAATTTGCCTACATAATTTTTTGAGTGTATGAATACGAAATAATCATTATTAAATTTAAGTCAATACGTATTTTTGCTCTAGACGATATTCCTGTTAGTTCGGGAGTTATCGAAATTTTCCCGAAGGTCCACATTGTTTCATAAGGGGACAACGAAATTTTTAAACACTGATATTTCCGATAAGCAGAGACACCCAACCTTAAAATCGCCTCTTTTATATATGTAAGGGTTGAGATACTTCCCTTGTGAGTCAATTAGTTGGTAGATCAAGTGAAATTAAAGTTGTTACAATTTTAAAGAAATTCTTATTTTTTAACTTATATTAACACTAAATACCGGTCAGTAGAATCCGTAACACCTTCAGATTACAAAAATTATTATGTTGATATGAATTTGTCTTTAGCTGCAACTGGAGAACCGTTACATTGAATATATAGCAAGTAATATTCTAAATTTAATATTGTATAAATAAAAATTATTTTTTAAGTATTTTGCGTTAAATTAAAAAAAAAATAATTTGAAGTTAAAAAAAATTAATTTAAAATGAAAAAAAAAAAATTAATTTGAAATGAAAAATATTCAATATGATTTGTAAAAAGTTTAATTTGTCTTGAAAATAATTTAATTTGTTTTGAATAAAATTGAAATTACTTTGAAAATAATTGAGTTTGATTTGAAAAAATTTGAATTTGAATCGAAAAAGCGTTAATTTGAGAATAAAAACCTATATAAAAAACAATTTCCATTAACAAGACAAACCGACATTTAAAATCCTACTGATGATAACACTTACTGGAGTGTTTCAAACCGGTATACATTTTTTTAAAATTTTCTAAAACAAAATCGCAGAAAACTTAAATAACACAGTATCACATCCCAGGTACTTTTTTCTGTCGCACAGTGTAATAAAATCTGTGTTTTTTACATTTCGTTTCATTGAAATCACACAAAATTAGAGTTTGTCAAGATCAAAGGACCCGCTCTCGCACTGCATAGCGCGTTACAAACTTTTTTAAAATTGTGATGAGGAACATGAAAGGAACTCACAAAAATATACAAATGTATTTCTAATGTGAGGCCTTTCGGAGTTAGAAAAATGCTTGGATGGATGAATGGATATTTATTGTTCACAATTGCCTGTTGTTATTATCAGCAACATCATACCGTGAAGTCTTTAACTTGCTTGCAAAGCGTGTTAGGGTTCTTAAAAGGTTTATGGTGGCTGGTTTGTGCATTTATCCTGTGATGGATGAGGACATTTATGATTTTGAGTTTATTTGAGATTATGTATGGTTAATTGATTTGTTTTGTTTTTTGTTTTCGCTAAGAGCACAGCTAGATTGATTTGCTTTATGATTTACTTTTGATATTTACCGACTTTTTAGTTAAAAATACTATGTTTGGCTTAATTTTCGTTAAAATGAAATAGGTATCAGAAACTGCTCAATGTTCGAAGAGTTCTGCTAAAAAAAAAACAAATAAGAAAATTAAAGTCGGTCAAATACCACCATATAATGCCCTACACTACAAATTTTTTGAAAATAATTCAGCCATTCAGTAAGAACTAAACCCAATATCCATTAAATTGTCATAGTTAACGTATTTTCGAGATTAGGTTTGGAAGCTGGAGCCCAGCGGTTGAACGGGGGTGGCAGCTGATCCCCCCAAACTAGGGTAAAGTGCTTCACACTCAAATTTCTCGCGACCCCCTCAGAAAATTATATAAATTATTATATAATATCATAAACCAGCAATAGACCGATTTACCCAAATATCGGGCGAAATTTCTATGTTTCGCTAATATACAGTCCAAAAATGGTCCAATTATAAACAGATTTGATTCAGACGTTCAGCGTCATTTGTACTTGTGCGACCACAACGAAAGTCAGTAAACCATTTTTTTTACCATTGAAATCGATGGAGTACCCATTGTATTTATCAAGCTTTTCCTTGGTTTGATTGACGGTATTTCTGTGGCAAAAAATAATGTTTACAGAGCACTCGAAATTCACTTTTCCATTTTTAGAAAAATCTTCGAGGTTGTATGTTTTGAACCGCTGCAGCGCGCTGTTAACACAAAGTTAATGGCGGAACTTGCTTAAAATTTAACAGTAGTCTACTAACAGATAGTGTTTGACGGGAGCAGTGTTGTATTTTATATAACTATGAGGGAAGTTCGAAAAATCGCGGAATTATTAATCCGCCGTCGTAAAAACATAAAAAAAATGTAATTTTATACATAAAATCTCATTAAAATGTTTTTTAACATGATAATGTTTTTAGGCTGGTGTCTAATTTTAAAAAAGTTGCAGGACGCCACCTCAGTTTGACTATATAAGCTAACGATTAACAAAAAAGAAAATTGGAATTACTGTTTTCATTTACTTAAAACCAAAAATTTTTGTAACTTGGGTTTGTAACTTGGATTCACCTCGTGGTGAATATAAAAAAAAAAAATAATGAAATATTAGAAATTATATAACCACTCAATCCTCCCAAAATACAAACAAATAAAGTTATTAATTAAAATAGGAGGTAATACAACTACTAAAGGAGTAGTTGTATTCCTCCAAAAATTCTTAAAATTAATAAACCTATTATACTTTTTAAAAATATTGATGCAAATATATATTGATGCAAATATATATTTGCATCAATATTTTTTTTCATCAATATTTTTTTTTCATCAATATTTTTTTTTCATCAATATTTTTTTTTTTCATCAATATTTTTTTTTCTCAATATTTTTTTTTTCATCAATATTTTTTTTTTTCATCAACATTTTTTTTTTTCATCAATATTTTTTTTCATAAATTTTTTTTTCATTAATATTTTTTTTTCATCAATATTTTTTTTTTATCAATAATTTTGTTTTCATCAAATTTTTTTTTAATCAATATTTTTTTTTCATCAAATTTTTTTTTAATCAATATTTTTTTTTCATCAATATTTTTTTTTCATTTTTTTTTTCACCATTATTTCTTTTTCATCAATAGTTTTTTTTCATCAATATTTTTTTTTCATCAATATTTTTTTTTCATCAATATTTTTTATTCATCAATACTTTTTTTCATCAATATTTTTTTCATCAATATTTTTTTCTCATTTTTTTTCATCATTATTTCTTTTTCATCAATACTTTTTTTTTCATCAATATTTTTTTTCATCACTATTTTTTTTTTCATCATTATTTTTTTTCATCAATATTTGTTTTTTCATATTTTTTTTTTCATCAATATTTTTATCATCTATATTTTATTTTCATCAATATTTTTGTTTCATCAATATTTTTTTTCATTACAATTTTTTTTTTCATCAATATTTTTTTCTTCATAAATTTTTTTATCAATATTTTGTTTCATCAATATTTTTCTTATTAAAATTTTTTTTCATCGAATTGTTTTGTTCATCAATATTTTTTTATCATAAATTTTTTTTTCATCAATATTTTGTTTCATAAATTTTTTGCCAAAAGTGCACTTTACGGAGCACAAACATTTTTTGGGGGAAAACACGAAATTCAAATTTAAGGGGCTGAGCCCCGGACCCACCTGGAGCCAAAAGAGCCTTCAGGTTTGTGTGGATGCTTAAATTTTTACTTAAAATTAAAAAAGAAAAATAAATATAAAGCGGGCTAGGTCCCAGGGGCCTTCTAGGTCCATAAAACCGTCCTGATAGGATTTTTAAAAAAAAAAAATAAAATTTTTCTAAATTATTAAAAAGAACCTCCAGCCGGTCTTTCTGCCGGGCTCAGGGACTACAAAACCCATAAATTAATTTAGTGGCATCGCAAAATAAAGTTTATTTTGTGTATCAAGCCTTTTAACCGGTTAATTACTAAATGGCTAAACTATTGAACAGAAAGATACTAAAATGGATCAGGCAGGGCCGCTTTAAGGTATGGCGGGGGCCCTGGGCACACAAGAATTTGGGGGCCGCTAGAAAGTAAAAAGTCGGATGACAAAAAAACATTAATTTTGGTACAAATTTAAATATTCTTATTACCTGGTTTAAGACAAAGAAACTAAAAAAAACTTTTGAGTAGGGATATTCTAGCTCGAGGTCATTTTCTTTACTAAAACCATGATATTTGTGTAGAACAATTTGGTTTTAATGAGATCTTTTCTATCTTCAAATCTGAGACTTTTCCTATACGAAAAATGTCTCAGAATCTGAAACTTTTTCTAAACGAAAAAATGCCTCGGAAGCTGAAACTTTTTCTATATAAAAAATGTTTCAGAATAATCTGAAATTTTTTCTATACGAAAAATGTCTTAGAATCTGCGACAATTTCTTTACGAAAAATATTTAGAATCTGAGAATATTTTTGTATGAAAAATCTATCAGTATTAGAGATTTTTTTATACGAAAAACTTAACAGATCTAAAACTTCTTCAATGCGAAAAACGTTTCTGAATCTGAGACTTTATCTAGACGAAAAGTGTCTCATAATATGACTTTTTTATAAAAAAATGTATAAGCATCTGAGACTTTTTCTATACGATAAATGTCTTAGAATCTAAGACTTTTTCTATACGAAAAATGCCTCAGAATCTAAAACTTTGTTTATACGAAAAATGTTTGTGAATGTAAGATTTTTTCTATACGAAAAATGTCTCAGAATCTGAGACTTTGCATACGATAAGTGTCACAAAATCTACGTCCTTTTATTTTGGAAAATCTTCTATGAACTTTAGACTTTTATAATCTAAGAATCTGAAACTTTTTGTATACGAAAAATATTTCTCAATCTGATACTTTTTATGTAGGAACACACAGATACGACAGATTTCTTCTATAGAAAAAGTTTCAGATGTATACAAAAAATCTGTTCTAAGAAAATGTGAAATTTTCTTTACAAACCAAAAAAAAAATGCGACATTTTCGCATAAGCGAATTTGGCACTTCGTAGCCCCTTTGTGCCCTAATGGTTAAAACGGAACTGGGATCAGGGGGTACAATATTGTTAAAATACATACAAAAAATACGTATTTGCAATCGTTAGCAAATTACCCTTTATTTTAATACCAATACATACATGTTGGTGGGTGGGGCTGTTGTCTTTCTCCAGGGGGTCTTCCGGGACCCAATCTCCTTAAATTTTAATCGTGGCATATTTTTGTTTTACAAAATATTTGTTTCCCGTAAAGTGCACCTTAGCCAATTTTGTTTTTCATCAAATATTTTTTTATCAATAATCTTTTTTCATTAAAAACTTTTTTTCATAAAAAAGTTTTTTTTTATCGACAAACACAGACAAACAGATTGATGGATGTCACTAAAATGTCTTACGGATCAATAATATATAAACATAATGGGGTCCTCGAACGATATTTTGGTGCGTTTTGCATGGAATGACAAATTATTATCGCGTTATTTTTTCTAGAAAAATTTTGTTTTAGAAAGATCACCTATTTATACAGCAAAACATTACAATGATTCAATGGTTTGGGCAAGAGTACAAACTTCGCAGACATTTTTTTTTTTAATATACCACTTTTTTCTCAATCAATGAAAACTTAATTAAAAAAATGAAATCCCCTGATTTAATCAAAATTAATTTTATATGCAGACAATTTCGATAACACTGACTGCGGAATAAACAACTCAATTATTTATGTGAAATAACTTAATAAAAATACTAAATTATTATATTATTCAGCTACTAAAAAATCAATACTTAAAAAAAAATCAAGAAAAAAAAACAACTGAATATGTAAAATAACTTAATTAAAATTTTAAAATGTATTATTAAAATTATTAATGAAACACATGTCTGCCACTGTATTGAAAATTTATACAAACAACGGCAATCAACCAACCGCCAAAAACTTTAAACAGAAGTCGTTTTATAATAAAAACTAATTTGATATACGATATTTATTTATAAATACAAATTAAAATCGTCTTATAAAACTCATATAAAATCATTTGAATATTAAAAATGAAAATTAATTTTAATCTTTAATGAATTTCGTTAAAGATCAATAATAAAATGAAATTATAAATGTATCGTTATACAAAAAAAAAAAAAAACAAATTAAAAAAACGAAAATGACATAAAAAACAATCAAAAATATCAATAAATTTATGAGTTTTTTTTTTTTAAATATTCAAAACAAAACGTTTAGGACGTTTAGATGCTGATGAAATTGTTCTTAGGTTTGAAAACCTTAATAAATCATTGGATTGGATCTCCAATTTTAGGAAAAATGTATTATGACTTTTCTTTATAAAAAATACCTCAGCAACTGAGAGTATTTCCTTTGAAAAATGTTTCAGAATCCGACAAGAAGTTTTCTACAAATAAATTTCTCAGAATCGGATAATATTTCTACAGAAAAAACGTCTCAGAATCTTACCCCAGTTTCTGTATGACTAACGTTGGACGAACGTCAAAAATAAAATACATGCAAATTTGTGATGTTCGTCGTTTGCTCGTTATACAGAAACTGGGGGTTAGTTTTCTATGCGGAAATATATTTTTGAATCTTAAATTTTTTTTATGGAAAAATGTTTAAGAATGTGAGAATTACTTTGTTTGAAAAATCTTTTACAATCTGCGAATTTTTCTATAGTAAGAATTTATCAAAATCTATAATTTTCTTATAGGAAAAATGTTTTAGAACTTTTCTATAGAAAACTATTTTTTATGGAAATCTCTCAGAATCTGAAAATTTTTCTGTTGAAAGATTGTAAGTTTTGTGAGAATTTTTCAATAGGAAATGTGTCTCTGAATATGGAAATTTTTCTTTGAAATTGTGTTAAACAATAAAAACACCGTGTGACAATTTTATATTTTTTGTTTTGGACCTGAACAAGACCACGTACACGTGAAAGTAGAAGTCGAATATAGTAAAACTGCGTTCTTAATTTTTTATTTCGTGATCTTTTCACCATTGAAGAGGATTTCAAAGTTATAAGGATATAAAAATGTATATTTTAACATGATAATGTTTTTAGGCTGGTGTCTTATTTTAAAAAAGTTGCAGGACGCCACCTCAGTTTGAATATATAAGCTAATGATTATCGAAAAAGAAAACAAGAATTACTATTTTCATTTTCTTAAAACCTAAAATTTTAGTAACTTGGGTTTGTAACTTTGATAATAATTCACCTCGTGGTGAATAAAACCGTTTTTCATCAGCTGGTGAATAAAATGTAACATAATTATTTTTCAACAAAAAAAATTTTTTTTTTCATCAAATTTTGTTTTTTTATCAATTTTTTTTTTCATCATTTTTTTTCCATAAAATTTTTTTTTTCATAATTTTTTTTTTAACAAATTTTTTTTTTTCATAAATTTTTTTTACAATTTTTTTTTTTCATCAAAATTTTTTTTCATCAATTTTTTGTTTATTAATTTTTTTTTATCAATTTTTTTTTTATCAAATATTTTTTTTTCATCAAAATATTTTTTTCATAATTTTTTTTTCATCAAATTTTTGATTATCAAATTTTTTCACACCAAATTTTTTATTTTGTTTCATATTTTTTTATAAATTTTTTTTACATCCAAAAATTTTTCTTTTCATCAAAAACTTTTTTTCATCAACATCTAAGCTTTTCGTATAAAAATTTTCCATTTGTTTATCAAATGTACATAAAACAAGTGTATATTCTTTGGTGCCGAATCTTTTATATTTTTGTTTATCAAATGTACATAAAACAAGTGTATATTCTTTGGTGCCGAATCTTTTATATTCTCCAAAATGTAAAAACATTTTTTTGCATTTATTTTTGCACTCACTTACGAAATGTACAGCTCTTTTGTTTTTTAATGGGGTCCTCGAATGGTATTTCAATTCGTTTTGCATGGAATAGCAAAGTAATATAACATTATTTTTTCAAAAAAAACTTTGCTTTGGCAAGTACACCCAAATCTTCCGCAAAACATTATCATGGTTTAATGTTTTGGGCTAGAGTACAAAATTTGCAGGCATTTTTTTTTAATATTTCTACCCATCAGTTTATGGGAATATGGGTATCAAATTAAAGAGAGGACAATTTCTCAAAATGAAAACATATTTACTTTTTAATTTTTCAGGACCAAAAATGTTAAAAAATGTCCTTTGAAAATTTGGGATATAAAATTTGTTTAAAAAATTTATTTAAATATTTCTTCCCATAAATTTATGTCAATATGGGTATCAAATGAGAGAGGATGATCTCAACATTTAGTTTATGGTATTTAGTCCTTTTCAAAGGATAAAGAAATTTCTTAAAAATGTATTTTATTATTTCTACCCATCAAAGGCAAGAGGGCAATCTCTAGAAACAAAAACAATGGTTTGTTCTATTTTTCATGACGTAAAATTGTAAAAAAATGTCCTTTGAAAATTTAATCCTTTTTTATCCTTGATAATTTTCATTTGTTTTTTTAGTATACGTTATTTTCACAGATCATTCTCTTTGATTTGGGTTGATATATTAAAATTAATTTTTAAGAAATTTTTAAATCCTTTAAAAGAAGAAAATATGAAAAAATAAAAATTGATATCGTCTTCTTTCGTTTGATACGAATATTGACATAAGCTGATGGGTAGAAATTTTTAAATAATTTTTTTAGAAAGTCCTTGAAGTCCTTTGAAAAGGAGAAAATATCAAAAAGGGAAAAATAAAATCGTCCTCCTTCATTTGCTACCCATATTGATTTAAAGAGATGGGTTGAAATATTTAAATCAATTTTTTAGAAATTTTTATATGATTCTCAAATGGTGGGTCGTGACCTCCTAGGGGGTAGCGGAAGAGTTTCAGGGGGGTCGCGAACAATTTTGTTAAAACCTTAAATTTTGGTAAATTTAAAACACATTTTTTTATTGTTGTGTTATAAAAATATACAAATACTTTTATTAAAGAAATAAATTATTTCCATCACTTAAGGTCCCTTCGTAATCACCCAGTTGGAAAATATGTATGTCACTGAGGAAATTTCCACAGTGATTCCTTGAGGAAATGAGTTCAGGTTCTGACAAATCATAGGTAATCCTTGATGACATATCCTAACATTGTCAGCACTTAATGTTTGCTTTAAGAGTGTGGACAATTCCTCTAAGACGTCTTAAAGGAAAAATCTTCAGAATAGCAGTATATTAAATTAAAATTTTAAACCTGGGCAACTCTTCAATTTCCAAGAAAAAGATGGCAATATTATCGATTTAACAAGTTGAATAAAAGTAATAAATAGACAAACAATTTTCAAAATAAAGTTTGGAACAAGTAGTTAGGTGTGGGACTAATAAACTGGAGGTTCCAGGTTCAAATTCAGTTGGGACTAAAAACGGCGGAATGTTTTTTCTAAATATGAGAAAGATAATTTATAAAGGAAAATGGATAAAAGTAAAAAAACTAAAGGAAATACGAAAATTTTTTGTATTTTCGCATGACCTACGTCAGACATTTCCCCAAAGAAGTCTTAGGTGACATGTCCCCAGAAGGTCAGCCCTGACCACTGCTGACTTTGAGTGAGGACATTTTGAAAATGTGTATGAAAATGTCCTCAACCCAGTACATAGAGATGTCTTGTGGATGTCAGCAGTGACTCTGACATGTCACCGCTCCGTCATTGAGGATGGCTCGAGGACGTTACCAACTGGGCACTGTGCAGTTGTTAATTTCCCGGTATGCCCAACACTGATTTGTAAATTTTTTTGGCTTAGTCTGGGATCTAACAGTTCGTTTTCCATTAACTTTTCGATGCTGATTCCGAATCTGGGTTTAAAATTTTTCTAGTACGTTAGGTTTTTGAGAAAATCAAAGGCAAAGTTTACAAAAACGTATTCTTGTGCATTTTTAAGAGTTTTGTTTGTGATATTTTTGGATGCGTCTCACTCAAAAAATTATGTTAGTAAAATCAACTGAAAATGTCAGTTAAAATAACTACTTTGTAAGTTGTTTTGGGGTCAACTACTTTTTCAGTTAAATCAACTAACAATGTTCGTTATTTTAACTGACAAAAGACAACTGACTTATGTAGTAAAAACTACTTACATTTGAAGTCAAAACAACTAAAATGTAGTAAAAATAAAATAATCAATATACAATTTTTTTTCAAAACATTTTTCAAAAAAAAAAAAATTTAAGACCAAATTTTTTCCAAGTTTTTTTTTTAAAAAAAGTTGTGAAAAATAAAAAAAACGATTTTTTTTTTTTTTTTTGGAAAAAAAACTTTGAAAATTTTTCAGAGAAAAAAAAAAATAAAATTTACTACTTTAAATAACTGTTACTACATCACAGTACTTTTTTGTTAGTTGTTCAAAAAAACGACTTAAAATCACTAACAGAAATAGTTGTTTGATATTTTTCATACAAAAACAACTGACTTTGTAGTTGAAAACAACTAACTACTGTAAAATATACAAATAACTAACATGTAGTAACTTACATAATTTTCTGAGTGCTGGGATCTGACCACTTTTTCGATTTACTTTTTAATACCGATTCCAAATCTGGATCCGAATAACGGATCTAGATTCGTGATCGAATAAAATTTCGATCAATACCAAACATTGGTACATAATTTTGAAAAAAGAACAATCATTACTCAAAATTGGACTTTAAATGCTTTCTTGGTAAACATTTCTTCATTTCTGATCAGGTTAAACTGGTATTTTTCTTTAATTTTCGGAAATAAAAAATGGATGAAGATAGTAAGTTTCGATATAAAATGCCGTAGTTCGGGACCTGGTTTCCAAATTTTTAAGTAATTTGAGGTCATAGTTTACAAAAATTGTGTTTTTTTAATTTTTTAGAAGTTTTTTTACGTGAAAATCCTGGTGTACGTTTGGGATCTGACCATACGGTTTCGATTAATCTTTCAATGCTGCTTCTGAATTTGGTTTCCAAATTTATCTATTACTTCAGGTTTTTAAAAAAAACTGAAGGAAAAGTTCACGTTATTAATTTATTTTTTTTTTTGTGAGGGGGTCGCGAAAAATTTGAAATATTGAAAAGGGGTCGGAAATCAAAAGTTAGTGAGAAGCTCTGTTTTATATCCTTAAAACTTTGAAGTCCTTTGAAAAAAGAAAATATCAAAAAATGCGAAACTGAGTATACAGTTTTTCTATATACGATATCTACACTAAGAAAATTATGTCATTAACTGTTTGTAGGTTATTTTAAAAAGTAATCAGTAAAGTTATTTTAAAAGAAAAATCACTTATTTTATAAAGGATTTAATTTTTTTACTATTTCTGTAGTTTAAAAAATATAATTTACTGTCTTAAAAACGAATTTTCTGTTACATTCATTTTCGGCAGTAAAAAATTTCTTCTATAGTTTCACTGTTTTTCAATACAAAATAAGTGAATATTCAGTAGTTTTTTAATGTTTTGGTAAGTCATTAAATTAACATTTAAAATTGACTGCAATGTGTTTTTATTTTAAATGAAAAAACAGTGGAATGGTTTTTAAATAAAATTTCATTTGTTTTAAGTGAATATTCACTGGAATTTACCTACATAATTTTTTGAGTGTAGTGTCACGTGTATATGGTCGTGTTCAAGTTCAACAAGTAGTGCCCATCATTTTTCTAACCTTGATTGCTTTGTCGTTCAACAATTTTTTTTTTAATAATCGCCTAGTAATATGATTTTTGTTAAGTCTTAATAAATAAAACTACTGAAACAAAATTGAAGTAGTATGTGGAAAGTATATATGAGGCATTCCACACCAAATGTCCAGCGAAAAAAAACATGTGTACCGTAAACTTCTGAATAGGTGATATGGATAGCCCTATATGGAACTTAGAAAATTGCGTTTTTGGTTTTTCAATTTTTCAAAAACTGGGCTTAGGAGGCGTGGTCAAATATTGGAAAAATGGTAAAATTTGTGGCGAGTTGCCTTGATTAAATATTTATCACATTAAAACGGAATGCACCACAATCTCAAAAATTTACGTTCTTATATAGTTTTGTATGGGCTATCGATTAAATTTTTTTTTTTTGGAAAATTTTCAGAACCCGTTCTGAAATTTTCCATTTTTTAAAAAAGTCAATTTATCAAAAATCCGGGCACTTTTTTTTTTCTTTTTTATTTATTTTTTTAAAAGTTTAGATGTTTGTCCATCCACACAAAAAAAATCAGAAACACGTTCATCTTTTTTTTCGAGAAAATCGCATTTGAACTTTAAATTTCATAACAATTTAGTAATTTGCTTGTATTTTCTTGTGTCAACAGAGCGTATGACGAATATTTATGCAATTAATATTACTCATTCGCAACTTTAAAACAAAGAAATACAAGAAAATAACAAAATTGTTATGAAATTTAAAGTTCAAATGCGATTTTCTCGAAAAAAAAGATGAACGTGTTTCTGATTTTTTTTGTGTGGATGGACAAACATCTAAACTTTTAAAAAAATAAATAAAAAAAAAAAAAAAAGTGGCCGGATTTTTGATAAATTGACTTTTTTAAAAAATGGAAAATTTCAGAACGGGTTCTGAAAATTTTCCAAAAAAAAAAATTTAATCGATAGCCATACAAAACTATATAAGAACGTAAATTTTTGACATTGTGGTGCATTCCGTTTTAATCAAGGCAACTCGACACAAATTTTACCATTTTTCCAATATTTGACCACGCCTCCTAAGCCCAGTTTTCGAAAATTTTAAAAACCAAAAACGCAATTTTCTTAGTTACATATAGGGCTATCCAAACAACCTATTCAGAAATTTACGGGACACATGTTTTTCTGTAGCGGGACATTTGGTGTGGAATGCCTCATATGAGGTTTCAACATACATTTTTTTGAGGAAAATATATTGGATATTCTCAAGGATATGAAAGGATACAATTTTCAAAGGACTTATTTACAATTTTTCGTCCTGAAAAATGAAAACAAACATTTTTTTCAAATTATTGTTTCCGTAAAGACAGTCGAGCTCAGGCTTTAATTATAATTATGTATTATAATTTTTTGATTTGTTATATATGGTTTTTGATCAGATTTAGTTGATACTTGCTTAACAGCCTACTTGGCGTATCGGTCTAGAGTGATTGTACGTTACAAGCAGTTAATAGCAAAGTATTACAGATGACGATGAGTTCAATCCTTGTCGGCTGCGATCTGTTAATAATTTTCACATATAGAGTTTTATTGACTATTAACTAAATAAACTTGACATTAAAAGTTTTTCTGAAGATTATTATAACTGGATAATATAAAACTAGTAAGAAACAAACCAGGATGTCTAAATTTTTAGAAAAATTAAAATTTTTCTTTCACACTTTTCTCAATTCAAAAAACATTTTTTTCGTTTCTAAAGATTGTCCTCTTTCATCTGATATGAAATATTTAAAAAAAATATAATAGAAATTTTATTTGAATTAATTTTAGAGACAATGTAAACGCTGACATTGAGTTTATTTTGCATTCCACGAAAACGAATAAATGATCAATCGAATCGGCATATTATTTGATATTTTCATAGGATTTTATTTTGTATATGAATTGAAATCAGGTTTTATGGTCTGTTTTGCTGTTACTGTTGCTGTTATTGGCAAGCTGACGAGGTAGGTTGTTTGTTGGTTGGTAGGTAGCTTCTGTTTTATAATCTCAATTTTTGGGTTTATTATGAACCAAATTCGAGAAAAAAAAATTGATGTGGTTGGGATTTGTTTTTATGTATAAAAAAATAAATTTCATATTTCAATTTGGTTTTAGTGTGTTTTGTTTTTATTTTTTATTTTTTGTATTTCTTGTGCAAAATAAAATGCAAAATCAGTAAGACCAGTAGTCGCGACATGATATAAATTAACTGTTTTGACTTTGCACATTGTATGGTTGGCGGCTTCTTTCTTTGGTGTTAAGCTTAATGTTAAGCATAATTATTTGCCTGACTTCAACTTCGTTAGTTGTGGACTAATTGCTATGGGTTTGAATTGAATTGGTTTGATTATTTTTTTATATTTTTAAATTAATTGCTCACAATCAGTTAGAAATCGATAGGTTTTATTTTTTTGGTATATTTATTGCAAAGGAGTTTTTAAATATTTATAACAGTTAAATGCTAAACGTTATTATACATTTTTTTTTTGATATTTCATATTTTTTAAAGCCAAAACCTTCACGCGTGTTATTTTTGAGTTTTGTACAAGCGATCGGATTTTTATACCCTCCAACCACAGTATGGGGGTATAGTCACTTTGTCATTCCGTTTGTAACGCATCGAAATATCGGTCGGGGACCCCATAAAGTATATATATTATTGATCCATGATCGATTCTAAGACATTCTGTGAATGTCCGTCCATCCGTCTGTCCGTCCGTCCGTCTGTCTGTAGATGGCACGATGCAGTCCAAAATAAAAGAGTTAGCCTCCTGAAATTTGGCACGAATATGTCTTATGGTAATAGGCAGGTTAAGTTCTTAAATGGGCAAAATCGGCCCAGGGGGAAAAGTTCCCCCTTGAAGAACTAAACCAACCTCTGAAAAATACACTTTTTTTACATGTTTTTTTGTATTTTTGTTAAATAAATGAAACATTTGGTATATTTATCAGGATGGGAAGGTGCTATTAACATCCCCCACTGACCCCATCACCACCCCAGAAAAAACAAACGCCCCTGACAATTTTTTTTTTATTTTTTTTTTTACATTTTGGAGGGTATAATAGATTCGGCACGGCCGAATTTAACGCTCTCACTTGTTATTTCATGATATTGCAATTTCCATCATATTCGATGTGAGATACTAAATGGGGCAAAAAGTTTTTTTTATAGATTTTTGTATGGGCTATCGATTAAAAAAATAAAAATTTGAAAAATTTCAGAAGAGGTTCTGATTTTTTTAAATTTAAACTTAAACTTTATTTATCAAAAAACATGCCGCAATTTTACCTTTTTTTAATTTTTTCAAAAAAAGTTAAAAATTTTTTCTGATCTGAAATTTTCAGCGATGTGTTTTGCCTTGTTTTCGAGAAATCAAATGTCAAAGATTGCAATACGCTAATTTTATACAATAGTGGTGTATAAATCGTGTGCGCATGAGTAATATTAATACTTAAAAAATATTTTAAGAGGCGATGGGAGCGTGAGTGAGTTTTTATTTACGATCACGCACGCTAATGAAAGAAAAAAAATTATTCAAGCACGATATTTTATTTTACTCACGCTCACGTGAACATTGTGACCGTGACTTATTTTTTTCTACTCACGTGTGCGTGAATGAGCGTGAGCAAAATAAAATATTGTGCGTGACTAAATTTTTTCTTTCATGAGCGTGCGTAATCGTTATTAAAAACTCACTCACGCTACCATCGCCTCTTAAAATATTTTTTAAGTATTGATATTACTCATACGCACACGTTTTATACACCATTATTGTATAAAATTAGCGTGTTGCAATCTTTGACATTTGATTTCTCGAAAACAAGGCATAACACATCTCTGAAAATTTCAGATCAGAGAGAAATGTCCTTTAACTTTTTTTAAAAAAATTAAAAAAAAAAATTAAATTGCGGCATGTTTTTTGATAAATAAAGTTAACCCAGGAAAATTTTTCAGAACCGGTTCTGACAACACTTGTTCTAGAACAGGTTCTTTGGTAACCATACACTATTACACTTTAATTATTCAGAACAAGCTAAGTGAAAATTATTGTGAACCTTATTATCTGCAATCAAAGTTTCATAACATTTTGGTTCTCAGGAATTTAAAAAAAAAATTATGTGTCAAAAAAAATAAAAAATAAATATCACTTTATTTTTGTTAACCAAGAAAAAACACGAATTCTACTAAAATAGCAGGATATAATCGTGAAAATTGCTGAAACAAATGTGAGTAAATTAAATTTTCATTGCTTGGGTCGGGTCAAATACTAATAATATTATGTTTTTTATTTTTGTTTGCAGAAAATCCATGTTCGGGAATGTCATTATTGTAAGGCCCGAAATGCAACTTTGGAGGCGAAAAAGGATAAATGTGTGTTAAAAAAATGTAAATATTCTATGTTATTAATGATTGTCTTTATCTTCGTTTAATAAATTAATGCAATTCAAAATATTTCTTTAATTCTCATTTCTGTTCCAAATTTCACTTCTACACCCAAAAAAAAACGTTGGTATTCAATACTAAAAATTTAACTAATTTTAGTCCAAAAGGACCTAGTGCAGAAATTGGTAACCAATACTAAAATTTTTAACTAATATTAGTAAAAACCCGTAAAAATTACTAATGTTAGTACTTTGAAGATACTAAAATTAGTAACCAATTAGTAGATTTTGGTACAATATCACTTACTAAACCTTTTACTGTAAAATTATTTTGAGTGTAGAACCGATTCCGAGGAACAAAAATATGTTCTAATTTTGCTTACAAACACCTGTTGCTTTTGGGACAATCCCTTTGTTAAAAGAATCGGTGTTGCACAAGAATTAGAACAGGTTCTAGGGAAGTATAAGTTGTTCCACAATCGGTTCTTTGCAACCGAAAATTTTGCTGGGAAAGTTTAAATTTAAAAAATTCAGAACTTCTTCTAAAAATTTTCCAATTTTTATTTTTTTAATCGATAGCCCATACAAAAATCTATAAAAAAAACTTTTGTCTTTAAGACTTTACTGTGTTCTATTTAATTTGCATAAATATTGAAGTAAAGATGCTCAGGCTAAAAAGTTAGATAGTTTAAATTTTTGACCACGCCTACAAGACCTACAAGACTTAAATTTTATTTATGTTATTTAATAGTACCCTAAGAGCGAATACTTTACAAATGATTTCATATTGATACGACACAACTTTTTTTTTTGCTGAACATTTGGTGTGGAATGTCTCATATGTGATTAATTTTACCTGGGTATTTATTAATATTTTTTTACGTTTCATATTTTTTTAAAAAATTACAGGCGTGTGTTCAAACACACTCTGGTAAGAAATGGGTTAAGTACAATTAAAAGGTCCAAATTTTCGATTACAATCGAATTATTAGTAGTACTTATAAAATTACTTGCCCTACTTATTAACCTTTTAATAAAATAACTATGTTATTGAAATGAAGAAAGTTGGCATCAAAAGTCATTATACACAAATGTAATTGCTGTTTCCGCTGTTATTTTCTACATAATAGCTATGTTGGTTTAAAAAGCATAACTGTTATACAGGTATTATTAATGTTGAACACTGCATTATCTCATAACATTTCCTTTGCACTAGCGTTATGTTATCGACTTATATGTTTTAGTTTTGCTACTAGACACTTGGAGTGCTTAAAAAACTGTTATTTTAAAATTATGTTAAAATGTTTGTTATTTAGGGAAACAAAAAGAAAAACTGTTATATTGAATTGTATGAACGACTTGCCAACTTTTAAAAATCGTTACAAAAATACATTTTAAATATAATTAAACAAATTTGATAAAATCGTGTATTTAATCGGTCAATTTTCGAATTAAAATTTATATGCTCCCCCAGCAAAATTTTCGGTTGCAATGAACCGATTGTGGAACAACTTGTTCTTCCCTAGAACCTGTTCTAATTCTTGTGCAACACCGATTCTTTTTTCAAAGGGATTGTCCCAAAAGCAACAGGTGTTTGTAAGCAAAATTAGAACATAGTTTTGTTCCTCGGAATCGGTTCTAGAAGTAAAATTTGGAATAGAAACGAGAATTAAAAAAATTATTTTGAATTGCATTAATTTATTAAACAAAGATAAAAAAATCAGATTTAACATGGAATATTTACATTTTTAACACAGATTTATCCTTTTTCGTCTCCAAAGTTTGCATTTAGGGCCTTACAATAATGAAATACCAGAACATGGATTTTCTGCAAACAAAAATATAAAACATAATATTATTAGTATTTGACCCGACCAAGACAATGAAAATTTAATTTACTCACCTTTGTTTCAACAATTTTCACGATTATATCCTGCAATTTTAATATAGAATTCGTGTTTTTTCTTGGTTGGCAAAAAAAAAAGGATATTTATTTTTTAATTTTTTTGACATATAATTTTTTTTAAATTCCTGAGAACCAAAATGTTATGAAAATTTAATTGCAGAGAACAAGCTTCACAATAATTTTCACATAACTTGTTCTGAATAATTGAAGTGTAATAGTATATGGTTACCGAAGGACCTGTTCTAGAACAAGTGTTGTCAGAATCGGTTCTGAAAAATTTTTCTGGTCCCATTTTTTTATAAAAAAAAAAATCTTGTAAATTTACAGGAATTTCTTATAAATTTTATTTCCCCAAAAAAGTTGTAAATTTACAATTTTATTGGTAAAAATCTTGTAAAATCACAAAATTCATTTAATTTCATGCAAAAATAGCGTTGTTTCCTATACGCTATTTTTCTTGACCTTTTCATAGAGCTTGAGACAAACTTTCATTTAAAATTAATTTAAGCCAAATCTGATCATTTAAACCGTAGTGACCTTCGATCAAAATTTTGTTATTTTTAAAGGTGCGAAGATAAACGTATTTAAATCCTGTGTATTATCAGTACTGCTTTACGGTTGTGAAACGTGGCTTGTAACGGAAGAAATTAAAAATAGACTACGGGTGTTCGTTAACCGCTGTTTACGCAAAATTCTTAAAATATTTTGGCCAAATAGAATTTCAAATGAACAACTGGGGATGCGTACAAACGTGAAAGACGTAAATATTGAGATACGTAAACGTAAATTCGGATGGATTGGTCATACACTACGTAAACCTCCAGAAGAAATATGCAGACAAGCACTTTCATACAATCCACAGGGTAGTAGAAGAAGAGGGCGGCCAAAAACTACCTGGAGACGTTCCACATTAAGTGAAATCAACGCAAACCGAGAAAGAAAGATAAACAACATCAGTGAACTTGGCAACATAGCTAGGAGAAGAGAGAGTTGGAGACTACTTATAGATAGCCTATGCCCAGTATAGAGGCGGCTTTTAATCGGAAGATGCAAAGCAGGGCTTGTTATTATTACACTGCGTGACAAAACTAACCACTATTTTAGAAAACAAGAGGTACGACCATCATTTCAATATATTTCGGACATGCTGAATCGAATGGCGTACTCCGTTTTTCGATGTATGGTACAGTTTTCTTGTAAAATGTCATTAAAGATTGGCTGATTTTCAGTTGCTTTTTTAACAAAAAAATTCCAAAGCTAATGATTTTTAAATTTTATGGCATGGAAAACAAAGATATAACTTGTAGCAATATTTCTAATATAAATTTGGTTTAAAGCTTTTCATCTTAAGCCCTTAAATTCGCGGATTTCTTCAAATTTTTAAGTTTTCGCGAAATTAACCGCTAAATTGGTCACTGATAAAAAACTTGCATTTTGTGGATCATAAAGGCGTCCATGACACTACGAATAGTGGACAAAAAACATCTATGTTATATGGACCATCATGATGAAAATCGCGAAAACCCGTTTTTTTGTATATGGCTGCATCACTTTAGGAGATGATTTGAGGCTTCATCTTTTAGTATATAATGTGAAAACCTTAAACAATGAACTGACCCAAAATTTGTCCAAAAAAGTTTTCATTTGCAAAAGTTATCTTAACAAAAACTATAATTATTGTATCGAAAACACTGAAGTAATAGTTTTTGTTAAGAGAACTTTTGCAAATGAAAACTTTTTTGGCCGAATTTTTGGTCAGTTAGTTGTTTAAGGTTCCCACATTTTATACTAAAAGATGGAACCTTAAATCATCCCGTAAAGTGATGCTGGAATATACCAAAAAAACGGGTTTTCGCGATTTTCATCATGACAGTCCATATAACATAGGTGTTTTTTGTCCACTATTCGTATTGTTAGTGATGCATTTTTGATTCATTAAAAGCAATTTTTTTATCAAAGACCAATTTGGCTGTTAATTTCGCGAAAACCTTAAAAAATGCAGAAATTCACGAATTTAAGTGCTTAAATTGAAAAGCTTTAAACCAAATTTGCAAAAGAAATGTTGCTACAAGTCATATCTTTGTTTTCGATGTCATAAAATTTTTAAACCATTTACTTTGCAATTTTTTTTGTTAAAAAACTGGCTCGAAATCAGTAAATCTTTAACGACATTTTGCAAGAAAACTGTACCATACATCGAAAAACGGAGTACGCCATTCGAATCAGCATGTCCGAAATATATAGAAATGATGGTCGTAACTCTTGTTTATTTTTTAGTGTTCCGCAGTGTTATCAATCGACTTGTTTGAAATTTGAAACTAAAGCTTCCAAGGACGAAGCCTATTGAAATTGAAAAGAATCGGTCCATGTTTAGACCTAGCCCCCAAACAACGTCTCTTTATAATTTCGCTCAAATACGATCATCATTCCAAATTTTAAAGGAATTGGACCAGTTCTTCTTGTGGTCCCGATAAAAACCACCCTCCCTATATTCACCTAAATCTCTCAGAATGTATGAAAATTGGAAATATTTGATAAAGATTTTATTTGTAGGTGTTAAACGTGTGCTTTGGTGGCTTTATTAATTCTGAATATAATAGAACCATTTTTTGGACTTAGACCCATATAAAAATTTCGGCCGATTTTCAGTAAAATCGGTCTATTGGCAACAAAAATAAGAAAATTTCAACCAAATTTTGTTTGTTTGTGTTTTCTACACTAATTAAAGATCTTTTGGTTTGGACTTGGGACCCATTTACCGGAAAACATTGGTGAAGGCTAGGTACCTTATGGTAGGTCTTGACCGACTATAATTTTCTTACTTCTTTAAATTGTAAAAGGGCGTTTATAAATTTTAACAGTTTGTTTTTATATTTCAATTAAGATTTTCAATTGGGCATTTTAAAATTTCAATTGGGATTTCTGAATTTCAATTTTGGAGGTGTAAAATCAATTTATAGAAATTTTTAGTGTATATTTGTTTTTAATACATTTAAAAGGTCCAAATTTTCGATTACAATCGAATTATTAGTAGTATAAAATTACTTGCCCTACTTATTAACCTTTTAATAAAAGAACTCTGTTATTGAAATGAAGAAAGTTGGCATCAAAAGTCATTATACACAAATATAAATGTTGTTTCCGCTGTTATTTTCTACATAATATCTATGTTGGTTTGAAAAGCATAACTGTTATACAGGTATTATTAATGCTGAACACTGCATTATCTCATAACATGTCGCTTGCATTAGCGTAATGTTATCGACTTATATGTTTTAGTTTTGCTATTAGACACTTGGAGTGCTTAAAAAACTGTTATTTTAAAATTATGTTAAAATGTTTGTTATTTAGGGAAACAAAAAGAAAAACTGTTATATTGAATTGTATGAACGACTTGCCAACTTTTTAAAATCGTTACAAAAATACATTTTAAATATAATTAAACAAATTTGATAAAATCGTGTATTTAATCGGTCAATTTTCGAATTAAAATTTATATCCTCCCATTTTTTTACAAAAAAAAAATCTTGTAAATTTACAGGAATTTCTTATAAATTTTATTTCGCCAAAAAAGTTGTAAATTTACAATTTTATTGGTAAAAATCTTGTAAAATTGCAAAATTCATTTAATTTCATGCAAAAATAGCGTTGTTTCCTAAACGCTATTTTTCTTGATCCTTTCATAGAGCTTGAGACAAACTTTCATTTAATATTAATTTAAGCCAAATCTGATCATTTAAACCGTGGTGACCTTCGATCAAAATTTTGTTATTTTTAAAGGTGCGTTCACACGAGAAAGAAATCTCGATAGAAAAATAGAAAATTTGTCACCTCTGGCATTCTTAAATATCATCTCTAAAAAAAATACATTTTGTTTATCCAGCCGACAAAATGTAGAGCCCTCCAAATCAGGGATGTTAAATGGGGTTTTCAATTTTGTACCAACTTTCAAAAAAAATTGTACTTTTTGGACCCTCACGGTACCATTTTTTTTTTAAGTAAAAAAAACTTAACTAAAACAAATGAGAGTGTAAATTCGGTTGTACTAAATCTTGTATACACCCCCCCCCCCCACAAAAAAAAAAAAAAATGCAAAATCTATTCTGCAGAAAAATGTCTCATTGTCCGATACTTTATCTATAAGAAAAATTCTCCGAATTCTAGAATTTTTCGACAGGAAAAATGTATCTTACAATTAGTGTGTAAACACGAAAAATGTATCAAGATCTGCAATTAATAATATCTTCATTAATTGTCTATAATTAACTGACTGATGCTTCTGTGGAAAATTCTGAGACTTTTTGTTTGGTAAAAGAGAGTAAGAATTTTTTTCTCAAGTGTCTAATTCTGATAACTTTTCTTTTTTTTTTTGTTAATTTTTTTTAAAAAAGTGTCTCAATTATGGTGTAAATCGGTCTAGCATAAGTACTTTTGTGAGCTTTAAAGTAAAGAAGATTTTGGGGTCTTTTTCCGATATTTCGATGAGTTATAAAGAAATTGGAAATTTTAAAATTGTACCAAATGAGTCGCGGTAGTACCACGGTACTTTTGAAGGTCAAAATGTACCAAAAAAAGTACAATTGTACCAACTTTAACATCCCTGCTCCAAATATATGACTCAAAAATTACTCAAAAAACGGATTATTTTAGGATGAATATTACTCATTCGCAACGTTAATACAAGAAAATATGTACAAGCAAATTACAAAATTGTTATGAAATTTAAAATTCAAATGCGATTTTCTCAAAAAAAAACCAAAATGTTTTTCTGATTTTTTTTATGTGGATGAACAAACATCTAAGCTAAAAAAAAAAAATTTAAAAAAAGAAAAAAAGTGGCCGGATTTTTGATAAATTGACTTTTTTAAAAAATGGAAAATTTCAGAACGGGTTCTTAAAATTTTCCAAAAAAAAAAAAAAAAATAGTTGATAGCCCATACAAAACTATATAAGAGTGTAAATTTTTAAGATTGTGGTGCATTCTGTTTTAATGTGAT
Organism: Pegoplata infirma; assembly: GCA_963921195.1. NCBI lineage: Eukaryota > Metazoa > Arthropoda > Insecta > Diptera > Anthomyiidae > Pegoplata > Pegoplata infirma. The sequence goes on from OY992539.1 coordinate 106,071,189, forward strand.
AAATATTTAATCAGGGCAACTCGCCATAAATTTGATAATTTTTCCAATATTTGACCACGCCTCCTAAGCCCAGTTTTTGAAAAATTGAAAAACCAAAAACGCAATTTTCTTAATTTTATATAGGGCTATCCAAATAACCTATTCAGAAATTAACGGGACACTTGTTTTTCTGTAGCGGGACATTTGGTGTGGAATGCCTCACACATATACAAAAAACTATAACTTAATGAGAATTCAAAACACCAAGACAATAAAAAAAAAATAAATAAAAAAAAATATAAATTATCTACTTAAATTTTATTTTCAATTTTTGAGTAAATTTTTAATTGCGCTAATTAAAAAATTAATCAAATTGTTTCTCTTATTATTATTTTCTGTGTACTGATAAATAGTTCATAGTTTAGCAATTTTTTTTTTATATTTCCTTCTCATTTTTGCCTATTATTTCTCTAGAAACCTTTGTAAATCAATATATTTGCGTGTATATGTATGTATACATTCGCATTTGTGTCTGTGTGCAATTGTGTGTGTCCATATTTTCGTAAAATTTATGTTATTTGAATCGGAAGCGGATATACTGTTAATGAATACTTTACCACCATTATCCCCGAAAAATATTTTAAAATGAATTTAAAAATATGTATAAAATATTTTTATTGTTATGTACTAACGATATGGTTGAAATTATATTATAAATATTTATTGAAATATATAAAAGATGTGTTTTAAAATTATTAAGTGAAAATAATTGTGTTATTTACTTAGAACATGCGAAATAGGGATGCCAAATGGGAGAAACATTTTTAAATCAGGGGGTTTGTGATTTTAAATTGCTAATCCCGGGGATCTTAAGATTTAGGGATTTTTCGGAATTACATGATTTATTTAAATTGAGGTTTTTTAAACGTTATATTTAAAATAATTTTTTTTTTATAATTAAATATTTAATTAAGTGGGTTTTTGAGACTTTTCTCACCAAAGCTCGTGTAATTCAGAAACTTTTCAACCGATTTTAAAATTTTTTACTGTTTTGAATAGAAGAAGAAATATGTGTTAGTTCATATGTGTAAATTGATTTATAAATATAAGAATGAAATGCATTGATTTTTTCAATAATATCTAATATTTTTTTTTTTAAACTTGATTTTTTATTGATTTTTTCTGCTACAGCTCATTCAACAAACCATTATATATACAATTATTGCTAGAGAACATTTTATTCTGAATATGATGAGCTTTATCCTGAAAAATAGGATATCTATTAACAGAGTTGTGATAATTTTTCTGAAAAAGAATTAAAGATTTTGCTGGAAATCGATGTACGGATTACCCAGACTAAAAAAAAATTATTCATCATAAGAGATCATATTTAATATTTTCGACGGTTTTTGGTGCTCTGAATCCGAATCTTGCCTTTAAAATGTTCTATCGCTTTTGGTTTTTCAGATATTTAATATATCTTGGTATCTCAAAAACTTAATGTGATTGAGCAATTTCAATGTCAAATTTGAATTCAGCGCGGCAAAAACCTGTAAAATTTCGGTACAAGACCTCGCATGATGTTTGTTTTATTTTTTTGCCTAGGTTATCCAAAAATTTGACAAAAAATCCAGAAATCCCGGGATTGAAAAAATTAGTCCCTGGATTCGGGATTTGTCTATCCCGAAAAATCCTGGTATTTTGGGATTTGATATTTCCCGTTTAGCAATTCTAATGAGAAATATTGGAATATTTTTCTTTTTTTTTCAAAATTAACGTTCAATTAATAAATCAAAATTGATAAAATACTTACGAATATAAACAAAAAATTACAAAAAAATTAGTGTTAAAGTACTTTAAATTTCATTGTTAAATCCGGAAAATCTGAAAAACACAGAATATATTTCATTTGTTTTTTTTTGTTACTATTTTCAAATAGTAGTAATATATTTTAAAACAATGTATATAAGGGTGGCAGCGAAATTTCAAATTCAAAAGGTTCGAACCGAAAAAAATCGCATTTCCTAATTGTGGTCAATGAACTTCACACTGCATAAAAATGTTTTATTTTCTAAACAAATAGACAAACAAATTAAATAAAATATGTTTTCTGGGGTTTTGTGGTCCGATTTTTCCATTTCGGAACTTAACCAGCCTATGATCATAAGACGTATTCGTACCAGCAGTGTAGCACGTTTATTTTGGACCGTACCGTGTCTTTTACAGACGGAAAGACGAACGTCGCTTACAATCGATCACTGATCAATAATATAAAATCTTTCTGAGGTCCAAGACCGATATTCGAATTTAGTTAATTGCGAATGTGATCACTGGTTGGATTGGTAATGAGCAAATTTTTATTTTTATTTTGAGTACATTAAAAATATTTTAATATGTTTTTAATCCACAAAAAAATTAAAATAAGTAATAATTATGCAACTGAAACAAAACCGGTATAATACCGGTATAATAACGGTTTTTTATCGGTAACGGTATTTAAAATTTTTTATTTCGGCATTGGTAACGGTAACGGTAGTCAATATTAAAGGGGTTTTAATCGGAAACGGTATTGAAAGGGTAACGGTAGCCAACACTGGAAAAAAGTTAAGTTTTTAAGTAATCTGGGTTTAGTTAGTGTTTCTGTTTTAATGCTTCAAGGGAAAGTTTTTCACTGTGGTCCGATTTCGTCCATTTATGACATGCGCGGGTACAAGGGGGGGGGGGGGGGGGGGGGGGAAGGGGGAAATTCCCCCCCCACCAGACCAAATTTCAAAAAGAAAAAAAGAAAATTTTCTTAAACAATTTTTCGAAAGAAAAAGTCTTGAAATCCGTAAATCTATTTTTTTTTTTTTAAATTAAAATTTAATATTTATAATCCCTATTAATATTATAAATCTGAGTGTTGGTTTGTCTGTCTGTCTGTTCCGCAATCAAGGGAGAACGGCTGAACCGATTTTCATGAAATTTTCACCACATATAGTACTAACCGCGGCGGGAACTATAGGCCATAAGAGAAAGCGATCGGACAAGGGGGCGTAAAATGCCACGCTCCTTTTTATTTTATGAAACTTTATTCTGCCTTTTCCTTAATAACGCATAAACGACTGAACCGATTTTAATGAAATTTTCACCACAGATAGTACTAACCAAGACGGAAACTGTAGACGATACAAGAGAGCGATCGGACGAAGGGTCGTAAAATGCCACGCCCCTTTTGAATTTATTGAAAGTTAAATCTGCCTTTTCCTCAATAACGTTTAAACGGCTGAACCTATTTTCATGAAATTTTCACCATATATAACCGAGGCGAGAACTATAGGCCAGAGAAAGCAATCTGCCTTTTCCTCAAAAGCGCTTAAACGGCTGAAGCGATTTTCATGAAATTTTTACCACAGGTAGTGCTAACCAAGGCGGGCACTATAGGCAATAAAAGAGAGCGATCGGACAAAGGGGCGCAAAATACCACGCCCTTTTTATTTTATGGCCAGCTGAACCCTACAATACTGCAATCACGTACAAACGACCTAAACGGATATTGTTTGTCCGCCTGTCTGTCTGTTCCGATATCAGGGGACAACGGCTGAACCGATGTTGATGAAACTTTCACCACATATAGTACTAACCGAGGCGGGAACTATAGGCCGTAAGAGAGAGCGATCGGGAAAAGGGGCGTAAAATGCCACGCCCCTTTTTATTTTATGGAATGTTGCTATGCCTTTTCCGTAATAACGCATAAACGGCTGAACCGATTTTAATAAAATTTTTACTACAGGTAGTACTGCCCGAGGTGGAAACTATGAGCCCAAATAGTAGGCGATCAAACAAAATGTGCGTAAAATGCCACGCCCCTTTTTATTTTATGGAAAGTTGTTCTGCCATTTCCGTATTAACGCATAAACGGCTGAACCGATTTTAATGCAATTTGTACCAAAGGTAGTACTGACCGAGACGGAAACTATTAACCCCCAATAGTGGGCGATCAAAAAATGGGGCGTAAAACGCCACGTCCCTTTGTATTAAATTGAACGTTTTTTTCTGTCTTTTCGCAATCAGGCTTAAACGGCTGAACCGAATTTCATTAAATTTTCACAACAAATAGTATTAACTGAGGCGAAACTATGAGACACCATAGTATTACATTTAATTTTATTTCTTCCCGTTTTGTAATCACGCGTGAATGGCTGAACCGATTTTAATGAAATTTTTACCACAGATAGTGCTGATCGAGGCAGAAACTATGAACCACAATAGAGCGCTTTTCGACAAAGGGGGGAAAATGACACGCCATTTGTATTTTAATGAATGTTATTTCTGCCTTTTCCGCAATCACTCTTAAACGGCTGAACCCATTGTCAGAACAGATAGTATTAACAGAGGCGAAATCAATGAGATCGCGTTTGGACAATGGGGCCTATATTGGCACGCTCCTTTGTCCTACACTTAAATTTTTTTCTGCGTGTTCCGTTATCATGGCTAAGCAACGATTTTAATAAAACTTTCACCACAGACACCTGTCTGTTCCGCTATCAGGTGAAAACAGCTGAACCGATTTTCATAAAATTATCACCAAAGAAAGTAGTAACCGAGGCGGGAACTATAGTCTTTATCAACGGACGACCGCCACGTATTTTTTAGCAAAAACTAATTAAAATATTTTGTTAAAAAAAATTTAATTTTTTACAGCCCAACAAAGTTTTTCGTTTACCATAAAATGATTTTTCAGTAATTTCCTTATACTAAATAATATTTTGAATAAAAATAAAAATTTTTTTTTTACTTTGTTCGAAGCTTCCCTATTTTAAAGTCAACACAGGAACCCAAAAAAAAGTTCCCCACAAGTCGAATATTTTGTTGTTACACTCAAAATAAATTCTCTGTCCAATCAGCAGAAAAATCTGCTGAAAATACACCCATTTTGAGCCATATGAGAAATCTGCTGATTTTAGCAGACACGGTTTGCTAAATATCTGTCATAAAAGGCGAATAAATATAACAAGAAAAAAAAAAAAAACATACGCCGCCAGCCAGCATCGAACTCGCCACCTTCCGATTTGAAAGTACACTTCTTAACCACTACGCTACGGAAGCTTATACTTTTATCTGGCGTTTTAGTTATTTAACATGTGTGTTGTTCGACAGCAGAGAAATCTGATTTTAGCAGAAATATCTGCTGATTTTAGCAGAAAAATCTGCTGATTTTAGCAAAACAATCTGCTGATTTGAGCAGAATAATCTGCTGATTTCAGCAAAGCAATCTGCTGATTTCAGCAGAACAATCTGTTCTGCTTTTTATACCCTACACCACACTGTGGTACAGGGTATAATGAGTTTGTGCTGATGATTGTAACTACCCGAAATATTGGTCCTAGACCCACTTTTAAGTATACCGATCGACTTAGAATCACTTTTTGAGTCGATTTAGCGATGTCCGTCCGTCCGTCCGTCCGTCCGTCCGTCTGTCTGTCCATGTAAACGGTGTAAACACGATACAGGTCGCAATTCTTAATCAATTGACTTGAAATTTGAAACTTAAGCCTCTTTTGGCCTAAGGACGAAGCCTATTGAAATTGGAAAAAATCGGTCCATATTTAGACCTAGCCCCATACAAAGGTCCTCTTTAGTTTTGGCTCAAATGACTCTAATAGCCGCAGTTTAATAGGTATATTTTCGAAATTTGCCAGGTAATCATGTTTTATCCACACAAATCAACATTCCGAATTTTAAAGAAATCGGACCAGTTCTTCTTGTAGCCCCCATACAAACCACCTTCCCGATTTTCACATAAATCTCTCAAATTTCATGAAAATAGAAAATATTTAATTAAAATTCTGTTTGTGTATGTTAAACGCGTTCTTTAATAACCTTATCAAATCTGATTATCATCGGACCATTTTTGGACTTAGGTCCCATGTGGAAATTTCCCCCGATATTCAGTTGAAGCGATTTATTGTCAACAAAAAGAAGCCTATTCCACTCAAGTTTGATTAGTGAGTGCTTTTTACACTTATTAAAGATTTTACAAAATATAGATCTAATCAGTCCATGTTTGAACTTGGGACCCATTTTCCGGGAAACTCTGGTGTAGGGTATTATATGGTCGGTCTTGACCGACTATAATTTTCTTACTTGTTTTTATATAAAATGTCTGTTATTTTCTTAAACTGAATAAAAGAGATTTTAGTAAAAATATCCTTCTCAGCAGAACAAACTGCTAAAAGATTGCTAATTCAAATTGAAAGTCGTTTTACAGATTTTTTGACAGAGTTTTTCTTTTGAGTGTACCCTAACTGTTCCAAACCCCGACGCTAAGCGAAATCGAAAAAAAAATCGCTCTACCCTAATGAATAGGTTTATGAAGAGTCATAAAGCGGTAGATAAACTAAGTAATAAAAACTTATTCATTAAGGGCGGATTACTCAATGAAAAGTTAGCTGCTAACTGCCGATTTAACGGAGCCTTATGACAAAATTTGTGTGAAAAAGTTAAATTTAACGGAGAGTTGTTTTATAACGGAGCATTGAGTAATCCAGCCTAAATAATATTTTTTCAACCCGGGCAACGCCGGGCGCAAAACAGCTAGTAAAATATATAAAAAATTATTTCAGATTCTTAAATTTTTTTTTGGCCGGCATCTTTTAATTAGATAAAAAATGTGACTCAACCGTTAATAGTACTTATAAATCTGAGACTTTCTATAGAAAAAGGTACAGAAAAACCAAAATTTTTCACACCCGTGTAAAAAAATAATTATATCAAAACATATCTCCTTTGATAAAAACATATATGGATCATATCAAAATGGATGTAATTATATCTAGTCCATATATACTCATATCTGCTTCAGATATGATTTGATCCGTAAATTGAGTCTATCTGACAATTTTACATATGATGAATTTCATGTAAAAATCGAGATGCATTGAACCCGACCCCCTCAGATATCGATGAAATTTTGTTCATAGCTAAATTTGATCAATACAAACAAACTCTCATTTTTAGAAATGACTGTTTTGCGATTTTTTGGGCGTGACACAGTGGGAACTTTTTCGAAAAAACGCGAAAATGGTCGAAAAGAGCTCCATTTAAACTACAATAACTCTGAATCGGCTAAACCGATTTCCATGATCTTGGTATCATTAAAAAGATATTTTAACAGGCTTTATGACACGTTAAAAAAAAAAAAAAAAAAAAAATACACTGTAAAAAATTTATAACAAAAAAAATTTTAACTGACGAAAAAACCAAAAAGATCAAGGGTTTTTTTACAGTGTATTAATTTTTTAGAAAGGTTTATCCTTCATCTATACCATATCAAAAAATAAAAATGGGTTCTTTGTTAGTTTTTTTTATATAATTTTTTAAGTAGTGTCACTTCTAGTAATTGCCCTTATATTTTATAACAAAAAAAATTTTAGGTAACGAAAAACCAAAAAAGATCAAGGATTTTTTACAGTGTATTACTTTTTTAGAAAGGTATTTCCTTCACCTATAACATATCCAAAAAGTAAAATGGGTTCTTTTTTATTTTTTTTTTAATAATTTTTTAAGTAGTGTCACTTCTAGTAATTCCGCAAAATTCTGAATAAAAAAATCAATGTATTCTTCATAATAATTTTCTATTTTGTCATAAACATTTATTACTTTACCCATAATAAAGAGAAATATATATAGAACAAAAAAATTGTTGCCCTTTTCATTCCAAAGATTTTTTCAGGTCTATTTTTTCTTCCTCAGGTAGCTAATAACATAGTAAAAAGAAATAGAAACACAAAATATAACAAATATTTTCCTTTCTTAGTAAAAAATTTAACGGCAAACAGCCCTTATTTCCATACAAATGCATGTAAATGTATAGGGGTCTGGCCAGAACTAAGGACTCAAAATATGTACCTGACGAAGGGTTAACAGGTAAAATAAATAAACATTGTCCCAGGAAAATTATGAATATGTTTTAACCGCAAAAAGTTCTTGCTTGCCTTAAAAAATGCTATATAATTGCACCTGATGAACGTACCGAAATTCATAATTATAAACAGTTTCGAGAAGCCAAGATATCCCATTACAATTTTTACGCGTATATTTTAAAAAATTGAGTGAATATGAATTCAAACAATAAGTACAGATGCATAAAAATATCTAATAAGTGTTGCGCTTCGCTTCGTAAAATAAGTGAAAACGAGGCTGCAAATATAATTGAATATTTTCCAGCTGTCGCCAACATTCATTGTAGCCGTATTTGCGAAACTTGCCGGAATACACTGAGAAAAGCTCGCAGTCGTAATGAATCCAACGTGGAGCAGAATGAAGTCTCAAATTATTTACCAACAACGCCCAGCAATGAAATTAGCGAAGAATTGAATGAACTTCCAACTTGTACCAGCCGTATTGCAAACATCGAAAGGACGGAAGTCATTGAAAATATAAATGATCATATTATTCCTCATCTACCAAACCAAATGTCGCCTCTTAAAAGGAAATATATGAAACGAGATGCATACAGAAATAGAAAATCACTGCAAATTTTCGAAAATATAGCAGATTCACTTGGAGCTGATCCATTATCTGATTTGTCAGCGCAACTTGAAAACGTCAAAGCCATTTACGAAGAAATTTTGGAAAACATCAAATATCAAATAGAGAACAGCTCAAATCTTTTGGAAAAGCAAAAACTTTTATCTCTCTTACCAATCAATATGAGTCACGCAGAAATTAAAGATCGTTTTGGGGATGATATATCTCACGATTGTATCAAAAAAAGTAAAGATATCCAAAGGAATAAAACGAAGTTTGCAGATATCAATCTTTTTAAAATGAGCAGACGTAGCTTACCAGCCGAAACTCTAAGCACAGTCAAGTTATTTTATGAAGATGATGAAATTAGCCGAATGATGCCTGGATCGCAAGATTCAATTACTGTTAAACAAGGAAACTTACGTGAAAAAGTTCAAAAAAGACTGATGTTATCTTCACTACGCGAATCTTACTACGAATTTAAAAAAAAACATCCCTTGGCCAAAGTGGGTTTTACAAAATTTACAATGTTAAGGCCAAAAAATTGTATAAAACTTGGAGTTAGAAACCAGCAAAATATCTGTGTATGCACATTGCATCAGAATATGAAATTGATGTTTGAAAAAAGTGGCTTAAAATCAATTTGTATTGAAGGAGAATGCACATTTACCGATTACAAAGATGTTCTCAAATTCGTTGTTTGTAATGGTGACATAGAAAAAAGCGAGTGTTGCGTTTCAATGTGTGGTCACTGCTTTAAAAATTTAAATAATCTAAAAACGCATATGCTAAAACATTTTGAAAATAACCAAACTGAAGAAATAATATACAAAAAGTGGAATACAACGATTAGATGTGTTCTGGAAACGTTAACCACCAACCCAGAATCATTTGTCAGCGATTTTACTGAACACATCAAAGTTCTGATTCCGCATCATTTCATAGCAAAGCGACAATCTGAATTTATCAGCAATAAAAGAGCGGCGCTGTTATCAGGAGAAATGTTAATTCAAATGGACTTTGCTGAAAATTATGCATTTCTTGTACAAGATGCCGTGCAAGGATACCATTGGAATAATGATCAGGCTACAATACATCCGTTCGTTATTTATTACAAAGGTAATTATTTTAATATTTTGGTATTAGTAAACACATCCATCCACACTCATCAAAATATTTAATAATTTTTATTTATTTGTTTTTTTCCTTTGTTTGTTTATTTTCAGATAACGATAAATTAACTCATAAAAGCTTCGCCATAATATCTGATTGCAATACCCATGATAGTATAGCAGTTCATCTATATATTTCAAAAATGGTACAGTTCGTGAAGGCCAATATAACCAACAATATTAATAAAATCATTTACGTATCAGATGGTGCAGGAGCACAATATAAAAATAAATATAACTTCATTAATTTATGCCATCACAAATCTGATTTTGGGATTGACGCTGAATGGCACTTTTATGCTACCAGTCACGGAAAATCTGCATGTGATGGAATCGGAGGAACATTGAAGAGAGGTGCTCGAAATTATAGTATTGCAAATAAAAATGAAATCCAGACAACGAGGCAACTCTATCACTGGGCATCAGAAACATATAAGACCACCATACAAGTTGCTTACGCAGATGCTGACGAATACAACAACGTTAAAGAAAAGCTATTTTCAAGATATGAAGAAGCTAAAACTATAACAGGAACTCAAGGCTTTCATTCATTCATTCCGATAAATGAAACTTTTGTACATGTGCGCAGATATTCTGACTGTGCCAAATTTGAGCAGCGCAAAATTTCTTACAAATAATTAACTTAAAAAAAATTTAAATAAAATAAAACACAAATTAATAAAAACGTGGCAAATAATATAAACAATTGTTGATGGTTTTTTATTTGTAAACATTTAAAAAATGTTACAATTGTTGAACTATTTTGTGAATGTGACCAGATATTTTCGCTGTTATTCGAATTATTTCGAAAACTTTCGGTAAGTATTACTAGAAGTGACACTACTTAAAAAATTATATAAAAAAAATAAAAAAGAACCCATTTTACTTTTTGGATATGTTATAGGTGAGAGAAATACCTTTCTAAAAAAGTAATACACTGTAAAAAATTCTTGATCTTTTTTGGTTTTTCGTTACCTAAAATTTTTTTTTGTTATAAAATATAAGGGAAATTACTAGAAGTGACACTACTTAAAAAATTATATAAAAAAAACTAACAAAGAACCCATTTTTATTTTTTGATATGGTATAGATGAAGGATAAACCTTTCTAAAAAATTAATACACTGTAAAAAAACCCTTGATCTTTTTGGTTTTTTCGTCAGTTAAAATTTTTTTTGTTATAAATTTTTTACAGTGTATTTTTTTTTTTTTTTTTTTTTTAACGTGTCATAAAGCCTGTTAAAATATCTTTTTAATGATACCAAGATCATGGAAATCGGTTGAGCCGATTCAGAGTTATTGTAGTTTAAATGGAGCTCTTTTCGACCATTTTCGCGTTTTTTCGAAAACGTTCCCACTGTGTCACGCTCAAAAAATCGCAAAACAGTCATTTCTAAAAATGAGAGTTTGTTTGTTTTGATCAAATTTAGCTATGAACAAAATTTCATCGATATCTGAGTTGGTCGGGTTCAAAATTTCAGTTTTATCTCGATTTTTAAATGAAATTCATCATATATGAACATATCTGAAAATGGCTGATCATATATGCCATATATGCCAGATAGACTCAGTTTACGGATCAAAACATATCTGAAGCAGATACGAGTATATATGGACTAGATCTAATTACATCCATTTAGATATGATCCATATATGTTTTTATCAAAGGAGATCTGTTTTGATCTAATTATTTTTTTACACGGGCATCCTCAAACATTTTCTTTTTCAGATTTTTGTGGAAGAATTCCCAAATTCTAAAATTCTCAGAACCTAAGACTTTTTCTAAAGGAAAAGGTCTCAGAATTTAAGAATTTTTCTATGCGAAAAAGGTCTCAAAATTTGAGACTTATTTCGATAGGAACAAAGGTCTAAGAATCTGAGACTTTTTCTATAGGAAAACGGTCTCCGAATCTCTGAATTTAAGACTTTTTTTAAGGAAAAAGTTTCAAGTTTTAGAAAGAACAAGTGAGAGTGTGAAATTCGGCTGTGCCGAATCTTTTATACCCTCCAAAATGTAAAAAAAAAAATTAAAACAAAAATTTGTCAGGGGCGTATCTTCTTTTTTTTTGGGGGGGGGGGTTGATAAGGTCAGTGGGGGACGTTGAGAGCACCTCCCCATCGCGATAAATATACCAAATGTTTCATTTACTTAACAAAAAAAAAAAAAAAAAACATGTAAAAAAGGGTATTTTTTTAGAGGTTGGTTAAGTTCTTCAAGGGGGAACATTTTGCCCCCTGGTCCGATTTGGCCAATTTCCGAACTTAACCTGCCTAGGAACACAAGACATATTTGTGCCAAACTTGAGGGATCTAGCTCTTTTATTTTGGACTGCATCGTGTTAACTACAGACGGACGGACGGACAGACAGACAGACAGACAGACAGACAGACAGACGGACGGACGGACATCGCTAGAATGTCTTAGAATCGATCACTGATCAATAATATATATACTTTATGGGGTCCCCGACCGATATTTCGATGCGTTACACACGGAATGACAAAGTGAGTATACCCCCATACTGTAGTTGGAGGGTATAAAAATGGCTCAAAGTCTGAGACTTTTTATTGTTGAAAAAAAATCTCAGAAGTTGAAACTTACTCATTTGGAAGGAAAAATAATAGAATGTAAGATTTTTTCAATGGGAATAAGGTGTAAGAATCTCAGAATTTTACACTTTTTCTATAGGAAAAATATCTCAGAATCTAAGACTTATTCTTATTTTTTTTAATTTTTTTTTTTTAAGTTTAGACGTTTGTATATCCACACAAAAAAATTCAGAAACACGTTCGTCGTTTTTTTTGAGAAAATTGCATTTGAATTTAAATTTCATAACAATTTTGTAATTTGCTTGTATTTTCTTGTTTTAACGTTGCGAATGAGTATTATCAATTGCATAAATATTACTCATACGATCCGTTGAAACAAGAAAATACAAGCAAATTACAAAATTGTTATGAAATTTAAAATTCAAATGCGATTTTCTCAAAAAAACGACGAACGTGTTTCTGAATTTTTTTGTGTGGATGGACAAACATCTTAACTTAAAAAAAATAAAAAAAAGTGGCCGGATTTTTGATAAATTGACTTTTTTAAAAAATGGAAAATAACTGAATTTTTATTTAGTTCGGTTTGAGTCCATATTAATTATTTCTGAGAAATAATAATTGTTGTACAATGAGAAAATCTGAAAAAATCAAGTGACAACACAGGCTAACAATAAGTGGCGATGTCGACAGCTTTCGGAAGATGCCACCCTTCCATCATCAGCACTCCTTCGATTGCCACACACTTAATGTGTGTCAGATTAAAATAAGCCATTTAAATGAAACTTTTGAAGAAATTAAGAATTGGAATTACTCCTCTTTGTGTTGAATAACCCGTATTCACCATCAATTCGTGTTGTATTCATTTGGCAGAAACTTAATCCGTCTTAACTTTTAACAGAGTTGTATTTTCCCATTGTTAACCCTTAGTGTGTAATTACAATTCTGGCGTTGGCTTTGAATTTTGCTTGTTCCCATACGTTTGGTATGTACAGCAAAAAACGCCAGCGTTGGCTTTGAATTTCGCTCTACACACAAAATGTATTGAAACAAGCAAAATTCAAAGCCAACGCCAGAATTGTAATTGCACACTTAGTAGGACTTTTCAAGTCTTGAAAAATGTCCGTTAGGTTTGAATTTTTGTTTTATATTTCTAATTCTTAGAAATATTACTAAATTGCAATGTACCTTATGAGTTGTGTAGTAATTGTGTTTATATATTGTTGGACTGTATATTTTACAACTGAATTTTTATTTAGTTCGGGTTCTGAAAATTTTCCAAAAACAAAAATTTTAATCGATAGCCCATACAAAACTATATAAGAATGTAAATTTTTGAGATTGTGGTGCATTCCGTTTTAGCGTGATAAATATTTCATCATATTTCCTTTGTAAAATTTTCGCTAAACTTTAAATTTTTCTGAAAATTTTGAAAGATTTTAAAATTTTAGTTTTTGAATTTTTTTGTTGTTTAAATAAGAGTTTCGTAAGTGTGAGTGAAGGTTGCGTGAGTGCACGTGAGTGTGGGTTGTATTAAATTTACTCACGTGACTGTGAGTGAGTGTGAGTAGAAAAAATATGCTCGTTAGTGAGTGTGCGTGATTCAAAACTTCCTGTCGTGAGTGTGAGTCAAAAATCACTCACGCGCCCATCTCTAGTTTAAAGTAACTAAAAACTGGGAAATTGTACAAATTATGAGGAACAAACTTTAGTTCACATAAATAGTTCATAGTTTTCTTAAAATGGAGTTATTTAATAAAAAAATCTTACTGCCAAAGAAATTTTCTTTTAATTAAAGAACCTACCCTTATTTTTAAGACGAATTTCTTAATATATGTTCACAAAAAATTAAGTTCAAGTATATGAGGCATTCCACACCAAATGCCCAGCGAAAAAAACATGTGTCCCGTAAACTTCTGAATAGGTTGTATGGATAGCCCTATATGGAACTTAGAAAATTGCGTTTTTGGTTTTTCAATTTTTCAAAACTGGGCTTAGGAGGCGTAGTCAAATATTGGAAAATGGTCAAATTTGTGGCGAGTTGCCTTGATTAAATATTTATCACATTAAAACAGAATGCACCACAATCTCAAAAATTTACATTCTTATATAGTTTTGTTTGGGCTATCAATTAAAAATGTTTTTTTTTTTGGAAAAGTTTCAGAACCCGTTCTGAAATTTTCCATTTTTTAAATAAGTCAATTTATCAAAAATTCGGCCACTTTTTTTATTTTATTTTTTTTTTAAAGTTTAGATGTTTGTCCATCCACATAAAAAAATTCAGAAACACGTTCTTCTTTTTTTTTGGAGAAAATTGCATTTGAATTTTAACTTTCATAACAATTTTGTAATTTGCTTGTATTTTCTTGGTTCAACAGAGCGTATGAGAAATATTTATTGCATAAATGAGTTGAAATGAATTAAAATTAATTGCATAAATATTACTCATTCGCAACCAGTGTTGCCATATATCAAGATTTATCTTTTTTTGCAAGTTTTTTGAGGTGCTAAAAAGATTTTTTTTCTGAAAAAAAGATTTTTGGAAAGGTAAAAACAAAAATTTAATTTCTAAATAAGCTCAAATTACCTCAGAAATATATATTTCTTATAAATTTAGTATTATTTTTTCATACGCTATACTTTAACTTGTTTTTTATGTTAAAACTGAATTTAAACTACAATTTGGGATTTTTTAAAATTATTTTAATACTTTTTTCAAAAAACAAGTTTTTTTTTCAAAAAAAAAGATTTTTTTTCAGAAAAAATAAGATTTTTCCAAAAAATATATGGTAACACTGTTCGCAACGCTAAACCAAGCAAATACAAGTAAATTACAAATTGTTAGGAAATTTAAAATTCAAATTCGATTTTATCGAAAAAAAGGAGAACATGTTTCTGAATTTTTTTGTGTGGATGGACAAACATCTAAACTTAAAAAAAAAAAATAAAAAAAAAGTGGCCGGATTTTTGATAAATTGACTTATTTAAAAAATGGAAAATAACTGAAGTTTTTATTTATTTCGGTTTTAGTCCATATTGATTATTTCTGAGAAATAATTATTTTTGTTGTACAATGAGAAAATCTGAAAAAAATTAATTGAGGCTAAGTGGAGATGTCGACAGCTTTCGGAAGAAGCCACCCTTCCTTCGTCAGCACTCTTCGATTGTCACTGTAGGTGTGTAAGATTAAGATCAGCTATTTAAACGTACATTAAGGTGAAAAAGCGAACGGGAATTATATCACATTGCATTACCCATATGTTACGTTTAGCACGAACTTAATGAATCTATTTTTAACTTTTTTCCAACACAGTTGTAATTCCTTACACTGTAGTAGATTTTCTCAGAGTTAATGTACGTTTAAATAGCTGATCTTAATCTTACACACCTACAGTGACAATCGAAGAGTGCTGACGAAGGAAGGGTGGCTTCTTCCGAAAGCTGTCGACATCTCAACTTACAAGGGAAGTCTCCCTAGTGTCACCCGCGGATCTTTATGGAATTGGCTTTATTTTGTAGAGCAGAAAAAATAAAGGGACACGTATTTTTTTTTAGCGGCCCAAATTCATATTTAGGGGGTAAAAAGGAGGGGGGAAGACAATGCCATTTTTCAGTTTTTTTTCGTTTATCTCCTATATTATGCAAAGAACCCTAGTCATGTTACATACCAAATGAAAGGTCTTTGGAAAACCTATCTACGTGTGCTAAGAACGTTTCCAAACATTCACAACTTTTCGTCATATTAAGTAAAATACCAAAATTTTAGGACATTTTTGTTAATAAGTCGAAAAATATTAACTTCTTTGGCCCGTTGTTAGCACCACGAGATAGATATTTTTAATACCTTTAATCTGATATCACACATGCTTATATTAATTTTGTTTAAATAGGCGTAAATCGTAAAAAACTGAAAAAGGTCATTTCCCCCCATACAAATCGACCCCCCCTAAAAATGAGTTTGGGCCGCTAAAAAAAAAATACGTGTCGAATTAATTCTCGTTCTTAACAACATATCCAAATTTCATGAAGATCGGAGGGTGACACCAGGGAGACTTCCCTTGTTAGCCTGTGTTGTCAATTAATTTTTTTCAGATTTTCTCATTGTACAACAAAAATAATTATTTCTCAGAAATAATTAATATGGACTCAAACCGAAATAAATAAAAACTTCAGTTATAAAATATAAAGTCCAACAATATATAAAACAGAATTAAAAATGGAAAATTTCAGAACGGGTTCTGAAAATTTTCCAAAAAAATAAAAAGTTTTATTGAAACCCCATACAAAACTATATAAGAATGAAAATTTTTGAGATTGTGGTGCATTCCGTTTTAATGTGATAAATATTTAATTAAGGCAACTCGCTAAAAATTTCACCATTTCTCCAATATTTGACCACGCCTCCTATGCCCAGTTTTTGAAAATTTGAAAAACGCAATTTTCTTAGTTCCATATAGGGCTATCCAAACAACCTATTCAGAAATTTACGAGACATATGCTTTTCTGTAGCGGGACATTTGGTGTGGGATTTCCTCATATGTCCTTCAAATTTATTACAAAAAAATTCATCGTATTACACTTCATAGATTTAAGGAAGCGGACTTCTTAGAATTTAGTTAAAAACTTCTTAGAATTTTGTTAAAATCTCCAAATGGATATAACTCGACAACTAAGCAAGATTTTCAAAAGTAAGCATACCAAAGAAGAATGTAGAATAGACTAACTCTACATATCAGTTGGTGTCTCAAGACCCTAATTCCGGATCTACAATTTGACATTCCCAAAAATTTACACTGAAAAAAATAGCTTCGTGAAATTAATGAAAATTGACTTAACCTTAATGAAAAATGACTCACGTTTTCAACCGAAGACAGGTTTCATTTGATTAATGAAACTGGTGTCATTAAAGTTCCTTTCAATGAAAACTTGCATATATATAATGAAAATATTCGTAGAACTTGTTTGAAACGTTTTATGAAGTTTTTCATAAAATGTATGAAAATATCCATTGATTAAATGTGGAATAGTAGTTGGTAATGAGCGTATGATAATTGCTTTTTACAAGTAACTAGTTGCTAACTTTATTAAGGTTTTTATATGGGAATTACGATAAATTCATGTTAGTTATCAAAATTTCCATAGTAAGCCCCTAATAAAGTTAGAAATTTTCACTTATAGGTGCATGTCACAGACTCAATTCCGATCGGATTTAAAAAAAAAGTTGTTACTCGTAAAACGCAAAACAATTTTTTTTTCGGAATGAAATCACTTTCAAAAATCAAAGTGGAATTGATTTGCTAAAAGTGGTTTCATTCCGAAAAAAAGTATTTGCTTTGCGTTTTACGAGTGAACCACTTATTCCACTTCCGAACGGAATTGAGTCTGTGACATGACCCTTAATTGCACACTTTTTATGTTTTTCACCTAGTTTTACACACAACAAAATTAAATTGGTCTAAATTGCCATATAAGGTAAACTATAAAAGACAAAAACGCGATGACTTTAAAAACACGTGCTGCCAAAACGTAGCAACAACGTAGCAATGGAACAACACAAATTACCCTACATTTCATCACAAAATTTTAATGACTTAAAAAACTATTTTTCTGTTGCAAATTATATTTTATAAGAAACAGTCAAAAGAAACACTTATACGAAACTTTTCACTTGTAATTTCAATTAGATATAACCAGCATTACACACACACAAGTTTCAATAACAAAGCAAAAAAATATAAAATTATTTTATTTTATTAGAAAAAAGTTAACACACATGTAAAAATTATAATTAGACTAAACACGCGTGGTGTAATAACACGTCGTATGTTTTTGTTCTGTTTTCTTTTTCTTATTCGCAACGCAGAGTTGTATTTAGTTCTAAAAAATCTTATGATATTTTTTAATGAAATTATGAAATCTAATGAAACAAGTTTCATAAAATTTGTTCATAACATGCATGAAATTTCAATCAGCTTATGAATTCCTTCATTTAAGTAATGAAAACAAAATAATGAATCCGTTTCATTAATATCAGGAAGGTTATTTTTTTCAGTGTATATATGCACATATCTCGGTAAATATTGCCGATACTACAAAAAGTTCAACGGAATTAATCCGCAATATTCCGCCCGGGAGATATTCAATTATTTATTATTAATTATTATTCAAAAATTATTCATTTCGCTGCCACCCTAATTTTTATCGTTAAATATTTATGTATACATTTATTTGGTCGTTTTTAATTTCTAATTTTTAAAATAATTTGATTTAATTTATTATTCTGGTATTATTAAATAATTTGTATACAATATTTGTGTTTGTGTTATGCTATGTTTTTTTTTTTTTTTTTTTTATTTAGAAATATTTAAACAAATTATGACATTTGTTATTTTCATAAATTTTATTTGATTTAATATTTAATTTTAAATATGTTGTCATTTGTAACCCCAAATGGCGTCAATTTAAATGTAATTTTAATTAATTTAATATTACAAAAATGCAAAAATTAATTTAGTCGTTAAAAATACATACACATTTTATTTCTTCAGAATGTTACAGATATTTTATTTTTAATTATTTCTTAACTAGCAGGCCCGGTCCGCGTTGCTGGCCCAAATATAAGATCAGTACCCGATTTCTGTAACTATGCGAGAAGTTTTCGCATCGAAAAAAAAAATAAATATTATAGTCATCTTATACTTAACAGAGTGATTTAAAAAAATAGCTCTGCATTTTTTTCGTATTCGATGTTTTTTACATTAGCAACATTGTACTCACCCTGTAATAAACTAAATGACTACAATATTGTTTTATTTTTCTCGATGCGAAAACTTTTCGCATAGTTACAGAAACTGGGCACAGTGTTATATTTTGTCTGGCTTCAAATATACAGCTCTGCAAAAAATGTAATGAATTTCTTGACGTAGAAAAATTTGTGGGTGTGGTTTTAAATACCCGATTAGGCAGATAATCATCTTTAAATTATATTTTAGGAACTAAAAAATAATTATGATGTGTTCGTTTTTGCGAACTGTACAAATTTGAAATTTTACGAACAACAGAAAAATAAATTACGCATATCATTCGTTCTTATCGTGAGCAATTGTCTTGAGTTGAAACAAACCTTTATAGTTTTCCCGAAATTTCCGTTTTTCCGTGACACTTTTCTCATCCATACTTAATTAGAACTATTATAAACATACAAAATCGGTCCGGTCATTAGTAGTCGACTTATTTAGACAAAAGTGGGCTTTAAAATTTGTGTGGTAGGTTAAACCTGTGCATATGTTAACAATATCCAAGGATTTAAAATCATTTGTACCAAGTTTAAGCGGTATATTTTAAGAAATATTTTTTTAATAGATCGAGTTAGAGTAAAAATTAATTTTAGATATATCGACAAAAAATGGGCCAGGACAATTGTTCTTTCCGAACAATTACATGGACTATTACGAACATTTAAAACAAAAAAAATTGCAAAATCCATCCAGGCGTTCTCAACTGTTGCAATTACCAACGAACTACATTTGAGTTTTATTTATATTTTATTATTCTATATTTTTTTTCTATAGAGCAAATATAAAATCGAAGAAAAGAGTGGGTGGGCAACTTTTCTTACCGTAAAAATCATATTTAAATCTAATCAACTCGGTCCATCCATTTAAAAGTGGGCATAGAAATGGAAGATTGTTCTTTCCGAAAAACCTTAGTTGGGCTATGACGAACATTAAAAACAAAATTAGACAAATTGATCCAGCCATTCCATGATTTAAAATTTATATATCGGGAAAAGTGAACTTAAAAGAAGGCGTGAACAATTTTTCTGTCCTTAACAATCTTTTGCGGACTATAACATAATCTAGCCGTTATAGTTCTTATGATACATAGAAAAAAGTGGGCGTGGGAAATTTAACTATCCTTATTTGAATTATGACAAAATTTTCAACAAAAAATAGCCAAAGTGGGCGTGGTCAATTTCTTTTTTCGTAAAAATCAAAGTTAGGCTATGATGAAAATTTATTAAAAAATTTTGTCAAATCGTTGCAGCCATTCTCGGATTTTAGATAAATTAAAAAAGTGGGCGTGGTCGATTTTTCTTTCAATAAAATCTTAAATTGGGTTACTACAAACATTTAAATAAAAAATTACCCAAATCGGTGCAGCCGTTTTCCAATTTTAAATAAATCGAAAAAAGTGGGCGTAAAAGTGGGCGTGGTCAATTTTTCTTTACGTAAAAACCTAAGTTGGACTATGAAAAACATTTAAAAAAAAAAAATTGTCCAAATCGGTCCAGCCGTTCTCAACTGATGCGGTTACCAACGAACGACAATTGATTTTTATTTATATAGAAGAAGATTTGTTGGAGCTTTTTTAAAATTTATAACTACACTCAAAAAAAAAAACTGTAATGTTAGCAAAAAAAGCTTGTAAACCTTCAAGAAAATTTGCTGATTTTGAACCCACAATTTTTTTGCTAAAATTAGCAAAAATGTTTTGCCAATAATTAGTTAACTAAATTTTTTTTTTTTTTGACTTATTGTTAGTTCATACACATTTGAGGACCCCATTGGGTTCGGACCCGATAGGTCCAGACCCCGATGGGCCTAGACCTAGTTGGGTTCCTTAAAAATCGTCATAGTTTTTGATCCAAAATTTGTGTCCGTTTCGCTCTAACTTGCTTAGTTTTTGAGATACGTGATTATAGGGGACCACTGGGGTCTTGAGAATTAGAAAACTCGATAACTTCAAAAATATTACTCGGAGAGCTTTTGACTATTTTGCGGTCTTGTTCTACGTATTGAGAGCTACAAAAATGCTTTTGGACTTTTTGTTGTGTCGGCAATATTTACCGAGCATTTTAAAATTTTCGGGAATTGTAACTTTTTTGATCCAAAGTTAGGGCACATTAGGGCCCACACATGTGAAGAGGACCCGCGAAAGTATGGTGATTCTAAGAACCAAAAATGCCCTCCATTTTGCTCTATCTCGCTTAGTTTCCGAGATAGCGCCATTTTAAGTTTTCTGAAAATAAAAAAAAAATTTACCATTTATTTTTGCTAATGTTAGCATAAAATCTTGTAAAAATGTTGTCAACTCAATTTCAAATTTAGCAAAAGAAATTAGTTCAAAGTTTGTTTAAAATTGCTAATGTGCTAAATAAAGTTTACAAGAATTTTTTGCTAACATGCTAATCTCAACTAAAATTTTGCTAAAAGTTAGCTAACTAGCATTAGCAAAAAAAAATTAGTAAATCTACTAACGTATTTTTTTGAGTGTAATTTTTTTTAGCTCGGTTTTAGTCTACAATAATTATTTCTGAGAAATAATAATTTTTATTGTACAATGCGAAATCTGAAAAAAAAAAAAATAATTGACATCACAGACTAAGTGGAAATGTCGACAGCTTTCAGAAGAAGGCATTCTTTCTTCGTCAGCACTCTTCGCTTTTGACGTACTAATGTGTCAAATTTAAATCAGCTTTTAATGAAAACAACAAAGCAAATTACCCATTACACATTCTTCAGTTGTTATTGTGCTTTCTAACTTTTGACATATTTATATTATCTCATCGTTGCCAACCCTTAGGCTGAGTTTCTGGGATGTGGATTACGTTGAAACTTAGTTTAACATTAAGGCCTAACAATGAAAAAGAAGTGCTAGATTTTAAAAATTATATTATTTTTCAATAAAATCTAATGAGACATCAATATACTTAGTCCAAAGTATTTCTAGCAAATATATCCCTTGATTAAAATATTGTTTCTGAAGCTTCTTTTTGGGCTTTTCTCTCTGATCAAATTCTAATACCTACCAAAAGTGTCGTTCCCCTAAAGATAACTCACATGCAAAATATCGCTCCGATCAAAGTTTATCTTCTGTCTCCCCTTTGAGCCTCAAAATTGGGGTTTTTGCAAAAAAGGACTTAAAAGAAAAAAAAATATATAAGTTTTTTTTGTTAAAATTATTAAAAAAATATTTTTGTATTATATTTGATCGTAAATACTTAAATATGAAATTTAAAGATTTTACGATATCATTAACCCGTTCAAACTTGATACCAAAAAATTGCATGATTTTGGGGCGTTCTAAAAACACATTTTTTCAAAATTTATAAATTTTATTCAAAAAATTTTAATAAATTATAGTTGTTTTTTATTTGACATTTTCAATTTAATTATAAAAATAAAATATTTGAGCTCGAGGCCTGAATTTTTAAATTAAAATTCTTCCTTATTTATTTCCAATATTTCGCCGCTCATCGAGTGGCATCCTCAGGGAGTATAGTGGATATTAAATAAAAACACAAATTTAAAATTCGAGTGGCATCCTCAGGGAGTATAGTGGATATTAAATAAAAGCACAAATTTAAAATTTTTGTGTTTTTATTTAAAATCCACTATACTCCCTGAGGATGCCACTCGATGAGCGGCGAAATATTGGAAATAAATAAAGAAGAATTTTACTTTAAACATCCAGGCCTCTAGCTCAAATATTTTATTTTTATAATTAAAAAATGTTTAAAATTGTGAATAGTTGACCTTTAGTTTCGTAGTTTGTTGATTTAGTTCGGCATTAGGTCATGAGTTAAAAAAATTAATTAAATAAAAAATATAAAAACATATTTTATTTTAAATTTTTCTTTTATTATTAAAAAATTTAAAATATATAATTTTTCTTTCTGAATTTATTAAGAACACCTTGGAGAAGAAAAATCTGAAATATGGCAGATATCCGTTGGAATTTAGGGAAATGTTCGTTTTATCAATAATTTGGATTAATAAAATCTTATAAATTTTATTTTTAGGCAAATTAACGGTTTTTTGCTGTCGTGGCATTCTATTAAACAACTTTAAGTCTGTCATGAAATCTTAGCGATCTAGGACGTCTTTAACCCACATTGGACCCCAGTCAATGTGGGTCAAAAATGAACCCCGCAGAAAATTTTAAGTTTAGAGATTACATTTTGTGCTATAACAAGTATAACAAGCTTTTGTGTTTTGTAACCCAACAATTATTTCGTTTTAATATATTATCTTAATCTAACAAGGGAAGTATCTAAACCCTTATGAACCAATTTGCCTGAAACTTAAAATATATATCAAAGAGACAATTCTAAGGTCGGGGTGTCTCGGCTTATCGGCCATATCGGGGATTTAGGGGTTCAAAACATGGGTAAAAAAATGGCGAAAAAATCGTTTTTTGGATTTTTCAGCCATTTCTTTTTAAGAAACTATATGATGTTTTCATATGAGAAGAAAGGATTTTTAATACCTATCTAATGGTGGCATAACCTTGTAAAAATTCGGCTTCTTTAAATATTTTTTTCAGGAAAATGTGTAAATTTTGGGGGGTACTTATGTGAAGACGTAGACCTACGATATCCATATGGAAAAAAAATAATCTTTATTAAATTTAAGTCGACCCGTATTTTTGCCCTAGATGATATTCCTGTTAGTTCGGAAGTTATCAAAATTTTCCCGAAGGTCCACATGGTTTCATAAGGGGACAACGAAATTTTTAAACACCGATATGGCCGATAAGCCGAGAGCCCCAACCTTAAAATTGTCTCTTTAATATACATATATTTTAAGTTTCAGGCAAATCGGTTCATAAGGGTTGAGATACTTCCCTTGTAAGTACCTAAAATCGCGATTAATTCGCGGTAAAAGAAAAGTTTCACAATTTTCTATACCACATTTAGGCAATGCGCGTTGGTATTACTGAAAAACATCACGGAAAATCGTATCATTGTACCACTAGTTTAAAAAAATCGGTGATGCTTTTTTATAACAAGAAAATTTAATATGGTCCAAAAAATCTATAATCATCAAAATTTTTTAACCCGCCTCTGATTTTATGATGACACATCAAGTGGGCTTTCATTTAAAAAAAATTTCATCCGATTTCGTGTAAAGCCTTGGATGTGCCAGATCAAAACAGGTTTAGATAAAATCATCGCGCTTTCCGCTCAGAATGACTTAAAGTAAATAGTCAAAAAGCAAATCAGTTATACTCGTTAAGGCACGTCTTTTGGTGTATTAAAATGAACATGATGCATTAATTGCTACTAAAAAAAATAGGAAACAGATTTGCAAATTTATTTTTTATAAACTCACAAAAAACTCGGTTTACGCAAGAGTCCACCAAATTTCGAATGAAACCGCGAATGTGCCTCGCGAAAAACTGGTATTTAAAAAAAAATTACTTTTTTTATTTCGAACTTTGATCTGCTGAAACTCCTTAACTCTATTCGTGGCACATTAACGCGATTAATTCCAAAATATTAAGAATTACAACAGCTACCAACTCTAGTTCAACTTTTTTCATTTTATAGAGGGGGCCGAAATCCCTGATCAAGAAACCTCGAAAATTTAAAAACTCTTAATTTTTGGATTCAAAATTTAACCGTCTTATAACTCCTTACCAAGCGATGAAGCATCTATCAAACCAACATTAAAATAATCTCTTATATGTACTGACTTTGTGTTATACCGGAAAAGATTGAAATATAAGGAGAACTTAAAAAAAAAAGCGAAAGAAGGAAAAAACTATGGATTATTTCATGCCATTTTTATCGATTTTTCAACTTTAACCCTCTGTAACTTTTACAGAAAAAGTGGGGTATTCCTTAAACATTGCTCGGTGATGGTTCAAGGTCTTGTTTACACAACTGCATTTACAGTTTTTCTAAATTCCAAAAACTGCCGGTTTTGTTAAACATTTATTTCAGTTTCACTGACAATGAGTTGAAATTTAAAAAAGATTTTGTGATATATACTCTATGGGGTCCCAGATCGATATTTCGATGAGTTGAAAACGGAATGACAAACTTATATATGAGGAGCCGCAGAACAAAACGTACTTTTTCGCATATTAAATTTTTTTGGGAAGTTGAGGTTTATTTATTTCGCCCCTTTAAAAAACTGCATGAACCTGAATATAGTAACAAGTTTTTTGCTTATCAAGAGATGCATTAAACTGCCATAAGTCACAACATTATATGTTAAGGATGTTTAATATAAAACCACTTTTATTTGGAAAAAGTACGTTTTGTTAAAAAATAATGAAAAAAGTACGTTTTGTTTAAAAATAATCGAAAAACGAGGTTTTGAGTGTTTTAAAAATGTTCTTATTTATTAAAAACTACAAAAGAGTCTCATTGGCTCATATTTAGATACGTTACACACGAATTGGCAAAGTTAATGTACCCCATACTAGAGATGGACGCGTGAGTGGATTTTGACTCAAACTCACTCACGCTCACGCAAAAAATAATCGAATCACTCACTAATCACTCACGCAATTTTTTTTGTTACTCACGCTCACTCACTATTCACGTGAGTAATAAGAAAGTTACTCACGCTCACGCGTGACTCACGCAAGAATCAATCACGCTCATGCGTGAGTCACGCAAAATCTACTCACGCAATAAAATTTCTTACCAAAAAAAGAAAAAAATTCCAAAAAAAATTTTTTACAAAAAATTAAAAAAAAAAATTGGGCCAATCAAAAAATCTAATTACGCAAACTCACGCAAAAAATAAATGACTCACTCACTAATCACTCACTCAGATTTTTTTTCAACTCACACTCACTCACAATCACGTGATTGAAATGAAAATTACTCACACTCACGCGTGATTCACGCGTGATTCACGTGAATCACGCAAATCACGTGACCAGCGCCCATCTCTACCCCATACTGTAGTTGTGGGGTGTAAATAGACCAATAACAATAATAAGGGGGAAATCCTTCGCTGGCCAGCAAGAAGGCCTCAAAAAATCGTTGTGGGCATTTATATGTATATGGAATATAAGAGTAAAATGGCATATTATAAAATTATGAAAAATCTTGCATATGAAATACAATGCAAAAAGTACGTTTTGATAAAAAATTAACAAAAAAGTACGTTTTGTTACACACCAATTTTTAAGGAATCCATTTTCTTGATGAAAAACAAAAATAATTCACGCTATAGAAATTTTTTCTGATAGATTTCGAACCAAATAATATAAAAAGAACCCTCTATCACTAGAGTGGAGGGTATAAAAAGTTTATTTGCAAAAAAAAAAAACCAAAAAAAAAAAAAAAATAAAAAAAAAAATCTGCGAAAAAAAAATTTTTGGTGAAAAAAAAAATTGGCGAAATTTTTTTTTTTTGTAAAAAAATATGTTTGTAATTGTTTAAATACCATTTGATGATCAATTCTGTTCACATGTGCCAACCAGCAGCCGCATTAAAGCATTTTGTATTTTTAGGTTAGGTTGAATTAGAGTTTGCAAATAATCGAGATATTTCATAATCGCGATTACGATTAAAAAAATTGCCGTTAATCGCGATTACGATTAATCGAATTTTTTAAATAATTTGAGTTGCAATATCTTTAAAAAAATCTTTTGAAATTTACATTTTAGAAGGTATTTTTAGGAACAAAAACTATTATTTTTAAGAAATAAAATTAAAAGCTTTCGAACTTTCCCAGTAAAAATTATTCGAGATTTTAGCACCACAGTCTCTTTTTTTAGTATATCATTGCGCTAGAGCGCCCTTGAGAATTTTTAGTTAAGATTTTTTTAAAACTTATAATTAAAATTCTTTGTTGATAAAATTTCACACATACTTTAATTTTTGACATCTTTAACACTTTTTAAATGATCAAAAAGGTTTTTGGAGAAAAATACTAGATTTTCTTACATCTTTATTGCGGTTAAATAAACTTTACAACGAGTTCTTCAATCAGCGCTGAAAAGTGACATGATTTAACTGGGTCCTAATAACTTTTTATCTTTTCTACACTGATAGAAAAACGCTTCATATCTGTAATGAATGGAAATCATTAATCTTGTTTCATTACAACATTGAAATATTTCATATGCTAAATGAAATTTCATACATATTTTCATTAATTTTGATTCATTAGATTTCGTAGTTTCATTAAAAAATTTCATTAAGTTTTGTTTACAAAATTTGCTGTTTTTTTGACACCTGTCGTGTCACGTCTGTTTAGTCTGTTAGTTTACGCGCGCAAAAAACAGCTGATCAGAGCGTGATTTTTTTTTAGAATTTTTATACGAAATTTAAAATGAAATGTTGCTGATACATTTTTACTATTTATTAAACTCACGTTGTTTTATATTATTTCGTGGTTTAACTTATGTATTAAAAGTAAATGTTATAGTAAAATTTTGTATGAGAAAACTGAGTGAAATCTATAGATAAAATAAAAAATAGTAGTATGTGAAAGTGTTTTTTTAACTTGGTTATTTTGTGATTTTTTCAGCCTTTTTTTATAAAATTTGAAATAAAAAGTAAATTATTAATTTTATATTTACTAAATTCGTGCTGTTTTATATTGGTTCGTGGTTTTAATTATGTATTACAACTTAAGTTTGGTGAACAATTTTTTGCGAGAAAACTAAGTGAAAACCATTTTTTATTATTTTTAATTCTATAAAAAGATCTTTACAATTTCTTACATATGTTTTATTTTAAAAATAAAAGTAGCATTTATTCAATGAAAGTATTTCATTTCAAAAATAAAGAGTAGGATTTATTCAATGAAAATATTTCATAAGAATTAAATACCTGTTTCATTAAAGTAATGAAAAATTTTTATAAAATACAATATATATTTTGTATGAAAAATTTTCATTAATTTAATGAAACTTGTTCTTGCAATTAAATTTTATGATACCTATTTCATTAATTCAATGAAACCCTGCATGGGTTCCTTTTTAACGTCATTTTTCATAACATTAATGTAAATTTTCATTATTGTCATGTACAAATTTCTATCAGTGTACTAAAGAGTACTCTAAACTGTGACTGATTTGGATTCGCTCTTTGGATCATGATTTCTTTCCAAAGCTGCTTCCAGTTTACCAAAATTCTGCGGGGTCGTGTCAGAATACCTGCCGATGGCCAGTTAGCTCTTGTGAAGAAATTTATTTAAAAAATTTACAAGGCATCATTAGTCAACCAGCGGTCAAAGTATGAAAAAATTAAATTTTTGACAAAATGTCCAAATTTGTTGACCAAAGGCTTTTGAGTATTTTAATGTTTTTATCGGCGTATGCCATTTCTGTTTGTTATTAAGGGTTTGTGATTGAAGAAGAAAAGATTGTATTTCTAAAGATTATTTTTAATGTGGATTTATTCCAGACCATGGTTTCTGTAGCCACCTCTACGTCTTCAGTGGAGAAAATTACATTAGACTTAAATTGTTTGATTTTTGTAAGACTGTTGTTCTATATGTTTTTTCATCAACAGACTTAACTCTGATTGGAATCGAACCCACGTTCATGAAATTTTCCATCAGTTTGCAAAGCTAGTACCTTACCATCTAGGCTATCGCTCTGCTTGACAAACAGCAAAAGTTGGTTCGTATTTCATTTGAGTATATTTTAAAAACAAAACTCTTCAAAATTTACTGAGATCAGAATTTAAATTTTACTTTAAATTTGAATGACTTTTACGAGAAAAGGAAAGAAAAATCGCAAACAAGTTAAATGAACCATGGGTCAACCCATCAAAACTTTCCGGTCTACTTAACATTCCAGAATCAATGATTTTTGTTTGAAATTGTCCCGAAAGTAATCGTTTTTAACACTAATTTAGTTTTTTTGACAAATAATTTTAATAGAAACTTTAAAATTGGTTTCAAAAAATTTTGGAACTGATTTAAATTCGTTATAAAAACAGTTTATTTCATAAAAAATTTTTAATCGTAATCGCATGATTTTTTGTCGATTACGATTACGATTAATTGGTGCGATTAATCGCGATTACGATTACGATTTTAATCGTTTTGCAAACTCTAGGTTGAATGTACCAAAAATTTTGGTCCAAAATTTTCGAGATGTCCTTACATTTTCTTTCATAACTTTTGAGCCGCTGAGCCGATTTCGCACAAATAGAATACCAAACTACTTAGAGCAACAAAAAGTAAATATGCTAAGTCTAAGTCATTTCTGTTTAATATTTTGGCCGTGATCACCATTTCAACAGACGGATATCGCTAGAATGTCTTATAATTGACCACTGATCACTAATACATAAACATTTTGGGGTCCTAGACCGATATTTCGATGAGTTACAAACGGAATGACAAACTTATATATATCCTTTATCACTAACAATAAGTGGAGGGTATACAAATTAATATTTTTTTTCGATTTGGGTCAAACTTTAAATATGGATAATTTGCCCGGCAATCGAAGAAATTCGAAAAAGGCATTATTCGTGCCACCCTAATGCACATATCTCGGTAAATACGAGAAAAAGTGAGTTATCCAGTTTATAAAGTTCTCCAAACCCTATCAAGCCCCTTATTTTTGTGTCTTAAAACTTAACAAGGTAGAGGAAACGGACAAAATGTTTGGATCAAAATCTATGCGACTCTTAAAAAACCCAACAGCACAGAAAATAATATTGAGAAAAACAATTTGAGTAATCACTTGTTTAAATTTTTAAAACAAATTTGAGTAATTTTTTAATTAACGCAATTAAAAATTTATTTAAAAATTGAAAATAAAATTTTGAGTAAATAATTTAATACAAAGTTAATATTTTTTTATATTTATTTTTTATTCTCTTGGTGTTTTAAGTTCTCATTTAGTTTATATTATTTTGTATATGGGGCATTCCATGTCAAATCGGACACTTTGAAAATTTTTTTTTTAGATTTTCCCAATTTATTTACAGTTTTTAGTACCCTTCGAAAACTCTTTCGTGGTAAATTTTCAGATTTTTTTGATGACCCGTTCAAAAGATATCGAATTTTTAAAAATTGGTAATTTGTTCCTTTACTCAAACTTCTTTTACTCATAATTTTTTCAATAATGGTCCAAATTTAAAATTTTTTTTCTTCAAAATTTTTATTTTTTTTTACGTACTTTAAAAAAAAAAATCCCAAATAATTCTTAAAAGCGCTCTAGTATGCGATTTTTAAGTTTTAAAAATTTAAATCTCATTTTTGAAAATGTTTGTACTCTTCGATTTTTTTGAAGTTTTTTTGTGTAAAACTTCTATCGATTCTACAAATTTTTTGCCCATGAGGATCATGGGATAACGATTATTACTATTTTTTTAAATTTGTTGAAAAAATTTTATTGTAATTTTCCAATCTTTAAATCATTTCTACTGCTCCAATGGTGCGTCATAGAGGGGTCTTTTATAAGACCGACCCCCATTGATTTTTACGTCTTAGTATTTCCTTGGAACAAACTAAGTAATACCCTATCTCCAATTTCTAAGGGGGCTCCCACACAAAATGACATGGAGATAGGGCTGTGGTATGTTTTACAAAAATGTTGTAGGGTAAAAATTAATGGGGGTCGGCCTCACTAATGACCCCTCTCGGACGCACCATTGGACCGGTAGAAGCTGATTAAATAAAACAAATTTACAAAAAATAAAAAAAATTGTATGGGGAACGCCTTAACAATTAGAGATAGAGGATAGGTGTTTTCAGAGAAAATGTTTGTACTAAAAAAATATTGTGGGTCGGTCATACATTTTGTTGCTCTAAGGGCCCTATTAGGGCAGTTAGAGCGGTTGGAGCAAATTTTAAAAATAACGTTTTGTGTGGGAGCCTCCTTAGAAATTTGTGATAGGGTATTAGTTTGTTCCAAAGAAATGTTAAGACGTAAAAATTAATGGGGGTCGGTCTTATAAATGACCCCTCTATGACGCACCATTGAAGCAGTAGAAATATTTTTTTCAAAAAATTTAAAAAAATAGTAATAATCGTTATCCCACGATCATCCTGGGAAAAAAATTTGTAGAATCGATAGAAGTTTTACACAAAAAAATTTCAAAAAAATTGAAGAGTACAAACATTTTCAAAAATGAGATTTAAATTTTAAAACTTAAAAATCACATACTAAAGCGCTTTTAAGGTTTTTTTTTTAGAAATATTTTTTTAAAAAAATTTAAAAAAATAGTAATAATCGTTATCCCACGATCATCCTGGGCAAAAAATTTGTAGAATCGATAGAAGTTTTACACAAAAAAATTTCAAAAAAATTGAAGAGTACAAACATTTTCAAAAATGAGATTTAAATTTTAAAACTTAAAAATCACATACTAAAGCGCTTTTAAGATTAAAATGCCGCAGAGTTTTGTACTCTTGCCCAAAATAATAAATCATGATAATGTTTTATTTAATAAAAACTTTTTACGAATAACCCTCACATATTTGCAAAAAAATTTGTAAGGGTTAAAAAAATAATCAGAAAAAAACTCCAAGAAACTTCTCAAATTTATTCAATATTCACAAAAAATTTGGAAAACTAAGAACAAATCAAGAAAATGGAAAAAATAAGTCAGAAAAATGCAGATATATTTAGAAAAAATTACAAAATTCAGAAAGAAAAACAACTAAAAAAATTTAGAAAAAACTGAAAAACTTTATAATTAAATAAAGAAGTATAAAGAATTAATGCAAACAAATTTTTCCCTAACAAAAAGAAATGTACAAGCTAAAAAAAACTAAATAAAAAAAAAAATTGAAAGATCAGGGATTCGATCACCGGACCTTCTGTTTTCCAGTCTGGCTAACGTCAGCTAGGCCACCGTAGCTTATTTAAATAATGATTTACATTTTGTTATGTTTCTCTTTTCGATTTTCAAATATACTGGTTAATGTTGCCATGTGGTAATATTTTATTGAAAAAAATTTGCGATGATGGTAACTAATCTAATTGGAAATGCGATATTTGGTATGACAATACTGCGTTAATCGAGTGACACCTAGCGCCGATAGTTTGTGTCTATGTTCTGTCACAATGCTCTGCCAAAAGCTCTGTGTGTGGTTGTAGAAAACAAATATTTTGTTTATTTACAAAAATGAAGCGTTATAAAACCAAGCGTTAGTTAGCGATATTTTTCTTCTTTGGTGGCGCTGATAGCTAAGGCGTCGACCATTACCACTTCAGCCGGTAGGTCTTGGGTTCGAGCCCCGGTCAGGGCAGCAATGATATTTTTTTTTTTTTAATGTTTTTTTATTTTTTTTTTTTTATTTTTTTAATAAATTTATTCAACTATTTTAATTATTGTAACATTTATTTAATTATTAAAAAAATTAAAAGGCATATTGATGGCATTTTCTTCTATGAATGAAATTCATTAATTCTATGAATTTAATAAAATCTATGAGTAAAATTCTATGAAATATTTCAGAATACTAATGAATATTCATTCAGCCAATGAATTGTTTCATAGATCTATGAATTTGGTTTTATGAAATTTGTTCATAGATATAATGAACAATAATTCTTTCAGTGTGTACAGATGGACTAAACCACTAATAAAGTGAATCTGAGTTGATCGTCATACTAATAATTTTTAAATAATTAATTTAATTATTATAATTTAATTATTCACAAAATTAATTGTTTTTTTGTTTGAAATAAAGATTAAATTCAAGGAACCTATTTGGACACAAATTAATTCATTTCTTAAAATTTTTATAATAATGCGTTGAATTCAATTTTCGAAGGTCTGGTTAATGCTAAGTCATCTAAGTACGACACCCTTATATAGTCAAAAGTTATACCCCAGCCTAAAAACATTACCATGTTAAAAAAAAAAAAAAAATTGACAAATCACGGATTCGATCACCCACCTTCTGTGTTCCAGTCTGGCTCACTTCAGCAAGGCCACTGTAGCTTTTTTCAAATAAGTATACTGGTTAGTTTTGCGATGTGGTAATATTTTATTGGAAAAAATTTGCGATGATGGTAACTAATCTTATTGGAAATGCGATATTTGGTATGGCAATACTGCGTTAATAGAGTAACGGCGCTAGGTGTCGCTACAAGAACTATTTTTTTTATTTTATTTATTAATTTTAAATTATTTTCGAAGTTAAAGGTTGTAATAAAATGAAAAATGTAATTCTCATTTTCTTTTTTGTTGAATCGTTAGCTTATATAGTCAAACTGAGGTGGCGTCCTGCAACTTTTTTAAAATTAGACCCCAGCCTAAAAACATTATCATGTTAAAAAAAAAAAAAAATTAAATTTGGACCATTATTGAAGAAGTTATGAGTAAAAGAAGTTTGAGAAAAGGAACAAACTACCAATTTTTTAAAATTCGATATCTTTTGAACGGGTCATCAAAAAAATCTGAAAATTTACCACGAATGAGTTTTTGAAGGCTACTAAAAACTGTAAACAAATTGGGAAAATCTAAAAAAAAATTCAAAGTATCCGATTTCACATGGAATGCCCCATATATACTATATAGTCAAACTTATATGGCGTCTTGCATGATCTTTCAAATTAGCCACCAGTCTAAAAACATTATTATTTAAAAAAAAAACTTACAATACTTGTACCACTTTGAAAGGTACTGGCCCGTTTGTATTTTTCTGCCTGGGTATGTATGTATTATATAATGTTATGGTAAAAATAATAACATTTACAATATTTTTTATTTTACTAAATCTATTGTATATTAGTTTAAAATTCTTTTAGTTTTCATAAAAGTTTGTTATCATATTTTAAAATCACATGCAAAAAACAAATTGTGATAATCTGTGTAACTTTTGTTAAGTAAAATCCCCTTAAAACCTGAAATATAGTTTTTGTTGGGTTTCTCTGATTGTTTGTATAACAAAATTAAAGCATAATATTGTATCTGGAGCAAACAAGAAGCTTATAACTCAATATGATACTTATGGGAATGACTTTTGCCCTTTTTATATAGTTGGGTGAAATCAAAAAATGTCAGCGTTTTTGAGCCAAAATTGTACAAACAAAAAATTTTAATTTTTGGTAAATTTTTTTATTAAAATCGATTTGTTACATCACTACTAATATAACTATAAAATATCTCTTCTACAAACTGTTTCAAACAAATTTTATCGACATTTTTATGATTTTTTTGGTGACGGAGTTTACATTCAACTTAGAAAAATACATTAAATTTTTTTAATTTTCTTTGAATACATTTTATTGTAATTGAAAACACTAAATTATGTAATTGCTAACAATTTTTGTAATTAGGATTTTTTCTGGTTTTTGTTATTAAAGATTTTACAATTATTTTTTATTTTAATAGGATTTTTCTAAGGAAATGTAAAATAAATTTATTATTATTTCTGTTTAAATACGTTTTTTTTACTTTTTTGAATGACTAGTGTTAATATTTGCGACGGTTTTAACAACTTCATAAGGTTTTTTAATGCAATCTGCAAAAAAAAAAAAAGTTGACGGAGTTTACAAGACGGAGTTTACATTTCGTCACTTTTTGCCCTTTTTTTCGAAAACTATTTGTCGGAAATTGGTTTCCGAAAAAAAAATTATTAGATGTCAACTAGATACGTCAAAATATGACGATATTTCAGATGCACGCTAAGTAGTTTTGTTGTAAACGTGGAGACGGAGTTTACAGCATTTTTCGATTTTTCATTTATGATTTAGCTTTTCATACAGGGAAATTAATATGCAGGGAGCAAACTTGAAACCAATGATGCAAAATGATACTTTATAGCCTCGCGTTTAATAAATGGGGCAATAACCTATTATTTTTCTAAACACAATACGTCAAAAACAACAAAATTGTCAGGTTCCATAATGTCTAAAAAAAGTCTCGAAAAATCGTTACACAATTGAAGCCGTGTTTGTATGGGTAAAAGAGATAGTTATGACTATACAAAAATATTTTTTAAGAACGTCAACAGCCCTCTTTAAAAATGTAGTCAATTATTAAGAGTTTGGGTTATTGGTTTTTAAGATATAACCGGTTCAAGTTTAAAAATTGAAAATGTTACTGGCGACGGAGTTTACATTTGGCCTACAAAAATGAAAATAACTTGTTTAAAATAGCTTACTAGTATCCGGATTGTTGTTAGTTATGTAGAACGGCAATCTATGCGACGTTGTACATTAAAAAATATGCGAATACTTTAACCCATGTATGAGATATTACACGATTACATGGTTTGGTTGACATTTTTTGATTTCACCCAGTTATTAGTAGGGATGAGATTTTGATGCACTAAAAAATCGAAAATATGCGCTTAAAATATGCGCTAAAACATTCAAAATATGCACTAAAAAACCTAAAAATATGCACTAAAACGTAAAATGTGTCCAATAAAACTCTTGTTTTCATAGAAATAAACTTCTAAAAAAGCAAAAAGTAATGCCTGGTTTAAATAGTACCATTTAAAACTTCATATAAGCAAAATTTTTTAGAAATTAAGACAATCTATAAAAAAAATTTAAAAGAAAAAATAAATAATTTTTATTCATCTCAAAATAAATTTTTAAAATTTAAAATAGTTTTTGAACATTTAAATTTTAATTTGTGTTTTTTCTTAATTATGCCAAAATATGCAAAAAATATTCACTTAAAAGTTAGAAATATGCACAAAATATGCATTTAAAACAAAAATATGCACAAATATGCATTTTTACCAAAATATGCAAATATATGCAAAAACAATTCGATGCCATTTTAACGCAAATTTCTTGATTCGGAAAGATAATTGGTCGATATTGTTTTTAGACTATCGTCAAAAAACATGCATTTGCATGGAAATCTCATCCCTAGTTATTAAGGTGACATGAATAATAAATCTTTACGAATTTGGTCGATTACCAGGCAAATATGGTTCATTTTGGTGTAAAATCTATACTTTAAAATTTTTAGCCAAATCGGTCAAAATTAAACAGTGCCTTTGCTGGTAGGGTTGCCAGACGTCCCGCATTTGGCGGGATTGTCCCGCTTTCCATATTCCCGCTTTTTTTGCAATGTTTTTTTAACAACTATTTTTTACTTTAAAAGCCTAAGTTTTTAAAAGGCTTATTTGTATGCTTTTGAAAAATTGGTTTTACCTTGCCGCTTAAATGATTTGGATTTAGAACCTTTTTAAGGAAAAAATAAAAGCCTATTCACACCTGAGGTGAAATCTCGTTCGAACGAGATTTCGATCATATGGTCTGCATCATTTTATGATGCATAGAAATCTTGTTCGAACGAGATTTCACCTCAGATGTGAATTGGGTATAAAAAAAAGTTTACAATCTTAGTGTTTGAAAAAAAAATATTTTTAAAAAATGTACGCCAAAAGTTGCACAATATAGAGTACATTCCGGGAAAAATATTTATAAAATTCCATGCAGTAATTCTGGTCCAGCGTTGTATTTACTTTAGCTAAATTAGTCTCTAAAGCAGCGCGAAAAAAATGTTTTTGAAAAACAAAAACACTTTTTCTTTTTCAAAATGCACTGGAGGTTGGTAGTCTCTATTTAAAACAATAAAACTCGACAACATGCTGCTAAATTTTTCAGTTTTGTTCATAAAAATATTTTTGTCCCGCGAAAATTTTTAAAATCCCGCCATTTTTGTAGTTTTTGGGAGTTTGTCCCGCATTTTCGAAATAAAATTCTGGCAACCCTATTTGCTGGGTTAAAGTTTTGCATTAAAAAACGTTTCCTCCATACAAACCAAACATTTTTTTTTTGATTTTTTAATATCCCAAGTAAAAAAGTTTTTATATAGTTGTTTATAATTTTATAAACATCATATATGATTATATAGAATTTGATGCGAAAAATGAGTCGATAAAACTATATAAAATTTGATCAATGTTTCTTATATTTTGATAATTTTTTTTATATAATTTTATGCGAAATTTGGACCCCTATTTTTATATAATAACAGCAAATATATATAATCAGATATAATTATATAAAAATATATAAAATTGTATAAAACTGTATAAAACTATATAAAATTAGATAAAATTATATAAAATTATATAAAAAAATTGTTTGAAATTATATAAAACTTGATATAATTTTATATAACTTTATAAAATTATATATTGTTTTATATAATTTGATATAGTAGTATATAATTATATCTGATTATATAAATTTGCTGTTGTTTTATAAAAATAGGGGTCCAAATTTTACAAAAAAAAAATATCTAGTAAATTCACGAGAATTGCTTGCATGTTTTATTGCGCCAAAAAAGTTGTAAATTTACAATTTTATTGGTAAAAAACTTGTAAAATTCCATAATTATTGTTACAAAGCTTTTAAAGTTACTAGGAATTTTCGTCAATTTGTAGGTAGCAAAAAATAAAAGTTACAAGTTTTTCTTGTTATTTTGCAAGGTTTTTTTTAGTGTACTATCAAGAAATATTGTTTAAAATCCCCTTATGAAATGGAGATAAGTTATTGGTATCGGAAAAAATGTTGGAGGGTAAAAACTGATAAGAGCAGGTCTCACTTTTTAACCCTCTAGGATTTTATTTAACACTCTTACTTTTTTTTAATACTACATTGTTTTGCCGTCGGCAAATGTCAAATGGACTTTTTGATTCTAAAAGAATTCTGTTAATCAGAGTTTATTTATCAAGTTTTAAAATTAGTAGATTGCCTTTTAGCTGCGCAATGAAAATAGTTTGTTTTAGTTTGAGGTCATTTACTTTCCACATTATGATTTGCGATAACAAGTTCTTTTGTTTACTCTACTTTCTTTATTAGGATATTCTTCCAACAAATATGTTTGTAACGTTAAGTCATAATGGGAAAAATAAATGACCTCGAACTAGAATTTACTTTTTTTTTAATCTGGAATTAACAAGTCGAATAACAAAATTTTATTTTTAATAAAAACTAAACTAGTTTTATAAGGGTTAAAGTTGCAAAAATGCAAAAGAAAAATTGAATTTTTAAAAATTATATATATTTCTGGCATTTCCATATCGGCTTTAAACACTCCAGTTAGTGCTACCATCAGTAGGATTTCAAATGTCGGTTTGTCTTTATTTTTTTTTATTAATTTATTTATTTTTATAAAATAAAAGGATAATAGCTCGGCTAGTGGTGATTGTTTCACTTCGGGAAGCTCTTATATGGGAAAATTTTTATTAAAATGTAGTTTTGAGATAACCCATCCATTTTTTAAAATCCGTCATATTAATACAACACCACCATTCCGCGAATTGACTACTTTCAATGTACACTAAAAAAAAAAAAAAAACTGTTATGTTAGCAAAAAAAGCTTGTAAACCTACAAGAAAATTTGCTGATTTTGAACCCACAATTTTTTTGCTAAAGTTAGCAAAAATGTTTTGCCAATAATTAGTTAACTATATATATTTTTTTGAACTTAGATTATACACATCTGAGGACCCCATTGGGTTTGGACCCGATAGGTCCAGACCCCGATGGGCCTAGACCTAGTTGGGTTCCTTAAAAATCGTCATAGTTTTTGATCCAAAATTTGTGTCCGTTTCGCTCTACCTTGCTTAGTTTTTGAGATACGTGATTATGGGGAACCACTGGGGTCTTGAGAACTAAAAAACTCGATAACTTCAAAAATATTACTCGGAGAGCTTTTGACTATTTTGCGGTCTTGTTTTACGTGTTGAGAGCTACAAAATTGCTTTTGTACTTTTTGTTGTGTCGGCAATATTTACCGAGATATGAGCATTTTAAAATTTTCGGGAATGCTTACTTTTTTGAATCCAAAGTTAGGGTCCATTAGGGTCCACACATGTGAAGAGGACCGGCGATACTATGGAGATTCTAAGAATCAAAAATGGCCTCCATTTTGCTCTATCTGGCTTAGTTTCCGAGATAGTGCCATTTTATGTTTTGTGAAAATAAAAAAAAAATTACCATTTATTTTGCTAATATTAGCAAAAAATCTTGTAAAAATGTAGTCAACTCAATTTCGAATTTAGCAAAAGAAATTAGTTCAAAGTTTGTTTAAAATTGCTAATGTGCTAAATGAAGTTTACAAGAATTTTTTGCTAACATGCTAATCTCAACTAAAAAATTGCTAAAAGTTAGCTAACTAGCGTTAGCAAAAAAAAATTACACTGAAAAAAAAATTTACCATTTTTAAAGCATGTTGAACTTAATTTAAAAAAAGGAGGGTATGCGAGGGCTCCAAAGATATTAATTCTTCTTCCAAGTATATTTTTTCCTAAAACATAGTAATGCATTTACTTAAATATATCTTAAAAGTAAGTAAAATTGTACTTAATATAAGTTTAATTGTTTCTATCCAGATGAAAAATATTTTTTTAAAATAAGTAAAAATTTCCTTAAACTTACGGATTCTGTTGACCCTATGGAGTCCCAATGTGAGGACCCTATGGGCCCCCATATATGGGGTCCGCCCATGAGTATTTGCGTACACTATTATAGGGTCACTATTGATTTTGATCCAAAATTTTGGTCAGAATCGCTCTATCTTGCTTAGTTTTCGAGATATGGGAATGGGGTCTTGAGAAATTTGATCATGAAATAACTCGAAAACTATAACTCGGAGAGCTTTCGGGTCTTCGGCGGTCATATTCTACAAGTTAAGGACTACAAAATTGCCTTTAGAATTTTTTTCGTATCTGCAGTATTTGCTGAGTTATAGGCATTTAAAAATTCCGCGAAAATCGAAATTTGGATTTAAAGTTAGGCTCTCATGGGGTCTCCAGATGGGGCCCTCAGATGGGGTTCCCAAAATACCTTAAGTATTTTTTCCTTAAGTTAAGTAAATTCTTTCTTAAACTGATGAAGATATAGATTCAAATATAGTCAATGAAATCAATAAAATAAAGATTACTTTCTTCTTAAATTAAAACAAAAATTAATTAAATTAAAGAAAATGCGTTTTGGAATTAAAGATTAGTACTTATTTGATTCAAGGTCTTGAAAATGTGTATACTATTTTTAAGTAAGTTACGTACTTATTTATTTTTTTTGCACACAATTTAAATTTTTTTCTTTTAAGTAAAACAAAATTTTTTAATAAACCCTTTTTTTCTTAAATGCAATCAATTCACCATAAATGTAAAGAATATTTAACTTAATTTAAAAAAACAAATTAAGGAAAACTCTTGTGCTTTTTTAAGTATTTGCATGTACTATCTTCAAGTTCATTTTCTTTGTTTTTAGTAAAACCACCTTATATTAAGATAAGTTGAAGTAAATTAAAAAAAATTTGCTTACTTAAATTAATAACAGTGTTTATTTATTTTCAGTATAGTTATTTTTTTCAGTGTAGTAAATGTACTAACGTATTTTTTTGAGTGTAGTCTAGTGTTTTGTTTTTAATCATTAATTAAAATCAATAATGTTACACAAAGCAATAGTGTTTCCATCAATTACCAAACTGCAATGTGTGTATCTATGGTATCTGTATAATTAATTGCATTTTGTATAATTAATTATGTTACAAAAACATTAATTTATTTTTTAATAATATTTATTGTTTTAAATTAATACTGTTGTTTATCATGTTAGGATACATAATTATATTACAGTTCATGCATAATAGAGCACCCGTACACTAAAAAAAAGTGAACTAAAAACTGGGAAAATTAAATAAATTTTGAGAAAAAGACGGAATGATTTGGCTCAAAAGATTTTTTTATTGGTTTTAGTTCATAGTTCTCCCAAAAATAAGAGAAACAAAGTTATTTAATTTTACGCCAATTTTACCTATAAATGGGAAAAATTATATGTATTACCCTTTAGTTCACTCACATTACAAGTTTTGTCCGTTTCGCTCTACCTTGCTTAGTTTTTAAGATACGGTAATAAAAGGGCTTGATAGGGTCTTGAGAATCTCAAAAACTAGATAACTCAAAATGTAATAGTCTGAGGGTATTTTGTGGTAGTGTTCAACGAGCAAAGGGCTACAAAAATGCTGTTGGACTTTTTCGCTTGCTGACAGTATTTACCGATATGTGGGCATATATATGGGCTATTTCACGTCAACGGGAGACCCCCCCGCCCCCAAAATTCTATTGGTCGCAGAGAGTTGTATTATGGCTTAAAATTTAGCCAATGATCTCTACTTTTGAAAGCTGAGTGGCGGAAGTTGAACCCAATGGTAAGTGAGCCAATATGGCGGGCCGAATCGGGATACCCCGATCGGCATATGCTGAAAACTAATGAAGGAGTTATCGGATTTTTCTGAAATTTGTTATCAGGGGGTTTATTGGGACGCTTATTTCAAATTTTCATTCAGATTTCAAAAATTCAAAATGGCGGATCCAATATGGCGGATGATTTTTTCGAGGTTTTCGCGTTCAAATAAAACTCGGTTTCCGGGTGTATTATGGGTCACTAAACACGATTCTGAACTTAGATTTCCAAAATTCAAAATGGCGGATCCAATATGGCGTTTTTTTTATTTGTTTTTAATTTCGATTTTCTTGAAACTTGGTATCCGGTGGCTATTTGGGACGCTGATTTCGAATTTTTATTCAGATTTTAAAAATTCAAAATGGCGGACTCAATATGGCGATGGTTTTTTTTTTTTTAAGTTGTCGCATTCAAATAAAACTCGGTTCCCGGGTGTATTAGGGGTCACTAAACACGATTCTGAATTTTGATTTCCAAAATTCAAAATGGCGGATCCAATATGACGTTTTTTTTTTTTTAATTTCGATTTCCTAAAACTTGTTATCCGGGGGTTATTTGGGACGCTTATTTCAAATTTTTATTCAGATTTTAAAAATTCAAAATGGCGGAACCAATCTGGCGATGGTTTTTTTTTTAAGTTGTCGCATTCAAATAAAACTCGGTTCCCGGGTGTATTAGGGGTCACTAAACACGATTCTGAATTTTGATTTCCAAAATTCAAAATGGCGGATCCAATATGACGTTTTTTTTTTTTTTTTAATTTCGATTTCCTTAAAACTTGTTATCCGGGGGTTATTTGGGACGCTTATTTCAAATTTTTATTCAGATTTTAAAAATTCAAAATGGCGGAACCAATATGACAGATAATTTTTTCTTTTAATTGTCGCATTTAAGTTAAACTTGATACCCGGGAGAATTATGAGTCACTTACAAGGGAAGTCTCCCTAGTGTCACCCGCGGATCTTTATGGAATTGGTTTTATTTTGTAGAGCACAAAAAATAAAGGGACACATATTTTTTTTTAGCGGCCCAAATTCATATTTAGGTGGTAAAAAGGAGGGGGGAAGACAAGGCCATTTTTCAGTTTTTTTCTTTTATCTCCTAAATTATGCAAAGAAACCTAGTCATGTTACATACCAAATGAAAGGTCTTTGGAAAACCTATCTACGTGTGCTAAGAGCGTGTCCAAACATGCACAACTTTTCGTCATATTGAGTAAAATACCAAAATTTTACGACATTTTTGTTAATAAGTCGAAAAATATTAACTTCTTCGGCCCGTTGTTAGCACCACGAGATAGGTATTTTTAATACCTTTAATCTGATACCACACATGCCTATATTAATTTTGTTTAAATAGGCGTAAATTGTAAAAAACTGAAAAAGGTCAATTTCCCCCCATACAAATCGACCCCCCCTAAAAATGAGTTTGAGCCGCTAAAAAAAAATACGTGTCGAATTAATTTTCGTTCTTAACAACATATCCAAATTTCATGAAGATCGGAGGGTGACACCAGGGAGACTTCCCTTGTTAGTACCAATCTGACATCAGGTTTTCAAAATTCAAAATGGCGGATCCAACATGGCTCTTTTATTTTTTTTAATAACGATTTTTAAATCTGATGTCAGATTCGTACTAAGTGACTCATAAATTTAAAAAATTTATGAGTCATTTATTTAAATTTAAAAAAAAAAATCATCTGCCATATTGGTTCCGCCATTTTGAATTTTTGAAATCTGAATAAAAATTTGAAATAAGCGTCCCAAATAACCCCCGGATAACAAGTTTTAAGGAAATCGATATTAAAAAAAAAAAAAACGTCATATTGGATCCGCCATTTTGAATTTTGGAAATCAAAATTCAGAATCGTGTTTAGTGACCCTTAATACACCCGAGACCCGAGTTTTATTTGAATGTGACAACTTAAAAAAAAAACCAACCGCTATATTGAGTCCGCCATTTTGAATTTTTAAAATCTGAATAAAAATTCGAAATCAGCGTCCCAAATAGCCCCCGGATACCAAGTTTCAAGAAAATCGAAATTAAAAACAAATAAAAAAACGCCATATTGGATCCGCCATTTTGAATTTTGGAAATCTAAATTCAGAATCGTGTTTAGTGACCCATAATACATCCGGAAACCGAGTTTTATTCGAACGCGAAAACCTCGAAAAAATCATCAGCCATATTGGATCCGCCATTTTGAATTTTTGAAATCTGAATGAAAATTTGAAATAAGCGTCCCAATAAACCCCCTGATAACAAATTTCAGAAAAATCCGATAACTCCTTCATTAGTTTTCAGCATATGCCGATCGGGGTATCCCGATTCGCGCCGCCATATTGGCTCACTTACCATTGGGTTCAACTTCCGCCACTCAGCTTTCAAAAGTAGAGATCATTGGCTAAATTTTAAGCCATAATACAACTCTCTACGACCAATAGAATTTTGGGGGCGGGGGGGTCTCCCGTTGACGTGAAATAGCCCATATATAAAATCTCGGGAATGTGAAATTTTATATTCAAAATTAGGCGCTCGGGACCCCGACAGATATGTAGATCTAGGCTATTCCATATTTGTTCTTATAGTACTTTCTTTTGAAAATTTCATCCGTTTCGCTCTATCTCACTTAGTTTTCGAGACATCGCTATTTTGAATTTTTAAGTAAATTCTAGAAAGTTATTTACTAAATTCTAAGAAGTTATTGACTAAATACTAAGAAGTACACTTCCTCAATTCTAAGAAGAGAAATACGATGCATTTTTTTTCAAGTAAATAAACTGTATGTTAGTTGGTTAATTTTTTTTACCAATTT
Source organism: Pegoplata infirma (assembly GCA_963921195.1). Lineage (NCBI taxonomy): Eukaryota > Metazoa > Arthropoda > Insecta > Diptera > Anthomyiidae > Pegoplata > Pegoplata infirma. Next base: position 106,115,111 of record OY992539.1, read on the forward strand.
TAAAGCATGTTGAACTTAATTTAAGAAAAGAAGGGGATGCGAGGGCTCCAAAGATATTAATACTTCTTCCAAGTATATTTTTTCCTACACTCAAATTAATTAATCTGTTATATACTCTGTAAAATGACTGTAATCTCAATTCGACAGATATTTGACAAAGTAATCTGTCGAAATACAGATTTTAAAAAATACTTTGTATTTTCTTGTGACAAAAAAAAATTGTAAAAAATAAAATAAAGTTACTCGTTAAAAACTCGTAATTTTCACAAAAATAACAAGTAAGAAAGCTATATTCGGCTGTGCCGAATCTTTAAATACTAGAAGGTACTTTTTATAAAAGGTACTTTTTATAAAAGGTACTTTTTATAAAAGGTACTTTTTATAAAAGGTACTTTTTATAAAAGGTACTTTTTATAAAAGGTACTTTTTATAAAAGGTACTTTTTATAAAAGGTACTTTTTATAAAAGGTACTTTTTATAAAAGGTACTTTTTATAAAAGGTACTTTTTATAAAAGGTACTTTTTATAAAAGGTACTTTTTATAAAAGGTACTTTTTATAAAAGGTACTTTTTATAAAAGGTACTTTTTATAAAAGGTACTTTTTATAAAAGGTACTTTTTATAAAAGGTACTTTTTATAAAGGAACCTTTTATATAAGGTACTTTTTATAAAGGAACCTTTTATAAAAGGTACTTTTTATAAAAGGTACTTTTTGAAAACGGTACATAATTTTCGGAAAGTACTTGTTCCATAATGTTTTATTTCACTAAAGAATCCTACATTCTAAATTTCAAGTTTGAATAAAATTTCAGTAAATAAAAAAAAGTACCAAAAGTACTTTTTTACGCATTTTACCTCAGTAGAATCAACATTGGCAAAACCCGAGCCTTAGTGAATCTTTTTTCCGGAAGGTGAACCGACATTGCAAATTTACATTTTCTAGTACCATTATTTAAGGAAATATAAAATGAGACAAAAGTACATATTTTTACCCTTTTTACCATATTCCGGGAGGTGAACATACAGTCCAAATTTCAAGTCTCAATGATCATTATATCAGAAGATTTAAAAAGTACCAAAAGTAAAGTTTTTTACCATTTTTACCCCCTTACCATTGGCTAAACTCCAGCCATAGTGGATCTATATTGCAGTCTATATACAGTCCAAATTTCAAGTCTCTATGACCATTATATCGGGAGATATAAAAAGTACCAAAAGTACAGTTTTTTACCCCCTTAGAATCAACATTGGCAAAAATCCAGCCTTAGTGGATCTTTATTCCGGAAGGTCAAACTACAGTCCAAATTTCAAGTCTCTAACTTCAGCGGTTTGGGCTGGGCGATGATGAATGAGTATGTCAGTCAGTCATATTACTCTTTTATATATATATAAATTTTCCGGATTTGGGCGATTTTTGCCATAAAGTTTATTTCTGTCTTTTATTATTTAACAAAATTTATTTTTTTAAATTAAAATATTTTTTTTTTTTTAAGAAATCTGAACAAAATTGAATTTTGGCGATATTTTACATCCGATTTGGCGACAAAGACAAAAAAGTCTGGCAACCCCATTAATATGACAAAGCAAAAAATGGACACACACACACACATGCTATATAAAAATAACTATTAATTTTTTTATTATTACTTAACGAACTTTTTTTAAATTAAATTTAGATTTTGTTTTACATATTTTAAAGCGTTTTTGTAAAGATTTTTTTCCTTTTTCACAGTTTTTTTTTTCATTTCCGTTTTCTTTCTTATGTATCACACAAAATACGAGTTAATTTAGGGTTATGTTGAAAAAAACTATGTGTTTTTTAGTAATTCGCTCATAACTTTTAAAATACTTAACCGATTAAAAAAAAAAAAATACATCAGTTTTTGCCTGGGAAAATTACGCAACTTTTGGTACCCCAAGCGTTTAAATCTGTTTCGGAGTATTGTCAACAGACAGACAGACAGACAGACAGACGGACAGACAGACAGACAGACAGACGGACATCGCTAGATCGACTTAAAATCGATCAAGGATCATGAATATATATACTTTATGGGGTCCTAAACCAATATTTCAATGTGTTACATACGGAATGACAAACTTATATATACCCTCTATCACCAGAGTGGAGGGTATAAAAAAGTAAATTTACAATATGGAAGCATTAAAGCGGGCAAATTTAACAAAATTTTAATTTTTATAAATCAATTTTTTTAATTTTAATTAATGTTTTTAAAGCAGAGAAGTTCTACTCATAAAATGGGTTTAACTAAAACTTTGTAAATTTACAGAGTTTTTTTTGTAAATTTTAAACTCATAAAAAGCATTTAACTAAAACTTTGTAAATTTACAGAGTTTTTTTGGTAAAATTCTTTTCGGTTTTATCAATATTTTACAGATTATTCTGTAAATTTACAGTTTTTTTTATCGAAATCATTTTACAGAGTTTTCTTCGTAAAATCACAAAAAATCTTGCTGGTTGGAAATCTATAGTATTTTCTGCTGTCTCAGCAGAGTATCTCTGTAATTTAACAGAGTGATTATTTTGAGTGTAAAAAATAGTAATTCATTTACTTAAATATATCTTAAAAGTAAGAAAAATTGTACCTAATATAAAATTAAATGTTTTTATCCAGAGGAAATTTTACTTACGGATTCTGTGGACCCTATGGAGTCCCAATGTGAGGACTCTACGGGGCCCCAATATATGGGGTCCGCACATTAGTATGTGCGTACAATTTTATAGGGTCACTATTGATTTTGATCCAAAATTTTGGTCAGATTCGCTCTATCTTGCTTAGTTTTCGAGATATGGGAATGGGGTCTTGAAAAACTTGATCTTGAATTAACTCGAGAACTATAACTCGTAGGGTTTTCGGGTCTTCGACAGTCATATTCATCGAGTTAAGGACTTCAAAATGCCTTTCGATTTTTTTTTCGTATCTGCAGTATTTACAGAGTTATAGGCATTTGCAAATTGCGCGAAAATCGAAATTTGGATTTAAAGTTAGGGTCCCATGGGGTCTCCAGATGGGGTCCCCAAAATACCTAAAGTAGTTTTACTTAAGTTAAGGAAAATCTTAAACTGATGAAGATATGGACTCAAATAAAGTCAATGAAATAACAAGTAAGAAAATTAAAGTCGGTCAAGACCGACCATATAATACCCTACACCAGAGTTTCCCGGGAAATGGGTCCCAAGATGAAACATGGACTGATTAGATCTATATTTTGTCAAATCTTTAATAAGTGTAAAAAGCACTCACTCAAATTTAAGTGGAATATGCTTCTTTTTGTTGACAATAAACCGCTTCAACTGAATATCGGGCGAAATTTTCACATGGGACCTAAGTCCAAAAATGGTCCAATGATAATCAGATTTGATAAGGTTATTAAAGTACGCGTTTAACATACACAAACAAAATTTTAATTAAATATTTTCTATTTTCATGAAATTTGAGAGATTTATTAGGCATTCCACACCAAATGTCCCGCTACAGAAAAACATGTGTCCCGTAAATTTCTGAATAGGTTGTTTGGATAGCCCTATATGTAACTAAGAAAATTGCGTTTTTGGTTTTTAAATTTTTCAAAAACTGGGCTTAGGAGGCGTGGTCAAATATTGGAAAAATGGTAAAATTTGTGGCGAGTTGCCTTGATTAAATATTTATCACATTAAAACGGAATACACCACAATGTCAAAAATTTTCGTTCTTATATAGTTTTGTATGGGCTATCGATAAAATTTTTTTTTTTTGGAAAATTTTCAGAACCCGTTCTGAAATTTTCCAATTTTTAAAAAAGTCAATTTATCAAAAATCCGGCCACTTTTTTTTTCTTTTTTATTTATTTTTTTAAAAGTGTAGATGTTTTTCCATCCACACAAAAAAAATCAGTAACACGTTCATCTTTTTTTTCGAGAAAATCGCATTTGAACTTTAAATTTCATAACAATTTTGTTATTTGCTTGTATTTCTTTGTTTTAAAGTTGCGAATGAGTAATATTAATTGCATAAATATTCGTCATACGCTCTGTTGACACAAGAAAATACAAGCAAATTACTAAATTGTTATGAAATTTAAAGTTCAAATGCGATTTTCTCGAAAAAAAAGATGAACGTGTTACTGATTTTTTTTGTGTGGATGGAAAAACATCTAAACTTTTAAAAAAATAAATAAAAAAGAAAAAAAAAAAGTGGCCGGATTTTTGATAAATTGACTTTTTTAAAAAATGGAAAATTTCAGAACGGGTTCTGAAAATTTAAAATTTAATCGATAGCCCATACAAAACTATATAAGACTGTAAATTTTTGAGATTGTGCTGCATTCCGTTTTAATGTGATAAATATTTAATCAAGGCAACTCGCCACAAATTTGACCATTTTTCCAATATTTGACCACGCCTCCTAAGCCAAGTTTTTGAAAAATTGATAAACCAAAAACGCAATTTTCTAAGTTCCATATAGGGCTATCCATACCACCTATTCAGAAGTTTACGGTACACATGTTTTTTTTCGCTGGACATTTGGTGTGGAATGCCTCTTATGTGAAAATTGGGAAGGTGGTTTGTATGGGGGCTACAAGAAGAACTGGTCCGATTTCTTTAAAATTCGGAAAGGTGATTTGTGTGGATAAATCATGATTACCTGCCAAATTTCGAAAAGATACCTATTAAAATGCGGTTATTAGAGTCATTTGAGCCAAAACTAAAGAGGACCTTTGTATGGGGGCTAGGTCTAAATATGGACCGATTTGTTCCAATTTCAATAGGCTTCGTCCTTGGATCAAAAGAGGCTTGAGTTTTAAATTTCAAGTCAATTGATTGAAAATTGCGACCTGTATCGTGTTTACACCGTTTACATGGTCAGACAGACAGACGGACGGACGGACGGACGGACGGACATCGCTAAATCGACTCAAAAAGTGATTCTAAGTCGATCGGTATACTTAAAAGTGGGTCTAGGACCAATATTTCGGGTAGTTACAAACATCAGCACAAACTCATTATACCCTGTACCACAGTGTGGTGTAGGGTATAATAAAGACTACTTTTTTCTTAAATTAAAACAAAAATTGATTAAATTAAAGAAAATGCGTTGTGGATTTAAAGAATAGCACTTATTTGATTTAATGTCTTGAAAATGTCTATACTATTTTTAAGTAAGTTAACTACTTATTTATTTTTTTGCATACAATTTAATTTTTTTTCCTTTAAGTAAATCAGAAACTTTTAATAATCTTAAATGCAATCAATTCACCAAATTAAGGAAATATCTTGTGGTTTTTTAAGTATATGCACGTACTTTCTTCAAGTTTATTTTCTTTGTTTTAAGTAAAACTACCTTATATTAAGTTATATTGAAATAAATTCCAAAAAAAAAAATATTTACTTAAATTAATTATAGAGTTTACCTAATTTCAATATAGTTATTTTTTTCAGTGTACCCGTTCTTGTTTAGGTTGCTATTATTAAAAATGTATAGTAATTAATTGTAATATTGTAAACAAACTTTTTCCTCCTAGTTAAGAATATTTTTCATATTTTAGTTAAATTTAACTAAATTTAAAGAAAATTCATGATCAATTTTTAAAGAAATTTTTTCCTAAATTTTATTTATGTATTTTTTTTCAGTGCATGTGCATAATTTTCGGTTGGGAATAAAAAATAATGTTTTTGGGAACGGGCAAGAAGGATAAAAGTCACGACCACATTTGTTTACTAAAAAGCTATTTCTGATTTTTTTCAAAATCACACAAAAAGGGCTAAACCAAATTTAATTGAACTTGCAGCACATATCGTCCAAAATCGTACCCAAAATATTTGATTGTGCAGAAAACGCGTTTAAAGCCTACAATTGAAACTGGGTTTCCATTGGAAAAGACCTGTACACCCAAAAAAATTCGTGGGTATTCAATACTAAAAATTTAACTAAATTTTAGTTCAAAAGGGCCTAGTGCAGAAATTGGTAACCAATACTAAAAATTTTTACTAAAATTATTGAAAACCAGTAAAAATTACCAATTGTAGTACTTTGAAGATACTAAAATTAGTAAATTTTTAGTAGATTTTTGAACAAAATCACTTACTAAATCTTTTACTGTAGAATTATTTTGAGTGTAGAAAATGTATTTCAATTGGATACACTCAAAAAATTATGTTAGTAAAATCAACTGGAAATGTCAGTTAAAACAAGTAGAAAAGTTAAATTCGACTTTGCCGAATCTATGAATACCCTCCACAATGCATTTTTTTTTAAGGGTAGTACATTTTTTAAGGTGAAAAACTTAACAATTTTGATTAGAAATATTTTATTTTGTGTAAAAAACTCTTTTTTTGTATTTTTTTTTTTAAAAAAGAAAAATTACTATTTTTTTTTTCTTTGAGTGTAAAATTTTTTTCGAGTGTAATGTTTTTTTTTACTGTAAAAATATTTCTGATTGAATGCACGTACGTATGTACACAAAATATTGTCATTTTTGTAAAAAAAAAAAACTAAATTTTTTTTGTGTAAATTTTTTTTTGAGTGTAAAATTTTTTTGAGTGTAAAATTTTTTTTGAGTGTAAAATTTTTTTGAGTGTGGTTTTTAAGTTACCAACGCTTTTAAAACTAAACAAGTTTAAAAAGCATTGCTTTAAAATTAAACAAGTTTGAAAAGCATTGTTTAGTTCACCAATGCTTTTAAAACTTGTTAAAACACGTGGCATTTAAGATGAAACTAATCTGAAATTCAGGGTTTTGCTTATAACTTTTGAACCACTGGACCGATTGAGCTGAAATTTAAAACCAAACAAACCCGGGGAACGGCAAAGATACGTGCCAAGCTTCAGTAGTCTCATTGTTGTCTTTCGAAAGTTATCGTGTTTTTTATCTCGTAAATTCGCGAAATACCCTTGCCGAAATTTACTCTTTTGCCCATAACTTTTGAACCACTGGACCGATTTGGCTGGATTGCAATACCAACCTGACCAGGTAAATGACAAACATATATGCCAAACTTCAGCAGCTTCTGTAAAGTCTTTCAAAAGTTAGCGTGTTTTCTACGGACAGACAGACAGACAGACAGACAGACGGACGGACGGACGGACGGACATAGCTAGATCGACTTAAAATCGATCGAGGATCATAAATATATATACTTTATGGGGTCCTAGACCAATATTTCGAGGTGTTACAAACGGAATGACAAACTTATATATACCCTCTATCACTAGAGTGGAGGGTATAAAAACTACTTTGTAAGTTGTTTTGGGGTCAACTACTTTTTCAGTTAAATCAACTAACAATGTTAGTTATTTTAACTGACAAAAAACAAATGACTTATGTAGTAAAAATTACTAACATTTGTAGTGGAGATAGGGCGTAGGTATATTTTAAAAAAATGTTGTAGGATAAAAATAAATGGGGGTCGGTCTCACTAATGACCCCTCTCGGACGCACCATTGGACCTGTAGAAGCTGAGTAAATAAAACAAATTTACAAAAAATAAAAAATGTATGGGGAATGCCTTAACAGTTAAAGATTAGGGCAGTTAGAGCGGTTGGAGCACATTTTAAAAAATGTCGTTTTGTGTGGGAGCCCCCTTAGAAATTGGAGATAGGGTATTAGTTTATTCCAAAGAAATGTTAAGACGTAAACATTAATGGGGGTCGGTCTTATAAAGGACCTCTCTATGACGCACCATTGGAGCAGTAAAAATGATTTTAAGATTAGAAAATAACAATAAAATTTTTTTTTAAAAATTTAAAAAATAGTAATAATCGTTATCCCACGATCCTCCTGGGCAAAAAATTTGTAGAATCGATAGAAGTTTTACACAAAAAAATTTAAAAAAAAACGAAGAGTACAAACATTTTCAAAATGAGATTTAAATTGTAAAACTTAAAAATCGCATACTAAAGCGCTTTTAAGAATTTTTTGGGATTTTTTTTTAAAGTACGTAAAAAAACAAAAATTAAAAAAAAAAAATGAAATTTGGACCATTATTGAAGAAGTTGTAAGTTAAAGAAGTTTGAGTAAAGGAACAAACTACCAATTTTTAAAAATTCGATATCTTTTGAACTGGTCATCAAAAAAATCTGAAAATTTACCACGAAGGAGTTTTCGAAGGGTACTAAAAACTGTAAAAAAATTGGGAAAATCTAAAAAAAAATTTTTCAAAGTGTCCGATTTGACATGGAATGCCCCATATATAATTTGCTGTGTTTAATTTGTTTACAAATATTTTACGCATTTAGTGTTTATATTAACACATAATGCTTGCAATTCAACAAAAATTTACACAATTTATAGTAGTAAGTTTACATGCGATTTTTAGAGTGTAAGTATCATTATTTCGATATTTATATCAATAAAATGAAACACAGGGATGTCTTTAAAATAAAAGTTTTTTTTTTTATAGATTTTTGTGTAATCGATTTAAAAAAAAATGGAAATTTTTCAGAAGAAGTTCTGAATTTTTTAAATTTAAATTTAAACTTTATTAATTAAAAAACATGTCACAATTTTATTTTTTTACATGTTTAAAAAATAGTTAAGGTGTAGATCTATCTGTTCTGAAATTTTCAGAGATGTGTTTTTCCTTGTTTTCGAGCAAAAAAATGTTGAACATTGGACTATGCTTATATTTTAAAACAATGGGGTATATTATGTGTGCGAATGAGTAATATTATCTCTTAAGAAACATTTAAAATAGAAATGTGATCGTGTGTAAGTTTTTTTTGATGATCACGCACTCTCACCAAAGAACTATTTTAATCACGTACGATCTTTTATTTTGCTTACGCTCAGTCACGCTCACGTGAGTATTGTGTCCGTGACAAAACTTTTTTCTACTCACGTGAGCGTACATGAGCGCGAGGAAAATTAAAAATCGTGCGTGGTTAAAAGTTTTGCTTCGTGAGCGTGTGTGATCGTCAAAAAAAAACTCACCCTCCATCAAAACGTTTAGTTTCTTAAGAGTAAGGTAAGGTTAGAGTTAACCTTCTTAAGAGTTATTATTACTCATACGCATTCGTAATACACCCCAATATTGTAAAATTTAAGCATAGTGCAATGTTAATTTTTTTTTTTCGAAAACAACGCAAAACCCATCTCTAAAAACTTCAGAACAGTTAGATCGTCCTTAACTATTTTAAAAACATTTAAAAAATAAATAAAATTTTGGCATGTTTTTTGATAAATAAATTTTAAGTTTAAATTTAAAAAATTCAGAACTTTTTCTAAAAATGTTCCAGTTTTTATTTTTTTAATCGATAGCCCATACAAAAAAAAAATCTTTAAATTTTTTTTAAAGAGATCATTGTGTTTCATTAATTTTGCATAAATTGTCACGCTCTTTCACAAAACCAGCTAAGCCGATTCTGTTGAGATTTTTACGACGAATAGTAGTAACCGAGGACAAAGTGGCGAACAAGGCCTCGCCTTTGTTATATACTTAAATCACTGCTGTGCATTTCATAGAACAATTGTAGCACCGTACAACAACATTTTTCTTTTGCACACCAACCGAAATCCAATTTAAAGCATCTGTATCGTGACACAAAAAATTTTTGATTTTTTGTAACGTAGTGTTATTGCACAGTCCGACAGCCAATATTAAACATGTACCAGATGACACATATCTAAAAGCAGAGATCAAATGGAGTAAAACTGCATTTACAGTTTTTATTTCGTGATCCGGTTTCCTTTTAAAAGGACTTCAAAATTTTAAAGGATACATTTTGGAAAATATTTTTAAAATATTTGTAATTATCCTAGGATGACACTACTGGCAGCAAATAAAAGAGGAGGATCTGCCCTAATTTGTCCATTTTGATATTTTGCCATAGCAAGATAAAAGGATGTGAATAAAGTCATTTGAAAACTTTATCAAAATATTTTGTGGAAAATTTGAATAATATTGAAGGACACATTTTTGAATGGACGTAACTTGCCTCCTTTTTCCTTTCATTTGCTATCAATAGTGGCATCCTAGGACAAGTACAAATATTAAAAAAATATTTTATAAAATTTAACCCTCTAAAATTTTAAAGTTCTTTTAAAAGGAAGCAGGATCACGAAATGAAAATCTTTAAACGCGGTATTACTAGATTAAGTCTCTATTTTCAAACGTTTATTATCCAGTTTTAAAAATTAAAAAAAAAAATAACTTTTAAATATTCAAAAGTGATTTAAATATTAAAAAAAATGCATAATAATTTCACAAAAATGACACAAAGTTTATGTTTACATTTAAAAAAAGTGAATATATTTGTACATTCATCAGAACCTACATACACAGAAAATAAAATCGTCAAATTTAAATCAACAAACCGCAATTGTAAATCAACCAAACATGATATCAACCAAACATTTAGTAAAACCGGCCGCCTGTTACTCTATAATACAAAAATTAGATTTTGTTTTCAACAAACTCAGTCAAGTAATTTTATTTCAAAATTATTTTATCATGTCAACAAATAATTTTTGTGTTTATTGAATTTCTTCGTTGAAAAAGAAAATAAGATTTTTTACGTTTGTCAGATCAACATATTGTGTTTGTGTTTGTTGAATTTCTTTGTTGAAAAAAAAATTAGGATTTTGTACGTTTGTCAATACAAATAATAATTAAAGAGAACTTTTATAATCTCATTTATCAATTCTTTTTTCATCAATAAAAATTTACAAACGTTTGTTGATACTACAAATTTCCGTATAGCAGCACGTTCAGTGAAAAAATGAATTGTATACACAAATATGGGGGTCAATATAACAATTCGTTTTTTTTCTGTGTACAACAAAGCAGGGGCTCTAAATCTTTTAAATTAAGTGCAAATACTGTAAGTTTTAAACATTTTTGACTACTTAGCACCAAGGTTGCCAACTCTTGACCATTAAAAATGGCTAATTTAAAAAAAAAAAAAAAAAAAATCGTTAGAAATTGTTAAATTCTCAAAATAACGTAAAGGGAGGGGGAAAGGAAATTTCCCCCAACCAAACCAAATTCGAAAAAATGGAACAAATAAAGAAAAGAAAAGATGAGAAGAGAAGAAGAGAGAGGGGAAAAGGAAAGTGGAAAAGAAAAAAAAAATCTGTGAATTTTTTCTATGAGAAATGTCTAAGTATCTTAAAATTTTTCCAAATGAAAAATGCCTGGGAATTTTATAGTATATGATTGAAGGAATATTATTTTTTTTATGTTAGAAAAATACGAGAATTTTTCTAGACGAAAGGTTTATGAATTTTCTTAGACGAAAAATTTAAGAATTTAAAAAAAAATTGTAAATTTACAATTTAATTGGTAAAAAGCTTGTAAATTGTTTGTAATTTTACAAGCTTTTTACCAATAAAATTGTAAATTTAAGTAAGAATTCTAGTAAAATTGAAGGTAGCAAAAAATTATTTTACAAGGGTTTTTTGTAATTTAAAAGATTTTTTTTTAGTTTAATGTTTTGGGCAAGAGTACAAAGTTTGCAGGCATTTTTTGATGTTGTTTCATTGCTACTATCACATTTAAATTTAGGCGATAATAACTTTACGATATGATGTCAAGTGGTTTGAAATAACTTCATTAACACCGATTCAGAACCCCGGCTCTTTAACATAACTATTAAATGTGCATGCAAATATTATTTTTAAGTGGTTATATATCATTGTTGTATGCATAAATATTTAAAGTATTTAAATATGCATAAATATTTAAATACTTTACACATTTTTATTAAAAACAAAAACAAAAAAAGTTTCCTAGTTGTAAGTTGATATTTTCCTGAGTATATATGTTTCACCAACATACATTAATACACTCAGAGAAGATTTACAGTTACTATCTTATATGTTTATTTACTTACGTTTACCACTAGTTTATTCTAATTATAAAAACAAATGCCGATATTCGGATTAAGACGATATTAAAATAAAATTCACGAGTGAAAAAGTTTATATGTATATTAGGGCGGAGTGATTTTTTTTCGACAAAATCGTCTATCATATTCAGATTCTGCATAAAATTCTAAGAAAAAATGCCGAACAAACCATGTCTCAAAAATCAGTTTTGACCCCCCCAATTTTCAAAAATAGTTTTCACAATGTAAGACTTTTTTAGCTGTGCTTATTATTTGAAATATATTGTTTTACTTATAAATGTTGCCTTTAGTTTGTATTAAGAGGTGTATCTGGTATTTTTGGGTACGGGGAATCCATATTTGATATTTATTTTGCTCTAAACCGCCTCCAGAGGGCGCTAAAAAACTAAAATCTGGACTGGGGTCTTCAGATTTTTTCTATGAAGGCAGATACTCTATGGAGCCATTTCGACTTTCCCATTTACAATTTAATTAAATTCCAAAAACTCGCGATTTTATTCGCGATTTTAATTTTTTAAAAATCCAAAAAAAAAAAAAATTAAAAATTGGTATAGTTTGAAGAGCTATAACTTCTTAAGTAAATATCGGATTTTTATAATCAAAATTGAAATTGAAAGTGGGAGGGGTCGGTGAGCTGGGGTGACTCCTTGGCCCTCACGGTATATGTTTACAAGTTCATTTTTGTCTGCTTTGTGCACTTAAGTACTATAGTTTTATAATTATTTAAATTATTTTTTTATCCACGCCCTTAAAAGAGGGGCGGGGCAAAAAAAAGAAAAATTTTTAGTCCCCTGGGTCCAAGGGCTGGACTTTAAACTTCTACGAATATAAAAATGTCTCATTTGGTTCACAAAAATACAAAAAACGTCAAAAATATTAGCATTTTTAAGAGGTTGGTTTAGTTCTTCAAGGGGGAACTTTTTTCCCCCTAGTCCGATTTGGCCCATTTCCGAACTTAACCTGCCTAGGACCATAAGACATATTTATGCCAAACTTGAGGGGTCTAGCTCTTTTATTTTGGACTGCATCGTGTTAACTACAGACGGACGGACGGACGGACGGACGGACGGACATCGCTAGAATGTCTTAGAATCGATCACTGATCAATAATATATATACTTTATGGGGTCCCCGACCGATATTTCGATGCGTTACACACGGAATGACAAAGTGAGTATACCCCCATACTGTAGTTGGAGGGTATAAAAATTTAGTAGTAATTACATTTCAAAAATGTTCAATTATATTGGAAATTTTTGAAAAAGAATTGGACATTTTTAAATATAATTGGAGATTCTAAAATATGATTGGACATTTTTGTAATATAATTTGTATTTTCTGAAACTAAAGTGGAAATGGTGTACTCAATTTTTTTTATTTAAAATGTAAGGTGTTATGGTTGAAGCACTCTTTGCAGCGCTGATTAATGCGCAATAATGATGCTGTGAAATCATGTGTCTTTGTGCAAAACTCATTTTTTTTTATTCAAAAAGTGTTAAATATATTCAAAAGGAAAGCATTTATGAAATTTTATCAAAATATAATTTTATATTTTGAGTTTTATATAAAAAATCTTAACAAAAAATTTAAATTTTTTTCCCCTTACTTTTACTGCGTCCTCAAGAGCGCTCTTTGGATGCGCTTCGGAATGCTGTAAAAAGATGCTGTTTCGCCAAAATCTCGATTTTCTTTGCTGGGAAAAGTTAAAAACTGGAAATGCATTTTTTGAGTGCACTTTCGTCAACTTTTATCCCTTTTGATTTTTTTTTTTAAATTAACATATTATTCAAATTTGTCATTTTAAGAGAAAAAATCAGTCAACATTTTCAAAGGACACAAAGGTCTTTTATTTTCAATATTTTTTTTTAAAAATGTTGATAATTTTTTTCCATGTAAAAATAAAAAAAAATAGTTTTTTTTTGTTTTTCAAAATTTTGTAAATAAATGTTTTTTAAATTGTTTATCAATATACTTTAAAGAGCCTTAACTCCTTAAGTGAATATCGGATTTCTAAAATCAAAATTGAAATTGGTCAAATATTGGAAAAATGGCTAAATTTGTGGAGAGTTGCCTTGATTAAATATTTATCACATTAAAACGGAATGCACCACAATCTCAAAAATTTACATTCTTATATAGTTTTGTATGGGCTATCGACTAAAATTTTTTTTGGCAAATTTTCAGAACCCGTTCTGAAATTTTCCATGTTTTTAATTTATCAAAAATCCGGCCACTATTTTTTTTTTGTATTTTTTTTAGATGTTTTTCCATTCACACATGTTTAGATTAGTGCCAACGGTCAGTACCGTAATACTGGGAATACCGGTATCCCCGGTTCTCGGTATTACCGGTTCTCGGTATTACCGGGAAATGGTACCGGTTTCCCCGTTCTTAATTCATTCCCGGTATTCCCGGGAACACCGGTATTCCCGGTTCCGGTTCTGACGGCATTCCCGGGACTACCGGTATGAAAATTTTGCACAATTAAAGTTTTTTCTTTGCTTTTACAAAAAAAAAATACAAAACATGTGAAAAACACCATATTCAATGTATTTTTTAAATTTCAATAGTTTATGGTATAGTATATTTTTTGTTTTTGAGAACCGGTACCAGGATCAGAACCGGGAATACCGGTATTCCCGGGAATATATATATAGAACCGGGAAACCGGTTCCAGAACCGGGAATACCGGTATTCCCGGGAATACCAAGAACCGGGAAATGGGGGGCACTAGTTTAGATGTTTGTCCACCCACACAAAAAAATTCAGAAACACGTTGTTATACCCTACACCACTCTGTGGTGCAGGGTATATTGAGTTTGTGCTGATGTTTGTAACTACCCGAAATATTGGTCCTAGACCTACCTTCAAGCATACCGATCGACTCAGAATAACTTTTTGAGTCGATTTAGCGATGTCCGTCCGTCCGTCCGTCTGTCCGTCCGTCCGTCCGTCTGTCCATCTATCGGTTTAAGCACTATACAGGTCGCAATTATCAATCAATTGACCTGAAATTTGAAACTTAAGCATCTTTTGGCCCAAGGACGAAGCCTATTGAAATTGGAGAAAATCGGTCCATGTTAAGACCTAGCCCCCATACAAACGCCCCCTTTGGATTCGGCTTTAATGACTCTAATAACCGTATTATAATAGATATCGCTTTGAAATTCAGCAAATAATCAAATTTTGTATGCACAAATCACCATTCCAAATTTCAAAGGAATCGGGTCAGTCCTTTTGGTAGTCCCCATACAAACCACCTTCCCGATATTCACATAATTCCCTCAAAATTCATAAAAATGGAAATATTTGATAAAAAAATTATTTTTAGGTGCTAAACGTGTACTTTAGTAACCTTATCAAATCGGAATATAATTGGACCATTTTTGGACTTAGTCCCCCATATAAAAATTTCGACCGATATTCAGTTAAATTGTTCTATTGACAAAAAAAAATAAACCAATTCCACTTAAATTTGATCTGTGTGTATTTTCTACACTAAATAAAGATCTAACAAAAGACAGATACAATCGGTCCATGTTTGGACTTGGGACCCATTTTCCGGAAAACACTGGTGTAGGGTATCATATGGTCGGTCTTGACCGACTATAAATTTCTTACTTGTTTTTTTTTGAGAAAATCGCATTTGAATTTTAAATTTCACAACAATTTTGTAATTTTTCTGGTTTAACGTTGCGAATGAGTGATACTAATTGCATAAATATTTCTCATACGCTCTGTTGAACCAAGAAAACACAAGCAAATTACAAAATTGTTATGAAATTTAATATTCAAATGCGATTTCTCGAAAAAAACGAAGAACGTGTTTCTGTTTTATTTTTGTGTGGATGGATAAACATCTAAACTTTAAAAAAAATAAAAAAAGTGGGCGGATTTTTGATAAATTGACTTTTTTAAAAAATAGAAAATTTCAGAACGGGGTTTGAAAATTTTCCAAAAAAAATTCTAGTCGATAGCCCATACAAAACTATATTTAAACTGATTTTTGAGACATGGTTTGTTCGGCAATTTTTCTTAGAATTTTATGCAGAATCCAAATTAGAGATGGGCACATAAGCAGATTAGAGCGTGATTCACGTGACTGAATTCAATTTTACTCACGTGATTGTGAGTGAGTGTGAGTGGAGAAAAAAATTGCGTGAGTGAGTGTGTGTGAGTAAGATTTTTGCGTGAGTCGATTTTTTTGCGTGAGTTTGCGTGATTTATTTTCTATTTACATTTCCTTTCGAAACAAAAAAAGTAACAAAAAAATTGTAAATTTTGGCTTAACTTAAATTTCGTCTCGAAAAAATCAAAAAAAAAAAAAATGTAAATTTCGCTGAACTTAAAATTTTGATGAAAATCTTGAAAGATTTTTGATATTATAGTTTTTGAAATTTGTTTTGTATAAATAAGAGTTTCGTGAGTGTGAGTCAACGTGAGTGTGAGTGAAGCTTGCTTGAGTGCACGTGAGTGTGAGTTGTTTTAAATTTACTCACGTGATTGTGAGTGAGTGTGAGTAGAAAAAATATGCTCTTGAGTGAGTGTGCGTTATTCAAAAATTCCTGTTGTGAGCGTGAGTGAGTGTGAGTCAAAAACCACCCACGCGCCCATCTCTAATCCAAATATCCTAGACGATTTTGTCAAAATTTTTGCTCCGAACAATTCACTCCTCTCTAATAATTTTATCTCGAAAACTTAAAAAGGAAGAGCGAAACGAAGGAAATTTTCAAAAGAAGGTATTATAAAGAACAAAATATGGAATAGCCTAGCTCTACAATTCGGTCGTGGTCCCCAGCCGCTAATTTTAAATCAATATCATATATCGGTAAATACTGCCGACACACTGTGGTTCCAATTCCAAAACTAGGTGGACAAAAGTATTTAACCATGATATTTTATGTTTTTGGGGTCGCTGATTTAAAAAAAATGCTTTAAAAAATTGTAGCTTCAATATTTTTGAAAATACAGTGGGTTTCACTAAAATAGCTTCAACTTAATTGGAGTTTTCGCTACAACTGGAAAAAGTAAATTACTTTTTGCTACTTTAGGGCACTAAATTTAAAGGAAGTATTTAAAAATGATATAAAAAGCTTTTCTGAGCATTACAGTAAAGCCCAGCTATGTCGAATTACTTTTAATGTGTAGTTTTTTTTAGAATGTTCGAATTAAATCCTTTTTGTGCTTCTAGAGTGGCGGGAAAAGAAAAATATGTGATATAACAATTATGGAAAATTTTGTAGAGGTATTTCTTGCAAAAATATGTGCAGAAGATCCTGAATATTATAAGCATTTTCTTGAGAGTTATAAAAATTGCAGAAAAAATGACTTTTTTAAAAACGCTATAAAAAATGCAGCTGGACGCCGCTGGATGAGATGAAAGATGAAACATACTCTCTAATAGTTACTTTAAGAGATGTATATAGTGGCTTACCCGCAACTTGGAGCGGTTTTTTTGGCAAGCTTTGAAATATTGAAAATCTATTTTTTTTTTTTAATTATGACCCTAACTTCAAAAACCGATATTAAGAAATCGCGAAACAATTTCGAACCCATGAAAATTTGTTTGATAAGTATATACCCATGGCTATATAAAAAACAAACTCCTGCAAATAATTCACTTGGTATAAGCTACTTAGTTTTGTATTGATTTGCTTAGTTTTTAATTACAAACATTTTCGTGAACAAACATTGATGTTCTAGTGCTGCGGGGACAAAGTTAAACCCCTTATTTAATCAAAATATTTTGCGTCTAGTCTAGGCATGTTGTTAGCTATTTAAAACACCTACCGTTTTTTAATTTAGAGGTTCAAACTTTTTAGACTTTTGTCTACCTAGATTTGAATTTGGAACCACAGTGCGACACTAAACAAATCCCAAAAACATTTTTGTAGATCTTGACTGGTAAAACACTACCGCCAAATACCCGAAATCCCTCAGAGTAATAGTTTTTGTGTTATTCAGTTTATAAGAATCTCAAGAAACTATCAGTACCCTAATTCCAGTATTTCAAAAACTAATCAAGGTAGAGCAAAACGGATAAAAGTTTTGGATCAAAACCTATGGCGACCCTATAATAAATGTTTTTTTTTTTACTTTAAGTCATGTCCAAAATTGAGCCCAAAGACATTGCCCTACAGGTCCAATATATTTATGAGTTAATATTTACCCTAAAAGGCAACTATTCCGACCACGACGATTTTGAAAATCGAAAAAGGAAAAAATTTGCTCCACCCTTTTTATATATTTACCCTAAATTGAATACGGTGGCTCGCAGCTTATTTCATGTGAAAGATATTAGTTAGCAATCCATTCAAGAAAAATTTATCCAAAATAGGTCTCATTATTATCAAATAAGTATTTTTGTAAAAAGTCCTGTGTATGTAATTAATCAAGCTTTAATTAAAGCTTAATGGCGTTCAGATTGTGTAAATATTAAATGTTCTACGAGGGTCGAAATGGAAATTCTAGGTCGATCTTGTCTAAGCTGATACATTAAATTAAAAAGTAGTCCAATAGTTAATATTCATTTATTAAATAATTTTTCCAAAGAAGAAATCCAATTTTTTGACCTAAAACTCTTTTGACCACAAATTTTTGGTAAACAAAGAAACGATTGAATTGTGTAATAATTTTAGTACACCTAAGTGTTTAGTAATTAGATATGACAATAAGCGAGCATTTTCTTTGTTTACAAAAAATTGGTGGTCAAAAGAATTGGAAGTCAAAAAATTCGGATTTCTTCTAATGCATTTTAAAAATTTACATTTTTGTTTGGGTTACTGAAAAAATTATTTAATAAATGAATATAAACTATGGGACTATTTTTTAAATTTTAAATGTTTATGCTGGGACAAAATCGACCTAAAACTATTTTTAAGAAATTTTCTAAAAAAGGTCTTGCAATAATTTCAATTTATATTTCGACCCTCGTAGCACGTTTAATATTTTTTTTTCAATTTGGACGCCATTAAGCTTAAATTAAAGCTTGATAAATTACCTACACAGCTCGCTTAGCAGAAATACTTTTTTTAAAATAATTAGGTGTATTATTGTAGGCTTTGTCTTAAATGGATTTCTAACTGATACACTGAAAGAATTTTGTTTATTACGGCTATGAAAACGTACATTGATTCTATGAAAAAAATCATTAGAAGTGAGCCAATGATGCCCTTCATAGAATCTATGAAACAAATTCATAGAAACCAGAAACCAATGAATAAGTTCATAGACTATGGAAAATAAAATTATTATTCAATTCTATTTTTATTTATTTTATTATTTCAATTTTATTTTTTTTTTATTTTGTTTTTATTTCTTTTTATTATTTTATTTATTTACAATTTTCTATTTTTAAAAATTTATATTTTTTTTAACTTATCCCCTCCGAGATTCGAACATAGAACCTCTTGTTCGTGAAGCTTAGTCTCTAGCCACTTAGCTAAATTATATAAACAAGTAACAACACTTAAAATATATTTTGAATAATATTATGCTAACATATTGAGTTTGTGTCTTTGCTCTGTCACAATGCTCTGCCAAAAGCTGTGTGTGTGTTTGTAGAAAACAGATATTTTGTGTATTTACAAAAATGAAGCGTTAAAAAACCAAGCGTTAGTTGGCGATATTTTTTTTCTTTGGTGGCGCTGATAGCTAAGGCGTCGACAATTACCACTTCAGCCGGTAGGTCTTGGGTTCGAGCCCCGGTCAGGGCAGCAATGAAAAAAATTTTTTTAATGTTTTTTTATTTTTTTTTTTTTATTTTTTTAATAAATTTATTCAACTGTTTTAATTATTGTAACATTATTTTAATTATTTAAAAAATTAAATGGTATATTGATGGCATTTTCTTCTATGAATGACATTCATTAATTCTATGAATTTTTTCTATGAATTTAATACAATCTATGAATAAAATTCTATGAAATATTTCAGAATACTAATGAATGTTCATTCAGCCAATGAATTGTTTCATAGATTCTATGAATTTGGTTTTATGAAATTTGTTCATAGATATAATGAACAATAATTCTTTCAGTGTATCTAACACACGAAATAAGCTGCGAGTCACTGTATAAAAATTTAGGTAGACTTTACAATTTTTTGAGTGTATAAATATTAATCAGTGTACATATTTGTTAATGTTAAACTGCGGATGTACATATATCCGTGTGATACAATAATTTATTAAACTGTTAATTAAACTTAACATTCTGCAATGATAAAAAATTATGGTTGTCAGGCGAATACCAAACACAAAAATGTTGAATCATTTAAAACTTCTTAACGTGGTGACATTGAGTATGTAAGTATGTATTTAAGCATTTATATTTATTAAATTCAGAAAAATTTAATAATCCAGAGGAGAAAAAATAAATTATAAATGGGCAGAGCTTAATAAGGCTCTCCCTTGCATCCAAGATATTATAAAATAAGGAAAACATTTTGAAACCTCAATCTACTGTCACCTGTAGGGGCAGACAAAAAAAATTATAAATGAGCAGAGCTTAATAAGACTCTCCCTTGCAGCCAAGATATTGTCAAATAAGGAAAACATTTTGAAACCTCAATCTACTGTGATCTGTGATCTGATTGCAACTCTGCTTAAAAAAATTTAATTTGTTTATTCAAAATTTTTTTTTAATTTGTTAAACATCTTAACTTAATAGCAAATGCATTGTTAAGCAAACACAAATGGAATTTAGAAAAAAAAAAAAAAAAAATCATTAAATTATAAATTAGAATGCAATTTTTTAGAGTACTCAGTTGAAAATGTATCGAGTAGTATTGAATAGTCAAAAGAAACATCGTGAATCGGCACAAAATCTGACTTTTCGCATTCAACATTTTTTTGTTACGCAGAAACTTTCTGTCAAGTATAAGTTTTTTCCAAAATTATTGAAATCATGCGTAAAAAACTGTTTCTGTCGTTACTGTATAAGATGCAGAACTCGGCGTACGGACATAAACAAGTATTAAATGGTTTCTGTGTTTTTTCCCCAACTATAATTTCAAAGTAAATCTTATCTTAAAAAAATCCTTAACCCTTCTTGGTAGGGGATCAAACCCATTTAGTATAAATTATATATTTTGTTGATATCAGAAAATTCAAGCACAATGACAAAAAATTGTTTCCGGGATATTTTTTGACCCCTTGTCAATATGGGTTAAAGATATATTAAGTTGAGTTAAGAGTGTGTTGTACAAGCCTAAAATAAGGAAATTTTTAGGCAAGTCCATGGCGCTCAGACTTAAAATATTCCATTTTAGGGCTGATTTAAAGTTATCTAATAGATTGCCACAAATTATTTTGCCGTAAAAAATATATATTTTTTACTGAATGGGTCATTTTTAATCCCTACCAAGAAGGGTTAACGATTTATTAAAAGATAATATATTACTACCAAATAATAGTTGGGGTAAAAAACACAGAAGCCATCTTATACTTGTTTATATCACAAAATTTAGCTCTAAACTTCAAACATTCTGAGGGGGTCATTTTTGACACTTAGACAATGTGGGTTAAAGACGACCTACACAGAAAAAAATAAAAAAAATATTTGAGTAAATTTGTAATACTATTGAGTAAAAAATTACTCAATTTTGTACCAGTAAACGATTTAATAGTATTGAGTAAATTTTTAATAAAAACTTATTAAATGAATGTGGGTGTGGAACAAGGTGCTATAATCCAAAAACCAAATTGTTCAGGAGAAGCAAAAAACTAAATAAGTCGCAAAAAAAAAAAAATTTTTGAAATTTCTTTTTGCAGCTCGAAGAAAATGGACCATATGCATCTATGTACAAAATTTCATTAAAAACAAATGAGCAAAAGTAGCAAAAAAATGCATGTTCAATTTTGTTCTAGTGGAATAAGGTGCTATGTTACAATTTCTACTAGGAATTTCAATACATTTGCCAAGTAGTTTTAAGTTTTTTGTGTTATTTTTTAAAAATTTAAATTTAGCGTGATGAATTCTGAAAAATTTAGACGGGATCCAGAAGTAATCATTTTTATATAAAAATAGTAAAAAGCAGCTAATTTAACAAAAAAAAAAAAACTGTTATATGGTTAATTTAACCAACTCTTCCCATAATGGGTTAAAAAATTTGCACAAGTTTTGATATAAGTTACTTACCATTAAATTTTAAAGTTTGAGCTTAAAAATTTGATAGATTATCAAAATCCACCCTTAGTATTACGTAAAACAATATTATGTTTTTATATGGATATAGCACCTTTTTCCAGTTTACACTTTAACTATCGATAGATTAGATAAAAAAGCGTTTTTTGCCAAACAAATGGGCACAAGTTAAAGACTAGGATGTTTTCCACACGTTAACCATCTCACATGTAAAAATTTAAATACATGACCTTTAGTTTAACTGCAAAACACATGTTAGTATCCGGCAAAATATATAAAATATTCCCTAAAATAGTTAAAATTGAACTTTTAAGGCCAATTTTATGACAGAAAACGATCAAGTTTTTAACAAATTTGTTTACAAATAGGTCGAACAATTGTAGGAAGATACGATTTTGCAAAAAAACGCGATTTCCAAAAATTGGATTTTAGCACCTTGTTCCACACATACATTCAAATGTTTGAAAAAAAATTTGAGTAAATTTTTAATTGTGGCATTTTATCTATTAATTTTTTTTTAAAAGTTTAAAAAAGTTTTAAATTTTTTTACAAAAAAAAAAAAAAAAACAAAAAACTTGTTTTTTTAAACTTTACCAAACATATTTATGTCTCAAAAACATAAGAAAATTTTATAAAGACGATTACAAACTTTCACATACATACACAAAAAACTATAAACTAAACGAGAATTCAAAAAACTATGAGAGTTTAAAAAAAAAATAAAAAAAAAAATATTAAATTTTTTTTAAATTATTTACTTAAATTGTTTTTAAAATTTTTGAGTAAATTTTTAATTGTGTCAATTAAAAAATTACTCAATTTTTGTTTTTAAATTTAAACAAGTGATTACTCAAATTTGTTTCCTTCATATTTTTTTCTGTGTAGATCGGTAAGATTTCATGACTGACCTACAATTATCTAATAGAATGTCACGACACCAAAAAACCGTTAATTTGAATAAAAATATAATTGACTTTGTATCGCAAATGAATAGGTGCCCCTTATTACCTTAAAAATTATTAATCTCAAAATGTGTCTTTCTCTTCGATGTTAAATATGCTGGAGGATCCTACATGTTCAATTTTTCAATTCTGGGGTTTTTAGTCCCATTGTTCAAAAAATATTACCAATTTTCCCTGTTTATCCCCTTTTTTGGCCACTTAGAATCAAAATTTCAAGTTCGAAAATAGAACTTCGAAAAGAATTAAACCAAAATTGATTACCCTATTTTACCCTCTTAGAATAGCCTCGCACACAGACAAAAATATGGAGGAAACCAATTTGAGTAATCACTTGTTTAAATTCAAAAACAAAAATTGAGTAATTTTTTAATTAACGCAATTAAAAATTTACTTAAAAATTTAAAAAAAAATTTAAGTAAATAATTTAATAGTTTTTTTAATTTTTTTTAAACTCTCATAGTTTTTTGAATTCTGGTTTAGTTTATAGTTTTTTGTATATGAGGCATTCCACACCAAATGTCCCGCTACAGAAAAACATGTGTCCCGAAAATTTCTGAATAGGTTGTTTGGATAGCCCTATATGAAACTAAGAAAATTGCGTTTTTGGCTTTTTAAATTTTCTAAAACTGGGCTTAGGAGGCGTGGTCAAATATTGGAAAAATGGTAAATTTTGTTGCAAGTTGCCTTGATTAAATATTTATCACATTAAAACGGAATGCACCACAATGTCAAAAATTTACATTCTTATATAGTTTTGTATGGGCTATCGATCAATTTTTTTTTTTGGAAAATTTTCAGAACCCGTTCTGAATTTTTCCATTTTTTAAAAAAGTCAATTTATCAAAAATCCGGCCACTTTTTTTTCTTTTTTAATTTTTTTTATTAGTTTAGATATTTGTCCATCCACAAAAAAAAATTCAGAAATACGTTCTTCGTTTTTTTCGAGAAAATCGCATTTGAACTTTAAATTTCATAACAATTTGGTAATTGCTTGTATTTTCTTGATTTAACGTTGCGAATGAGCAATATTAATTGTTTAAATATTCCTCATACGCTCTGTTAAAACAAGAAAATACAAGCAAATTGCTATATTGTTATGAAATTTAAAATTCAAATGCGATTTTCTCGAAAAAAACGAAAAATGTATCGAAAATAATGTCTAAACTTAAAAAAAAAAAAATTAAAAAAGAAAAAAAAAGCGGCCGGATTTTTGATAAATTGACTTTTTTAAAAATGAAAAATTTCAGAACGGGTTCTGAAAATTTTCAAAAAAAAAAAAAAATAATCGATAGCCCATACAAAACTATATAAGAATGTAAAATTTTGAGATTGTGGTGCATTCCGTTTTAATGTGATAAATATTTAATCAAGGCAACTCGCCACAAATTTTACCATTTTTCCAATATTTTACCACGTCTCCTATGCCCAGTTTTTGAAAAATTGAAAAACCAAAAACGCAATTTTCTAAGTTCCATATAGGCCTATCCATACAACCAATTCAGAAGTTTACGGAACACATGTTTTTTTTTCGCTGGACATTTGGTGTGGAATGCCTCATATGTATATGAAAGTTTGTAATCGTCTTTATAAAATTTTCCTATGTTTTTGAGACATAAATATGTTTGGTATAGTTTGAAAAAACTAGTTTTTTGTTTTTTTTTTGTCAAAAAATTGATAACTTTTTTTTTAACTTTTTAAAAAAATAAATTGATAATTTGAGTAAATTTTAAATTGTGTCAATTAAAAATTTACTCAAATTTTTTTTCAAAAATTTAATAAATTTTTATTAAAAATTTACTCAATACTATTAAATCGTTAACTGGTGCAAAATTGAGTAATTTTTTACTCAATAGTATTAAAAATTTACTCAATTTTTTTTTTCTGTGTACCATCAATCCCTTAAATAATAATTGTGTATATTTTCAACTATCCTAGCTGAGTTCATTCAAATCTAAAGGTTATTATCATGAAAACTTTCTAAAGTGCAAAATTGTGGTATATTTGCTATTGATTATCTTTTTTTTTTTTTTGCATTTTATCCAGGTAAATTACACTATTTAACAAATTAAAAAAAAAATTCTGTGTCTGATTCGCAACAGAATTATTATTAAATTTCACGAAAAGTATTAAGAAAAATGCTGCGCAGGTACAAGGGGAAGGGGAAATTCACCCCCCCCCCCAGACCAAATTTCAAAAAAAATATAGAAAGAAAAAAGATAAAAAAAGAAAGAAGGACAATTTAGAATCCAAAGGAAAAAAATTTCAAATCCAAAACTTTTTCATAGAAAACAAGTGAAAGTGTTAAATTCGGCTGTGCCGAATCTTTTATACCCTCCAAAATGTAAAAAAAAATAAAAAAAAAATAGTCAGAGGCGTTTTTTTTTGGGGGGGGGGTGTTGGGGAAAGTGGGGGAACTTTGAGAGCAACTTCCCATCGCGATAAATATACCAAATGTTATATTTATTTAACAAAAATACAAAAAAATATGTAAAAAAAGTGTATTTTATCAGAGGTTGGTTCAGTTCTTCAAGGGTTAACTTTTTCCCCCCTGGCCCATTCACGAACTTAACCTGCCTATTAACATAAGACATATTTGTGCCAAACTTCTAGCTGTTTTATTTTGGACTGCATTGTGTTATCAACAGACAGACGGACGGACGGACAGACGGACATTCACAGAATGTCTTAGAATCGATCATGGATCAATAATATATATACTTTATGGGGTCCCCCACCGATATTTCGATGCGTTACAAATGGAATGACAAAGTGAGTATACCCCCATACTGTAGTTGGAGGGTATAAAAATCTAAAAATTATTATAGGGAAAATCTGAAAATTTTTAAAGGAAAAATATGACTAAATCTGAAAACTTTTTCTGAAAAAATATCTGTACATTTGGAAGTTCTTATTATGAAGAGAATTTTCTTTGGGAAAAATTGTTGTAAACGTGACAACTTTGGTATAAAAAAATTGACTTGCAGGGTAGTATTTCAACCGATTTGCATGAAACTCGAAATATATATAAAAGAGACAATTTTAAGGTTGGGAAGTCTCGGCTTATCGACCATTAGGGATTTGGGGGCTCTAAAAATGGGTCAATAAATGGCGAAAAAACAGTTTTTTGGATTTTCAGCCATTTCTTTTTAAGAAACTAAATGATTTTTGCATATAAGAAAAAAGAAAAAAAAAAAAAAAAAATCCAACAGTAACCTTATAAAAATTCGGCTCCGCTAATTTTTTTTTTTTTCTTGAAAATTCGTAAATTTTTATATGCGATATTCATATGAGTACGAAATAACCTTTGTTAAAGTCGACACGTATTTTTGTTAAGTCGACACGTATATTTGCTCTTGACGATATTCCTGTTAGATCGGGAGTATATTTGCTCTTGACGATATTCCTGTTAGATCGGGAGTTATCAAAATTGTTTCATAGGGGGCCAACGAAATTTTTAATCACTTATATGTCCGCTAAGCCGAGGCAACCCAACAATAAAATCGTCTCTTTTACATATATTTTAAGTTTCAGGCAAATCGGTTCATAAGGGTTGAGATGCTTTCCTTGTTAGACTTTTTCCATGGGAAAAATGTCTTAGCACCTAAGACTTTTTTTCTATAGCAAAAATGTCTAAAAATCTGAGACTTTTGCTATAGAAAAAATGTCTCAGGCAAAATGTCTCGGAATCTAAGACTTTTTCAATGGGAAAATTGTCTCAGAATCTGAGATTCTTTTTCTATAGGAAAAATGTCTCAGAAACTGAGACTCTTTTTCTATAGGAAAAATGTTTCAGAATCTTAGTTTTTTTCTATGGGAAAAATGTCTCAGAATTTAAGACTTTTTCAATATGAAAAATGTTTTAGAATCTGACACTTTTTCTATAGGAAAAATATCTCAGAGTCTGACACTATATTTTACTGGAAAAATGTGTCAGAATCTGAGACTTTTTCTATAGAAAAACTGTCTCAGTTTTCCTTTTTATACGTTTTATTAATGTCATTAGTCAAAATTTAACTTTTCGTTGTCCCGATCACAAAAACAAAGTTTTTATAGGGAAAAGAATTTTTTGAGTTTCTTTTTCGATAAAATCAGTTGAAAAAAAAACACGTTGCATAGTGTAATCGACAAACAAACAAAAAAATTCCAATAATTCTACAACCGTCACATGGTTGAAAGCTTTTGAATTCAAGTTCTGTTGCGTTTTGAAATGGAAATCATTTCATGGCATTAGCGGTACAATAACCTGCATAAGTAGTAGATAGTTTTATAAAAGCAAACAATAAACAAAAGAAACAGTATGGGATAAGGTCATTAGAATATTAGGTAAGCCTAACATAAATTTTGAAATATGTTTCCTTCTAAATTTTGAAGTTCAGAGACAATTTCTTATAGAAAATTTGTTTAAAAAATTAGTTTAAAGAATTTTTTTTTTGAATCAATTTTTTTGTTTAATACTGTTGGTAAAATTTTCTAGGAAAAAATATTTTTTTGCAAACATTTTTTTTTTTGTTGAAAAAAAGTTTTTTGTGTGATAAAGAATGTTTGTCTTTTCTCAGTCTAGATAGACACTTGTACATAAAAGGAATGAAATCCTGCATTACTGTTATGAAAAATGACGTTAAAAAGGGGCCTATGTCGGATTTGTTAAATTAACGAAATGTGTATCATTAAAATTAAAAGTTATTAAAATGATCATTAAATAAAAAAAAAGTTTAACCCTTACCCGCATGTCGTTAACTACTTATAACCGCATTTTCGGCAGCATAAAGTTCCAAAACTAAAAGTCCATGCGTTTTCACATTTGTTCGTTAGTGGTAACAAGATCTTTTTTTTATATAATCATTCATTCGAATAGTTAAAATTCCCAATAAACCATTTCAAATTTCAAGTGCAATTCAAGTACAAATCATGTGCAAATCAAGCTCTAATTTCCAGTCGATGCTTGATTTATACTTGAAATACACTTGAATTTAATAGCAGACACCAGCAAAATGGATACTTGAATTCAAGCCCTGTCTTTACATCCTTATCACTGGTTGTACAGTGTAAAAACAGGGCTGGAAATCTAGTATCCATATTTCTAGAGAAAGAATTAACCTTGTAGGAATTTTCCCCACACAATTTCAAATTTTGGAAATAAAAAATTGTTTAAAGTTTGTTTTAAATTGCTAATGCGCTAAATAAAGTTTGCATGATGTTTTTTGCTAAGTAATATGCTGATTCAACTAAAAATTTCTTTTGAATTTTCTAAGAAAATTTTTCTGTTATCGATTCATCCAGACCCAACTATTTTTATTGTTAATTTATTAGCCACATACTGTTTCATTTTTCTGCTAAACAAAAAAATGTTTGAATGCATACATATTTTAGTCGTGCTATATTTCCCCCGTTAATTTTTTTGTAGTCCATTGATGTTTGTAGTGGATTATCATCATTCGATGCTCTATTGCATTCAGAGTACTATCCCATTAATTGGAAAGTTATTATTGTTTAATTTTCTATTATACCCTTCACTTACAAGGAAGGTCTATCAAGGGGCATTAAGCAATTGTCCGTTGTTTATACCCTGCCCTTTGTGGTACAGGGTATATGGAGTTTGTTATGATGTTTGTAACTACCCGAAATATTTGTCATAGGCCTACTTCAAGTATACCGATAAACTCAGAATTATTTTTTGAGTTGATATTTTTATTTTGTCTGAAATAAACTTAGCTTCGTTTGACCCAAGGACAAAGCCTGTTGAAATTGAAAATAATTGGTCAATGTCTTGACCTGGACCCATAAAAACGTCCCCATAAAATACGGGTCAAATGACCATAACAACCGTATTTAAATGGGTATGCTTTCGAAATTTGCACATAAACGTATTTCGTAATTCAGAAATCATCATGACAAATTTAAAAGAAATAGGACTAGTACAACTTGTAGACTCCCAACAAACCACCCTTCCAATCTTCACTGAAATCTCTTAAATTTCATGAAATTTGGAAACTTTTTATTTAAATATTGTTTGTACACACAAAAAATTATTGACTAAAAAATTTCAATTAAATCTATTGATCACCAAAATTTAAATGAGTCAATTACACCGCTCAACAAATCGAAGGTTTTCGGCTCTGGTTTGAAGTTTCATATAAAATTTTTAAAGATTTTGACTCGCTGATTCCAAATCTGTGCTCCAAATTTTTCCATCACGTCTAGAATTTTAATTATTCGCGGTTGAAAATGCGAAAAAAACGCGATTTTTGTCTTTTTTGAAAGCCTGCACAGCAGCCACAGGGTGGAATAAAAATCTGGTATAAAGCGTTAGAGTAGAATTGAACTATACTCTCAAATATATGATCAAAAAAATTTTAAGTTGTTGCACTATTATTGGCCAAACATATATTTTGAAAAAACACTGTGAAAAAAATTAGAAAAAGCACCATTTTTAAAAGTCTCTAAAACAGAAACCAGATGATCAATCTTTACTGTGATTAACTCAAAATTTAGGCAAAAGTTCGTTCTTATAGACTTTTAAACCCATTAAAGATATCTTCCGGTTTGTATGAAAAATATCACAGAAAACTTAAATATGTAAATTTTTTTTTTTTTAGTTTTTCTTTAAAAAATATTAAAAAAAACTAAGGTACCTACCTTACCTTTTTTACAAAAATGATAACTTTAATAGTATCATTTTAAAACGCAAGTGTAACCCAACCAAACGCAATAATTAGAAAAAAATTGTTTTCTATGTTGGAGATCAAAGACAAATTATACTTTTGCGCTTTATACCAGATTTGTATTCCACTGAATGGCTGCTGTGCAGGCTTTCAAATAATGCAAAAATCGTAATTTTTCGCATTTTTAACCGTGAATAACTAAAAATCTGGACGTGATGGACAAATTTGGAGGACAGATTTGGAATCAGGAGATCGAAGCCTACTAAAATTGATCACCAGAATTCAAACCGGAAAATGAGTGTTGAGCGGTGTTATTGTTTTGATCAATATTTTTGATATTTTCTTTAACTAAGTATCAAATTACAACTTTTCAACATACCAGTTTTTTTTTTCACTTCAATTTATTTAAATACATTAATTAAAAAATATACTTTATATTCGGGTTTTACATTTTTTTTACTGCCGGCAACATATTGGAAAGCAAAAAATATGTATTTCTTCATAATTTTGTCATAAGCTTAAAATTCATTTGTTAAATAAATTAGTGCCTACGGTCAGTACCGTAGTACCGGGAATACCGGTATTCCCGGTTCTCGGTATTACCGGGAGATGGTACCGGTTTCCCGGTTCTTGAATTGTTCCCGGTATTCCCGGGAATACCGGTATTCCCGGTTCCGGTTCTGACGGTATTCCCGGGACTACCGGTATGTATTTTTTGTAAAATTTTGTACAATTAATATTTTTTCAACGCTTTTACCAAAAAAGAATACAAAACATGTGAAAAACACCATTTCAACTTTTTTTTTATGAATTTAAGAAAAAAATAGTTAATGATTTTTAAATAATTTTACAAACACAACTAAATATTTCTGAAATACCGATCAAATGGTGTAATTTAAATATTTTGTGGTTTAGTATTTTTTTGTATTTTGAGAACCGGTACCAAGATCAGAACCGGGAATACCGGTATTCCCGGAAATATATCTAGAACCGGGAAACCGGTACCAGAACCGGGAATACCGGTATTCCCGGGAATACCGAGAACCGGGAAATGGGGGGCACTAAAATAAATCATTATTTTAATTGACTTTATATAAAAAATTGATACAATTTTTGATCAAAATCGAAAAAGTGATTGATTGAAAAAAAAAAATCAATTAACCACCTGCAATTTGATGATTGATGTAACAATTTCCTTCATTGGATGAGTTTCAATTAAAAAAATAATTGAATCCGTGTTTTGATTGCAATTCGTTTTCAATTCTTTCTGTGTAGATATTTAACGCGGACATTGGTAACATTATGAAATCTAATTATAGGTCCATTTCTGGACTTACAATTAGTCCTCATATAAACATTTCGCCCGATATTCAGTTTAATCAATTCACGGAAAACAAAAACAAACCAATCAAATTGATTTTGTGTGTTTTTGCACTAATTAGAGATCTTACAAAAGATGATTCAATTTATTCGATGTTTAGATTTGGGACCCATTTTCCGGAAAACACTAGTCTAGGGTATTATATGGTCGATCTTGATGGAATATAATTTTTATACCCTCCACTATAGTGATAGAGGGTATATATAAGTTTGTCATTCCGTTTGTAACACATCGAAATATTGGTCTAGGACCCCATAAAGTATATATATTCATGATCCTCGATCGATTTTAAGTCGATTTAGCGATGTCCGTCCGACCGTCTGTCTGTCCGTCCGCAGAAAACACGCTAACTTTTGAAAGACTTTACAGAGGATACTGAAGTTTGGCATATATGTTGGCCATTTACCTGGTCAGGTTGGTATTGCAATCCAGCCAAATCGGTCCAGTGGTTCAAAAGTTATAAACAAAAGAGTAAATTTCGACAAGGGTGTTTCGCGTATTTACGAGATTAAAAACACGATAACTTTCGAAAGACAATAATAAGACAGCTGAAACGTGGCACGCATCTTTGTTGTTTCCCAAGTGGTTCAAAAGTTATAAGCAAACCCCGAATTTCAGATTGGGTTCATCTAAAATGCCACGTGGTAATCAAGTTTTAAAAGCATTGGAGGTAACTTAGCAATACTTTTCAAACTTGTTGAGTTTTAAACTTGTTTAGTTTTAAAAGCATTGATAACTTAAAAATTACACTCGAAAAAAATTTTACACTCAAAAAAAATTTTACACTCAAAAAAAAAAATTTTACAAAAATGTCAATATTTTGTGTACATACGTACGTGCATTCACTCAGAAATATTTTTACAGTAAAAAAAACATTACACTCAAAAAAAGTTTTACACTAAAAAAAAATTGTAATTTTTCTTTTTTTTAATGACAAAAAAAGAGTTTTTTACTCAAAATAAAATATTTCTAATCAAAATTGTTAATTTTCACGTTATAAATGTACTATCCTTTAAAAAGGCTTTATGGAGGGTATTCATAGATTCGGCAAAGTCGAATTTAACTTTTCTACTTGTTTTTACTTGTTTTTTATGCAGTTAATGAGTTGAGCAATCTCAGGTAAAGGGGGTGAAAATATAAAAATGTAAAAAAAAAATATCTCACAATACATAATTTTGGTACGAGCCAACGCATATCAAAAGGTTTTCAAGATGTTGTCATTTAACAATTTGTTAAAAATTTCTGTTTTTTTCTATGTTCAAGAATTTTTTTTCCAAAAATTTTATCTGTATCTATCTGTCTTTTTAAGCATTAAATGAACTTTCATTTAGGCATAAAATGAACTTTCATTTAAGCTTCAATTTAAACAAATTACACCGCTCAAAAACCGAATTTCGAAAATCGACTTTTTCCAGAATACTTTTTTTACAGAAGGATCGCACATTTAAAATTTAAGTGTCTAGGATTTTTATTCCAGGAAATATTTAAAGTACCAATAGTACACTTTTTTACCCCTTTGACACTTCTTAGAGACGGAATTTCATAATTGTATTTTTTCCATAATGTTTGTTTTTCTTTAGCTTCATCGGTTTGGTCTGGGCGATGTACACAGGGCCAGAATGATCCAACTCCGGCTAAAATTCTTTATCGTTGCTGGATCCGGCTGAAAATGTGCATCCCGAGTATTTTGAAGTCGTTGATTTAAAAAGTTTGCTAAAAAATAAAAAAATTAAAATGTCGGATCAAATATGGCGGACAATTTTTTTTAAAAGATGTCCAATTTAACTCAAATTTTGTTTTAAGGGGATCATGGATCTGAATCAGAATTGTTACTCAATATTTTGAAAAACAAAATGGCGCACTAAATATGCTACTTAAAGTTTGCCAGAATGATCCAATTCTGGCCAAAACTCTTCACTGGTGCTGTATTCGTCTGAAAATGTGCTTCCAGAGGATTTTGGCGTCCCTGATTTCAAAATTTAGCGTTAAACTAAAAAATTCAAAATGGCGGATCAAATATGGCGGACAATTTTTTTTAAAGATGTCCGATTTAACTCAAATTTTGTTTTAATGAGGTTTTGGAGTTAGTAAATCAGAATTATAACTCTGAATTTTGAAAAACAAAATGTCGGACTTAATGTGTTCCTTAAAGTTTGTAAGACTTATCAAATTCCGGCCAAAAGTATTTATCGTTGATGGATCCGGCTGAAAATGTGCTTCTAGAGGATTTTGGGGACACCAGTTTCAAAATGTAACTAAAAATTAAAAAAAAAAAAATAAAATGGCAAATCCAATATGGTTGGCAAATTTTTTAAAAATGTTTTGGTTTAACTTAAATTTGGTTTTAAGGGGATCTTTGAGTTACTGAATCTAAAAAAATTAATGTAACTTATAAAAATTCAATAGGTCGGAATCAATATGGCGACTATTTTTTTTTTAATTGTGTGATCTAACTAAAAATTAGTTTTAAGAGCATTTCACTTTTTCAAAAGTTGAATCTATTCACAAAATTTTAAGAAAACAAAATGGCGGACTATACATATCATCGTACTATTTTCAATTTGATCTATCTGCATTAAATCAATAACTTTTTTTTTTAGTAAGTTTTACCATTTTAACGCTTCACTTTTTGATTTGAACACTTTTATTAGCTCATAGTTCAAAAACTTTAATATTTATGTGTTTTATGTAAAGCAAATTTTAGCAAAATTATCAAAGCTTACTTAATAACAAAAATCTTATAAATGTTACGCTAAAGGTATACAGTGGATTTACGAATTTTCAGTTATCGATTTTATGATATCGCGATTTAACAAATATATTATTATATATTTTTCAAAACAAATTGAAAAATAGTGCAATTACATGGAAAAAGTGCAATTACATTATTTTCTTAACTCCATAAATAAAACTTAACATGCTGTTGAAAAAAAATTTTTGTTGTATTTTTGTTATAAATGTAGAAATGCTGTAATGAATGAAGTTTCAGAAAAGCTTTTGGAAATAGTGTAGGCAAATTATTTACACTCAAAATAATAACTCTGTTAAATTACAGAGATACTCTGCTGAGCCAGCAGAAAATACCATAGATTTCCAACCAGAAAGATTTTTTGTTATTTTACGATGAAAACTCTGTAAAATGATTTCGATAAAAAAAAAACTGTAAATTTACAGAATTATCTGTAAAATATTGATAAAACCGAAAAGAATTTTACCAAAAAAACTCTGTAAATTTACAAAGTTTTAGTTAAATGCATTTTATGAGTTAGAAGTTTTACAAAAAAAACTCTGTAAATTTACAAAGTTTTAGTTAAATCCATTTTATTAGTAAAACTATTTTATTAGTAAAAAGAGATTTTTAGTTGAAAACTGTATTACAGAGCAATAAGTAAAATTACAAATGAAATTTAGTATTTTGGTAACGAGACAAAAACAACACTCACAGCAAAATACGGTTGTCTCAACCGTAAAAGGTTCCAACCTCAGATTGAGGTTGCGGCAACCGGTAAATATACGGTTGTAGCAACCGACAATTTACAGTTGTGGCAACCGACAAATGCCGGTTGCAGCAACCTCAAATAACGGCATTTGCCGGTTATAGCAACCGTATTGCCGGTTGTCCCAACCGTAGCTGTGTTTAATAAATTTTCAATATTATACCAAATTACAAAGAAATCCCAACTAAAAAAACACGTTTTTTTTTAATTTTTTTGTTTTTTTTTTTATTGTTTGTAAAAAAATATAGTAATTAAAACGTCTAAATACTAAAAATATAGAAAAAATGTCTCAGAATCTGAGACTTTTTCTATAGAAACAATGTCTCAGAATCTGAGACTTTTTCTATAGAAAAAATGTCTCAGAATTTGAGACTAGAAAAAATGTCTCAGAATCTGAGACTTTTTCTATAGAAAAAATATCTCAAAATCTGAGACTTTTTCTGTCTCAGAATCTGAGACTTTTTCTGTCTCAGAATCTGGGACTTTTTCTATAGAAAAAATGTCTCAGATTCTGAGACAAAGACTTTTTCTATAGAAAAATTTGTCAGAATCTGAGACTTTTTCCATAGAAAAAGTCTCAGAATCTGAGGCGGTTTTTCTATAGAAAAATTTTAGAATCGAAAACGGTTTTTCTATAGAAAAAGTCTCAGAATCTGACACATTTTTCTATAGAAAAATTCTCAGAATCTGAGACAGTTTTTCTTAGAAAAAGTCTCAGAATCTGAGGCAGTTTTTCTAAAGAAAAAGTCTCAGAATCGGAGACAGTTTTTTATAGAAAAAGTCTCAGAATCTGCGACAGTTTTTCTATAGAATCTAAGACAGTTTTTCTATAGAAAAATTCTCAGGAGTCTATACAAAAAGTCTCAAAATCAGATAGTTTTTCTATAGAAAAAGTCTCAGAATCTGAAACAGTTTTTCTATAGAAAAAGTCTCAGAATCTAAGACAGTTTTTCTATAGAAAAATTCTCAGAATCTAAGACAGTTTTTCTATACAAACAGTCTCAGAATCCGATAGTTTTTCTATAGAAAGTCTCAGAATCTGAAACAGTTTTTCTATAGAAAAAGTCTCAGAATCTGAGACAGTTTTTCTATAGAAAAAGTCTCAGAAGCTGAGACAGTTTTTCTATAGAAAAAGTCTCAAAATCTGAGACAGTTTTTCTATAGAAAAAGTCTCAGAAGCTGAGACAGTTTTTCTATAGAAAAAGTCTCAAAATCTGAGACAGTTTTTCTATAGAAAAAGTCTCAAAATCTGAGACAGTTTTTCTATAGAAAAAGTCTCAGAAGCTGAGACAGTTTTTTTATAGAAAAAGTCTCAGAAGCTGAGACAGTTTTTCTATAGAAAAAGTCTCAGAAGCTAAGACAGTTTTTCCATAGAAAAAGTCTCAGAATCTGAGACAGTTTTTCTTAGAAAAAGTCTCAGAATCTGAGGCAGTTTTTCTAAAGAAAAAGTCTCAGAATCGGAGACAGTTTTTTATAGAAAAAGTCTCAGAATCTGCGACAGTTTTTCTATAGAATCTAAGACAGTTTTTCTATAGAAAAATTCTCAGGAGTCTGAGAAACTTTTTGTAAAGAAAAATTTTCAGATTTTGAGACAGCTTACCATCGAAAGCTTCGGATTCTTGGAAATTAAACTTTTTCTGGCTTTAAGGCATTTTTCTTACAAAAGGAGTCACAGATTTTGAGAAGGATTTCTGAGAAAATTGTTCCAAAGCAAGTATCTTTATTATTCGAAGTCCGCTAGTTCCATAAACTTTAAAACTAAATTTTTTAAGATTTCGAACTTCCTGCACATGATCCATTTTTGCTGGCAAAAATATATATCAGCTTCAGGGAGGCATTTTTAGTATCCGTAATGTGGAAATCATTTTTGATGATACGGAAACATATTCCTTTTTATCTATAAATTTAAAGAAAAAAGGATATGTTTTAAACTGTTGTAGTCTTCATTGTAAAAGAACTTACCTCAATTATGCTGTATTTTCCAAATTTCACAAAAAAAATATAAAATTTATTTTTAAATATTTTGTTTTATTTAATGACAAAACAAAAATTTTTGAAGTTTTGTTATTTGAATTATCAGTAGAGGGAACCGGTAATATGAGTTTGTGGCAACCGGCAAATGCCGTTATTTACGGTTGCTACAACCGGGGTTTGCAGTTGTAGCAACTTTTTTTTAATTTTGTGGCAAATGGCACAAAAATATTTTAAAAAAGTTATAACAACCTCAATTTACGGTTGCTGCAACCGCGTACGGTTGGGACAACCGCAAGCCGGTTACGACAACCGTATTGCGGTTGTGGCAACCTCATTCCAACCGATTTTTTATGTGAGTGAAGGTACACTCTAAATAATAACTCTGTTAAATTACAGAAAAACTCTGATAATTTTACAGAGTACACCATACTTTTCCAGCTAGCAACATTTCTTTGTAATTTCACTATAAAACTCTGTAAAGTGGTTTTGAAAAAAAAACTGTTAATTTACAGAGTTTCTAGTAAAATATTGGTCAAATAAAACACCATTTAGCAAAAAAAAACTCACACACAGAAAACAAATTTGCCAATTGCCAACTGAAAGTCAGTTAATGTAACTAAAATTAGGTTGAATCACTCATATATAGGCTGTCGCAATTTAATATCGGTAGTCACAACTGAAAAACGTTGATATAACTGACTTTTAGTTGAAGAAATCATAAAATATATTAGTCACAGCATATTTAAGAAGCAACAACCAAATTTGGAGTTGCTTCAACTGAAAAATTCAGTTGGCAATTTATTTTTCTGTGTGCAGTTAATTTACATATATTTGTAAAATGCATTTTATGCAACCAAAATTTTACAGATAAAAACTCTGTCCATTTACAGAGTTTAGTAAAAAACATGTTATTTTGTAAAATTTTTATAATATGTATTTTAGAAAAGATTTTTTTGTTAATTTTTTAACATTTTCTCAATAAAAAAATACAGATAAAATTTTGGTGTTTTTACAGAAATCTCAGTTTTTAACTATGAAACTAAGATTACATAGAAATAAGTAAAAATACAGATAAAACTTAGTTTTTTGGTTATAAAAAATACAGAGTATTTCGCTTAAATCTGTATTTTAGCAGAAATCTCTGTTAATTATCTGTAAAATTAAGATTACAAAGTTAAAAGTAATATTACAGAAGAAACTTTGTTTTTTTGTCACAACAAAATACAAAGTTTTTTCTTTAAATCTGTATTTTGACAGAAAACTCTGTCAAATATCTGTTGAATTGAGATTACAGTCATTTTACAGAGTATTTAACAGAGTTATTATTTCGAGTTTAGTTAATTCGTTTGAACAAATGTGGTATGAATTTTTCAAAAAATTTTGGAAAATGAATAAAAATTTTTGAATTTAATTTGAAATGGTGTAACTAATGTTTTCCCTAATTCTTTAAAAAATACTGAAAATGTATCCTAAATTTTATTTCCTACATTTAAGGCACTCTCTGGCGATAAAAATTACTTAAAGCCATAAAGCATTATTTTTTTTTCAAATTATTTTTTTAGAAAATAAATCTAGCACCACTATCAAAAATAGCTGTAGTTTTGCCATTTATCATTTCGAGCAAGTTTGGGCAACTTTTTTTCGAAAGATATGGATCCATTTTATATCAAAAAAAATATAGACCGATTGTATCGAACTGGGGATCGTTGAGGATTTTTTCGGCGCGAGGTAAATAGCTAAAAAATTATAACTTTTTTCACAAAAACGCGAATTGCTGCCAGGCAAATGAGTTTTATTTGTCCATGTTATTTTCGTTACACAGGCTTATATATAAGGTTGAACCACGCAAACAAAAAGTTAAACATTAGCAATAGAAGTTTGGAAAAAAATTAAAAAAGTATCTCAACTTTTAAAAATTTTTTACTAACTTTTTTAACTTTGAAGACCTGTCAAAGGAAAGGGTGTAATTGGATCATAAAGATAAGTTCTGAAAGTCTGCTTCTATATACGCCCAACAAACTGGTAAACATTTTTTTTTGAGAATTTACAAATAAGGACTTTTGGCCGGAAATCGATCTGTCTTGCCCTGTGTGCGATGGTAAATCAGTCAGTAACGTCAAAAACTTAAATATATAAAGACTAGAGTAAATTCTTTTTGACGTTTAAAGGTGGTGTTAGTTTTACAAATGGTATCTGGGAAAGCTGTAAATTTTGTTTACCTTTTATTTTTCGTTTAATTTTGCTAGTTGTTTTGATTTAATTATATTCATTTCTTTTTTTTTATTATGAATTTTTTATTTTCAAGTGACACAACAATAATTTTCATTCATAATTTTAAAATTTTTTAATGTTTATTTATCGTTATTCCCAAATCGTTCCCAAATACTTTCCAAAAAAAGATTGCCATCTGTAGATAACGACTTCGTTATTACTGACACTACTATTCATGAGTTACCCCTGAGTAACGTTACTCTTTTATATGTATAGAAGATAGATTGGGTCTTTGCGCCATTGGTACTGACCACAATGTTGTGAAATGTTTTGACCTGTTATTTTATGTCTATGCAAAAACGAGATAAGTTTATAATTATGTATTGTTTATTTGAAACATTCCTTATACAAACAAATAGTTAGTATAACCCAGCAAAAAAAAAAGTGTGTACTAACATGGGAAGTATTAACATTAAATCTTTTAGAAATTTGTGAAAGCTACATAATAGGGGCAAATTTATTATTATTTTGTTTTTTCTTTAGCAACCCAAAATTATTTTTAACTACTCAGTTGGAAAATGTGTCACTGAGGAAATTT
Source organism: Pegoplata infirma (assembly GCA_963921195.1). Classification (NCBI taxonomy): domain Eukaryota; kingdom Metazoa; phylum Arthropoda; class Insecta; order Diptera; family Anthomyiidae; genus Pegoplata; species Pegoplata infirma. The sequence continues at coordinate 106,154,387 of OY992539.1, forward strand.
CCACAGTGATTCCTTGAGGAAATGTCTTCAGGTTCTGACAAATCATAGGTAATCCTTGATGACATGTCCTAACATTGTCAGCACTGAATGTTTGCTTTAAGAGTGTGGACAATTCCTCTAAGACGTCTAAAAGGAAATGTCTTCAGAATAGCAGTATATTAAATTAGAATTTTAAATCTGGGCCACTCTTTAATTTCCAAGAAAAATATGACAATATTATCGATTTATTTAAAATAAAATCAAAATCTAACAAGTAGAAAAAAAGTAATATATAGACAAACAATTTTTAAAATAAAGTTTGGAACAAGTAGTTATGTAGGTGTGGGACTAATAAACTGGAGATTCCAGGTTCAAATCCAGTTGGCACTAAAAAAGGCGAAAAGTTTTTTCTAAATATGAGAAAGATAATTAATAAAGGAAAATGGATAAAAGTAAAAACTTAAGGAAATACGAAATTTAGAAAAAACTTTTCGCCTTTTTTAATCCCAAATGGATTTGAACCCGGGTCCTCCATTCGGAAGACATGTCCTTTTGGACGTCTTAGAGGAATTGTCCACACTCTTAAAGCAAACATTCAGTGCTGACAATGTTAGGAGATGTCATCAAGGATTACCAATGATTTGTCAGAACCAGAAGACATTTCCTCAAGGAATCAGTGACACATTTTCCAACTGGGTTGTACTAATATGGGAAGTATTAACATGGGATCTTTTAGAAATTTTGAAAAGTTACAGAATAGGGGAAAATTTGTTATTATTTGGTTTTTTTAACAACCCAAAATCATTTTTAACCCCTCCGATGACTGACAAGTGCCCTACTCACAAAAAAAAAACATGTCTCGAAGTGAGTAAGAATCTATCATAAATGGACCAAAAATATGCTAAAACTACAACTGACGAAATAGTTTTCGGAATTCAGATAAAACCCCTATCCACTCAAAAAAACCTTGTGAAATTACAAGAAAAGTTTGTAACTTTTTATACCCTACACCACACTAGAGTTTGCAAAACGATTAAAATCGTAATCGTAATCGCGATTAATTGCACCAATTAATCGTAATCGTACTCGGAAAAAAATCATGCGATATGATAAATCATTTTCTATCAAATTTATTGTTCTGATAGCGAATTTAATACATATTATGGAAAATTTCCTCCAAAAAAATTATAATTCTGAAAAAAGTTTAAATGCTGAATACGAATATCAAATTTTTTGGAATCGATCGCACGGTTTTCGAGATATCACTATTTAAAACTTGTCAAAAAATATCCAAAAGTGACATTCAAGAAAATTTTTTTTTTTCATTGATCCTTTTATAAAACTTGAAAAAACTTGATTTGAGCCAAATCGGATTATTTTTTAATTTTTCGAAAGTTTTCCATAAATCAAAAGTTTTGATCGAAAGGTTCAAATGATCGGATTCAAGTTAAATTAAAATGAAAGTTCCTCTCAAGCTTACGGGAAAAAAATGAGATTAAAAAAAAAAAATTGGACTTTGGAAAACCGAAATTTTTTTACAAATTGCGAATTTTATTTCGAAACCCGCTTTACCAATTTTTTTTTTTTTTCATTCATATTTTTTTTTTATAAGCATAGCAACCCGTCTTTTTTAATTTTCAAAAATCTTAAACTATGATCGCCGCTACGGGTTAACTTAATTTGATTGACCTCAAATTTGTACAACATACATAAATATATTGTGCTCGATTTGGGAGCACTATTTCACCATTCACCTAATTTTTAAAAATTTGATATCCTTTCCAATTTAAAGATTTTAAAATTTTTTCGTGTAATTATTGAAAATATTAAAATTCGAAAGAACAACAAACTTTTAAAAATTATGTGAATGGCAAAAAAGTACTCACAAATCGAGCACTTTATATGTTAAAAATATTAATTTTTGTATTTTAATACGTTTGGAAATTTAAAATTTAAAAGATTTTTTTAATAAATCTATTGCAATTCATTTTATTTAAAAATTCGATTAATCGATAATCGCGATTAACGGCGATAAATTTAATCGTAATCGCGATTATGAGATATCTCGATATTGCAAACTCTACACCACACTGTGGTACAAGGTATAATGAGTTTGTGTTGATGTTTGTAACTACCCGAAATATTGGTCCTAGACCCACTTTTAAGTATACCGATCGACACAGAATCACTTTTTGAGTCGATTTAGCGATGTCCGTCCGTCTGTCTGTCCATTCAAACGTTGTAAACACGATACATGTAGCAATTTTTAATCAATTGACTTGAAATTTGAAACTTAAAGCTCTTTTGGCAAGGATGAAGCCTATTGAAATTGGATAATATTGGTCCATATTTAAACCTAGCCCCCATAAGGTCCTCTTTAGTTTTGGCTCAAATGACTCTAATAACCGCATTATAATAGGTATATTTTCGAAATTTGGCAGGTTATCATGTTTTATCTACACAAATCGCCATTCCGAATTTTAAAGAAATCGGACAGGTTCTTCTTGTAGCCCCCATAGAAACCACCTTCCCGATTTTCACATAAATCTCTCAAATTTCATGAAAATAGAAAATATTTAATTAAAATTCTGTTTGTGTATGTTAAACGCATACATTAACAACCTTATTAAATCTGATTATCATCGGACCATTTTTGGACTTGGGCCCGCCCCATTTGAAGATTTGACAAAATATAGATCTAATCAGTCGATGTTTGAACTTGGGACCCATATTCCGGGAAACTCTGGTGTAGGGTATTATGGGGTCGGTCTTGACCGCCTATAATTTTCTTACTTGTTTTTTTGCTACCTCCTATTTGACAAAAAATCTTTGTTATTTTACAAGCTTTATACCAAAAATTTTGTAATTTTACAAGCTTTTTACTAATAAAATTGTAATTTTTTTTTGACGCAATAAATCTTACAGGGAGGTTTGTTAGTAAAAAAATGGAAATTTGTTAAATTACAAAAAAAAACAAAAAAAAAATAAATTTCAATCAAAAATTTTTTGTTAAAAAACAAAAAAAAAAATCTGTCAAATATTGTTAAAATGGAATTACGAGACCTTTTTTTAGTAATTTGACAAGGTTTTTTTTTTGTGTGTAGTAATAAAATTCAGTGATTAAATTGTATTTCTAAAAAATGTTTTAACTTTTATCGCTAGGGGGAAGGGAAGAAAGTTTGAAAACGTTATAGATTCTAAAATATTTTAGAAAATAAAAAAAAAAAAAATATTCTTGTGCCAATTTTTTTATTACACTCTAATTAAAATGATTTCAGTTTCCTACTATAAATTGGGAAAATTAACACAAAATGTGAAGTTGTACCAAAAAATTATTGGAAATTTACACATTTATAGTAGTATATTATTTGAATTTGTTGAAATTTACCCAATTTATAGTAGGAAACTGGACTTATTTGTTTAGAGTGTATTTAAAAAACTAAATTTTTGTTGGGATAATGCATATAATAAATTAAAAAAGTTTAATGATTTATTAAAATTTGTTTTTTGTTTAATTAACAAAAACAAGTCTAATTAAAAAAATGTATTCCCGTAGTTGGTCATAATCTAAATTGTTATATAAAAATAGAAAATGAAAAGATTAAAATATATGTTGATAAACATGATTGCCACTCATTTAAAAATATTTATGGGAGTTCGTTATAAGACGGTAAATACACATGAAATTGTGTTCGTGGGACCATAATAAGCAGTTTGTTTTAACCGAGGATACGTTATAACCGAGTTCGTTATAAAAGAAGTATTTTGTGTGAAACTTGATGCCAAAACGTCGGGGCTTTAGAATTAGTTCGTTATAACCGAGAATTCGTTATAACCGAGTTGGTTATAACCGAGTTTGACTGTAGTAAAATTTTATGGCCAACATTTTTGTAGAATATTTCATCCCCACTCTCTCTCTCTTTTTATGGGTGTTTTATGCAATTTGTGGGAAAGTTAGAGGATTAACATGCTAAACGCCGACACACGTATATTTATACCCTACACTCAAAAAAAAAAGTTTGTAAAATTACAAGCAAAAGGTCTTGTAATTCTATTTTACTAATATTTTTGTCTATTTACAAAAATTCTTGTATTTTTAATAAAACAAAAACTACCGTGCGCTTTGTAATTTTAATATAATATGTTGGTAAATTTATTTAACAATTTTTTTAGGTAAATTAACAAAAAAAATAATTATTTTACAAATTAAAAAAAAATTACAAGGTGTTTAGTTGTTTTACACAAGAAAATTGTAATTGTACAACAACATTTTATTTGATAGTATTTAGTCTTTCTACCAAAAAATGTTTTATTACAAACAATTTTTTTTCAAGATTTTTTAGTTTACAAGGTTTTCAGTATTTTGACACAAAAAAATGTAATTAAACAAAAATTTGTATTGAAAAATAATTATGCAACAATAGGAGACGCAAAAATTTTCTAAGTCCATATTTTGTTAAAAATTATTTTTTATTAATAAAAAATTTCAATAAAAAATTTTGAAGATTTTTTAAGTTTCGGATACAAACATTTTTCAATTAGTTGTAAGCTTTATCAAAAAAATTGAATATCAAGACAATTTTTTGGTAACTTGCTTTAAGTAAAATACCACAATTTTTATATGTTTTTATTATATTATTGTTCTAGTTTTTTTGTTTGTATTTTTACCATTTTTTGGTAATTTTACCATATTTTTTTGGTACTTTTTTTTTAAATCTGGCACTAAAATGTCAATCAAAAGCTGTCAATTATGAAAAATTAAGTTTTTTCTTATTTTATCAGGTACTTAAACGTCCAATCTACAATATCCAAAGTTTTTTTTATAATTTTTTAAAAATACTTGCTAAAATAATTCAAAATTCAAAAAAAAGGTAATTTTTTGACTAGTTTTTCTTGAAAATATAAGAAATTTCTTGTATAGCCTCCTTCGCAATTCTCATATGTTCTACTTAAGAAAAACGAAATTCCGAAAAAAAAATAAAAAAGTGCAGTGTTATACTCTAAAAAGTTTGTTAAAAGTGTTCAAGTGAAAAAAAAATCATTTCAGGTTGTTAAAGTGCTACTCCAGCTGCCGAAGAGGGAAAAATAAGATGCACCAATGGAAAAAAACCTTTTAATTTACAAAACCAATATGTAAATATACCAAATTTTTTGTAAATTTACAAAACAAATATGAAAGTTTAGAAAACAAAATTGTATACTTACAGAAAAAGTTGTAATTTTACAAAAATGAAGTAGAAAATACAAAAACAATATTGTAAATTTACAAATTATTTGGTTAAACTACTGTTTTTACGGCAAAAAAATAAGAAAAAATTGTATATTTACAATAAAAATTGTAAATTTACCACTTTTTACTGTAAATATACAAGTTTTTTGCCATAAAAAACTGTAGTTAAACCAAACAATTTGTAAATTTACAATTTTATTTTTTGATTTTCTACTTTATTTCGTAAATTTACAACTTTTTTTGTAAGTCTACAATAATATTTAACAAAAGAAAATGTAAATTTACACTTTCTCCTCGTAATTTTTTTTGTTAAATCAATTTACAAATTATCCCCGTAACATTACGGGGATTCTTGCTAGTACATATTTTACAAAACCTGCCCCGTAAAATCAAGGGGAATTTATGTCATTTTACAAACTTTTTTTTTTGAGTGTACATAACTCTGTGGTACAGGGTATAATGAGTTGGTACTGATGTTTGTAACTATCCGAAATATGGGTCGCATACTCACCTTCGAGTATACCGATAGACTCAGAATAACTTTCTGAGACGGGTTAGCGTGTACGTCCGTCCATCTATACGTTGTGGGCACGATACAGGTCACAATTATCAATCGATTTATATAAAACTTGCAACTTAAGCTTCCTTTGGCCCAAGGACGAAGCCTATTGAAGTTGGAAATCCATGTTTAGACTTAGCCCCCAAAAAATGTCTGAGAATCTGAGACATTTTCTATAGGAAAAATGTCGAAGAATCTGAAACTTTTTCTGTAAGAAACATGTCGAAGAATATGACACTTTTTCCATAAGAATCTTAGACATTCTATAGGAAAAATGTCTCAGAATTGGAAAATTTTTCTATAGGAAAAATGTCTAAGAATCTTAGACTTTTTCTATAGGAAAATTTTCCGAGAGTTTTTCTTTAGCAAAAATGTTTAAGAATCTAAGACTTTTTATACTGTTTCTTTTTAAAAAGGTTTCTGAATGTGAATCATTTTTCTTATAGAAAAAGCGAAGATTTTCTCAGAATAAAAAACTTTTTGTGTAGAATTTTTCAGAATCTGAGAAAAACTAGATATATCTCAGATTATGGGAAAATGTCTTACAACCGGAGTCTTTTCTTTTGGAAAAGTATTTTATGAATATGCTTATATAATCATTTTCCATTGAAAATATAATTTAGAGTCTTTGAATTTTTCTATAACAAAAACCGTCTTAACTGGAAATTGTCATAAAATCTTAGACTTTTCTTTAAAAAAAAATTTCAGATTCTGAATCTTGTATCAGCATCTGATACAATTCACACTTTAAAAAAGGCATAAGTCTTTCAAAAAATTTTAAAATATAAAAAAATTTTAATTTTTTTCCCCAACAGTTTTAAACTTTCACAAAATTGAAGAATCTGATGTGCTGTTATGTAAATTTTTTTCCAAAAAAAAAAAAAATTTAAAAAAAATTTTGGGCCCCCACCGAAATAAAATCCTGGAAACGCCCCTGGTCCCAATACAGACGTCTCTTTATATTTTGGATCAAATGACTGTAATACCCATATTACAATAGGTAGCCTTTCGAAAATTGGCAGGTAAACATATTTTGTGTCCATTCAATCATTCTAAATTTTAAAGGTATCGGACCAGTTCTTCTTGTAGCCCCCACACAAACTACCTCACGATATTCACATAAATATTTAAAACATGAAACATTTGATTAAAACTTTATTTGCAGGTGTTATACGTGTGCTTTGTTGGTCTTATCAATTCTGAATATAATTGGACCATTTTTAAACTTGGTAGGCCCATATCAAAATTTCGACCGATATTCAGTAAAATCGGTATATTGGCAACTAAAATAAACAATTTTCACTCAAATTTTGTTTGTGTGTGTTTTCTACACTCTTTAAAGATCTAACGAAAGGTAGAAATAATTGGTCCATGTTTGGGCTTGGGACCCATTTTCCGAAAAACACTGGTGTAGGGTCGATCTTGACTGACTATAATTTCCTTACTTGTTTTTTTTTTGTACCCTTCACTCTAGTGATAGAGGGTGTATATAAGTTTGTCATTCCGTGTGTAACACCTCGAAATATTGATCTAAGACCCCAAAAAGTACATATATTCATGATCCTCGATCGATTTTAAGACGATCTAGCGATGTCCGTCCGTCCGTCCGTCTGTCTGTCCGTCTGTCTGCACTGAAAAAAATAGCTTCGTGAAATTAATGAAAATTGACTTAACCTTAATGAAAAATGACTCACGTTTTCAACCGAAGACAGGTTTCATTTGATTAATGAAACTGGTGTCATTAAAGTTCCTTTCAATGAAAACTTGCATATAAATAATGAAAATAATCGTAGAACTTGTTTGAAACGTTTTATGAAGTTTTTCATAAAATGTATGAAAATATCCATTGATTAAATGTGGAATAGTAGTTGGTAATGAGCGTATGATAATTGCTTTTTACAAGTAACTAGTTGCTAACTTTATTAAGGTTTTGATATGGGAATTACGATAAATTCATGTTGGTTAAAGTTATCAAAATTTCCATAGAAAGCCCCTAATCAAGTTAGGAACAAGTTACCTAAAAACAGCACGTATCATACACCCATAAGTGAAAATTTGCATTAATAACAATTTTGGTAAGTCACATGTAACCATCACTGTAACCGTCACTGAAATTTTATTTAGGGGCATGTCACAGACTCAATTCCGATCGGATTTGAAAAAAAGTTGTTACTAGTAAAACGCAAAACAATTTTTTTTTCGGAATGAAATCACTTTCAAAAATCAAAGTGGAATTGAATTGCATAAAGTGGTTTCATTCCGAAAAAAAGTATTTGCTTTGCGTTTTACGAGTGAACCACTTATTCCACTTCCGAACGGAATTGAGTCTGTGACATGACCCTTAATTGCACACTTTTTATGGTTTTCACCTAGTTTTTACACACAACAAAATTTTACTCCAAACTTAAATTGGTCTGAATTGCCATATAAGGTAAACTATAAAAGACAAAAACGCGATGACTTTAAAAACACGTGCTGCCAAAACGTAGCAACAACGAAGCAATGGATCAACACAAATTACCCTACATTTCATCATAAAATTTTAATGACTTAAAAAACTATTTTTCTGTTGCAAATTATATTATATTTTATAAGAAAAAGTCAAAAGAAACACTTATGCGGAACTTTTCACTTGTAATTTCAATTAGATATAACCAGCATAACACACACACAAGTTTCAATAACAAAGCAAAAAAATATAAAATTATTTTATTTTATTAGAAAAAAGTTAAAACACATGTAAAAATTACAATTAGACTAAACACGCGTGGTGTAATAAAACGTCGTATGTTTTTGTTCTGTTTTCTTTCTCTTATTCGCAACGCAGAGTTGTATTTAGCTCTAAAAAATCTTATGATATTTTTTAATGAAATTATGAAATCCAATGAAACAAGTTTCATAAAATTTGTTCATAACATGCATGAAATTTCAATCAGCTTATGAATTCCTTCATTTAAGTAATGAAAACAAAATAATGAATCCGCTTTATTAATATCAGGAAGGTTATTTTTTTCAGTGTGTCTGTTGAGGTTTGGCATATATGTTAGGCATTTACCTGGTCAGGTTGGTATTGCAATCCAGCAAAATCGGTCTAGTGGTTCAAAAGTTATGAGCAAAAGACTGAATTTCGGCAAGGGTTTTTCGTGAATTTCCGAGATAAAAAACACGCTCACTTTCGAAGGATAGTTCTGAGGATGCTGACGCTTGGCATATATATTTTCCGTTCTCCTGGCCTAGTATGTTTTTAATTTCAGCCAAATCGGTCCAGTGGTTCAAAAGTTATTAGCAAAACCGAGAATTTCAGATTAGTTTCACCTTAAATTCACGTGTTGAAACCCCGTTAAACATGTTTTAAAAACATTGGTAAGTCACAAAAATATTTTGTAACGTATTTTTGCCACTCAAAAATATGTTTGCACTTAAAGACAAAAAAAAAATATGCTCGAAAAAAATTTTACACTCAAAAAAAAAATTTAACACTCAAAATAAAATTTTGTGAATTATTTTTTTTTTCAAAAATTACTAAAAAAAAGTTTGTTTTACACAAAATAAAATATTTCTTATCAAAAATGTTTTTTTTTTTTCACGTTAGAAAATTTACTATCACTTAAAAAGGGCATTGTAGAGGGTATTCATAGATTCGCCCAAGTCGAATTTAACTTTTCTACTTGTTGTTTCCTCTACCAGAATCAATCGTCGGAACCCCGTAATTTTTTTTATTAACATTTCATGGCAATCGGGGCAGTACTTACTGAATGGTTGAATTTCATTCAGAATATATCGAGAACACGTTAAAATAAATTTTATTTTTAAAAAAAATATTGTTCTCTGAAAATTTTTGGTTATTTGAGCTACAGCAAATAATTTAAATTTAATGATTTTGGACCAAAATTTAATTCACAGTTAAAATAGGACGTTTTAATATAAATGAAAGTTTTTCATTTACATTCAGTCAATCAAAATTCGCTCAATTAAGTTGAATACATTTTTATTTTATTTTATTGAATCATTTCTGTAACAATGGTCTAGTTTTTTTCTATTACCTTTTTTTTAAAAAAAGTTTTCTTACTTAAAGAAACAAAAAAAATTCAAAGAAAAATTATTGTTAGGCCTCATTATTACGTGACTATCATTTATAATTTTCCATTTGGAATAGAACTCTTTTATACAAAAAAATAAAAATAAAGGAAAGGAACACACAATAACTCCATAGAAATGGCAGAAAGGATAAAAAACTTTACCATTGTTGTTAAATGGTAATTTAGTTTTTTTTTTATTCTTCGACTCACATACACCAACATTGCACAAACAATAAAATCACAGAAATCTTACACCATTTACATACATTCTCTCACACACAGGGAAGACTAAACTTAGCGAAATTTGATTAGGGGCATTGAGGCAAAAACAAAAAACAACCAGTAAAATAAAACCCCCGAAGGGTTTTGAAAAAAATAAAATGATGTACCTGTTAGCTTAGGCTTTAAGTGGCTGCTGACGATTTATGTCAGCACACGTAGATCTATTTCAGTCCCATTGTGATACAACGGGACTGAAATAGGTTTCCCTACTGGTTTGATATCTGACAAATCAGAAATATCGTGAAGCTCCCAAGACCTCAGTGAAGCAAGTCTCTGACCAGAAAGTGCCAGGCAATGACAGATGAAGTGTTCGATAGTTTCTAACTTCACTTCATCCATGCAACTCCGGATAAATTTAAAACCCTTTTTTGTACTTAATTAATACACTCATTTACCAAATTTACTGCTCATTTGGTTTGGGCTGCATCTTGGTTTCCACAGACAAATGGACGGATGTATATTGATTAAGCGGCAAATTCACAGAAAATAGTCATAACTCAATCATAAGTCAATTTTTTTCACGTGGTTTTATGAAAAAAATCATAAAAAAAAACCAAATTTAGTTTAAAAATTTAAAAAAATTAAAAACCTGCTACCCAGACGGTCTCTAAATTGACAAATAATTTTGAATTTTTTTCGAATAAAAAAAAATTATCAATTCACCGTTGTCGGATAAGCAAAAACAGGGATACTTATTTTTTTTTGCAAAAATAGTGATGGCAGAGCTATAAAATCAAATAAAGCTATAAAATCAAATAAAAATCGGCTGCAGAACACTTGCAGGCGATTTTTCAATTAAAAATCAAAAAATTTCTTAATGAAAAATTTCTTAGAATCTCAGACTTTTTTCCTATAGAGATCTTTTCCTATAAAATAAGTCTTAAATTCAGAGATTCTGCGGCTTTTTTCATATAGAAAAAATTTCAGATTCTTAGGCCATTTTCCTATCGAAAAAATCTCAGATATTGCGACCTTTTCCTGTAAATAAGCCGCAAAATCTGAGAAGTGTTTCCCATTCTTTCTATAAAAACGTCTCAGATTCTGGAACATTATTCCTACACAAAAAGTCTCAGATTCTGAAACATTTTTCCTTTGAAAAATATTTTGACATTTTTCCTATAGAAAAAGTCTTAGACTCTAAGATATTTTTCCTATACAAAGGTCTTAGATTCTGAGACATTTTTCCCATAGAAAAAGTTTCAGATTTTGAGACATTTTTCTATAGAAAAAGTTTCAGATTTTGAGACATTTTTCTATAGAAAAAGTCTCAGATTCTGAGAAATTTTTCCTATAGAAAAAGTCTCAGATTATGGGAGATTTTTCCTTTGGAAAGTCCCAGATTCTGAGACATTTTTCCTATAGAAAAAGTCTTAGATTCTATGACATTTTCCTATAGAAAAAGTCTCAGATTCTGAGACATTTTTCCTATAGAAAAAGTCTCAGATTCTGAGATATATTTCCTACAGAAAAGGCTTCAGTTTCTGAGACACTTTTCCTATAGAAAAAGTCTCAGATTCTGAAAAATTTTTCCTACAGAGTAAGTCTCAGACTCTGAGACATTTTTCCTATAGAAAAAGTCCCAGATTTTTTCTATTTTTTTATAACAAGACTGTCACGTTCACAACAATTTTCCCATAGAATATTTCTTTTCGCAATAAGGACTTCCAGATTGACAGATATTTTTTCACAAAAATTTTTAGATTTAGTCACATTTTTCCTTTAAAAATTTTAAGATTTTCCCTATAAATATTTTTAGATTTTCCCTATACAAATTTTTAAATTTTCTTTTTAAAATATTCAAATTTTTTCCGATGAAAAATTTTCGGATTTCAAAATTATTTTCCTCTGGAAAATTTTTTAGAAAATTTTTTTATTTTTCATTCTTTTTCTTTCTTTTCCTTTTTTTCTTTATTTTTTCTTTCCTTTTTTTCCTTTTTTTATTTTTAAAATTTGATCTCTTGGGGGGGAGGGGGGGGGGAAAGGAAAATTCCCCCGCGCATGTTACAACAAATAAGGGGAATATGAAGTTTAAAAAAAAAATTATTCACAACTGTGAATAGGCCTGTAAATGTCTTAGAAATAAACTTAATGGGGTCCTCGACCCATATTTCAATTTTTTGTTTTGCATGGAAAAGCAAATGAATATAAAATTATTTTTTCTAAAACAAAACTTTGATTTGGCAAGTACTCCCAAATCTTAAGCAAAACATTATCATGATTTAATGTTTTGGACTAGAGTACAAAATTCGCAGGCATTTTATTCTTTATAGTAAGTAATCTGTTCGATTTCACAGGAAAAAATCTGTCAAACTCAATCTTGGCAATCGATATCTTTTCAATACCGATACCAATACCGAAACCCAGTTTTGGTTTAGGATACCGGTATCCAAAAACCTTTTCCTTCGGTACCGGTACGTACCGGTATTAAATCGGTTTTTCATAAAAAGACATGTTTTCTCAAAAAAATATTTTTAATAAATAACATTTTTTTAATAAAAATTTGTAAAATATGGTTTTGCAAATGAAAAATCGTACTACTAACATGGCGCATGATTTATAGATTTTAATTTGTTTCAGTTTTTTCCTTTGGTTTTCGTTAATCGATTTTTACTTTTATTTTTTGTTTGAAAATTTTTAGATGTTAAAATGACTCCATAAAATGTTCGTGAAAATCGAAAAAATCCCGCAATCCGATCCAACTAAAATTCCCCCAAAAAAATCACATATTTCATATTAATTCTAGGCAACCAAGACAAGATCACATGAAAAAATATTGCAAACATTTTTTTTTTCGCGAATTATTGGACTTTTAAGTAATAAAAAAATCGCGAAATTGTAACTTCATTAGCGATTTCTCCGAGTTAAACCACTTTAAAAAATTATTCTGTGGTGAAAAACCTTCTGCTGGAACTGCAAATGACTCCTACGAAGTCTCATAAAAATAAAACAAAAATTGATACGGCCATTGTACCCGTATAGTTTAGATTTTTGGGGATTTTTATTTAATCCGCGATGTGGGTGCACAAGGTTTTTTTTGACAGATGTTGATCAGTATTTTTGGACCAAAATCGCTTTTTTATATTTTTTACATAACATACTCATCATCTTCCAACTTTTTAGGCTAATTTGGTTAAACAAAAATTTTTATATTTGAAAATCAGCATATCGTGAACCTATATTCAAAATATGCCAACTCAAATTTGACCGAAATGAGTTTCCGATGGCAAATAGCTCCCCTATGTAATACCTATGTGTCATAAAAATTTCAGAGCAAAAAAATATTTTGTTGTCGTTTTACATCCATTTTTGTTATTCTGCTAACTCAAAGTACATATTTTTTTGGTGAAAATAAATGCCAACTCCCATTGTAAATTTCCAAAAATTTTTCAAAATTTTTTTTAAAAGAAATTAGATCACATGTCTTATTGCATTTGCAATGCTGAACACGAATCTTGTAAAGATTTTGATATCTAATGACTGGTTCTAGAGATATTGCCATTTTGAATATATCGGTAAATAGTGTTTGCAAAAAAAAAAAAAAAATATTTTTATTTATGTAACTTTCTAACTATTTATCAGATCGAAACATTATGCGTGGGCCAAATAAAGTCAATGATATAAGCTCTCAAAATAGATAGTTTGGAGTGACCCTATTACAATACAGCGTTAGTTACAAAGTGCCAAAGTTGACCACCCTGAGATTAAAAGGCTTTCGGAGCTAGTAACTTTTAAAAAAAATGCAAAGATTTTATTTTTTTTCAGTTTTTGCAATTACCGTACTAAGGGTAACAAAAACCAAAAAAAAAAATTATAAAAATTTTTCAAAAAAAAAAATGTATTTTTATTTTCCGACAAAATATGCCAACTCTAAAAATTTTTTATTTTTTTTTCATGGTAATAAATGTCAACTCTGAAAAATACGCAAACAAGTGCAAATTATAAAATTTTTGGCATATGAGGCATTCCACACCAAATGTCCCGCTACAAAAAAACATGTGTCCCGTAAATTTCTGAATAGGTTGTTTGGATAGCCCTATATGTAACTAAGAAAATTGCGTTTTTGGTTTTTCAAATTTTCGAAAACTGGGCTTAGGAGGCGTGGTCAAATATTGGAAAAATGGTAAAATTTGTGGCGAGTTGCCTTGATTAAATATTTATCACATTAAAACGGAATGCACCACAATGTCAAAAATTTACGTTCTTATATAGTTTTGTATGGGCTATCGATTAAAATTTTTTTTTTTGGAAAATTTTCAGAACCCGTTCTGAAATTTTCCATTTTTTAAAAAAGTTAATTTATCAAAAATCCGGCCTCTTTTTTTATTTTTATTTTTTTTTTTTTTAAGTTAAGATGTTTGTCCATCCACACAAAAAAACTCAGAAACACGTTCTTCGTTTTTTTTGAGCAAATCGCATTTGAATTTTAAATTTCATAACAATTTTGTAATTTGCTTGTATTTTCTTGTTTTAACGTTGCGAATGAGTAATATTAATTGCATAAATATTTCTCATACGCTCTGTTGAACCAAGAAAATACAAGCAAATTACAAAATTGTTATGAAATTTAAAATTCAAAGGCAATTTTCTCAAAAAAACGAAAAATGTTTTTCTGATTTTTTTTGTGTGGATGGACAAACATCTAAACTTAAAAAAAAAAAAAAATTAAAAAAAAGAAAAAAAAAGTAGCCGGATTTTTGATAAATTGACTTTTTTAAAAAATGGAAAATTTCAGAACGGGTTCTGAAAATTTTCCAAAGAAAAAAATTTTATTCGATAGCCCATACAAAACTATATAAGAATGTAAATTTTTAAGATTGTGGTGCATTCCGTTTTAATGTGATAAATATTTAATCAAGGCAACTCGCCACAAATTTGACCATTTTTCCAATATTTGACCATGCCTTCTAAGCCCAGTTTTTGAAAATTAGAAAAACCAAAAACGCAATTTTCTTAGTTCCATATAGGGCTATCCAAGCAACCTATTCGGAAATTTACGGGACACATGTTTTTCTATAGCGGGACATTTGGTGTGGAATGCCTCATATGTAGTAGATCTGATTAGATCCATTTAGATATGATTCATATATGTTTTTATCAAAGGAGATATGTTTTGATATAATTATTTTTTTACACGGGTAGGGTTGCCACAATATTTTCGGGTATTGAAATCAAGTACAAAATTTAACTTAACCTATTCAAATTTGGCAGAGTGTTTTTACATCTATGTATGTCAATCGGTTTGTCATTGTATATGCCAGAGTGTGGTATTTTTTTTTTTTTTTTTGGTTAAGACAATAAAAATAACATTTAACCAAATGTGTTAGTGAAATGGTTGTTACCCACAACTTGTCTTTGGAATTGTTGGAATTCTGGTATTTTTTTTTTTTTTGGTACTCCATTCATTTCATTCATTTCTTTTCATTTAATAAAGATATTTTTCAGACCTTTTTCTTGTGTTTAATCACACCCCAACAATTGAAAGACAAATTATTTTTTTTTATGTGTATGTATGTGTTTGGTACATGTGAATGGGAAGAGTGAGACAGTGCTGGATGTGGTCTGAAATGAGTGAACGCTTTTGTTAATGCCTTACAGTAGTAATAGACACTTTTTGCCAAAATATTGACAGGAATTATTAATAATACATGTAAACGTGACAAAGACATGCCACATAAAGTCAGAGACAATCAAATGTTTAGTCTAAATAAAAAACGAGTGTCATTGTCAAAAATTTAGACAAATTCCTTTAGTTACATCAACGTTAGTTAAGAAATACTTGGGCGGAACAGCATTTTGGGGGATTTTTTTTTTCAGTGTTAATGATTGTAATATGTATGGAAAATTTAGGGTAAATAAAGTCCACTGAATCAGAAAATTACCCAGAGATTGAATATGTACGAAAACGTGTGTACAATCAACGAACAATTTAATTGTGTCGCACTAAGAAATGACAACCCTCCAAGCAATCAACAAAATATAATACACTCTAAAACTTTTGTAGATTCCACTACAAAAGACAGTTAAAACAACTGCATTTGTTGTTGTTTAGGCGTATACTACATTTTATCTACCAAAAAATATTGTTGTTTTGAACAATTGATTAACAACTACAAAAACAGGTAAAATAACATCAAATAACAGTTATTTTTTACTGTAACTCAAATTTTCGGAATTCTAACAAAAAAAAAAAAAAAAAACAAAAACTAATTTAAAAAAAAAAAAAAAACAAAAAAAAAAACTTCTACAACGTTAAAGACGATAAAATTGTTTAAAAAAACAAAAAAAAAAAAATTGCATTACATCTTATAAATTGTAATTAAATTTATTTAGGCATTATTTATTTGCAGTAGACGGTACAGCTTTTGGGTTTGGGGGGGGGGGGGGGGAGGGGGGAATTTTTTTTACTTTGAAAAAAAAAAAATCATAAATTCACCTTTGTTGACAAGCAAAATAAAGGGATAAGTTTTTTTTTTTACAAAAAAAGTGATGGGAACGCTGTAAAATCGTCAAATTTATTAGTTTTTGCCGAAGAAGGTTTGTTTTTCATGATCATATTTCTTTTAGATATTTTTTTTTTTAATTTGTTTTAAAAGAAAATTGTATATTTTGTAACGACGTGTTTACCACCGGTTGCTGGGGTTTAGCTCGCGGGGTCAGGGTCACTTACAGAAATTTTTAGTTTGCAGAAATTTTTGAAGAGAAACACGGCATACTGGTATTATTATAATATAAAAATGGTTTTATTGATTTCTACTTAGAAATAGAATTAATTGATTAATCTAAATTATCATAAAGAGAGCTTGAATAAATAAATTAGAGTACAAGGCTAGAACGGAGATCTATCGTACCTCCTACGTTTCAGAGCATGATGGAAAGCCCGCGCGGTGGCTCGGTGCGGCTCAGTGGCGGCGCTCTTCCATCACCTCCTACTGATCAGAGCGTACGAAGAGGAGAAGACATTACTGCAGCTGTATGGCGATGGCTTTGCTATGTTGGCAAGGCGTTGATGGCGTAGCAGCGCAGTTAGGGGGTAACATGACGTTGTCGATGCGATGAGTGTATCTTCTTGATGATTATACGCGTTGAGAGAAACCGTCGGAGGCACTTCTCTTATATACTCGTGGACGAGAACCTGCGTAGGCACTTCGTTTAAATAAATTGGCAGCGTCGTTCTGCGGCGGGAGAGGAGAGGTACCTTTCGGTCGGAACGCCTCTATGGGAAAATTAGCGGCGCGAGCGAGCGGCGACGTCTATATTGTCGGAAAGACAGAGGTACCAACACCTCCATCAAACGCGCAGATAAGTTAGGGGATCGCGAGAAAGGAAAGCGAGGGGATACGCGGAGAGCACGAGGGCAATGCGAACGCACGGAGAAGTTGAGGCACCTGTGATAAGGCACGCCTCAGTTGCTCTGCATGGAGGTACCTTTTAATCGGAAACACCTCTGCGAGAGTGTGAGGTACCTTTTTTCGGAACTCCTCTCTTCGATTGAAGGTACCTTTGAGTCGGAACTCCTTCATCGATGAGAGGTACCTTATAGGCACACCTCTGAGTCATTGGTAACTTACAATTGGAATGCGCTTAGCGGCACTCATTCCATTTGAGCCTTACCATGGTGTGATCGCCTTGACGGCCACACACTGACTGCCTTATTATGTGCAGAGTCCCTTCTTATATAGGACAATGACATACACAATGGCGAAGAGATCGGGAGAGGGAGAGGGAGAGGGAGAGAGAGAAAGAGAGAACAATTTCTGCTATTTGTTTTCTTGCTCTTTCCATCTTTTACTCCTTTTGTTTTATTTCTTTTTTTTTTTTATTTTATTTTCTTTTCTTAGAGGGTTTTTATTTTTAAAGATAATAGCAGAAGCAACAAAAATAAAAACAATTCAATTTTAAAATAAAACAAAACAATTCATTTAGAACAAAAAAAATAAAAAATATATCATAATAAAAAACGTGTAGGCAAAATTGAGGGCAGCGATTTTTGCGGCTTTACAATTTTTCGTATACAAAAGAAGAGAATTTTTTAATAGAAGAAATTCTCCCTACATAGAAAACATTATTTTTGATAGGGAAAACGTCTCAGAATAAAATACTTTTCTTTGCAAAAAATGTCTCAGAATCTGTGACTATTTTCGTATAGAAAAATTTTCAGATTTTTAAAATAAGAAGGGTCTAAATCTGAGAATTTTTTAATAGAATAAATTCTTCCTACATAGAAAATATTAGATTGTGTGACATTTTTCCTGATTTTTTTTTATAGGGAAGTGCATCAGAATATAAGACTTCTTCTTTACGAAAAATGTCTCAGAATCTGAGACTGATTTTCGTATAGAAAAATGTTCAGATTTTAGGAATATTTTTCCACAGAAAAAGACTCGGATTCTGAGACATTTTACTATAGAAAAAGTCTCATATTTTAAAGCAATTTTCCTATAGAGAGACATTTTTGCTATAGAGAGGTCTCTGATTATTAGAATTATTTCGTATAGAAAAAATGTTAGATTCTGAGACTTTTCCCTATAGAAAAAGTCTTAGATTCTTCTACCTTTTTCCTATAGCAAAAGTCTCAAATTCTAAGACCTTTTTCCTAAAGAAAAAGTTTCGAATTCGGAGATCTTATTCCTAAATAAAAAGGCTCAGATTCTCAGAATTTTTTCCTAAAGAAAAAGTCTCAGATTCTGAGAGCTTTTTCTTATATAGATAAAGTTTTAAATTCTGTCACTTTTTCTCTAAAGAAGAAGTGACAGATTCTAAGACCTTTTTCTGATTATAAAATATTTTCCGATTCTAAGACACTTTTCCTATAGAAAAAGTCGGAGATTTCTGTGACCCTTTCTTAAAGAAAAAGACCCAGATTCGGAAATGTTTTTCCTATAGAAAACGTCTCAGACTTTAAGACCTTTTTCCTATATAAAGGTCTTAGATTCTGATGCGTGTTTCCTATGGAAAAAGTCTGAGATTCTGAGACATTTTTCTGAGATTCCGAGACCTTATTCCAATAAAAAAATCTTAGATTCTAAGACCTTTTTCCCGTTGAAAAGGTCTCAGATTCTGCGACCTTCTACCTGTTCAGTAAGTTTCAACTTCTGAGACTATTTTTCAAAAATAAAAAGTCTCAGACTTTGAGACCTTTTTCTTTTTAAAAAAACTCAGATTCTTAGACCTTTTTCCTTAAAATAAGTCTCAAATTCAGAAATTCTAAGTTTTCCCATAGAAAAATTCTTCTGCCACCTTTTTCTTATAAATAAGTTTGAGACCTTTTTCACATAAAAAAGTCTCAGATTCTGAGAATTTTTTCTTTAGAAAAAAAAAAAAATTTAAGTTCAAAAAGTTCGACTATCAACATTTTTTAGATATTATTCCTACTATGTAGAAACAAACATTTTTTATATAAACCAAATTGTAAAAAAGTATATTCTAAGTTATTTGTTTATGCCAAAATTCATAATAAGATTGACAGATATTTTTCACAGAAAATTTTCAGATTAATTCACTTTGTCCTTAAAAAATTAAAAAATTTTCCCTATTAAAATTTTAGATTTTTTTGTATGAAAAATTTTTGGACTTCGAGATTTTTTTTTTAGAAAATTTCCTTCTTTTTTCTTCTATTTCTTTCCTTTTTTTTCTCTCTTTTTTTTCTTTTTTTAATTTTTTTTCTTTTCGAAATTTGGTCTGGTGGCGGAAATTTCCCCTTCCCCCCCTTGTACCCGCGTGTTTATTTGGTAATAGTTCCTGTTGCACCACTTCTAACTAGTTCAACAAGTCGGTTTTGTTTAAACATTTCTAGAAAAATATATTTTTTTTAAATACTAAAAACAACTACATAAAACAACTGTTAGTACAATGTAGCTATTTTTTGTATTTAGTTTTTAAAACACATACAAACAAAAGTTGTTTAAGATTTTTTATACAAAAACAATTGAAATTTCTTGCAAAAGTCTTAAATTCTAAGGCTTTTTTTCTTTAGAAAAATCCTAAGATTCTGAGACATTTTTTCTATAAAAAAATATCAGATTCTAGGAATTTTTTTTTAAAAAAGTATTAGATTCCAAAACGCTTTTTCCTTTAAAGCTTTCTCGGAGAGTAGAGATATGATTGTGGCAACCATAATTTAAGAGCGTCATAGTATGATTGAAAATTGTAAAATTGTCAGATTCTGAAATATTTTTTCTATAGAAAAAGTCTTACATTTTTATTTTTTTTTTCGAAAATTTTCCAGAATTTGAGACATCCCAGCAAAACTTAGATTACCAAATAAGGTATAAAATAAGGTATAGGATCTCTTATTTTATACATTGCAGCATTGATGATTTTAACAGGCGATGAGACTCAAAGTAATGCATCCACATTATCACAAAGAATACCAGTAAGGTATAAAATAAGTCATAAATTTATAACGAAGAATACGAGAAAGGTGTAAAATATATGATATTTTATAGGTTACGAGAAATGAAATAATATAGCATACCAGAAGATAATATATAAGGTGTTACGAGTAGTGAAAAAGTAATTTTGTATTAAATTTACTCACGTGATTGCAAGTGAGTGTAAGTAGATAAAATATGCTCGTGAGTGTGTGTCGTTAGAAATTTCCTGTCGTGAGCCCATCTCTAGTTTAAACTTATGCATTTTTTTATAAAATAATTATTTTTTTATGTTATTGTAATGCATTATGCATCCAATTATAAATAATGCATTATTTCAAACTTTCAAATAATACATAATGTAACCAAATATAAGTCATCCATGATTTAATATTTAGAAATAATAAATATGAAATACATTTTTTCCAATAATCATGCATTACGTAGCAAATTATTAGTAATGCATTATTTTTCACTTGAAAATAATACGTTGTGGAACAAATGTTTGGTAAGACATCATAAAATAATGCTATAAATAAGTTATATACATTACCTGGTAATGTGTTATATAATCACTACCCATTACCAAAGTTTTGCTGGGATATTTAAAAAAGCAAAAGTCCTAGATTCTGAAACTTTTTTTCTATTGAAAAAGTCCTATTTGCTGAGACACTTTTTCTTCAGATAAGGTCCGAGATTCTGAGAAATTTTTTCTATAGAAAAAGCAGGGTTGGCAACCGATACCCACCTAGAATAACGGTATTTGGCTATTGTACCGCAACCAATAAAGATATGGACATTTTCAAAAGCGATTATGAAAGCTGATGAAATTTCTAGTATTTTAAATGTTTCACTTCGTGTTTCTACCGGTTCGTTTTCAAAATATAGGTCAATACCTTTATAATACCGTTTGAAACGGTATTATAACGGTATTGGCCTATATAACTAAAACGTACCGGTAAAAAACACGAAGTGACACATTTAAAATACTAGAAATTTCATCAGCTTTCATAATCGCTTTTGAAAATGTCCATATATTTATTGTCCAAAAATTTTTCCTAAAACCTAATTTCAGGTAATCTCCGTCATTTTCTCTTGTGTTTTCTATTCTCCTTTCTTTTACTGTCCTATTTTTTTGTTTTGAATTTGGTTTGAGAAGGAAATTTCCTTCCTCCCCACGTCCTCCTTGCGGTATTAAATATAATATAATTTATATAAAATATATATTTTGCTGACTACTCTAATATAAAACTGATAGATTTGTTATAAATGCGCTGTACCACATGTTGTATACGCAATATTAATTTATTTACATTTACAAATAACTCATGCGTAAAATATTATTAAAAATAATTTTTTGCAAAAAAAATAGTGACAACAGTTGAAATTCTGAAATATTGAAAAATAGTATTATTAAATTAGCGCAATTTATTTAATTTTGCTACACAATTTATTTTAATACAATTAAAAATATACATACTTACATGCATTACCAGGGAAACCAAAAATATGCAGTATTGTGTTTTTTCCTGTGCATTTTATTGATAAATGAGCAAGGTCTGCACAGTTTCGAGGCGACAATTTTTTCGAAGTTTTTTCGAGGCTTTTACGCAATAACGATTCGAAGTCGATATTATATACAGTCGATATTTAAACGTTTCTCGAACTCATATTTTTATTGAAAAACTAATCGATTTCGAAATGATTTCCAATCTACATTTTAGGAATTCTCGTATTTGTTGTTCCATAAAAAAATATTTATTTTCAATATAACATCGTGTTTTAATTTTATTAAATTTTACAAAAATTTCACAAATTATTAAAAAAAAAAAAAATAATATCTAACACTAGAACAATAAAAAAAAAAATAAAAAAAAAATCCGCGACCGGGTTTGAACCAAGGCCAAAAATTTACAAATCATAAGTTGCCGAACCTGCTAACCATAGAGAAACCATAGAGGCGAAGGTGTCAAAAATTTAGTTGTCAAAGTACAACTTGTATACATGTATTTGTTGACAAAGTACGACTTGTAAACATGTATTGTGTGGTTAATTCACATCGACAACGTACGTGTGAGAAATTAGAAAAAGATAGTGATATTATTTTTTCTTTCACCTTCGCCTCTATGTTTCTCTATGCTGCTAACCAACTAGGCCATACACAACTTGAAATTTGTTTGTACTAATATATATTTTGAAATAAAAATATTTTAAAATTGGGAGAAGTATGTCAAAACAAAATAAATTGAATATAAAAACAGGGAAATTCAAATAATAATTCAAATTATAATTTAAGGGCAATTGAAATAATAATAAAAATTCAAATTTTAGTAAAAGTAATTTTAAAAAATTACTTTTATTATCAAACTTTGGCTGAAGGAGTAAGGCGTTCAACCAGTAAACTAGGAGTTGTAAGTAAGTAGTAAGTAAAAAAATATTTTTTTTTAATTTTTACCGTTTTTAAAACAATTAACTAAATTATTTAAAAACAAATGTATCGAAATTCATGAAATTTTTCGATTAAAAATCGAATCGAATCCTGTACCAATACTCGATTCTATATCACCTTGCATGCCACATAGGAAAACACGCTTTATATCGACATTATATCGAACTCGATATCGATGAAATTCTTAGAGAAAACGATTCTTTTTCAAATCGATATCGACTCATTTTGCATACTGGGTATTTATCCGTTTCAGAAGTTTTAAAGAAATCTGGCATCGATTTGTTAGAACAAATTTTTGCATATTTTAGCCTTAAGAGCATATATTTGCATATTTTAGGTTTGAGAGCATATTTTAGCATAAGAGCATATTTTTAGAGCATATTTTAAATTTTTAGAGCATTTTTCCACTTTTTAGAGCATATTTTTACATTTTTAGAGCATTTTTTTTTTCAATTTTTAGAGCATTCTTTTCCAATTTTTTTTTATAACAAGATTTATTTTTAAATTTTTTATCCAACAAGGATGTTTTTTTTGACAATTACGGAATTGTGATGATTGATTCCCCTTTGGCCTGTTCTTGCATCATATCGGTATATGAAACTATGTTTTCTTTAGATTCAGCAACTTGGTAGAAAATATTAAGGCAAATATTTTTGTAGAACATATTTAACCCACTAACTGTCGCACATAACGGAGGGTCTTTTCTCTAACAAATTGTAAATACCACCGCAAAAAAGGGGACATAATTTTTTTTAAGATCATATTTTTATTGTTTTAAGAGCATATTTTCCGTTTTTAAGGGCATTTTTTAAGCGCATAAAACGTGTTTTTTAGAGCATATTTTTGGTTTCCCTGTGCATTACAATTCATTACAGATAAATCCAGCAAAAACAAGTAGAAAAGTTAAATTCGACTTTGCCGAATCTATGAATACCCTCCACAATGCATTTTTTTTAAAGGGTAGTACATTTTTTAACGTGCAAAAATTAACAATTTTGATTAGAAATATTTTATTTTGAGTAAAAAACTCTTTTTTTGTAATTTTTTAAAAAAAAAAGAAAAATTACTATTTTTTTTTTGAGTGTAAAATTTTTTTCGAGTGTAATGTTTTTTTTACTGTAAAAATATTTCTGAGTGAATGAACGTAGGTATGTACACAAAATATTGTAATTTTTGTAAAAAAAAGAAAACTAAATTTTTTTTTGTGTACATTTTTTTTGGAGTGTAAAATTTTTTTTTGAGTGTAAAATTTTTTTTTAAGTGTAAAATTTTTTTCGAGTGTGATTTTTAAGTTACCAATGCTTTTAAAACTAAACAAGTTTAAAAAGCATTGCTTAAAATTTAAACAAGTTTGAAAATCATTGTTCAGTTACCACCAATGCTTTTAAAACTTGTCAAAACACGTGGCATTTTAGATGAAACTAATTTGAAATTCAGGGTTTTGCTTATAACTTTTGAACCACTTGACCGATTGAGCTGAAATTTAAAATGCCAAGCTTCAGTAGTCTCATTATTGTCTTTCGAAAGTTATCGTGTTTTTTATCTCGTAAATTCGCGAAACACCCTTGCCGAAATTTGCTCTTTTGCTCATAACTTTTGAACCACTGGACCGATTTGGCTGGATTGCAATACCAACCTGACCAGGTAAATGACAAACATATATGCCAAATTTCAGTAGCCTCTGTAAAGTCTTTCAAAAGTTAGCGTGTTTTCTACGGACAGACAGACAGACAGACGGACGGACGGACGGACGGACGGACGGACATCGCTAGATCGACTTAAAATCGATCGAGGATCATAAATATATATACTTTATGGGGTCCTAGACCAATATTTCGAGGTGTTACAAACGGAATGACAAACTTATATATACCCTCTATCACTAGAGTGGAGGGTATAAAAAGGGCATTCAATAAATGGTTTGAACTATAGATAAAAAGTTTCGTTCATACATGTTGATTATTTTTACTAGTTTGAATGCAAACACTAGATAAGTTTAAAACAGAAATGGAGGCCGTGGTGTTAATATTTCGCCCGTCAGCCACATCCAAATTTGACCCATTTTTGGCCTGAAAAACGATTTTAACTCACTGCAAAAAAACGCGCGCCCTCGATATGCATACACTCATAGAAATATCTTAGTAAAAAAATTAGTAAACCCATTGTAGATCAAGTTTTACAGTATAATGCCGTATTCAACAAATATTAATGTTGATATCGTTGAATAATCAGTAAACTTGTTTCAACTATTACAATGGCTTCTACAGAATTCAATAGATAAAACAAAAAAGAAAAAACAACCCTGTTCGTTCGTTTTTTTTTTATTATAACGAGTGAACGAGTGAGTTGGTAGCAATGTGAAATGTCTCTTATAAAATTATTTAATGTGTTTGTTTCTTATAAAATTATTTAATATTAGAAAAATAAATAAAAATAGGATCAGATCTATAAATATTTGGTAAGTAATAAATTACATTGATAACTTTATGTATTCATACTATATTTAAACGTTTTTTGTTTTTTTTTTAGGATTTTGATTTGGTATCATCAGATAATTAGAGAATGGCTAATGGGTGCATAACATGAATAAACGAAGTGTGTGTGAAAATCTTTGTGAAAATCTTCAAATATTGCAGCTTAAAAAGCCGGAAATAAAAAAAATATTGTGATTTATACTTAATAAAAGAATATTTACAAATAACAACAAGCTTTTTTTTTAATAAAAAAATTTCTTATATTAACAAAAATATGAGTTGAATTTACATAAAATACGAGTTGATTAACAAAAAAACGAGTTGATCAACTTTTACAAAAACTGACAACAATTTTTATTGAAATCAACATAAATATTTGTAGGGTCAAAATCAACAATGATTTCTGTTGAATTTACAACGATTTTCTTTGGGAATACAATGATTTTTGGTTGAGTGTATAAAGACAGGTGTGGATGAACTATCATATTAGTAAACTAAACCATGCGGGAATTTTTAACGCCGTCTTTATTATGGGCGTGGCAGCAAAAATTGCAAAAATGGAAATGGAATGCATCAAATCTTAAAATTTATTTTCGCAATCACATTTTTATTAGTAAGAACTATTTAAATACAAAATTTCATGACGATTTGCCTAAAAACAACAGTTTTGTTGCAAAATTAAAATTTAAACTTTTTAAATTTTGCTAAACTTTTGTATGGAATCTATTTTATACTGTATACAGACTTGCGTGATTTTATAATCACTTTGTGATTTTTCATTGAACAAATCACATTGTGATTAACAAAATCCTCTTAAATTGTACTTGCTTAAAGAAAAATCATAAAAAAAATATTGCATTTGACTTCTTTAGGGGATTCTTTGGGACAATTAGAGCGTTGGAAGATAATTTCATAAAAATTACTTTTTGTATGAGAGCCCCCCTTAAGAAGTGGTGATAGGGAGCAGGTAAGTTCAAAAAAATTTTTGGGTTTTAAAAATAACCGGGGGTCGGTCTTATACATATTGCACAACTATAGGAGTGACACCGAGGCAATTGTGGGGTTTTGTGCTTTTTTACCCCTTAACCACAACATTTTTGCCCTAACAATTGCCTCGGAGTCGTTCCTAGAGGGGTGCACTCTTAGACTAACCCCAAGATAATTTTAACACCCAAACATTATTTCTGAACAAACCTACCACCTATCTCCCCTCCTTAAGGGGGATCCAATACAAAATGACATTTAAAAGAAATTATTTCGCACCGCTCTAACTGTCCCAAGGACACCCCGAGAGAACCCAGGCAGAAAAATACAATCATCAAAGAGTTTAAAAAGTACTATAGATGGTGGTACAAGCGTTTCCAGAACGTCATGGTTTTTATGTTAAGAGTGCTTTTAAAACGTACGAATGATAACGTCGTTAAACGGTCATATGATTGTTTTTCAAACGTTCGAAAAGCATTCGGAGGACTAAAAATAAAATGGTTTAAGTAATCTTTATAAAGATTCAGAAGGTTTTAAACTAACTACTTCTATCCTACTCTCCTAACTGTCTGAGAAATTTCATTCGAAATAACCAGACCTTACCCCCTATTACTATTCAGTACAATGTCCCCTTTTGTTCCTAAATGACCCCCCCCCCTCCCCGCGAAAAATGATCAAACTTTAAACTTATCATATCATCACTACCAAAAATTATCTCAAATCAAAATATCAAAATGTCCCGATACAAATCCACAAAATAGTCTATATCTACTAAAACCCACAACAAATTTCCTAAATCAAAATATCAAAATGTTCCGATATAAATCTACAAAAAAGTCTACATCTACTAAAACTTAAAAAAATTTCAAATACCAATCCCCGCATAAATTCTAGCACTGGGGCTTCCTATAGCGCTTTCATCCCCTGCCGAAGGGAATCATCAGTAGGATTTCTACATCCACTACTCGGTTCCGGAGAACCCCTGCATGGGGTTACCTTTTAACCCCATTAGAAGAAAAATACTACGCTACCAACCCTATAGATCCAAATACTTCCACTTATTCCCAACCGCATACCTACATTACCTATCATTGCATATACTACATACTCAATCCTCGCCAATAATAATTCCGCATGTAAAACATATGTACAAACTTACCCTGAAACACTCGAACTCCCGAAAACTTGCCATAAACCACTAACCGCACCGCGCACCGTTCACTTTCGACAATACGAACACGCGCAATCAACAAATACCGTTGACACAATATCCCGAATATAAACCAATGATAAATTTACGCTCCAAAAATAATAACAAATAACAACCAATTTAAAATTTTCCAAACTGACAAATTTTCAAAAATAATAACAAATAACAACCAATTTAAAATTTTCCAAACTGACAAATTTTCAATTCCCACACACCGGGTGATTAAAACAAATCGAACTTCTACCTGATATATCCCATCAAACTTATGGAAAGCAACCAACAAACGTATACACCCAGCGACCCACCTAAAGGTGTGTTTAGATCATCCCACCGAGTCTTTGGATTTTAAGAAAGTAAAATATTACCAAAGTCTTAATACTGCCAAATAATCATAAACAAAATCAAAAGACATTTTTAAAAACAGCTGTTTGCATGCAAATCTAATAACACACAGCCATTTTTTGAAATATTTCATAAAATCAAAAGTCTTATTGGACTGTCAACAAAATCATATTACACACGATTTTTTGACAGGTCTTAATACTCAGTGGTATGATATAAACACAGCTTAAGCGGATCTACCCCACGAACAAAGTTAAGTTTAAAACGCTTTCCCCAACAACGATACGATTCTGATGTATACCAACAAACAACCCGGACTCTAGTGTACATTGTTGTACATTCTAAAATATCCTCTAATCGAAAAACATTTCCCAACTGATAAGTATTTTCAGGTTCTACAAAATACTTTTTTTCAATTGATAAAACATCTCTCGAGTATAGACATATTCACACATATCCTCAAATCGATATATCTGCATATCAAGTTAAGTTTTAGCGAGAGGTTTTTTTAATATTTTCCAGCAAATTTCCGCCAATATTTTTTAGCCTCGACATTTTTTCATAACGAATCTACCCGCGATCTTTAATTGTTAAGGCGTTCCCCACATTTTTTTTTTAATTTTTTACAAGTTTGTTTTATAAAATCAGCTCCAACGACTCCCATTGTGCCTTCTAGAGGGGTTAAATGTAAGATAACTGACACTTGATTTGATAAGAACCTTTGTCTCATCTTTTCAATCTCAAGACAAAGTTCTATGCGATTTTTAAGATACTTAGACAAAGTCTAAAGATAAACGCATTATTTTATAGGATTATAAAAGCGTGTATAATTCAATCCTGTTTTGTATCTTTGAAACAATGTATGTAGTTGTTACGCAGTGACCTGGAACAGTGGATATTTTAGATAGATTGTGAAATTTTATTACTTATAATAGAATTTCAAAATAATGCGCAAAAACATTCATGGATATAATGTACATATTAGAGTGGCACGAATAAATACTTTTTGTTCGAATTTCGTCGATCGCTGGGAAAATTATGGTTCATGTTGGTCTAAAAACTATGGCCCTTACCACAAGAAAACAAAAAGTCTATTTTAACAAAAGTTTTATTTTAAATTTCAAATTTTCTATACATTTTTTGAAAGTTTATTTTAAAAACAAAATAATTTTTATGGAAATAAAAGTAAAAGCTCATTTTAAATTTATTTTATTTTCTTGTGGTAAGGCTGTATATGTTTAAATTTTTAGTCAAATCGGACAAAATTAACCCGCGCCTTTAAGGGTTTAAGGGGTTTAAGTTTTATCCCAAAATTTTTTTTCCCATTCAAACCAAACATTTTTTTTCGATTTTATTTATTATTTAATTATTACTTTGCCTCATTAGGTTATAACGGCTAAAAATTTTATATCGTGTACTAAATTGTATAAAAAAACAGCAAAACACGGGAATTTTTTCACATTTTTATGTATTATTACGAAAAAATTATGTACTTTATTCGAATTTCGATTGCCGGACAAATTATGGTTCGTTTTGGTCAAAAAACTCTACATTTAAGTTTTTAGCCAATTTTAACATTTAGTCCTGAATTTTTAACCCCAGGGGCACGTACATTGGGTTGAAATTAGAGCCCCCCATTACCCGGGTTTCGGTCAACCCGGGTTACCCGGGTAGAATACGATTTCCCAAAATTTTTGTTCTTCGACTGGCACAAAAAAATGCGGGTAGATCGGCACTATGTTTAGAGTATCCCTGTTCTATATGGAGTCATTTGAAGCAACCACAAAATAATGCCGTTCTAAAGACCGAAAAAGACCGTCGCAATTACATGAAAATTTCGACGGTCTTTTTCGGTCTTTAGGGATACTCGAGACATAATTTCCGATCTGCCCACAGATTTTTTGCCGGTCGTAGAACAAAAATTTTGAGAAATCGGCTGTTAAACTCGTAAAGTCTTGTTTTTTTCCATGTATTTACATGAAATTGGGACGGTCTTTTTCAGTCTTTAGGACGGCACTTTTATGTGGTTGCTTCAAATGACTCCATATAAAACAGGGATGCTCTAGACATAATTGCCGATCTACCCACAGTTTTTTGTGCTGGTCGTAGAACAACAATTTTGAGAAATCAACTGTTAAACTCGTAAAGTCTTGTTTTTCCATGTATTTACATGAAATTGGGACGGTTTTTAGGGCGGCACTTTTTTGTGGTTGCTTTAAATGATTCCATATGGAATAGGGATACTCTAGACGTAATTTTCGATCTACCTACAGTTTTTTGCGCCGGTCGTAGAATAAAAACTTTGAGAAATCGGCTGTTAATCACGTAAAGTCTTGTTTTTTTCCATGTATTTACATGAAATAGAGACGGTTTTTTTCGGTCTTTAGGACGGCACTTTTTTGCGGTTGCTTCAAATTACTCCATTTGAAACAAAGATACTCTAGACATAATTTTCGATCTATTCACAGCTTTTTGTGCCGTTCGTAGAACAAAACTTTTGAGAAATCGGCATTTAAAAACATAAAAAATGGGTTTTGGAGCCCTAAAAAAATTAAAAATCAAATAATTCAAAATCTTTTGATCTTAGGGCTTTCGGATATTCTGTGGCAACAAAAATGCTATTGGACTTTTTATCGTGTGGACAATACTTACTGAGATATTGGCTTTTTAAAATTTTCCGGAATGCGAATTTTTAATTCAAAATTTCGGACCTATTGAGTCTACACATAGATAGAGCAAGGCTGTTCCATATATTTCTTTGTTGTCTTTCTTTTGAAAATTTTCTCCGTTTTGCGCTATCTTGCTTAGTTTTGGAGATATCGGCATTTTTTGTTTTAAATAAAAAAAAACAAGTGAGAGTGTTAAATTCGGCTGTGCCGAATCTTGTATACCCTCCAACGTTAAAAAAAAAAAATAAAAAAAAAAATGAAGGGGCGTTTTTTTTTTTGGGGGGGGGGTCTTGTCGGGGGTCCTTGGGGATACCTTCTCTCTGGTCAAAAATGTTTACAAATTTAATTACTATTTTTGTACAAATGATATACAATTTCATCATTGTTTAAATTATTTGCTAATATCCATGCCCACAAAAGGGGGCGGACCAAAAAAAATCATTTTCAAATCCCCTGGGTCCAAGTCCAAGACTTTGAACTTTTTTAAGCATTAAAATGTTTCATTTGTTTAACAAAAATACAAAAAAAAACTATAAAAAGTTACCTTTTTTCATAGGTTGGTTTACTTTGTCAAGGGGGAACTTTTCCCCCCTGGTCCGATTTTGCCCATCTCCGAACTTAACCAGCCTATGAACATAAGAAATATATGTGCCAAATTTCAGGAGTCTAGCACTTTTATTTTGGACTGTTTCGTGTCTTCCACAGACAGACGGACAGACGGACGGACAGACGGACATCGCTAGAATGTCTTAGAATCGATCACTGAGACCGATATTTCGATGCGTTACACACGTAATGACAAAGTGAGTATACCCCCATACTGTAGTTGGAGGGTATAAAAACAAATTGTTCTTAAGTTTTGTGAAAAAAATTCACTTTCTCTACATAATATTTCAGTTTGACACTTTAGTTCTTCTTTAAAATGGTGGAAATGGGAAATTTTTGGAAAAAAAATATTAATATAAAGACCGGTCTACCCGGGTAGATCGGTCTATCCGGGTGGACCAATCTACCCGGATAGACCGGTTTTCGGTCTACCCGGGGCTCTAGTTGAAATGGATCCTGACCGTAGGCTCTAGTTGAAATGGATCAAAAGTGGCGCTTTATTCAAAACAGATTTTTTTACAAAAATTATTAACTTACAAGGGAAGTATCTCAACCCTTCTGAACCGACTTGCCTGAAACTTAAAATATATATAAATGAGATGATTCTAAGGTTGCGGTGTCTCGGCTTATCGGCCATATCAGTGTTTAAAAATTTCGTTGTCTCCTTATGAAACAATGAGGACCTTCGGGAAAATTTCGATAACTCCCAAACTAACAGGAATATCGTCTAGAGCAAAAATACGTGTCGACTTAAATTTAATAAAGATTATTTCGTATTAATATGGATATCGTAGGTCTATGTCTTCATATAAATATACCTAAAAATTTGCACATTTTCATGAAAAAAATATTTAAGGAAGCAAAATTTTTACGGGGTTATTCCACCGTTGGATAGGCATTAAAAAATCCTTTCTTCTCATATGGAAACATCATATAGTTTCTTTGAAAGAAATCGCTAAAAAATCCAAAAAACGATTTTTTCGCGAATTTTTGACCCATTTGTTGAACCCCTAAATCCCCGATATGGCCGATAAGCCGAGACACCCCAACCTTAAAATGGTCTCATTTAAATATATTTTAAGTTTCAGGCAAATCGGTTCATAAGGGTTGAGATACTTCCCTTGTTAGTGTTAAAGTATATAAAATTACACAAAATTATCTGTCACAACTATTATTCTAAGTTGTTTACTTTTCTTGCAATCCGCCGTCAAAGTCAAATAATTTTTGGTGTTTTTGAATATGGTGCTAAAAATTGAAAATCAATCAAGGAAGAAGAAGAAGAGTGCAGTCGCCACATTCGATACAGAGGCAAATTTAATACGCTCAATTATTTTGTATTTGCTACCCTTGTATCCGTTCATGATACAATTATGTACATATTTTAAATGCATTTACATATTTACAACACATGTACAAATACATTTGTAAAAATACATAAATAGGTGCATTTGAATTGCCATTAACACTATGTTCCAAAAAAAAAAAAAGAATCTACAAAAATGTTACTTTTTTATGATAAAGAGAACGACTTTGGGAAATGGGAAAAATTTTCTCCAAAAAGGGGGAGAAATAAAAACTGATTTTGGCGCGAGAAAAATCTATATATGGGGCATTCCATGTGAAATCGGACACTTTTCCGTCCAATGGTGCGTCCGAGAGGGGTCATTACTGAGACCGACCCCCATTAATTTTTACCCTGCAACAATTTTTCGAAACATACCTAAGCCCTATCTCCACTCCCTAATTAGGCTCCCATACAAATAACAGTTGGAGAAAAATTTATAAAAATGTAATTTTGTATGGGAGTCTAGGGAGTGGAGATAGGGCGTAGGTATGTTTTGAAAAAATGTTGAAGGGTAAAAATAAATGGGGGTCGGTCTCAGTAATGACCCCTCTCGGACGCACCATTGGACCGGTAGAAGCTGATTAAATAAAACAAATTTACAAAAAATAAAAAAAATTGTATGGGGACCGCCTTAACAGTTAAAGATAGAGGGTAGGTCTGTTCAGAGAAAATGTTTGGACTAAAAAAATATTGTGGGTCGGTCATACATTTTGTTGCTCTAAGGGCACTATTAGGGCAGTTAGAGCGGTTGGAACAAATTTTAAAAAATGTCGTTTTGTGTGGGAGCCCCCTTAGAAATTGGAGATAGGGTATTAGTTTGTTCCAAAAAAATGTTAAGACGTAAAAATTAATGGGGGTCGGTCTTATAAAGGACCCCTCTATGACGCACCATTGGAGCAGTAAAAATGATTTTAAGATTGGAAAATTACAATAAAATTTTTTAAAAAAATTTTAAAAAATAGTAATAATCGTTATCCCACGATCTTCCTGGGCAAAAAATTTGTAGAATTGATAGAAGTTTTACACAAAAAAATTTCAAAAAAATCGAAGAGTACAAACATTTTCAAAAATGAGATTTAAATTTTAAAACTTAAAAATCGCATACTAGAGCGCTTTTAAGAATTTTTTGGGATTTTTTTTTAAAAAGTACTTAAAAAAACAAAACTTTTGAAAAAAAAAAATTGAAATTTGGACCATTATTGAAGAAGTTACGATTAAAAGAAGTTTGAGTAAAGGAACAAACTACCAATTTTTAAAAATTCGATATCTTTTGAACGGGTCATCAAAAAAATCTGAAAATTTACCACGAAGGAGTTTTCGAAGGGTACTAAAAGCTGTAAACAAATTGGGAAAATCTAAAAAAAAAGTTTTTCAAAGTGTCCGATTTGACATGGAATGCCCCATATATAAAAGAGTGTGGTGACTGACTGACTGACTGATTGGCAATAATCATCTCCCAGCCCAAACCGCTGAAGCTAGAGACTTGAAATTTGGAATGTAGGTTCGGCTCCCGACAAAACCACCCACTAAGAAGGGATTTTTGGAAATTCCGATTCTAAGGGGGACAAAAGGGGGAAAATAGGGCACTTTGGGGGATTTTGTATCTTTTGAACTAATAGTCCTAGAAACTTCAAATTTGAACTCTAAAATCCTCTCGCGGAAATAAAATTTCGGAAAAATATTTTTGGAAAATTCCGCCTCCAAGGGGGGAAAAAGGGGAAAATAGGGAAAATTGGTACATTTTTTTATATTCTAAACAAATGGTCCCAGAAACTTGAAATTTGAAGTCTATGACCCTCTCGCGGAAATAACATTTTTAAAAAAGTAATATTTTGAAAATTCCGTTTCTAAGGTGGGGGGAGGGGGAAAATAGGGCAAGTGTGAACATTTTGTATCTTCTGAACTAATGGCCCTACTATCTTGAAATTTTGAATATAGTATACTCTCGCGGAAATAACATTTCGAAAAAAGTACTTTTTTGAAAATTCCGGTTTTAAGGGGGACAAAAAGGGGGAAAATAGGGCAATTTGGTGAATTTTGAACTAATGGTCCTAGAAACTAGATATTTGGACTATAGTTTCCTCTCGGGGAAAAAACATTTTTTTACTAAAATTTTTTCACTCAAAATTTTTTTTTCACTCAAAATTTTTTTTTCACTCAAAAATTTTTTTTCACTCAAAATGTTTTTTTACAAATTTTTTTTCACTCAAAATTTTTTTTTACTCAAAATTTTTTTTCACTCAAAATTTTGTTTTTACAAATTTTTTTCACTCAAAATTTTTTTTCACTCAAAATTTTTTTTCATTTAAAATTTTTTTTTTTAAATTTTTTTATACAATTTTTTTTACTCAAAATTTTTTTTCACTCAATTTTTTTTTTACTGAAAATTGTTTTCACTCAATTGTATTTTATTCTTCAGTTTTTTTATTTAGAAGGTGTTTTCACCCAAATTTTTTTTACTCAATTTTTTTTACTCAAAATTTTTTTCGCTTATTTTTTGACTCAAATTTTTTACCCAATTTTTTTTTCATATTTTTTTTTTTTTTTGGGAATTTATTGATTTAATCACTTAAATTTAGGGTTAAATAGGACAATTTTGAACATTTCGATCTTCTGAACTAATGGCACCAGTAACCTAAAATTTCGACTATAGAATCCTCTCGCGGAAATAATACTCTAAAGAAAGTATTTAAAAAAAAAAAAATAAGAAAGGGAAATGGGGAAAAAAGGGCAATTTGGTACATGTTCTATCTTTTGACCTAATGGTCATAGAAACTTAAAGTTTGGACTATAGGATCCTCTAACGGAAAAAACATTCTGAAACAAAAAAAACATCTTGAACAAAGTAGAAGGGGGAAAATAGGGCAGTTTTGTATCTTCTGAACTAAAATTTTAAATTTTGATCCTCTCGCGGAAATAATTTTTTGAAAAATACACTTTTTGAAAATTTTGGTTTTAGGGAGGGCTAAGAGGGGAAAATAGGGCAATTTGGTAAATTTTAAACTAATGGTCTTAAAAACATGACATTTGCAATATAGGATCATCTCGCGGAAATAGCATATTGAAAGAAGTACTTTTTTGAAAATTACTTTTTAAAGGGGGAAAGAAGGGCAATTTTGTATCTGCTGAACTAATGGTCCTAGATATTGAAGTTTGGACTGTACGATCCTCTCGCGGAAATAACATTCTGGAAGAAGTACTTTTTTGGAAAAATCTGCTTCTATGGGGGAAAAAGAGGGAAAGTAGGGCAAATTTGAAATTTGAATCTTTTTGCGGAAACAACATTCTAATGGAAGTACTTTTTTTGAAAATTTCGCTTCTACGGAGAAAAAGGGGGAAATTAGGTATCTGCTGAACTAACGGTCCTAGATACTAGAAATTTGGAGTGTACGATCCTCTCGCGGAAAAAACATTCTGAAAGAAGTATTTTTTGAAAATTTTGTTTTATAGGTGGAAAAGGGGGAAAGGGGGGCAATTTTGTATCTGCTGAACTAATGGTCCTAGATACTTGAATTTTGAACTGTTTTGTATCGGCTGAACTAATGGTACAAGGTACTTGAAGTTTGGACTGTACGATCCTCTCGCGGAAATAACATTCTGGAAGAAGCACTTTATTAGAAAATTCTGCTTCTAAGGGGGAAAATGGGGAAAGTAGGGCAATTTTGTATCTGCTGAATTAATGGTCCTAGATACTTGAAATTTGGACTGTACGATCCTTTCCCGGAAATAACATTCTAAAATAAGTACTTTTATTAAAATTCTGCTTCTAATGGGGAAATAGGGAAAAAGTAGAGATACTTAAAATTGGTACTTTACGATCCACTCTCGGAAATTACATTCTGGGAAAATATTTTTTGAATTTTCGCTTCAATTTGGTACATATTGTTCCTTATGCACGAATGTTCCTTGAAACTTAAAGTTTGAACTATGAGATCGTTTCGCCAAAATAAAATTTTTTGCTACTTTAAATCTACTCAAAATATAATATTTTAAAGGTCGAAACTAACAATTTTTATGTTTAATTAAAAATTAATAAGAATTTGAAGTAATAAAGTAGTTTTTTTACAGCTAACCGGTAACGAAGTACCGGGCGAGTTAGCTAGTATTTCATTATCCAACAAATTTTTTGATATTGCAATATTTTCTTAAGAAATAAAAGCATTAAAAAAAAAAATTAAAGAAAAAAAATGTTGTCCTTTTTAAATACATTTTTTAACTTTAAAGAATTTTTGAAAGAAATAAATTTTAAATTGTGATTCTTACTAATTTTTGAAAATTACGCAAAACTATGCAGCTAAAATTTTGAAATATGCTTTTAGAACCAAAGTATGCAATAAATATGCATTTAAACCGAAATATGAAAAATATGCAAAAACAAATCGATGCCATTAAGACGCAAATATATGATTCGTAAAGAAAAGGTCGACATCGTTATTAGACTATCGACAAAAAACATGCATTTGCATGAAAATCACAGCCATACATATTACAATTTACCAATAAATCGGTAGTTAATTGAATGTTGTATAATCCGGTCCAAGCCTAATCACTTTACAAAATTTTCAAATACTTTGTAATCATAAGATATAATACATGTAGACCATCAAATATTTAACAATGGTTTATAGGATACAGTTGTGATTTATGGATATTAAAATAATTTTACAAATCCATAACATAATTTTCACTTGGTTTATGTTTTGTAATGTTTCAATATGTGAATGCAGTTTAATATCCATAATCGTTCACTTGTTATATGCAACATATGGATAAAATCGTATAACGATGTGTTTTTGGTGATAATTTGAAATATTTTAAATTCCAAAATACATTCATTTCGTGGGTTTGTATCCAATTAATTTGAATAATATGACACACAAAAAAAATATAATAAAATATTCACAAATTTTTGTTGCGAAAAAAGTGAAAATGTAAAATGCGACACCTAAGCCTTAATATACCTTTTACTTTTTGTTGGCTTTTAAAAATAAGCAGTTAAACTAGCTAAAATTTCAAACTTTTTATGGTGTACCGAAAAACTAGGGACCATACAGCAAGCTTCCGGTGTTGATGTTATATTTTAAGAACTTCGAGATCATTCCGCCAAAATACTGTAAATGTTAGGTTAGGTTAGGTTAGGTTGTAAGTGGCTGCTGACGTTTTACGTCAACACACGTAGACTCTGAGGTCCATTGTGATACCACGGGATCGTAATAGGTTTCCCTACTAGTCCCTGTCGTTAAACCAGTTTGAGCTTCTTATGAAACTCCTTAGATGTTGAATTTTGACATCCGACAAATCAGAAAGATCGTTTAACTCCCTAGATCCCAGTGAAGCAAGTCGCTGACCAGAAAGTGCCGGGCAATGGCAAATAAAGTGTTCGATAGTTTCCAACTCCTCTTCATCCATGCAACTTCGGCAAAAGTCATTCGACGGCACATTTAACCGCTCTGCGTGCTTCCCTATAAGACAGTGTCCGGTAATTATAGAAACCACCGTCGAAATCTCTCCTCTTGGAAGCGATATCAGCTCACTTGTGCGCCCCTGATTAAGAGAAGGCCAAATCAGTCGTGTTGTATCACACGTCCATCCATTTGCCCATCTTTGATTAGTCTCCGTCGCAGAACAAAGCCGTAGGTTTTGCTTGCAAGTTTCTAGAGGCATACCAACACATTCCAATTCTGTTGGAACCTGGTATTTCCTAGTCTTGCAAGCTCATCGGCTTTGCAATTCCCTGGAATGTCTCTGTGCCCTGGGACCCATATGAGTCGTATGTTAAACTGCTTGGCCATCTCATTTAAAGACGTGCGGCAGTTAAGGGCAGATCTTGTTTTCAGAAACATTGAATCCAGGGACTTGACCGCGGCTTGACTGTCAGTATAGATGTTGACTGCGGTTGTAGACAAGACATTGCAGCTCAACCAGTCAGCCACTTCCTTTATTGCCAGCATCTCTGCCTGGTAAACACTGCAATGATCTGGCAATCTACGAGCCAGGCTCAATCCAAGCTCTTCCGAATAGACCCCAAAGCCCACTTGTTCGTGCAGCCTCGATCCATCTGTGTAAAAATTTGTGGTAGCTCCACTTCCCGGAGTATCCACCATCCAAGACTCCCTGGATGGTATCATAGTGGTAAAGTGGCGCTCAAAGAGGCTCAAAGAGGGATCACAATCCACATTTTGTGGTATTGTTATCTTTTTCAAGATCGCGCTATGGCCACAATCGCTGCTCCTCCATTGCAGCGTGCTATTAAGTCGAATTGCCGACGCAGCTGCATACTGCCTACCCAATATGTCCAAGGGTATCAGGTGCAGGAGGATTTCTAATGCAGCCGTAGGTGTAGTACGAAGAGCGCCAGTGATGCACATTGACACCATTCTCTGTACCTTCGTGCTAAAGACACAGTTCGCTTTTGTTTCTAAAGCAGGCCACCAGACAATGATTCCATACAGCAAAATTGGACGCACCACTGCTGTATAGATCCAATGAACGACTTGAGGGCTAAAACCCCATCGTTTTCCAATGGCCCTTTTACAGGAATACAAAGCAATCGTTGCTTTTCTCACCCGTTCCTCAATATTACGCCTGAAATTCAGCTTCCTATCTAGAAATACTCCAAGATACTTGGCTCCATCTGAGAAGGTGATTTCAGTACCGTCCAGAGAAATAGGATCGAAAGCAGGAATCTTATTTTTCCTTGTAAATAAAACAAGCTCTGTTTTACTAGGATTAACTCCTAGACCACAGTCTCTTGCCCATTTATACAGATCTTTCAGAGAACCCTGAAGAATGTCCCGCAATGTTGGCAGATGCTTCCCCTGTAAATGTTACAAAATTCGATTATAAATTTTTTCTGCAAATTGCTTATTTGCGAGATTCTGGAAATACACTGAATATCAACTAATTAGAAACGTTTCTGTAGTGTATGCAATTTGTTAAAGACATTTCGAGGTGTTACAAACGGAATGACAAACTTATAAATACCCTCTATTACTAGAGTGGAAGTTATAAAAATATAATGTGCAAATTAAGGAAAAATAATAATGAAAAAGATAAAACATTAATTAAAATCAGAAAAATTCAGAAAAATATGCAGGAAACAGAATCAGCAAAATCAAGTAAATAAAATAAAAATATATCAAAAATACTGGAAAATAAACAAGTAGAAAAGTTAAATTCGACTTGGCCGAATCTTTGAATACCCTCCACAATGCCCTTTTTAAGTGATAGTAAATTTTCTAACGTGAAAAAAATAACATTTTTGGTTAGAAATATTTTATTTTCTGTAAAAAAACTATTTTTTATTAATTTTTGGAAAAAAAAATATTACAAATTTTTTTTTTTGAGTGTAAAATTTTTTTTGAGTGTATTTTTTTTTTTTTTTTGTTTTAGTGTAAAAAAACTTTTTTTGTTAATTTTTGAAAAAAAAATAATTTACCATTTTTTTTTTTTGAGTATAAAATTTTTTTTTAAGTGTAAACTTTTTTTGGTTGGAAATATTTTATTTTCTGTAAAAAAACTTTTTTTTATTAATTTTTGAAAAAAAAAAAATTACTAATTTTTTTTTTGAGTGTAAAATTTTTTTTGAGGGTATTTTTTTTTTTTTTGTTTTAGTGTAAAAAAACTTTTTTTGTTAATTTTTGAAAAAAAAAAAAAAAATAATTTACCAATTTTTTTTTGAGTGTAAAATTTTTTTTGAGTGTAACCTTTTTTTTAAGTGTTTTTTTTTTTTTGGTTTATTGTAGAAATATTTTTGTGTGACAAAAA
Source organism: Pegoplata infirma (assembly GCA_963921195.1). Taxonomy (NCBI): domain Eukaryota; kingdom Metazoa; phylum Arthropoda; class Insecta; order Diptera; family Anthomyiidae; genus Pegoplata; species Pegoplata infirma. Next base: position 106,194,732 of record OY992539.1, read on the forward strand.
TACCTTTTAAAATATTTTTCTGACTTACAAATGTTTTTAAAACATGTTTAACGGGTTTTCAACATGTGAATTTAAGGTGAACTAATCTGAAATTTACGGTTTTGCTAATAACTTTTGAACCGCCGGACCGATTTGGCTGAAATTTAAAACGAACCGAAACAGAGGAGCGGTAATTATATATGCCACACTTCAGCACCCTCAGAATTGCCGTTCGAAAGTTACAGTGTGTTTTATCTCGTAAATTCCAGAAAACCCCTTGCCGAAATTCACTTATTTGCTTATAACTTTTGAACCACTGGACCGATTTCGCTGGATTGCAATACCAACCTGACCAGGTAAATGTCCAACATATATGCCAAACTTCAGGAGCCTCCGTAAAGTCTTTCAAAAGTTAGCGTGTTTTCAACAGACAGACAGACAGACAGACGGACGGACGGACGGACATCGCTAGATCGTCTTAAAATCGATCGAGGATCATGAATATATATACTTTATGGGGTCCTAGACCAATATTTCGAGGTGTTACAAACGGAATGACAAACTTATATATACCCTCTATCACTAGAGTGGAGGGTATAAAAATAACGTCCGGAAATATCTGAAAAGTTGTATAAAATTACCGGGCCACCGAGTATTTTGTTTATATGAGGGCTTTACAAAATGTGTGAATAGATTACATTCCGGAATTCGAAAAATAGTTTTAAAAGTAAAATAAAAAAACCCCTAATTCGAAATGTATTGAATGTGTTTTTATTTTCATTATAAGTAAATTCGAAATAAATAAGTAAATCAAAATCTATATTCTGGTTCTATAGAGAAAGTATTATATAAAATAAACAATAGTTTTGTATTGGTTGCCATGTTTTTTCTTCTTCTGTCAATAGCTAAAGCTATCAATTCAATTCAATAAAATTGAAATTAATATTAAATTGCATTTATTGACCAACATCACATTAATGTGGAGCCATTACTTACAAAAAAATGTGTAGTTTTTGCAGTTTATATCTAAAATTAAATCTTTCAATATCATGCATATTCATGTGGGAACACTTCATCAATTTACCGTAATGCATACAAAATGTTTGGCATAATTGATTGCAACCTAGTTAGTGTACAATAGGGTGGCTAGTTTTTGAACTTTTCTCTCTGATCAAATTCTAATACCTGCCAAAAGTGTTGACTAACAACCCGAGTAAAAATTTTGATATGATGCAATATATAATGATATGTAACACAATATATATTTAAACGCAATTTGATCCGAATAATGGTGGATGTGTTTGCATTAAAAAAGATCAACTTGTATAAAATATGATTTGATTTCATCCGAGTTTTGACCAGACATTGCCATATATTGGTGGATCTAATTAGATCTAATTGCATAAAAAAATATAAAATCCTGGTGTTTTTTTGGTTTGGGTTGAGATACACCACAGGTCAACGATACATTCACCAAACATTTAAATGTTTGGGTACGCTTCGAACCAGATAGGTGATATACATAACCCTAACAAGAAATGTTTAGGAACATTTTAAAAAGTTTCTTATACTTTGCCTAAAAAACTTAGAAATTTTTTAGTTAATTGGAAACATATATAGTTTTATATGGAACAGCATAAGCTATATATAATTTTATGTTAAATTATACAGAAAAAGAAATTTTGTATTGACCCTCATATAATTTTATATAATTATATCAACCGTACACCTTTTAATCCGAATCATGATTAAATTATATATAACTACATATGACTGCATTTAAAAAATTTAGGAAAGATCTCACGCGATGTATAATCATATATGATTTAATATGTTTGTATCAAGTTATATATTGTTATATATGTTTATTTTTACTCGGGAATAAGTCGCATGCAAAAAGTTATTGCGATTGGTGTTTTTCTTCCAAAATCCATTCAGTACATCCAGAAATATTTGCAAAAAAAAAAAAATATGAAAATTTTGAACCAAATTTTCATATTTTTATACCCTCCACTTAGTGATGGAGGGTATATATAAGTTTGTCTTTCCATTTGCAACTCATCGAAATATCGGTCTGGGACCCCATAAAGTATATATGGGCATTCCAAGTCAAATCACTCACTTTTGGACCCGACCCCTTTCGATTTGTTTTATTTTTGGATATGTTTTAGTCCTTATTAAATGCAACTTGGACACCGATTTTCAGCCTTTTATTTCAAAATGGTGTTGAGTAATCAATTTTTCAAAATGGCGATTTTCATAAAAATATTAAAAAATTTAAATTTTAAATTAATTTTGACCATTAAAAAATATAGATATTTTAAAAAGTGTTGGACAACGTTTTTTTTGGTGATTAAATGTAGTTTTAGGAAAAAATATAAAAAAATTGTTCGAAGTAACTATCACTTATTTTTTGACGTTTAGAAATTAAAATTAAATGTTTGAAAAAGTCCGAAACCTTCGATTTTTTTGTAAAAAACTATAAAAATTCTACTCTAAATTACGCAACTTTTAAGCCAAAATTCGAGATATGATCACAATTCTTTCTATTTTTTTTAAATTTTTAAAATTGCACCTTTTATTTTTTGGCTCTGATTTATTTTATATGGTGTTTCAAAAAAAATAAGTTGGTAGATACTGACCCCTTACTTACCGTAGATATATTCACTTGCAGGTAAAAATACGTCTCACAAAAATTTAGGTCGATCGGACATGGGTAAGGCAATGAGCATGGTCCATGAAATTTAAAAAAACGGATTACAAGGAAAAATATGAATTTTTTTCAGTTTTCGTAATTTTTTTGGTACTTTAAGTAAAGTTTTTATTCAAGTGATTACTGAATAATGATGTGGAGTAAAATGTCTTTCTAATAAGGTACTAAAAACTAAAATCGGTTGAAAATCAGCCAAGTTATTAGAACTTCCCCAGGCATCTAGCGTGTGTCATACCACTTGCTTAAAGAATACGAGTCCCTTTTTTAAATTTATTGAAATTTTCTACTGCAATAACATTTTTTTTATTCATGTTTCAGTGTAATATTTTTTTGGTTTTTCCAAATTTTAAAACAAAAAAAAGTATTTTTTTTAAATATAGATTTTAAAACGGTGTTGAAAATGCAGGCATTTTTAGCATTAATTTAAAACATGTTAGCAAAACACAATATGAAAAATACTTGTCATCTAATTACATTTGAACTTGAAGAATAAAAAAATGTTATTACAGTAGAAAATTTCAATGAATTTTAAATATCGGATTGTATTGCTTAATCAAGTGATCTGCCATACGTTAGATGCCTGGGGAAGTTGTAATAACTTGGCTGATTTTCAACCGATTTTAGTTTTTGGAACCTTATTAGAGAGGTATTTTACTCCGTATTATAATTCTTTAACCACTTGAATTTAAACTGAACTGAAAATAACAAAAAAATTGAGAAAACCGAAAAAAATTTATATTTTTCCTTGTAATCCGTTTTCCAAACTTCAAGGCCCATGCGGAACGCCTTTCCCATGTCCGATCGTTCTTAATTTTTGTGAGACATATTTTTACCTCGAAGTGATTGTATTTTGGGTAAGTTGTGGTCAGTACCTAACAATTTATTTTTTTTGGAGCACCATATAAAATAAATCAGAATCAAAAAATAAAAGGTGCAATTTTTAAATTTTGAAAAAAAAATAGAACAAATTGCGTCACATCTCAAATTATGGCTTAAAAGTTGCGTAATTTAGAGTAGAACTTTTAGGCTGTTTAAAAAAAATCGAACGTTTCGGACTTTTTTAAAAAGTCGATTTTAATTTTTAAACGTTAACAAATAAGTAATAGTTACTTCGAATAATTTTTTAATATTTTTTTTTTCTAAAACTACATTTAAATACCAACAAAACGTTGTCCATTTTTTTAAGATATCTATATTTTTAACTGGTCAAAATTAATTGAAAATTTTAATTTTTTAATTTTTTTGAAAAAATCGCCATTTTGAAAAATTTATTTCTCAACTCCATCTTGGAATAAAAGGCGGAAAATTGGTGTACAAATTACATTTAATAAGTAATAAAACATATCCAAAAATAAAATCAATCGAAAGGAGTCAGGTTTAAAACTGAGTGATTTGGCCTGGAATGCCCTATATATTATTGATCAGTGATCGATTCTAAGACATTCTAGCGATGTCCGTCTGTCTGTCTGTCTGTGGAAATGGTGATCACGGCCAAAATATTACACGGAGATGACTGAAACTTAACATATTTATTCACTAAGAAAATTTTGTCATTAACAGTTTGTAGGTTATTTTAAAAAGTAATCAGTAAAGTTATTTTAAAAGAAAAATCATTAATTTTATAAAGGATTTCTTGTTTTCTTCTATTTCTGTAGTTTAAAAAAAAATAATTTACTGTCTTAAAACTTAATTTTCTGTTACATTCAATTTCGGAAGTAAAAAATTTCATCTATAGTTTTACTGCTTTTCAATACAAAATAAGTGAATATTCACTAGTTTTTAACTGTTTTGGTTAGTCATTAAATTAACATTTAAAATTGACTGTAATATGTTTTTATTTTTAATGAAAAAACAGTGGAATGGTTTTTAAATAAAATTTCATTTGTTTTAAGTGAATATTCACTGGAATGTACCTACATAATTTTTTGAGTGTTGGAAGTTCTCCTGAGAAGCTTGGTATTGCATTTGAGCGATATCGGTTCAGCGGTTCAAAAGTTATGAACGAAAATGTAAGGACACACCAAAAAAATTTCGGATGCTGATTGACATATGTGGACATAATTGAACACAAAATGGTATTTAAACAAGTACGACCATATTTTTTGATAAAAAATCGCAGATTTTTTTTTTACCAAATTTTTTTTCGCGGAAATTTGTTTTCCAAAATTTTTTTTTTTTTAAAACTAGTTTTCGTTTAAAAATAGTTTTTTGCCATAATCTTTTTGAAATGGTGGAGGTTATCACTACATTCGGCAAGGCCGAATTTAACTTTTTTACTTGTTTTTTATACATTTTTTCCTACTAATTTTTATATATTTTTTTAGTAAAATTAAAAACAAGAATTTAAAACACTTTTCCTTGATTTTTTTTGCCTCCTTAACACGAATCTGAAATCAGAAAAATTATATTAAATTGCCAGCTCAAGCAAGATATAGACATTTTTATTTTTTGCGGACCAAGCCCACAAAAACAAAAAAAAAAAAAAAATAATGTTGGAAAAGTGTATGCTAAAGTTATACTAACACTAAAATCGTGTTATAGCCCCAAATTTCGAAAAAGTATCCAAAAGTTTGTAAAAATACGAAATTTTTTTACAGCAATTTTTAAGCGATTGGTACTTTTTAAACAGTTCCAAGTGTAACACAAAATGTTGGTACTTTTTTTTAAAAATTCCCAAGGGATACTAAATAATGTTAGTATGTACTTTTTGAACAAACCCGTTATTTTAACATATATTCATACTTTAATCTTGTTTCAGTCACAAATATTTTATAGTATCCAAGTGTGTGTTACAATACAATACCCTTTTCAGCACGATTGGTATTAAGTATGGTTAGGGTGACCATTTTTTTCTGAGCCTAAATCAGTACGCCCAAGTTTTTATGTTTTTTTTTTAGAAATAACTCTCTAAAAATGTTTTCTATGAGAAAACGGCGCCATGAAATAACTCCCAATGAAATAAGTCCCAAGAAAAATAATGCAATAAGTCCCAAAAATTTCCATACGATTTGGGAGTTATTTCATAATGAAATAACTCCCAAATCTGCGGGAATTATTTCATTTTTTTTTTGGAAGTTATTTCATTTTTAAGTTTGGGAGTTATTTCATTATGCAATAACTCACAAACTATTTTAATGAAATAACTCCCATCAGTTTGAGAGTAAATTATGAAAATAAAAATTTAACTTATTGAATTTTCAAGTTTCTTTAATTTTTATTAAAAACAATAAAAATTAGATATTTTCTTTAGTTATTTTCAGGAAAAGTTAATTTGTTACGGGGAAAGTAAATGACCTCGAACTAGAATAAACTCTTTTTCAATGCTTTTCGATTTATCTTGTAAATAAATTCAGAAAACCATTCACTCAGAAGTACATCAATGTCAATCAAAAAAAAAAAAAAATACGTTTGCTTTAAGGCGAAATGCATGCTGCGAGTAATTGTGAAAAATTTCGAGTTCTTCTAAGAATGGTTTTAATTTATGAAAATTAAGAGGTATTGTATGACAAACTGAAGATCCGCATCCGGTGTAATAAGAAGTTTTAGGATCCTGTTAGTTTGGCGGACAGATTATTTAAAGTGTAGGCGAAATGGACTTTCGGTCTTTTACAACCCACTCACGCTTTTCTTTATTTTGAAATATATGTTGTTGGAATACGATTATATGTTTGAAAAGATTTGAATGCGTAGGGATGTGAAGAAAGCGCCGCTGGCGAAAAATTTTTACAAGAGAATCGCGCGATTTTTTTTTTAATTTTTTGTTAAAATCTCTTGTAAAAATTTTTCGCCTGCGGCGCTTTCTTCACATCCATACGCATTCAAATCTTTTCATACTTTTCCTTTTTTTTTTTTTTGCTTTTCCTGGAAGCTCTAAAAGGCTTCCAGGAATCTGCTTTCAAGTTTTATGCGTGGCTTGTTAACTGTTTTAACCAAGATGATTTATATATTTTTTTAATTTAAGTTCATATTTTTATGGAGTTTATTTTCTGTTCTTCTCGCAGCCGCCAGAGGGACCTCCGATAAGTTAGCTATTGCATGAAATATTATACTGATATGATTCAAACATTAAAAGAAATTTAATCAATGTGTCAGTAAGCTGCATTCCAAGAAGTTGAGAAGGGATTGTTGGCACTTCAGAGATTTGTTTTTTAAAGAGACACAATTAAAGTATTTTTGGGATTTAAACAGAAAAATTTAATATTCCAAAAAAAAATTGGGATTTATTTCATTTCTATTGGGAGTTATTTCGTTGGGACTTCTTTCATTTTTTGTTAGGGACTTATTTCATTTTTCTTGGGACTTATTTCATTTTTTTGGTTTGGGAGATAATTCATTTTATTTGGGATTTATTTCATTGGGAGTTATTTCATTGGGACTTATTTCATTGGGAGCTATTTCATGGCGCCTGAGAAAACACTGATCTTTTTTCAACAATAAAAAAATATCGGTTAAACTAACTTGACCCCAAGTATTTTGGATAAAAACAACTGTTAAAAAAAAAACTGCAAAAAACAACTGAAAAAAAAACAAATGTTAAAAAACAACTGCAAAAAACAACTGTCGTGATTTGCAAAAAATTAAGATTCTTTAAACGACTTCATTTGAATGTTTCGTTCGTTACAGTGCAGAAAATATAACAAAATCCCACAGGTTTTGAGAATAAGAAAATCCCGAAGATTTTTCCGTTTTGACAACTTTTCCTGTAAGAAAACAGCTAATAAGCACGTGTTTTTTTAAAGTCCCGGATTTTCTGAGCGCTTTTTTGAAAAAGCTCTGATGACATTACCTTATCTAAGATCTCAGAATAATTTGTATTCATGCAATTTACATCATCTTGCTAAAAATATAAAAAATCCATCGGCCCATTGAACTTTTCGTTATAGAAAACCTCAAAGATTCTGTGCGCATTTTCAGATAAATTTAGGAAGATCAAAAGAACCTCATGCTCAGATTCATTTTTGCGTTAAGAAACCTCTTGATTCACGAACTCTAATCTCCTTAGAATAAATTCATTATAAATTATCTCATTTTCAGTCTTAAGTTATAAAAAACAACTCTGACGACTCATTTGATGAAAATTCAAGTTTTTGTACAGAATAAATTATTTTTTATATTGAAATGTTCAAAAATCAGTGCAATCAGTACATATTTTAAAAAATCAGTACAAATCAACGTTTTTTGATCAGTACACGTATCAAAATTCAGTACATGTACTGATCAAATCAGTACGAATGGTCAGCCTAATTATGGTTGGTACTTTTTAAATTTTTTTTTTTTTTTTAATTCACTTTTTTACACATATTTTTACTTTTTAAAGGCGGGGTTGTTTTAGGCTACATAAGATAGCACTAACAAGGGCTTATTATTTTTAAATAGGTCCGGATTGCTTAGAAAACTTTGCATTTATGTGCAAACTTAAACTTGAGTGCGGCATACGATTTAAAAACTTTTAAAAATTGCTTTTTTTTTTTTATAAACCTCCATTGTAGGTTTTCTAAAAAGTACAGAAATCTTGTATTATCAATATGTTGTTTTACACCTTTGTACTTTCTAAAAAGTACTAAAGTCTTGTTATGGCCACAAATTTTTAAAAAGTATCCAAATGTGTGTAGCAATACAAGATTTATTTTTCAGCACTTTTTAAACGATTGATACTTTTTAAATAGGCCCAAGGGTTACACAAAATGTTGGTACTTTTTTAAAAAGTACCAAAGGCTACTAAAAGATGTTAGAATGCTACTAAAAGATGTTAAAAAATCCACTGTTTAGTCACAATTTTCCAAAAAGTTTCAAAATGTGTGTAACAATACCAGCATTTTTTCAGCACTTTTTAAACACTTGGTACTATTTAAACAACCCCATGGGTTACACAAAATTTTGGTACTTTTTTTTAAATCGACGATTTAAAAAATTATGCTTAAGGACTTTTAGAGATCACTTGTATAACACAAAATTTAAGTATATTTAAGAAATAGAAGATTTTTTTAAATTTATCTTAATATTTTGTTTGTTTTTTTTTCAAATGCGAAACATTTACATTAACGAACATGATAAAGCCGTGAATGCATGAGAATAGAAATAAAACAAAGCAAAAGAAAAATCTAAAAAAAATGGAGTCAAATCTTTTTGCTGGTTCTGTAAGGAATTGTAGAACAAAAAAAAATAAAATCACAAAATAAAGACAACATGAAAAAGGCCAAAGAAATTTACAAACACTCAAAGGGACAATAAAAATTCAACAAAACAAAAAAAAAAAAACAATTAAGAAAATTATAGTAGGTCAAGACCGGCCATCCTACACCGGCGTTTCCTGGAAAATGGGTCCCAAGTTCAAACATGGGTTTATTTTTTTCATATCTTTAATAAGTTTAAAAAACACTCACAAACCAAATTTGAGTGACATAGGCTTCTATTTGTTGCCAATAAACCATTTTAACTTAATATCGGGCGAAATTTTTATATGGGGCCTAAGTCCAAAAATGGTATGATTAGGTTATTAAAGTACGCATTAAATAAAATTTGAATAAAATATTTTCTATTTTCATGAATCTTTAGAGATTTTTTGTCTAGGACCAAAATTTTGCTTAATTACAAACATCCGCACAAACTCATTATACCCTGTACCACAGAGTGGTGTAGGGTATAAAAACTCAAACCCATTATTTTTGTTTTATTATACCCTCCACTCTGGTGATAGAGGGTATATATAAGTTTGTCATTCCGTATGTAACACATTGAAATATTGGTTTAGGACCCCATAAAGTATATATATTCATGATCCTTGATCGATTTTAAGTCGATCTAGCGATGTCCGTCTGTCTGTCTGTCTGTCTGTCCGTCCGTCTGTCTGTCTGTTGAAATCACGTTTTTGGCAATACTCCGAAACCGATTTAAACGCTTGGGGTACCAAAAGTTGCGCAATTTTCCCAGGCAAAAACTGATGTATTTTTTTTTTGAGCGAATTACTGAAAAACACATTTTTTTTTAACATAACCCTAATTTAGCTCATATTTTGTGTGATACATAAGAAAGAAAACGGAAATGAAAAAAAAAAAAACTGAGAAAAAGGAAAAAAATCTTTACAAAAAAGCTTTAAAATATGTAAAACAAAATCTAAATTTAATTAAAAAAAAGTTCGTTAAGTAATAATAAAAAAATTAATAGTTATTTTTATATAGCATGTGTGTGTCCATTTTTTGCTTCGTCATATTAACGGGGTTGCCAGACTTTTTTTTTGGCTTTGTCGCCAAATAGGATGTAAAATATCGCCAAAATTCAATTTTGTTCAGATTTCTTAAAAAAAATATTTTCAATTAAAAAAAGTAAATTTTGTTAAATAATAAAAGACAGAAATAAACTTTATGGCAAAAATCGCCCAAATCCGAAAAATTTATATATATATGGACTTTTGTCATTAACTTTTAACGCTTGTGATATTTTACTAATTTCGCAATAACATTTTTATTTGTAAACTAGGTGGTACCTGTGAATGTAGATATGTTAAGGGAACCATAATGAGTAATTCTGCAAAGGCACAGCGCAAATAGTCTCATTATCTCATGGTAAGGAACGTGCAAAGTTGAAAAATGTAAAAAAATCGCTTGATACTCTCATGAAATTTTTCGTTCATAGTTCCATATTGTTGGGTGCGTTAAAGCTATTGCTCCAAATTTAATACCGTTTAATCAGTAGACTTGGGCAATTATTTGGTGTAGGTTCAGTGGATGTGCCATCAATAAGAAAAAAGTTACATGGACCTAAATCTTTGATACCAATTTTTTTCAATTTTCAATTTTTCGAGGTTTTTTGATTGTAGCTTTTGGTGCAAACTGTAATTTTAAAATTCAAATACACATGGTAAAAGCCCTTGTAAAAATGCATAATCTGAGACTGATTCGAGTCATGTGCTCGCAATGGTTACGAAGCTGCAGCTCTCCAAAGATGGGAAGAAAAAACGTGAATTTTTTAAAAAGTCTGTTTTTTGCGAGGCACACTCCTAGTTTTATTCCGAATGGTTCCGAATGCTTTGTGAATTTTATAATTTACCATTTCCCACTCGATTTACAAACGCACCCAAAAAATATTTTATGAACTTTTTAAATTTTTTGCCAAATTTCGATATTTTAGTTTTGCCATATCTGACAGCCAAATGTGCATGGCTGAAAGTTGAATATGTAGAAACAATGGTATGTGGAAATATAATAAATCATGAAAAGCAACATTGATCAAAAGTTAATATTGGCGAATTCCGCGGTGTTTTTCAGTTTTCACTTTTTTGTAAGGCACATCCAGGCCGCTTATAGAAATTGGTCGGTGAAAGGCGCGTTTGGTAGTATTTTTAATGCTTTATCTTCAATCCATTCGCACCCAAAAACAATTGACGTTTTAGTGGTTTTTTGGTGGTTTTAAATTTTTGATACTTTTAAATTTAATGGTTATATAAAATCTTGCATTACTTAAAATAAAGTAGAAAAGAGATGTATTTTGATAGATTTTGACATGTCTTATTCGAATAATATTTCAAAATTAGTCTATTGATTTTTGCAGTCGCGAAAATCGCGAAAAATCGCTAAAATTTTTTATAACCTTGATAAAATTAGTAATAACGTTAAAATATTTCGTAATAACCTTAATACTTATTAGCATTATTAATCATACTTTGAATAGTTTCAATATTCAGTGAAGGACAACACTGTAAAATCAGACATTTAATATTAAAAAAAAAAAATTCAAAATACTTAATTTTTTTTTTTTTAAATGTTCCCTTTAAACCACTGCTGTTTCTTACCTATTAGAGATAGAATAATGGTGTTAACTAAGAATTTGTTGAGATTTTGTTTATGCATTTGGTAATATTTTTCTAAAAAAAAATAAAACCGCTGGAAACATTTTTATTTCCAAAATATTGGAAAATGTGCCGAAAAAAAATTGGTTAAATGCAAATATCTCGATATTTAGCAAAGATTTTATGCATGTTTGAATATGTATTTTAGCTCTGGGTAAGCATAATACAAAATGGTACGTTTTGTTAACTTCGGATAAAAAATGTAATTTTGACAATTTTTTTAAAAATTTTAACTTTAAAACGCCATAGTTTTGGGTGCGATCGCTCAAATTAATGCACGCGGACGGATTTGAATTACTTATTTAAAATGTTATTTACCTACAAAGTCTTATCAATGTGCCACGAAAAAAAAATCGCAATTTTATTTTTCTTAAATATTAAAAGTTAATGACAATTGCTCATATACTATATAAAAGAGTAATATGACTGACTGACATACTCATTCATCATCGCCCAGCCCAAACCGCTGAAGTTAGAGACTTGAAATTTGGACTGTAGTTTGACCTTCCGGAATAAAGATCCAATAAGGCTGGATTTTTGCCAATGTTGATTCTAAGGGGGTAAAAAGGGTAAAAAACAGTACTTTTGGTGCTTTTTATATCTCCTGAAATAATGGTCATAGAAACTTGAAATTTCGACAGTATGTTCACATCCTAGAATATAGATCCAGTACGGCTGGATTATTGCCAATGTTGATTCTAAGAGGGTAAAAAGGGAAAAAATCTGTACTTATGGCACCTTTTATATTTCCTTAAAAAATTGTCACATAGACTTAAAATTTGGTCTGTATGTTCACCTCCCGGAATATAGATATCCTAAGGCTGGGTTTTTGCCAATGATTTTTCTAATAGGGTAAAAAGGGTAAAAATATGTACTTTTGCTACATTTTATATTTCCTTAAATAATGGTACTAGAAAATGGAAATTTGCAATGTCGGTTCACCTTCCGGAAAAAAGATTCACTAAGGCTCGGGATTTGCCAATGTTGATTCTACTGAGGTAAAATGGGTGAAAAAGTACTTTTGGTACGTTTTTTTATTTACTGAAATTTTATTCAAACTTGAAATTTAGAATGTAGGATCCTTTAGTAAAATAAAACATTCTGGAACAAGTACTTTCCGAAAATTCTGTACCGTTTTCAAAAAGTACCTTTTATAAAAGGTTCCTTTATAAAAAGTACCTTTTATAAAAAGTACCTTTTATAAAAAGTTCCTTTTATAAAAAGTTCCTTTTATAAAAAGTACATTTTATAAAAAGTACCTTTTATAAAAAGTACTTTTTATAAAAAGTACCTTTTATAAAAAGTACATTTTATAAAAAGTACCTTTTATAAAAAGTACCTTTAATAAAAATTATCTTTTATAAAAAGTACCTTTTATAAAAAGTACCTTTTATAAAAAGTACCTTTTATAAAAATAAACTTTTATAAAAAGTACCTTTTATAAAAAGTACCTTTTTTATAAAAAGTACCTTTTATAAAAAGTACCTTTTATAAAAAGTACCTTTTATAAAAAGTACCTTTTATAAAAAGTACCTTTTATAAAAAGTACCTTTTATAAAAAGTACCTTTTATAAAAAGTACCTTTTATAAAAAGTACCTTTTATAAAAAGTACCTTTTATAAAAAGTACCTTTTATAAAAAGTACCTTTTATAAAAAGTACCTTTTATAAAAAGTACCGTTTATAAAAAGTACCTTTTATAAAAAGTACCTTTTATAAAAAGTACCTTTAATAAAAAGTACCTTTTATTAAAAGTACGTTTTTTTAAAAGTACCTTTTATAAAAAGTACCGTTTATAAAAGGTACTTTTTATAAAAAAAGTACCTTTTATAAAATAACTTTTTATAAAAAGTACCATTTATAAAAGTACCTTTTATAATAAGTACCTTTTATAAAAATACCCTTTATAAAAAGTACCTTTTATAAAAAGTACCTTTTGTAAAAAGTACCTTTTATAAAAGTACCTTTTATAAAGAGTACCTCTAATAAAAAGTACCTTTTATAAAAAGTACCTCTAATAAAAAGTACCTTTTATAAAAAGTACCTTTCATTAAAAGTACCTTTTATAAAAAGTACCTTTTATTAAAAGTACCGAAAGTACACTTTCGATACTTTTTTATTTCCTGAGGTATAAATAAAACAAACTTTTTTGTTTTTTAAATCATCATATTGGTGGAGGGTATTTAAAGATTCGGCACAGCCGAATATAGCTTTCTTACTTGTTTTTTTATTTTGTTAATATCTAGCAACAACTTGGTAAAAGAGTTTAAACATAAATGCCTACTTGAAATGAAGACCAGAAATAGAAAAATAAATAAAAATGACTTGGAAAAACTGTAACCAAATAGAAAAATTTACCTGATGGTACCTTTAATTTTTTCCAATATTTTTTAGATAAAATTTTAAATTTTAGTTCAGGAATATTTTCCGTTTTTTTTTTTAAATATGTATCGTAAACATAAACTAAGCCAGAAAAATACGGTGGGGCCTACATTGGCAAAGCGTTGTAACCGGTACAACAAACGTTGGCAAAACATCCGTTCTACAACGACTACCGTATTGGCCCAATATCTAAATGATAACGCCAGTTGTACGTGTGCCCACGGTTCTAGCCAATGTTGGCAAACTGTGGGCAAATCAAAAAATACTGTACTGGCATAATATCTAAATGATAACGCCAGTTGTACGTGTGCCCACGGTTCTAGCCAATGTTGGCAAACCATATTAAAAACAAAAAATACTGTACTGGCACAATATCTAAATGATAACGCCACACTATGCTTCGACCCATGGACAAAAGTCAAAAAAAAAGTTTTTGTCTCAAATTGTGTTTAAATACAGATTTTTTGAAAGATAATAAGGTATCTCAAATAAATATTAACAAAATATTTTTTCTGATTGCTTTTGCCACCACGAGAGGGCGCTAAACTCAGAGAATTTTATGCAAAAATGACTTAACAGGAAAATGTTTTTTAGCTGTTTCACAAAAATAATTCTCAAAAATCCATTTTTTAATAAAATCGTTCGAAATTTTGTTTTAAAGTACTTTGATATATTTGTAGTGAAGTTAAAATATAGAATTTTGTAAATATTTACAAAAAAAATATTTTTTATTGCGCAGAAAAACAAGTTTTTTTTGTTGAAAACCCAAAAATAACTAAAGTTTGATGGAGTTTAAAAAAAAAATATAAAAAAATAGATATTTTTTTTTTCTTTTTTTTCTAAGTTTAAACTCTTATCTAACAGCGTATTCAAAAATTAGCGCCTATTTTTTACCACAACTTAGAAAAAAATGCGTTTTTTTAAATGTCTAAATTCATGATTTTTACTCAAATATCAGGAATTTAGGAGTTTTAAATATCATTGTGCAACACGATTTTATGTTTTGAAAGGGTAAAAAAGCTAAATAAATGTATATTAATAGTAGGTCGAAACCCCCGCAGAATTTTGAAAATTTAGCTCGAGTTTTTTTATGGCCCACTGAAGTTTTTAATTTTTTTTTCAAAGGAGTTCAGAATAAGTCAAAAAAAAAATTATTAAATTTAATATTAAGCTAAATGAGGTTAATAGATGTGCAACGAAATTTGATGACGGTTCTTTTCTTAGAAAATATTAACCCTCTATCTCCCATTTTTAGGGGTCACTTTAGTCCCTTTTCCAAATATCGTCGTAGAACACCACTTACACTTGCTTTTAAAAGGTTAACATGTTCTATAAATTTTTTCTGCATAGAATTTCATTGTTAGTTGTAAAAGACCAAAAATTCGTGAGATATAAGCAAAATGCAAAAAAAGTAAAATTTGTAAATATTATATATTGTTAAATTTTGATACACCAAAGTCGTGAGAAATAATTCGACAAAATATAACAAATTTACTTCTGAGCTTAATACTGTTAATAGATGTCTTCGGTAAAATTTGATGTTTCTTTTTTCTTAAAATATGTTAACCCTCTATCTCCCATTGTCAGGGGTCATTTCAATCCCTTTTTAAAATATTCTTATAAAAAAAACACTTAAACGTGCGTTTAAAGTGTTAAAACGTTCTACAAACATTTAATAGATATCTTTAATCATTCCAAACCCAATAAAAAAAAAAAGTAAATACTTCAATGGGCCATAAAAAGAACTTGAGCTAAATTTTCAAAACAATTCGTTTTTGGTATACAAATGGTATACCTTCATTTTTTGTTTTGTCCAATTTAAGATACATTCTGTGACCTCAAATTTGTTGCACAGTGTATTCTATTGAAGCCTTAAGTTATGTTAAATAACTCTTAAATTATAAATTATATTCAAGAAACATTAAAAAAGTAATTTAGTATTACGCTTTAACCTTAAAACGCTCGTTTTATAAAATTTTATAAAAATATTTGAAATAAGGACTAAAATGACCCCTTAAAATGGGAGATGAAGGATTAATATGTTCTAACAAAAGAACCGCCATTAAATTTCACTGAAGACATCTTAAGATATTTTTCATCTCAGTAGCATTTTTAGTACATTTTTTCGACCTATTTCAGTCTACTTTGGTAAAAGCTATTTAACAATATATGATATTTTACAATTTTACTTTTTAAAGCATTTTGATTATATCGCACGATGTTTTGGTATTGGACAACCCCTAGTGAAATTTGATGCTTAACATTTTTGTAGAACATTTAAACTATTAAAACGCACATTTTAGTGTTGTTCTATGAGGATATATTAAAAAAGGACAAAAATGACCCCTAAAAATGGGAGATAGGGGGTTAATGTATTCTAAAAAAAGAACCGCCATCAAATTTTACTATGGACATGTATAAACATTATGTAGCTCAGAAGTTGATTTAATACATCTATTTGACCTCCCGAGTAAAAATTTTTATATGATGCAATATATATTGATATGTAATACAATATATAATTAAACGCAATTTGATCCGAAAAATGGTGGATGTTTTTGCATTAAAAAAGATCAATTTGTATAAAATATGATTTGATTTCATCCGAGTTTTGACCAGACATTGCCATATATTAGTGGATCTAATTAGATCTAATTGCATAAAAACATGTAAAATCCTGGTGTTTTTTGGTTTGGGTTGAGTTACACCACAGGTCAACGATACATTCACCAAACATATAATTTTCTTAAACAAAAAAATGTTCGGGTACGCTTCGAACCAGATAGGTGATATACATAACCCTAACAAGGAAATGTTTAGGAACATTTTAAAAAGTTTCTTATACTTTGCCTTAAAAACTTAGAAAATTGTTGGTTAAATGGAAACATATAGTGTTATATATGGAACAGAATAGGATATATATAATTTTATATTAAATTATACAGAAAAACAAATTTTGTATTGACCCTCATGTAATTTTATATAATTATATCAACCGTACACCTTTTAATCCGAATCATGATTCAATTATATATTACTACATATGACTGCATTAAAAAAATTTAGAAAATATCTCACGGATGTATAATCATATATAATTTATTATGTTTGTATCAAGTTATATATTGTAATATATGTTTATTTTTACTCGGGCTTTTTTAGACGACTTTAAAAGTAAAAATAACTTATTTTTCAAAAAAGGATGTTTTTATATTTTCCATACTAATAATCCGATTTTGCCCAAATTTGGCATTAATATATATCTAAGGAATATTAATTTGCTTACAAAGTTTTTTTACGATCGGACAATTTTCGTAGGTGTTATAGCGTTTTAAAGAAAAAGGATATATGGCAGGACCTTGAATCCTTGCTCCGATTTAAGTGAAAATTTATGCACACGTTGCAAGTTGAATGTGTATCAGCGTGACCACGTTTTGTAATTTTTTGTGCATTATTGAAACTAAAATTACATTTTTCAGTTTCAGGACACATGGGAGGTAGGCGTGTCCTTGCACCGATTTTTCCAAAAATTCATATTTTTCTTAACTAATATATTTTATGTTAGTGTACCAAATCTCAAAAATATCTGACAACTCCTTCTAATTTTGTCCCTTCGTTACATGGGAACGAAGCACTGTGCGCCAGTTGTGCGTGTGCCCACGGTTCTAGCAAACGTTGGAAAACAGTCAAAACAAACAGTCAGTGGTCAAAACAAAAAATGCTATGCGTAAACAGTCAATGCGTAAACATTCTAAAGACATATTTTTAAAGGGAAACATTTTTCTTAAAATTTCTGATTATTTTGATTATTATCCAAATCCAGTGAAATTGGTTTGTATCGTGTTGAAAATTTAGATGAAATTTGTACTGAAATTAATATAAGCATGGTTGAATTTAAATGTATTCTTACAACATCTCATAACGAAAAAATTGCAATGACTCTTTTACATGCGTAATTTAAATAATATTAATCAGTTCTATTATTAATTTCTTAAATGTTAAGTTAACGCCGCTCTACAAATCTGAGGTTTGTCGATGCGTTTTGGATGAAACCAAAAAAAGTTGATAGGGTTTGCCCCGATTCCAAAACGGTCACTCAAATTTTTCTATCACGTGACAATTTGACTTGGTATCAAGCTCATTCGAAAGTGTGTAATTTCTCTTTAAGACAAGATCAAATCTTCTTGGAATTTAATTTTCTAAAATGGTAAAAAAATCATTATCTACAAGTGCTTTAAATCTAAAATTTACGTATGAATTTGTACGGAAATTTGTTCAAAAAACACTGTGTAAATAAACTAAATATTGAAATGGTTTTTTGCTAATGATTTTTTTACCATTTTAGAAAATTAAATTTTTAGAACATTTTATCTTATCTTTAAGAGAAAATTACAGGCTTTCGAATGATCGTGATACCAAGTCATTTGCATGTTAGGATCTTATTTTATAAGCTTTTAAAAAGGGTCAAAAATGCCCTTTTTCGGCACTTTAAACGCGAATTACTCAAAATCCTGACGAGATAGACAAATTTGGGCTCCGGATTTGGAATCAGCGGAACAGACACTATCTAAATCACTAACCAGAATCCAATACGCATTTTCTTGTTGAGCTGTGTAATCATAAAAACATTATTTAATAATAGGTTTTTAAAAATAAATTTAATAAAAAAAAATTATTTTATTTTGTTCTGTATGTGGGTGAAATCAAAAAATGTTAGTGTTTTTGAGCCAAAATTGTACAAACAAAAAATTTTAATTTTTGGTAAATTTTTTTATTAAAATCGATATGTTACATCACTACTAATATAACTGTAAAAGATCTCTTCTATAAATCGTTTCAAACAAATTTTATCGACAATTTTATGATTTTTTTGGTGACGGAGTTTACATTCACCTTTGAAAAATACATTAATTTTTTTTAATTTTCTTTGAAAACATTTTATTGTAATTGAAAACACTAAATTATGTAATTGCTAACAATTTTTGTAATTAGGATTTTTTTCTGGTTTTTGTTATTAAAGATTTTACAATTAATTTTTATTTTAATAGGATTTTTCTAAGGAAATGTAAAATAAATTTATTATTACTTCTGTTAAAATTAGTTTTTTTATTTTTTGAATGGCTAGTGTTAATATTTGCGTCGGTTTTAACAAGTACATAAGGTTTTTTAATGTTATCTGCAAAAAAAAAAAAAAAGTTGACGGAGTTTACAGAGACGGAGTTTACATTTCGTCACTTTTTGCCCGTTTTTTCGAAAACTATTTGTCGGAAATTGGTTTCCGAAAAAAAATCATTAGATGTCAACTAGATACGTCAAAATATGACGATATTTCAGATACACGCTAAGTTGTTTTGTTGTAAACGTGGAGACGGAGTTTACAGCATTTTTCGATTTTTCATTTATGAATTACCTTTTCATACCGGGAAATTAACATGCAATGAGCAAACTTGAAACCAATGATGCAAAATGATATTTTATAGCCTCGCGTTTAATAAATGGGGCAATAACCTATTATTTTTCTAAATATAATACGTCAAAAACAACAAAATTGTCAGGTTCCATAATGTCGAAAAAAAGTGTCGAAAAATCGTTACACAATTGAAGCCGTGTTTGCATGGGTAAAAGAGATAGTTATGACTATACAAAAATATTTTTTAAGAGCGTCAACATTCCCTCTTTAAAAATGTAGTCAATTATTAAGCTCTTGGGTTATTGATTTTTAAGATATAACCGGTTAAAGTTTAAAAATTGAACTTGTTACTGGCGACGGAGTTTACATTTGGCCTACAAAAATGAAAACAACTTGTTTAAAATAGCTAACTAATATCCGGATTGTTGTTAGTTATGTAGAACGCGAGTCTATACGACGTTGTACATTAAAAAATATGCGAATACTTTAACCCATGTATGAGATATTACACGATTACATGGTTTGGTTGAGATTTTTTGATTTCACCCATATGATGAGAAAATTTCGACAAAGTGTAATATTTTGTGTAAAAACTGCGCTTTGCCAGTACATTTTTTTTATACTAATCGATATTTCTGCAAAGCGGAGTATTTTTTGTGTAGCCAATGTTTTGCCAGGACATTTTTTTTTGTACTGTATATGTAGTGAGAAATTTCGACAAAGCGTAGTATTTTTTGTGTAGCCAATGTTTTGCCAGTACATTTTTTTGTACTGTATATGTAATGAGAAATTTTGACAGAGCGTAGTATTTTTTGTGTAGCCAATGTTTTGCCAGTACATGTTTTTTTGTACTTTTCGATATTTCTGCAAAGCGTAGTACTTTTTGTGTAGCCAATGTTCTACCAGTACATTTTTTTTCCCGTTGGCAATTTCTGGCTGGGAAACTATTTGAAATATAAATTAAACGGGGAAATAAACCACTGTGCAATATGATTAAGGTCCATTTTTAGGTTGAACTAAACTTTGATTTCTACGTAATTGAATGTGACAAAACTATTAACTTTAAAATTTTAAAATTCGCGAGATATGGCGAAATTAGTGTTTTGGGGGGATTGTTCCTCCCCCCCAAAAGATGACAGGAAAAATTAAAAAAAAAAATATTGGGAATGGAAAAGGAAAAAGTGAAGGGAAAGAAACGAAAGAAACGTTAAAAAAACGACCAGAATGTAAAAAATCCTTAGGAGAGGTATATGAGGCATTCCATACCAAATGTCCAGCGAAAAAAAAACATGTCCCAGCAGAAATTTTGCTGAACTGGCAGCAGCTTTTGGAATGGAAACTCGAGTCAAAGAGTGCATCCAAACCTGCCGAATTCATGCATGATTCTCTAAGGCGATGTCACACTTTAGAGCGCTAGTTGGATACACCGAAAAAGCGCTCTTAAGATGCTCTGAATTCACATCTCTTTAGAGCGGTGAAAAAATCGCTATACAGATGCAGTGAATTCATGTATCTTTTTTTAGAGCTGATTTAAGCAGAATAAAGATGAAGTACATTTGACTATTTCTGAAATACAAATTCCAAATCTGAAATACAATTGACTATTTCTGAATACAATTGGAAAATCTTAAATACAATTGACTAATTCTGAAAATCAGTTGACAGCATTGACAGCAAGCATTTGGAAGAAATATCGCCTAAGAGATCCAATTACATTTAAAAAATTTCCAATTATATTTTGAAAATTTCAAATTATATTTCAAAATCTTCTATTTATATTTCAGATATTACCATTTATAACCAATAAAATTTTAATTACCTTTCAAAAATTTTCAATTATATTGGAAATTTTTGAAACATAATTGGACATTTTTAAATATAATTGGAGATTCAAAAATATGATTGAACATTTTTTGAAATATAATTTATATTTTCTGAAACTGAAGTGGAAATAGTGTAATCAATTTTATTCATTCAAAATGTTGGGTGGTATGATTGAAGCACTCTTTGCAGCGCTGATTAATGCGCAATAATGATGCAGTGAAATCATGTGTCTTTATCCAAAACTCATGGTTTTTTATTCAAAAGTGTTAAATATATTCAAAAGGAAAGCATGTATGAAATTTTATCAAAATACAATTTTATATTTTAAGTTTTATATAAAAAATCTTAACAAAAAATTTTAATTTTCCCCCCTACTTTTACTGCATCCTCAAGAGCGCTCTTTGGATGCGCTTCGGTATGCTATAAAAAGATGCTATGTCGCCAAAATCTCGATTTATTTTTGCTGGGGTGTACCGTTAACTTCTGAATACGTTGTATGGATAGCCCTATATGGAACTTAGAAAATTGCGTTTTTGGTTTTTAAATTTTTCAAAAACTGGGCTTAGGAGGCGTGATCAAATATTGGAAAAATGGTAAAATTTGTGGCGAGTTGCCTTGATTAAATATTTATCACATTAAAACGGAATGCACCACAATCTCAAAAATTTACATTCTTATATAGTTTTGTATGGGCTATCGATTAAACTTTTTTTTGTTTTGGAAAATTTTCAGAACCTGTTCTGAAATTTTCCATTTTTTAAAAAAGTCAATTTATAAAAATTCTGGCCACTTTTTTTTAAGGTTTAGATGTTTGTCCATCCACACAAAGAAATTCAGAAACACGTTCTTCCTTTTTTTTCGAGAAAATCGCATTTGAATTTTAAATTTCATAACAATTCTGTAATTTGATTGTATTTACTTGTTTTAACAGAGCGTATGAGAAATATTTATGCAATTAATATTACTCATTCGCAAATATATAGCCATATGAAAGAATATGTTTTCATATCAAACAAAGTACATAATTATATCTCGCATTGAGTTTTTCCAAATTTTTTAAATGGAGTTATATAAAATTACATCTAATGATAACCATATTAATATATAAATACATGTGGGAGACATAATCATATGTGACACATATAACTTAATCTGATTGCATACATATTTATATGTGACTTAATATCAAATAACGTATACGAGCATATTTAAAAAAAATCCAATATCATTATATATATAATTATATATGACTTACAAGAAACCATTTAAAATTATATATGACTTACAAGAAACCATTTAAAACTATATATGGTTCCATCTTAAAAAACGAAAAAAAAAATTTTCAAATATAATTATATATGGTCGCACATATAACTCTATATACAGTTATAAAAAACTATACATGGCATCAAACATTTATTTTTTTAATATTATCAAAGATATAATTATAAATGGCTTATGAGATACCGTATATCGTCCATTCCACCAGACATTTGGTAATTTTAGGCATTTTTTGACCGAGGGTATTCCGATTTTTGTTATTTTTTTCATACAGATACTCTATGGAGCCAATTTCAAATTTCATCCATCGGATCGAAAATATTCGAAAAACTCGCGATTTTATTCACGACTTTCGTTTTTAAAAAAGTCAAAAAAATGCAAAATCTGTGTAACTTTGAGCAGCTGTATTTTCTAAACTACTTATCGCATTTTAACAATCCATAGCGCATACGAATGGTTTGTAAGTCTATTTTGATATCTTATAAACTGAAAAAATGTCGGTGGTTTAAAAGTGCATTTTATATGCAAATGCAGTTTTGAAGTGCATTTTGCGAAACTTTTACCCCTTTTAATTTTTTTTTAATTAGCATATTTGGAAAATTTAGAATTTTTGCTACAGAAAAATGTTTTCATTACAATGGACCGAGCATGTGTGATATTTTTAATATTTTTTTTAAAAAAATACTTCCTTAAGTTTCCCTTATAAAAATTTTTATTTTTTAAATTATACCAAAATCATGTAAAAAGACATGTTTTTAAACCGTTATATTTTCAAAAGTACTAATCGTATCTCATTGTTTTTATGCACATTAGAAAGGTATTTTTGTCTATTTTTTGCATTTAATGACCGCAAATATGTTGGTGTTTCAGAATTGCATATTAAATGCAAATGCAGTTTTGAAGTGCATTTTTCAAAACTTTCACCCCTTTGAATTTTTTTTTAGTTATCATATTCGAAAAGTTTACAATTTTTACTACAAAATAATGTCCTGCTAATAATGGACCCACAGTGTGTGCTATTTTAAATTTTTTTTTTTTAATTTCCTTAAAACAATTTCAATATTTTAAATAAAACCAAAAAATCTGAAATAACATGATTTTTTAAAAAATTCTAAAAAAATATCACACTGAGTGGGTCCATTATTAGGAGGACATTATTTTGTAGTAAAAATTGTTAACTTTTCGAATATGATAACTAAAAAAAAATTCAAAGGGGTAAAAGTTTTGAAAAATGCACTTCAAAACTGCATTTGCATTTAAAATGCATTTCTGAAACGCCAACATATTTGCGGTCATTAAATGCAAAAAATATACAAAAATACCTTTCTAATGTGCATAAAAACAATGAGATGCGATTAGTACTTTTGAAAATATAACGGTTTAAAACCATGTCTTTTTACATGATTTTGGTATAATTTAAAAAATAAAAATTTTTATAAGGGAAACTTAAGGAAGTATTTTTTAAAAAAAATATTAAAAATATCACACATGCTCGGTCCATTGTAATGAAAACATTTTTCTGTAGCAAAAATTCTAAATTTTCCAAATATGCTAATTAAAAAAAAATTAAATGGGGTAAAAGTTTCGCAAAATGCACTTCAAAACTGCATTTGCATATAAAATGCACTTTTAAACCACCGACATTTTTTCAGTTTATAAGATATCAAAATAGACTTACAAACCATTCGTATGCGCTATGGATTGTTAAAGTGCGATAAGTAGTTTAGAAAATACAGCTGCTCAAAGTTACACAGATTTTGCATTTTTTTTGACTTTTTTAAAAACGAAAATCGTGAATAAAATCGCGAGTTTTTCGAATATTTTCGATCTGATGGATGAAATTTGAAATTGGCTCCATAGAGTATCTGTATGAAAAATATAACAAAAATCGGAAGACCCTCGGTCAGATTTTTTAAAATGACTCATGGAATGGACGATATAGTTTTGTAAGGTACCATATAAATACAATTTTTTTTTAAACTCTATATATAATTTTAAATGGTGGCACATGTAACGCCATATAAAATGTTATACAATTGTATAAGGTAAAAAATATTTTTTTCTTTCACAATATTTTATATATAATTATGCATACTTTTATATGACAGTATTTCAATATTTTTTTTTAATGTTGCATCATATATATTTTTATTTAAGTATACAAGAGAGCTTGTATAATTATATATGATTCTCAAAGCACCTAAAATCAGTCAAAAAAAAATGTATATAAATTCTATAAATTTTTAATCCATTGTATTTTAAAACTTAAAAAAATGCATATTGGATTTTAAAAGTTAAATGTTTAAAAAATGCATATTACTTAAATAGTTGTGTGTAACTTTATATAAGATCATATAAGATAATATATGATGCTTGGGGACCCCGAGTTCAATTCCCGGCTTAACCCAGAAAAAAACCATTTTTTTTTTAATTTTTTAAAAAAGAAAATATGTTTTTAAAGCTTTTTGTTTTTTCTAAACTTAAAAATATTGAATAATTAAATTTTTATGATAAAATCGAAAAATAAATATTATTTATTTAAAGTTATATAATTTTATATATTACATCATATAAGTTAATATATGGTTCCTAGGGACCCTGGGTTCGATCCCCGGCTGAGCTAAGAAAAAAAGTTGTTTTTTTAAATTTTTTTTTTAAAGAAAATATGTTTTAGAAGCTTTAATTTTTTACTAAACTTAAAAATATTGATTAATTTATTTTTTATGATAATATTTAGAAATAAATATTATTTATATATAGTAATATAACTTTCTATATTGCATCATATATGATAATATATAACTCTTGAGGACCCTGAGTTCGATTCCCGACTAAGTCAAGAAAAAAATTATTTTTTTTTAAATTTTTTTTAATCTAAATGATTTTTTAATGCGTTTTCGTTTTTCAAATTTAAAAAAAAATAAAATCCCTGAATTTTAACAAAAATATTTCAAAAATAATTATATTTTGATATAATTATATATTATTTAATCCGAAGAAAAAAATATTTTAAAACTTTAATGTTTAACCATCAATATCTCTGGTTTTAAGAGAGCTAAAGTCCTCAGATCAAGCTCAAATCAAAGCTTTATTTGTTGCCAATAATTAAAAGTGTATTTGGTTCGAACTTATGTTAGCAATATTTTCAGATAAAATTATTTTTGTCTGAAAAAACTTCCGAAAAAAACTTAAAACTCATTATTTGGCCGTTGGTGAGTAAAAAAGTTTATACATGTTTTATACCATTTTAAAGGTATTTTTATTAAATATACAACGGCAGAAAGAAAATTTGGAATCGATGAAAAATGTGAAGCTCATAAGCCAAAAACCGTTTTTACTTTAAAGCTTTATAACTTGGAAAATTAAGAGCATTGGAAGATGAAAATCATGTTGTTGAACTCAGTATTAAACCCCCTATTAGCTCAGCAAATAAACTAAAAAAAAAAATCACAAATTTTACCAAAAATTTTCTAAGTCTTTTTTAAAATTTTGTTCAAATTCAAGTCGAATATAATTTGATGCAATCATATACCCGATAAGATAAACTGGATTTAATTATATATAAGTTAAACTTGATATAATTATATATGATAAACTATTTTCAAAAATTTTCTAAGTTTTTTTAAAACATAGTCTTTTAAAGTTGTCATTTATTAACAACGTCCGCTGGGTCAGAGGGTAGAGATTGCGATTACAAAACAGTTGGTAGCTGTTCGATTCCCCCGCCGCTCGAAGTTTTTTTTTTTTTTTTTTTAAATAAATTTTAATTATATATATTTATATCTTAATATTGAAAAAAATTGTTTGGATAAAACTTTATCAGTTCTAAAAATAGATTTTATTGTTCGGATTAAATTATATATAGTTCTAAAAATAGATTTTTTTTTTCGGATAAAATTTTATCTAATGTTTTTTGTAATGTTTTTTTTTTCTTTCGTATGAAATTTTATCTTTTTTTATCCAGCTAAAAAAATCTTTTTTTTTTTGTCTTGGTCCAATAAGATCCAACCACTTTTCGGATGAAATTGTATCCCACCGATTAAAACTGATCTAATTAGATAAACCCACTTTTCGGATCAAATTGTATCCGTCCGGTTAAAACTGATCTAATCTTAGCGATCCATTTTTCGGATCAGTGCTGATCTTTCAAATCTCGGATCTATCAACAGATCTGGAATAATATAAGAACATATATTGCTCCATACAAAAATTTTTACTCGGGTATTTTAAAAAATGGAAAATTTCAGAACGGGTTCTGAAAATTTTCCAAAAAAAAAAAAATTTAATCGATAGCCCATTCAAAACTATATAAGAATGTAAATTTTTTAGATTTAAATGCATTCCGTTTTAATGTGATAAATATTTAATCAAGGCAACTCGCCACAAATTTGACTATTTTTCCAATATTTGACCACGTCTCCTAAGCAAAGTATTTGAAAAATTGAAAAACCAAAAACGCAATTTTCTAAGTTCCATATAGGGCTATCCATACAAGCTATTCAGAAGTTTACGGTACACGTGTTTTTTTTTTGCTGGACATTTGGTGTGGAATGCCTCATATGCCTATACTAATTTTGTATAAATGGGCGTAAATCGTAAAAAACTGAGAAAGGTAAATTTACCCCCGTACAAATCGACCCCCCTTAAAATGAGTTTCGGCCGCCAAAAAAATACGTGTCAAATTAATTTTCGTTCTTAACAACATATCCAAATTTCATGAAGATTGGAGGGTGACACCAGGGAGACTTCCCTTGTTAGTGTGCTGGTTCCGAATCTGTTATCCAAATCGCTGTTAAAGGGTCGAAAAAGTGCGTTTTTTACCAACTTTGCTTGACTATTATTTCCAAAACTAATTTAAGAGCCTCTGTCTTAAACACGAACTTTACTATATTGGATGCGAGGAGTTATTAAAAAGGGCATAAATATTAGACAAAATTAAAGAGGGCATAAATTTTAAAATTTTATTTTCGCAATATCTCAAAAACTAAAGATGACTTAACAAAAGCAGGAGCATTTTTGGAATCAGCATATCGTCACCTAAAATGCAAAAGGCCCTAACTAACACAAATTTCAAAAACAATTTTTTGATTGGTTCTTGATTATTTTATCAACATACACGTCTCCACAAAAAATTAGGGCTGCATAATAAAAATTAGCAATTTTATAGCAAAAATTTAAAAACATGTGATTT
Organism: Pegoplata infirma; assembly: GCA_963921195.1. Taxonomy (NCBI): domain Eukaryota; kingdom Metazoa; phylum Arthropoda; class Insecta; order Diptera; family Anthomyiidae; genus Pegoplata; species Pegoplata infirma. Next base: position 106,222,356 of record OY992539.1, read on the forward strand.
TGGCAATATTTTTTGATTGATTTTGATTCATATTTATTTATAAAACGTCCTCACATAATTTTAGACAAATTCATTAAAAAACAACACATTTAAAATATCATTCAATACTGTTTTTTGCTTCTCCTGTAAAATTAATAAAATGTTAGTTAGGGCCTTTTGCATTTAAGGTGACGATATCCAACATACCTAAAATCGTCATTCAGTTTTTGGATATTATACTAGTGTTGGTAAATATAGACTCACAAACATGCTAAAAGTAGCCTATTTTAAAAGTTTCCTTATAGCCCAGGAAAATAAGGGGTCATCTGCGGAAAATCGGATAGGTTCTCTGAAAATTTGCACAGATCTTAGTTTTGCCAATCTAAATAAGGGAAAAAAGTCCCAAGAAATCACCCGTGTCCTTGCTGAGATATTGAGGTCAAAGGTCACAAAAACCGGGTTTTTTACAGTTTTTTGATAATATCTCGCTCGATATGCTTCGTACGCTTTAAGAGTCTATTACAGAACTTGTAGAATGTAAAATTATCTACAATATGTTTCTTAATACTTTTTTCGTATCTCTCACCGTTTCTGAGATATTAAGGCCAAAATTCATAAAAAACTGATTTTTTATAGTTTTTTGCTAATATATCGCTTGATATGAGTTGTACGCTTTAAAAGTCTATTAAAGAACTTATAGAATATAAAATTATGTACAAATTTCTCTTTATAATTTTTTCGTATCCCTCACCGTTTTTGAGATATGGGCGAATTTATATTTAATTAATGAATATAAAAGGGACACGAAATAATGACAACAAATATGAAAACTAAAAAGGGCATATCTTTAAAACGAAATCGTGTATTACTAAAAAATAAAAAGTGCTATGTAGATAATTAATCTAACTTTTATTTGAGTCTGATCTAGAGCAGATTGTGTAATTTATGAATACACTCAGAAAAAAAACTCTGTCAAAAAATCTAAAATCTAAACTTTAAGCAGATTTTTCTGCTGAAATTTTACTAGAAAATAGCAAAAATCAGCAGATTATTTTTTAATTTTACAGAAATATTTAGCAACTATGTTTAAAAAAAGTTTTTTTTTTTCAAAGATTAAATTAAAAAAATTTATTGAAAACAGCATAAACTAAAAAAATTGACACTTAAAAAAAGCTTCACAGCTTTTCTTGAAATAAATTATCAGCTGAAATCAGTAAATCAACTGAAATCAGCAGCTTTGTCTGCTGTCTCGACAGATTTTTTCATTTAGCTCCAAATGAGCAGATTCTTCTGCAGCTTTGACATAGGTTTTATTTTAAGTATATGCTACAATAGTCGAGGTGGAAAATAAAATTATATAAAAATATTTTTTGATACAGGTTTCCAATATGTTTCCTAAAAAACAGCTCGATTTTTTCTAATTTCAAAATGTTGTATTTTTAGGAATAATCTTTTTGTTTATCTTCAGGTATCATATAACTTGCCGATCAACAAAAAGTTTCAGACCAGGATTGTTTTGTAAGAGACACACGTTTCTCAGGCCATTTGATTTATGACCTCCAACTTTTTTTTAACACAGGAAATACTTTCTGTTGCTTTTTTAATTACTCTACACTAAGTTACATATATCAAAAAGATACAATAAAATACTTCCTGTCTTAACAAATAAATTAAAGGTAATAAATTAAAAGGTCTAAAAAAGGGGGCTCTAACAACACAATCCTAATCTGTAACTTTTTTGTTGGTCGGTAAAAAAGTTATATGATACCGGAAGATGAACAAACGAATTATTACTAAAAACACTACCCTGTGAATTTGGAAAAAAAATAGCTAAACATATTGAGAGACCTGTATCTAAAAAATATTTTAAAATAACTTAATTTTACAATTCGACCTTCGTAGCATTTTCATTAATTACACAATCTGCTCTAGATCAGAATCAAATAAAAGCTTAATTAATTATCTGCGTAGCACTTTTTATTTTTTAGTAATACACGATTTTGTTTTGAAATAATGACACCAAACTTGAAAACTGAAAAGCGCATATCTTTAGCTTTTCAGTTTTCAAGTTTGGTGTCATTATTTCGTGTCCCTATTATATTCATAAATTAAAGATAAATTCGCCCATATCTCAAAAACGGTGAGGGATACGAAAAAAAATATGAAAAGAAATTTGTACATAATTTTATATTCTATAAGTTCTTTAATAGACTTTTAAACGTATCACTCATATCCAGCGAGATATTAACAAAAAACTATAAAAAATCAGTTTTTTGTGAATTTTGGCCTTAATATCTCAGAAACGGTGAGAGATACGAAAAAAGTATTAAGAAACATACTGCAGATAATTTTATATTCTACAAGTTTTGTAATAGACTCTTAAAGCGTACGACGCATATCGAGCGAGATATTCGCAAAAAACTGTAAAAAACCAGGTTTTTGTGAACTTTGACCTCAATAACTCAGCAAGGACACGGGTGATTTCTTGGGACTTTTTTTCCCTTATTTAGATAGCCAAAAATAAGATCTGTGCAAGTTTTCAGAGAACCTATCCGATTTTCCGCAGATTCCCATTTTTTTCTCCTTATTTTCCTGGGCTATTAGGCTATATCTCGAAAACTAGAGCTGACCCAAAAAAAAAACGGTAGCCAGAGTTGAAATCAGCGTACCCCAACTACCCAAAATTTGGTATCAGAACCCGGGCAAAAAAAGTTGACCTGTGTAATTTATGAAGTAAAATGGATAAATTCTAAAATACAATTGATAACTTCTGAAATTCAACTTACAATTTCTGAAATACAATTGAAAATGGTGTATGTAGTGTCATCAATAAATTATTTATATTGTAATAAAAAATGTCTACTTACGTGTTTACTTTTGTAAATGTTATTTATAACTTTTTCATCAATAAAAGACATTAAATTTAACAATTTGTTATTTATTTAATTTAATTTTTTTTTTAATAATAATTACATATAATAATGTTTATATTTTAATTAAATTATGTGTACATTATACATATGAACTTATACATTATACATAAATACTTTGCCTAGCATACATATAGATACAAATGTAATTTTATTTTTTTTTGTTTTGTCACAATGATTTATTTTTTAAATATAGTATAATTATGTTTTTTGTTTTTATAAAAATCAAGAGGAAATTATACGATAATTTATATGTACATGACAATATTTTAAAACGATTAAATTTAATTTTGTTATTGTTTTTGTGTGGTTTAGGTTGGTTCATAAAAGCCAAAGTTGGATTTTTTTAATGGGCTTCCCGGAATGTAGAGTGGGCAACAATACATTTCAATCGTTATTATTATCAAACGAGTATTATTTTAAAAAATGTTATAAAATCGTTTTTTTATGAATTTGTATGTTAATTTTTCTGACGTCAAATGATTTGATTATAAAGGCGGCCCCTGTAGGTTAGTTGGTACTAGAGTTTCTGAATAACCGATAAATTTAGTAACCGCGGTTACGGTTACAAAAAATTTAATAACCGATCGGTTTCGGTTATTTTCGGTTATCAGTAAAAATTTTATTCCGGTGGAAAACTTCATTTTAAAATAGTTTTTTATAAGAATCAAATTCAGTTTATATTCACATTTTGGTTTAGCTTCCGCTTATGTCTTTTAAACAGAAGAATTCAGTTCATCTTCCAAAGATCCAGTGGTTTCTTAAATTCAGAACTGGATAAATCTTCAACTGGATATATACACTTAAGTTATCTCAATAGTAATGCAAAAAATTTAAATTAAAAAGATTTTAAATTTGCCATTATAAACCGTATTTTTATTGAGACGAACAATCTTACAATAAGTTATCTGAAACTTCAAATTTTCCAAAATTTGTCTCCACTAGTTTGTTGTTTTTTTCGAATTGCGTAAACAAAAAATAAGTCTTAACCCAAAATTAGAAAAGTTGTCGTTGGATTCATGAATATTGACAGTTATATATCGCCTACCAATAGCGCTTGCCCATTCATAGTTATGCTAAAACTTTCCCATTTTGAATCTCAAAAAAAAATTAAGAGACCCTTTGAGATATATTTATAACAAAAAAGGGCAAATGATTTTTTTACACTAAAATTTAATTAAAAAAAAAATAATTGTTTTTTTTTTTAAATTAATTTTTCTAAATGCAAAAAAAAATATAAAAAATCTATTCTATTATTAAAAAGCGGATAACCGAAAATATATGGGTCGGTTTCGGGTTCGGTTTTTGGCTTCAATAACCGCGGTTTCGGTTACGGTTTTAACCGAAACAGAAACTCTAGTTGGTACGTGCTAGCCTATAAAACAATGTGTCGTGGGTTCGATTCCCACAAAAACCCTTGGTCGATTTCGCTACAACGCGACGACGATCATTTCCAGTTCTCGATTAGGTTTAAATTATTTAAAAAAAAATATTTATTATTAAATTGGAACAATAAATAAAAACTGATCATTGGATCATCATTAGTTTACAGAGATTTTAATCCACGATATGATGCAAAAATTCAAAAGTAAAACAGTTGTCGAGATATCGACCATTTGTAAATTTTCTTCTTTTTAAAAAAAGTGGTTTTACTTAAACATAATTATCTCCGGAACAAACTGATGGATGGATATCATTGCTTTTGTTTTTAAATTAAAGGCAATTTAATGATCTATCAAACCCTACATACAATTTTTTTCAGTCTTAATTTCTAAGAAGATATAAATCGATATAACGATAATTTTACTTCAATTTTACCTAAATTTGACAAACAATCAAAAATATATTGTAAATTTCATAAAGCAAATGTTTTTCTAAAATTCGCTTTTCTATTTGGAGTTCAAGGTAAAACTAATACGAAGAAATTAAGATGGTTTTAAAATAAATCTTTGAAAACTGTACAAGTTATATGCATTTGAGTAAAAATGCAGAAATTCAGTTTTTACACATTTGTGGTTTATTGAGTGTAATACAGTAATACAGAAAAACCTCTAAATTGACTTTGACTTATCATAACTGTTTACGTAATGATCGGATTTTTCCAAAATTGGAATTTTTGGGTTCTCCAACATTTTCTTTATAAGAGTATTACCGCAGATTGTATTATTTTTTCGAATTAATGTTTCTGTAGCCAAAAATTTGAAAAAGGTCTGAAGAAAATTTTGTGCATTTTTTTTACGAATGTCAAATCATTAAACGTTTAATAAAGTAACTCTATTACATGTTTTACCTTGCTTAATGGGTTAGTCTAATGGAAAAAATGCTAGAGAAGCTAAATTTACCATAATCTAAACTATCCAAAGTTTATTTTAAAAGTTATGGTAAGTCAAAGTCGATTTAGGGGTTTTTCTGGGAGGAAAACCCCTAAATAAGTGGAAGAAATTAAAACTGCCCACAAAAAAATTATAGCTGCTCACTTTCGCGAGAATTAGCGAAAAACAGATTTTTGGGGGTATTTTTTGTTTTGATTAATAAAATAAGTTTCTTTAACATTGTTGAAAAACACGAAATGCAGTTTGATTTGCTATTGATTAAAGGTGATAAGGCTGTTAAAATTTAAATTCTAGCTGCTCAATTCTTCGAGATATCGCTAAAAAACTCTCTAAACTCCTATTTATTCATTACTTTGTGTTATTTTTGGTCTGTAAAAACATTTACTTCAATTAATGACACAAATGTGGTATGCAGTTTTAATTTGAGGTTATTAAAGTTGACAAAACTGCAAGCATACAAATTATAGATGATCAATTTCCCGAGAAAGTGCAAAATTACTGTTCAAGCTTTAATATCCTTATATTAATATAAAAATGACATGTTAGTTTGTTTGTTTGTTTGTTTGTATGTTTGTTTGTTTGTGTCGCTTTCAGAAAAAAACTACTGAACCGATTCAAATGAAATTTGGCATGTAGATAGTACGTTTCCTGGAATGAAAAATGGCACCAATGGCATCTCGATTGGATGCCCCGCCTCCTTTTACGCCCACTTTTTGTGAATTTCAGATTTTTCAATATATTTGGTTGTTGTACTATATTTGGATGTTTGTTATTGATAAAAATACAATTTGGCATACTAATAAGGCGTTTATTGCAAGGAAATATATGCCATCCCGCATCTTGATTGGAAGCAACGCCTCTTTTTAAGATCCTTACAAAGGGGCGTGGCATCCTTTGGTTTTTCTGTCTGTCTGTCCACAATCGAGGATAAACGGCTGAACCGATTTACATGAAATTTTCACCACAGATAGTACTAACCGAGACGGGAACTATAGGCCAAAAGAGAGACCGATCGGCCAAGTGGGCGTAAAATGCCTTTTCTGCCTTTTCAGCAATTACACTTAAACGGCTGAACCGATTTTAAAGAAATTTTCACCACACAGTACTATTCCAAGCGGGAAATATAGTTAATAATAGGGCGGCGATCACACAAAGGGGCGGAAATGCCACGCCCCTTTGTACTTCATTGAAAGTTATTTCTATCTGTCCCGTAATCACGCTTAAACGTCTGAACCGATTTTAATGAAAATTTCACCACACATAGTACTAACCCAGGCGGGTACTATAGGTTATAATAGGAGGGCGCTCTGACGGATGGGCGTAAAAGTCCACGCCCCTTTGCATTACATTGAAAGTTATTTCTGTCAGTTCCGTAATCACTCTTAGTCGTCTGAACAGATTTTGTTGCAATTTTTAACACAGATAGTACTAACCAAAGCGGGAACAATATGTCATATCAGCACGTTATTGGGCAAAGGCGTTTTAAAATGCCGCTCTTTGTATTAATTTCAAATTATTTTTGACTGCCATAATAAAGAGCGTTTGGACAAAGAGGCATTAGTTGCATCGCTCTTTTGTAATATACTAAAAGTTGTTTCTGTCAGCAGTGTTGGTATTTGAGAATTTTTGATTAGTGCCAAGTTGAAGTCTAAAAAGGGCCAAAATGGATTGAAAGGGCCAAACAAATTTTACCATACGTTTTTGGCCAAAGCGATTTTGTTTTTCTTTTTATTTCGCTGTTGTTATTAAGATCTATTCAAAAATTGTTATTCTTTAAAATATCGGATCTCTTAACCCGCTTCTTGAGCTAAATTTCTCTTGACAAGTAATGATCCTTTTGTCCCTAGGTATCAATTTTAGTTTACAATCTTTGCGGACTTAGAGTGGGTAAGGGGATCTAATGAGAGACTTTTTGAACACTTCTTACTAACATTTTTCACAATTCCTATTTTGGAACTTATCTTTTACCGAAAAAAAAAATTAATCGCTAAAACCCTCAATCAAGTATACTCGCAAGTGGTCGTTAAAGGGTTAAAGAAAAATAAAAAGTAGGATTCTGTGGGGGAAATACTTTTTGACTTTTGGAAACTCATTCAATTTTCCTAAAACAAATTTTTTTAATTTATTTAAAAAAAAAATTTACCAATATTAGGTGAGAATGAAAAAGGGCCAAAACAGTTTTTTATGGTGCCACTGAACATTGAATAGTGCCAAAAATGGCACTATTGTGCCACATTTCCCAACCGTGTCTGTCAGTTCCGCAATTACGCATCAACGGCTGAATCAATTAACATGAAATTTTCGCAACAGATAGTACTAAACGAGCGGGAACTATAGAACATAAAATGAGGGATCGGACAAAGGGGCATAAAATGAAACGCCCTGTTAAATTTATTGCATCTCCTTTCTGCCTTTTTCGCAATCACGCTTATTTGGCTTAACTGCTTTTGAAGAAATTTCCACCGCAGATAGTACTAACCGAGGCAGGAACTATAGCCCACAAAAGAGTGCGCTTTGACAAAGGGGAGTAAAATCACACGCTCTTTTGTATTACATTGAAAGTTATTTCTGCGTGTCCCATAATCATGCTTAAACGGCTTAAACGATTTTAATGGGTTTTTCACCACATATAGTACTTCCGAAGCGGGAATAATAATCCATAATAGAGCGTGTTTAGACCACGGGGCGTAAGTTGTAACGGCCCTTTGCACCACACTGAAAGTTATTTTCTGTCTGTTCCGTAATTACGCTTAAGCGCCTTAACTTATTTTAACAAACTTTTAACACATATAGTACTTACTAACCGAGGCGGGAACAATATGCCATATTAGCGCGTGATTGGGCAAAGGCGTGTATTTTTGCCAGTTCCGCAATCACGCAAAAACGGCTCAGCCAATTTTTAATAACTGACTAACCGATGCGGGCCCATATCAGTGTGCGATCGAACAAAGGGACGTAAATTGCCACACCCATTTATAATATATTGAAAGCAGTCACGGTACGTGAAGTTGTCACTGGGTGTTCTCTACTTATTTAAAAATCAAAATTATGAATATAATGTACGTTTTTCTGGCGGTAACACGTTCCCGCGATTAACAAAGTCTCAGTTTTATTATTTTTTATTGACATGCAGTCAAAATTCACTTTTGTGCTCCATTTATTTGCGAAATAATGCTTTTTGTTAATTGACGATGTGGTGAGCCAACAAAACGGCAATAAAAAAGAATTTGGGCTGCATCTTACTCAAAAATATATAAAACTAATAACATCGGATCTTTATCTCTCTCGGACATGCGTTAGGTCCAGGAAAACATGAATTTTATACTTAAATTTGCTGTTTTTAAAAATTAGAGAACACCCAGTGACAACTTCACGGACCGTCACTGATTGAAAGATATTTCTGCCTATTCGGTTATCACGCTTAAACGTCGAGTACTAAACAAGGCGGGAATAATGGGTCATATCAGCGCGCGATCGGACAGAGGTGGTGTAAAGTAATGCGAAATTGAAATTTTCACCAGATGTAGTGCTAACCGAGGATACAACCATAGGGTATTACAAACTGTTATTCATTATATAATATTTTTTTCAACCCGGGCAACGCCGGGTGCGAAACAGCTAGTTAATTAATAATTTTTTCTTTAGTGTCTAAAAAAAGGGGAAAAATCAAGAAACGACAAATATATTGTATGCAGTTTAAATTTTATGTGGCTAAAGGTATTAAAACTGCTCAAATCAATATCTTGACTGCTAATTTAGGCGAAAAATATATTTTTTTTATTTTTGCGATTTCTCGCGAAATTGATAAGGTATGAATTCGATCTTAACTGTTTAGGCATTTAAAAAACTTCATTGCCAAAATTTTGGAAAATACAACAACACTAATTTCGCGATATCTCGCGAATGCGAGCAGTTACGATTTCGCTGTAAACAGTTTTTTGACATTTAATCAAGTAGAAATCGAACTGCGTTTACACCTTTCGTCGACGCTAAAGTCGAACCTAAACATCGCTGAGGCTCACCGTGACAAACCGAAGGTTTTTGACTCCGGTTTGAAGTTAGTTTGAAAATTTTTAAAGATTTTAACTCGCTGATTCCAAATCTGTGCTCCAAGTTTTCCAATCACGTCTAGAAATTTAATTATTCGCGTTTGAAAATGCGAAAAAACGCGATTTTTGCCTTTTTTGAAAGCCTGCACAGCAGCCACTGGGTGGAATAAAAATCTGGTATAAAGCGTTAGAGTAGAATTGAACTATGATCTCAAATATATGATCAAAAAAATTTGAAGTTGTTGCACTATTATTGGCCAAACATGTATTTTAAAAAAGCACTGTGAAAGTAGAAAAAGCACCATTTTTAAAAGGCTCTAAAACAAAAACCAGATGATCAATCTTTACTGTGATGAGCACAAAATTTAGGCAAAAGTTCATTCTTTCTTATAGACTTTTAAATTCATTAAATATATCTTCCGGTTTTTACGAAAAATAACACAGAAAACTTAAATTTGATAAATATTTATTTTTTTAGTTTTTCTTTGAAAAATATCAAAAAAAACTAAGGTCCTTATCTTTTTTACAAAAATGATCATTTTAACAGAGTCATTTTTAAACGCAATTGTAACCCAACCAAACGCAATAATTAGAAAAAAATTGTTTTCTATGTTGGAGATCAAAGACAAATTATACTTTTGCGCTTTATACCAGATTTGTATTCCACTCAATGGCTGCTGTGCAGGCTTTCAAATAATGCAAAAATCTTAATTTTTCGCATTTTTAACCGTGAATAACTAAAAATCTGGACGTGATGGAAAAATTTGGAGTACAGATTTGGAATCAGGAGAAAAGTCTACTAAAATTGATCACCAGAATTCAAACCGAAAATGACTGTTGAGCGGTGTAATATAGCTTTTGAAAAAAATAAAATAAAGACACATAGACTCCTGAAATTTGGCACATATATGTCTTATGTTCATAGGCTGGTTAAGTTCGGAGATGGGCAAAATCGGACCAGGGGGGAAAAAGTTCCCCCTTGAAGAACTAAACCAACCTCTGAAAAATACCATATTTTTACATGATTTTTTGTGTTTTTGTTTAACAAAACATTTTTATGCTACAAGAAGTTCAAAGTCCTGCATTTGGACCCACAGAATTAGAAAAACTCGTTCTACGGCCCCCCCCCCCACTGTTATTGGCTTGGAATAATTTTTTTTTTTTTATATAATGATAAATTTGTATTTCTTTAGTGCAAAAAGCATAAGAATTATTTTTTTTTAACACTTATTCGAGAGGAATTGTGCCCCACAATTACCACTACCGACCCCCCCCCCCCAAAAAAAAATAATACGCCCCTGCATTTTTTTTTTATTTATTTGCATGTTGGAGGGTATACAAGATTCGGCACAGAATTTAACACTCTTACTTGTTTTTTTATAATTTTGGTACGCACTAGAGTTTCTGTTTCGGTTAAAACCGTAACCGAAACCGAAACCGCGGTTATTGAAGCCGAAAACCGAACCCGAAACCGTCCCATATATGTTCGGTTATCCGAATTTTAATAATTTTTTAGATTTTTTTGGCACTTAAAAAAAGTAATTTAAATTAACAACTATTTAAATATATATTTTGTGTTTTCGTCAAAAAAAAAAAAATAATTATTAACTTTTGTGACTACATAATCAATGGTGATTTTTTTGCCGACTGGAATGAATGGACAAGCACTAGAGGTAGGCGATATATAACTTTCAATATCCATGAATCCAACGACAAATTTTATAATTTTGGGTTCAGCCTAATTTTTGGTCTACGCAATTCGGGGAAAAAACAACAATCTAATGGAGACACGTTTTAGACATTTGAAGTTTCAGATTACCTATTGTTTGATTGTTCATCTCAATTAAAAAACAGTTTATAATGACAAAATTAAAATCTTTTTAATTTAAAATTCTTACTTTTCTAACGAGATAAATTAAGTTTTAATATCCAGTTGATAAAGAATTATCCAGTTCTGAGGAACCACTCAATCTTTGGAAGATGAATTGAATTCAGCTTTTAAATAATTTTTCCATATCGTGAACCTATATTCAAAATATGCCAACTCAAATTTGACGGAAATGAGTTTCCGATGGCAAACAGCTCCCCTATGTAATACTTATCTGCCATAAAAATTTGAGAGCAAAAAAGTAATTTGTTGTCGTTTTACATCCATTTTTGTTATTCTGCTAACTCAAAGTACATATTTTTTTGGTGAAAATAAATGCCAACTCCCATTGTAAAAATCCAAAAATTTTTCAAAATTAAAAAAAAAAAAAATTAGACCACATATCTTATTGCATTTGCCATGCTGAGCACGAATCTGGTACAGATTTTGATATCTAATGGCTAGTTTTCGAGATATTGTCATTTTTAAAATATCGGTTAATAGTGTTTGCAAAAAAAAAAATTGCTTATATAGATGTAACTTTCAAACTATTTATCAGATTGAAACATTATGAATGGGGCAAATAAAGTCAATGATATAATCTTTAAAAATAGCTAGTTTGGAGTGACCCTATTGCAATACAGCGTGAGTTACAGAGTGCCAAAGTTGACCACCCTGAGATTAAAAGGCTTTCGGAGCTAGTCTATATATATAAAAATGGATGTGTGTATGTATGTGGGTATGTATGTATGTATGTTCCGTATGGACTCGAAAACGGCTGGACCGATCTTGATGAAATTTTCAGGGAATATTCAGAATAGCCTGGGGAGTAACACTGTCAAGTCGGATTTTTGATTTTCCGTCTGTGGGCGGAGGGGCGTGGCAAAATCCAATTTTCGCATCCCACCATTAATGACATCTATATATAAAAAACGGATGAACCGATTTTGATGAAATTTATATCAAAGATAGTACTAACTGAGTACTCACTATGTGCCAAATTTGAGAGTTATCGGACAAAGTAGCATAAAATGCCATGCAACTTTGTATTGAATTGAAAGTTATTTCAATAATGCAAAAAACGGCTATATGTATGTTCTTTATGGACGCGAAAATGGCTGGACCGATCTTGATGAAATTTTCAGGGAATATTCAGAATAGCCTAAGGAGTAACACTGTGCAGTCAGATTTTTAAGTCTGTGTGTGTGGGCGGATGGGCGTGGCAAAATCGAATTTTTACATTGCACCACTAATGACATCTTTATATAAAAAACGGATGAAAAGATTTTGATGAAATTTAAACCAAAGATAGTACTAACCAAGTACTAACTATATGCCCAATTATAGCGAGATCGGACGAATGGGCGTAAAATGCCATGCTTCATTGCCAATGGGCGGAGGGGTGGGCAAAATCGAATTTTTACATTGCACCACTAATGACATCTATATATAAAAAACGGCTGGACCGATTTTGATGAAATTTAAACCAACGATAGAACTAACCAAGTACTAACTGTGTGCCAAATTACCAAGTACTAACTGTGTGCCAAAAATCGGACAAATGGGCGTAAAATGCCATGCCCCTTTGTATTGGATTGAATTTTATTTCTGTATGCTCCGCAATAACGCAAAAACTGTAGATTTGATTTTAAAGAAATTTTCAGCACTGATAGTATTAACCGAGAGCGGAACTAAGGCCATGTTATACCACGATTGGAAAATGGGGCGTAAAATGCTACGCCCTTTTGTACTATACTGGACGTTGCCTTCCTGTTTCGCAATCACGCAAAAACAGCTGAACCGATTCTCTTGACATTTTAAATACATACAGTGCTAATCAAGTGCATATGTAGGCCATATAAGATCGTTATTGGAAAAAGGGATCAAAATTGCAACGCCCTTTGTACTATACTGACCACGATTGAACAAAGAGGCGTAAATTGCCACGCCCCTTTGTTTTATACTAACCGTTATATTTTTCTGTTTTGAAATCACGTAAAAACGGATAAGCCGAATCTGTAACTACTAACCGAGCGGGAACAGTAGGTCATATGAAGAGCGCGATTCAGCAAAAGTGTATAAAATGTCACTCCCGTTTTTCATAAATAAAAAGTTATTTCCTCCTCTTTCGTAATTACACAAAAACGGCAAAACTGATGTCAATGAAATTTGCAGCACAGATAGTACTAATCGAGGATGCAGCATGGAACTTTAGACTATCATGATTCGATAAAAATGCGTTAAATGACAGGCCCCTTTGTGCTATACTTAACGTTATGTCTGTCTGTTTCAAAATCACGCAAAAACGGCTGAACCGATTTTCTTCAGATTTCCTATAGATAGTGCTAACCGAGGGTGGAACCAAAGGTGAATAGCTGGACCCGGACCCGTGCTTTAATTTTGTCCGACACTACATTTAAATTAAGGTGCAATATAAAACAGTTTTTTTTTTCTTAGGGCCAGCAACGCGGACCGGGTATAGCTAGTAACTTTTAAAAATATGCAAAGATTTTTAATTTTTTGTTCAGTTTTTGCAATTGCCGTACTAAGGATCACAAAAACCAAAAAAAAAAAAAATATTAAAAATTTTTCCAAAAAAAATGTATTTTTATTTTCCGACAAAATATGCCAACTCTAAAAAAATATTTGTTTTTTGATATAGCAATAAATGCCATCTCTGAAAAATACGCAAACAGGTTTCGGCTTCAATAACCGCGGTTTCGGTTACGTTTTTAACCGAAACAGAAACTCTAAGCGGAACTTAAACCTAAATAAGAATTTAAACTGAATTCCACTCTAATAAGAAACTATTTAAAAATAAAGTTTTTCCATCGGAATAACATTTTTACTGATAACCGAAATTAACCGAAACCGATCGGTTATTCAATTTTTGATAACCGAAACCGCAGTTACTAAATTTATCGGTTATTCAGAAAGTCTAGTACGCACTAGTTTTATTTAAATATCGATTAAACATGTAATTTTGAGCTAATATTATTTTAAAAAAATTATAGCAAGTGAGAGAAAGAAATATTAAAAGATGTTTTGTATTGGCAAAAAAATTGCGTCAGTGAAGTGTCAAAAGTGTTTCCCAAAATTTATTAATTGAACAGTTCATGCGAATAAGGACGAATAGACCATTTGTATTATTTTACATATGACGATAAAAACGCAGGAAACGGCTAAGAACTAATATTTTTTTCCAATATTTTTTCATAATGCACTAATCCATTAATGCAAAAAAGTTCACTGCGTTTTTATCGTCATTTGTAAAATTATACAAATGGTCTATTCGTCCTTATTCGCATGAACTGTTCAATTGTCGTCCACAAAACTGTGTGAAACTTTATTATTAAAATTTTGTTGCTAAAAATTTGAATTAATTATATTTTAAAATATGTTTTAGAACCAAAATAAATCATGTTTCACTGAATTTTATAAATAAAACCAACCTTTTATGTGTGGTGGTATGATTATCATAACACATCCTTTCGGAGCATCCTTGAAGGACAAATTTTTTTTGGAATAAATTTTTTTCATTAAATTACCATAATTAATAATATAAAATAAAAACCTTGTTTTGTTTTTACCAATTTCATGTAGTGCCCCGGAAAGCGTTCAACTGTAAAAATACAAAAAATCATCAACATTGAAAATATACTTAATTTTTTGATTTTTGCCAATGAAACGAATCACTGTGCGACGCATTGTATTGTCACCCAATTTATATTGTTGCCTACTTCTAGGAAATTGTGATTATTTTAAAGTCATATTATGCGTGGCACCCTAACATGAACTGAGCATTCCTGTATTTAATAGTAGTATTTATTATTATTATTATTATTATTATTTTTTTTATTTAAATGTTATTGTTATAATTTTATTGCCGTTTTTTTTTTTTTAACACAGACTGATAAAATTTAAATATGTTTGTAGGAGTAAGTAATAAGCAAACAAATAAATCCTGCTTGTAGAAACACAATTTTTAATTTTTATTAATATTAAAATTATATTAAAACAAGTAGAAAAGTTAAATTCGACTTGGCCGAATCTATGAATACCCTCCACAATGCCTTTTTAAGGCTGGATTACTCAATGCTCCGTTATAAAATAACTCTCCATTAAATTTAACTTTTTCATACAAATTTTGACATAAGGCTCCGTTAAATCGGCAGTTAGCAGCTAACTTTTCATTGAGTTATCCGCCCTAAGTGATAGTTAATTTTCCAACGTGAAAAAATAAAATTTTTGATTACTTTTTATTTTGTGTAAAAAAACTTTTTTTTAAAGTAATTTTTGCAAAAAAAAAAAAAAAAAAAATTTTTTGAGTGTAAATTTTTTTGAGTGTATTTTTTTTTAGTGTAAAAATATTTTTGAGTGACAAAAATACGTTGTAAAATATTTTTTGACTTACCAATGTTTTTAAAACATGTTTAACAGGTTTTCAACTCATGAATTTAAGGTGAAACTAATCTGAAATTCACGGTTTTGCTAATAACTTTTGAACCACTGAACCGATTTGGCCAAAATTCAAATCGAACCAGGCCCGGGGAACGATAAATATGTGTGCCAAGCTCCAGTATCGTCAGAATTGTCTTTCGAAAGTAAGCGTGTGTTTTATCTCGTAAATTCACGAAAAACCCTTGCCGAAATTCAGTCTTTTGCTCATAACTTTTGAACCACTAGACCGATTTTGCTGGATTGCAATAACAACCTGACCAGGTAAATGCCCAACATATATGCCAAACTTCAGGAGCCTCCGTAATGTCTTTCAAAAGTTAGCGTGTTTTCAACAGACACACAGACGGACGGACATCGCTAGATCGTCTTAAAATCGATCGAGGATCATGAATATATATACTTTATGGTGTCTTAGACCAATATTTCGAGGTGTTACAAACGCAATGACAAACTTATATATACCCTCTATCACTAGAGTGGAGGGTATAAAGAAATAAGAATTGAAAAGTCAATCAAAAGCGACCACATGTTAATACTACAACAATTACGATTTTAATGTGATGCATATAAAAATTATATTATGCATCATTAAAAATACTGCTATTTAATACAAATTTGCAGTTATTGAAATAATGCAAGTTATCATCCACAAACTTTACTTGCCAAATAAAAAGGGATAAAAAATAGGAATAACAAGTAAAAAAGTTATATTCGGCCTTGCCGAATGTATGGATACACTCCACAATGAAAAAAAATATTAAAAAAAAAAAAAAATCGTAAAAAATATGTACAAAAAATTTGGATTAATGTTTATTTGGTTTATTGGTTTATTCGACCATTAAAATATTATATATTGAGTAGGTTTATTCTAGCTCGAGGTCATTATTTACTTTACTAATTTAAACCATGATATTCTCATAGAAAAAATTTCCAGAAAATAATTTTCCGGTTTAAATTTGTTAATGTTGGTAATTTTTGCAAGACTTAATCGTATTTCGGAATTTGTTAGATTCCATTTTCAAGACTATTTTGCAAATATAAAAACTCTTTACTACAAGTAGCAATGGGAATTCAAATGACGAATCACTAATGTCCGAACTAAAATATTATTACATTCTCGACTCTAGTCCCATTGGGAATTGGAAGACGAAAGAAAATTGTACCACCGCACAGTGGCCGTAGTACTCAATCAAGTGGCGCTTAGTTAAAAAATGTAAAATAATAAAGCCAACAACTTGTGCGAACTATCATGCCATACTGAAACATCACAACAACAATAACTCAAAAGGAAAACTCTGTCAAAAAATCTGTGTTTGCACTACAATAATTATAGTTTTTGTTAAGAGAAATTTCGCTAATGCAAACTTTTTGGGCAAATTTTGGGTCAGTTCATTGTTTAAGGTTCCCACATTATATACTAAAAAATGAACCCTTTAATCATCCCCTAAAATGAGGCTGTCATATACGAAAAAAAACGTTTTTCGCGATTTTCATCATGATAGTCCATATAACATTGATGTTTTTTGTCCACTATTCGTATTGTTAGGGATGCCTTTTTAAATTCACTGAAAGCAAGATTTTTATCAAATACCAATTTGGCGGTTACTTTCGCGAAAACCTTAAAAATTAAGAAATTCGAGAATTTAAGGGCTTAAGATGAAAAGCATTAAAATAAATTTGAATAAGAAATATTGCTACAAGTCACATCTGTGTTTTCCATACCATAAAATTTAAATATCATTAACTTTGCAAATTTTTTTGTTAAAAAACTGGCTCGAAATTAGCAAATCTTTAACGACATTTTGCAAGAAAACTGTAACATACATCGAAAAACGGAGTACGCCATTGGAATCTCTCCTCGTCCTCTAACCTTTATTTCCTAATATCAACTCAATGTAATGCATATGAGGCATTCCACACCAAATGTCCCGCTACAGAAAAACATGTGTCCCGTAAATTTCTGAATAGGTTGTTTGGATAGCCCTATATGGAACTAAGAAAATTGCTTGGTTTTTCAAATTTTCAAAAACTGGGCTTAGGAGGCGTGGTCAAATATTGGAAAAATGGTAAAATTTGTGGCGAGTTGCCTTGATTAAATATTTATCACATTACAACAGAATGCACCACAATCTTAAAAATTTACATTCTTATATAGTTTTGTATGGGCTATCGCTTAAATTTTTTTTTTTGAATTTTCAGAACCAGTTCCAAAATTTTGCATTTTTTAAAAAAGTAAATTTATCAAAAATCCGGCAACTTTTTTTTTATTTATTTTTTTTTTTTTAAGTTTAGATGTTTGTCCATCCACACAAAAAAATTCAGAAACACTTTCGTCGTTTTTTTTCGAGAAAATCGCATTTGAATTTTAAATTTCATAACAATTTTGTAATTTGCTTGTATTTTCTTGGTTTAACGTTGCGAATGAGTAATATCAATTGCATAAATATTACTCATACGATCTGTTGAAACAAGAAAATACAAGAGGCATTCCACACCAAATGTCCCGCTACAGAAAAACATGTGTCCCGTAAATTTCTGAATAGGTTGTTTGGATAGCCCTATATGAAACTAAGAAAATTGCGTTTTTGGTTTTTCAAATTTTCAAAAACTGGGCTTAGGAGGCGTGGTCAAATATTGGAAAAATGGTAAAATTTGTGGCAAGTTGCCTTGATTAAATATTTATCACATTAATACGGAATGCACCACAATCTCAAAAATTTACGTTCTTATATAGTTTTGTATGTGCTATCGATTAAAATTTTTTGTTTTGGAAAATTTTCAGAACCCGTTCTGAAATTTTCCATTTTTTAAAAAAGTTAATTTATCAAAAATCCGGCCACTTTTTTTTTTCTTTTTTATTTATTTTTTTAAAAGTTTAGATGTTTGTCCATCCACTCAAAAAAAATCAGAAACACGTTCATCTTTTTTTTCGAGAAAATCGCATTTGAACTTTAAATTTCATAACAATTTTGATATTTGCTTGTATTTCTTTGTTTTAAAGTTGCGAATGAGTAATATTAATTGCATAAATATTCGTCATACGCTCTGTTGACACAAGAAAATACAAGCAAATTACAAAATTGTTATGAAATTTAAAATTCAAATGCGATTTTCTCGAAAAAAACGAAAAATACATTTCTGATTTTTTTTTGTGTGGATGGACAAACATCTAAACTTAAAAAAAAAAATTAAAAAAAATAAAAAAAAAGTGGCCGGATTTTTGATAAATTGACTTCTTTAAAAAATGGAAAATTTCAAAACGGGTTCTGAAAATTTTTCTTGGAAATAAATTTTATTCGATAGCCCATACGAAACTATATAAGAATGTAAATTTTTAAGATTGTGGTGCATTTCGTTTTAATGTGATAAATATTTAATCAAGGCAACTCGCCACAAGTTTGACCATTTTTCCAATATTTGACCACGCCTCCTAAGCCCAGTTTTTGAAAAATTGAAAAACCGAAAAAGCAATTTTCTAAGTTCCATATAGGGCTATCCATACAAGCTATTCAGAAGTTTATTGTACACGTGTTTTTTTTCGTTGGACATTTGGTGTGGAATGCCTCACATGCAAATTACAAAATTGTTTTGAAATTTAAAATTCAAATGCGATTTTCTCGAAAAAAAAACGAAGAACGTGTTTCTGAATTTCTTTGTGTGGATGGACAAACATCTAAACTTTAAAAAAATAAAAAAAAAAAAGTGGCCGGATTTTTGTTAAATTGACTTTTTTAAAAAATGGGAAATTTCAGCACGGGTTCTGAAAATTTTCCAAAAAAGAAAATTAATCGATAGCCCGTACAAAACTATATAAGAATGTAAATTTTTGAGATTGTGGAGCATTCCGTTTTAATGTGATAAATATATAATCAAAGCAACTCGCCACAAATTTGACCATTTTTCCAAAATTTGACCACGCCTCCTAAGCCCAGTTTTTTAAAATTTGAAAAACCAAAAACACAATTTTCTAAGTTCCATATAGGGCTATCCATACAAGCTATTCTGAAGTTTACGGTACAGGTGTTTTTTTCGCTGGACATTTGGTGTGGAATGCCTCATTTATATAGAGGCATCCCCTGAGTGTTGGTTAAAATAAAAAAATACTGTGCTTGAGAGTACAAAATGCTGAAAAATTCAAAACAGTGCAAGAAAAATATGAAAAACTACAAAAAAAAAAACAAGTAAGAAAATTATATTTGGTCAAGACCGACCATATAATACCCTACACCAGTGATTCCCGTAAAATGGGTTCCAATTTCAAACATATACCGATTGGATCTATCTTTTGTCAGATCATTAATAAGTGTAAAAAAAAACTTTCACAAACCAAATTTGAGTAGAAAGGCTTCTTTTCTTATAAACCGCTTTAACTGAATATCGGGCGAAATTTTCATATGGGGCCTGAGTCCAAAAAATGGCCCATTATAATACGATTTGATAAGGTTAATTAATTACGCATAAAACATACATAAACAAAATTTTAATAAAATATTTTCTATTTTCATGAAGTTTGAGAGATTTATGTAAATATCAGGGAGGTGGTTTGTATAGGAGCTACAAGAAAAACTTGTCCGATTTCTTTTAAATTTGAAACGATTAAGAAATCAAAAAGATCAGAAAAATATGGAAAACTAAGAAACAAAAACTTCAAACAAATATTAGTGAATTGTGGATATTATTTTTATTTCGCCTTCGCCAAAAAAACTCAAATGACCTTAAACCAATAACATATGGAATTGGTGTAGTTCATTGTTGTGGACATTTTTTAATTAAAACAAATAATTTATTATACATATTAAATTATCACTGATTTAACAAACAGTTTATAGTTTGGTTGTTATTTTTTTTTTATTTTTTTTTTATTTATTATTAAATTTTAACTTAAATAATTTGTTAATAAATGTTTTTATATGTTTGTAAGTGATAATAACATTTTGTTGTCATGCATGTTGTATGCAGAAATTGCCTTAAATTTGTATATTTAAATTTAATTACTTAAAAAAAATGATGTATAAACATTTTTATTTATTGTAAAACATGATTTTATATTATTTTTATTTTACTTAATTTTAATTACTCATTTTTCTGGTTTATTTAACTATACATACAATTATAGTTTTTCTAAATACATACATATGTAAATAATAAATAATTTGTTTATCAGATACTTACATGTGTAGTAACTTATGCGACATATATATGTACAATATTTACAATTATAAATTATAATTTATATTATTTACTATAATAACACTATGCTACAGTGAAAAAATACTTCTGATGTGACATAGTATAGGTTGTTGGTCTTGTCGAGTAGATCACAAAAATGCCCATTAAACTTGCCAGACACCCTCAAATTTTAGAGGTATGGTCAAAAAACGTTTTTTTGGGACTTTTCTCACTAAACTTTTTGTAATTCAGAAAATTTTCAACCGATTTTAAATGTTTTAACTGTTTTTGATAGAAGAAGGATGGGGCTTTCCATGTGTGTGAATTGGTCTATACACATAAGAAAGATATTTATTGATTTTTTTTATAAAATCTAATTTTTTTGATATTTTTTGAAAATTTTTCGAGTTTTTCGATTTTTTCTGCTATAGTTCATTTAACAACCTTTATATTTATTAAATTATTTTTAAAGAAAATTTGATTCTGAATACGATAAGCTTTATCCTGAAGATATCGGATAACATTTGACAGAGTTATGATAATTTTTATAAAAAAGAAAATTAAGATTTTGGAGGAAATCGCCGTTCAGATATCCCAGGCAAAAAAAATAGTTTTATCATAAGAGGTCATGCACAATATTTTTAAAGTTTTTTTGCGCTCTGAATCCGAATCTGGCCTTTAAATTGCTCTATCTCGTCAGGTTTTTGAGATATTAAACATAAATTGATATATCAAAAACTTAATAAGATAGCGCAATTTCAAGGTCAAATTCGAATTCAGTGGGCCAAAAACCTTAAAAATAATGATAAGCGACCTCTCAGTATGTTCGTTTATTTTTTTATTTTTTTTGCCTGGGGGTAATTCTAAAAATTTTCGCCCCACTGTTCGGAAACATGCCTTTGGACGCCACTGAGAATTTGGCTCATAGATATCCACGTTTATGTGAGATATGTTGCATGTTTGGATTTACAAAATTTGCTGTAGTTTTCAAATTATCGCGGGTCAAAGTTCGACTTTTTTAACAAAAGTCAAAAAAATACATGACGTTTAACGTGCTCTAACTTTTTTACTAGTAATCCGATTATCACAAGTAATGGCTCATATGAAAGCTTATTTCTTCTTCTTTTAGGAAATATTTTCAAAAGCATACGGATTTTTTCAGAAGTGTTCAAAAATTCAAAAACATTTTTTTTTTTTGCGAATATTTATAAAAACACATCTTCGATTTTTTAAAAAAAAAAGTTTGGTGATAAACAATACTGTTTTGTACAACATATCCAAAATTCAGAGTAGGATCCCAATGGGATCAAAAAATATTCTGGTTTTAGTACGAAGATCTTAAATTTTACCTTAGAAAATTAAAATTTTATGTTTCTTCAATATAAAAATTTTAATTTTCAAAGAAAATTACACTATTAAAATTTTGAAAACATTCAAAACATTAGAAATTTAAATTTTCTAAGGGAAAAATATGAGAACCTCGTACTTAAAACAGAATATTTTTTGATCCCTTGGAGATCCCACTCTGAATTTTGAATATGTTATACAAAACATTGTTATTTTTCACCAGAATTTTTTTTTTAAAATCGAAGATGTGTTTTTTTAAATATTTGAAAAGAAAAAATGTTTTTGCATTTTTGCATCATTTCTGTAAAAAAAACTGTGTTATTTTAAAAATATTTTCTAAAAGAAGAACCCCAGCTTTCATATGAGCCTAAATTTGTGAAAATCGGGTCATTGGTTAACAAGTTACAGCTCTTTAAACGTGATGTATTTTTCTTACTTTTGCTTAAAAAGTCAATTTTTGACCCGCCCTAATTCGTTAAATACACCAAATGTAAAAAAACGATATATGGTACATATATCATATTTATGAGGGCTATCTATATGTCAAGGTTCAAATTAATCTGAGACACCATTTCCAAAAATGACTAAAATTTGAGCTAAATTTTCTGGAATGGCCCCTGGGTTATCCAAACGGCAATTTCAAGCAAAATCTTAATTTTCTTTTTTAGAAAAATTATCACAACTCTGTCAATTGTTATCCGATTTTTTTGGCACAAAGCTCATCGTATTCACAACTAAATTTTCTTTAAGAATACGTTTATAAATATAAATGTTGTTAAACGAACTATAACAGAAAAAAATCGATAAACTCTAAAAATTTTCAAAAAATAACAAAAAAATTAGATATTGTTGAAAAAATCAATACATATCTTTTTTATACGTATAAACCAATTCACACACACGAAAAGCCCTATCCTTTTTCTATCCAAAACAGTTGAAAAATTGAAAATCGGTTGAAAAATGTTAAAGTTACACGTGGATTAGTGAGAAAAGTCCCAAAAAATCGTTTTTTGACAATAACTTTAAAATTTGAGGGTGTCTGGCAAGTTTGATGGGCATTTTTGTGATCATTACGGCGAGACCTACAACCTTAGCTACCTCATTTTAAAACTATATTTGATTTTGTGTTTTTTGTAGCACAGTGTAATCAATATATATTTTTTTAGATTTTAGATCCAGAACTGTACAATATAGTTGATTTAAACAGATTTTTCATTGACATCCGCCAAGTCAATAAATAAAAATGGACATTATCATGTTAGGAAATTTTCGAATTTCTATAGGGCATACCCCTAAAAAGATGCTTATTGAAAAGCTGAGTACGGGGCAAACAAAAATTAAAAAAAAAAATTAAGGTTATTTTGGGTGCAACCAGCGCTTAAATTCGCGCCCGAAGTGCATTTTGTAAAAAAAGAATTCTAAATTCTATTAAGTTTTTGTATAAAACTGTATAAAAATATGAAAAAACACATATCTTTAAAATTTGCTCCATGAAAACTTTTAAAACGCTGGTTGTGCCCTGAAGATGACCTCCAATTTTTTTTTTAGTTTTATCAATTACACTGTGCTACAGTGAAAAAATACTTCTGATGTGACATAGTATAGGTTGTTGGTCTTGTCGAGTAGATCACAAAAATGCCAATTAAAGTTGCCAGACACCCTCAAATTTTAGAGTTATTGTCAAAAAACGTTTTTTTGGGACTTTGCTCACTAAACCTTGTGTAATTCAGAAAATTTTCAACCGATTTTAAATTTTTTAACTGTTTTGGATAGAAAAGGGATAGGGCTTTCCATGCGTGTGAATTGGTCTACACATATAAGAAAGATATCTATTGATTTTTTCAATAATATCTAATTTTTTGCTATTTTTTGAAAATTTTTTGAGATTATCGATTTTTTTCTGCTATATTTAGCTTAACAACCTATATATTTATGAACGGTTTGTTAAAGAAAATTTAATTCTGAATACGATGAGCATTATCCTAAAAACAGCAGATAAGAATTGACAGAGTTGTGATAATTTTTCTAAAAAAGAAAATTAAGGTTTTGCAGGAAATCGCCGTTCAGATAACCCAGCAAAAAAAAAAAAAATATCATGAGAGGTCATGTACTATATTTTTTAAAGGTTTTTGGCGAGGTTTTTGAGATATTCAACATAAATTGATATATCAAAAACTTAATAAGATAGCGCAATTTCAAGGTCAAATTCGAATTCAGGAAAAAAACCTTTAAAATAATGATACGCGACCTCTCAGTATGTTCGTTTATTTTTTATTTTTTTTTTCCTGGGTTGTCTGAACGGCAATTTCATGCAAATTTTTAATTTTCTTTTTTAGAAAAATTATCACAACTCTGTAAATTGTTTTTCGATTTTTTCGGCATATTATTATTCACAACTAAATTTTCTTTAAGAATACGTTTATAAATATAAATATTGTTGAACGAACTATAGCAGAAAAAATCGATAAACTGTTGAAAACTTTTTAAGTTACACGTGGTTTAGTGAGAAAAGTAAAAAAAAAAGTTCTTTGACAATAACTTTAAATTTGAGGGTGTCTGGCAAGTTTCATGGGCATTTTTATGATCTTTTCGACGAGACCTACAACCTTAACTACCTCATTTAAAAAGTATATTTCGATTTTGTGTTCTTTGGTTTTTTGTAGCACAGTGTTATTAGTCTTTATTGTTTAATTGTATACAAAAAAAAAAAAAAAGTTAGAGTGTTAAATTCGTCTGTGACGAATCTCTTATACCATCCAACATGTTTGAAAAAAAATTACAGGGTTGTTTTTTTCGGGTGGAGGGGGCTTTGGTAGGGGCTGGGAGGGACACTCCCCTCTCTAAAAATTGTTACTAATTTATTTATTATGCTTTCTGCACTAAAGTTATACAAATTATCATTATTTAAACTATTTTTTTATTTCCACGCCCTAGTGCAGGACTTTGAACTTTTTCTTGCATAAACATGTGTCATTTGTTTAACAATAATATAAAAAAAATCTAGTTTTTTAGAGGTTGGTTTAGTTTCTTAAGGGGGAACAGTTTTTCCCCTTGTCCGATTTAGCCTATTTACGAACTTAACCTGCCTAGGAATATAAGACATAAAGACATACTCGTGCTAAATTTATCATCGTGTCATCTACAAACAGACGAATTGACGGACGGACAGACGGACATTCACAGAATGTCTTAGAATCGATCATGGAACAATAATATATATACTTTATGGCGTCCCTGACCGATATTTCGATGCGTTACAAACGGAATGACAAAGTGAGTATACCCCCATACTGTGGTTGAAGGGTATAAAAACTAGGGTTCGAAAAAAAAACACTAACGAACGGTACGTTAGTGTTCAGTACTGAACTATGCCGATGGAAATACGCAAACACATTCCCAACAAGAAATACAGAAACACTAAAAATTATTTTAAGTGGTTGTGTTCGTGTACGCAAACTGAATACCGAACGTTATGCTTGCGACTTGACGAACACAATCTTTACGATTATGTACTGTGCTATATACACAAACAAAATAAATTACTTTTAGTGTACAGTTTACGTAGTTAGAAGATTTTTTTTCAAAAACTTAAAATGGCGATATCTCGAAAACTAAGCAAGATAGAGCAAATCGGAGCATACTTTTGGTTCTTAGAATATTCATAGTATCTTGCTTAGTTTTCGAGACATCGCCATTTTAAGTTTAAAACAAAAATTCTGCTTAGTACGGAAACAGTACACTAAAAGTACTTTATCTTTTTACTCAAAAAAAAAAATTTTTTACTCAAATTTTTTTTTTGCAGGGAACCTTAGGTTTGATTTGAATCATTAGTTAAGTTTTTTTTTAGTGTTTTCCTCTTGTTTATTATGATTTTTTCTGTGGAAACATTTCCAATTTTTAAAAACGTATTACCGTAAAAAAGATTTTGCATATTTAATTCAAAAAAAGTTTCCTGATTTTAAATTTTTTTAGAGTCATTTTCTTAAAGAAAAAGTTTATGAATCGGGGACATTATTCCAATAGACAAATTGTAAAGTTCTGAACAATTTTGCTACAGAAAAGTTTTAAGAATTTATAAAATTCTTGCTCTTGGAAATTTTTTATATTCAGATACACATAGAAAATGTTCAGAAACAATTTTCCCACCAAAAAATTCCTACTTTAGAAGAACAAATTTCTATTAGATTTAGTGACTTTTTTCACCATAGAAAACCTCTAAGGTTCTGAAATATGTTTTTCTATTCTATTTTTCCACCGAAACGTTATTTCTTCACCAAAATTTGTAGGTTTTGAAAAACTAAAACCAGAAAGTCCTGAGATAAGAAAAATTAAATACTTTAGAGCCTTTAAAAAATTTTTGAGTCAATTTCCTAGATTATGAGACATTTTTCTAAAGAAAAATTAAGGTTAGACACTTTTCCTTAGAAAAAGTCTAAGATTCTCAACATTTTCTAAGACATATTTTTTATTAAAAAGTCTGAGAATCAAAAAAATTTTTCATACAAAAATAAAGATTCTGAAACATTTTTCTTACAGAACAGGTCTCAGCTTTCGAGACATTTTTCCTATAGAAGGAGTCTCAGATTCTGAGAATCAGACATTTTCCGACAGAAAAAGATTCTGAGACATTTTTCAAATGGAAAAAATCTCAGAATTTAAGATATTTTCTTAGATCTGGGACATTTTCCTAAAATCTCAGATTCTAGGTTTTTTTCTATATAAAAAGTCTCATATTCTGAGTCTCAGATTATAGAAATTTAAAAAAAAAAAACTCACAAATTCTGAGGTATGAATTTTTCCTATCGAAAAAGTCTGATATTTTTTATATTAGCCAAAGATTTAAGCTTTTATTATTAAAAGTCTTAGATTCTGAGAGATATTTCAAATAGAAATAATTGCAGATTCTGAGATATTATCTCAGTGTCTGAGACATTTGTCCTAAAGAAAAAGTCTTTGATTCTGAGATATTTTTAAATAAAAAATTTCAGATTCCGAAACATTTTTCCGATTAAAAAGTTCCAGATTCTGCGTAATTTGGCTATAGAAAAAGACTTAGATTCAAATAATTTTTTTCTATAGAAAAATTCTAAAATTTTCCCTTAAGAACATTTTCTTGATTTTCCTAAAAAGTTTAAAGATTCCCAGACTTTTTCTCCTATAAGGATTCAAAAACATTCTTCCTATAGAAAAATTTAGAGATCCTTGAGCATTTTTTATAGAAAAAATGTTCATATATTCGATTAGAGTTTTATTCTAGTTCGAGGCCCAAAAATATTTCTATATATGATATTGTCATAATAGAGTATTTTTAATTTATTGCTTTAAAAAAGTTACTCATCTCATAGTATGTCTGTACTGATCAGTTTCATCCCCACTAAAGGAATCGTCAGCAGACTTTAGAGAATCATCGTTGGTCAATCAAACATCAAACCAGACATAATATTTGATATATTTCCCAAGTTATATGAGAAGTACTATTATGAAGGTCCGAAATCTGTTTTCCAACAAAAATAACTCTTTTAAAGCAAAAATTGTATATACTAAATCACCATCGGTAATTATTAATATATGTGTTGCTGTTATTTTACAATAACAACAGTACCTAACCAAACAATAGTGTTGGTAGGATAAGTCGTACTAAACTTTGTGTTAAATGTTGTTTTTTATTTTTAGTACCAAAAGGTACATAAAAATAAAATGTATTTATTCGGCCTTTATATATGTATATATATTCGATTAGAGTTTTATTCTAGTTCGAGGCCCAAAAATATTTCTATATATGATATTGTCATAATAGAGTATTTTTAATTTATTGCTTTAAAAAAGTTACTCATCTCATAGTATGTCTGTACTGATCAGTTTCATCCCCACTAAAGGAATCGTCAGCAGACTTTAGAGAATCATCGTTGGTCAATCAAACATCAAACCAGACATAATATTTGATATATTTCCCAAGTTATATGAGAAGTACTATTATGAAGGTCCGAAATCTGTTTTCCAACAAAAATAACTCTTTTAAAGCAAAAATTGTATATACTAAATCACCATCGGTAATTATTAATATATGTGTTGCTGTTATTTTACAATAACAACAGTACCTAACCAAACAATAGTGTTGGTAGGATAAGTCGTACTAAACTTTGTGTTAAATGTTGTTTTTTATTTTTAGTACCAAAAGGTACATAAAAATAAAATGTATTTATTCGGCCTTTATATATGTATATATATTCGATTAGAGTTTTATTCTAGTTCGAGGCCCAAAAATATTTCTATATATGATATTGTCATAATAGAGTATTTTTAATTTATTGCTTTAAAAAAGTTACTCATCTCATAGTATGTCTGTACTGATCAGTTTCATCCCCACTAAAGGAATCGTCAGCAGACTTTAGAGAATCATCGTTGGTCAATCAAACATCAAACCAGACATAATATTTGATATATTTCCCAAGTTATATGAGAAGTACTATTATGAAGGTCCGAAATCTGTTTTCCAACAAAAATAACTCTTTTAAAGCAAAAATTGTATATACTAAATCACCATCGGTAATTATTAATATATGTGTTGCTGTTATTTTACAATAACAACAGTACCTAACCAAACAATAGTGTTGGTAGGATAAGTCGTACTAAACTTTGTGTTAAATGTTGTTTTTTATTTTTAGTACCAAAAGGTACATAAAAATAAAATGTATTTATTCGGCCTTTATATATGTATATATATTCGATTAGAGTTTTATTCTAGTTCGAGGCCCAAAAATATTTCTATATATGATATTGTCATAATAGAGTATTTTTAATTTATTGCTTTAAAAAAGTTACTCATCTCATAGTATGTCTGTACTGATCAGTTTCATCCCCACTAAAGGAATCGTCAGCAGACTTTAGAGAATCATCGTTGGTCAATCAAACATCAAACCAGACATAATATTTGATATATTTCCCAAGTTATATGAGAAGTACTATTATGAAGGTCCGAAATCTGTTTTCCAACAAAAATAACTCTAATCGAATATATATACATATATAAAGGCCGAATAAATACATTTTATTTTTATGTACCTTTTGGTACTAAAAATAAAAAACAACATTGAAAAAATGTTCATATAATTTCATTTTCTTTTTACCCATCTTCTCAGATTTTTTCGAAAGAAGAATTATAAGATTTTCTCTATAGAAAATTCTCATATTTTTTTTTAAAGAAATATTAGACTTTTCCTAAAAAAAAAAATTCTCAGATATTTTCCTTACGAAAAATTGTTAGATTTTTCGTATTAAAATTTTCTTCCTATATAAAAATTCACAGATTTTTTCCATACAAAAATTCTTAGAAAAATTCCTAAATTTTTCCTATAAAAAAATTTCGTCTAGAAAAATTCCCAAATTTTTCGTCTACAAAAATTATCGTAAAAGAAAATTTTAAATATTCCGAGATTTTCCGAAACAAATTCTAATGTTTTTCCTATAGAAAAATTTTCAGTTATTCCTGTAGGAAAATTCTCAATTTTTTCATAATGAAAAATTCTCAAATTTTTCCTGTAAAAAAATTTTCATCGAAAAAATTTTGAGAATATTTTTCTTCTCCATTTTTCTCATTTCATTTTTTTCCCCTTGTTTTCCTTTCTTTTAATTTCTTTTTTTCCTTATTTCTTCTTTCGAATTCGGTTTGGGGGGAGGGGGGGGGAATTTATTTTACCCCCCCCCGTGGTTCCGCGCCTGTATTTGGTACAGCAGAATTTAACTCTCTCACTTGTTTGTTCCATTTGACCTCAATTTTCTCAAAATCCTGATGTGATGGGAAAGTTTGGACATCCGATTTTGTGATCACCAAAACAATTGCATTATTTTTTTTTAATGTTCAGTAGTATTATTTTTAACTACACCATTTTCAATTGTATTTCCGAAGTTATCAATTGTATTTTAGAATTTATCAATTGTATTTCAGAAGTTATCAATTGTTTTTCAGAATTTATCAATTGTACTAGTCGAATAGCCTGTCCCTGCGAGGCGGAACACCAAATTACTTTTCTTAGTAGTTCTAATATTTTACCAAACTTTATAAAAAATTATGTTTGTGCTTCAAAAATTTAATATTGCTAGATTGAGTTACATCAATATATTTCCCAAACTGGAAAAAAATTTAATGAGTATAAAAGGTTTTATTGATAAAATTTTAGAACTAAATTTAGCACGCCCATTTCGTCTCTCCGTCCATAAACCGGATATCAAAAATCCATCGTGTGGATCTGTCCCATGGTCACTCCTATATACATGGCAATTTTTATCTTTCTTTTTATCATGAAGGGTTTTAAAATTAGTTAAAATGTTAAAAAACACAAACATTTTTCCACTTAAATTTTTCCTTATAATTCTCCGTACACAGTTTAAATATTAAATCTGACTTCATAAAGATATGGTCCATTGTCAATACTTTATGCTTTACAATTTTCAGCTTCCTTAGTCATTAGGGGTTTTAGAAATAGTTTAAATATTTAAAAACTAAATTTCGCCGTCTTCCGCCACTCCCCCTGACTTAAAGGCCGAAAATCCGGCTACGTTACAGATTATATATACAAACTGAACAAAATTCACAACGGATTTTTTGTATTTCCGCCCTTTCACTGGATATCCAGGTCAGAGTTGATCTTTGCCATAGTCCGTACCATATGTATTCTAATTTTCATCTTTCAAGGTCATACGGTGTCTTCAAAATTAGGTAAGATGTAAAAACATAATTTTTCCACGCCCATTTCTTCTCTTAATTCTCCGTCCCTACACAGAGAGAACAGTTTAGTTGTGCCAGCCGAATTTAGAGCCAACAACAACCGAAATTTTCGGTTGCCATAACCAAAATTTGTTTTGAAAATTTAACTTCTGTTGGTCCAAACAAATTTCGGTAATCGCACCTGAAAATTTCAGTTGTTGTAATTAAACCATGCAGTTGGCTCTTAATTCGGCTGGCACGATTACACTGTTTTTTCTGTGTATTCCAAAATTTTTAAATCTGACTACTTTATGATAAGCTCCATCGTTAGTACTACGCCCCTTTTCCCTCTGAATTCTCCGTCCACAGTCCAAAAATTTTAAGTCTGACTACTTAAGGATATGCTCCAGTGTCAGGACAATATGCTTGCAATTTTCGGCTGCGTAGGTCATTAGGGCTTTAAAGTTAGTCAAATAAAAAAAATAAAACACAATATTGCCTTGCCCCTTTTTCCTCTCAACTCTCCATCTACATTCCAAAAATGTTAAATCGGACTACTTTAAAATATACTTTCATAGTTAGGACTACATGTTAGGGATTTTCAGCTCCGTATTCATTGGGGCGGAGCTTAAAAATACTCTAAAATGTTAAAAAAAAATAATTTTGCGAAGTCCCATTTTTCTCGTAATTCGCCGCCCACAGGCCAAAAATTCGACTTTGTAAGAATCTGTTCCTGGTGTTTTATTATATACATGCCAATTTTTTAGCTTTTAAGTCCATCAATGAGATTCAAAAGGCGCTGGATACACAAAAAATAAGATAAACACAAAAAAATAAAATATATATTCAGAAAATAGATGGAAATAAATTTACCACGCCCTTTGCCTTTCTTATTCTCCACCCATACACTGGATATCAAAAATCCAGGCTCGTGTTGATTTTCCACATGAAACTTTCTATATACATGCCAATTCTGTGCATTTTCCGCTTCCTTTAGGGGCTTCAAAAGAAGTTAAATGTTAAAAATCTCAATTTTGTCACTCCCCATTTTCCTTTCAATTCTCCGCCCACAATCCAAAAATTTAAAATTTGACTACTTCAGGATATGCTTCATCGATAGGACTATACGCTAGACTATCAGCTTCCTAAGTCATTAGAGGACTTTAAAATAAGCAAAAATGCCAATGTTCATCTTCATAGATCATTGGGGGTCTTCAAATTAAATATTAAAAAACACAATTTTGCCACGCCCCATTTTTCTCTTAATTCTCCTTCCACAGTTTAAAAAATTTAAATCCGATTACTTCAGGATATGCTTCATTGTTAGAACTGAATGCTATGCAATTTTCCGCTTCCTAAGTCATTTGGGGGCTTCAAAAGAAGTAAAAATTTTAAAAAATCCCAATTTTGCCACGCCACTTTTCCCTCAATTCTCCGTCCACATTGCGAAAATTTTGAATCCGACTACTTGGGGATATGCGCCATCGTTGGGACTATATTCTAGGAAATTTTCAGCTTCCTAAGTCATTTGGGGGCTTCAAAAGAAGTAAAAATGTTAAAAAAATTTAAATTTTGCTACTCCACTTTTCCCCTCAATTCTCCGCCCACATTGCGAAATTTTTAAATCCGAGTACTTGGGGATATGCGGCATCGTTAGGACTATATTCTAGGAAATTTTTTGATTCCTAAGCCATTTGGGGGCTTTAAATTAAGCAAAAACGTCAAAAAATTGCATTTTGCCACGCCCACTTTCCCGCATATTTCTCCGCCCACAGGCAAAAAATCGAAAATCCGGCTACGTTAGGATCTGCCCCAGGTGTTTTACTATAAGCATGCCAATTTTCAGCTTTGTAGCTCATAAGTGGGCTTCAAAAAGCTCTGGATAGACAAAAAAAGAGGAACACACAAATAGGGAAATTATATATATAGATTTCAGAAATTATCAATTGTTTTTCAGAAGTTATCAATTGTATTTCAAAACTTATCAAATGTATTTCAGAAATGATCAATTATATTTATATCTGAAATACAATTGATAGTTTCTGAAATACAATTGATATTTTCTGAAATACAATTAATAATTACTGAAATAAATTTTATAGCTTCTGAAATACAATTGATATCTTCTGAAAAACAATTGTTAATTTCTGAAATACAATTGAGAAATTCTGATATACAATTGATAACTTTTGAACTACAATTGAAGGGCTTACTTCAAAAACTTGATAAGCAACATTTTATTTTTTGATGTTCATCGCGTTCTACAGATATTCCACAGACAAATTTTTGGCAGAAGTCTAGCTTAAACCCTTCGTACAAGTATCTTAAGTATGAGTGTTTACTAAAGTTATATTTTCTACATTATTTCAAAAGTTTTAAGGCAAAAATCACCATAATATGAAATGTTGCTTATGGAGTTTTTACAATAAGCCCTTCAATTGATTATTTCTGAAATACAATTGGAAATGGTGTAAAAAGACATTAATATTTTTTTTAAGTTTTTTTTTCTCAAAATCCCAATTTTTAGGCTTAAAGTGGGGACAGAAAATAAACTCCTATCAGAGTGATGGTTTTCAATTGAGTCACCCTTAGAAGACCGACAATTTTGGCGTGGTATTAAAAATTGATTAAAGAGAAATGTTTAAAAACGAGCCATCCTAGTGCACAACCCCTTCCGTTTTTTATATAAATTCTTTGTAGTATATTTGCAATTTAACTCACGGGTTAGTTGCAAACAACAGCTAAGCCCATCTCACACCTTTAAAATTTATAATTTTTAAAGCAAAGTTAAGAGGATTATATTTTAAAATGTTTTTAATTAATCCAAATAGTTGTAAAACTATTCATACATCTCCAAATTGAAAAATGTCTCTATGAAAAAAGTTTTTGAAACTTTTTTTTAACTTAAAATTTACAAAGATCTTAACTGTATTTAAATTTGTTTTTTGTAATTAATAAATACACTGTGCTACAGTGGAAAAATACTTTTGATGTGACATAGTACAGGTTGTTGGTTTCGTCGAGTAGATCGAAAAAATGAAAAAAATTCTTTTACTTTTCTCAGAAAACAATTGACAGAAATAATTTTTCTAAAAAAGAAAATTAAGATTTTGCTGGAAATCATTGATCGGATTACCAAGGCAAAACAAAATAAATTTATCATAAGAGGTCAAGCATAATATTTTTATAGTTTTTTTGGGCGCTTATTCCGAATATGGGCTTAAAATTCTTCTATCGCTTCAGGTTTTTGAGATATTTAACATATCTTGTTATCTCAAAAACCTAATGCGAAAGAGTAATTTCAAGGTCAAATTCGGTTTCAGCATGCCAAAAAACTTAACAATTATGATACGCGACCTCTCATGGTTAATATTTTTTTAATTTTTTTTTTTGTTGGGTTATCCGAACTGCGATTTCATGCAAAATTTGAATTTTCTTTTTTAAGAAAAATTAACACAACTCTGTCAATTTTATTCCGATTTTTTTTGGATAAAGCTCATCGTATTCAGAATTAAATTTTCTTTAAGAATGTTTTTATAAATATAGGTATTCCACACCAAATGTCCAGCAAAAAAAAACCATGTGTACCGTAAACTTCTGAATAGGTTGTATGGATAGCCCTATATGGAACTTAGAAAATTGCGTTTTTGGTTTTTCAATTTTTCAAAAACTGGGCTTAGGAGACGTGGTTAAATATTGGAAAAATGGTCAAATTTGTGGCGAGTTGCCTTGATTAAATATTTATCACATTAAAAGGGAATGCACCGCAATCTCAAAAATTTACATTCTTATATAGTTTTGTATAGGTAACCTTAGCAACCATCCCGCTTTTGGCGGGATTATTCCGCTTTTTGATGTCTCATCCCGTCTTGAATTTCTATCCCGCTTTTTAAACAAAAGTTCCGCTTCATCCCGCTTTATCCCTCTTTTTGACTTTTGGAATAGCAAAGTACAATTTAAAATTATTTAAAAAATTTTTTGAGTATGATTGTTCTGAAGTAATTTTAAGCGATTTATTTAGATTTTTGAGCATATAAATATGGTAACATTTAGAATTTCTTACCGCGCTTAAAAAATTACTCCTAAAATTGTGTTGAAGCTCGACAAAATTTTCAACAAATTTTTAAACGTTTATTTTTGAAAAAATATAAATTGATTTTGATTTTATTTTAAATTATTTTTTTAATTTGAAAATTAAAAAAAAAAATTATTGTTCAGAAACAAATTTTTAAGTTTATTTTTATTTCAATTAATGTTTATTTTTTTTAATTCTATTTTTTTCGAGACGTGTTCAATAGGGTGGTCCTTATGACCTGAAATAAATTTGTTAAATTTGTAACCCCGCGAAAATCAGTCAAAGTTTCGAGTTTTGGGCAAAAGTTCTTAAAATTTAAGAAAAAAAGTTTGATTAAACATTTTATGAATATGCTTAAATCAAAAAAAATTAAACAATATTTGTTTAACGTTGCCCAAACGTACTCAGATAAGTAATATATAATTTTCGAAATAACGGTAACCCATATTAATATATTACAAAAAATATTTTTGAATTTGAAACATTTTTCAAATCTGCAAAATATTTTTTTTCAAATTTTCTCAAACAAAATTACCAGGTATTTTAGCTCGTTTAACAAATCGGGGTTAAGGAGCAGCAAAAATCCAAAATTTTCAAAAAAAAAAATCTACCATGTTTCAAAACTTTGACTCGGAATATAGTTTTTTTTGAGTACATGATTTTTTATGTAATTTTTATTTTTGAGTGTACAATTTTTTTGAAGTTATAAAAATATTTTGATAAATATTTTTGTGGTCTTTAGAAGCGTGTTCAACGTTTTATTTAACACGCGAATTGGAGGCGAAACCAATCCAGAATTCACGGTTTTCCACATAACACATAACAGGACCGATTTCACTGAACTTCAATATCAACCTGACCGTAAATATTACAAACTACTTTCTTTCGAACGTAAGTGTGTTTTCAACAAACATACACTCAAAAAAAAAAAACTGTAAAGTTAACAAAAAATTTAGTTAATTTTAACTAAAAAAGCACCTGATTTTGGGCCTACTAAATTTTTAGTTAATTTAACTAAAAATATTTAGTTAACTTTTCGTAGAACGAATTTAGCAAAAAAAAACCGTAACTTTAACTAAAAATTTAGCTGAAATTTCGTAACGTTTTTATGTACATATATTAACAAAAAAATTAGTTGAATTCAGCTAAACTTTTTGTTACTTTTCGTAAACTAAAATTTAGAAAATATTTTGTAAAAAATTAAAAGTTTATTTTTTCTATTTTTTCATCAGCTTAAGTAGAACTTATGAGATTTGCATAGGAGGCTTCGCAAGAAATTCCACTTAACAAATTTGTTACGAAAAATCAGCAAATTAATTAGTAAAAATTCGTAAACTCAGTTTTGAAGTCAACAAAAAAAATTAATTCAAAATTTGTTCAAATCTAGTATTTTCGTAAATTGAACTTAACTAAAAAAAGTAGTTAAAACGCTGATTTTAACTAAAAATTTGCTAAAAAGCCAGTAAACTCGAGTTAACAAAAAAAAATTAGTTAACTTTACAGTTTTATTTTTTTGAGTGTACAGACAGCCAGCGAGACGGACGGACATCACTATGTCAAATTTAAATCGGTTGATAATCATGAATTTTTATACCTTTTTGAACTGTTACAAACTTACTATCACTAATTGTAAGTGAAGGATATAAAAAGTCCCGCTTTTTATTCCAAAATCCCGCTTTTTCAACCTTTCCATCCCGCTTTCAGACAAAAAAAGTTGGTCAGGTTATGTATGGGCTATCGATTAAAATTTTTTTTTTTTTTTGGAAAATTTTCAGAACCCGTTCTGAAATTTTCCATTTTTTAAAAAAGTCAATTTATCAAAAATCCAGCCACTTTTTTTTTAATTTTTTTTTAAAGTTTCGATGTTTGTCCATCCACACAAAAAAATTCAGAAACACGTTCTTCGTTTTTTTCGGGAAAATCGCATTTGAATTTTAAATTTCATAACAATTTTGTAATTTGCTTGTATTTTCTTTTTTTAACGTTGCGAATGAGCATTATTAATTGCATAAATATTTCTCATACGCTATGTTAAATCAAGAAAATACAAGCAAATTACAAAATTGTTATGAAATTTAAAATTAAAATGCGATTTTCTCGAAAAAAAACTATGAGCGTGTTTCTGATTTTTTTTTTGTGTGGATGGACAAACATCGAAACTTAAAAAAAAAAAAATTAAAAAAAAAAGTGGCCGGATTTTTGATAAATTGACTTTTTTAAAAAATGGAAAATTTCAGAACAGGTTCTGAAAATTTTCCAAAAAAAAAAATTTAATCGATAGCCCATACAAAACTATATAAGAATGTAAATTTTTAAGATTGTGGTGCATTTCGTTTTAATGGGATAAATATTTAATCAAGGCAACTCGCCACAAATTTGACCATTTTTCCAATATTTGACCACGCCTCCTAAGCCCAGTTTTTGAAAATTTTAAAAACCAAAAACGCAATTTTCTTAGTTCCATAAAGGGCTATCCAAACAACCTATTCAGAAATTTACGGGACACATGTTTATCTGTATCGGGACATTTGGTATGGAATGTCTCATATTAAGGTTCTTAAATGAACTGTAGCAGAAACAAATCTTTAAACTCGAAAAATTTTCAAAGACCAATTCACACACATGGAAAGCCCTATTCTTCTTCTATCCAAAACAGTTTAAAAATTGAAAATCGGTTAAAAAGTCTCTCAGTTACACGTGGTTTATTAAAAAAAGTCTCAAAAAAAGTCTTTTTTTGACAATAACTTCAAAATTTGAGTCAAATTTTATGGGTATTTTTTGATCTTTTCGACGAGACTACACCTACACTAGCTCGTTTGAAGAGTATATATGATTTTTTGTTGTAGCACAGTGCTATTAATCTTATTTTGTTCAATTGTTCTAAACTTTAATATTTTAATATAACTATTTTTACAATCTGATTATAAAGTTTTCATTCATTATTTTATAAAAAAAAAAAAATTAAAACAAATCTTCTAATTATTCTTATTTTAGTAATACTCTTCCTAATATTAAGTTTAGTACATATATAGTATTCTTACCATTTTAAGTTTTTGTTTTTGTGTTTTTCAATATCATTCATATCAACTTGTATAAGAATTTAATACCTGGAGATGGGAGGTGAACAACTTACAACTATTGTTTGCTAATAGTAGTTGACAATCATGGCAAAGCATAATAGTAAGAACTGCGGTGGTTTTATAGCAGGCATCATCAAGACTTTTATCCAAACTTTTTATAATACTGGAGGAGTTTGTGGTGTTGACGGTGGTGGTGTTGTGGGTAGTTGCTGCAATTGTGCATCTCTGGCAGGTGGTGGTGGTGGTTTTGGTGGTACTTTTCGATAAATTTGTTAGATTCAATGTGATGTATTGTTGATTGTAATAAAATACAATTGTCATCAGCATAAATATTGTTAGCCAACTGTATTGGCAACCGGATGATCCTGTCTGCATTGCCTCCGGATGTTCACCTGAAATAATAGGTCGAACTAATTTCAACATTTTTGTAATAGTTCTTAATAGTAAAATATTGTATAAAAATAAAATCTATTAAGAGTACAAATAAACTGAGAAGTTGTAATGGAAAACTATTTTCAAATACTATTTGAGTTTATCAAATCCTTTGAAATAAAAAACAAGTAAAAAAGTTAAATTCGGCCGTGCCGAATTTTAAATACCCTCCATCTGTATCCCAGTATTTATAAATTAATACGATT
This sequence comes from Pegoplata infirma, assembly GCA_963921195.1. Taxonomy (NCBI): domain Eukaryota; kingdom Metazoa; phylum Arthropoda; class Insecta; order Diptera; family Anthomyiidae; genus Pegoplata; species Pegoplata infirma. The sequence goes on from OY992539.1 coordinate 106,260,988, forward strand.
TTCTAATGCACGTTCTTTAAAAATTTAATATCAATGGCACAGATTAATACAGACTCGACAATTATAATAAGTGTCAAAAAAGTAGTCTTTAACCATATGGTTATTTTTTTAAAATTATTCTACTAATTAGGTTAGAGAGAGAAAACCAATATAAGATAATAATCACAATTGGAGCGGGAAGCGTTTTTCCGCAACTGTTCACATACGTTTTATATGACAACAAAATTCCGCCGCGTTTTTCCGCCAAACTAGATTCAATTCTATTTTTATGAGAACAATTGCGTTTTTCCGCTTCCCGCTCCAATTGTGATTATTCTCTAACACGCCATACGAAAAAAAGGTAGAACGGCTTTTATTGTTTTACTCACTTCTAACTAGTAGAAAGTGTTGCCATGCTTTAAACCAGCTAAAAACCGATCTGTATCTTCTAAAATCGCTAAGTTTTTACCCATTTTTGTTTTACAACTCTACTGTCTAGTCTGTATATAGTCTGTGTCTATGGTGTTTAGAAAATATTTTTTTTGCCCATTACCAGGGCTGGAAAATCTCTAAACACCGTTTCTGTTAAAATAGCGTGTTTTTTTTCTAATTTATATGAATATGTATATCAAAATTGCTACACTCAAAAAATTATAACGGTAGATTCCACTACAAAAGACAGTTAAAACAACCACATTTGTTGTTGTTTAGACGTCTACGTTGTTGTTTTTAACTATTAATTAAAACGTCTCCCTATTGTCACCCGCGGATCTTTATGGAATTGGTTTTATTTTGTAGATCAGAAAAAATAAAGGGACACATATTTTTTTTAGCGGCCCAAACTCATATTTACTTAGGAGGTAAAAAGGTGGGGGAAGACAAGGCAATTTTTAAGTTTTTAATTCAATTCCATTTTTATGAGGACAATTGCGGAAAAACGCTTTCCGCTCCAATTGTTAACATTCATAAAAAAAAAAAAAAAAAAAAAAAACGAAACGAAACGAAACGAAACGAAATGTTAACTTCCATTAATTTCTCAATTTAATTTAGCATCGTTTGGAATAGTTTTGTAAAATATTACACATTTTCGATGAAATATTGATAAAATTTGCTTATTAAGGTACCTACAGACGACGCAATATTATGCACAATATTTTTGACGTTTTCCCACAATTGGCATACATAAAAATACTGAAATCGATTTGATTTGTAAAAATAATATTTATAAAATTTATTCTTAATGAATAAAATTTATTTAAAAAAAAAAAATTAATTAACTTATTTTATTTCAAATTTTTAAATTAAAAAAATCAAGTAACTCAAAATAAAAACTTATTAATGGTAAAATTAAAAAAAAGCCACAAATGAAAAAAAAAAAAAATTATACTCTCGGCCAAACCGGGAGACGAACCTGGTGCCCCCAAATTAATATCCGACGACACTACCATTAGACCACCGGCAGCATTAAAAATGCATGTCAAATTCGCAATTTTGTTTGATTATAACACAGCAATGCTTAAAATAACTTACCCAGTGGTAGGTAGTGGTAGGTATACCCAGTGGTAAGTATACCCAGTGGTAAGTATACCCAGTGGTAGGTTTAAAAATATATTCCTAGTTTTTTATAGGGATCATACTATACTATAAGCTAACAAAATTAACCGTTACTAACAGTGTTGCCAGAAATCGCCAATAGGCAAAAATCGTCTGTCCGTTTGTAAGAATTGGACGCAAAATATAAATATATTGAATGTGTTTGATATTGATCTTATCCAAGAAATTATCAAAAAAAAAAAAAAAAAAAACAATCAAAACACAAATAAAGAGTGGATGGTATAAAAAAAATGTAGAAAATATAATTTTTTTTCAAAAATTATTTCATTTGCAATTTAACGACTATCTTAAAAGAGATAAACAAAACCAGGCAAATTACAACAAACCCTCTACTGTTGTGTATAAAAGAAGTTTTGTTGAATATACCATATTTTTTCCACCAAAATTCAATTTCGCTTTTAAAGAAAAACAAAACGACATTTAATTAATAATTAATTACAGCACATTTATATATTTGCAAAAACTGAGAAAAATCAATGACTCGATAAATATAATGAAGGGTATAGATTTAGGTGATTTAAATAAAATTATAATAATAAACAATATTAACAAAAAAAAAAAAAAAAAATCTTGAGTCCTAACATGATTCGAACCCGGGACTCCATGTATGAAAAGCCAACACTCTAGCCATCATACCACAGACTGATTAAAAGTTTTACAATTTTGCGGGTATGTTAAAAGAACGAGAACCAAAACAGATAAATTAGTGTTGCCAGAAATCGTCAATGAAATCGTCTGTCCGTTTGTAAGAATTGGACGCAAAATATAAATATATTGAATGTGTTTGATATTGAACTTATCCAAGAAATTATAAAAAAAAAGAACAATCAAAACACAAATAATGAGTGGATGGTATAAAAAAAAATGTAGAAAATAAAATTTTTTTTCCAAAAATTATTTCATTTACCCAATGACAAAGAATACAAAAGATTGTTAGGCCGAATATAAATTATTAAGGGGATTTTAATAAATTGTAATTTTATAAACAATATTGAAGCTAAAAAATAAATAAAAAAAAAAAAAAAACTTCATCCCGACCATGACTCAAACCTGCGACCATATGAATGATAAGCCAACAGTGCAGCCATCATACCACAGACTACTTCTGAATGTCTTAGCAATTTAACGACTATGTTTAAAGAGATAAAAAAAAAAAACCGAGCAAATTACAACAAACCCACTACTGCTGTGTATAAAATAAGTTTTGTTGAATATACCATATTTTTTCCACCAAAATTCAATTTCGCTTTTAAAGAAAAACAAAACGACATTTAATTAATAATTAATTACAGCACATTTATATATTTGCAAAAACTGAGAAAAATCAATGACTCGATAAATATAATGAAGGGTATATATTTAGGTGATTTAAATAAAATTGTAATAATAAACAATATTAATAAACAATATTAACAAACAAAAAAAAAAATATATTTTGAGTCCTAACATGACTCGAACCCGGGAGTCCATGTATGAAAAGCCAACACTCTAGCCATCATACCACAGACTGATTAAAAGTTTTACAATTTAGCGGGTATGTTAAAAGAACGAGAACCAAAACAGATAAATTAAAAAAAAGCATTTAAGTAAACTGGAGTTATAACTCTTAAAACATAAAATATTAACAACATTTTTCAAATGTATTTAAATATGTTTATTAAAGGCCAAGATAAATCATCTTCTAAATGTGCCAATTTTGCTCCAAATTTGCTCATATTTTCTATATAGGCCACAAAGACCATATTTACACTCCATGTTAAAATTTGTTTACATACGTTAATCAGAATTTGAGTTATAGTATTTTACATGCTAGGTTTGTATGGGGGGTGTTACACCCCTTTTTTCTATTCCGCCCAAATTTTACATAGAGATCAGACATGCTAAAATATCATTCTATACCAAATTTCATTCGAATCTGTTAAACAGAAGCCGAGTTATAGCATTTTGCATGCTAAGCTAATGTGGGAGGTGCCACTCCCCTTTGTCCAATTCTTCTAAAATTTTACACAGACATTGTACATTGTATAATATTATTCTGTACCAAATTTCATTTGAATCTGTAAGGCAGAAGCTCTGTAAACGCATTTTGTATTTTCAAAGTTTTAGAGGTGTCGTTAAACTTTCACTCATAACTTTTGATCGGCTGGGCCGATTTCGCTCAAATGCAATACCAAACTTCTCGGGAGAACTTCCAACAAATATGTTAAGTTTCAGTCATCTCTGTGTAATATTTTGTCCGCTACAGCATTTTCAACAGACAGACAGACGGACAGACGGACAGACGGACATCGCTAGAATGTCTTAAAATCGATCGGGCATCATGAATATATATACTTTATGGGGTCCCAGACCGATATTTCGATGAGTTACAAACGGAATGACAAACTTATATATACCCTCTATCACTAAGTGGAGGGTATAAAAAGGATTTTCCATTAACAAAAAAATAAAATAAAATTTTTATTGTTATAGCCTTCAGTCATAATCAAGTTGATGTTAAGATACGTTTATAAAAATTTATATTCCATAGAAATTAAAATAGTTTGCACTTTTATTTAAAAGAAAACCTATTGGGTAAATTGTACTACTATATTTTTTTTTTAGAATTCTTGTAAATTGAAAATGGTTTATAATATTTTTTTTATATATAAGGCTTGATGCATTAGAGTAGCATTTTTTTCTTCTGGGAAAGCATCACAGTTTAGTACTCCCCCAGCGTCCAAAATGATAACCACGGTAAACGGTATGCCATTGCTATTTTAAAGCGCTTTGAAAGCGCTTTAATAGTTGAGCTCGAGGTCTTGAGACCTCGAGCTCGTCTATTTATTTACAAAATATATTTTACAAAACTTTTCAGTCAATTATAAAAATTAAACGGTTATGCTGTCTGGCCTCGAGCTTAAGCATATTATTTTTTTTTAAATTATTTTTTTAATGCATTGAAACAGAACATTTTTTTAAGGCTATGTTGAAAATTTTTTATATGACTAACGTTCAAAAACTAAAAACTAAATAGCAATACTGAGGTTTTTCATTTACATCTTTTACTTTTCTTTGGAAAATATTCATCGATTTTTCTAACATAATATCGTCTCCTAGTATCAGTTATGAGACCAATATAAAAGGCCAGTCCACTTTCTTGAAAATGTTGACAGAAAAAAAATTAAAATCACTCAAGTAAATTTAACCTATTTTTTTTGTCACATATTATCCATGTTTATCCACGAGTTATTAATAAATAAAAAACGGACTCCTACACATATTTGTAGTTTCTTCCTATTCGTACATATATTAAGTTTCTTTGTGTCATATTTGCCAAATGTTTAGTGGCACAATGTACTTAAGATTTGGCCAAGTTGTTGACAAGCATTATTAATAATGTAGACGTGACAAACATAATTCATAAATATAAATTTATACATGCTCATATTGTATTATGACAGCATATTTATGTCATTGTGTGTGACAAAGGTTTAGTATTATAACTAAATCTTTATAAATATGTTGTTACCTAGTTGTAAGAAAAGATTTAGAAAATATTTTTATTTTTTTTTTTTATATTTTTTTAAGAAAAAAATTTGTAACATAATACATAATCAAACAAAATGTGAAGCAGTTTTCATGTAAACGAAAAAAAAGTGTTATAAAGGATAATCTGTACATAAATGATTTAAAGTTTAAAAGTGCATTAATTTTAAAGAATTTTTTTGTTCAGGTAAAACGGTTTAATGTTAATGTGTGCTCTTTTTTTTGTTGAGCTTAAGACAGGAGCGGACCCAGGTTTTCCATTTGGGGGGGGGGGGGGGGGTGTAAGTGAATTGATTTTACCAAACATTTTTCTCGAACCGGTAACCTGAGGTCGGATAAATGGTTTTTTGTTATTTTGTATGATGTTTTCTTAAGAATAATTTCCTAATTTTAAGAATGTTTTCTTTTAGAACAGTTTAAAACTTTTTTTGAACAAGTTTGCAAAGAAATGGTGAACTACAACATCGAAATTCTTGGTCTCAGCGAAGTAAGATGGCTGAATAGTGGAGCAGCACGCACTCAAAATGGCAGCACATTTCTTTACTCTGGCAACAGCGATAAACGTATAAATGGGGTTGGCTTATTGCTCACACCGTTGGCAAATAAAGCTCTCTTGCACTAAACGGCTATATCTGACCGTATTATATCCGCCCGCTTCAATTCGAAGTTTCGTAAGATCTCCGTAATCCAATGTTACGCGCCAACAGAACCTGTTGATGATGTTTTGAAAGATGATTTTTACAGCCAACTAGAATCTGCAATCTCTGCTATCCCGAACGGTGACATCAAAATCGTCCTCGGCGACTTTAATGCCAAGGTAGGCTCCGACAACAAAAACCTCCAGGCTGTAATGATAATGGCGATAGACTCGTTGATTTATGTGCACGCCACCGATTATTTATTGGAGGTACGAAGTTCATCCACAAAGATATACATAAGTATACATAGCGGTGCCCTCTTGATATCACCCGCAACCAGATTGACCACATAATGATAAATAAATTGTTCGTGGGTTGTCTATTAGATGTGAGGACAATGCGAGGTGCCGATATAGATAGTGACCATAACCTATTAGTGGGCACATTTAAACTTCGTCCTGCGGCAGTCAACTCACAAAAAGGTGTCGTGAAATTTAATACTGCTCGGCTTCGTAACCCTGATGTTGCTTCCCGCTACTGTTCTACTCTGAGAGACTCATTTCAACCAAACAACAACAACAACATTAGTATACAATCTTGGACAAATGTAGCATAAAACTGCTCTCGAACTGCGAAGGAAATTTTAGGAGTCCGCAAGAAAAACGCTACTTTAATAGCATCGCAGAGGAAGCCGAACAAGCAGCGAACATTGGTAACATGCGTGGGGTTTATAAAGCAATTAAAGATCTAGGAGGCAGAAACATCAAGAATATATATACATATAATGCTAAAAGATAAACACGGTCGTGATCTCACTACGACTGAAGAGAAACTAGAACGCTGGCAAGAATTTTTCACCTCTGGTATATCACAAAATAATACCTCCGAATTTAACTTAAATGGCTGCCCTTGGCTCTCTCGCCGTTGTAATCCTCGCAGGGAAATAGCTACATCTCCACCAACCTATCAAGAAATCTTTTCAACATTGTGCAATTTGAAGGAATCAAAGTCTGCCGGTCCCGATACAGTACAGGCAGAACTGCTGAAATATGGTGCTGGCCCCATTGCTGAGGTGCTCTTGCCAATGATACAGTCTGCATGGCAGAGCAATATTATCCCAGAATGTTGGAAGGCTGGTGTGATCATCACTATACCCAACAATTGTGATCTGAGCTACTGCAAGAACTGGCGAGGGATTACACTGCTAAACTAGAGTTTGCAAATAATCGAGATATTTCATAATCGCGATTACGATTAAAAAAATTGCCGCTAATCGCGATTATCGATTAATCGAATTTTTTAAATAATTTGAGTAGCAATAGCTTTAATAAAAATATTTTAAAATTTATATTTCAGAATTCACAAAAATACAAAAATTAATCAGCCTTACCTTGAGAAGTTTTTGTTAAGATTTTTTTGTTTAAAAACTTATAATATAATTTTGTTTGATAAAATTTCAAACATACTACTTTCCTTTTTCAAAACATCTTTAACACTTTAAAAATGATGAAAAATGATTTTTGGAAAAAAATACAAAATTTCAATGCATGTTTATTGCGTTTGAGTTTCAAACAGTGCTCTAAAGTTTAGAGTCTAAACTGTGACATTGCCCACAAAAATCATACCTGAATTCAGGTTGTTTGGATGCGCTTTTTGCTTCCCGTTCAGCAACAATTTTTCGATGGCATATTCACTTAAGATTCTTCAGTGGCAACCAGCTGTCAAGGAATGAAAAGATTACGTTTTTCTACAAAATTTCACCAAATCTGGCTAAAGCTTTTAAATATATTTTAAAAACCAAATTTATTGGTTACAAATATCAGAATTTAAATTTTACTTACTGTAAACTTGAATGACTTGTACAACAAAAATTGGAAACAAGTTAAATGAATCATGGGCCAACCCAGCAACATTTTCCGTTCCAAATAATCGGTTCCAGAACGCATCATATTATCCGGCAATCGATTCTACTTAACATTTCAGAATCAATGATTTTTGTTTGAAACTGAGCAGAAAGCAGTCGTTTTTAGAGCAAAAAATTTTTTTTTTTTTAATAATTTTACATAGAAAATTTTGTAGTGATTACCGTAGAATACATTTAAGAATCTATTGTAACAGGAATCAGTTCAAAAAAAATTTAAATTGATTTAAATTTGTTGTAAAAACAGTGTATTTCATAGAAAATGATTAATCGTAATCGCATGATTTTTTTGCCGATTACGATTACGATTAATTGGGGCGATTAATCGCGATTACGATTACGATTTTAATCGTTTTGCAAACTCTACTGCTAAACGTTATCAACAAAGTAATGGCCCTACTTCTTTTGCAAAGAATAGCACCAATTGTTGAACCGCTGTTACGTCAGGAGCAAGCGGGTTTTAGGTCTGGTCGATCATGCGCGGACCATATAAATACTCTACGAATTATCATAGAGCAATCGCAAGAGTTCAATAACCACCTCTATATGCTGTTTGTAGATTTTAAGCGAGCCTTTGACACCGTATACAGACCGGCAATATGGGCTGCCCTTAGGAGTAAAGGCGTACCCGATAAGATTATTGATCTCATTCGTGAACTTTACAATGGTGCCGAATGTAGAGTTAGATTCTGTGGGCAAGAGAGCCGTCCATTTGAACATAATGAGGGTGTCAGACAGGGGTGTGTTCTATCGCCGACTTTATTTCTAATACTCTTAGATGGAGTCATGGAGCACACAAACATCGAAGCTCCGAATGGCATACGTTGGAACCTACGTGAACGTCTTAATGATATTGACTACGCAGATGATTTATGCATGATGGCCCATCGGTTTGAAGATTTCGAACAGAAGCTCATATGTCTTGACAGAAACGCAAGAAAAGTAGGTCTTTGAATCAACGTTAATAAGACAAAACTAATGAGAATTGGTACAAACAACTCAACACCACTCATATTGCGCGGAGATCTTATTGATTACGTTGACTCTTTTTGTTACCTAGGTAGCCGCATAACAAAAGATGGTGGTTCTGGAAAAGATATAGAGGAGCGCATCAACAAGGCTAGGGTCGCATTTCACTCATTAAATAAAGTCTGGCGAGCAAACAACATCTCAAAAGCTACGAAACTGCGAATATTTAACTGTAGTGTTAAGTCTGTCCTGCTATACAGTTGCACAACATGGAGTACAATACAGGCCACCCAAAGAAAGCTGCAGACATTCGTAAATCGTTGCCTTAGACAGATTCTGCGTATCTTTTGGCCATGCTGGGTAACTAATGAACAACTTTTATGTCTAGCCCGTTGTGAACCTATTGATATTGAAATCAAACGTCGTAAGTGCTCTTGGATAGGCCACATATTAAGAAGACCGACCAATGAAATCACCAGAGCGGCTCTTGAATGGAATCCGCAAGGTCATCGCAATCCTGGTCGCCCGCGAAACACCTGGGTGAGGATGGTGAGAAACGAAGGTCAAAGTTGCAACTTGTCATGGAATCAAATTAAGTCGCTAGCCAAGGATCGTTCCAAATGGAGAGAATTTGTAGACGCCCTATGTTCATTATGAACTTTTATATAATTTAGTTAATATATATTTATCTTACTATTTTATGTAAATAAAGGAAATATATATATTAGACTGCCCAGAAAAAAACAAAGTTGTTATTTTCTTAGGGGATACCTGCGAATTTTGTTCCTTTTTGTGCAAAAAAATTTCGTTTTTTTTTTTGGATTTTTAAAATAATATCTAGAGGTCGCGGACTCGCGTTTTATAACGATTTATTTTTTTCGAGTTTTTATTATTTTAAATTGTTAAATATGATTAATATGATAAAATTTTAATAATTTCAGACAAAAAAAAAAATAAATTAAAAATTAAATATCGCTCATTCCATTAGATGTCTCCCAGCATCTAATAAAATGTTCTTTAATTTATTTGAAATTTCGCACACAGGTACACTATGGAGCAATTAAAATAAATTCGTTTTTAGTTTCGCGAAAATCCACGAATTCGCGAACGCGAATATATTCGCGAATTCACGGATTTTCTCGGAACTAACAACTGATTTATTTTAATAGCTTCATAGTGTTCATGTGTGCAAAATTTCAAATAAATTAAGGAACATTTGATTAGATGCTGGGAGACATCTCATGGAATGAGCGATATTTCATTTTTAATTTAATTTTTTTTTTGTCTGAAATTATTAATATTTTATCATATTAATCATATTTAACAATTTAAAATAATAAAAAACTCAAAAAAATAAATCGTTATAAAACGCGAGTTCGCGACCTCTAGATATTATTTTAAAAATCCCCAAAAAAAACCAAAATTTTTTTGCACAAAAAGGAACAAAATTTGCAGGTATCCCCCAAGATAATAAAAACTTCGCTTTTTTTCTGGGCAGTCTAATATATATATAGTATACTAGCGTGCGCAGGGTATTTTGTTGCCCGTAAATACAGAAAAATTTGATAGTGATTTTAAATGACCCATTTTTTGGACTTTTCGCTATGGAATCTTTATATATATATACTAGCGTGCGCAGGGTATTTTGTTGCCCGTAAATACAGAAAAATTTGATAGTGATTATAAATGACCCATTTTTGGAACTTTTCGCTATGGAATCTTTATATATATATATATGTCTTAATCCTACAAAAACTGTGCTTATGATGATCACAACACTTAACATAAATACCAAATACATCAGTTGATAAAATTACCACTTCGTCAACTTGAAGACGGTCTTATGTTATCAAAAAAAAAAAACATTGATTTATTAATTTGAGCAAAAAAACAATTGAGTAAATAAAACTTTGAGTCAAAAATTGAATGAAAAAATTTTGTAAAAATATGAACAAATATGTATGAATGAAAAAAAAAAATACTGAAAAATTAAACAAACAAATTTTAGTAAAAAAAAAATTACAGTTTCATTCCATTTCGTTCCATGTTCTATTCCATTTGGTTCCCTGTTCCATTCAATTTCGTTCAATGTGGTGTTCATTCCTTTTCGAATAGTATCCGTTAAAGAACAAAAGAGCTACTATGGATCAGATCATTAAAAATAATCATTTTACCCTTATTTTGTTTCAAAAAAATATATATAAAGTACTCCATTAACTCCTTAGGAATCAGAATTTAAAAAAAAAAAAATCTTTTGGGAATGATTTTTTTCGCTAGACGATCCTACGCTCCAAATTTCAAGTTTCCAGTACCATTATTTCAGATAATATGAAAAGTACCAAAGAGCTCGATTTTTCTCCCTTAGAATCGAAATTTCGAAAAAAGTACTTTTTACAGATTTTTTTTCTGTTGTTGGATCCTACATTCCTAATTTTAAGTTTTTATGACCTCTATTTAAGAAAATATATACAGTACCAAAAAGTACTTTTTAGGGGGATTTTTCCCGTTAGAGGATGCAACATTCCAAATTTCAAGTTAATTGGCTCATTGTTTAAGAATATATAATTCCCTTTTTTAATTAATTTCCTTAGGAATCAGAATTTCCAAAAGTTATTCTTTTATGAATATTTTTTCCATTTGATTCCATTTGATTCCCTGTTCCATTCCGATTAGTCCTAGGTGGCTTTCATTCCATTCCGAATATGCGCTTACATGCGCTAAAAAAAACAGAAAATTCTTTGCCTTCTTTAGAAATCTTTTTTCGCTAAATGATCCTGCATTCCAAATTTAAAGTTTCCAGGAATTATAATAAGTAGCAAAATACACTTTTTTTACCCCCTTAGAATCGGAATTTCGAAAAAGTACTTCTTCAGATTTTTTCCGGTTGTTGGAACTAACATTGTAATATTTTTTTGTAGTACCCCAGCAGAAATTTTGCTGAACGTTCAGCAGCTTTTGGAAGGGGAACTTGAGTAAAGGAGCGCATCCAATTGCGCTGAATTCATGCATGATTCCCTAAGGCGATGTCCCACTTTAGAGCGCTAGTTGGATACACAGAAACAGCGCTCTTTAGATGCACTGAAATCACGTGTCTTTAGAGCGCTGATTTAAGCGGATTAAAGATGCAGTGAATTCATGTATCTTTGTAGAGCTGATTTAAGCAGAATAAAGATGCTGTAAATTCAAAGTTGAAATCAAATAACTAAAATTTAAAAAAATATAACAAAAAAATTCATTCGTTTTACTTTACAAAACTTTATTTATGTGAAACAAAATGAAAAAAAAAAATCGGAAGTGAACATCAAAAAAATATCGGAAATTTTCATTTTCACATTTTTTATGGGATTTTTTTTGGGAACAGCGCACAGTGGTTCCAAGTCCAAATCTAGCTGGACAAAATTATTTTATCACCGTTTTATATGTTTTTGGGGTCGCTGAGTTCAAAAAACATGTTTAAATTTTTCTAAGTCGATTACACTAATCGACAACTTTTTATTTTTTTTCTAATTTCAGTAATTCATTAATGACAAATATGGTTTATATGCAGAACAGAAATATGAAATGCAAAAACTTATTTTTTGAAAGTTGTAATCTCAAAAAAAAAAAAAAAATTGTCGAGAAGTGTAATTGAAAAAAACAATTGAGAGTGTTAAATTCAGCTATGCCGAGTCTTTTATACCCTCCAAAATGTAAAAAAAAAATAAAAAACCAGTGAGAGTGTTACATTCGGCTATGCCGAATCGTTTATACCCTCCAAAATGTAAAAAAAAAAACAATATAAAAAAATCAAGGGGCGTTTTTTTTTTGGGGGGGGGGGGGTTGGTGGGAGACGTTAGGGAGCACCTTTCCCTTGCGATTTCGAACTTCATCTGAGAGAGGAATGTTGCATTTGCTTAGCAAAAGTACAAAAAACCCTGCAAAAAATGCGATTTTTATTAGGTTGGTTTAGTTCTCCAAGGGGGAACTTTTTTCCCCTTGGTCCGATTTTATCCATTTCCGAACTTAATCTGCCTAGGAATATAAGACATATTCGTGCCAAACTTCGGAAGTCTAGCTCTTTTATTTTGGACACTATCGTGTCCTCTACAGAAGGACAGACGGATAGACGGACGGACATTTTTGAATTTAGTCGAAGCGTGTAATTGGCCGCGGTTTAATAGGAAACATCACATTTAATGCTTTATTTAAGCTAAGCATAATTATGATACCTAAAAGTTATCAAAAACTTACAAAAATTCGATAATTTATTTAGAAAAAACATTTTAGGCGAAAATCTTTTTTCATATAAACTGTGATTAATTTTAAACCTGCAAAAACCTGCAAGAAATGTCTGCATGACAACGTTCAGTAATAAATTACCTATAAGTTGTATGTAGTAATTCGACATGATATGCCTGGATTCGGTTTTGGCAAGCTGCGGAAGTTTCATAAGTCCTCAAAAATATTGTTATTATTGACCATACTTCAAAGTACAAAAAATGTAAGAAGAAGATCGATAATAAATTTCTTATTAATGTCCAGAATAAGTATAAATCTGTAGCTTTCTTGTACATAAACCGTTTTGAAACCATTGATGTAACATGGATAATATGATGTTATTAGTTGAACACTTATATATATATTATTTTTTTTTTTAAATATTGGATACCAAAAATGTTATTTCATTCGCATATTTAACAAAGTTAAAGACCTAATTCCAAAAAATGATTATTAGTTTGATCAGAACACACCCTTAGCTTGCCCCTAGCACTATTAATTCCCAATTTTAAGGACACTAATTTTTGGACTTTTGTCCAGCTAGATTTTGATTTGGAACCAATGTGCAGCGGTCAAAGATGCTATGATTGAAGCGCTCTTTGCAGCGCTGATTAATGCGCAATAATGATGCAGTCAAATCATGTGTCTTTGTCTAAAACTCATGTTTTTTTATTCAAAAAGTGTTCAAAATATTAAAAAGGAAAGCAAGTGTAAAATTTTATCAAAACATAATTACACATTATAAGTTTTATATAAAAAATCTTAAAAAAAAATTAAAATTTTTTCCCCTTCCTTTTACTGCATCCCTAAGAGCGCTCTTTGGATGCGCTACGGTATGCTATAAACAGATGCTGTGTCGCCAAAATCTCGATTTATTTCTGCTGGGACCTTAATTTCAAAAAATTTAGAAAGTACCAAAAGTACAATTTTTTACCACTTTTAACCCTTAGGATTCCGAATTTCCAGAAAGTACTTTTTTTTTGGGAATGTTTTTCCGTTAGAGGATCCTACATTCCAATTTTCAAATTTATAGGTTTTTTTTTTTTGGAAAAAATAAAAAGTACCAAAGTACTGGCTTTTTTACCCCCCTTAGAATCGGAATTTCGAAAAAGTATGTTTTCAGAATTTTTTTCGTTGTTGGAAACAACATTACAAATTTTAATTTGTTTGTAGGACTTTAATTTCAAAAAATATAAAAAGTACCAAAGTTCAATTTTTTACCTCTTTTTACCCTTAGGAGTCTGAATTTCCAGAAAGTACTTTTTTGGGGGAATGTTTTTCCGTTAGAGGATCCTACATTCCAATTTTCAAATTAATAGGATTTTTTTTTTCAGAAAAAATAAAAAGTACCAAAGTGCTCGCTTTTTACCCCATTAGAATCGATATTTCGAAAAAGTACTTTTTCAGAACTTTTTTCGTTGTTGGAAACAACATTACAAATTTTAATTTTTTTGTAGGTCTTTAATTTCAAAAAATATAAAAAGTACCAAAGTACAATTTTTTACCCCTTTTTACCCTTAGGAATCCGAATTTCCAGAAAGTACTTCGCTGTCTGAGACGTATTCTCGCATATTTTGGCCAAGAACAATTTCAAACGAAGAATTACTACGAGGAACTAATCAAGTTGAAATTGCCATTGAAATAAGACGTAGAAAGTGGAACTGGATTGGCCATACGTTGAGAAGGGAGGATAACAACATAGCGAAGCATGCCTTACAATGGAACCCCTTCAATAACGTGAATCGTGGAGTCGGTCGACCTCGTATAACCTAGAGAAGATCTACAGAGGATGAAATGAGGTCTCTAAATTTGAGCTGTAGTCAACTTAGAAATCTTGCACAAAACCGTGTTCGTTGGAAGTCAGCCGTAGTGGACGCCCTATGCTCCAGTAGAAGTTAAAGGAAATCATATGTATATACTTTTTTGGGAATGTTTTTCCGTTAGAGGATCCAACATTCCAATTTTCGAATTAATAAGATTTTTTTTTAGAAAAAATAAAAATACCAAAGTACTCGCTTTTTTACCCCCCTTAGAATCGGAAATTCGAAAAAGTACGTTTTCAGAATTTTTTCAGTTGTTGGAACCACCATTGCAAATTTTAATATTTTTGAAGTACCTTAATTTCAAAAAATTTAAAAAGTACCAAAGTACCTTTTTTTACCCCTTTTTACCCTTAGGAATCCGAATTTCCAGAAAGTACTTTTTTTTCGTTATTTCAAAAGTATGTTTTTTCGTTATTTCAAATTTCAAATAAATTTGATTTTTTTTCAGAAAAAATAAAAAGTACCTAAGTAGTCGCTTTTTCCCCTTTTTCAACCCTTCGTTTTTACCCCTTAAAATCAACATTTTCAAGAACCCATCCTTAGCGGACATGTATTCCGGGAGGTGAAACTACAATCCAAATTTCAAGACTCTAGCTTCAGTGGTTTGGGCTGTGGGATGATGCGTGATTAGTATGTCAGTCAGTCAGTCAGTCATCAGTCAGTCACGTAACTACTTTATATATATAGATAAAACTTTTTTTTTTTTGAAATTTTTAAAAATGTCTTCTCAAGCAAAATTAAAATTTTTATGATGGTTAAAGTATCAGATTCTGAAACAATTTTCCAAGAGATTTAAGGAATGTTTCACCCAGAACAGTTTTCTGATAACTAATTTTGTTTGCGTCATTTGATGAAAAAAATTTAATGATTCTGAGACATTTTCCTAAAAATATGTTTTTTGGAATCTTTTAGAATTAATGAAATTCTTGCTACTGAGAAGTTTTCAGATTCTAATACACTTTTAAATGGAAAATTCTTAAGCTTAGAAAATTTCTCAGATTTCGAGATATTTTTCCCATAGAAAACATCTTAGGCTCTAAAATTTGGTTTCCTTTTGAAAAATTCCCAGAATCTTAAACTTATTTCCGTTGGGCATGGACGTATACAGGGGGTGGGCACAGGGGGCACGTGCCCCCCCCCTTTTCGATTTGAAAAATTTTAAGTTATTAAAAAATTAAAAAAAAAAATAAAAAAGGTAATTTCTATCGAAATATGTTTAAAGACACATAAAATTTAAAATTAATATGTTTAAAGACACATAAAAATTTTGTCTAATAAAAATTATGTATCAGGATCATGAAAATAAATTTCTATAAAAAATTTTCAAACTACATATTCTAAGACACTTTTTCTATATTAAAATCTAAGAAATTCTCAGATTCTGAAAAGTTTTTAGATTACAATAATTTTTTTCCAATGGCTCTCACTTATAACTCTTACGTGAAGCAAAAAAAATATGTTTTTTTAACTCCTCAAACTTGAATGTTTCGAAAATGGAACGCGCTAACTTACGAAAATGTAGCAGTATATCCACAAAAAGGCGCGTTCGATATATCGATGATGGTGACACTTTTAGGTTACATATCGTTTTCAAGAACCGTTTCTTAAAAAAACTCTGAATTTGAGTATTTTCCAGACATCATTTTCATCAAAAATTTAGTTTTTCAAATGAACATTCGTAGATTCAAAAATTTTTCCTGTACAAAGATTTTGAGATTTCTAGAATTTTTATAAAAAAATCTGTATTCCTAAACATTTTGTTACAATAATAAAGATAAAATCGTGCTAGTTTGGGGAGGGTCTAATGCTAGTTAAAACTAAATATAAAAAGTCGATGACAAAAAAATTTTGGAAGTTGTGCCCCCCCCCCCCCCCCCCCGTTTTCAAAATCCTGGATACGTAGCTGCCGTTGGGGGATATTTTTCCCATAAAAAAAGTATCGTTTCTAAGACATTTTTTCTTAGAAAAAGTCTCAGAATCAAAAACATTTTCTGAGACATTTTTCAGATAGAAAAAAGTCTTAAATTCTTAGACATTTTGCATAAAAAAAGAATCTCAGATGCTGAATCAATTTTCATATAGAAAAAGTCTTAAATTCGGACACATTTTTCCTTTAGAAAAAATTCCAATAAATTTCTTTTATAAAAAAATTCTTAAATTTTCTCTGAAGAAAATCTTATTTCCATAGAAAGACACTCTGATTTTTTATATTAAAAATTATATTTTGAGATTCCGAGTCTAACAAGGGAAGTATCTCAACCCTTATGAACCGATTTGCTTGAAACTTAAAATATATGGGGCCAGGGGCGTATCCAGGGGGCTAACCACGTAAAACGAAAACGATTGACGATGCATAAATGACATCAAAATACATATCGTTTTGAAGGGAAATTTTAAAATTTTTCTTTATTATATTATTAAAGAGTGTTGTTTAACCCAGAAACATTAAAAAAATTGGAAACATTTTGTTTAGTTTAGAAACAACAAGGCTCCAAAGATTTGAGTTTGAGACAGTTTTTTTTAACATTTTTGTATTTGGAGACCATAATTCGTGCGGAAAAATATATAGAAACAATATTGTAGATAAAATTATGAAGATTTAAATATGTTCCGCTCAGTCTAATAAACGCTTGATATAAAAAGCCCAAAAATAAATATTTTTATATTAAAAGTGTTAAGAATTTACCGTTACCTTGGCTGTCTTAATAAAAAATACATAAAAACACTTTCGGGATATAACGAATCTCCTGATATAATGAATGGGTCTAACATTATATCATTTCTTTTATCGTGCTTTACTTGTATATCTAACATTCTAGGACAACAGTGCGTATGATTATTGGTAAAGCAGTTATATTAAATATTTTTTGGACAACAGTGCGTATGATTATTGCTAAATCAGTTATATTTAAAATATATTAAACATTTTTAGGACAACAGTGCGTATGATTATTTGTAAATCATTCATACGTTCCGTTAACCTTTATGTTGTGTCATTAGACTAGCATTCATTTGCTGTTTTTCTTTCGAGATTCTAATACGTTTTTTTATAGGAAAATTCTCAGATATTGAGGAATTTTTTCTATAGAAAAATCATTAGATTCTGAGACATTATTTCTATAGAAAAATCTCAGATTCTGAGATATTTTTTCTGAAAAAAAATCATCAAAAATTTTTTTTATAAAAAATGTTTCAGGTTCTGAGACGTTTTTTCTATATTAAAATTCTCCGATTCTATTTGAGACATAAAAAAAAGATTTTTTATAGAAAATAAATTTCAAAGCCTGCGAATTTTTCTGTAGAAAAAGTTCTCTAAATCTGAATTTTTCTATAGATAAAATTTCTCGGGATCTGAGAATTTTTAAATAAAAAAAAAAAACTAGGATTTTTTTCTTTGAAAAATTTTAATAAAAAATATTAAAAAAAAATTACGTAGTTTTTATTTTTCGTTATAATCAACTACATGTTTCAGCTCGATACTAAATCTCAACGATGCATATTTTGTTAAAAAATATAATGACTTAGTAATAAATATCCACTTTAATGATACATTCAACTATTGGCATTATTGTATACCTTAATTCTGACACATAATACATAGTTAAATCTATATCAACTTTGTGAATATTATATTTCAACTTATATCGATCAACTTTGTAATTTCACCTACGACATAGTTGGAAAAATAGTTATAAGTCACTATGTAATTTTTTGGATATTTGGATATAAAAAACAAGTAAGAAAGTTATAGTCGGTCAAGACTGACCATATGATACCCTACACCAGTGCTTTCCGGAAAATGGATCCAAAGTCCAAACATGGACCGATTGTATCTGTCTTTGGTTAGATATTTATTTAGTGTAGAAAACACACACAGATCATATTTTAGAGGAATTGGTGTATTTTTTTGTCAATAGACTGATTTAACTGAATATCGGTCGAAATTTTTATATGGGGGACTAGGTCCAAAAATGCTTCAATTATATTCCGATTTGATTAGGTTACTAACGGACACGTTTAACACCTAAGAATAAAATTTTTATCATATATTTTAATTTTTATGAATTTTGAGGGAATTATGAGGCATTCCACACCAAATGTCCCGCTACAGAAAAACTTATGTCCCGTAAATTTCTGAATAGGTTGCTTGGATAGCCCTATATTGAACTAAGAAAATTGCGTTTTTGGTTTTTCTAATTTTCAAAAACTGGGCTTAAAAGGCGTAGTCAAATATTGGAAAAATTGGCAAATTTGAGGCGAGCTACCTTGATTAAATATTTATCACATTAAAACGGAATGCACCACAATCTTAAAAATTTACATTCTTATGTAGTTTTGTATGGGCTATCGAATAAAATTTTTTTCTTTGGAAAATTTTCAGAACCCGTCCTGAAATTTTCCATTTTTTAAAAAAGTCAATTTATCAAAAATCCGGCCACTTTTTTTTTTTTTTAATTTTTTTTTTAAGTTTAGATGTTTGTCCATTAGACCACCCAAAAAATGTATGGGATTTGCAAAAGTATTTTTTTGTTCGCTCCACTGGCAGTTTCTGATAGATTGGCCATAAAAAATAATATCTGTGCAAGAACTGGATCTCTCGGTTGCATACAGGCCAGTTGATTTGAACTTTTGACCCTAAAAGTGACCTAAAAGCACTACAAAGCTTTTCAGTGTCATAACTCTTAAAATGTGCGTTTTTCCAAGAAATGCTATATAAGTTTTATTTTGCAGAATAAGAAAGCAAACATTTCCTTAATACAAATTTTTAGCCTAAGTCTAACACATCGTGGTGTTTTTGGCGGTTAAAGTAAAAATTTATGTGAAGACTTAATTTAAAACGACCCTCGTTAAAATTTGGACGGAGACTTAAATAGTCGGTGTCCATTATTTTGTAGAGTAAGATATGTATTTTTCATAAACCAATTACATTTGGAATTTATATGGGTAATTTCATTACAGAAGACCCCAAAGCTGACTTTGAAGTTTCGATTTTCCAAATTCTGTATACAAATTTGTGAAAATACTTTATTTTAAACGACCCTCGTTAAAATTTTAATGGATTCAATTGGTTTCCATGATTTTGAAGAGTTAAAAAATGGAGATTTCAAACGAGTGTTGAAATTTACAGGCATTTTTAGCATTAATTTAAAACAGGTTAGCATAATACAATATGAAAAATACCTTTCATCTAATTACATTTGAACTTGAAGAATAAAAAAATGTTATTACAGTAGAAAATTTCAATGAATTTCATGAATCGGATTGCATTCCTTATTCAACTGGTCTGCCACACGTTAGATGCCTGGGGAAGTTTTAATAACTTGGCTGATTTTCAACGGATTTTAGTTTTTAGTACCTTATTAGAGAGGCATTTTACTCCAAATCAAAATTTTGTAGCCAACTGAACTCAAATTTAACTTAAAATACAAAAAAAATTTAGAAAACAGGAAAAAATCATATTTTTTCTTGTAATCCGTGTTTTAAAATTCAAGGCTGATGCGGCACGCATTACCCATGTCCGATCAACCTAAATTTTTATGAGACATATTTTAATCCACAAATGAATGTATCTATGGTAAGTTAGGTTCAGTATCTACCAATTTAATTATTTTAGGGCACCATATAAAATATACCAAAGTCTAAAAAAAAATGCAATTTAAAAATTTGAAAAAAATAGAACGAATTGTCCATCCACACAAAAAAAAAACTCAGAAAAGCATTTTTCGTTTTTTTCGACAAAATCGCATTATAATTTTAAATTTCATACAATTTTGCAATTTGCTTGTATTTTCTTGTTTTAACGTTGCGAATGAGTAATATTAATTGAATGAATATTACTCATTCGCAACGTTTCGCTGGACATTTGGTGTGGAATGCCTCTTATGTGAATGTCGGGAGGGTGGTTTGTATGGGGACTACCAGAAGGACTGACCCGATTCCTTTGAAATTTGGAATGGTGATTTGTGCATACAAAATTTGATTACCTGCTAAATTTCAAAGCGATATTTGTTATAATACGGTTATTAAAATCATTTAAGCAGTATCCAAAGGGGGCGTTTGTATGGGGGTAGGTCTAAACATGGACCGATTTTTTTTCAATTTCAATAGGCTTCGTCATTGGGCCTAAAGATGCTTAAGTTTCGAATTTCAGGTCAATTGATTGAAAATTGCGAAACCTGTATCGTGCTTAAACCGATAGATGGACAGACGGACGGACGGACGGACATCGCTAAATCGACTCAAAAAGTAATTCTGAGTCGATCGGTATACTTGAAGGTAGGTCTAGGACCAATATTTCGGGCAGTTACAAACATCAGCACAAACTCATTATACCCTGTACCACAGAGTGGTGTAGGGTATAAAAAGTAGAAAAGTTAAATTCCACTTGGACGAATTATGAATACCCTCCACAATGCCCTTTTTAAGAAATAGTAAATTTTCTAACGCAAAATTGTTATAGCAGTTTTGATTAGAAATATTTGATTTTCAGTAAAAAACTTTTTCTCGGCTTATCGGCCATATTAGTGTTAAAAACTTCGGTGTCCCCTTATGAAACATTATGGACCGTCGGGAAAATTTCGATAACTCCTGAAATAACAGGTATATCGTCTAGAGTAAAAATATGTGTCGACTTAAATTTAATAAGAGCAATTCCATGGGAAATTTAACTGAAAGAGCTCCGATTTTGTTTATATTTGGTTATTTCATAGAAATTCGTAAATGATTATAAACTATATTTTTTTTGGATCAATTCTTTGGAAGATATGGATGTTTAAAAAAACGACTTTTTGACAGTTTTGACTTTTAGACAGTTTTTGTTTTATCATTTTTGTGCTCGGAAACCCGAAACAACTTTTAAAAACAATATTGTTTATAAAATTATAAAGATTTACGTCCAAATTCATAAAAAACAAAAACGTTTTATAACAGGTTTGTTAATCGAATTTCCATACAAAATTTGTTTAATAAACCTCTTATAAGGCTCTTTTAACTTTTATGAATTTGAAGGCTAAAACTTAGAAAAAAAAACTAAAAATTTCAACAAAAAATTTTGAAACCCATATTTGAATGTCCTCTTTTCCTGGAAAGGACACCATGGATTTCCAACAACAAAATTCTGTATTAAAGTTTAAAATTTCCTTTTAACGTTATTAAAATTTCAGAGAGGTGTTTAACAGACATTCTAAACTTTAATACAAAATTTTGTTTTTGGAAATCCATGGTGTCCTTCCCAGGAAAAAGAACATTCAAATATGGTTTTCAAAAATTTTTGTGGAATTTTTTTTTTGTTTCTAAATTTAAAATCTCCACAATTTTATCAACAATATTGTCACAGAAGAATTTTTCGTACAACAAACGGTTTACGAGTAAAAAGCAGCGTTAAAACAGCGTTAAAATTTCATAGCAAAAACCCCTACTAAGCTTTAAAATAAAATTTTACTTTTGGAAATCCATGGTGTCCTTCCCAGGATAAAACAAAAAAATAATTTTCTTGAAAATTACAATGTGCTACAAAAAACAAAAAATCGAATATACTTTTAAAATGAGGTAGTTAAGGTTGTAGGTCTCGTCGAAAAGATCACAAAAATGCACATCAAACTTGCCAGACACCCTCAAATTTTATAGTTATTGTCAAAAAACGTTTTTTTTTGGAACTTTTCTCACTAAACCACGTGTAACTTAAACATTTTTCAACCGATTTTAAATTTTTCAACTGTTTTGGATAGAAGAAGGATAGGGCTTTTCATGTGTGAATTGGTCTATACATATAAGAAAGATATGTATTGAATTTTTTAACAATATCTAATTTTTTAAATTGCAATTCCAACCAACAATGTGAATACTTAGAAGTAGCTTAAAGTTTATTTGTGTTTGTGTAATTTTTTATCACTGTCCCCTGACGATGAAACTCGATGAATTTCGAAATATTGGAGAAGTAAAATAAATATTATCTACAACAACAACAGACCTCGAGCTCGGTTATTTTATTTATATTATCTAATTTTTTTTAAATTTTTTGAAAATTTTTTGAGTTTATCGATTTTTTTCTGCTATAGTTTGTTCAACAACATTTATGTTTATAAACGTATTCCTAAAGAAAATTTAATTGTGAATAGGATGAGCTTTATGACAATAAAATCGGATAACAATTGACAGAGTTGTATTAACTTTTCTAAAAAAGAAAATTAAGATTTTGTATGATATGGCCGTGCGGATAACCCAGGCAAAAAAAAAAAAAATAAACGAACATACTGAGAGGTCGCGTATCATTATTATAAAGGTTTTTGACCTCCTAAATTTGAATTTGACCTTGAAATTGCGCTATCTTATTAGGTTTTTGATATATCTATATATGTTAAATATCTCAAAAACCTGAAGAGATAATGAAATTTAAAGGCCAGTTTCGGATTCAGTTCGCTAAAAACCTTTAAAATATTGTACATGACCATCTATGGTAAATTTATTTTTTGCCTGGGTTATCTGAACGGCGATTTCATGCAAAATCTTAATTTTCTTTTTTAGAAAAATTATTACAACTCTGTCAATTACTATCCGATTTTTTCAGGATAAAGCTTATCGTATTAAGAATAAGGTTTTTTAAAAAAAAACGCTCATAAATATAAAGGTTGTTAAACGAACTATAGCAGAAAAAAATCGATAAACTCGAATAATTTTCAAAAAATAACAAAAAAATTTGATTTATAGAAAAAATCAATAGATATCGTTCTTTTACGTATTGGCCAATTCACACACATGGAAAGCCCTATAATTTTTCTCTCCAAAACAGTTTACAAATTTAAAATCGGTTAAAAATTTTCTGAATTACACAAGGTTTAGTGAGAAAAGTCCCAAAAAAACGTTTTTTGGCAATAAATCTAAAACTTGAGAGAGTCTGGCAAGTTTAATGGGCATTTTTGTGATCTACTCGACAAGACCAACAACCTATACTACGTCACATCAAAAGTATTTTTTCACTGTAGCACAGTGTTATTATATGAGAATATCATAGTTTCAATTAGTAAAGGAAATAATGACCTCGAGCTAGAAAAAAACCCTACTCAAAATATATTACGTAAAATTTTTTATTTTTTTTTTGAATTTGAAACATTGATAAAAGAAATAGCGGGAGAAAAATCTAAATTGCCACAATATAAAGATAATCGGAACGTATGATTGATTTACCAATAATCATACGTGCTGTTGTCCTGAATTAGTTTAATAAACAAAACACTAGTTTACAAATTTAAAATCATTTTGAGATGCAAGATATATTTTTATACATTTTCCAACTAAAATCTCGCCGTAAATGCAAAAATTAAGTCCAAAATTTGAACAGTTTTTGAGATATTGATAATTTTTCAAACTATCGTTTTACTTAAATAAAATACTAAATCGGAAGATTTCTTTTTTTAATTTTAAATTATGGGCAAGCATTTGAACAAAAATGCAGAAATTTAGTTTTTATTCAAATACAGTTATATTTAAGTGTTTTTATAACTGGCTTACTCAAAATAAATACAACTGTTGTTATATAAAACTGAATTTTTTATTTTTTGTTCAAATGCGTGTTACTTCTACAATTTTTGTGAATTTTACAAAAAAAAAATCATTAAAAAAGTGTTTTGTGCATTGTGTGTAGGGTATTCATGAATTCGGCCAATTTGAATTTATTTTCTTATTTCTTTGGCTTCATTTCGTTCTTAAATACATTTGATATCATGCTTTAGGACATGCAAAGTAATCTTAACATAATAACATGTTTTTTTATAATATAATAAAAAATTTAAATTCGTTTTAAAATTACAAAAAAAAAAATATTTTGGCAATTTAAAATGTTTGGGAAAATTATTCAAGTTTAAATTTTATCTAAAATTTGTATCTTAAAAATATAATTAATGTGTTTACATATCATTTTTTCAATTGTAGGTTCATTCTGTTAAATTTGATTGCATTTCTGATGACACTTCATATTTTTAATTTTAAAATTTTTTGTTGCAATGTGAAAAATTGTTATTCTGATATATTGTTTTCAAAGAAAAAATGCCAGATTCTGAGATATTTTTCTATAGAAAAAGTCTCAGATTCTGAGACAGTTTTTCTATAGAAAAAGTCTCAGATTCTGAGACAGTTTTTCTATAGAAAAAGTCTCAGATTCTGAGACAGTTTTTCTATATAAAAAGTCTCAGATTCTGAGACAGTTTTTCTATAGAAAAAGTCTCAGATTCTGAGACAGTTTTTCTATAGAAAATGTCTCAGATTCTGAGACAGTTTTTCTATAGAAAAAGTCTCAGATTCTGAGACAGTTTTTCTATAGAAAAAGTCTCAGATTCTGAGACAGTTTTTCTATAGAAAAAGTCTCAGATTCTGAGACAGTTTTTCTATAGAAAAAGTCTCAGATTCTGAGACAGTTTTTCTATAGAAAAAGTCTCAGATTCTGAGACAGTTTTTCTATAGAAAAAGTCTCAGATTCTGAGACAGTTTTTCTATAGAAAAAGTCTCAGATTCTGAGACAGTTTCTGAGATTCTGAGAGAGTTAAAAAAAAGTCTCAAATTCTGAGACAGTTTTTCTATAGAAAAAGTCTCAGATTCTGAGACAGTTTTTCTATAGAAAAAGTCTCAGATTCTGAGACAGTTTTTCTATAGAAAAAGTCTCAGATTCTGAGACAGTTTTTCTATAGAAAAAGTCTCAGATTCTGAGACAGTTTTTCTATAGAAAATGTCTCAGATTCTGAGACAGTTTTTCTATAGAAAAAGTCTCAGATTCTGAGACAGTTTTTCTATAGAAAAAGTCTCAGATTCTGAGACAGTTTTTCTATAGAAAAAGTCTCAGATTCTGAGACAGTTTTTCTATAGAAAAAGTCTCAGATTCTGAGACAGTTTTTCTATAGAAAAAGTCTCAGATTCTGAGACAGTTTTTCTATAGAAAAAGTCTCAGATTCTGAGACAGTTTTTCTATAGAAAAAGTCTCAGATTCTGAGACAGTTTTTCTATAGAAAAAGTCTCAGATTCTGAGACAGTTTTTCTATAGAAAAAGTCTCAGATTCTGAGACAGTTTTTCTATAGAAAAAGTCTCAGATTCTGAGACAGTTTTTCTATAGAAAAAGTCTCAGATTCTGAGACAGTTTTTCTATAGAAAAAGTCTCAGATTCTGAGACAGTTTTTCTATAGAAAAAGTCTCAGATTCTAAGACAGTTTTTCTATAGAAAAAGTCTCAGATTCTGAGACAATTTTTCTATAGAAAAAGTCTCAGATTCTGAGACAGTTTTTCTATAGAAAAAGTCTCAGATTCTGAGACAGTTTTTCTAAAGAAAAATTCTCAGATTTTGAGACAGTTTTTCTATAGAAAAATTCTCAGATTCTGAGACAGTTTTTCTATAGAAAATGTCTTGGATTCTGAGACAGTTTTTCTATAGAAAAATTCTCAGATTCTGAAACAGTTTTTCTATAGAAAAAGTCTCAGATTCTGAAACAGTTTTTCTATAGAAAAAGTCTCAGATACTTAGATATTTTTTCTATAGAAAAAGTTACAGATTCTGAGATATTTTTTCTATAGAAAAATTCTCAGATGCTGAGACATTTTTTCTATTGAAAAAGCCTCAGATTCTGAGAAATTTTTTCTATAGAAAAAGTTTCAGATTCTGAGACATTTTTTCTATAGAAAAAGTCTTAGATTCTGAGACATTTTTTCTATAGAAAAATTCACAGATTATAAAAAAAAATTTCTATAGAAAAGATTCTAAGTCGTGTTTTCTATAGAAAATTCTGATAGATTCTGTTTTATTACAAAAAATGTCTCAGAATCTGACACTTTTTCTATAGAAAAAATAACTCAGAGTCTGAGATTTTTTTTATAAATTTTTTTTTTATCATCTGAGATTTTTTCTATAGAAAAAATTTCTCATAAACTGAGATTTTTTTTATTAAAAATGTCTATGATTTAAGAATTATTAATTTTCGTTTAAATGTATTTGTAATTTTCATATTACAATACAACTGTTCTCTTTGTCTTTTTTAATTCTTTGGCAAAAACATTTTCCAAATAATCAATTGATATACTATAAGAACTCTATCATATATTGATCACTGTATATTTGTTTATTTTTCATATTTTTATACCAAATTTACCAGGAAAAACTTACAACTGAAATAAAATTTCCATGTAAACACAGCAACTATATTTTACAGATGCAAATTTTCTGTAAAATTTAAACTTAATTAATTTCCCTGAACATTTTAAATTAACAAAATGTTTATTGTTTATATTACAACGAATTTAAAACTTTTATTAAATTAAAAAAAAAAAAAAACATGTTTTAAGGCTAAGATTATTTTGAATGTTTTTTTAATATGGTATCAAATGAATTTAAAAAACAAAAGGAAGCAAAAGAAATTAGAATATTAAACTTCACTACACTAAAAATATTATGTCATTAACTGTTTGTAGTTTATTTAAAAAGTTTTACGTTTTGTCATTTTTAAAAGAAAAACCATTTGTTTAACGTTCAGTTTTTTTAAATGACTATTTCTGCTCCTTGTTTCAAAAATAACAACATTAAAAATAAAGACTTTCATTAGCATTCAATTTTTAAAGTATTTTTTTTTGTTCTGTGAGTAAAAATAAAGGATTCTTCTTTAATTTTTAATGATTTGAACCCTTATAATAAATATAATTAGAGCCCGTGCTTGATCTGTACTTACAGAAAAAATCAAATAGATTTAAATTCTGTTTTAATTTTTAAATTAATAAAAATTATTTATTATTCGACCTTTAAAATTCTATTTTTGAGAAAGATTATTCTAGCTCAAGGTCATATTTCTTTTACTAATCATTACGTGGATATTGTCAAAGTAACAATTTTCAAGAAACTTTTTATAAAGTTGTTTGTTTTAAATTGATTGGTTTGGTCATTTTGCAAGACTTATGACAATGGAATTTGACGAATTCCGAAACACGTTTCGAGTAAGTCTTGCAAAATGACCAAACCAATCAATTTAAAACAAACAACTTTATAAAAAGTATCTTGAAAATTGTTACTTTGACAATATCATCGTAATGATTAGTAAAAGAAATATGACCTTGAGCTAGAATAATCTTTCTCAAAAATTTTAATGATTTATGTACGTTATTTATTTTTTTTAATTGTTGTCATTTTTTAAGGAGAAATCATTAGTTTTTACCTACTTGTGGTGGTTATTTTTTTGTAGAAAAAAAAATTCACAAAATTGTTTATAGAAATATAAAAACATGTTTGTATCAAGTAACTTTCCCACGATGGGTAGAGTGTCTGGCCAGAATGTAGTTGATTGCGGGATCGATTCCCCAAAATTTAATTAAAACTTTTTTAAAAAATAATTTGATTGAAAGTAAATAATATTTTTGATTAGAAATATTTAATGTTGTGTAAAAAAAAAAATTTTTTTTTAAGTAATTTTTGAAAAAAATATATTAAAAAAATATTTTTTTTTCTAAAACAAGGTGTGCAGTTTTTTACCCCTGGCGCCATATCGGGTTAACAAAGGGTTGAAAATACATGTTATTTCGAAATTATTATAAAATAAAACAACAAAAATATTATTGAAGAGATAAATTACGCAAAATTGAAACAAAACAGTACATATTCAGCCAGGGTCATATTTGACCCCCTGCCAAAATGGGTTAATGATGTTCAAAAAAATAATATGACGTAACTTTGTTATTTTTATCAAATGAATCAGTTTACAGAACAAGATTTGTAAATTTTAACCAAAATTCAGTTTAAAGTAAAAATTCATGGACAAAAAAAATTTTCCTTGAAATCCGCAAAATTCAAATGACTCAAAAAAAACAAGTAGAAAAATTAAATTCGACTTGGCCGAATTTATGAATACCCTCCACAATGCCCTTTTTAAGTGATAGTAAATTTTCTAACGTGAAATAATAATATTTTTGGTTCGAAATATTTTATTTTGTGCAAAAAACTTTTTTTTAGTAATTTTCGAAAAAAAAAATAATTTGCTAACTTTTTTTGGAGTGTAAAATTTTTTTTGAGCGAAAAAATTTTTTTTAGTGTAAAATTTTTTTTGAGTGTATTTTTTTTTTTTTTTAGTGTGAAAATATTTTTGAGTGACAAAAATACCTTGTAAAATATTTTTGTGACTTACCAATGTTTTTAAAACATGTTTAACGGGTTTTCAACACGTGATTTAAGGTGAAACTAATCTGAAATTCACGTTTTTGCTAATAGCTTTTGAACCACTGGACCGATTTGGCTGAAATTTACTCATTTGCTTATAACTTTTGAATCACTGGATCGATTTTGCTGGATTGCAATACCAACCTGACCAGGTAAATGCCCAACATATATGCCAAACTTCAGAAGCCTTCGTAAAGTCTTCAAAAGTTAGCGTGTTTTCAACAGATAGACAGACAAACGGACAGACGGACACCGCTAGATCGTCTTAAAATCGATCGAGGATCATGAATATATATACTTTATGGGATCCTAGACCAATAATTCGAGGTGTTACAAACGGAATAACAAACTTATATATACCCTCTATCACTAGAGTGGAGGGTATAAAAATGAGGCGATGAATATCCCCAATTTTTTTAATATTTAAGCCTTAAGATGTATTTAATAATCCATTGCTATAGGATAGCAAGATTTATTTTTTTTTGTTTAATAAAATTTTCAAAAAATCAAAAATACTCATCTCAGGTAAACCCCCCCCCCCCCCCCCCCAAACGCATGGTAATTTTTGCATTTCATGTATGAAAGTGTTAGTGCTTTCATAAAAATTTAAGATCATTTTTGCTGAGTATTATTGGGCGAAAGTAATATAAAAGATATTTTGTTTTGTTTCAAAATTTGCCTATTTTGGCTTTTGCTCGAAACTTTGACTTCCGAGCGCCTCGGGTTAATTTTGTCCGATTTACCTTGAATTTTTACACAATTTTTGTAACATCCATTGGCACAAAATCCCGCTGCGCGCTCCTCGAAATTCAAATAAAAAAATATTACATACAAGAAAAAACCACCTTACTGTATAACTACAAGTTTTATTTGGGTAAGAGAGATTGCGCTGCACTCAAAAAAAAAAACTTGTAAAGTTACCAATAAATCTCGTGATTTTACGAGGCTATTCTCGTAAAATATGACGTAGGTAAAATTCTCGTAAAATTACGAGGATTTCCTCGTAATTTTGAATGCGCCAAAAATTGGTAAAATAACTAATTTTATTGGTAAAAATATTAAAAATATAACTTACAAGAAAAATTGGTAAATATGTTGAAAATAAATGGTAAATTTACAAACGAAAATGGTAAATTTAGAAAAAAAAAAATTTTGTTAAACAATATAAATCCTCGTAATAAAATCATTTTTGAAAAATAACTTTTTTTTTGTAAATTAACTAGAATCCTAGTAAAAAATTTTTAAAAATTTTGTCAACTTTTTTTTTTTAAATATTTTTCAATAAAAAAATTTTGTCTGGGACTTAGAAAATTAGAAAAAAAAATAGAAAATTTACAAAAAAAAAATGTTTATTTGTTAAACAACATTAATGCTCGTATAACATATTTTTTGTAATATAACAGTTTTTTTTTGTAAATCAACTAGAATTCTCGTAATAAAAACTTTGTTGTAAAATTACAGTTTTTTTTGTAAAATAACCTTTCAAAATGGTAGAATACAATTACGAAAATAAACTTGTAAAATTACCAATAAAACTGTAGTTCTCGTAAGAGCATAGTACAGGATTTTCTGTTAAAAAACAATGAAAATTGTTAAATATTGGTAGAACGGGATTACAAGGCATTTTACCAGGCGTTTTACCAGTTTATTTTTTTTAGTGTGGTAGTAACTGTGTTGACACTCTGAGCAGGTAGGTTAGTTTCAATGATTTTTTTTTCAATTTAAAAAGTCTTTCCTAAATTTGAGTTTTTATGCCTAACGTCACTTGGGAAAACATAAGCTCCGAAGGAGCAACTTATAATTATTTAAATTATATTCCACAAATTCACCAAATCCCTTCCCTCACTGTGCCTTTTATTTCGCATATGCGGACTACAAGTGCAATGTTATTCAAAATTTATGGTATATAAACAAAAATTTGACACAGTCAACTTCCGGTATAGAAGCTTGCTAAGATTAAAAACTTGTATTCCACATAAATAAATATATTTTTTGTATTTTAACACTACGAAATAGTAGTTACAAATATATGTATTCATACAACATGCAATTTGATTTCTTGGAATTTCTCACACAATACAATTCTCTATCTTCAGAGGTGCCACTACACTCAAAAACAAGTAGAAAATTTAAATTCGACTTGGCCGAATCTATGAATACCCTCCACAATATTAACCAAGGCATACATAGAATAAAAATAATTAGGGTTTTCACAGTGACGATTAAATTTGCCTTTTTTAGTTGGGTATTTGGCAAATTTGCCATTTTACTAAACGTCAAGCATTTGCCACCAATTTTTCTTTACATATCATGGGCGCACTTTTCGTTAATAATTTGCACAAAATAACTTTAATTAACTTTTTACATTCACAATTTTAAAATAAACACAAATAATTTGTATGCTTCATTTTGTACAAATGTTTTTGTTGCCGCGTTCGAAATTTCAGCATAAACAATCATAACCATATAAAAGAAAAAGAAACCACGTGTAAACAAACATTTGGTAACTAATTTTTAGTTATAAATTAAAAAAACAACAACCATCATCATCTTTACTGTATGACAAAAACTGCAACAACATCAACAATAAAATGGCGTTGTTTATATTGAAACTCACCTCAATATATTGACATACAAAAACAAAAAAAAAATAGCGGGTTTTTTTTTTGACTACACTACAATAACAACGATAATACAAATGCAATCAAATAACAAAAAAATTAAACCACGTGGAATTTATTAAAACTCATATAACTTCTTAACTCCTTGACCGATTTTGCCATATTTAATACCAAAATGATCAGAAAAACGTAGAGAACAATAAAATATGTACCAATATTAAATTTTGCTCAAATATATTTACTATTACTTGAGATAAAGCATTTTAAAAATTTTGGGCAACACTACAGGTGCCACGCCCCATTGTCCAATTCCGCCCACATTTGGTGTGTGGGTTAGAAATGACAAAATAACAACATATACCAAGTTTGGTTCATATTCATTGAACAGATGTCAAGTTATACCATTTTTGTTGTGTGAAATACCCAAAAAATTTTGAGGTACCCTTACCTTTTTACTCATAACTTTTGAACCACTGGACCGATTTGGCTGAAATGCAATACCAACCTGACCAGCCGAATGACAAACATATATGCCAAACTTCAGCAGCCTCTGTAAAGCCTTTCAAAAGTTAGCGTGTTTTCTACGGACGGACAGACAGACAGACAGACAGACAGACGGACGGACGGACGGACGGACGGACATCGCTAGATCGACTTAAAATCGATCGAGGATCATGAATATATATACTTTATGGGGTCCTAGACCAATATTTCGATGTGTTACAAACGGAATGACAAACTTATATATACCCTCTATCACTAGAGTGGAGGGTATAAAAAACTTTGTAAAATGACAAAAAAATCTTGTTATTTTTATTTTTGCTTCCTCCCATTTTACGAGAATTTCTGGTAATTTAACAAGCTTTTAACCAATATTTTTGTAATTTTACAAACTTTTTAGTAATAAAATTGAAAACAACTTTTTATGATGCAATAAAATTTACAAGGCATTCTCGTAACTTTACTAGATTTTTTGCTACCTCCTATTTTACGAGAATTCCTAGTAAAAATTACGAGTTTTTTTATGTAATTTTACAATCTTTTTAGCAATCAAATCGTAAATTTGCCACTCTTTTGGCGTAATAAAATTTGCAAGGAATTCTCGTAATTTACTAGTTTTGTTAAGATAATCGTAAAAATTTGTAAAATTACAAAAAAAAAAAATTGTAAAATTAAAAAAAAATTGTAAAGTTACAAAAAAATTGTAAAATTACAAAAAAAAAAAAGTTCGATCCAATTTCTTTAAACAAGGGAAACAGTTAAAAATAGGTAAAATGGTACAACGAGACTTTTTCTAGTAATTTGACAAGTTTTTTTTGTGTGTACTAAACAAACGAAATTTCAATGTATTTTTAAATAGTATACACTCAAAATAATTACTCTGTTAAATACTCTGTAAAATGACTGTAATCTCAATTCGACAAATATTTGACAAAGTTATCTGTCGAAATACAGATTTTAAGAAAATACTTTGTATTTTCTTGTGACCAAAAAACAAAATTTTACCTGTAATTTTACTTTTTACTTTGTAATCTCTATTTTACAGATAATAAACAGTTTTTTTGTTAAAATACGAATTTTAGAAAAATATTTTGTTTTTTTCTCGTAACCAAAATACTAAATTTCATTTGTAATTTTACTTATTGCTCTGTAAAAATAAAAATCACTTCAAAAAACTAAACCCCCCTTTAAAAAGTGTCTTAAATTACAATAACAA
This sequence comes from Pegoplata infirma, assembly GCA_963921195.1. Taxonomy (NCBI): domain Eukaryota; kingdom Metazoa; phylum Arthropoda; class Insecta; order Diptera; family Anthomyiidae; genus Pegoplata; species Pegoplata infirma. The sequence goes on from OY992539.1 coordinate 106,294,229, forward strand.
CTGGTAATTTTACGAGGATGACGTGTAAAATTGGAGTTACTTGTTAAAAACTCATAATATTCACAAAAATAAAAAATTAAATTTGCAATTTGGAAGCATAAAAGGTAAAATTTAACAAAATTTTAATGCTTTTGAAGCAGAGAAGTTTTACTCATAAAATCGATTTAACTAAAACTTTGTAAATTTACAGAGTTTTTTTTGTAAAATTTTGAACTCATAAAATGCATTTAACTCAAACTTTGTAAATTTACAGAGCTTTTTTGGTAAAATTCTTTTCCGTTTTATCAATATTTTACAGATAATTCTATAAATTTGCAGTTTTTTTTTATCGAAATCATTTTACAGAGTTTTCTTCGTAAAATAACAAAAAATCTTGCTGGTTGGAAATCTATGGTATTTTCTGCTGGCTCAGCAGAGTATCTCTGTAATTTAACAGAGTGATTATTTTGAGTGTACTGTACCTTGTCATTTGATATTTATAACCCACATGTTATAAAATATTGTATTGCAACTAAAATCTATGGTATAGTTGTGTTTATGTATGTATTTGAGTGTGAACAATTACCGGAAGGAAGCATGTTGGTTTACCATAAAAGGAGTGCAAAAAATACACAAGAAACTATTGCTGCTAACCCAGGAATGTTTGGTAAAGTTTTGTTGGCCTTTAACCTTAGACGACTATTTACTGTATAATAAATGCTTGCATGCATGCATTCATTCATTCATTCACTCAGGCCGGCAGGCAGGCAAGCAGGCAGACAGGTTTTCTGCCTGTTTTTATTTCAGTTTTTTATTGACATACCAGTTTAAGCTTATAAATTTTAATGCTTTGCACTTTGACTGCTAAATACAATTTAAAAAAGTTTTGACACTTGATAGTATGTAAACGTTATAAATTATTCCTACAATGCATTTAAATCAGAGAATTCAGAGATTTAAAAGAATTTTTTAATAAATAGTACACTCAAAAAAAAAAACTCTTGTAAAATTACTAAAAAAACTTGTAAAACTTTTTTTTGTTTGCTATCTTCTATTTGACAAAAATTCCTAGTAATTTTACAAGATTTTTACCAATAATTATGTAATTTTACATAGTTTTTACCAATAAAATTGTTAATTTAAAAATTTTTTTCACGATAAAATTTACAAAGAGGTTTCATAATTTTACTAGATTTTTTGCTATCTCCTATTTTACGAGAATTCCTAGTAATTTAACAAGCTTTATATCAATAATTTTGTAATTTAACAAGCTTTTTACCAATAAAATTGTAAATTTACTGTTTTTTTGACGCAATTAAAATTACAAGGAATTCTCGTTAATTAACTAGCTTTTTTTTTTGTAAAATTATGTTGAAAATTTGTAAAATTACAAAAAAAAATTGTTAAATTACAAAAAAAAAATGTAAATTTCGAGGAAACAAGAAAAACTATCAAATATTGGTAAAATGGGATTACTAGACTTTTCCTAGTAATTTGACAACGTTTTTTTTTGTGTGTAGTAATCCTGAGATTTCCAAACCTTAATAACACTGTGCTACAAAAAACACAAAATCGAATATACTTTTAAAATGAGGTACACTCAAAAAAATAAACTGGTAAAACGCCTGGTAAAATGCCTTGTAATCCCGTTCTACCAATATTTACCAACTTTCCTTGTTTTTTAACAAAAAATCTTGTACTTTGCTTAAACGAGAACTACAGTTTTATTGGTAATTTTACAAGTTAATTTTTGTAATTGTATTCTACCATTTTGAAAGGTTATTTTACAAAAATAACTGTAATTTTACGACAAAGTTTTTATTACGAGGATTCTAGTTGAATTACAAAAAAACTGTTATTTTACAAAAATTATGTTATACGAGAGTTTATGTTGTTTAACAAAAGAAAAACCTTTTTTTTTATGAAAAATATTTAAAAAAAAGTTGACAAACTTACGAAAAATTTTTTACGAGGATTCTACAAAAAAAAACTGTTATTTTACAAAAATGATTTTATTATGAGGATTTATGTTGTTTAACAAACAAAAGATTTTTTTTTTTTTGTAAATTTACCATATTGGTTTGTAAATTTACCATTTTTTTTAAACATTTTTACCATTTTTTCTTGTAAGTTTACCATTATTTTTTTCTGGTTTTAAAACAATATTTTTACCAATAAAATTTGTTATTTTACCAATTTTTGGGGCATTCAAAATTACGAGGAAATCCTCGTAATTTTACGAGAATTTTACCTACCTCCTATTTTACGAGAATAGCCTCGTAAAATCACGAGATTTTTTGGTAACTTTACAAGTTTTTTTTTTTGAGTGTAGTTAAGGCTGTAGGTCTCGTCAAACAGATCACAAAAATGCCCATCAAGCATGCCAGACACTCCACAATCTTAAAGTTATTGTCAAAAAACGTTTTTTGGGACTTTTCTCACTAAACCACGTGTAACTTTAACATTTTTCAACCGATTTTAAATTTTTCAACTGTTGTGGATAGAAGAAGGATTGGGCCTTTCATGTGTGTGAATTGGTCTATACATATAAGGTCTATACATATATGTATTGATTTTTTCAACAAGATCTAATTTTTTGTTATTTTTTGAAAATTTTTTGAGTTTATCGATTTTTTTCTGCTACAGTTTGTTCAACAACATTTATATTAATAAACGTATTCCTAAAGAAAATTTAATTGTGAATACGATGAGCTTTATGCCAAAAAAATCGGATAACAATTGATAGAGTTGTGATAATTTTTCCAAAAAAGAAAATTAAGATTTTGTATGAAATTGCCGTGCGGATAAACCAGGCAAAAAAAAATAAAAAAATAAACGAACATACTGAGAGGTCGCGTATTATTGTTTTAAATGTTTTTGACCTCCTGAATTCGAATTTGACCTTGAAATTGCGCTTATAAAGTTTTTGATATATCAATTTATGTTAAATATCTCAAAAACCTGACGAGATAGAGCAATTTAAAGGCCAGATTCGGATTCAGCGCGCCAAAAACCTTAAAAATAATTATGTTAAATATCTCAAAAACCTGACGAGATAGAGCAATTTAAAGGCCAGATTCGGATTCAGCGCGCCAAAACCCTTAAAAAATATTGTACATGACCATTAGTGTGGCCCATCAACATATGGAAAAATACCAAGTGTAACTCACAACTGAACGTACCTCAAAATATGATAGATGACATCGTAACGAACAATTTGCGCCAAAGTTCAGCACCCTACAACGATTGGAAGGGGATGCTAACTCATCATAAGTGTTTGCAACCTCCAAAGAAATCTTGAAATTTTTTTTATTGGAATCTTAAAAATAACCATATGAAATGCTAGCATAACAAGAGCACATAATTCACATGTGGCAGTTTTGTCCTAAGTTTGTCCTTAAACAAAAAAAAAATACTTATTAAAAAAAGCGGAACCCTGCATTTCACTAAAACCGCTGTAACTCAAAATCTATGCGGACCATTAAGTTGCGATAAAGTTCATTTGAAAGGTAATACAAATATCTTTAATTTGAGTATAATATCCAAAAAAAAATTTTTTGTTTTTTCCTCATCGAATCTAAAATGTCCTTATTGTCCTTTGTAGGCAACCTTAGGGCAAAATGGCCATATGTGACTTATTTGCTCTTGTACACTCAAAAAAAAAAACTTGTAAAGTTACCAATAAATCTCGTGATTTTACGAGGCTATTCTCGTAAAATATGACGTAGGTAAAATTCTCGTAAAATTACGAGGATTTCCTCGTAATTTTGAATGCACCAAAAAAAAATTGGTAAAATAACCAATTTTATTGGTAAAAATATTGTTTTAAAACCGGAAAAATACAAAAAAAATGGTAAACTTACAAAAAAAAATGGTAAATATGTTTAAAAAATGGTAAATTTACAAACCAAAATGGTAAATTTACAAAAAAATGTTTGTTAACAACATAAATCCTCGTAATAAAATATTTTTTTGTAAAATAACTGTTTTTTTTTGTAAATTAACTACTCCTTAAATTAATCCTCGTAATAAATTTTTCAAAATTTTGTCAACTATTTTTTTTAAATATTTTTCAATAAAAAAAAAAATACAAAAAAAAAAAGTTTTTTTGTTAAACAACATAAATCCTCGTATAACATAATTTTTGTAAAATAACAGTTTTTTTTTGTTAATCAACTAGAATCTTCGTAATAAAAACTTTGTTGTAAAATTACAGTTTTTTTTGTAAAATAACCTTTCAAAATGGTAGAATACAATTACGAAAATAAACTTGTAAAATTACAAATAAAACTGTAGTTCTCGTTTGAGCAAAGTACAAGATTTTTTGTTAAAAAACAAGGAAAATTGTTAAATATTGGTAGAACGGGATTACAAGGCATTTTACCAGGCGTTTTACCAGTTTATTTTTTTGAGTGTAGCGATACCATTCGATGTAGTAATTTTTAGGATTGCAATTTTTTTTTTTTTAGATTTCTTCGGAGGTTGCAAACACATGTGATCAGTTAGCATCCCCTTCTAATCGTCGTAGGGTGCTGCAATTTGGCTCAGAATACACAGCGTTACAAAATCTTGGATGTTAAAAGTAACCTGAGATTTGACCATCAATTTTATATATTTCGGACATGCTGAATCCAATGGTGCAAACCATTTTTAAATCTAAGGTACAGTTTTTTCGCGAAATGTCTTCAAAGATTTTCACGTCCCCGTGAACTTTTTGAAATAAAAAAGTTTTTGTATGCAAAAAAGTCGCTCTTTTGCAATTGAAATTGAAGGACTATAACTGTAGCTTAATTTTAAGTACCATATCCGCTATTAAATGTTTGAAATTCAAGTGATATTTCGCGTTTTATCCCATTTTTCCAATTTTTTAGCATTTTCGCGATTTTAAATGCTTAAGTAAATACCGACCTAAGCAACCGCTTCAGATAAGTTTAGATGCACCAAATGGGATATTTTTCTATGAAAATACGTTTCAACTATCAAGCGCATCACTCCAAAAATGAGCGATTAGTCAAAATCTCTCTATGACTGCATCACTTTCCAAGATGACCACAAGGTCCAGCTTGTGACATATTGTGTTAAATCCTCAAAAAAGTATTTGTGTCATATTTCAAACAAAAATGTTTTCAACTTCAAAAGTTATTGTAGAAAAACTTTTATTTCACCTTACTAAATTAAATTATTAAGTTTTAATTACAAAAACAAAAGGAAAACATTTTACTAAATACTACTAATTTAAATAAAACACTTGTTTAATATAATTTAGTAGGGCGAAATAAATGTTTTTTTATTAAAACTTTTTAAGATGAGAACATTTTTGTTTGAAATTTGGCACAAATACTTTTTTGAGGTTTTTACACAATATATCAAAATCTGGACCTTCTGGTCCTGTTGGAAAGTGATGCTGTCATAGAGAAATTTTGACAAATCGCGAAATTTTAGTGCTATGCGATTGATAAATGAAAAATATTTTAATGGGAATATATTTCCTTTGGTGCAAATATACTAAGCTGAAACGGTTGTTTAGGTCGGTATTTATTTCGGCATTTAAAATCGCGAAAATGCTAAAAAATTAGAAAAAATGGGATAAAACGCGAAACTCTGTTAAAGTTTTAAACTTTTAGTAGCGGAATTTGTATTTAAAATGTAGTTACAGATATAATCCTTTAATTTCAACTATAAACGACCGACTTTTTCGCACACAAAATATTTTTTATTCAAAAAACTTCACGGGGACGTGAAAAACTTTTAAGATGTTTTGCGAAAAAACTGTACCTTAGATTTGAAAATGGCTTGGACCATTGGAATCAGCATGCCCGAATTATGTAAAATTGATGGTCAAAACCCAGGTTACTTTTTCACCGTCACACAGTGATATTAGTTACGATACCATCTTTCATTTTTTAAGGTACGTTGACCTGTAGCGAAGCAAAAGGAATTTTGGGCCACCCTAATGACCATTTATGATAAATTCATTATTTTTTGCCTGGGTTATCTGAACAGCGATTTCCTGCAAAATCTTAATTTTCTTTTTTAGAAAAATTATCACAACTCTGTCAATTATTATCCGATTTTTTCCAGATAAAGCTTATCGTATTTATAATTAAATTTTCTTTAAAAAAAACGCTCATAAATATTAAGGTTGTTAAATGAACTATAGCAGAAAAAAATCGATAAACTCGAAAATTTTTCAAAAAATAACAACAAAAATTGATTTTATAGAAAAAATCAATAGATTTCTTTCTTTTACGTATTTACTAATTCACACACATAGAAAGTCCTATTCTTTTTCTATCCAAAACAGTTTAAAAATATAAAATCGGTTGAAAAGTTTCTGAATTACAGAAGGTTTAGTGAGAAAAGACCCAAAAAAACGTTTTTTGACAATAACTATAAAACTTGAGAGTGTCTGGCAAGTTTAATGGGCATTTTTGTGATCTACTCGACAAGACCAACAACCTATACTATGTCACATAAGAAGTATTTTTTAACTGTAGCACAGTGTAATATTTCAGAATCGGAGTTTTTTATGTAATATGTCTGAAAATATAAAATTTTATCGTTATATTTTTTGACCAAAAAATGCTTGTCCGTTCCACTCTAACTTGAACTTTTTAGAAAGACATGTTAGAAGTTGATCAGCAGTGACCACTAGCATCGTTGGCTATCAATAATTCGTTTAGACAACCGCTGATTTGTCATTGGGGACATTTTAAAAAATTGTATAAAGATGTATTGTTCTAATTTTAATACTCATAATTTTATTATCAGCCTTTAGATACCATTTTCTGAACACTGTCCAATTAAAAAAATCGATTCTTTAAAGCTCTGGTAGTATGTTTGCATGCATATTCTATGCTTTTTGTATATTTTAGTAGTATGTAAACAGTTCTTTTCTAGTGATATCATGAATATTTGCATGCAATCTCTAAAGTAAAATTTCTTAAACTATTTTAGGAGTCCAAGCAAATTGTGTGTCTTAGAAGTGTCCAAAAAGCAAAATTTTGAAAAAAAATTTAACAGAGTATTGATTTGTGAAAAGTTTTTTTTAACATGCACTCTAGTGATAGAGGGTATATGGGGCAAAACGCGTCAACGGTCCACACCCAAAAACAAATGTTGTCCGATTCAAGTATAATTTTGGCAAAATATTAGGTTAATGATAGGTAGTATAAATTACAAATATAAAATTTTTTGATGAAATATTGGCAGAGTTACAGGGTTGGGAAATTTTGATGTTTTTGAAAAGAATATATTTTGGTGAATTTTAATTAACACTTTGATGAAACAAAAATTATAATTAAAAAAAATAATTTTAAAGTATTTTTGATGGCCTTTAAAATGGAATTTGTAGTTTTTTTGAAAAAAATAAATTTGACCTTAAAATTCAAGGTCAAAATATTAAATTGTAATTATCTTATAAGGGTCGCACTTTTAAATTTTTTTCACTAAGCCCATTAGAAAGCTTGATATTTTTTTTAATTTCGGTTTTTTTTAAAAAAATGGTATGTATGATACTTTATGAGAAATCAATTTTTTAGGAGTATATAACACTCAAATTGTACTGAAATCGCTTTAATCTGCATATCGTCGAACTATCTATATAAATAAAAATCAATTGTCGTTCGTTGGTAACCGCATCAGTTGAGAACGGCTGGACCGATTTGGACAATTTTTTTTTTGAAATATTCGTCATAGTCCAACTTAGGTTTTTACGTAAAGAAAAATTGGCCACGCCCACTTTTACGCCCACTTTTTTCAATTTTTCTAAAATCGGAAAACGGCTGCACCGATTTGGGAAATTTTTTAATTAAATGTTCGTAGTAATCCAATTTAAGTTTTTACCGAAAGAAAAATCGATCACGCCCATGACTTAACCGAGTTGACCAAAATTTTTTTTAAATGAATTTTCATCATATTCCAACTTTGGTTTTTACGGAAAAAGAAATTGACCACGCCCGCTTTGGCTTATTTTTGTTGAAAATGTTCGTCATAGTTTAACTAAGGTTTTTACAGATAGTAAAATTTCCCACGCCAACTTTTTTCTATGTTATAAAAAAACTATAATGGCTAGACCGATTTGGGGTTAGTCCGTAAAGATTTTTACGAAAAAAAAATTGTCCACACCTATTTTAACTCTAACTTTTCCAATCAATTTGTCTAATTTTTTTTTATGTTCGTCATAGTCCAACTAATGTTTTTCAGAAAGAACAGTTTTTCATTTCTACGCCCACTTTTGAATGGGTGGACCGATTTGGTTAAATTCCAATAAGGTTTTTACGGTAATCGCATCACTTGAGAACTGACCGATTTGGATAATATTTTTTTAAATATTCGTCTTATTTTTTTTTTTTTTAATGTTCGTCTTAGGTTTTTTTGGAAAACGAATTACTCATGCCCACTTTTACGCCTCCTTTTTTCGATATATCTAAAATCGTAGAACAGTTGAATCGATTTGACTAAACTTTAAAATAGAAGAACGGAAGGGGCCGATTTGGTTATTAGTATTTGTTGACGTTCGTGATGGTACAACTAAGGTTTTTACGGAAAGAAAAATTGCCAACTCCCACTTTTTTTCAATACATCTAAAATCGGTGAACGACTGGCCTGATTTGGTAAATTTTTTCTATAATGATCATTATAGTCGATGTTACGAAAATAATTATTGTCCTTCCCCACTTCAAAGCCCACATTTTTCAATATTCTTAAAATTTGCAACGCCTGCCCAATTTTTTTGTTTTAAATGTTCGTAATAGTCCATATAATTGTTCGGAAAGAAAAATTGTCCTCGCCCACTTTTTTTCGATATACCTAAAATTAATTTTTGCTCTAATTCGGTCTATTTAAAAAAATATTTCTTAAGAGATTCCGCTTAAACTTGGTACAAATGATTTTAAATCCTCGGGTGTTGTTACCATATGTACAAGTTTAACTTACGACACAAGTTTTACGCCCACTTTTGTCTAAATATGTCGACTACTAATGACCGAAACGATTTTTTTATGTTAATTTATAGTTATAATTAGGTTTTTAAGAATATGTAAATAAGAAAGTGTCCCGGAAAAATTAATAATTCGGAAAAACTTTAAAGAAGTTTAAAATTTGTACAGTTCGCAAAGTCGAAGACATGGTAATTTTTATATTAGTTCCTAAAATTAAATTCAGAGATGATTATCTGCCTAATCGGGTCTTTAAAACCATGCCCACAAATTTTTCCAAGCCAAGAAATTCATTACATTTTTTGCAAGGCTATACTTATATTTGAAGCGAGACGAAATATAGCACAAATCTTATGTTTGGTCCAGCAACGCGGACCGGGCCAGCTAAGTAGTATTCAATAAATGCCAACTCGAAAAAGCTTACTTTTCAGGAGAGCTAAAAAACTAGTTATTTTGCATATTATTGTAAAAATAAACAATGTACCTTCCATAAGATGGTTTAAATATTCTAAATAATTTTAACCTATGCCAAAAATTTCATATTTTGCACTGGTTTGCGTATTTTTTTGAGATGGCATTTATTACTATATCAAAAAACAAATATTTTTTTAGAGTTGGCATATTTTGTCGGAAACTAAAAATAAATTTTTTTTTTTAAAATTTTTATAAATTTTTTTTTTCTTTGGATTTTGTTTTCCTTAGTGCGGTAATTGCAAAAACTAAAAAAAATTAAAAATCTTTGCATTTTTTTAAAAGTTACTAGCTCCGAAAGCCTTTTAATCTCAGGGTGGTCAACTTTGGCACTCTGTAACTCACGCTTTATTGTAGAAGGCTCACTCCAAACTAGCTATTTTGAAAGCTTATATCATTGGCTTTATTTGCCCCACTCATAATGTTTCAATCTGATAAATAGTTTAAAAGTTACATATATATAAGTAAGCAATTTTTTTTTGCAAACACTATTTACCGATATTTTCAAAATGGCAATATCTCGAAAACTAGGCATTAGATATCAAAATCTTTACCAGATTCGTGTTCAGAAAGGCAAATGCAATAAGATATGTGGTCTAACTTTTTTTAAAAAAATTTTTGAAAAATTTTTGGAAATTTACAATGGGAGTTGGCATTTATTTTCACCAAAAAAATATGTACTTTGAGTTAGCAGAATAACAAAAATGGATGTAAAACGACAAAAAATTATTTTTTAGCTCTGAAATTTTTACCACAGATGGGTATTGCATAGGGGAGCTATTTTCCATCGGAAACTCATTTCGGTCAAATTTGAGTTGGCATATTTTGAATATAGGTTCACGATATAATAACAACAACAAAAATCAATTCTTAGATAAAGTGTGCGTTGTAAACACACACAACAAACGTTGCACGCATAAAAAATAAAGAAATCAGTGCAGTTTGGGTGTTATGTACTCGTAAAAAAATTGATTTCTCATAAAGTATCATACATACCATTTTTTTAAAAAAAACCGAAATTAAAAAAAATGTCAACCTTTCTAGTGAGCTTAGTGAAAAAAATCTAAAAGTGCGATCCTTATAAGATAATTACAATTTAATATTTTGACCTTGAATTTTAAGGTCAAATTTATTTTTTTCAAAAAAAACACAAATGCCATTTTAAAGGCCGTCAAAAATACTTTAAAATTCGTTTTAAAAATTATAATTTTTGTTTCATCAAAATGTTAATTAAAATTCACCAAAATATGTTCATTTCAAAAACATCAAAATTTTCCAACCCTGTAACTCTGCCAATATTTCATCAAAAAATTTTATATTTGTAATTTAGAATACCTATCATTAACCTACTATTTTACCAAAATTATACTTAAATTGGACAACATTTGTTTTTTGGTGTGGACCTTTGACGCGTTTTGCCCCATATATAAGTTTGTCATTCCGTTTGAAAAAATTTCGCTTCTAGAGTTGCAAAAAATTTAATATGGGGGCAGAAATGTTTCTTATTTTAAAGATTTTATTACGAAATAAGGGATCGAAAGTTTTCAGAAAAATGTTTCAAAATTTAGATTCTACAATATGCTTTTCTCAGCCAACTTTAATTTATATCTAATAGTTAGTTTTGGTAGTTTTCAAATTGCAGACATAAAACAAAACTTTTTATTACTACTGTATTATAATCAACAACTCTTTTTTTTTATAAAACACATTTTTGTTGGCAAAACTTTCCACAAATGTTAGTACACCAGATCCTAAACTTTGCAATTAAAATTGTTGTAAGGTATTGGTATTCATAAAAAATGGAATTTAACGTCATAAAATGTTTTATTTGCTTTTTAATCAGTGCACTCGGGGTAAGTAGAAAGATTTACCGATCTCTCACTTTTGTAGGTCTGTTAATTTATACTGGAATATTTAAAATATGTGAACAACTTACTTCCAAATACAACCCGATTAAAAACAAACACAATTTTTTATTGTTTACTCGTGTTTAATTAAATCGTTGTTGTATTAACAAAAATTTTAATTTTATTGTTGAATAAAATATCAGTTATTTTCTTCATTTTTGGTAAACATTTTATTTGCATTAATAAATTGTGTTGTTGAATGATATATCAATTATTTTCTTTGTCAATACAATTAAATTGTTAGCTAATACAACAACGGTTCAATTGGAATTGAGCCTACGATACCATTTTTTTCTGTCTACTAGAAATTGAGATTTCAAAACTAATTTTTTATATAAAAATGTTAAGTTTAAGGTTCTGTTAATTTTATTAATATTTGAATGAGCATTTTAAAAATATTAAATTGAAAGCTTAATGAATGTACGAATGGCGTTTAGGGATAGTGAAGTGTATTTCTATGTGCTATTAAATTGGGTGTTTTTTACGGAAATAATTTTGTTTAAGGCATTCAATTATTTCATGCAAATCAATTTAATTTTATTTTTAAAATAATAGTTGCTTTCAATTAGTATAGCTAAGAGTTAAACTTCAAACTGCTTTTGAAATATGAGATTAATTTGCTGAAGGAGACCCAAAATAATTAAATATGAAAATATATAAAATTACTTTTTATAAGAACTAGACTCCCGAGTAAAAAAGATTATATATATTCATATAAAATTATATAAAGACATCATATATAGTTTAATGCGAAAAATGAGTCGATAAAACGATATAAAAACTTATCAAATTTGATCAAATCTCATCAAATTTGATATAATTTTAATATAATTTTATGTAGTTATATGCGAAAATTGGACCCTCCCGAGTAAAAAAGAACTGATATAATCATATATTCTATTATATAATTATTTATATTTATATATGGTTATGCATGAACTTTGATATGGGCATATAAGTTTATATATAGCGTTGTATTTTTCCTTATTTTTTAATATGATAACATACATATTCCTATCTATTTATATACCGATCTATATGCAATTAGATATGACATATAAGGTCGAAAATTTTTAGATATGACACATAAAAAGATATATGATTTTATTTATAATTATATCCCGAAAAAATTTTTCAAAATTTTCTAAGTCCCGGACAATTAAAAAAATTTCAAGTCCTACAAAATCTTATGAAAATTTTCCAAAGTTCCGGACACAAAATTTTTTTGGCAATTTTTTTTTTGAGTAAAAAAAGGATTGAAAATGTTTTTAGGAAAAATTTTGTTTTTTTTGATAAATTTTGAAGTTCCGAAAAAATGTTTTTAAATTTTCTAAGCCACAAACATTTTTTAGAATTTTCAAATCACTTATAACTGATTTAAAAAAAAAAAAATAAAAATTTTTAATAATTTGCTAAGTCCCGAAAAAAATTCAGAAGAATGCAATAAAAACTCTTCTAATTGATACTGTTTCCAATCTGATAAAATAATTTCTAATTTCACGTTTAAAATTCCAAAAAATTTGACCAGATTTCATCTAATTATATAAAAATTTATCTAATTTTAACAGATAAGATATGATTTAATACAATTAGATAGACCCATTTTTGGGATCAAACTTAATCAAATTTGATATTATTTTATCAGAAATAGTAGAATTTGATATAATCGTATAATATTCGATCCGCCAATTTTCGGATCAAAATTAATATGGATTTACATAAAAGCATATCTGTTCATATAAAATTAAATATTGCGTCATATAACTTTTTTTTACTCGGGCTTTTTGGAAAAAATTGATGCAATTATATATAATTAAATAAATTTATATATAAGAAAAAAAAAATTCCCCCAAAACGCAAAAAATTGACAAAAAAAATTTGTTTCCAGGACTTAAAAATTTTCAAAAATATTTTTAGGACTTTGAAAATTTTCAAAAAAAAAAAATTCTGGACTTAGAAAATTTTTTAAAAGTTATATCTAATTATATGTATTTTTTTCTTTTTCAGTCCTAGAATTTTGGGACTTAGAAAATTTAATTTTTTTTTTTTGGACTTAGAAAAATTTTCAAAAGTTATATTAAATTATATGTAAAGGACTTAGAATTTTTTTTTAATTTTTATTCATATAAGATAACATATAATTTAAAAACAGTTGCATAAAGTTTTATATAAAACTAGCTATACCCGGTCCGCGTTGCTGGCCCTACGGTTTTATTTTTTTATTGCATCTTAATTTAAATATAGTGTCGGGTCCGGGCCCAGCTAGTAACCTTTGGTTCCACCCTCGGTTAGCACTATCTATAGAGAAATCTCAACAAAATCGGTTCAGCCGTTTTTGCGTGATTGCGAAACAGACAGACATAACGTTAAGTATAGTTCAAAGGGGAGTGTCATTTAACGCATTTTTATCGAATCGTGATAGTCTAAAGTTCCATGCTGCATCCTCGATTAGTACTATCTGTGCTGCAAATTTCATTGACATCAGTTTTGCCGTTTTTGTATGAATGCGAAAGAGGAGGAAATAACTTTTTATTTATGAAAAACGGGAGTGACATTTTGTACCTTTTTGCCTAATCGCGCTCTACATATGACCTACAGTTCCCGCTCGGTTAGTTCAATCAGTAGTGACAGATTCGGCTTATCCGTTTTTGCGTGATATCAAAACAGGCAGATATAACGTTCAGTATAAAACAAAGGGGCGTGGCAATTTACGCCTCTCTGTTCAATCGTGGTCAGTATAGTACAAAGGGCGTTGCAATTTTGATCCCTTTTTCCAATAACGATCTTTTATGGCCTAAATATCAAGAGAATCGGTTCAGCTGTTTGTGCGTATTTGCGAAACAGGCAGACAACGTCCAGTATAGTACAAAGGGGCGTGGCATTTTACGCCCCTTTTTCAATCGTAGTATAACATGGAATATAGCTCCGCACTCGGTTAACACTATCAGTGCTGAAAATTTAATTAAAATTGAATAAAAAGTTTTTGCGTTATTGCGGAGCATGCAGAAATAACGTTCAATTCAATACAAAGGGGCATGGCATTTTACGCCCATTTGTCCGATCTAATTTTTTACTTTATTAGTACTTATTACTATCGTTGGTTTAAATTTCATCAAAATAGGTCCATCCGTTTTTTATACATAGATGTCATTAGTGGTGCAATGTAAAAATTCGATTTTGCCCACCCCTCCACCCACAGACAAAAAAGCATGGCATTTTACGCTCATTTGCCCGATCAAGCTGTTATTTGGCATATAGTTTGTACTCGGTTAGTACTATCTTTGGTTTAAATTTCAGCAAAATCGGTCTATCCGTTTTTTATATACAGATGTCATTAATGGTGCAATGCAAAAAGTCGATTTTGCCACGCCCCTCCGCCCACATGCAAAAAATCAAAAATTCGACCGCACAGTGTTACTCCCTAGGCTATTCTGAATATTACCCGAAAATTTCATCAAGATCGGTCCACCCGTTTTCGAGTCCATACGGAACATACATACATACCCACTAGAGTTTTTCACGGCAATTCCCGGGACGGGAATTCCCGGGAATTCCCGTAAATTTTCAATCCCGAAATCCCGGGAAATAGAGCGGGAATTCCCGGGAATTTTAATTTCTTTGAAATTGTTGATTTTTCGACTTCTATTGATTATTTTGTATGTGATTTTTTAGAGATTTTATTAAAATTCTCGATAATTGATGACAGAAACCTACGCAGGGACCAGAAGGGCTTAAAAAGTATTCCAAGAGACCCCTTCTAACTAACAAATGTCATAAAATGTAAGACTTACGAAATGAAAAAAGTCTCACAATATCTAAATCTTCGGTAGGATATAATAATCAGAACCTGATACTTTTTTCAGAAGCTGAAAAATTTTCTTTTTGTTTCTATAGAAAATATTTATGTCTCTGGACATTATTCTTTTTAAATCGATAAATTGATATTAAATTTGTGTAAGAAATGACTCTGAAATTAATAGGTTTTTCTTTTAGAAACCAGAATTTTTAAATTTTTTAATAATTTTTTGAGATAAATTTTCTTATAATTTCATTTCTCTGAAACAGAGACATAATTGAGAAATTCCTCTGAATCAGGTTCATTAGAGAAATTCAGAGTCTTTCTGCCAGCCCTTGCAATGTAGCAAAAGACTACTTCTTTCAAAAAATACATGTATTTTGAAAGGTAATTTAAAAAAGTTCTGGTTACCACCAGTGCCAGCGCTGGCAAGTAACTCTGAATACCACTATTTTGTATTCAAAGCTTTGAGAACCAATTGTAAAAATGAACTGAATGATTAATTTTTATTATTAAAACAGATAAAGCGATATGAAAGAACATATTCCCTTAAAAATACTTTTTAAAAGACTTCGACATTTTTGGGCCGTTTTTTTGATAAAAACTGTGTAACAAAAATTGTTCTTTTATTTCGCGAAACTTATTTTTTTGTTTGTTTTAGAGGTACTAAATAAGGTTTTTATGGTGTTAACAAACATTATAAATAGTGTAATCGCATTCATAAGGTTTTTATACATTTTTTTGACAACAAATTTGGGTTTTTAGTTTTTGCGGGAATTCCCGGGATCCCGGGAAATTTAAAAACGAATCCCGCTTTCCCGGGAAATGAAAAAGTCCGGGAAAAGAAAAACTCTAATACCCACATACATACATCCATTTTTATATATCGCGACCTTGGAACAACAAGGTTCTATTTGCACCAACACTACTATTGAGAAAACTAAGGTTGAATATTGTTATTCGCTTTACTAAGTCAGTTTTGACTAAATTAAAAAGCGGTTTTTGAATAATTTGAAATTAGTCCTTAAATTTTATTATGTATTTGAAAATATTCGCGCTACTATATTAGTTTTTGCACAATTTGAGTCTCAAAAAGCAGATAGAACTCTGTTGCTCAACGATAAGGCACATGAATTCGGACAACATGGTTCTAACTGCCAAATAGAACCTTGTGTTTCTGTAAGAAATAGTTTTTTGCAGATAGAACCTTGTGTTATTTGGATTTTAATATAATAATACAACATTTGTTAATCAAAAATAAACCGACTTACAAGGTAAGCCTCCCTATTGTCCACCTGGGATAATCATAATATTTTTTTTATTTTGTAGAGCAGGAAAAATAATGTCACACGTTATTAGGGGGGATAGAGATGGGTCAGTTTTTAGTCCTGGTAATGAGTATTTCATTATAATGCTTTCATCATCGGTAGAGTATTCGAAACCGAAAACCGGTTAACCGGTTTTTTCATTTTTAGAAACTCGACCGGTTTCAAATAGTTTTGAATTTCGAATATTCGAGAAACCGGTTTTTTTGTGTCGGTTTTTATAAAAAGTTATAATATAATGAGTTAAAATATGTAATGACATTACACAGTTTTTTAGAAACACTCACAAAACTTAGTGGTACATCCATAATCAGCTTGTGGATATGTTGGTATATAAATATCAATATATCAACGAGTTCCGGAAGTCCGTCTCCTCCTTTAATATTGAAATCAATATATATTTTTTTAAATTTGTTACCTTGGAGTAGAGATGGGCGCGTGAGTGGATTTTGACTCACACTCACTCACGCTCACGCAAAAAATAATCGAATCACTCACTAATCACTCATGCAATTTTTTTTGTTACTCACGCTCACTCACTATTCACGTGAGTAATAAAAAAGTTACTCACGCTCACGCGTGACTCACTCAAGATTCAATCACGCTCACGCGTGAGTCACGCAAAATCTACTCACGCAATAAAATATCTTATCAAAAAAAGAAAAAAATTCCAAAAAAAAATTTTTTACAAAAAATTAAAAAAAAATTTGGCAAATCAAAAAATCTAATCACGCAAACTCACGCAAAAAATAAATGACTCACTCACTAATCACTCACTCAGATTTTTTTTCAACTCACACTCACTCACAATCACGTGATTGAAATGAAAATCACTCACACTCACGCGTGATTCACGTGAATCACGCAAATCACGTGACCAGCGCCCATCTCTACCTTGGAGTTCTATGGCAAACCATTTTTTTTTAAATTATCCTTTTGAAATTGTTGAAATCGGAATTTCAAATTCCGATGTCTGAATTTATTATTAATTGTGCTCTTTAAACAATTCAATAAAAACAAATTTGTAAAAAAAATCTCTACGGATTTCCGCTCGCAATTGCAAAGATTTCAAATTTAGTTGTTACTTCCTGTCGAAGTTTCCAGTGAAATTGTGCGACGTAAACGGTGTCATACAGATGATACTATTTTTGCTATGACTTATCGATTTTGTGTTTATTGGGTTATGCCTGTTTTGTAAAAATATAATTAAGTTTAATTAATTTTTAACCAGAAGAATAAAATCCGAAAAAAAAAACGTTTTAACTGGTTTTTTTGCTAAAACCGAAACCGGAAACCGGGTTTTCAAAAATAAGCCTTTTCGAATAAACCGAAAACCGGTTTTTGAAAATGACCGGTTTTTTGAATACACTAATCATCGGCATGAGTTTTTATAAAATACTCCATTGCTAGGGCCATAATAGAATTTTAGCTTTTTAGTACCACCAGAATCGCTCCATGTTAACAGTTTTGTGATATTCTTGTCTTCGAATACTTTTTCGACAGTTTTTTTTTGGAGGTTGATGCTACATCGTTCACACTTCTTCCGTCAGTGCTGCTTTTATTTCATGTGTTTTTAATTTAAAAACCTTGCTTCAGGAATTCGTTTAGCGGATTTTAATTCCTAATCGTATTTTAGCTACCCCAGTTACATTATTTTTCTTCTCGAGTGTGTTAAAACTGTTTTTGGGAGTCGCAAAAGCTCCAAGCTAAACCACTACACTGAAAAAAATAACCTTCCTGATATTAATGAAACGGATTCATTATTTTGTTTTCATTACTTAAATGAAGGAATTCATAAGCTGATTGAAATTTCATGCAGGTTATGAACAAATTTTATGAAACTTGTTTCATTAGATTTCATAATTTCATTAAAAAATATCATAAGATTTTTTAGAACTAAATACAACTCTGCGTTGCGAATAAAAGAAAGAAAACAGAACAAAAACATACGACGCGTTATTACACCACGCGTGTTTAGTCTAATTGTAGTTTTTACATGTGTGTTAACTTTTTTCTAATAAAATAAAATAATTTTATATTTTTTTGCTTTGTTATTGAAACTTGTGTGTGTGTTATGCTGGTTATATCTAATTGAAATTACAAGTGAAAAGTTCCGTATAAGTGTTTCTTTTGACTGTTTCTTATAAAATATAATATAATTTGCAAACAGAAAAATAGTTTTTTAAGTCATTAAAATTATGTGATGAAACGTAGGGTAATTTGTGTTGTTCCATTGCTACGATGTTGCTACGTTTTGGCAGCACGTGTTTTTAAAGTCATCGCGTTTTTGTCTTGTTTACCTTACATGGCAATTATCATTACCAACTACTATTCCACATTTAATCAATGGATATTTTCATACATTTTATGGAAAACTTCATAAAACGTTTCAAACAAGTTCTACGAATATTTTCATTATTTATATGCAAGTTTTCATTGAAAGGAACTTTAATGACACCAGTTTCATTAATCAAATGAAACCTGTCTTCGGTTGAAAACGTGAGTCATTTTTCATTAAGGTTAAGTCAATTTTCATTAATTTCACGAAGCTATTTTTTTCAGTGTAGGGAGGAAACTCATGTGACTTTAAACACATATTTCTCTTTACAGTTGGTTCTTAACTCAAAAAAAAACCTTGCCAAATTACTAGAAAAAGTCCAGTAATCCCATTTTACAAATATCTTACAGTTTTTCTTGTTTTTTAACAAAATTTTTTTTATCGATATTTACATTTTTTTTTTTTGTAATTTTACAATTTTTTTCGTAAATGTACAAATTTCCAAGGTAATTTTACAAAAAAAAAATAGTTAAGGCACGACAATTCCTTGTAAGCATTATCGCATCAAAAAAGTTGTAAATTTTCAATTTTATTGGTAAAAAACTTGTAAAATTACAAAAAAGCTCGAAATTTTTACTACCAATTCTCGTAAAATAGGAGGTGGAAAAAACTTCGTTAAGTTACGAGAAGTCCTTGTAATTTTTATCGCGTCAAAAAGTTGTAAATTTACAATTTTATTGGTGAAAACCTTGCAAATTGTTTGTAATTTTACAAACTTATTACCAATAAAATTGTAATTTTTACTAGAAACTCTCTTAAAATAGGAGGTACTCGTAGCAAAAAATCATTTTACGAGAATTTTTTTTGGTAACTTTTCAAGATTAAAAAAAAAAAACATGTTAAATTACTAGAAAAAGTCTCGTTATCCTGTTTTGATTTGTGTGATCGACATTTACATTTTTTTTATAAATTTACATATTTATTGGTAAAACGTTAGTTATCCGCAGCCAAATGTACGAAAAAATTTTAAATTTACAAGAATAAATTATTGTTCACAAGGAATTTTAGTAATTTTATAATAAAAACATCAATCTCGTAATTTTTGCAAGGAATTCTCGTAAAAAAGGATGTAGCAAAAAATCTAGTTAATTCACTAGAATTCCTTTTAAGTTTTATCGCGTCAAAAAAGCTGTAAATTTACAATTTTATTGGTAAAAAGCTTGAAAATTATAAAAAAAAATTGTAATTTTTAATAGGAATTCTCGTAAAATAGGAGGTAGAAAAAAAATTACAAGCTTTTCTTATCATTTAACAAGGTTTTTTGTTAAGTGTATTTGTGCAATATGCAATTTTTAATCTGTGCAACATGGTTCTGTTTCCAATTAAAGTGTCCACATGGTTCTATCTGCAAAACAATATAGGCTTTTTTGGTAAACAAGGTTCTATCAGCCAGTTAGAACCTTGTTAACTGAATCTCAAACCAAAAACACGTAGATAGAACCTTGTTGAATTGAATATCTCAGAAGCTGTAAGGGATAGACAAAAACTGAGAACGCCAATCGAAAGAGCGTAGTCGCTTTAGTGCGACGCGATATATAACTCATTTTTGAAAAAAATGTCAGTTAGAACCTTGTTGTCCCAAGGTCGCGATATATGGATTACTTCAAATATTTTGTTTTATCAAATTTTATAAAAAAGAAGACAGAATTTTAAAGTTCATATGTAATTATATAAATGAACTTTAAATCATATGTTATTATATAAAAGTCAATATTTTCTGTTATATAATTTTATATAAGAAACAAATTAGAAGTGCAAATATATAAAATCACATATGATGCAACAAAAAATACATATAGATTTATAAAATAATATATGTATATACTAGCTGTTTTGCACCCGGCGTTGCCCGGGTTGAAAAACATATATAATCTATGAGTTTTTTATTAGTCAGTTTAATTACTGCTTCGTGACTTGAGGTTTGGTCGATTTTTTCGATTTTTCTCAGCGTGGGGAACATGGTATGTATGTGTTCCTCCGTCATGGGAACAATCCTAATATTAATGTATTTCTTTAATATTTATTAATATATTTCTTTAATGGCTTTTAAAAGGAACCTACAGTTCCTCCTCGGATAGCACTTTATGTGGTGAAAACTTCAATAAAGACATAACTTTCACTGAAGTTCAAGTGGGAGTGGCATTTAACGCATTTAGTTAAATTTTGTTCTCATGTGACCTATAGTTCCCCTATTGGTTAGCTCGTGAAAAAAATTGCAATTAAATTTGCTCAGCAGTTTTTCCACGTTCGCGGAACAGGCAGACATAACTCTCACTAAAGTACAAAGGGGCGTGCCATTATATGCCTTTTTATCAGTCGCTGTTTAATATTGCCTACAAAGTGGCGTGCCATTATACAGAAAAAAATATTTTTTAATTTAATACAAAGGGGTGCTGCATTTTAAGCCCCTTGGCCCGATCGACACGGTAAATACCATCTATGGTGAAAATTGTTTTTAAATTTGTTTCACCGTTAACGCGTGAGTACGGATCAGAAAAAAATAAATTGTCTATAGTTTTCGCATCAATAAGTACTAAATAGCTGTGGTAAAAATTATAATAACATCGGGTTCGCCGTTTAAGCGTGATTACGTAAAGGCAGAATAAACTTTCAGTACATTGCAAAAGACGTTGCAGTTGATACAGACTAAAGTTCCCGCCGCTGTTAGTACTGTCTTTGAAAAATGTTTTGTTAAAATCGGCTTAGTAGTTTAAGCGTTATTAAGGAACAGACCTAATCTAATAAAATAAAAAGGGGCGTGCTATATTATTTTTTATTTAATTCGGAATAGTCATTTAAGCATGATTACGGAACATTCCGAAAAACGTTCAGTATAGTACAAAGGGGCGTGTCAAAGCGGCGTGACATTTTCCGCCTCTTTGTGCAAATGCGCTCTATTTATAATCTATAGTTTTCTCTTCGGTTAGTACTATCATTGGTAAAAATTTCACTAAAATCGGTTCAGCCGTTTAAGCGTGATTACGGAACAGGAAGAAATAACGTTCAATGTAATACAAAGGGGCGTGCCATTTTACGCCTTCTTTTTTGATCGCCCTCTATTGTGGCTCATTGTTTTCGCTTCGGTTAATGCTATCTGTGGTGAAAATTTCATGAAAAACAGCTCAGCCGTTTAAGCGTAATTGCGGAAAAGCAAGAAATAACTTGCAGTGTAATAAAAAGGGGCGTGACATTTTACGCCCCTTGTTTCCATCGCCCTCTATTGTGGCTCATAGTTTCCGCCTCGGTTAGTACTATCTGTTGTAAAAATTTCAGTGAAATCGGTAAAATTGCTTTTCAGTGATTGCGGAACAGGCAGACATAGTTTCTGTATAGTACAAAGGGGCGTGGCATTTTACCCCCATTATTTCCGATCGCGGATTTTTCTATCTCTGGTGAAAATTTCATGAAAATCGATTCAGCCGTTTTTCTGTTGTTGTCGGACAGGCAGATATAGCTTTAACATGGTACAAAGGGGCGTGGCATTTTACGCCCCTTTGTCCGATCGCTATTGCTTATGGCCTATAGCTCCCGCCTCGGTTAGTACTATCTGTGGTGAAAATTTCATGAAAATGGGTTAAGCCGTTCTTTACTTATTGCGGAACAGGCAGATATAGCTTCAGCATGGTACAAAGGGGCGTGGCATTTTACGCCCCTTTGTCCGATCGCTGTCGCACAGTGTTGCGTCTTCATGTAAAGAGTGGCCAAAAATAGAAGGAGTTAAGTTAGACCGTTGAAATTTGGAACACTTGTTAAGATCGATAAGATCAAGACAAATTTTGAATTTGGTCAATATCCGCCCAAGGATTCGTATCCTTCCCATATATCCTGAAATTAAAATACGGCATAAAACGAAAACTAACGCTTTAATCTTCATGTAATTTATTGTAGTTATTACCTATAATGCCACTAATTATTCTACAAAATGTTGTCCAATTCGGAGCAAGGATACGCCTAGCTCAACAATGTCCTTTTTACAATAACGTTCAGAAAAAGGGTAAAAATTGAAGTTATTTCATGAAATTTTGAAAATCTAACTGTTATAATATGCTCAATGTATTTGCCAAAATTTGTGCAAATCGGAACAAGGACACGCCCTCCTCGAAAATGTCCTTTTTTTAAAAAGTCAAGAAAAAGTTCAAAATTCAAATTCCTTCATGAATTTTTGCATCTGCAACACTTAGAATATACCTTAAATTTTAATCAAATGAAAAAATTGAAGCAAGGATGTAATACATATATTAAAAATGTCCTTAAAAAATTTAAAAAAAGTTTAAAAAATCCTTCGTACTTCATGAAATTCTGTTCTGATAATGTTGAAAATACCTTATTTTAGTATAATTGAAGCAAGGATTATCCTTAACCTATCCTTAGGATATTCTTAGCGCATAAATATCCTTTTTTAAGGACTTAAGAAAATTCAGGGAAATCCTTTGACTTTAAAACTACCAATAATTCACAACATTTTTGAACGTAGTATTTACAATACGTTGAATATTGTTTTTAAGTTTAAGCAGGGATATGCCTATCTCAAAAAGACCGTTATAAAATAAGCAAATAAAAATATAATACAACGTACTTCCTCAACAAAATCTTTCTAAATAAAGTCTGCATCTGTTAATGTACAGCTGGTGTCTAGCCAAGCATCTAATTTGTGTCAGGCCTGGATGACAAATAACGGTTCTTGGACCAATTTAAATAAAATTTAAAATTTAACCGACCAATTCATTTTGCATTCCGATTTATTATATATGTTCCATAACTATTTTTCGCAATACAATTCAAATTATCAAGGACAACTGCTGCATCTTGGTGTTTTCGTTAAAAAAATTTCCAAATTTATATTCGGGTTCCCACAAAAAAAAATTGATTAAAAAAAAAAGTGGAAAAACGTGGACGAGTTCTTTTATTATTTGTAATCTACATACTTATAGCAATATTTTCTGCAAAGAACTAAGCGCGCCAATGAGGGCCACAAAAATGGCTGACTATCAAATATGAATTTTGCAATATAAATTAGTATTTTCTTTGGAACTCACTTTATAACAGCGTTACTTGCCATATGATTAACTTATGTCGACCAAACCAGCATTATCATACAAGCAACATATCTAACTTAAAACTTCATTACCAATAAGGTCGACTTTTAAATGCAATATAATTATTTAACCGTTACAAGTACATGTGGATTTCAAAGATTTTGAAACCAAAATATGATATATTTCAAAAAGTTCAACTTTAGAGACATGTAACTTAAAAACTATTAAAGATATCTATAAACTGTTTTGGATTTGTTTTATTTATAATGTTTTCTTAAAATAAAATTCATATAACCTTAAGTTTGAAGACATTTAGTTTGACCATTTATGGCCAAGGTCACAACACTGTGTGTCGCTTACTGTCGCTTATGGCCTATAGTTCCCGCCTCGGTTAGTACTATCTGTGGCGAAAATTTCATGAAAATGGGTTAAGCCGTTCTTTACTTACTGCGGAACAGGCAGATATAGCTTCAGCATGGTACAAAGGGGCGTGGCAATTTACCCTCATTTTTTCCGATCGCGGATTTTTCTATCTCTGGTGAAAATTTCATGAAAATCGATTCAGCCGTTTTTCCGTTGTTGCCGGACAGGCAGATATAGCTTTAACATGGTACAAAGAGGCGTGGCATTTTACGCCCCTTTGTCCGATCGCGATTGCTTATGGCCTATAGCTCCCGCCTCGGTTAGTACTATCTGTGGTGAAAATTTCATGAAAATGGGTTAAGCCGTTCTTTACTTATTGCGGAACAGGCAGATATAGCTTCAGCATGGTACAAAGGGGCGTGGCATTTTACGCCCCTTTCTCCGATCGCTGTCGCTTACTGCCTATAGTTCCCGCCTCGGTTAGTACTATCTGTGGTGAAAATTTCATGAAAATGGGTTAAGCCGTTCTTTACTTATTGCGGAACAGGCAGAACAGTCTTCAGCATGGTACAAAGGGGCGTGGCATTTTACGCCCCTTTGTCCGATGGCGGTCACTTATGGCCTATAGTTCCCGACTCGGTTAATACTATCTGTGGTGAAAATTTCATGAAAATCGGTTAAGCCGTTTTTCTGTTATTGCCGGACAAGCAGATATAGCTTCAGCATGGTACAAAGGGGCGTGGCATTTTGCGCCCCTTTATCCGATCGCTGTCGCTTACGGCCTATAGCTCCCGCCTCGGTTAGTACTATCTGTGGTGAAAATTTCATGAAAATGGGTTAAGCCGTTCTTTACTTATTGCGGAACAGGCAGATATAGCTTCAGCATGGTACAAAGGGGCGTGGCATTTTACGCCCCTTTGTCCTATCTCGGTCGCTTATGGCCTATAGTTCCCGCCTCGGTTAATACCATCTGGGGTGAAAATTTCATGAAAATCGGTTAAGCCGTTTTTCTGTTATTGCTGGACAGGCAGATATAGCTTCAGCATGGTACAAAGGGGCGTGGCATTTTACGCCCCTTTGTCCGATCGCGGTCTCTTATGGCCTATAGTTCCCGCCTCGGTTAGTACTATCTGTGGTGAAAATTTCATGAAAATCGGTTAAGCCGTTCTTTACTTATTGCGGAACAGACAGACAGACAGACAGACAGACAGAAAGACAGACAGACAGACAGACAGACAGACAGACAGACAGACAGACAGACAGACAGACAGACAGACAGACAGACAGACAGACAGACAGACAGACAGACAGACAGACAGACAGACAGACAGACAGACAGACAGACAAACCAACAATCAGATTTATAATATTAATAGGGATAGAACTATATATAATTATATATGATCTTTTATACTTGGGCTGGCAAAAATATTTCTGAATCAGAAAAATTATTTTCTGAACTTAAAGAAAATGTAAAAAGAAAATATGATAAAAACTGTAAAAAATAATATGTATATTTGGGTGGCACGAATAAGAGCTTTTTCGAATTTCGTGGATTGCCTAAAAAGTTACACTAGTTTACAAATTAAAAAAAAAATTGCGATCCACATTTGCATTGATTTTCCTTATAAAATATTACGCTAAATCCAAAAAGGTCCGTTTTTGATATATTGCTGACTTTTTATATTTTAAACTCTTTAAAAAAGTGGTTTTACTTAAGTAAAAATATCTCCAGAATAAATCAGTGCAGCGACGAATCCAGGAATTTGAAAAGGGGGGGGGCCCAACTCGATTTTTTTTGTAATCATAATGAAATAATTCTATTTTCTAAAACTAAAACAAATTTCTAGAAATCACAGCGGTTTTCTATACCCACAACATAAAAAATTTCTCAGAATTTGTGAAATTTTCTAGAGAAAGAATGCCTCAGACTTTATTTTCCAACATCAAAATTGAAGCATCTCAGAATCTGAGAACATTTTTATAAAAGAAAAATATCTTAGAATTTAAGAATTTTTCTATTGTAAAAAATGCCTTAGAATCTGAGATTTTTTATAAATAAATGTATCAGAGTCTGAAAACTTTGCTATAGAAAATATTCTGAGAATATTCTATACAAAAAATTTTTCAAAATCTTTGAAATTTTCTATAGCAAAAATGTCTTTAAATCTGTAAATTTTTTATGAAAAAATTTCTGATAAATTTTTAGATTCTGAGGTATTTTTCCTATAAAAACCGTTCCTGGAAACAATATGTAACATAAAAGTAAAAAGGTTTTAAATATGTATTTGTGATAAATTTCAAAATTAAATTTAATGAACCAGATAGATTTAGCCTGTCTGATTCCAAATTATCTTACCAAATATTTTAATCGTTTAACATTTTTCTGATATTGGCGCTTGAAAGTTCTAAACCACTAATTTGGGCGTGGTTCTACTGTTACGTATTCGTAAGTTAGCGCGTTCCATTTTCGAGATATTCACTCTCACGAAAGAGCCATTATAACGGACCTGCTTCCAAATCTACCATTAAAATATTTGTAGAACATTTCGTTATCGAGATATTTGGACTTGAAAATTAATTAATTCTTTAGCGCTTTTTACGGCTCTACTGTTACATTTTATTGCCTTGGCGCAACATTTCAGGACTGGATATTTATAAAATAAAAATCTAGATTACAAATACGTCAATAAATTTTTTTAAGTTGCTTTTGTAAATTCGTTTACGAAAATTTATCTTTATTTACATAAAAAATAATCGTTGGTTTTAAATATTGTCCTAAGTCATTATTAAATTTTCAAAACTGCAATTTTTCAATACAAGCCCGATTTTTAAAAAAAGATTGAAAGTTAAAAATTAATATGAAAATTTTTATTTAGAAAAAAATTTTCAGAATCTGAGAATTTTTTATAGAAATAATATATCACACTCAAAAAAAAATAACTGTAAAATTAGCAGAAAAAGCTTGTACAACTACAAGAAAATTTGCTGATTTTGAACCCACAATTTTTTTGGTAAAGTTAGCAAAAATGTTTTGCCAAAAATTAGTTAACTTAAATTTTTTTATTTCAACTTAGTTCATACACATTTGAGGATCCTATTGGGTTCAGACCCGATAGGTCCAGACACCGATGGGCCTAGACCTAGTCTGGTTCCTTAAAAATCGTCATAGTTTTTGATTCAAAATTTGTGTCCGTTTCGCTTTACCTTGCTTAGTTTTTGAGATACGTGATTTAAGGGGACCACTGGGGTTTAGAAAATTAAAAAACTCGATAACTTTAAAACTATTACTCGGAGAGCTTTTACACTCAAAAAAAAAAGTTTGTAAAATGACATAAAATCCCCGTGATTTTACGGTGCAGGTTTTGTAAAATATGTACTAGCAAGAATCCCCGTAATGTTACGGGGATAACTTGTAAATTGATTTAACAAAAAATTTACGGGGAGAAAGTGTAAATTTACAATTTTTTTTGTAAAATATTATTGTAGACTTACAAAAAAAGTTGTAAATTTACGAAATAAAATAGAAAAGCAAAAAATAAAATTGTAGATTTACAAATTGTTTGGTTTAACTACAGTTTTTTATGGCAAAAAGCTTTTATATTTACAGTAAAAAGTGGTAAATTTACAATTTTTATTGTAAATATACCATTTTTTCTTATTTTTTTGCCGTAAAAACAGTAGTTTAACCAAATAATTTGTAAATTTACAATATTGTTTTTGTATTTTCTACTTCATTTTTGTAAAATTACAACTTTTTCTGTAAGTATACAATTTTGTTTTCTAAACTTTCATATTTGTTTTGTAAATTTACAAAAAATTTGGTATATTTACATATTGGTTTTGTAAATTAAAAGGTTTTTTCCATTGGTGTATCTTATTTTTCCTTCTTCGGCAGCTGGAGTAGCACTTTAACAACCTGAAATGATTTTTTTTTTTCACTTGAACACTTTGAACAAACTTTTTAGAGTATAACACTGCACTTTTTTATTTTGTTTCGGAATTTCGTTTTTCTTAAGTAGAACATATGAGAATTGCGAAGGAGGCTACACAAGAAATTTCTTATATTTTCAAGAAAAACTAGTCAAAAAAATTACCTTTTTTTCGAATTTTAAATTATTTTAGCAAGTATTTTTAACAAATTATAAAAAAAAACTTTGGATATTGTAGATTGGACGTTTAAGTACCTGATAAAATAAGAAAAAACTTAATTTTTCATAATTGACAGCTTTTGATTGACATTTTAGTGCCAGATTTAAAAAAAAAGTACCAAAAAAATATGGTAAAATTACCAAAAAATGGTAAAAATACAAACAAAAAAACTAGAACAATGATATAGTAAAAACATATAAAAATTGTGGTATTTTACTTAAAGCAAGTTACCAAAAAATTGTCTTGATATTCAATTTTTTTGATAAAGCTTACAACTAATTGAAAAATGTTTGTATCCGGAACTTAAAAAGTTTTCAAAATTTTTTTATGAAATTTTTTATTTATAAAAAATAATTTTTAACAAAATATGGACTTAGAAAATGTTTGCGTCTCCTATTGTTGCATAATTATTTTTCAATACAAATTTTTGTTTAATTACATTTTTTTGTGTCAAAATACTGAAAACCTTGTAAACTAAAAAATCTTGAAAAAAAAATTGTTTGTAATAAAACATTTTTTGGTAGAAAGACTAAATACTATCAAATAAAATGTTGTTGTACAATTACAATTTTCTTGTGTAAAACAAATTAACACCTTGTAACTTTTTTTTAATTTGTAAAATAATTATTTTTTTTTGTTAATTTACCTAAAAAAATTGTTAAATAAATTTACCAACATATTATAGTACAATTACAAATCGCACGGTAGTTTTTGTTTTATTAAAAATACAAGAATTTTTGTAAATAGACAAAAATATTAGTAAAATAGAATTACAAGACCTTTTGCTTGTAATTTTACAAACTTTTTTTTTTGAGTGTAGTTATTTTGCGTTATTTAGTCTTGTTCTACGTGTTATTTAGTCTTGTTCTACGTGTTGCTTTTGGACTTTTTTTTTGTGTCAGCAATATTTACCGAGATATGAGAATTTTAAAATTTTCGGGAATGCTAACTTTTTTGGATCCAACGTTAGGACCCATTAGGATCCACACATGTGAAGAGGATCGGCGGTACTATGGAGAGCCCGAGAACCAATGGCCTCCATTTTGCTCCATCTTGCTTTTTTCCGAGATAGCGCCATTTTAAGTTTTCTCAAAAAAAAAAAAAAATTACAATTTATTTTTGCCAATATTAGCAAAAAAGCTTGTAAAAATTTGGTCAACTTAATTTTAGATTTAGCAAAAAAAAAAAATAGTTCAAATTTTGTTTAAAATTGCTAATGCGCTAAATGAAGTTTACAAGATATTTTTGCTAACATGCTAATCTTAACTAAAAATTTGCTCATGGTTAGCTTACTAGCATTAGCAAAAAAAAAATAGTAAATCTACTAATGTACAATTTTGAGTGCAGAATTTGAGACTTTTAAGAAAATGTAACTTGATCCATAGAGTTTGAAATTTTTCATTATCCTGATGCATAATTTTCATTAAATAAAACCAATATAATGTGTTTTCGATACATATTTACAGATATTTCGATATAAATGACTTTTTAAAAACAAAAATTTACTCAAAATCAAGAGTTTTTATAAAAAAATATGTAAAACTTTTCTTCAAAAACCAAAATATTTACAATACTTAAAAAACTTATGTTTGTTACTTGTATCATGTATTGAAATGCTTAAATTTTTTAAAATTTTCCAATCCAAATTCATCCATGAATTAGTGGATTTTTTTTTTTTTGGTTTTAAATTAATGTTAATTAAATGCTTTATCAATTTTACATACAATATTTTTCAATTATCGCCTTAAAAGCTATTAATTGAAATATATACAATTTTGCTCAAATTTTACCATAATTCCGCGACAAAATTAAATTCTAGTGAAAATTTTAAAAACAAAAGTTTTAAAATTCAATTTTCTCTTTACTGATCAAGTCTGATCTATTACGAAGAAAATAAGAGGTCATTTAAAAATATACGTTGAAAAATGTAAAAGTAGAAATGCGGAGATTCCGTTTTATACAAATAAAGTTATATTTGCGTGTTTTTACATTTGGCACAACCAAAATAAACAAAAACATCTGATTTTTGCATAAAACCGAATTTATGCACTTTTGTTCAAATGCATGCAACTTCTACAATTTTTGACGGATTTTGTTACACTCAAAAAAAAACCTTCCCTAGTAAAAAAAGAAAAAAAGTTCATGACTAATTATATCCCAAATATGGCGGATACAATAACTTTAATAATTATCTACGGGTATATTTTTTGATCTAGCGGGATAACCTTATATATAATGTGATACGTGAATTGGGTCTATATAATTATATCAGTTGGAGAAAACTGATACGATTAAATATAATTTAAAACCATTATGACTAATCATATATTGCTCCTTATAACGTCATATAAGTTGGATAACATTTTATATTATCATATGCACTTTATATAATGTTATATACAAAAATATGTTCTTTATGTAGAGCAATATCTAACCATATATATTCATGTCTTATAGTCTCAATTTATTTTATATTGTATCAGAACGGATCAAACTGATAAAACCAGATAGACCCGTTTTACATATCATATTATATATAAGACTATCTGTTCAGATCTTGTAGGATAACCGAAGATAATATTTGAAACAATTGTGTCCACCATATTTGGGATCCAATTTGTCACGGCCATATAAAACTCTTTTTTACTCGGGTTGTCAAATTACTAGAAAAAGTCTCTTAATCCCCTTTTACCAATCAATATTTGACAGTTTTCCTTGTTTTTTAACAAATAATTATAAATCGAAATTTACATTTTTTTTTTTGTAATTTTACAGTTTTTCTTGTAATTTTACAAATTTCCAAGGTTTTTTACAAAAAAAAATTTTATGAATTTACATGAACTCCTTGTAAGTTTTATTTCCCTAAAAAAAAGTTGAAAATTTACAATTTTATTGGTAAAAATCTTGTAAAATTACAAAAAGCTCGTAATTTTTACTAGGAGGAGGTAGCAAAAAATCTAGTAAAGTTACGAAACATCCTTGTAAGTTTTCTCGTGTCAAAAAAATTGTAAATTTACAGTTTTATTGGTATAAAGCACGTAAAATTACAAAATTATTGGTAAAAAGCTTGTTAAATAACAAGGCAAAAAAACCTTGTAAAATTACAAGAAAGTTTGTAACTTTTTTTTTTGCTACCTCCTATTTAAAAAGAATTCCTTGTTATCTTCATGATTTTTACCAATAGTTTTGTAATTTTACAAGCTTTTCCCAAAAAAATTTTAAATTTACAGCTTTTCTGACGCGATAAAACTTACAAGGAGGTTTTGTAACTTTACACTCAAAAAAAAATGTTTGTAAAAGGACGTAAAATCCCCGTGATAGCAATATACTATGTAAAGTTACATTACGGGGATAATTTGTAAATTGATTTAACAAAAGAAAAGGTAAATTTACAATTTTTTTGTAAAATATTAACTTCGAGGTAAACATTTTTTTTTTGGAAATTTTCAAAAAAATTTGGTAAATTTACAAAACAAAATTGTAAACTTACAGCAAAAAGTTGTTATTTTACAAAGAAAAAATAGAAAATGAAAAAAAAAAATAAATTGTAGATTAACAAATTATTTGGTTAAACTACTATTTTTACCGCAAAAAAATGTTGAAAAACACGTATATTTACAATAAAAATTGTAAATTTGCAAAAAAAAAATTTTTAATTTACAAAACATATCGTAAACTTATAAAAAAAGAGTGTAAATTTACAAAATAAAGTAGAAAATCAAAAACCAAAATTGAAAATTTACAAATTGCTTGGTTAAACTACTGTTTTTTATGGCAAAAAACTTGAATATTTACAATAAAAAGTGGTAAATTTACAATTTTTATTGTATATATACCATTTTTTCTTATTTTTTTTGCCGCAAAAACAGTAGTTTAACCAAAAAATTTGTAAATTTACAATATAGTTTTTGTATTTTCTACTTAATTTTTGTAAAATTACAACTCTTTTCGCAAGTATACAATTTTGTTTTTTAAATTTTCATATTTGTTTTGTAAATTTTAAAAAAAATTGGTTTATTTGCATATCTGTTTTGTAAATTTAAAGGTTTTTTCCCATTGATGCATCCTTTTTTCCCTTCTTCGACAGCTGCAGTAGCACTTCATCAACCTGAAATGATTTTTTTTTTCACTTGAACACTTTTAACAAACTTTTTAATGTGTAACACTGCACTTTTTTATTTTTTTCGACATTTCGTTTTTCCTAAGTAGAACAAATGAGAATTGCGAAAGAGGCTACACAAAAAATTTCTTATATTTTCAGGAAAAATTACAACAAAAAACTAGAACAAATATATAGTAGACACATATAAAAATTGTGCTATTTTACTTAACGCAAATTACCAAAAAATGGTGTAAAAATTTAATTTTTTTGCTAAAGCTTACAATAAAGCTTAAAAAATTTTGTGTCCGGAACTTAAAAAATTTCCAAAAAAAATTTTCATGAAATTTTTTATTTATAAAAAATTATTTTTAACTAAATTTTTTACTCCAAAACGCAAAAAAATTCTGAAAATTTAAGCGTTTCCTATTGTTGAATAAATATTTTTTTTTTGTTGTAAAACAACATTAATTCTAGTAATAAAATAAGTTTTGTAAAATAACATTGGAATTTTGTACTTTTCAATACATAAGTACATTTCAAACTGAAAACATTGTAAACGATCTAAAAAAAAATTTTTGTAATAACACATTTTTTTGGTAGAAAGACTAAATAACATCAAGTCAAATTTTGCTGTACAATAACAGTTTTCTTGTGTAAAAAAACTAAACACTTTGTAATATTTTTTTAATTTGTAAAATAATTCTCTTTTTTGTAAATTTACCTAAAAAATTCGTAAAATAAATTTACCAACACATAATAGTAAAATTACAAAGGAAACTGTAGTTTTCATTCTATTAAATATACAACAATTTTTGTAAAAAGACAAAAATATTGGTAAAATAGAATTACAAGACCTTTTACTTGTAATTTTACAAACTTTTTTTTTTGAGTGTACCCTCTACACTCAAAAAACCTTGTAAAATTACAAGGAAAACCTGTAACTTTTTTTTGTTTGCTACCTCCTATTTGACAAAAATTCCTAGTAATTTCACAAGCTTTTTACCAATAAAATTGTAAATTTAAAACTTTTTTGGCGAAATAAAACTTACAAGAAATTCTCTCTCTTGGAAATTTTTAAAATGACAAGAGAACTGTAAAATTACAAAAAAAATATGTAAATTTCAATTAATTATTTTTAAAAAACAAGGAAAATTGTCAAATATTGGTAAAATGGGTTTACGGGACTTTTTCTTTTAATTTGACAACGTTTTTAAGTGTAAAAAAAGTGTAATTTAACTTAAAATTAATTGAAATTTACTTAATTTATAGTTGTATATAATATATTTTTTTTTTTTAATTTACCCAATTTATAGAGGAAACTAAATTCATATTTTTAAAGTGTAATTTTTAAAAAATTTTTAAATCTTGTAGAATATGTATACCCCTTAACCTTATTTTGTTGGCCCATATAATGTTAAAAAAATATATATAAAACATATTCTAGATTGTGTTGTAAATTGATAACTAATTACATTTATGTTCCTACCAAAATAAATATAAAACGTGATGTTGGTCAACATCTGGTAGAGCTTTAAAATTTAAACCATATCACATTTTTTTTTTATTTTTCTGGTTTTATTGAGGTCTGTTTTTAACAGTTTTGTGGTATGATTACAATAAATATTCAAAATCCTTTTTTTCTCATTTATCTGCCTGTTTTTATTTTCTGTCATAAAAAAAATACGGTACATTAAGTTTGACGTTTCGTGTGTTACACATTAAAATAAAAGACCAGGACCAAACAGGTAAAACGATCTTGATTGAATTCAAGAAAGAAAAACTCCTTAACTCATTAGCCAATTTTTTGTGTAAATAGAACCCGCCAATTACGCAAAAGCAAATGTTTTTGTATGTGTATGTCGATTTAGCTACATACACTCAAAAAAAAAAGTTTGTAAAATGACATAAAATCCCCGTGATTTTACGGGGCAGGTTTTGTAAAATATGTACTAGCAAGAATCCCCGTAAAGTTACGGGGATAATTTGTAAATTGATTTAACAAAAGAAAATGTAAATTTACAATTTTTTTTGTAAAATATCATCTTCGAGGTAAACATTTTTTTTGTAAAATTGCAAAAAATTTGGTAAATTTACAAAACAAAATTGTAAACTTACAGAAAAAGATTGTTATTTTACAAGGAAAAATAGAAAATGAAAAAAATAAATTGTAGATTAACAAATTATTTGGTTAAACTACTGTTTTTTATGCAAAAAACTTGTATATTTACAATAAAAAGTGGTAAATTTACAATTTTTATTGTATATGTACCGTTTTTCTTATTTTTTTGCCATAAAAACAGTAGTTTAACCATAAAATTTGTAAATTTACAATATTGTTTTTGTATTTTCTATTTCATTTTTGTAAAATTACAACTTTTTTCGTAAGTATACAATTTTGTTTTTTAAATTTTCATATTTGTTTTGTAAATTTACAAAAAAGTTGGTTTATTTTTTTTCGACATTTCGTTTTTCTTAAGTAGAACATATGAGAATTGCGAAGGAGGCTACACAAGAGATTTCTTATATTTTCAGGAAAAATTAGTCAAAAAATATCAATTTTTTTTTGAATTTTTAATTATTTTCACAAGTATTTTTAAAAAATCGGAAAAAAAATTTTTGGATATTGTAGATTGGATGTTTAAGTACCAGTTAAAATAAGAAAAATTTGATTTTTCATAATTGGCAGCTTTCTATTGACATTTTAGGTACCAAATTTAAAAAAAAAATAACCAAAAAAATATGGTAAAATCACCAAAAAAAAATGGTAAAAATACAAAAAAAAAAGCTAGAACAATTATATAGTAGAAACACATAAAAATTGTGGTATTTTACTTAACGCAAATAACCAAAAAAAATGGTGTAAAAATTATTTATAAAAAATTATTTTTAACTAAATTTTTTACTCCAAAACGCAAAAAAAAATCTGAACTTAGAAAATTTTTTCGTGTCCTATTGTTGAATAATTAATTTTTTTTTTGTAAAACAACATTAATTCTAGTAATAAAACAAGTTTTGTAAAATTATATTGGAATTTTGTACTTTTCAATACGTACATTTCAAACTGAAAACCTTGTAAACGATCTTAAAAAAAAAAAAATGTTTGTAATAAAACATTTTTTTGGTAAAAAGACTAAATAACATCAAGTAAAATTATGTTGTACAATTACAGTTTTCTTGTGTAAAAAAACTAAACACCTTGTAATATTTTTTTAATTTGTAAAATAATTCACTTTTTTGTAAATTTACCAAAAAAATTTGTAAAATAAATTTACCAACATATAATAGTAAAATGACAAAGCAAACTGTAGTTTTCGTTTTATTAAATATACAACAATTTTTGTAAAAAGACAAAAATATTAGTAAAATAGAATTACAAGACCTTTTACTTGTAAATTTACAAACTTTTTTTTTTGAGTGTATGTCCTTCTGTAGAAAATAGAGAGCCTACGCCAAAAAAGATAAAAAACTACAATTATGACGGAATAGAAGCAAAATAAAATTTGCAAATGAATATTTAATAACACTGTGCTACAGTGAAAAAATACTTCTGATGTGACATAGTATAGGTTGTTGGTCTTGTCGAGTAGATCACAAAAATGCCCATTAAACTTGCCAGACACCCTCAAATTTTAGAGTTATGGTCAAAAAACGTTTTTTTGGGACTTTTCTCACTAAAACTTTTGTAATTCAGAAAATTTTCAACCGATTTTAAATTTTGTGACTGTTTTTGATAGAAGAATGATGGGGCTTTCCATGCGTGTGAATTGCTCTATACATATAAGAAAGATATTTATTGATTTTTTCTATAAAACCTAATTTTTTTGTTATTTTTTGAAAATTTTTCGAGTTTATCGATTTTTTTCTGCTATAGTTCGTTTAACAACCTTTATATTTATAAAAGTATTTTTAAAGAAAATTTGATTCTGAATACGATAAGCTTTATTGTGAAGAAATCGGATAACAATTGACAGAGTTGTGATAATTTTTCTAAAAAAGAAAATTAAGATTTTGCAGGAAATCGCCGTTCAGATATCCCAGGCAAAAAAAATAATTTTATCATAAGAGGTCATATACAATATTTTTAAAGGTTTTTGGAGCTCCGAATCCGAATCTGGCCTTTAAATTGCTCTATCTAGTCAGGTTTTTGAGATATTTAAAATAAATTGATATATCAAAAACTTAATAAGATAGCGCAATTTCAAGGTCAAATTCGAATTCAGGAGGCCAAAAACCTTTAAAATAATGATACGCGACCTCTTAGTATGTTCGTTTTTTTTATATTTTTTTTGCCTGGGTTATCCGAACGGCAATTTTAAGCAAAATCTTAATTTTCTTTTTTAGAAAAATTATCACAACTCTGTCAATTATTATCCGATTATTTCGGCATAAAGCTCACCGTATTCACAATTAAATTTTCTTTAAGAATACGTTTATAAATATAAATGTTGTTGAACGAACTATAACAGAAAAAAATCGATAAACTCAAAAAATTTTCAAAAAATAACAAAAAATTAGATATTGTTGAAAAAATCAATGCATATCTTTATTTATATGTATAGACCAATTCACACACCTGAAAAGCCCTATCCTTCTTCTATCCAAAACAGTTAAAAAATTGAAAATCGGTTGAAAAATGTTTAAGATACACGTGGTTTAGTGGGAAAAGTCCCAAAAAATCGTTTTTTGACAATAACTTTAAAATTTGAGGGTGTCTGGCAAGTTTGATGGGCATTTTTGTGATCTTTTCGACGAGACCTACAACCTTAACTACCTCACTTTAAAAGTATATTTGATTTTGTGTTTTTTGTAGCACAGTGTAATTATCTCTAAAAAAGTAAAAAAAAATATAAAATATGATGGAGTGTGCATTTGAGTCGGCACAACCCAACACATTATTCTTACTTGTTTTTTATTAAAAACAAATTAAACAAAAACATTGCTATACAAAAATACATTGAATTGAAGATAAACGCGTGACAATAACTTGTTATACATTCAGTCACTCGTAATATTTTAGTAGTAATATCATTCTGTCATCAAACAAAAATGCTGAATAATTTTAACTTTATGGATCAATTTTAACCCGTTATGGTCAATATTAATAATATATTTTCTTTTAAATAATTTTTTTCTCATGATCAAATGTTTTTATTTGTTGTTAAAGGCCTATTCACACCTGAGGTAAAATCTCGTTCGAACAGGATTTCAATCATATGGTTCTGTATCATTTTATACACAACCATATGTTCGAAATCCCATTTGAACTAGATTTCACCTCAGGTGTGAATTTGATATAGCACTAGTTTACAAATTAAAAAATTTTTTGAGATCCACGACATTTTGCATTGATTTTGCATGTAAAATCTTACACTGAAACCGAAAATGAAGTCCAAAAATGCAAAGTAGAACCGTTGTTGAGATATTGCTAACTTTTCAAATTTTCAAATGTTCTGCTTTTCAAAAAAGTGGTTTCGTCGGTTTTTTTTTTTGTTTAAATTAATGGCAGTTAAATGTTTTATTAATTCTATATACACAATTTTTGCCATAGAATCTACAATTTTACCGAAATTCAGGGAAAATGTATATTCTATTGAAAATTTCAGAAAGGAAATTTCAAATTCCTTTTTCTTTTTTCAGATCAAGTCTGACCTATTTTGAATGATATAAGAGGTCTTTTAAAAATATCTGTTGAAAAATGTAAAAGATGCGAGCATTTGAGTAAAAATGTAGAAATTCAGTTTTATATAAATACAATTATATACATATGAGGTATTCCACACCAAATGTCCCGCTACAGAAAAACATGTCTCCAGTGAATTACTGAATAGGTTGTATAAATAGCCCTATATGGAGCTAATTGCATTTTGGTATTTCAATTTTTCAAAAACTGGGCTTAGGAGGTGAGGTCAATTATTGGAAAAAGGGTAAAATTTGTGTCGACTTGCCTTGTTTAAATATTTATCAAATTCAAACGGAATGCAACACAATCTTAAAAATTTACATTCTCGATCATTTTTTTGGGCATTCTTTTAGCACATTGCGTGCGTTGGTACACCCAAAAAAAAACGTGGGTATTCAATACTAAAAATTTTACTAATGAACTAATTTTTTAGTCCAAAATGATCTAGTGCAGGCGTTGGTAATCAATACTAAAATTTTTTACTAATATTATTCAAAACCAGTAAAAATTACTAATTTTAGTACTTTGAAGATACTAAAAAACTACCGCACTACTGGTAATTAGTAACTTATTAGTAGATTTTGGTACCAAATCACTTACTAATATTTTTACTGCAGAATTATTTTGAGTGTAAGAATTAAATTTTAGATTTTTGTCTATCCTCACAAAAAAAATGCAGACATGTGTTTTTCGTTTTTTTTTCGAGAAAATCACAGTTGAATATTAAATTTCATAACAATTTTGCAATTTGCTTGTATTTTCTTGTTTCAACATAGCGAATGATTATTAAATATTTCCATAAATATTACTCATACGCTATGTTGAAACAAGCAAATCACTAAATTGTTATGAAATTCAAATGCGATTTTCTTTAAAAAAAAAAAAAACGAAAAACACCACAGCAAAAACATGGTAATGAGTTGTGAAAAGTAATAATTAACAAGTACATTATTTATAATTAGTACCCATTACCATTAACATTATTTTAAGCCCAAAAGTAACTACTTTTCAGTAATATGTTATAAAAGCACCTCTAAGTAATAATATCTTCTTGCACTTGCAGTTTTTAACCTTTACAATTCACTTAACTTAAAAAGTACTTAAAAACTTAATAAAAATTACGCAATTTTTAAGTTTTAGTAAAAACAAGTTAAATTTTAAAAGTTTTAATTAACTAATCATTTTACTTCTTATTGGTAATGGGTTTTTACTCCTTATTTGTAATCCGCAGTAACTGCTTATTTATCTCCATACTCTTCACTAGTTATTTTTGTCTCACGCCCTTGTTAAAATAAGTAGTGTTTTATTCAATAAGTAACTACTTATTAACATCTGTTTCGGATTACAAAACCCATTACTAGTAATGCCAATTTTTGCTGGGACATGTCCGAATTTGTTAGTGTGGATTGACAAACTTCTCAACTTAAAAAAAAAAATAAAAAAAAGTGCCCGGAATTTTGATAAATTGACTTTTTTAAAAAATGGAAAATTTCAGAACGGGTTCTGAAAAAGTTACAAAAAAAAATTTAGCTCACTAGCTCATTTAAAACTATACAAGAATGTAAATTTTGGAGATTGTTGTGCATTCCGTTTTAATTTGATAAATATTTAAACAAGGCAAATCGAAACAAATTTTACCCATTTTCCAATATTTGACCACGCCTCATAAGCCCAGTTTTTGAAAAATTGAAAAACCAAAAACTCAATTTTCTTAGCTCCATATACACTAAAAAAAAACGTAGGTATTCAATACTAAAAATTTAACTAATGAACTAATTTTTTAGTCCAAAATGATCTAGTGCAGGCGTTGGTAACATTGTGCAACAAATTTTGAGGCATCGCATTGAGCCTCAATGCATTCAACGCCATATGAAAGTTGACCATCAAATGGACAAAATCACCAAAGGGTTTTGCAAAGTCAGCTCGGATTTCTTTTTTATAGCCCACTGAAATTTTTATTTTTTTATCAAAGGCGCTTGGAAAACTTCAAAAATACTATAATGATAACACATGAGCTTCAAAATATGATTTGATGTCTTCAGTGAAATTTTATGGTGGTTCTTTTCTTAGAACATTTTAACCCTCTCACTGCCATTTTAAGGGGTCATTTTAGTTCTTTTTCAAAAATGAAACACAGAAGTCTAATAAAACGTCCATTTAGAGGGTTAAAATGTTCTACAAATATTTTCCTCATAAAATTTCACTAGGGGTTGTCAAATGTTCAAAGCTTGTGCGACATGAGCAAAATGCTTAAAAGGGTCAAGTATAAATATTCAATGTTTGTTATTTTTTTTTACCAAAGCAGTGTTAAAAAATATCGACAAAAAACAGTGCATATATTCTTTTGAGCTAAAAATGATGTTCTGATGTGTTTTATAAAATTTTATAATGAT
Organism: Pegoplata infirma; assembly: GCA_963921195.1. Classification (NCBI taxonomy): domain Eukaryota; kingdom Metazoa; phylum Arthropoda; class Insecta; order Diptera; family Anthomyiidae; genus Pegoplata; species Pegoplata infirma. Next base: position 106,334,710 of record OY992539.1, read on the forward strand.
TCTTTTCTTTGACCAAATTAACCCTCTAGCTCCCGTTTTAAAGAGTAATTTATGTCCTTTTTTAAAAGAAATACAAAAAAAGTCTATAAAAAAGGCAGTTAGAGGGGTAAAATGTTTGACAAATATTTTCTGCGTCTTATACAGAAAGTACGTCCAGCATATAGACAATGCTTAAACATTTTAAAGTATTAAATTTTTTTATATTATTTTTGGGCCGAAATATAAAAAAACAAGTAAAAAAGTTAAATTAGACTTTGTCGAATGTATTGATACCCTTCACAATGTAAAAAAGTTTAATAAAGCATTTTGTGTTTTTATGTTGAATGTACCACAATTTTCGAGGTGTTCTTACATTTTCGTTCATAACCGCAAAACCGATTTCGCTCAAATGCAATACCAAACTGCTTAGGGCAACAACAAAAAAAATTATTTTTTTTTTCTTTTTTTGCTAATAAACTTTTTTACATTGTGGAGGGTATTAATACATTCGATTAGAGAAGGGCGCATGAGCAGACTAGAGCTTGATTCACTAGATTCGCGCGTGATTGTGACTAAATTCAATTTTACTTACGTGATTGTGAGTGAGTGTGATTGGAAAAAAATTGAGTGAGTGAGTGTGCGTGAGTAAGATTTTTGCGTGAGTGAGTGTGTGTGTGTTAGTCGTTTTTTTTTTGAGTGAGTTTGCGTGATTAATTTTCTTTTTGCATACTTCCTGTCGTACCAAAAAAAAGCAAAAAAAAAAATGTAAAATTTGGCTTAACTCAAAATTTTGTCCCGAAAAAAGCAAAGAAAAAGATTTTTGAATTATAGTTTTTGATTTTTTTTTTTTTTATAAATAAGATTTTCGTGAGTGTGACTTAACGTGAGTGTAAGTGAAGCTTGCGTGAGTGTGAGTTGTTTTAAATATACTCACGTGATTCTGAGTGAGTGTGAGTAGAAAAAATATGCTCGTGAGTGAGTGTGCGTGATTCAAAAATTTCTGTCGCGAGCGTGAGTGAGTGTGAGTCAAAAATCACTCACGCGCCCATCTCTACATTCGACAAAGTCGAATTTAACTTTTTTACTTGTTTTTTTCGGCCCAAAAAAATGTAAAAAAAAAATTTGATACTTTAAAATGTTTAAGCATTTAAAATTTGATGCAGAAAATATTTGTAAAACATTTTAACCCTCTAACTGCCTTTTTTTAAAGACTGCATTGTATTTCTTTTACAAAAGGACAAAAATTACCATTTAAAACGGGAGCTAGAGGGTTAATTTGGTCAAAGAAAAGAATCATCATAAAATTTTATAACACACATCAGAACATCATTTTTAGTTCAAAAGTATATTTGCACTGTTTTTTTTGTCGATTTTTTTAACACTGCTTTGGGAAAAAAAATAACAAACATTGATTACACTGCGGAACACTAAAAAATAAACAAGAGTTACGACCATCATTTCTATATATTTCGGACATGCTGATTCGAATGGCGAACTCCGTTTTTCGATGTATGGTACACAGAAAAAAAAATATTTAAGAAAATTTTAATAAACACGTTTATTAAAAATAAAAATATTTTTAATAAAATTTTTTATTGTATCAATAAAAAAATTTATTGAAATTAAAAAAAAAACTATGTTCAACTCATTCCGTCGGCAAGTTTTGTTGTGTTTCTTTTTTTCACACATAGTAATTTCAAATAAAGTAATAACTTAAAAAAAAAACAAAAAATATTAAAAAAAAAAAAAAAAGTTGGGTCTGATGGGGATTCGAACCAACGACCCCCAAAAAAAGTAATAAGTTTATCCACCGCTTAGCGCATAACGCCAAAACAGTGTTATAGTTTTGTCGGCTAAATTCCGTCATCAACTTACAAGTAAGAACAAAATAGAAATAAAAACACAATTTATTTGTGAATGCGTGTGTGTTTGTATAGTTGTGTGTTAAATATTTTTACTGTTATAAGTTAGAGAATGAAAGTGATGCACTCAACTAAATTAGTCAGTATTTTTTTCTTTTGTTAATTTCAATTGAGAATTTTTTCTGTTACCATTACTGACAAAATTATGTGAGTGTTTCAGAATTCTTGTTTACTTTTATTTAAAACCAAATTGATTTTATGCGTTAAAACTTGTTGTCATGCTGTAGCTCAGTTAGTTAGACGGCCGGCATTCTAAACAGGAGGTATGCTGTTCAAAGCTCAATGGAAACAATAAATTGAGAAAAAGTAAGAAATAAAGAAAACAATTAAATAATAAAATAAAAATAAATAAATAAATAAATAAATAAATAAATAAATAAATAAATAAAAAAAAAAAACAAATAAAAAAAAATTTTTTTTTTCTTTAGTTCTAAAAAAAAAATATTAAAAAAAATATAAATCAATAAACTTTTTTATTGAATCTTGAAATTTGTTTATTGAAATTATTTTCAGTAAACGACTTACAAATGCGTTTATTGAATTCGTGAAAATCTTCACCGCGGCTTTTTTAGTTAATTTATTTATTGAATTCGTGAATTTTTTTATTGAAATTGAAATTTTTTTTTTGTGTGTACAGTTTTATTGCAAAATGTCGTTAAAGATTTGCTGATTTCGAGCCAGTTTTTTAACAAAAAAAATTTGCAAAGTAAATGGTTTATAAATTTTATGACATGGAAAACAAAGATGTGACTTGTAGCAACATTTCTTATGCAAATTTGGTTTAAAGCTTTTCAATTTAAGCACTTAAATTCGCGAATTTCTTCATTTTTTAAGGTTTTCGCGAAATTAACAGCCAAATTGGTCTTTGATAAAAAACTTGCTCTTAGTAAATCAAAAAGGCATCCCTAACAATACGAATAGTGGGGAAAAAACAGCTATATTATATGGACCATCATGATGAAAATCGCGAAAAACCGTTTTTTTGTATATGCCAGCATCACTTTACGAGATGATTTAAGGTTCCATCTTCTAGTATATAATGTGGGAACCTTAAACAACTAATTGACCAAAAATTCGGCCAAAAAAGTTTTCATTTGCAAAAGTTATCTTAACAAGAACTATTATTTCAGTGTTTGCGATACAATAATTATAGTTTTTGTTAAGATAACTTTTGCAAATGAAAACTTTTTTGGACAAATTTTGGGCCAGTTCATTGTTTAAGGTTCCCGCATTATATACTAAAAGATGAAGCCTCAAATCATCTCCTAAAGTGATGCTGCCATATACAAAAAAACGGTTTTTCGCGATTTTCATCATGATGGTCCATATCACATAGATGTTTTTTGTCCACTATTCGTAGTGTCATGGACGCATTTATGATCCACAAAATGCAAGTTTTTTATCAGAGACCAATTTAGCGGTTAATTTCGCGAAAACTTAAAAAAATGAAGAAATCCGCGAATTTAAGGGCTTAAGATAAAGAGCTTTAAACCAAATTTATATTAGAAATATTGCTACAAGTTATATCTTTGTTTTCCATGCCATAAAATTTAAAAATCATTAGCTTTGGAATTTTTTTTGTTAAAAAAGCAACTGAAAATCAGCCAATCTTTAATGACATTTTACAAGAAAACTGTACCATACATCGAAAAACGGAGTACGCCATTCGATTCAGCATGTCCGAAATATATTGAAATGATGGTCGTACCTCTTGTTTTCTAAAATAGTGGTTTGTTTTGTCACGCAGTGTTATTTATACTTGACCCTTTTTAAGCATTTTGCGCATGTCACACAAACTTTGAACATTTGACAACCCCTAGTGAAGTTTTATGAGGAAAATATTTGTAGAACATTTTAACCCTCTAAATGGACGTTTTATTAGACTTCTGTGTTTAGTTTTTGAATAAGGACTAAAATGACCCCTTAAAATGGCAGTTAGAGGGTTAAAATGTTCTAAGAAAGGAACCGCCATAAAATTTCACTGAAGACTTTAAATCATATTTTGAAGCTCAGATGTGTACTTATTATAGTATTTTTGACGTTTTCCAAACGCCTTTGATAAAAAAAAAAATAAAAACTTCAGTGGGCTATAAAAAAGAAATCCGAACTTACTTTGCAAAATCCTTTTGTGATTTTGTCCATTTGAAAGTCAACTTTCACATGGCGTTGAAGCCATTGAGTCTCATTTTTCTTGTTGCACAGTGTAATCATTACTAAAATGTGTTACTAATATTATTCAAAACCAGTAAAAATTACTAATTTTAGTACTTTGAAGATACTAACAAACTACTGTACTACTGGTAATTAGTAACTTATTGGTACACCCAAAAAAAAGTGAGTATTTAATACTAAAAATTTAACTAATTTTAGTCCAAAAAGACATAGTGCAGGAATTGGTAAACAATACTAATTTTTTTTACTAATATTACTCAAAACCAGTAAAAATTACTAATTTTAGTACTTAAATTTGAAATTTCTTGTAGAAATTGTAACATAGCACCTTATTCCACTAGAACAAAATTTCACATGCATTTTTTTGCTACTTCCGCTCATTTGAAATTTTGTACGAAGATGCAAATAGTCCATCTTTTTCGAACTGCTGAAAGAAATTTCTAAAAATAAAATATTTTTGCGACTTATTTAGTTTTTTACTTCTCCTGAACAATTTGGTTTTTGGATTATACACCCAAATTCAAATGTATAAAAACTGAATTTCTGCCTTTTTACTAAAATGCATGTAACTTTTACAATTTTCAACGGATTTTCTTAAAAACTCTCTTATTATCGTTGTAATAGATCAGGCTTGAACTGCAAAGAGAGAAATTAGTTTTATAAAATTAACAATAGAATTTATTTTGTTCTCCAAATTTCGGTCAAATTGAGGCAAAATTGTCGATTCATTGATTAATAGCTTCTAAGGCGATAATCAGATTGAAAAATAGTGTATGCAAAATTGATACGGTATTGGAAAGGTATAATATAAAAGGTACCCAGTATGCAAAATGAGTCGATATCGATTCGAAAAAGTATCGTTTTCTCAAAGAATTTCATCGATATCGAGTTCGATATAATGTCGATATAAAGCGTGTTTTCCTATGTGGCATGCAAGGTGATATAGAATCGAGTATTGGTACAGGATTCGATTCGATTTTTAATCGAAAAATTTCATGAATTTCGATGCATTTGTTTTTTAATAATTTAGTTAATTGTTTTAAAAACGGTAAGAATTAAAAAAAATATTTTTTTATTTACTACTACTTACTTACAATTAACTAATTTTTACTAATTTAATTTATTTATTCTTTAAATTTAATTTTTACTAATTACTAATTTTATCTGCCTCACTTGAGATTTGAACTCAGAACTCCCAGTTTACTGGTTGAACGCCTCACTCCTTCAGCCAAAGTTTGATAATAAAAGTAGTTTTTTAAAATTACTTTTACTAAAATTTGAATTTTTTATTATTATTTGAATTGCCCTTAAATTATAATTTGTATTATTATTTGAATTACCCTGTTTTTATATTCATTTTATTTTGTTTTGACATACTTCTCCCAATTTGAAAATATTTTTATTTCAAAATATTAGTACAAACAAATTTCAAGTTGTGTATGGCCTAGTTGGTTAGCAGGTTCGGCAGCTTATGATTTGTAGATTTTTGGCCTTGGTTCAAACCCCGGTCGCGGATTGTTTTTTTTATTTTTTTTTATTGTTCTAGTGTTAGATATTATTTTTTTTAATAATAAAAGTAAAATTTGTGGAATTTTTGTAAAATTTAATAAAACTAAAACTCGATGTTATATTGAAAATAAATATTTTTTTATGGAACAGCAAATACGAGAATTCCTAAAATGTAGATTGGAAATCATTTCGAAATCGATTAGTTTTTCAATAAAAATATGAGTTCGAGAAACGTTAAAATATCGACTGTATATAATATCGACTTCGAATCGTTATTGCGGAAAAGCCTCGAAAAAACTTCGAAAAAATTGTCGTTTCGAAACTGTGCAGACTGGGTAATTCATTTAAAATCAAAAAGACATTGTTATTTAAGTAAAACCCTTTTTAAAAAGGTGAGAATTTGGAAAATTAGCAATGTCTCAAAAACTTTTATACTTTTGAAACTTTGGTCTTCATTTTCGTAAAAGATATCATCCCCGCCTCCCCCTATTTTTTTTACGATACGTTGGCGTAGAGCCAAACATGTCCGTTATGTGGGGTAGCTAGAGGGTTACTATCATAGAGAAACATAGAGGCGAAGGCGTCAAAAATTGAGTTGTCAAAGTACAACTTGTATACATGTATTTGTTGACAAAGTACGACTTGTAAATATGTATTTTGTGGTGAATTCACATCGACAACGTACGTGTGAGAAATTAGAAAAAGATAGTGATACTATTTTTTCTTTCACCTTCGCCTCTATGCTTCTCGTTGGTTACTATATTCCAAAAAAATATTTGCCTTAATATTTTCTACAAACACCTCAGATGTAAAAAATACATAGTTTCTTATACCGACACTCTGCAAGAACAGCCCAAAGCGGGGAAACTTTAACCCCAAATTTTATTTTTTACTTGTTTTTTTTTTATATTAATTCCCTGGACGAATCACTTGCCCATCTCTACTAAGAGTTATGTGTGGTTTAAAGTATAAAAATATATTTTTTTTTTTTTCGCCAAAACTGTAGTATTAAATTGCATTTAAAATTAATAACAGGATATTTTCACACCTTTAAATTCATTGAAATAAATTGTGCTCGGAATTATGGTTTTATTTTAGTTTAGGCATGATTTACAAAAAAAAAATGAAAGCATGACAGTTTTATGGTTGGTGTACCTTACCCTCGGTGTTCGTCTATTTGCCCATATACACTTTTGTTTAACACAATTTAAGTCAAAGTTCTTTATACATTTTCACAGTTCTTTATATCCTTGTGATATTAAGATGTAATCTATATATATAAAAGAGTAATGTGACTGACTGACTGACTGACTGACTGACTTATTGACTGATTCATCATCGCCCAGCCCAAACCGCTGAAGCTACCCAGTCTGCACAGTTTCGAGGCGACAATTTTTTCGAAGTTTTATCGAAGGTTTTCCGCAAAAATGATTCGAGGTCGATATTATATACAGTCGATATTTTAACGTTTCTCGAACTCATATTTTTTTTGAAAAACAAATCGATTTCGAAATGATTTCCAATCTACATTTTAGGAATTCTCGAATTTGTTGTTCCATCGAAAAAAATATTTATTTTCGATATAATATCGAGTTTTAGAGTTATTAAATTTTACAAAAATTCCACAAATTTTACTTTTATTATTAAAAAAAATAATATCTAACACTAGAACAATAAAAAAAATTAAAAAAAAAAATCCGCGACCGGGGTTTGAACCAAGCCCAAAAATCTCCAAATCATAAGCTGACGAACCTGCTAGCCAACTAGGCCATACACAACTTGAAATTTGTTTGTACTAATATATATTTTGAAATAAAAATATTTTCAAATTATGAGAAGTATGTCAAAACAAAATAAAATGAATATAAAAACAGGGTAATTCAAATAATATTTTTAAATTTAAATTTAAGGGCAATTCAAATAATAATAAAAAATTCAAATTTTAATAAAAGTAATTTTAAAAAAGTACTTTTATGATCAAACTTTGGCTGAAGGAGTAAGGCGTTCAACCAGTAAACTGGGAGTTCTGAGTTCAAATCTCAAGTGAGGCAGATAAAAATAGTTATTAGTAAAAATTAAATTTAAAAAAATAAGTAAATTAAATTAGTAAAAATTAGTTAATTGTAAGTAAGTAGTAGTAAGTAATAAAATATTTTTTTTTATTCTTACCGTTTTTAAAGCAATTAACTGAATTATTAAAGAACAAATGTATCGAAATTCAAGATATTTTCGATTAAAAATCGAATCGAATCCTGTACCAAAACTCGATTCTATATCACCTTGCATGCCACATAGGAAAACACGCTTTATTTCGACATTATATCGAACTCGATATCGATGAAATTCTTAGAGAAAACGATTCTTTTTCGAATTGATATCGACTCATTTTGCATACTGGGTAGAGACTTGAAATTTGGACTGTAGGTTCACATCCCGGAATATAGATCCACTAAGGCTGGATTTTTGTCAGTGTTGATTCTAAGGGGGTAAAAAGGGTAAAAAACTGTACTTTTGGTACTTTTTATATCTCCTGAAATAATGGTCGTAGAGACTTGAAATTTGGACTGTATGTTTACCTCCCGGAACATAGATCCACAAATGCTGGATTTTTGTCAGTGTTGATTCTAAGGGGGTAAAAAGGGTAAAAAACTGTACTTTTGGTACTTTTTATATCTCCTGAAATAATGGTCGTAGAGACTTGAAATTTGGACTGTATGTTTACCTCCCGGAATATAGATCCAGAAAGGCTGGATTTTTGTCAGTGTTGATTCTAAGGGGGTAAAAAGGGTAAAAAACTGTACTTTTGGTATTTTTTTTATCTCCTGAAATAATGATCATAGAGACCTGAAATTTGGACTGTATGTTCACCTCGCGGAACACAGATACACTAAGGCCGGATTTTTTTCCAGTGTTGATTCTAAGGGGGTAAAAAGGGTAAAAAACTGTACTTTTGGTACTTTTTATATCTCCAGAAATAATGGTCATAGAGACTTGAAATTTGGTTTGTATGTTCACATCCTGGAATATATATCCAGTTAGGCTCGGTTTTTGCCAATGTTGATTCTAAGGGGGTAAAGAGGGTAAAAACTGTACTTTTGGTACCTTTTATATTTCCTTAAATAATAGTACTAGAAACTTGAAATTTGCAATGTAGGTTCACGTCCCGGAAAAAAGATTTACTAAGTCTGGGTTTTCGCCAATGTTGACTCTACGGGGGTAAAGTGGGTAAAAAAGTGTACTTTTGATACTTTTTTTATATACTGAAATAATGGTCATTCAAACTTAAAATTTGAACTGTAGGATCCTTTAGCGAAATAAAACATTCTGGAACAAGTAATTTCTGAAAATTCTGTACCGTTTATAAAAAGTACCTTTTATAAAAAGTACCTTTTATAAAAAGTACCTTTTATAAAAAGTACATTTTATAAAAAGTACCTTTTATAAAAAGTACCTTTTATAAAAAGAACCTTTTATAAAAAGTACCTTTTATAAAAAGTACCTTTTATAAAAAGTACCTTTTATAAAAAGTACCTTTTATAAAAAGTACCTTTTATAAAAAGTACCTTTTATAAAAAGTACCTTTTATAAAAAGTACCTTTTATAAAAAGTACCTTTTATAAAAAGTACCTTTTATAAAAAGTACCTTTTATAAAAAGTACCTTTTATAAAAAGTACCTTTTATAAAAAGTACCTTTTATAAAAAGTACCTTTTATAAAAAGTACCTTTCATAAAAAGTACCTTTTATAAAAAGTACCTTTATAAAAAGTACCTTTTATAAAAAGTACCTTTTATAAAAAGTACCTTTTATAAAAAGTACCTTTTATAAAAAGTACCTTTTATAAAAAGTACCTTTTATAAAAAGTACCTTTTATAAAAAGTACCTTTTATAAAAAGTACCTTTTATAAAAAGTACCTTTTATAAAAAGTACCTTTTATAAAAAGTACCTTTTATAAAAAGTACCTTTTATAAAAAGTACCTTTTATAAAAAGTACCTTTTATAAAAAGTACCTTTTATAAAAAGTACCTTTTATAAAAAGTACCTTTTATAAAAAGTACCTTTTATAAAAAGTACCTTTTATAAAAAGTACCTTTAATAAAAAGTACCTTTTATAAAAAGTACCTTTCATAAAATGTACCTTTTATAAAAAGTACCTATTATAAAAAGTACCTTTTATAAAAAGTACCTTTTATAAAAAGTACCTTTTATAAAAAGTACCTTTAATAAAAAGTACCTTTTATAAAAAGTACCTTTTATAAAAAGTAAAAGTACCTTTTATAAAAAGTACCTTTCATTAAAATTACCCTTTATAAAAAGTACCTTTTATTAAAAGTACCGGAAGTAAAATTTTGGATACTTTTTTATTTCCTAAAAATATATTTATAGAAACTTTTTATATTTCCTAGAATCTTAAAATTTTTAATGTAGATAAATTCGGTAAAAACGGCATTCTGTGAAAAATACGTTTTTCGCTTCTTAGCGCGGTAAAAAGGCTAACAAGTGTATTTTCGGTACCTTTGATATTTTTTGACGTAATGGTTCTAGAAATTTAAAATTAGGAATGTAAAATCCTCTTTGTACTTTAAATATTTGCTAAAATAATGATCCTAGAAAATTGAAATATGGAAAAGAGGATCCTTCGGCGAAGAAAACAAAAAATATTCTGGAAGAGGTTCTTTTTGGAAATTCCGTTTATAACGGTGGTAAGAAAGTGTACTTTTTGCACTGTTTTTTTTGTTCTTATAATAATGAAAAAGTGTAAATTTTGATTTTTCTTATATTTCTTGAAATATTAGTTGGGAAACTTCATATTTTAAATAGGTGATCTAGCACAAAAACACAGTTTTTGGAAAATTTAGTTTTAAGGGGAAAGGGGGCAATGGTTATTTTTACCTACCTAACTATTAAACTCAAAGCCCCAGAAATAACACCAAAGAGAAGGAAATATTTTAAAATTTAAACTTTTAAAACGGGGAGCGTAATGGAATAGAGCTGGGAACAATATGGAATGATACTTTTTACTCAAATTTTTCGTATTTTACTTTTTAACTCCATATTTCATCTCTCTATATGTTTTTTCACTCAAACTCATTTTTATTCCAATTTCTTTATTCACTGAAATATTTATTCACTCCAAATCCAAAATCCCGACATTAGGGCTTTTCTTGAAATCGGAAGAGCAATTCTGATCCTTCTATTATCCGATATTCAATGCAACCGGTAACGAAGTACCGGGATGGTATGCTAGTGGTAATTATAAAAAACTATGGAACTATGTTTTTTTTTTTGGTGTAATTAAGTTTTAGTACAAATATTTTTATTTTTTGCGCATTTACGATCTGCACCTGCCTAGGACCAAAAGACATATGAGGCATTCCACACCAAATGTCCAGCGAAAAAAAACACGTGTACCGTAAATTTCTGAATAGGTTGTATGTATAGCCATATATGGAACTTAGAAAATTGCGTTTTTGGTTTTTCAATTTTTCAAAAACTGGGCTTAGGAGGCGTGGTCAAATATTGGAAAAATGGTCAAATTTGTGTCGAGTTGCCTTGATTAAATATTTATCACATTAAAACGGAATGCACCTCAATCTCAAAAATTTACATTTTTATATAGTTTTGTATGGGCTATCGATTAATTTTTTGGAAAATTTTCAGAACCCGTTCTGAAATTTTCCATTTTTTAAAAATGACAGTTTATTAAAAAACATGCCACTTTTTTTTTTTCTTTTTTAAATTTTTTTTTAAAGTTTAGATGTTTGTCCATCCACACAAAAAAATTCAGAAACACGTTCTTCGTTTTTTTCGAGAAAATCGCATTTGAACTTTAAATTTCATAACAATTTTGTAATTTGCTTGTATTTTCTTGATTTAACGTTGCGTATGACGAATATTTATGCAATTAATATTCCTCATTCGCAACGTTAAATCAAGAAAATACAAGCAAATTACAAAATTGTTATGAAATTTAAAGTTCAAATGCGATTTTCTCGAAAAAACAAGGAACGTGTTTCTGAATTTTTTTGTGTGGATGGACAAACATCTAAACTTAAAAAAAAAAATTAAAAAAGAAAAAAAAAAGTGGCACGTTTTTTAATAAATTTACATTTTTAAAAAATGGAAAATTTCAGAACTTGTTCTGAAAATTAAAAAAAAAAAAAAATTATTGATAGCCCATACACATCTATATAAGAATGAAAATTTTTGAGATTGTGGTGCATTCCGTTTTAATGTGATAAATATTTAATCAAGGCAACTCGCCACAAATTTGACCATTTTTCCAATATTTGACCACGCCCAGTTTTTGTAAATTAGAAAAACCAAAAACGCAATTTTCTTAGTTCCATATAGGGCTATCCAAACAACCTATTCAGAAATTTACGGGACACATGTTTTTCTGTAGCGGGACATTTGGTGTGGAATGCCTCAAATTCGTGCCAAACTTCAAAAGTCAACGTTTATAATTTTTGACTGCATCATGTTATATACAAAAGGACTTAAACATCTTAAAATCGTTTATAGATCAATAATATTCGGGGCATTTGATTCCAAATCGGACACCTTGAAATTTTACAACTTTTTTGATGCGATGAAACTTTTACTTGATTTTTAGCTACCTCCTTCCTATTTTACGAGAATTCCTAGTAAAATTTACGAGATTTTTTGTAATTTTGAAAGCTAATTAACACTAAAATTTTAAATCTACAACTTTTTTTTGGCGCATTTAAACTTATAAAGAATTCTAGTGAATTTACAAGATTTTTTTTTGTAAAAACACCTTGCAAATTTATAAAATTACAAAAAAAAATTGTTTAAAAAAACAAACAAATTTATGTTTTGATCGAAAATGTTTTGCTAAAAAAACTGTCAAATATTTGTAAAATGCGATTACGAGACTTTTTTTTACTAATTTGAAAATTTTTTTTTTTAGTGTATGAACAAATAACGATTTCGGCGGTACACTCAAAATAATAACTCTGTTAAATTACAGAAAAACTCTGCTTATTTAACAGTGTACACCATACTTTTCCAGCTAACAACATTTCTTGGTAATTTTACTAAAAAACTCTGTAAAATGATTTTGACAGAAAAAAACTGTTAATTTAAAATGTTTATAGTAAAATATTGGTTAAATATGAAAGCTTTTTTTACAGAGAAAACTCTGTAATTTTACTATACAACTCTGTAAAATGATTTGGACAAAAAAAAAACTGTTAATTTACCGAGTTTCTAGTAAAACATTGGTTAAATAAACCACCATGTAGCAAAGAAAACTATGTACTTAAATTTACATATATTTGTAAAATACATTCGATGTAAAAAAAATTTACATAAAAAACTCTGTAAATTTACTACTCAAAACTGAAAACTTTTTTGGTTATAAAAAAATACGAAGTATTTTGCTTATATCTGTATTTTAGCAGAAAACTCTGTTAATTATCTGTAAAATTATGATCACAAAGTAAAAAGTAATACAACAGAGGAAACTTTGTTTTTTTTGTCACAACAAAATACAAAGTATTTTCTTTAAATCTGTATTTTGACAGAAAACTCTGTCAAATATCTGTTGAATTGAGATTACAGTCATTTTACAGAGTATTTTACAGAGTTATTATTTTGAGTGTACCAAGTCGCGACCCAAAAATCCAATATTTTTGGCATTGAAATTTGTTCGACCAAAAAGAGGGTAACGTCCATATATTTGCATATGCCCCCAATTTTCGCATTTGATTCATATGAGGCATTCCACACCAAATGTACAGCAAAAATAACATGTGTACCACAAATTTCTGAATAGGTTCTATGGATAGCCCTAAATTGGATAGCTAAGAAAATTGCGTTTTTTTTTTTAATTTTTCAAAAACTGGGCTTAGGAGGCGTGGTCAAATATTGAAAAAATGGTAAAATTTGTGTCGAGTTGCCTGTTTAAATATTTATCAAATTAAAACGGAATGCTGTGGTGCATTCCGTTTTTCAAAAATTTTGATTCTTGTATAGTTTTGCATGGGCATTTTTTTTTTTAAAAAAGTCCATTTATTAAAAAATCCGACCACCCATGTAAAAATCGATTTGATCTTATCAGATCTGCTTTGATCTAACGAAATGATTTCACAAATTTCAGGATTTGGTATCAAATAACAAGTACAATATTAAAAAACTTCTTAAAAAAATCGAAAAACATTAAGGCCTTTATTCATAATACTTAAAGTGTACTTAAAGTAGGTTTATTTGACAAATATTCATGCAATATCAGTCAAAAAAACCTACATTAGATTTAATTTGCTCATTATGAATAGCCCAGTAAGAATCTAAAATTTTTTGAAGAAAAATAATTTGAAACTTAATATATTTCTGTTAAAAAAATCTCAAAATCTGAAAATTTTTTCTTGGAATTTGAAACTTTTCCACTTAAGATTCTAATAAAAAAATATCTTAGAACCTGAAGTTTTATGTACCCGAGTAAAAATTTTTGTATGGAGCAATATATGTTCTTATATTATTCCAGATCTGTTGATAGATCCGAGATTTGAAAGATCAGCACTGATCCGAAAAATGGATCGCTAAGATTAGATCAGTTTTAACCGGACGGATACAATTTGATCCGAAAAGTGGGTTTATCTAATTAGATCAGTTTTAATCGGTGGGATACAATTTCATCCGAAAAATGGTTGGATCTTATTGGACCAAGACAAAAAAAAAAAGATTTTTTTAGCTGGATAAAAAAAGATAAAATTTCATACGAAAGAAAAAAAAAAAATATTACAAAAAACTTTAGATAAAATTTTATCCGAAAAAAAAAATCTATTTTTAGAACTATATATAATTTAATCCGAACAATAAAATCTATTTTTAGAACTGATAAAGTTTTATCCAAACAATTTTTTTCAATATTAAGATATAAATATATATAATTAAAATTTATTTAAAAAAAAAAAAACTTCGAGCGGCGGGGGAATCGAACAGCTACCAACTGTTTTGTAATCGCAATCTCTACCCTCTGACCCAGCGGACGTTGTTAATAAATGACAACTTTAAAAGACTATGTTTTAAAAAAACTTAGAAAATTTTTGAAAATAGTTTATCATATATAATTATATCAAGTTTAACTTATATATAATTAAATCCAGTTTATCTTATCGGGTATATGATTGCATCAAATTATATTCGACTTGAATTTGAACAAAATTTTAAAAAAGACTTAGAAAATTTTTGCTAAAATTTGTGATTTTTTTTTTTTTAGTTTATTTGCTGAGCTAATAGGGGGTTTAATACTGAGTTCAACAACGTGATTTTCATCTTCCAATGCTCTTAATTTTCCAAGTTATAAAGCTTTAAAGTAAAAACGGTTTTTGGCTTATAAGCTTCACATTTTTCATCGGATCCAAATTTTCTTTCTGCCGTTGTATATTTAATAAAAATACCTTTAAAATGGTATAAAACATGTATAAACTTTTTTACTCACCAACGGCCAAATAATGAGTTTTAAGTTTTTTTCGGAAGTTTTTTCAGACAAAAATAAATTTATCTGAAAATATTGCTAACATAAGTTCGAACCAAATACACTTTTAATTATTGGCAACAAATAAAGCTTTGATTTGAGCTTGATCTGAGGACTTTAGCTCTCTTAAAACCAGAGATATTGATGGTTTAACATTAAAGTTTTAAAATATTTTTTTCTTCGGATTAAATAATATATAATTATATCAAAATATAATTATTTTTGAAATATTTTTGTTAAAATTCAG
Organism: Pegoplata infirma; assembly: GCA_963921195.1. NCBI lineage: Eukaryota > Metazoa > Arthropoda > Insecta > Diptera > Anthomyiidae > Pegoplata > Pegoplata infirma. The sequence goes on from OY992539.1 coordinate 106,350,041, forward strand.
GGATTTTATTTTTTTTTAAATTTGAAAAACGAAAACGCATTAAAAAATCATTTAGATTAAAAAAAAATTAAAAAAAAATATTTTTTTTCTTGACTTAGTCGGGAATCGAACTCAGGGTCCTCAAGAATTATATATTATCATATATGATGCAATATAGAAAGTTATATTACTATATATAAATAATATTTATTTCTAAATATTATCATAAAAAATAAATTAATCAATATTTTTAAGTTTAGTAAAAAATTAAAGCTTCTAAAACATATTTTCTTTAAAAAAAAATTTAAAAAAACAACTTTTTTTCTTAGCTCAGCCGGGGATCGAACCCAGGGTCCCTAGGAACCATATATTAACTTATATGATGTAATATATAAAATTATATAACTATAAATAAATAATATTTATTTTTCGATTTTATCATAAAAATTTAATTATTCAATATTTTTAAGTTTAGAAAAAACAAAAAGCTTTAAAAACATATTTTCTTTTTTAAAAAATTAAAAAAAAAATAGTTTTTTTCTGGGTTGAGCCGGGAATCGAACTCGGGGTCCCCAAGCATCATATATTATCTTATATGATCTTATATAAAGTTACACACAACTATTTAAGTTATATGCATTTTTTAAACATTTAACTTTTAAAATCCAATATGCATTTTTTTAAGTTTTAAAATACAATGGATTAAACAGATTTTTTTTCTATTTAAAAATTTATAGAACTTATATATGGGCTATTTCACGTCAACGGGAGACCCCCCCGCCCCCAAAATTCTACTGGTCGTAGAGAGTTGTATTATGGCTTAAAATTTAGCCAATGATCTCTACTTTTGAAAGCTGAGTGGCGGAAGTTGAACCCAATGGTAAGTGAGCCAATATGGCGGCGCGAATCGGGATACCCCCATCGGGATATGCTGAAAACTAATGAAGGAGTTATCGGATTTTTCTGAAATTTGTTATCAGGGGGTTTATTGGGACGCTTATTTCAAATTTTCATTCAGATCTCAAAAATTAAAAATGGCGGATCCAATATGGCGGATGATTTTTTCGAGGTTTTCGCGTTCAAATAAAACTCGGTTTCCGGCTGTATTATGGGTCACTAAACACGATTCTGAATTTGGATTTCCAAAATTCAAAATGGCGGACCCAATATGGCGTTTTTTTATTTGTTTTTAATTTCGATTTTCTTGAAACTTGGTATCCGGGGGCTATTTGGGACGCTGATTTCGAATTTTTATTCAGATTTTAAAAATTCAAAATGGCGGACTCAAAATGGCGGATGGTTTTTTTTTAGTTGTCGCATTCAAATAAAACTCGGTTCCCGGGTGTATTAGGGGTCACTAAACACGATTCTGAATTTTGATTTCCAAAATTCAAAATGGCGGATCCAATATGACGTTTTTCGATAATTTCGATTTCCTTAAAACTTGTTATCCGGGGGTTATTTGGGACGCTTATTTCAAATTTTTATTCAGATTTTAAAAATTCAAAATGGCGGAACCAATATGGCAGACGATTTTTTTTTTAATTGTCGCATTTAAGTTAAACTCGATACCCGGGAGAATTATGAGTCACTTAGTACGAATCTGACATCAGGTTTTCAAAATTCAAAATGGCGGATCCAATATGGCTCTTATATTTTTTTTAATAACGATTTTTAAATCTGATGTCAGATTCGTACTAAGTGACTCATAAAACTCCCGGGTATCGAGTTTAACTTAAATGCGACAATTTAAAAAAAAAAAATCATCTGCCATATTGGTTCCGCCATTTTGAATTTTTGAAATCTGAATAAAAATTTTAAATAAGCGTCCCAAATAACCCCAGTATAACAAGTTTCAAGGAAATCAAAATTAAAAAAAAAAAAAAATAAACGTCATATTGGATCCGCCATTTTGAATTTTGGAAATCAAAATTCAGAATCGTGTTTAGTGACCCCTAATACACCCAGGAACCGAGTTTTATTTGAATGCGACAACTTAAAAAAAACCATCCGCCATATTGAGTCCGCCATTTTGAATTTTTAAAATCTGAATAAAAATTCGAAATCAGCGTCCCAAAAGCCCCCGGATACCAAGTTTCGAGAAAATCGATATTAAAAACAAATAAAAAAACGCTAAATTGGATCCGCCATTTTGAATTTTGGAAATCCAAATTCTGAATCGTGTTTAGTGACCCATAATACACCCGGAAACCGAGTTTTATTTGAATGCAAAAACCTCGAAAAAATCATCCGCCATATTGGATCCGCCATTTTTAATTTTTGAAATCTGAATGAAAATTTGAAACAAGCGTCCCAATAAACCCCCTGATAACAAATTTCAGAAAAATCCGATAACTCCTTCATTAGTTTTCAGCATATCCCGATCGGGGTATCCCGATTCACGCCGCCATATTGGCTCACTTACCATTGGGTTCAACTTCCGCCACTCAGCTTTCAAAAGTAGAGATCATTGGCTAAATTTTAAGCCATAATACAACTCTCTACGACCAATAGAATTTTGGGGGCGGGGGGGTCTCCCGTTGACGTGAAATAGCCCATATATTTTTTTTGACTGATTTTAGGTGCTTTGAGAATCATATATAATTATACAAGCTCTATTGTATACTTAAATAAAAATATATATGATGCAACATTAAAAAAAAATATTGAAATACTGTCATATAAAAGTATGCATAATTATATATGAAATATTGTGAAAGAAAAAAATATTTTTTACCTTATACAATTGTATAACATTTTATATGGCGTTACATGTGCCACCATTTAAAATTATATATAGAGTTTAAAAAAAAATTGTATTTATATGGTACCTTACAAAACTATATACGGTATCTCATAAGCCATTTATAATTATATCTTTGATAATATTAAAAAAATAAATGTTTGATGCCATGTATAGTTTTATATAACTGTATATAGAGTTATATGTGCGACCATATATAATTATATTTGAAAATTTTTTTTTTCGTTTTTTAAGATGGAACCATATATAGTTTTAAATGGTTTCTTGTAAGTCATATATAATTTTAAATGGTTTCTTGTAAGTCATATATAATTATATATATAATGATATTGGATTTTTTTTAAATATGCTCGTATACGTTATTTGATATTAAGTCACATATAAATATGTATGCAATCAGATTAAGTTATATGTGTCACATATGATTATGTCTCCCACATGTATTTATATATTAATATGGTTATCATTAGATGTAATTTTATATAACTCCATTTAAAAAATTTGGAAAAACTCAATGCGAGATATAATTATGTACTTTGTTTGATATGAAAACATATTATTTCATATGGCTATATATTAGAGTGTCCCTTATTTTGGAAATGTTGGAAATCTTGAGACGGTACCCGCTCATTTTTTTCCTTTTGACTTAAAAATAACTCAGGAAAAATTTTACGCCCCTAGGACCACGCCTTCCCTACGCGACGGGCCCTTAAAGAGCGGGGCCTAAAAAATCATTTTTCCATACAAACCAAAAAATTTTTTTTTTGATTTTTAATTTTTTTGTTATTATTTATTATATTACTTGGTTTGCTTATTCACAACAAAAAATTTGATTTTGGTGGGATAAGTCTTTCAGCGCTAAAAAATTTTTCGCAAAAAAAAATTTTGAGCCGCCGGGGTCCTACAGTAAAAAATTTTTAAAAAATATTTTTTTTTAGTTTTGACCAGCAACGGTTTTAGCTGCTATGTTGCTTTAAATGATATATATTCATAAAAAAATATTTTTTGTATCTGTGACATCTTAATCGTGTTCTAAAAAAGGGTAAAAAATGCATTGATGATTTTTTTCGATACACGATAAAAATGTCACAAATATGAATAATATTTTTTTTGGAATATATATCATTAAAAACAACATAAAAACTAAAACCATTGCTTTTCAAAACTAAAAAAAAATATTTTTTAAAAATTTTTTACCGTAGGATTCCTACGGCTCAAAATTTTTTTTTTCGAAAAAGATAAAGATGTCACAGATATGAATAATTTTTTTTTTGGAATATATATCATTTAAAGCAACATAGCAGCTAAAACCGTTGCTGGTCAAAACTAAAAAAAAATATTTTTTAAAAATTTTTTACTGTAGGACCCCGGCCGCCCAAATTTTTTTTTTGCGAAAAATTTTTTAGCGCTGAAAGACTTATCCCTCCAAAATCAAATTTTTTGTCGTGAATAAGCAAACCAAGTAATATAATAATTAATAACAAAAAAATTAAAAATCAAAAAAAAAATTTTTTGGTTTGTATGGAAAAATGATTTTTTAGGCCCCGCTCTTTAAGGCCCCGTCGCGTAGGGAAGGCGTGGTCCTAGGGGCGTAAAATTTTTCCTGAGTTATTTTTAAGTCAAAAGGAAAAAAATGAGCGGGTACCGTCTCAAGATTTCCAACATTTCCAAAATAAGGGACACTCTACTATATATACATACATCAAATAATGTAAAATTATATATATTCATTTTTACTCGGGTACACAATAAATGGACCTAATTGTAAGTAAAATGTAGTCAAATGCGACTTTGTCTTTTAGAAAAATGTATTAGAACGAGACTATTTCTTAAAAAAATAAATGTCTCAGAATCTTACACTTTTCTAAAAAAATGTCTCAGAACCTAAAACTTTCTATAAGAAAAATGTCTGAGAATCTAAGACTTTTTCTATAGAAAAAATGTCTCAGTATCAGAAACTTTTTCTATGAAAAATTCTCAGAATCTAATGCTTTTCTATATGAAAAATGTTTCAGAATCTGAGAACTTTTTATAGGAATAATGTCTCTGAATCTGAAAAATGTCTCAAAATCTGAGATTTTTTCTATAAAAAAAATTCTTAGGATCTGAGGCTTTTCTATAAGAAAAATTTCTCTGAATTTTTCTTACAATCTAGGAAAATGTCTCAGAATCTTATACTTTTTTTCGGAAAATGTCTCAGAGTGAACGAATTTTTCTTAAGGAAAATTATCTCAAATTCTAAGGTTTTGTGTATAGGAAAAATGTCTCAGAGACACAAGCTAAGACTTTTTGTATAAAAAAATGCTCAAAATCTGAGACTTTTTCTATTGTAAAAAACATCTTTTTCTATAAGAATAATGCCTAAGAATCTGAGTATTTATCCGTGGCAAAAATATTTTAGAATCTGAGACTTTTTCTTTAGGAAAAATGTCTCAGAATCTGAGGCTTTTTCTGTATGAATAATGTTTCAGAATCTGACATTTTTCTATAGGTAAAATGTCTCAGAATCTGAGACTTGTTCTATAGGAAAATGTCTAAGAATTTGAGACTTTTTCTATAGAAAAAGTGTTTAAGCATCTGAGACTTTATCGATAGGAAAAATGTCTCAGAATCTAAGAAATTTTCTGTAGACAAAATGTCTGATAATCTGAGACATTTTCTATAGGAAAACTGTCGAAGAATCTGAGACTTTTTCTATAGGAAAAATGTCTCAGAATATGAAACTTTTTCAAAAGGAAATATGCCTAAGAATCTAAGACTTTCTATAGGAAAAATGTCTAAGAATTTTTGACTTTTTCTGCAGGAAAATTTTTTTAGAATCCGAGAATTTTTCTTTAGGAAAAAGGTTTTAGAATCAAAGACTTTTTTTATACTGTTTTTTTTAAACGGTTTCAGAATCTGAATTATTTTTCTTGTAGAAAAAGCGAAGGTTTTCTCAGAATCTGAGAAAATGTATTAGACTAGAAATATCTTAGATTCCGGGAAAATGTCTTACAATCGGAGTCTTTTCTTTTGGAAAAGTATTTTATGAATATGTTTATAGAATCATTTTCTAAAGTGACTTTTTCCCGAAAAACGTTTTCCATTGGAAATATGATTTAGAGTCTTTGACTTTTTCTACAACAAAAACTGTCTTCACTGGAAATTGTCATAGAATCTTATACTTTTCTTTAAAAAAAAAATCAGATTCTGATAATTTTCTTTGTAAAAATGTATCAGCATCTGATACAATTCACACTTTAAAAAAAGGCAAAGTTTCTCAAAAAATTTTAAAATATAACAAAATGAAAATTTTTTTCCTCCCAAAAGTTTTAAAGTTACACAAAAATGAAGAATCTGATTGTGTTACATTCAGTTCAAGGAAAAGATCGAGAAAAATTCTAAAACATGTGCTGTTATGTAAATTTTTTGTAAAAAAAAAAAATTTGGGCCCCCACCGAAATAAAATTCTGGATACGCCCCTGATTGCATCTGATGGTATAAAATTATATCTGATCAGATAAAATAAAATGTCAAGTTTGTGACAATGTTGGCCAAATCCGAGATATAATCAGATCTCGGTTTTGGTAATTTTAGATATAATTATATACAATAAGATATGATCATATATAAATAGATATAAACAGATCAGGTAAGATCTAATCCATTTTTACACGGGCACTTAAAAAAATATTGTTTCACATAAAAAAAATCAGACATGTGTTTTTCGATTTTTTTCGAGAAAATCGCATTTGAATATTAAATTTCATAACAATTTTGTAATTTGCTTGTATTTTCTTGTTTCAACTTAGCGTATGAGAAATAATTACGCAAATATTTAATAATACTAACTCGGTATGTTGAAACAATAAAATACAAAGAAATTGCAAAAATTGTTATAAAATTTAATATTCAAATGCGAATTTTGCACAAAAAAAAGAGAAAAATATCTAAACTTTTAAAATTTTGTTTTAAAAAAGTGGCCAGCTTTTTGATAAATTGACTTAAAAAAAAAACGAAAAATTTCATAACGGTTGCTGAAAATTTTCCAAAAAAAAAAATGTAATCGATTGCCATACAAAACTATACAAGAATGTAAATTTTTGAGATTGTGGTATATTCCGTTTTAATTTGATAAATATTTAAACAAGGCAACTCGACACAAATTTTGACATTTTTCCAATATTTGAAGAAAGCCCAGTTAAGACCAGTTTTTGAAAAATTGAAAAACCAAAAACGTAATTTTCTTAGTTCCATATTGGGCTATTCATAAAACCTATTTAGAAATTCACGGGAAACAGGCTTTTCTGTAGAGGGGCAGTTGGCGTGGAATGCCTCGTATGCATCAGATGCGAAAATTGGAGGCATATGCAAATATATGGACGTTACCATCTTTTTGGTCGAAAAAATTGCACAGCCAAAATTATTTGATTTTTGGGTCGCTACGTGGTACCGCCGAAATCAAAATGATGTGCTAAGAGCCTTAATTATAAGTTTGTTCAAGAACACCGTGAAGCATACATATATATTTTAAAACATTTGCTTATGGGGATTTGTAAAGCCACACAGAATTTATTATTATACAATATCCCTCTCTTTCCCTCTCACAGCTTTTAGCAGAGCATAGTTACACAGAAATTTTTGCGTTATATTTAGCACACAACAAACAAAACGGCTTTTTAGTGTTATTATTTGTTGATATTCTTTAGGTGATCAAAGAAAAAATAAAAAAGTTATTTTTTTCTTTTAAAAAAAAAAAAAAAAAATATTGATGACACACACCGCTTCATCATATTGATATGACAAGTTACATTGGACGAAAAATTATGTGCCATTTCATCATATTGATGTAAGTTTTCATTAATATGAAGAAGCGTTTTCTCTGAGTGTTGTTAGAAACATTTAAAAAAAAATGTCTGAAAAATCTCCATAAATAATTTAATTTTTATACCCTACACCACACTGTGGTACAGGGTATAATGAGTTTGTGCTGATGTTTTTAACTACCCGAAATATTGGTCCTTGACACACTTTTAAGTATACCAATCGACTTACAAAGGAAGTCTCCCTAGTGTCACCTGCGGATCTTTATGGAATTAATTTTATTTTGTAGAGCAGTAAAAATAAAGGAACACATATTTTTTTTTAGTGGCCCAAGTTCATATTTAGGGTGTAAAAAGGAGGGGGTAAAACAAGGTAATTTTTCAGTTTTTTTCGCTTACCTCCTATATTATGCAAAGAAACCTAGTCATGTTGCATACCAAATGAAAGGTCTTTGGAAAACCTATCTACGTGTGCTAAGAACGTGTCCAAATATTCACAACTTTTCGTCATATTAAGTAAAATACCAAAATTTTAGGACATTTTTGTTGATAAGTCGAAAAAAATTAACTTCATCGGCCCATTTTTAGCACCACGAGATAGGTATTTTTAATACCCTTAATCTGATACCACACATACATATATTAATTTTGTTTAAATAGGCGTAAATCGTAAAAAACTGAAAAAGGTCAATTTCCCCCCATACAAATCGACCCCCCCTAAAAATGAGTTTGGGCCGCTATAAAAAAATGCGTGTCGAATTAATTTTCGTTCTTAACAACATATCCAAATTTCATGAAGATCGGAGGGTGACACCAGGGAGACTTCCCTTGTTAGAATCACTTTTTGAGCCGATTTAGCGATGTCCGTCCGGCCGTCTGTCCGTCTGTCCGTCTGTCTGTCCATGTAAACGGTGTAAACACGATACAGGTCGCAATTCTTAATCAATTGACTTGAAATTTGAAACTTAAGTCGAAGCCTTTTAAAAATGGTCGGTCCATATTTAGACCTAGCCGCCATACAAAGGTTAGTTTTGGCTCAAATGACTCTAATAGCCGCATTTTAATAGGTATCTTTTCAAAATTTGGCAGGTAATCATGTTTTATCCACACAAATCACAATTCCGGATTTTAACGAAATCGGACCAGTTCTTCTTGTAGCCCCCATACCTTTCTGATTTTCACATAAATCTCTCAAATTTCATGAAAATAGAAAATACTTAATTCAAATTCTGTTTGTGTATGTTAAACGCGTACTTTAATAACCTTATCAAATCTGATTATCATCGGACCATTTTTGGACTTAGGTCCCATGTGGAAATTTCGCCCGATAATCAGTTGAAGCGATTTATTGTCAACAAAAAGAAGCCTATTCCACTCAAATTTGATTAGTGAGTGCTTTTTACACTTATTAAAGATTTGACAAAATATAGATCTAATCAGTCCATGTTTGAACTTGGACCCATTTTCCGGGAAACTCTGGTGTAGGGTATTATATGGTAGGTCTTGACCGACTATAATTTTCTTACTTGTTTTTGTTAGCTTTGTCTATAACAAATTGAATATACTATAGAAAAGTTTCTAATTTGTTGTCAACCAGTGTACTTAGCATTGGTTAACATCCCAGCAAAATTTTCTGTTTCAAATAATCGGTTCCAGAACGCATCATATTGCACTGCAAGCGATCCTACCTAACATTCCAGAATTAATGATTTTTGTTTGAAATTGTCCCGAAAGCAATCGTTTTTTAGAGCAAGTATTTTTTTTTGAAAAATAATTTTTCATAGAAATTTTTATTACGATTATTGTAATAGATTGTAATAGGAATCTGTTCCAAAAATTTTCCTAGGATGTATACATTAGGGTGGCACAAATAATTACTTTTGGTCGAGTTTTTTCGATTGATGGGCAAATTATGAATTCATTTCTAATAAATAAAATTTGAAAATAGAGTAAAACAACAATTTGTTTTTACAAGAAAAAAAATCTTAACCATAAAACACTTATCCATTAATGTCCGAATATCAACTAATATTTTAAGCTAAAAAACCAAAACTTTTATATTTCCAAAAAAAATATTGCCTGCAGGTCCAATATTTTATTTTGTTAATATTGACCCTAAAAAGCAATTATTCCGATCCCGACAATTATGAAATTCAAAAAAGAGCTAAAATCGCTCCACCCTACTGCATACTCGTATAACAATATCATCGCCACTTTAACATGAACTTCTATTAAGCAAATTATATGTAGTGCAGCAGTACCCCCTTACATAAGAAGTGGTTTTAACTAAAAAAAGAAAAAACATGTTGTATGAATGGGAATGTGGAATTGAGTGCGTTGGTGTAGCCTTGTTTGGGGTCTGTGGGTCTGTTCCATAATGGTACTTCACATTTTATTATTGTTAGTTTAACACATTTTTCACACAATTTTTCATTTTATTTATTTTTTGTTTTATATATTGCGGGTGTAAGCGAATTTTCTGTTGTGGTATCTATCTATGATAATATTATCGTATAGTTTGCAATACTTCATTATAAATAGGGGTGCGATTTTTATTTTTTAAAAAATTTTGAAATATGTGTTTTTTATTATGTAGTAAAAAAACAAAAATATGCACTCAAAACATAAAATATGAACAAATTAAATAATTTTGTATGCGAAAAACTTTTTTTGATCCAATTTAGAATTTTATAAAATTATTAAAGTGCAAGATCTATGAAAAAAATTTATTGACAAAAAAAAATTAAAAATAATAACTTCACTTTATCAAAATTCAAACTTTAATGTTTACAAATAATTTTTTAAACAAATTACTTTAAATTTCATGTTTTTTATACCCTCCACTCTAGTGATAGAGGGTATATATAAGTTTGTCATTCCGTTTGTAACACATCGAAATATTGGTCTAGGACCCCATAAAGTATATATATTCATGATCCTTGATCGATTTTAAGTCGATCTAGCGATGTCCGTCCGTCCGTCCGTCCGTCCGTCTGTCTGTCTGTCTGTCCGTTGAAAACACGCTATCTTTTGAAAGACTTAAGGGAGGCTCCTGAAGTTTGACATATATGTTCTCCATTTACCGGGTCAGGTTGGTATTGCAATCCAGCGAAATCGGTCAAGTGGTTCAAAAGTTATGAGCAAAAGAGTAAATTTCGGCAAGGGTATTTTGCGAATTTACGAGATTAAAACCACTCTAACTTTCGAAAGACAATTCTGAGGGTGCTGAGGCTTAGCATATATATTTGTCGTTCCCCAAGTCTGTTTGGTTTTGAATTTCAGCGAAATCGGTTCAGTGGTTCAAAAGTTATAAGCAATGCTCTGAATTTCAGATTTGTTTCACCTTAAACTGTTGAAAACTCGTTAAACAAGTTTTAGAAGCATGGTGAAATACCAGTTTTTTAAAGCTTGTTGTTGTTTGTTTTCCTGTGTGGGGTGCAGTTTAGTTGTTAGACAAGCAAATATTTGTTATTTTTTTTTTTTTGTTTTTGTAACTGTATGTAACGGTGTATAGTAAGTATTTTTGGAAAAAAATCAAATGAAGTGGGAAATATATGATTCAATGTTAGGTTAGGTTAGGTTAGGTTGTAAGTGGCTGCTGACGTTTTACGTCAACACACGTAGACTCTGAGGTCCATTGTGATACCACGGGATCGTAATAGGTTTCCCTACTAGTCCCTGTCGTTAAACCAGTTTGAGCTTCTTATGAAACTCCTTAGATGTTGTATTTTGACATCCGACAAATCAGAAAGATCGTACAGCTCCCTAGATCCCAGTGAAGCAAGTCGCTGACCAGAAAGTGCCGGGCAATGGCAAATAAAGTGTTCGATAGTTTCCAACTCCTCTTCATCCATGCAACTTCGGCAAAAGTCATTCGACGGTACATTTAACCGCTCTGCGTGCTTCCCTATAAGACAGTGTCCGGTAATTATAGAAACCACCGTCGAAATCTCTCCTCTTGGAAGCGATATCAGCTCACTTGTGCGCCCCTGATTAAGAGAAGGCCAAATCAGTCGTGTTGTCTCACACGTCCATCCATTTGCCCATCTTTGATTAGTCTCCGTCGCAGAACAAAGCCGTAGGTTTTGCTTGCAAGTTTCTAGAGGCATACCAACACATTCCAATTCTGTTGGAACCTGTAAGGTAGTTCCTAGTCTTGCAAGCTCATCGGCTTTGCAATTCCCTGGAATGTCTCTGTGCCCTGGGACCCATATGAGTCGTATGTTAAACTGCTTGGCCATCTCATTTAAAGACGTGCGGCAGTTAAGGGCAGATCTTGTTTTCAGAAACATTGAATCCAGGGACTTGACCGCGGCTTGACTGTCAGTATAGATGTTGACTGCGGTTGTAGACAAGACATTGCAGCTCAACCAGTCAGCCACTTCCTTTATTGCCAGCATCTCTGCCTGGTAAACACTGCAATGATCTGGCAATCTACGAGCCAGGCTCAATCCAAGCTCTTCCGAATAGACCCCAAAGCCCACTTGTTCGTGCAGCCTCGATCCATCTGTGTAAAAATTTATGGTAGCTCCACTACCCGGAGTATCCCCCATCCAAGACTCCCTGGATGGTATCATAGTGGTAAAGTGGCGCTCAAAGAGGCTCAAAGAGGGAGCACAGTCCACATTTTGTGGTATTGTTATCTTTTTCAAGATCGCGCTATGGCCACAATCACTGCTCCTCCATTGCAGCGTGCTATTAAGTCGAATTGCCGACGCAGCCGCATACTGCCTACCCAATATGTCCAAGGGTATCAGGTGAAGGAGGATTTCTAATGCAGCCGTAGGTGTAGTACGAAGAGCACCAGTGATGCACATCGACGCCATTCTCTGTACCTTCGTGATAAAGACAAAGTTCGCTTTTGTTTCCAAAGCAGGCCACCAGACAATGATTCCATACAGCAAAATTGGACGCACCACTGCTGTATAGATCCAATGAACGACTTGAGGGCTAAAACCCCATCGTTTTCCAATGGCCCTTTTACAGGAATACAAAGCAATCGTTGCTTTTCTCACCCGTTCCTCAATATTACGCCTGAAATTCAGCTTCCTATCTAGAAATACTCCAAGATACTTGGCTCCATCTGAGAAGGTGATTTCAGTACCGTCCAGAGAAATAGGATCAAAAGCAGGAATCTTATTTTTCCTTGTAAACAAAACAAGCTCTGTTTTACTGGGATTAACTCCTAGACCACAGTCTCTTGCCCATTTAGACAGATCTTTCAGAGAACCCTGAAGAATGTCCTGCAATGTTGGCAGATGCTTCCCCTTTACCGCTATCGCGACATCGTCAGCATATGCGATAACATGACAACCACGTGCTTCTAGAGATAGTAGCATTGAATTCAGTGCCAGGTTCCAAAGAAGCGGCGAAAGAACACCTCCTTGTGGTGTGCCCCTATTGACAAATCGAGATATGACAGACGCTCCCAATTCAGACGTTATACGTCTATTGGCAAGTAGGTTTTCCACCATTAAAACGATTTCACGCTTTACTCCCAGACCAGACAATGCCAATATTATCGATTCTGGAATGACATTATTAAAAGCCCCCTCAATATCAAGAAAGGCCACCATAGTGTACTCCTTTACCGAAAGCGATCTCTCGATGGTACCAACGAGCTCATGAAGAGCTGTTTCCGTTGATCGTCCCTTGCTGTATGCATGTTGCTTTGTCGAAAGCAACCTCGGGTCAATCACTCTACGCAAATATGAGTCTATCATTCGTTCCATTGTCTTTAACAAAAAAGAAGACAGACTAATTGGTCTGAAATCCTTCGGAGCTGTGTGGGAACTTTTCCCAGCCTTCGGGATAAATACGACTCTGGTATTCCTCCATTTTAAAGGAATATACGACCAGTTGATGCATGCTGTGTATAGATTATACAGCAACGGGGCTATATAGTCCAACATTTGCTGCAACTCAGCCGGAATTATACCATCAGGTCCCGGGGATTTATAGGGCCTGAAGCTTTTTATCGCCCAGATTAATGTTGGCATATTTATTATTTCCGAAGCAATTTCAGATGCTTGGGCGTCAGAACGTTCCAAAGCTTGAAACGGCGTCATGGAATTGCCCGGAAAATGCGTGTTTAAAAGGAGATCCAGCGACTCTCCACTGGAGGAAGACCACACCCCATTAGGATCTTTCAGGTATCCTAGGGTGCAAGGAGAAGAAGCCAGAACCTTGCGCAGCCTGGATGCCTCAGAAACGTCTTCTATGTTTCCACAGAAGTTTTTCCAAGAATCACATTTTGCATTTCTGATCATCTTTTTATAACTCTTAAGTTGCAGCCTGTATGCAGACCAGTCCTCGTCCGCTCTTGAAAATTTAGCCTTATTAAAGAGCTTTCTGCAGGAATCTCTGCTCGTCTGCAACTCATTTGACCACCAAGGTGGCTTTTTTTTCCCTCTAGGCTTTGCAGAAGGGCAAGACGCATCCAGGCACCTATTACAAACATTTGTTATATGGTCAACCAGACAGTCAATTTCCGCTAAACTATGCGGTTCAGATAGGGGTACTTCATCCAAAAGCAAAGAAAAAGTCTCCCTATATTTCACCCAGTTTGTTCTTCTTAGATTTCTAGAGACTGTCTCAACCGGGGCACGCTCCCTGAGTAAAAACTCAATGTAGCGATGATCTGAGAAAGAATGCTCTTCCAAAACTCTCCAGTCATCAATTCTGTCAGACAATGTATCTGATACAAGTGTTACGTCAAGAACCTCTTGCCGCGTACTTGTAACGAAAGTTGGTTCACTACCCTTGTTACAAATATACAGGTTAGTGCTTAACAAAAACTCCAAAAGTGATTCGCCTCTATCATTTGTGTCTGTACTACCCCATATCGAATGATGTGCATTAGCATCACAGCACACTAGTAACTGGTGTCCCCTAGATTCAGACTCCCGAATCAGACCGCCAACCTTCTCCGGGGGTATTGGCCCCGGATTAGGAAAATACGCAGAGGCGAGCCAAATAGATTTCCCATGAAGCTCTAAGCTAGCCGCTGTAACATCCATATCACTAAAAGTTGATAAAAAGAATATATTTAAGCCATTTTTCGCCAATATGCAGGCTCTTGGTGAGCCCTCACCTTTGGCAACCATCAACTTAAACCCAGGGGTCTTCAATCCGCAAACCCTGCCACCCCGCACCCAGGGCTCTTGGATAAAAACCAAGTCAACTGCTCCTGTCGTCAGGCGCAGCAATAGTGCAGCTGAGGCTGCCTTACAGTGATGGAGGTTTATTTGTAGGAACCGCAACATATTGCTTTTTTTCCACCATCCTTTCCACCACCGTGTTATTGGCTTCATCCTCCGTGTTATCATAGAGGTCGCATTCGTCCCCAGATTCGGTGTCGAATAAGCCAGATATGTGTCCCATCTGTTCTGAATCGGAGGCAACAGAACTCTCCGAATTCCTCACTGCATGGGCCTCGTCCTGAATGTCACCCATAGTGGCATCAGCTTTATCCTCCGTGCCATCACAGAGGTCGCATTCGTTACCAGATTCGGTTTCGAAAATGCCAGATGCATCTCCCATCAGCCTAGAATCGGTCAGCTGAATATCAACCTTTTCCAGATTCTCCTCCCCAGCCGACTCTGCCACTGGCTTGTCTGCTTCCAAAATAGGCTTCTGGTCGCCCTTGTAGACATTGACTCTTATATGAAAAAAGCCAAATCTAATAATGCCGTCAGTCCTGGCTAAAAGCGGAAGCGATTCCTCATTAACCAAGACCACTGCTTGACGACGAGCGCCCTCCATCTCACCCAATCTGGCAATTTGCCAATTCTGAGTTGGAAGGTCAGGATTGCAGACTTTTATCATCTTTAGAATCACCGCAGTGTCACTTGTAGCCATTGGGATCCAATGTTAGATTGTTTTGGTTTTTAAAGAACAGGGTGGTAAAATAAAAGGAGGGAAATATGTGAAATAGTTTTTTTTTGTATTACACATAGATATAAAACAACAAAAATATTTTACAAAGTAATTTTGTTACTCAAAGAAATTGTACACTAAAAAAAATATTTACACTAAAAAAAATGTTACACTAAAAAAAATGTTACACTAAAAAAAATTTTACACTCAAAAAAATGTATACATTATTTTTTTTTTATGAAATGTCACACTCAAAAAATGCATACAGTCAAACAAAATTTACACTCAAAAAATTTTATTGATCAAAAAAAAGTTTTACTCAAAATAATATATTTTTAATAAAAAATTTGTAATGCAATTTTTTGAAATTTTTGTTAGAAAATTACTATCAGATAACATTGTGGAGGGTATTCATAGATTCGACCAAGTCGAACTTAATTTTACTACTTGTTTTTTTAATTCTATATCAAAATATGGAGAAATATGCTATTGTGTTATATGCATTTTGAATCAAATTATGTAAAAATATGCATTTTCATCGAAATGTGCAAAAATATGCAAAAACATATCGATGACAGTTTTTTACTGCAGATTTATTGACTCGGAAAGATATTTTGCTAATATATATTTTTCAGTCTATCGACAATAATTATTATTTATAATCCCATGGAAATCACACCCCTAATTATAAATTTTACTTGCCATAAAGATGTTTTTGATGTTTTAGATTATTTTAGTATATGAATGATATTGTTTGTTATTTTCTTTAAAAACAAAACATATTTTATTTGCATTGTTCCCTAGAGCGTGGTCTATTAAATTTATTTACATTAATAGTTTAATAAGGAAAGAATACTACTATTGTCTTGTTATAGTTTTAATTGATTAAGAAAATATGATAATTAAAATGATACTTAAACAAAAACTTATAATCTTCGACTAGTATCGCGAGTTGATTAAGCACATAATTGTTGCAAGAAAATAGTTTGTATGGAGTGGAAACAGTTTGTATGAGATTGTAATTAATAAATCTCAATAACCGACTAATTCCAAACAAGGGGTTTTCGTTTTAAAAAAATTGCAAAATCAAGATTTTTGAAGATTGAACATGTCCAAAAAAAACAGAAAACCCTTTGCAATAGGTAAATGTTTTTAGTATCGTAATTTTTCAAAGTCAAAATTGTGTCTGCTTTAAAAAAAATGCCTGCGAATTTTGTACTTTTGCCCAAAACATTAAATCATGATAATGTTTTGCTGCACTCAAAAAATTATGTCATTAACTGTTAGTAGTTTATTTAAAAAGTATAACGTTTTGTCGTTTTTAAAAGAAAAAACATTTGCTCAATGTTCGGTTTTTTTAATGACTATTTCTGTTGTTTGTTTCAAAAATAACAGCATAAAATATAAAGACTTTCATTAGCATTCAACTTTAATGTCATTTATTTTTCTTCGGTAAGTAAAAATAAATGATTCTTCTTTAATTTTTAATGATTTGAGTACGTTATTTTTTGTTTTTTAATTGTTGGCATTTTTTAAGGAGAAATCATTAAAGTTTACCTACTTGTGTGAGTTATTTTTTTTTTTGTAGAAATTAAAGAAATATAAAAACATATTTGTATCAAGTGACTTTGGCACGATAGGTATTAGACCTGGGGTTCTACTGCGTAATTCTAATCGAACGAAAGCGTTCGAGTTCGGATATTTTTAACCCTTTAAAAACAACACAACCGTGTATGTACATTTTTATATTTTTCGCTTTTTACATTGTCTGGAGAAGCGCTTACAAGTTCCCAGTAATTTTTCTTGAATAAAAATATTTTTATCACATTATTTTAGAAATAAAAATTCTGTTCTAATCGATTTTCGTTTCAATTTGAGTTACGCTGTAGACCCCCTGTTCTTAAATACAAGGGAAATTTTCAAAACGTTTTTTTCTAACATGGATGGTCCCAGTTTTGTTTATTGGTACCTAAAAACTCAAAATTCAAAATTCAAAAACAGTCAGAAAAGGGGAACACGTGCCGAAAATCGATTAAACATTTTATAAGGGGAAAAACTATTTTTTATTTGGTTTTTACAAAAAAAAATTAATTTAAACAAACTTTTTCAAAAAAATGGAGAAAAAACTATTTTTTTTTGTATTCAATTATATTTCTAACCAGCTAAGAGACACAAAAATCGGATAAAAATTTACCAATTTTAAAAAAAATCCCCAGCTCATAAGACAGTAATTTTTTTTTCCATGAGAAAAAAAATTATTTTCAATTATATTGTCCAATTGGCCTTAATTATTTTTCTACATCAGTTTTAGACCTAATGGCATAATAATTATCCCAACAATTGAAAATAAAAATATATATTTTTTCATATAAAAAATTACGGTATAATGGTCTGGGGAAGTACGCATAACTTGCCCAATTTTCCTACGATTTCAGAGTTTTTTTTTTGCTCGTTAATTTAATTTTATATAATTTTTTTTTTGACCTATTTGAAAATATATTTTTGTAAAAAGTAAAAAAAGGAGTTTTTTTCCTTTAAAATCACTTTTTACAATTTTCAACCAATTTTCGGCACGTATTAACCTTATCCGATTGCTTTAAAATTTTTAATTTTTTATTTTTAGATGATAATGAGCAAATCTAGGCCAATGAGCATTGCTTTTAAGAACACGTCTAATGGGTATAGTGTCTGGCCAAAATATAGTTGATTGCGGGATCGATTCCCCAAAATTTTATAAAAAAAAATTTAAAAATTAATTCAATAGAAAAATTTTAAAAAATAATATACGATATCATTTATTTTTAATGTTTTCGTAATTAATTTTTAATTTGTTGGTAAAAATAACAGAACAATCATTAATTTTTAATGTTTTGTAGGATATTTTTTTTTTTTTTTTTGAATTTGTTTGTAAAAAAAATTAAAAAAAAACGTTATTTTTTAATGTTATTTATTTTAGAAAATTTTATGAACAATAAAAAAATAAATGCTGATGTTTGTTTAAACAATTTAAAAAATACCTGGGATGGTTTTCATTTGTTTAATCAATTGTTTAAATGTGCTTTTCATTTGGTTTTACCTACAAAAAATTATTAAAAATAAACCATAGTGCACTGTTGTGTATGATTGTTATTTAAAGGCAATTACAAAATTAATCATACGCCTTATACAGTTTCATGAAATTATTATTATAATAATAATAAAATATCACCAACTTCAAATGCGGGTGTGTAAAAAAGTCTAGTGCTAAACTAAAAAGAACCTTGAGGGTTTTGTTATGGAATATTTCAACTTTCACCTAGCAAAAACTTGGTAATGACACATCATTACCATTCGAATTACTTAGTAATGATAGAAAATTACCTTTAGCATTATTTTGAAATGTATAATAATGTCTTACTCATAATGGCTTACCTAAGTAATTATAATAAAATAAAAAAAATTCAGAACTAGATTTTCACTTTTTGGCTAACTGCAAATTATTTTGGTTAAAAATAAAATAAAATTAAATATTTTTTTATTTTTTAAATTTTTTTTTCAAAATAATTTTTTCGTTTCCTATAAGTATACATATATCGTCGAACTATATTCAATAAATGCCAACTCGAAAAAGTTTACTCTTCAGGAGAGCTAAAAAACTAGTTATTTCGCTAATTATTGTAAAAATTAACAATGTACCTTCCATAACATGGTTTATATATTCTAAATAAAATGCCAAAAATTTTATATTTTGCACTTGGTTGCGTATTTTTGAGAGATGGCATTTATTACTATATCAAAAAACAAATATTTTTTTTAGCGTTGGCATATTTTGTCGGAAAATAAAAAAAACATTTTTTTTGGAAAAATTTTTTTAATTTTTTTGGTTTTTGTTATCCTTAGTACCATAATTGCAAAAACTGGAAAAAAAAAATTAAAAATCTTTGCATATTTTTAAAAGTTACTAGCTCCGAAATCCTTATAATCTCAGGGTGGTCAACTTTGGCACTCTGTAACTCACGCTATATTATAAAAGGGTCACTTTAAACTAGCTACTTTGAAAGCTTATATCATTGACTTTATTTGCCCCACGCATAATGTTTCAATCTGATAAATAGTTTGAAAGTTACATCTACATATATAAAGCAATTTTTTTTTTGCAAACACTATTTACCGATAATTTCAAAATGGTAATATCTTGAAAACTAGCCATTCGATATCAAAATCTTTACCAGATTCGTGTTCAGCATGGCAATTGCAATAAGAAAAACGATCTAATTTTTTTTAAAAATTTTTTGAAAAATTTTTGGAAATTTACAATGGGAGTTGGCATTTATTTTCACCAAAAAAATACGTACTTTGAGATAGCAAAATAACAAAAATGGATGTAAAACGACAACAAATTATTATTTTGTTCTGAAATTTTTATCACAGATGGGTATTGCATCGGTCAAATTTGAGTTGGCATATTTTGAATATAGGTTCACGATATGTAATAGTTAGTCATACTATTTTGATAATCATTACAGCTGGCGCCATCGCTTGTAGTTGTAATGGGAAAAGTAATTCGAATCATAATTAGTTATAACTTTTGAATTTTCCATTACACATTTCATTACTTGGTAATGCAAGTTTTGCTGGGCATATGCTTTTGGTTTCATCCCATTCCAATTTTGTTTCTTGCACTGTGTTACCTAAACGTTTTCTATTTTTATTAAATTTTCTGAAAAATTTTCTAGATGAATGATTTTTTAGAATATGCCTCATAATCTCATAAGTCTGATGAAAAATATTTTAGAATCCGTGTCACAGTGTACTTTAAAATTATGTCACAAGGGAAGTATTTCAACTTTTATAAGTCGATTTGCTGGAAATTTAAGATATATTTAAAAGAGACGATTTTAAGGCTGGGTTGTCTTGGCATATCGGCCATATCAGTGTTTAAAGATTATTTTATATTCATATGTATATCGTAGGTCTATAGTCACATAATTACCAAAGAAAATTAATACAATCCTTTAAAAAAAATATTTTAAAATTAAATTCTGTTTTAATTTTTAAATTAATAAAAATTATTTATTATTCGACCTTTAAAATTCTATTTTTGAGAAAGATTATTCTAGCTCAAGGTCATATTTCTTTTACTAATCATTACGATGATATTGTCAAAGTAACAATTTTCAAGAAACTTTTTATAAAGTTGTTTGTTTTAAATTGATTGGTTTGGTCATTTTGCAAAACTTACTCGACACGTGTTTCGGAATTCGTCAAATTCCATTGTCAAGAGTATTTAGCAAATTGACAATCGTTTGTGGCAAAACATAAAGTCTTATATTCGTTTGTAAGTAGGCATAACTAAAAATTATTAAAATTAAAAAAAAAAACAGCAGATCGTTTTGTTAATTTTACAGACATATTTAGTTGTTCCTTTTTGAAAAAAAAAAATTATACGTTTTTATAAAACTTACACCATTTTCTTTTATTTATTTGTGATCAGCAGATTTTTCTGCTGTCTCGACAGATTTCTCTGCTGATTCCACCTAGTTAATCAAGACGGATATTTCGCAAACCGAGTCTGCTAAAATCAGCAGATTTCTCATATGGCTCATAATGGGTGTATTTGCAACAGATTTTTCAGCTGATTGAACATAGAACTTATTTTAAAAGTACTTTAATTAAAAAAGGTTTAAAAAAAATTTAGATTAAAAAAAAATAAAACAAAAATATTTTTGTTTGTTAGATCAGCAACGACAAAGTATGAAAAATATATATTGAAATTTAGGGGTTTATTCCTAATAACTGAAGTATTAAAGTTGGTTTATTTTACAGATATTGCATGAATATTTGTCAAATCTACATTAAGTATCTATACGTATTATGAATAAACCCCTTATAGTTTATCACAACAAATTAGCATATTTGCCATTATGTTTGTTTAATAACAAAATCTGCATACATATTTACTATTATTTATAGAAAAATAAATTCACACATATACAAAATTAATTCATATGCATTAGCAATAAATTCACAAATATAAACAATTTATGTTCCAATTATTGCAAGACTGTTATCAAACTAATAAATTTCAAATTCCACTCCAAACATAAAAATATATGAAAAAATATTCGGGTTCTTTGACAACTTCAATTTTTTGTTCAACGATAAAAAGTTTGAAATTAATTATATGACAAAACAGGCAAGCTGGCAATATTCGAAATTTATCTCCGATACACAGCCCAAAAAAAAAGTTTTTGACCCAGAAACTACACCCATTAATCAGTATGTATTGACCTGCTGAATTCGATTCCGAAAACAGGATGTAATTCTATCGTTGGCTTTTCCTGTAATTTACAACGAAAATCCGTAAAGTGAACCTACCTGATTTCATTTTAAATTTGACCAAGAATAAGTTTAAAATTTTATTTTTGTACACTCAAAATAATAACTCTGTAAAATACTCTGTAAAATGACTGTAATCTCAATTCAACAGATATTTGACAGAGTTTTCTGCCAAAATACAGATTTAAAGAAAATACTTTGTATTTTGTTGTGACAAAAAAACAAAGTTTCCTCTGTTATATTACTTTTCACTTTGTAATCTCAATTTTACAGATAATTAACAGAGTTTTCTGCTAAAATACAGAATACTTCGTATTTTTTTATAACCAAAAAAGTTTTCTGTTTTGAGTAGTCTTTGTTTTTGTTACCAAACATCAAAATTTTATCTGAATATTTTTTTTTTTTTGAGAAAAAGTTGAAAAAGTAGCAAAAAAAAGTTATCAAAATTTTTTTTAGAAATCTTATAAAAATTTTACAAAATAACATGCATTTAACTAAACTCTGTAAATTTACAGAGTTTTTTCTGTAATTTTTTTTTTTTTTTGCATCAAATGTATTTTACAAATATATAGTTTTCTTTGCTAAATGGTGCACTCAAAATAATAACTCTGTAAAATACTCTGTAAAATGACTGTAATCTCAATTCAATAGATATTTGACAGAGTTTTCTGTAAAAATACAGATTAAAAGAAAATACCTTGTATTTTGTTGTGACAAAAAAACAAAGTTTCCTCTGTTATATTACTTTTTACTTTGTAATCTTAATTTAATTTTTGTAATCTTAATTAACAGAGTTTTCTGCTAAAATACAGAATACTTCGTATTTTTCTATAACCAAAAACGTTTTCTGTTTTGAGTAGTTTTTGTTTTTGTTACGAGCTAAAACACCTCAATTCAACCGAGGAGTTGACCGCACCCCCTCCAAATTTAAAGAAATTAAGTACTGATGTTTACTTTAACAAAAAAGAGATTTTGCCAATTTTTCAGGCTTCTGGTCATTCCAGTATTCAAGATATGCGGTCTTGAAGATTAACAAAATCGTATATATTTGACAAAAGTGTTCTGAGATAAATAAAGATAACTCGAAAAGTAATAACAATACAGGTCTCAATCGGGTTGCAAATAATTGGTAATGAAACAGCCTTTAAAATAGCATTCCCCAAGATTTTTTTTGTAAAAGGTCAAAGGTCATTGGTTTTAACCTTAATTTTTGGAGAGCTATATCTCAAAAAACGATATTTTTAAAATTTTGGAAAAAATATATGTGGTTAAGAATTACATATACTACTTAAGTTTAAATTTTCAGGATGGAGACTTCATTGGAACATTTTATATTAATAGAAACGTTGTGACAGGAAAGAAAAAGCGGTGTAATTTCCCTTAGAAAAAAAAATATTTTTTTTTGTCTTTGAAATTCGGGTACCAAAATCCATTTTTCTGAATGTTTTTGACGTGCTGAGTCCAAATATGACCTTTGAACTGGCCTATCGCTATTACTTTTCAAGATATATGCACCTTAATTTTCAAAAAACACAGCAATAGCATTTTAGCAATTTTCACATATTTATGTGCAGATATCTCAAAAACTAATAGCGATAGGCCAGTTCAAAGGTCATATTTGGGCTCAGCACGTCAAAAACATTCAGAAAAATGAATTTTGGTACCAGAATTTCTAAGACAAAAAAAAATATTTTTTTTCCTTAGGGAAATTACACCGCTTTTTCTTTCCTGTCACAACGTTTCTATTAATATAAAATGTTCCAATGAAGTCTCCATCCTGAAAATTTAAACTTAAGTAGTATAGATGATTCTTAATCACATATATTTTTTCCAAAATTTTAAAAATATCGGTTTTTGAGATATAGCTCTCCAAAAATTAAGGTTAAAACCAATGACCTTTGACCTTTTTCAAAAAAAATCTTGGGGAATGCCATTTTAAAGGCTGTCTAATTACCTATTATTTGCGACCTGACTGAGACGTGTATTGTAATTACTTTTTGAGTTATCTTTATTAATCTCAGAACACTTTTGTCAAATATATACGATTTTGCCAATTTTCAAGACCCCATATCTCGGGAAGAAAAAGTACTGGAAGTCCAAAATTTTGGCACTATGAGTTTTTTGTAAGGGCCCAACAATATTCCAAGTTTCATCAAATTCGAAAGGGGTAAGGTCAAAAATGCTGCTTTTTTCGGTTGAATTGAGGTGTTTTAACTCTTACCAAACATCAAAATTTTATCTGAATATTTTTTTTTTGAGAAAAAGTTGAAAAAGTAGCAAAAAAAGCTTTCAAATTTTTTTTTTCAGAAATTTTACAAAACAACATGCATTTAACTAAACTCTGTAAATTTACAGAGTTTTTTCTATAATTTTTTTTTTTGCATCAAATGTATTTTACAAATATATAGTTTTCTTTGCTAAATGGTGGTCTATTTAACCAATATTTCACTAGAAACTCTGTAAATTAAAAGTTTTTTTTTGTCCAAATCATTTTACAGAGTTTTATAGTAAAATTACAGAGTTTTCTTTGTAAAAAAGCTTTCATATTTAACCAATATTTTACTATAAACTCTGTAAATTAACAGTTTTTTTCTGTCAAAATCATTTGAGAGAGTTTTTTAGTAAAATTACCAAGAAATGTTGTTAGCTGGAAAAGTATGGTGTACTCTGTTAAATTAGCAGAGTTTTTCTGTAATTTAACAGAGTTATTATTTTGAGTGTATGTTAAGTCAAAAATTGTAAGAGTTAGATGCATTTAAACAAAAAAGCATTTATTCAGTTTTATTAAAAAAAAGTTGTATATGGGCTTACGAGATCGAAAATGGTAAAAAGCTTGACATTTAGAAAAAAAGTTAGATTGTTCTTGACATCTACACTCAAAATAATAACTCTGTAAAATATTCTGTTAAATGACTGTAATCTCAATTCAACAGATATTTGACAGAGTTTTCTGTCAAAATACATATTTAATGAAAATGCTTTGTATTTTGTTGTGAACAAAAAACAAAGTTTCCTCTGTTATATTACTTTTTATTTTGTAATCTTAATTTTACAGATAATTAACAGAGTTTTCTGCTAAAATACAGATTTAAGCAATATACTTCGTATTTTTTATAACCAAAAAAGTTTTCTGTTTTGAGTAGTTTTTGTTACCAAACATCAAAATTTAACTGTACATTTTTTTGGGACAAAGTTGAAAAAGTAGCAAAAAAAAAGTTATAATTTTTTTTTTCAGAAATCTTATAAAAATTTTACAAAATAACATGCATTTAACTAAACTCTGTAAATTTACAGAGTTTTTTCTGTAAATTTTTTTTCTTCAAATGCATTTTACAAATATATGTAAATTTACATATTTTTTTTTTTTTGCTAATTGGTGGTTTATTTAACCAATATTGTACTAGAAACTCTGTAAATTAACAGTTTTTTTTGTCCAAATCATTTAACAGAGTTTTAAAGTCAAATTACAAAGTTTTCTCTGTCAAAAAGCTTTCATATTTAACCAATATTTTACTATAAACTCTGTAAATTAACAGTTTTTTTGTCGAAATCATTTTACAAAGTTTTTTAGTAAAATTACCAAGAAATGTTGTTAGCTGGAAAAGTATGGTGTACTCTGTTAAATTAGCAGAGTTTTTCTGTAATTTAACAGAGTTATTATTTTGTGTGTAGAAAAAAAGTATTATTTTTCTTGACATTTTAAATTTTAGTATTTAAAAAAAAAAAGGACTTTTTCAAACCAATTTGAAAATAGTAAAGTGGTGAGTGAATTTGAGACTAAAAATTACAATATTTATTTAATTTTTTCTTACACCCCAAAAGCAAAAAAATAGATGGTTAAAGGGCTTTGAAAGCTTAACAAAAAGTGTGGGAGTTGGAAAAATTCTGATGTTTTTCCCGAAGTATTTTCAACGAAACGCAAAAAGAATTGTCGGACAAAATTAATATTTTTTAATGAAATTTTGAGCAGTGCAACGAAAAATTCGAGTTAAAGAAAATGTTGCGTCCGTATTTAATGAACTTTTTATAATCCAAAACGCAATTAAGAAACCAAAATTTTGTGGGACTCAGATAATTAAAAAAAACTTTCTGGTCTTCAAAATAAATCAAATCGGTGTTCTACGAAGCAATTTTTAAAATTTTTAGTTAGACTTTTTTTTTTTTTGTTGATTTCAGTTAACTAATTTTTAGTAATTTTTTTTTGGATGCAGCTATTTTTCGAGTAAATTTTTAAAATGTGATTTTAGCTTGAAAAAATAAAATAAAATAAAATAAAATAAAATAAAATAAAATAAAATAAAATAAAATAAAATAAAATAAAATAAAATAAAATAAAATAAAATAAAATAAAATAAAATAAAATAAAATAAAATAAAATAAAATAAAATAAAATATTAAGCGTGACTAATTTTTTTCTTTCATGAGCGTGCGTAATCGTTATTAATAACTCGTTCACGATCCCATCTCTATTTTAAATATTGTCTAAGTGTTTTTATTACTCATACGCACACGTTATATACACCATTATTGTATAAAATTAGCGTAGTGCAATCTTTAAAATTTGATTTCTCAAAAACAAGTTACAATACATGTCTGAAAATTTCAGAACAGATGGAAAACAATTTAATTTTTTTTAATTAAAAGAAAAATAATGTTATTGCGGCATGTTTCTTTGATAAATAAAGTTTAAATTTAAATTTGAAAAATTCAGAACTTTATTGTGTTTCATTAAATTTACATAAATATTGAAATAAAGATACTCATGCAAAAAATGCTGATACTTTCAATATTTGACCATGCCTACAAAGCCCTTAAACTTTTGTCCTTTTCGCTCTACCTTACTTAGTTTTTGAGATACTGTAAAAACGGGCCTGATAGGATCTTGAGAATCTTAAAAACTGTAAAACTCAAATACTATTAGCCGCAGGGCTTTAAGGTATTTTGCGGTAGTATTCTACAAGCAAAAATGCTGTTGCACTTTTTCTCGTGCCGGCAGTATTTACAGTGATATGGGCATATAAAAAATCTCGAAAATGTCAAAAATTTAGATTCAAAATAAGGGGCTCGGGACCCCGACAGATGTGTAGAGCTAGGCTATTCCATAGTTTTCTTCAAAGTACTTTCTTTTCAAAATTTCTTCCGTTTCGCTCTATCTTGCTTAGTTTTCGTGATATCGCCATTTTGCGTTTTTAACTAAATTCTAAGAAATTTTTTATTTAATTTTAAAAAGTTTTTAATAAATTCTAAGATGTACACTTCCTTAATTCTAAGAAGAGAAATACGATGATTTTTTTTTTTTTTTTTTTGTAAATTTTAACTAAACTTAAACTAAATTGTTTTTTAAGGAATATGTTTTAAAAATAAAGATTCGATTCTTAGATTTGTGGAAAATTTCTTTGGCAGTAAGAATTTTTCTCCTTATATTTAAAAACTCCATTTAAAGAAAAGTATCAACTATTTATAAGTAAATGAACTAAACTTTTTTTCTCATAGTTAAGAAAATTTATCATTTTTTAGTTAAATTTGACTAAATTTTAGGAAAATTTGTGATAAAATTTTTTCATAATTTTTTTTTTTTTTTAGTGTAGGGGAAACCATGTGAACGCTACACTAAAAAAGACCTTGTAAAATGAGAAGACAATTTAGATGTTTTTATTTTTTGCTACCTGCTATTAACAACAAATCCTTGTTATTTTACGAGCTTTTTACCAATAATTGTAAATTTAAAATTTCTTTGAGGTGATAAAACTTACAAGGAGGTGTCGTGATTTTACTATACTCAAAAAATTATGTCATTAACTGTTTGTAGTTTATTTAAAAAGTTTTACGTTTAGTCGTTTTTAAAAGAAAAAAACATTTGTTTGATGTTTAGTTTTTATTAATGACTACTTCTGTCCTTTGTTTGAAAAATAACACACTAAAAAATAAAGACTTTTATTAACATTTAATTTTTAAAGTCATTTATTTTTATTCTGGAAGTAAAAACTACTGATTATTCTTTAAATTTTTATTGATTTGTGTAAGTAATTTTTTTTTTAAATTGTTGGTATTTTTTAATGATATATCATTAGTTTTTACCTACACACTGTAGGTTATTTTTTTGTAAAAAAAAAAATCAAAAAATTATTTATAGAAATATAAAAACATGTTTGTATCAAGTGACTTTGGCACGATGGGTAGAGTATCTGACCAGAATGTGTTTGATTTCGGGATCGATTCGATTTTATTAAAAATTTTTAAAAAAATATTTCAATAGAAAATTGTAAAAAATAACCTACGAAATCATTAATTTTTAATGTTTTCGTAGGTTAATTTTTTGGAATTTGTTGGTAAAAATAACAGAACTATCATTATTTTTTAATGTTTTTTGGTAAAAACGAATGAAAAAAACCGTAATTTTTTAATGTTTAATGTTATTTATTTTAGAAAATTTTGTCAACAGTAAAAAATAAATGTTGATGTCTGTTAAAACAAATGAATAATTACTGGAATAGTTTTCAATTGTTTATTCCCTGGTTTTAAATGTGTTTTCATTTGTTTTTGCCTAGATTTTTTGCTGCCTCCTATTTTACACTTTTTTTGCGCAATAAAACTTACATGGAATTCTCGTGAATTTACTAGATTTTTTTGTAAAAAAAAACTTGGAAATTTGTAAAATTACAAAAAAAAATTAAAATTTTGGTCAAAAAATTTTTGTTAAAAAACAAGAAAAACTGTCAAATATTGGTAAACTGGAATTAAAAGACTTTTTCTACACTCAAAAAAAAAAGTTTGTAAATTTACAAGTAAAAGGTCTTGTAATTCTATTTTACTAATATTTTTGTCTTTTTACAAAAATTGTTGTATATTTAATAAAACGAAAACTACAGTTTGCTTTGTAATTTTACTATTATATGTTGGTAAATTTATTTTACAAATTTTTTAGGTAAATTTACAAAAAAGTGAATTATTTTACAAGTTAAAAAAATATTACAAGGTGTTTAGTTTTTTTACACAAGAAAACTGTAATTGTACAACATAATTTTACTTGATGTTATTTAGTCTTTTTACCAAAAAAATGTTTTATTACAAACATTTTTTTTTAAGATCGTTTACAAGGTTTTCAGTTTGAAATGTATGTATTGAAAAGTACAAAATTCCAATATAATTTTACAAAACTTATTTTATTACTAGAATTAATGTTGTTTTACAAAAAAAAAATTAATTATTCAACAATAGGACACGCAAAAATTTTCTAAGTTCAGATTTTTTTTTGCGTTTTGGAGTAAACAATTTAGTTAAAAATAATTTTTTATAAATAATTTTTACACCACTTTTTTGGTAATTTGCGTTAAGTAAAATACCACAATGTTTATGTGTTTCTACTATATAATTGTTCTAGTTTTTTTTTGTATTTTTACCATTTTTTTTGGTGATTTTACCATATTTTTTTGGTAATTTTTTTTTAAATTTGGTACCTAAAATGTCAATAGAAAGCTGCCAATTATGAAAAATCAAATTTTTCTTATTTTAACTGGTACGTAAACATCCAATCTACAATATCCAAAATTTTTTTCCGATTTTTTAAAAATATTTGTGAAAATAATTAAAAATTCAAAAAAAAATTGTTATTTTTTGACTAATTTTTCCTGAAAATATAAGAAATTTCTTGTGTAGCCTCCTTCGCAATTCTCATATGTTCTACTTATGAAAAACGAAATGTCAAAAAAAAAATAAAAAAGTGCAGTGTTATACATTAAAAAGTTTGTTAAAAGTGCTCAAGTGAAAAAAAAATCTTTTCAGGTTGTTGAAGTGCTACTCCAGCTGCCGAAGAAGGAAAAATAAGATGCACCAATGGAAAAAACCTTTAAATTTACAAAACCAATATGTAAATAAACCAATTTTTTTGTAAATTTACAAAACAAATATGAAAATTTAGAAAACAAAATTGTATACTTACGAAAAAAGTTGTAATTTTACAAAAATGAAATAGAAAATACAAAAACAATATTGTAAATTTACAAATTTTATGGTTAAACTACTGTTTTTACGGCAAAAAAAAAAGGAAAAATGGTACATATACAATAAAAATTGTAAATTTACCACTTTTTATTGTAAATATACAAGTTTTTTGCATAAAAAAAAGTAGTTTAACCAAATAATTTGTTAATCTACAATTTATTTTTTTCATTTTCTATTTTTCCTTGTAAAATAACAACCTTTTTCTGTAAGTTTACAATTTTGTTTTGTAAATTTACCAAATTTTTTGCAAATTTACAAAAAAAATGTTCACCTCGAAGATGATATTTTACAAAAAAAATTGTAAATTTACATTTTCTTTTGTTAAATCAATTTACAAATTATCCCCGTAACTTTACGGGGATTCTTGCTAGTACATATTTTACAAAACCTGCCCCGTAAAATCACGGGGATTTTATGTCATTTTACAAACTTTTTTTTTTGAGTGTAGTAGTTTGACAAGTTTTGTTTTTTGTGTACTTAGGAGATGATGACCTATTTACAACTTTCATAATTTTATTTTTGTGTACCACTTCCTAGTGTTAGAGGCTACAGATAAGTTTATTTTTTTAATTTTTAAATTTTTGTTTGTATTATTATTGAATGCATGAATGAAAGTAAATATATATAATTTGCAAAGAGCAAATTAAAATAATGAAAATATTCAATAATGACATTTCAAAAGACATTTTAGACATTTTTTGAAATTATGATAAAAAATATAAATCATCGACTAGCCAGCAAGGTTGAGTTAAAACGGATCAATTCAACCGAAAAAGTAACATTTTTGGCTTATCACTTTCGAATTGGATGAAACTTGGAATATACATAGGTTGGAAATGTAGTGCCAAAATTTTGGACTTCTTGTTAAAATAACAGAGAAATTTAGTAACCGCGGTTTCGGTTTTAAAAAAACTATACTACCGATCTGTTTCGGTTATCTTCGGTTATCAATAAACAAAAATTCATTATTTCACTCAAAAAAAAACTTTGTGAAATTACTAGAAAAAGTCTCCTAATCCCATTTTACCTCTATTTGACAGTTTTCCTTGTTTTCTAACAAATTTTCAATCGAAAAAAATCGTGACGTCACACACTTAACATGTAATGAAATGCGATCCAACTTCTGCTGTTGGTTTGTCAAGCAGAGCGATAGGCCAGATGGTAGAGTGCTTGCTTTGTAAACTGATGGAAAATTTCAAGAACGTGGGTTCTATTCCAATCAGAGTTAAGCCTGTGGATGAAAAAACATATAGAAAAAACAGTCTTACAAAAATAAAACAATTTAAATCTAATGTAATTTTCTCCACTGATGACGTAGAGGTGGCTACAGAAACCATGGTCTGGAATAAGTCCGCATTAAAAATAATCTTTAGAAATACAATGTTTTCTTCTTCAATCACAAACCCTTAATAACAAACAGAAATGGCATACGCCGATAAAAACACTAAAATACATTTTTTTTGTAATTTTACAAATGTTTTTTTGAAATTTTACAAATTTCAAAATTTTTTTTACAAAAAAATTTAGTAAACTAACGAGAATTCTTTGTAAGTTTGATTGCGCTAAAACAGTTGTAAATTTACAATATTATTGGTAAAAACCTTGTAAAATTACAAAAAGCTCGTAATTTTTACTAGGAATTCTAGTAAAATAGGAGGTAGCAAAAAATTAAGTAAAGTCACGAAACCTCTTTGTAAGTTTTATCGCGTCAACAAATAGTAAATTTTATTGGTAAAATATTGTTAAATTGTTAGTAAAAAGCTTTTAAAATTACAAGGAATTTTTGAAAAATAAGGAATTCTGGCAAAAACTAAAAATAAGAAGTTTTTCTTGTCAAGAGGGTTTTTTTTATCGCAATGTTAATTGATGTAATTGATTAATTCATGTAATAGAAAATTGTTAAATTTAATGGCATTTCCAATTCTTACTGATAAGTTTTATTTCCATTTATACTATTTTATGTTATTACCTTTTCAATTAAAAAATATATTAAAAACTTAGAATTAAATTTTAAAGCATTATGGCAGTCTTAAAGCTCTAGCAGTTTTCTTTTTTGTTTAAAATTGAAAAATACAATTTGACTCCTAAGCAAATGATCGGTCTTGATTGACTGCTTACATTCAATTTTTGTCAACATGTTTTCTTCTTTACTTTGAGATCATTTGTCACAATCAAAAGTAAATCTGTTGCAATTAACAGCCATCACTTTTGATTGCGACATTTAAAAGTACTCATGATGAATGCCTGTTTAACCCATAATTGATATAAGGAGGCCCAACAGAGAGCTTTCTGAGAACCTTAGAAATCTAAAGAAAGTTCTGTAGTTATCCATACATCGATAGCAACCAAAATTTCTACAAAAATTCTATAGTTATCGATGTATATTCACTTATTTTGTATTGAAAAACAGTAAAACTATAGAAGAAATTTCTTACTACCGAAAATGAATGTAACAGAAAATTCGTTTTTAAGACAGTAAATTATATTTTTTAAATTATTTGGTTACATCGATTGCAACCAAATTTTTTCCAAAAATTCTATAGTTATCGATGTATTGATACTAGAGATGGGATCGTGAGTGACTTTTCAATCACGATCACGCACACTCACGAAAAAAAAAAATTTAATCACGCACGATTACGCACGAAATTTTTTTTTGTACTCACGCTCACGCACGCTCACGTGAGTAGAAAACAATTTTAATCACGCTCACGATGTAATCACGTTCACGAAATACTCACGAATTAAAATAAAATAAAAAAAAAACTTTATTTCATATTTTTTTATTTTTTTAACATTTATTTAAATTTACAAATGTTTTTGTAATTATAAAAGGGCAATTCTAAAATATTAAGAGCCAATTTTAGTCGTTTCTTCAGATTTATGGTTTCTTCAGATTTAATTGAAAATTGGCACATAGATAGCCAATATACCTATGAAAATGTGACTTTCTATCGTTTTTTAAATTCGGTTTACTGATCGTTTTATGGCAGGTCAAAGCTCGACTTTTTTTTGTTGCAAAATTAGAAAAACATATCATCACATAAAACATGTTCTAACTTTTTAAGCAATTATCCAATTTTCACAATTCGTGGCTCATATGAGAGCTTAAGTCTTGTGCTTTTTGGAAATAATTTTAAATGCAAAAGGATTCTTTAAAGAAAAGTATCAAAAATGCAATAACTTTTTTCTTTGCGAATATTTAAAACAACACATCTTGGATTTTTTTTTTTTTTAAATTCGGTGATAGTCAAAATGTTTTGTGTAACATATCCAAAATTCAGAGGGGGATCAAAAGCTATTCTGTTTTGAGTACGAGGATCCCATAATTTTCCATTAGAAATTTAATTTTTTTTTATTTTTGAAATGTTTTAAAAAATTTAACAGGGATAAGATTATATTCCTTATACAGGTTGTATTTTTCTCACTTTTGCTAAATCAGTCGACTTCGACCATTCAACTATACTGAATTTTGAAAATCCAAATATGAAATATGCTATGGCAAATTTTAAGTCAATTCAAACAGTGGAGCGAAATTTTTTTAAAATTGCTTAAAAAACTTATTAAATTTAAATTTATTAACTTAAAAAATAAAAAAAAAAGTAACCAAAAAAAAAAACGGGGAAAAAATTAAAATCACGAAAAAATCACGCAGCAATTTTACTCACGCACGATCACGCACGAACTTTTTTTTGTTACTCACGATCACGCACGCTCACGTGAGTAGAAAATAAAATTACTCACGAATCACGTGATTCACGCGTGATTCACGTGATTCACGGTAATCACGTGATTGGTGCGCATCTCTAATTGATACCAACTAAATTTTCTACTGCAAATTCTATGGTCATCGATAAATCGATAACTTTAAAATTTTTAGTAGAAAACTCCATAGTAATATTTATAACAACAAAATTTTCTATAGAAAATTCCATAGTTATCGATATATCAGCACCAACAACATTTTTTACAGAAGATTTTGTTGTTATCTATAGATCGATAACAATGGAAGGTTCTGCAGAAAATGTTGTTGTTATTAAAACATATTGTAACATCAAAATTGTTTATAGAAATTTTCTATAGAAAATTTTGTAGTTATCGATATATCGACAACAATAGAATTTTCAATAAAAAATTATATTGTGATCAATATAATTATGGAGCTTTCTACCGAAACTTTTTCAAGTTATCGATGACCGTCGAATTTTCTGTTGAAAATTTAATTGTTATCGATATAGATTTTTTGTAAAAATTTTTGTTCCAATCGATGTATCGTTAACTAAAGAACTTTCTTAAGGCAATTTAGTGGTTATCAATGTATCGATAACTATTGAATTTTCAATAGAAATAATTGCTGTTGTCGATAAATTGATAACTATAGAATTTTCTCTCTAAAATTTTATTGTTGTCGATGTACCTATTAATAACGATTTTTTTTTATCGAAAATTTTGTTGCTTTTATTATATCAATAACTAAAATTTTTTTATAGAAAATTCAATAGTTATCGACAAAATTGTCTATAGAACATTTTGTTGTTATCGAATTTTCTACAGAAAATTTTGTTTTTTATCGATATATCGATAACTGTAGCTTTGTTGTTTTCGGTATACTGATAACTGCAGAATTTTCTATAGAAAATTTTATTGTTGTAAATATATATCAATATTTTTAGAATTTTCCATACAACATTTTGCTGTTATTCATATATAGATAACTATAGAACATTCGATAGAAAATTTTGTTTTTTTTCGAAGAATTTTTTATAGTTTTTTTCTGTTTTCGATATATCGATAACTATAAAATTTTCTATAGAAAATTTTGTTGTTATCGATACATCGATAACTATGGAGTTTTTTTATAGAAATTTTTTTCTGTAGATATATCGATAACTTAGGGATTTCTCTAAATAATTTGTTTGTAATGGATATGTCGATAACTTTTAAATTTTCTATAGAAAATTTTGTTGATATTATCTCGATTATCATGAAATTTTCTATAAAAATTTTTGTTGCTATCGGTATCTTGATAACCATGGAATTTTCTATAGAAAATTTTTGTTGTTATCGATATATCGAAAACTATAGAATTTCTATAGAAAATTTGGTTGTTATCGCTATATCGATAACTACGGAATTTTCTGCAGAAAATTTTGTTCTTGTCGATTTATCGAAAACTATAGAATTTTCTAAAGAAAATTTGGTTGTTATCGCTATATCGATAACTATGGAATTTTCTACAGAAAATTTTTTTGTTATCGCTATCGATAACTATTGAATTTTCTACAGAAAATTTTGTTGTCAATGTATCGATTTATCGATAACTATTAAATTTTCTGTAGAAAATTTTGTTGTTATCGATTTATCGATAACTATCGAATTTTCTGTAGAAAATTTTGTTGTTAGCAATTTTTTTGATTGTTATCGATTTATCGATAACTATTTAATTTTCTATAGAAAATTTTATTGTTTTCAATATATTGATAACTATTGAATTTTCTACAGAAAATTTTGTTGTTATCGATTTATCGATAACTATCAAATTTTCTGTAGAAAATTTGGTTGTAATCGCTATATCGATAACTATGGAATTTTCTACAGATATATCGATAGCTATAGAATTTTCTATATAAAATTTTGTTGTTATCGATATATCGATAACTATAGAATTTTCTATAGAAAATTTGGTTGTTATCGCTATATCGATAACTATGGAATTTTCTACAGAAAATTTTGTTTATATATCGTTTGTTTATTTGTCGATATATCGATAACAACAAAATTTTCTGTAGAATATATTGAAAACAATAAAATTTTCTATAGAAAATTAAATAGTTATAGATATA
Source organism: Pegoplata infirma (assembly GCA_963921195.1). Classification (NCBI taxonomy): domain Eukaryota; kingdom Metazoa; phylum Arthropoda; class Insecta; order Diptera; family Anthomyiidae; genus Pegoplata; species Pegoplata infirma. The sequence goes on from OY992539.1 coordinate 106,385,626, forward strand.
TCGATTACAATCAAAAAAATTGCTAACAACAAAATTTTTTACAGAAAATTCGATAGTTACCGATAAATCGATAACAACAGAATGTTCTACAGAAAATTCATTAGTTATCGATAAATCGATATATTGACAACAAAATTTTCTGTAGAAAATTCTATAGTTATTGATAGCGATAACAACAAAATTTTTTGTAGAAAATTCCATAGTTATCGATATAGCGATAACAACCAAATTTTCTATAGAAAATTCAAAAGTTTTCGATAAATTGATAACAACAAAATTTTCTGTAGAAAATTCCATAGTTATCGGTAGCGATAACAACTAAATTTTCTATAGAAAAATCAATAGTTTTCGATATATCGATAACAGCTAAATTTTCTATAGAAAATTCCATTGTTATCAAGATATCGATAACAACAAAATTTTTTTTTAGGAAATTCCATGATAATCGAGATAATATCAACAAAATTTTCTATAGAAAATTTAAAAGTTATCGTTATATCCATTAAAAACAATTTTTTTAAGAGAAATACCTAAGTTATCGATATATCTACAGAAAAAAAATCTATAGAAAAACTCCATAGTTATCGATGTATCGATAACAAAAAAATTTTCTATAGAAAATTTTATAGTTATCGATATATCGAAAACAGAAAAAAACTATAAAAAATTCTTTAGTTATTAATGTATCGATAAAAACAAAATTTTCTATCGAATGTTCTATAGTTTTCTATATATGAATAACAACAAAATGTTCTATGGAAAATTCTAAAAATATTGATATATGTACAACAATAAAATTTTCTATAGAAAATTCTGCAGTTATCAATATACCGAGAACAACAAAGCTACAGTTATCGATATATCGATATTTATAGAAAATTTTATAGTAATCGATACACACAGAAAAAAAAGTTTCCAATCGAATTTATCAGTTGTATCAACTCAAAATTCGGTTGCTGCTACTAAATTTATCTTTGACAACCAAATTTTTTAGTTGCCCCAATTAAAAGACAGTTATGACCGCCGAAAATGAATTGTGACTACCGATATTCAACTGTGACGACCTATATACGAAAGTTCCAACCGATTTTTTGTTGCAATAACTGACTTTCAGTTGGAAATCGTTAAATTCGTTTTCTGTGTGTATATCGAAAATAACTATGGAATATTCTATATCGATAACTATGGAATTGTCTACAGAAAATTTTGTTGTTCTTGATTTATCGATAACTATTGAATTTTCTGTAGAAAATTTTGTTGTTATGGATTTATCGATAACTATTGAATTTTCTGGAGAAAGTTTTGTTGTTATCGATTTATCGATAACTATAAAATCTTTTGTAGAAAATTTTGTTGTTATCAATTAATTGATAACTATAGTTATCAATTAATTGATATATAGTTTCTATAGAAACTATTGTTGTTATTAATAAATCGATAACTATTGAATTATCTTTAGAAAATTTTGTTGTTATCGATATATCGATAACTATAGAATTTTCTATAGAAAATTTTGTTGTTATCGATATTGTGATGACCATAGATTTTTTTTATAAAATTTTAATGCTATCGATTTATGGTGGTCTATAGAATTACTCTATAGAAAATTTGGTTGGTATCGATACATAGAAAATTTTGTTGTGGAAAATGTTGTTGTTATCGATGTATTGATAACTCTAAAACTTTTGACAGAATATATATTTATAAATAAAAAAAAAATATTTTTTAAATTTTGTTGTATATCGGTAACAATACAATTTTCTATAGAAAATTTTGTTGTTATCGATATTCCAATAAATCTAGAAATTACTATAGAGAATTTTGTTGTTATTTAATAACACAGTGATACAAAATCGAACTTTCGGAATCGGAATGGGATGAAACCAAGAGCTAATGATTTCCATAACAAAACCCTCAAGGCCTTTTTTTTAGGTCAGAGATAGATTTTATTTTACACGCATTTAAAGTGATTTTAAAGCATTTAAAGTTTTTGTGTACTAAACATGTCCTACTTTAAAGGCCCCTGGTGGTGCCCTTATTGGATATATAGGGTCCAGTTTCCAAACTTAAGCTCAAAATTACTTCAGCTATGACTGGTATAAATTTTTCTGCAATCGGTCCAGTACCTATTTACTGAATAGCCAAATTACTAAAATGAACCACTGTACACCGTTGCGTATGATTGTTAATTAAAGGCAATTATTAAAATATACCAATGGACACCGTTGCGTATGATTGTTATTTAAAGGCAATTACAATATTAATCATACGCCACTATACAGTTTTTAAGCATTTATTATTATAATTAGAATAAAAGTTAACTAACTTCATATGCGTGAAAAAAGCTAGCTCTGAACTACAAAAAAGCCTTGATGGGTTTGTTATGAAATATGTCAACTTTCATTTGCTTTTGGTTTCATCCCATTCCGATTTTGGGTGTTGCACTGTGTAATCAATAGAAAATTTTGTTGGTTTCAAAGACTGTAGAATTTATCAAAGACAATTTTGTTATTACCGACTTAGAATTTTCTATAGAAAATATTGTTATCGATACATCGAAAAAGTCTTAGAATATTAAAATTTTTCTTTATACAAAAATTGCTTAGAATCTAAAAATTTTTCTGTACGGTAAAATGTTTTGAATTTAAGATTTTTCTGTACGGTAAAAGATCTTAGATTATCAGAATTTTGTTAACTTAAAATTCTTCAGAATCTAAAAATTTTTCTATTCAACAAACCTCTTAGATTCCGAAAAAAGTTTTAAATGAAAAATGATTTAGGATATTTTAAATTTTCCAATGGAAAAATATCTCAGATTCTAAGATTTTTTCTAAAGGGAAAATATCTTAGATTCTTAAACATTTTTCGTGTAGAAAAAATTGTCAGATTATTGCGACTTTTTATCTCAGAAAAATATTGTTACATTTAAGGTTTAATCACAAAAGTACCAAAAACTAACGATTTACAATTTCTTTTATAATTCTTCTTACCAAAGGATAATGACCATAATGTTGTTGATATTTTTTTTTTTGTTGGTTTCAACAAAACAGAGAAGACTAGAAAAACAACAGCCACAAAAATGCTTTTACAGAAGATATATAGATATAACATTTCCAGATTATCATTTCCAGTGTATAAAATCTCAACATGGACCATTATAAATGCTTTAGAAATTACAAAAATAAAAGCTTTCAAGCTTAAATCTCATTAGAGATAAGAGGCACACGCAAAAAACAACGACTATAATAAACCAAAACAAAACACCCCACAAAAACGAAAAAAACAAAAAGCAAAACATTAAGTACTGGGCTGTTAACTTTTGGTTATTTCCCAAATGCATGAATGAACGAATAAAACACCAGGGTCTAACTGCTGGTAAAGGACCAAACATATTTTAGAGTATGTAGCAAAACCAGCATACAGCCCATAATATACTTTTAAACAATTATACTGTGTGACAGTATTTAAGATTTCTAAATGTTAATAATTATTAATTAACTTTATATGTATTTAAATACTTAGTATGTATTACAGTTAGTTTAATGGTAAGAGCTTTGATTTATATTTGAATATGCTATCCATATAACCCTGGAGTTACAAATCTTTTTTTTTTTTTTTCAGGTCAACACTTTTAAGTTGAAGAGAAAATTTATATGGGGACCGCCAATGTTTAAAGATAGAGGGCAAGTACTTTATAAGAACATGTTACAATTAAAAAATATGAAAGTTCGATCTTACATTTGGTTCCTCTAGGGACATCCTTTAGACCGAGCAATGGGACCTCATAAAAATGTTATTTTGTATGAGAGACCTGTTAGGGAGTGGAGATAGGGAGTACACTTAAAATATTTTGTAGGCAAAAACAAACGAAAAACACATTTAAAACCAGTGAATAAAAAAGTGAGTTAAAAAAAAAAATATAGTTCTGTTATTTTTACCAACAAATTCCAAAAACATATCTTACGAAAACATTAAAAATTAACGATATCGTAGGTTATTTTTTACAATTTTATATTGAAATATTTTTTTAAAAATTTTTAATAAAATTGTGGGGAATCGATTCCGCAATCAACTACACTCTGGCCAGTCATTCTACCCATTGTGCCAAAGTCACTTGATACAAACATGTTTTTATAATTCTAAAAATTATTTTTTGATTTTTTTTTTTTTCAAAAAAAAAAACCACACAAGTTGCTAAAAACTAATGATTCCTCTTTTAAAAATACCAACAATTAAAAAAAAAAACATACACAAATCATTAAAAATTAAAGAAGAATCACTTATTTTTACTTACAGAACAAAAATAAATGACTTTAAAAATTGAATGCTAATGAAAGTCTTTAGTTTTTATGTTGTTATTTTTGAAACAAAGAACAGAAATAGTCATTTGAAAAAAATGAACATTAAACAAAGGGTTTATCTTTTAAAAACGATATAATGTAAAACTTTTTAAATAAACTACAAACAGTTAATGACATAATTTTTTGATTGCAGTATAAATTTCACTGCAATCGGTTCAGTACTACAGAATGGCCGAAAAAAAAATCAAAAATAAACCACCGTGTGATCTCTATCTGTGTGTTGTCTGCGATAACAGCCAAAAAATTATACAGACTGTAACTTAACTCAAAAAAATAAAATTGTAAAATGGCAAAAAAAAACTTTGTAAATTTTCTTGCTGCCTCCTATTTTACGAGAATTCCTAGAAAAAATTACGAGCTTTTTTTTGTTTTTTACAAACTTTTTACTAATTAAATTGTAAATTTAAAACTTTTTGGCGCTATAAAACTTACAAGAAATTCTGGTGACTTTACTAGATTTTTTTTTTTTGCAAAAGTACATTGGAAATTTGGGCATTTACAAAAAAAATTAAACTTTGTATGAATTTTTTTGTTAACAAACAGGGAAAACTGTCATATGTGGGTAAAATGGATTATGAGACTTTTTCTAGTAATTTGACAAGGTTTTTTTTAGTGTAGTGTTGTGGCTTCGAAAAGTTTGTTTTACTTAACAATAGTGGTATTCAGAGTCTTACTTGCCAGCCCTGGCACTGCACTATAGGGAATTTTACCCATTTTTTTGGCCAAAAGTCAAAATTAAAATATTTCCAAAGTTTTTTTTTTTTTTTGCTTTTATATAAAAAAAATACAACAAAGTAAACATGTCTTTTTAAATCTCTTGACAGAATTCATTTACTGTTACTTTATCAGCTGGCTTTTTTTCAAATTTCTAAATTAGTCATCAAATAACGATTAAGTGCAGTAAATTTTGAGATAGTTTCTAATAAAAGTTTTCATTATAAAAATTGATAATTTTTAATAACTAAAAAATGGAAAAATAATGTCGAAAGTGAGTACTTCAATAATATATTGTGAAATGTTGGCGAGCTTATCTAGTAGATCGATTAACTTGGAAAAATTGAAGTTGACCCAACCTTGAACTTATGGAATTATGAATTGGAATTTTATTTAGACTTACAAAAAAATGATAGCATATGTTAGCTATAAAACTACAAAAGTTCTTTAGGACAATCAATTACCTTCTGAATTTAATAAATTTTAGAGTCGGATATGTGCAAACTTTTTTTAAAAACGCATTTTTCCAGGTGACTACTGCGTGCCAAATTCAGAGTTATTTAATATATGGCGATCGAAACACAACGAATACTTATGACAAAAGAGCTACTATTTGTGCACATTTCTTTTCATACATTGCTGAGAGTGATTGTTTCGAAAACCTTAAACAATATCTAAAGGAGCAATCAAGAATATTTTGTTCAAATATAAATATGAAAAGGCTTAAAAGTTGTAGAAGTTTGAAAGTTTTTGAAAAACAGCATGCTGTTTGGCTCAAAGGCAATACTTTGATAAGAATATTTTGTTCAAATATAAATATGAAAAGGCTTAAAAATTTTAGGAGTTTGAAGGTTTTTGAAAAACAGCATGCTGTTTGGCTCAAAGACAATACTTTGATAAGAAAACGTGAAGCGCAGCCAGCCTCCACTAAACCGAAACCTGGGCGACCGCCATTTACTTTTTTGTCAAAATCTGCGAGAACAAAAAGGTGAGTTACAGCAGAAATCTCTAAAGATCTAGAAAGGGAAGTTGAGCCCCTAGCTCTTGCTTCATCTGCGGCTGCTCGTAGTGGCATTTTAAAATATAGTTTGCGACTTGGAACTCAAAAATCAAATTTTTGAATAAAATCCTTATTAGAAAGTATCTTCAAAAGTTAGTGTACACTCAAAAAAAAAAAAATAGTAAAAAACAGTTTAGAAAACCAGATAATCTATCAAAGATTTAAAAAATCTTAGATGCGTAAACTCATAACCCGGGAACCCTGTTTGGAACTAATTATTAGTTAATTTTTTAGGTAACTTTACTAAAGTTTTTTTTGAGTGTATGAAAAACTTTAAGGGTCACTCCCTCTCTTTAAAGAGTCTTCCAAAAGTTAAATCCAAAAAATCATTCAAATCGGTCCAGCCGTTTGGCTGTAAATAATTTTGGCCAAAAAAAGGGGTAAAATTTCCTACAGTGCACTATAGATAGGGTGACCATTTTTTTCTAAACTCAAATCGGTACAAACTTTTTTCTTTTAGAAATAACTCTCAGAAGACTCTTGATGATTTCTTCAGCACTCAAAAAATGTCGGTTAAACTAACAAACTTGAGTTCAATTAGTAGTATTTCACTTAAAAGCAAATATTAAAAAACTACTGCCATAAACTCTTTTCGTTATTTTGCAGAAAATTTAATTGACTTTAAATAACTTCAGTGCAAAAAATAAAACAAAAACCCAAATGTTTTGAGAAAAAGAAAATTCCTCAGACTCTGAGGACATTTTTCCTTAAGTTTTGATAAATTTTTCTTTTAGAAAACTTCCCAGCTAATAAGCACATGTTTAATTAGCCCTGATACACTGAGCACTTTTTCCAATAAATTCTGTCATTTTCTCACCGAACCTCTCAGAATCATTTGGATTCATGCAAAAAATCCATCATCTCTTGAAGTTTTCGTTATCGAAAACCACAAAAATTCTGTGCGCCTTTTCATATAAATTTATGAAGATCTAAATAATTTCATGTTCAGATACATTTTCCTCTTGATTCAGGAACTCTTATCTCCTTGGAAATAATTCAAATTATCTCATTGTCAGACTTAAGTTATTTTATGGAAATTCATATTTTTGTATCGAATTTTCGAATAAAATTTTTTTTTATGTTAAAATGTTCAAAAATCAGTATAATCAGTACATATTTCAAAAAATCAGTACAAATTAGTACAACGTTTTTTGATCAGTACACGTGATCAAAAATCAGTACATGTACTGATCAAATCAGTACGTATGGTCAGCCTAACTATAGAGCACTTTTTAAAATAACGTTTCAAAAATTTTAAATCAAAATACATGTATTTTTTAAAAGAAGTACTCTTTTGCTCCATTACCAGGGCTGGCAGCAAGACTCTGAACACCTCTAATATTTTTTTCTCGGAAATTTTTTTAATTTATTTTATCAATTTCTTAAACAAATTTTATTCAGAATTTTTTTTTTTTCCAAAAAAGTCTTTTTACAATAATTCTTGGTAGCGATAGTAGTAGTTGTAGTAGTATTTAAATATTCCAAGAATGTTAATGAATGGGCTAAACTAGAATATGATATAAATGCTATAATTAACAATTCTTTTTGTAATCAATTTCTTAAAGCCATACATTAGCCAACAAAACTTATTGTTTTTTTTTCAGTTGCTCATGTTTTTTGCTGTGTATTCTAGAAACATATCATATCTTCTTTTACATGCCATTTAGCACATAATTAAACGATAGTACATTATCTAATAGTAGTTTGAAAGACATAAAGAAAAATAACTAAAATGCTTTCAATACTATTTAACACTAACATAAGTCCATGGGTCTTTATCAGTTCCTGGGTACTGTTTAGAGTATTTATTTTATCCACTTACAAGGAGAATTAAAAAAAAACTGGATAGCAAAACAACAGTTAATGGTGTTGTGCATCCAGGAATTTAGCGGCTATGTTCCACGAGCCCATAGCTGCTCAAATGCTTTTAGACTTTTTGCCGAGTCGGCTGTTTTTGAAGAGATATGTGCATTTTTCAAATTTCGTGAATGCAAAATTTTTTACATTCAAAATTAGCACCCATTGTTGGTCTTAAAAATGTCTAAAAATCTTAAAATTTACAATAATTTGCAAATTTTGCTAATGGAAAAATCTAACAACTTTTTAAAGGAAAAATCAGACAATATTTCTATAGGAAGAATTTAATATTTTTTTTTTTTTTTATAGAAAAAATTTAAGAAATTTTTAATGGTGAAAATCTGAGAATCCTTCTTTAAAAAAAATCTGAGAAGAAAAGGATAACGAAAAAGGAAAGAAATTATGTAAGATTTTTTTTCTGGGAAAAATGTTCAAATTTTTCTAATTTTTGAAAAAATGTCTCTGCATCTTTAAATTTTTCTATATGAAAATATTCTTTTGGGAAAATAGGAGAATTTTTTTACTAAAACAATTTCTTAGAATCTGAGATTTTTTCTGTACGAAAGAATAACACAGAATCTGTGCCTTTTCTATAGGCAAAAATGTCTCGGACTTTAAGATTTTTCTATTTAAAAAAGTCTGAGAATCTTTGACTTTTTCTTTAGTAAAAATGTTTTATAATCTGAGATAATTTCTACTTTAAATATGTCTCAGAATCTAAGACCTTTTAATTGGAAAAGCTGAGACCTTTTCTGTAGGAAAAAAGTCTTGAAATCCTATAAAAAACTTAGACTTTTTTGATACACCGCAAAAAAAAAATGTGGGTATTCAATACTACACTCAAAAAAATAACTTAGTCAAAATATTAGTAAAAGGTGTTGTAATTTACTTCAACCAAACTTAAGCAAAAAAAAATTAAAAAATTAAACTTTTACAGATTTTTTTGGCAATTTACTATTGGTAAAACACAACAATTTTTTGGAGCTTTTACTATATTTTCTTGCTAGTTTTTTTTTATTTTACTATAATTTTAGCAAAAATATTAGTATTTTCCTTAAAGAAATGGTAATACTTTTTATTATTTTTTTTTTCTTATTTTTAAGAAAAAACAAGTAAAAAAGTCAAATTCGGCCTTGCCGAATGTAGTGATACCCTCCACAATTTCAAAAAGATTATTGCAAACAACTTTATTTAAAAGGAAATTACTTTTGAAAAAAAAAAAAAATTGAAAAAAAAATTTCCGCGAAAAAAAAATTTGGTAAAAAAAAAATCCGCGATTTTTTTCTTTTTTTGTCAAAAAATATGTTTGTACTTGTTTAAATACCATTTGGTGTTCAATTATGTTCACATATGTCAACCAGAAGCCGAATTAAAGCATTTTGTATTTTTAGGTTATGTTGAATGTACTGAAATTTTTGAGGTGTGCTGCTGAACCGATATCGCTCAAATGCAATACCAAACTTCTCGGGAGAACTTCCAATGTATATGTTAAGTTTAAGTCATCTCTGTGCAATATTTTGTCCGCGAGAGCATTTTCCACAGACAGACGGACAGACGGACAGACGGACATCGCTAGAATGTCTTAAAATCGATCGGGCATCATGAATATATATACTTTATGGGGTCCCAGACCGATATTTCGATGAGTTACAAACGGAATGACAAACTTATATATACCCTCTATCACTAAGTGGAGGGTATAAAAATTGTTTAAAGTGTTCTAGTGTGAAAAAAAACATTGCAGATTGATGATGCTGCCAACATCATAGCAAAGTAGCCATCCATCAACTGAATGGGCGCTCAAAAATAGGCTACACAATTTTTAGTATTTTTTACCATATTTTTTGTTAATTTTACCATATTTTTTGCTAATTTTATATGAAAATTTTTTAAAATTTGCAACCTAAATTGTTAATAAAAAGTTGATAATTTTGAAAAATTATTTTTTTTTTAAATTTTAACACATAGTTAGATATCTAATCTTCAATATCCAAAATTTTTTTTTATTTTTTTTTAAATACATGTGAAAAAAATTAAAAATTCGAAAGAAAATTGTTAATTTTTTACAAATTTTACCTGAAAATGTAAGAAATTTCTTGTGTAGACTACTACGCAATTCTCATTTGTTCTACTTAAGCTAAAAAAAATGACGCAAAAAAAATAAAAAAAGTGAAGTGTTGTTCTTTAATTTTTTGTTTAAAGTGTTTAAGTGAAAAAAAAAAATCATTTTGGATTTTGATGTTGTTGGAAGTCCAGTTACTGCAACTACAGCTGCTGAGAAGAAGGCAAAAGAAGATGCTGCCACCATCAAGCCGAAGAAACCATCCAACAACTGAAGTAATAGTTGATGCTGCTATTACTACATTTAAAGAACGTGGTGCTCAAAAACAGGCAAAATTTTTTTTAGTATATTCACCAAATTTTAAATCAACTACTAATCAGAGGAAAGAAAATACTAAATAAAACAGTTTTTTTTACCAAATTACATATTTTTTTATCTATTTCAATTTTTCCATTTTTTTGTAATTTTACCATATTTTTTGATAATTTTACAAGGTTGATTTTTTACAAAAATAAAATGGTATTCTTGTAATTTTACCATTTTTTTTTCCTAATTTTTTGATTAGCAAAATGGTTTTGCTAATATTACCAAAATGTTTGCAACGTCCAAAACTACCGTTTTTTTTTTTTTGCTAATTTTAACCATTTTTTTTTGCTAGTTTTACAATATTTTTTTTTGAGTGTAATTTGAAGATACTAAAATTAGTAACTTATTAGTAGATTTCGGTACACTTAATAAAACTTTTACTATAGAATTATTTTGAGTGTAGGAAAATGTAGAAATTTTATAGAAAAAACGTTTTAGAATCTGAGACTTTTTCTATAGGAAAAGTGACTCACAGTCTGGGATTTTTCTATAGAAAAAGTGCTTCAGAATCAGAAACTTTTAGAAAAGTTTCTGAATCTAATAGAATGTTTTAGATTCTGAGATTTATTCTATTTAAAAAATTTCTCTGAATCTAAATATTTTTCATTGACAGGACATAATCCCCATGGGTACATAATCTCCACAATAGTTGTGGGGAATATGACCGTTTCCAAAACGGTCACAATCCCAAAGGGGATTATGTCCGTTCTCTGTTGGGATTACGACCGAACTTTTTTCGGTCATAACCCCCATTCACATTATGGAAAGTAAGTTCAAAGCAATTTTGGTCATAATCCCCGTTTTCTGCAGAGAAGGTGTGCTTAGCGAAGCCGCTAAACTAATTTATGGAGTTTGTTATCCCTAAGCTGAAAAACTTTTAAGCCAACAAAAAAAAAAAAAAAAATTTTTTTGGAATTATGACCAACTAGTATAGTGGACACAATCCCTGTAATGGGGATTATGGCCATTTGTTACGTGGTCATTATCCCCATAAATCTGGGAATAATGTCCATATTTTATTGGGTTACGTCCAAATTATTTTTGATCATAGTCCCCAATACCATTATGGGGATTATGTCCCTAGGGATTTCGCCATGTCTCCGACTTTTTCTGTAGGAAAATAAATGAGACTTCGACTCTGAAACTTTTTCTATACAAGCTTTTTTGTAATTTTACAAGCTTTTTACCAATAAAATCGAAAATTTACAACTTTCGTAACGCGATAAAACTTACAAGAAATTCTCATGAATATACTAGGTTTTTTTTTGACAAAGCTTTTTTTTAACATGCGCGGGTACAAGGGGGGAGGGGAAATTCCCCCCCCCCCCCAGACCAAATTTCAAAAAAAAAAATAGAAGGAAAAATAAGAAAAAAAAGGAAAAGAAAGAAAAAAAAAAAGAAACAAGGAAAAATCTCGAAATCCGAAAATTTTTCATAGAAAAAAATCTAAAAATTTTTATAGGGAAAATTTAAAAATTTTTAAATGAAAAATGTGACTTAATCTGAAAATTTTCTGTGAAAAAATATCTGTCAATCTTATTATGCATTTTGGTATAAGATAATGACTTAGAATATATATTTTTTTTTGTATAAAAAAATGTTACAGGATCTTAATTTGATTTACATAAAAACTGTTTGTCTACTACATAGAATTAAGAAAAATATCTTAAATCTTAAAAATGTTGGTAGCCTAACATAAGTCAAATTATTTTGGAAAATTTTTTCAGAATGTCTTAGAATCGGTCACAGAATCTGATACTTTTTCTATAGAAAAAGGTACAAAAATCACATCCTCAAAAATTTTCTTTTTCGGATTTTTGTAGAAGAATTCCAGAGTTCTGAAAGTCTCAGAATCTGAGACATTTTATTAAGGAAAAAGATCTCAGAATCCGAGACTTCTTCTACGGGAAAAATGTCTCAAAATTTGAGACTTATTAATAGGCAAAAGATCGCAGAATCTGATACTTTTTCGATAGGAAAAGTGTCTAAGAAACTGAGACATTTTCTATAGCAAAAAGGTCTCAGAATCTCTGAATTTGAGACTTATTTTAAGGAAAAAGTCTCAAAATCTGAATCTTTTTAAAAAGAAAAAGGCCTCAAAGTCTGAGACTTTTTACTATTTGAAAAAAAGTTTCAGAAGTTGAAACTTACTCAATTGAAAAAAGGTCGCAGAATCTGAGACTTTTTCTATAGGAAAAAGGTCTGGAAATCTCAGACTTTTTCTTTAAGAAAAAGGTCTCAGAATCTGAAATTTTTTTCTATAGGAAAAAGGTCTGAAACCTTTTCTATAGAAAAAGGGTCTCAGAATCTAAACTTTTTTCAGTACGAACAAATCTAATATTATGAGACCTTTTCTATAGTAAAAATATCTCAAAAATGCTTTAAAATATGAGACTTTTTCTATAGTAAAAGGTTTCAGAATCCGAGACTTTTTCTGTGTAAAAAAACTTCTTTGAATCTAAAAATTTTTCTATGCGAAAAAAGTCTCAGATTCTGAGACATTTTTCGTAAAGTAGAATTCTAAGATTCTGAGACATCTCAAAAATTTTTTAATTTAGAAAAATTAAAAAAAAATGAACAACCTCCTTCGGCAAAAACTAATCAATTTGATGATTTTATAGCTTTCCCATCACTTTTTTGCAAAAGAAACGTATCCCTGTTTTTGCTCGGCTAACAAATTATAATGATTTTTTTTTATTCGAAGTAAAAAATTACCCCAACCCCCCCCCCCAAAACCCAAAAGCTGTACTCGCCACAGTTTTTTAATGTGTATAGAAATAATGTCTCAGCAGCTGAGACCACTTTTAGAAGGAAACATTTTTTAGATTCTAAGAATTTTCAATAGGAAACATGTCTCAGAAAATGTTTGATAATCTTAGACTTTTTCTACACTCAAAAAAAAAAAAAATGCAATACCAAACTTCTCGGGAGAACTTCCAATAAATATGTTAAGTTTCAGTCATCTCCGAGTAATATTTTGATCGTGATCATCATTTCCACAGACAGACGGATAGACGGACAGACGGACATCGCTAGAATGTCTTAAAATCGATCGGGGATCATGAATATATATACTTTATGGGGTCCCAGACCGATATTTCGATGAGTTACAAATGGAATGACAAACTTATATATACCCTCTTTCACTAAGTGGAGTGAATAAAAATTGAAAAAAAAAAAATTTGTGTGAAAGACTGTAAAAAAGACACATATAAGAGGTAATTGCGACTGACCAAGTAAGTTATGCATCATGAATATTATTCCATTAGCTTTTCTCTCGACTTTATTTAAGGCCGCCACTACATTTAGCTTCACCATTTGAATTTCAGAAGTTATCAATTGAATTTCAGAAGTTATCAATTGATAATTTCTGAAATACATTTGATTAGTTTTGAAATACAATTGATAACTTCTGAAGATAGATTGATAATATCTGAAATGCTATTGATAAATTATGAAATACAGTTGATAACTTCTGAAAAAAAAATTGATCATTTCTGAAATACATTTCATTTGTTTTGAAATATAATTTATATTTTCTGAAATACATTTGAAAAGTTCTTAAATACAATTGATAAATTCTGAAATACAATTGATAACTTCTGAAACCCAATTAATAATTTCTGAAATACATTTGATTAGTTCTGAAATACAATTGACAATTTCTGAAATACATTTGATAAGTTCTGATATACAATTGATAACTTCTGAAAAACATTTGATAACATCTGAAATGCAATTGATAAATTCTGAAATACAATTGATAAATTCTGAAATACAATTTGATAACTTCTGAAATATAATTGATAACTTCTAAAATACATTTGGAAATGGTGAATATTTGTGATCAGCGGAAAAATTATGATTTTTAAAAATATTTATTTTATATCTTCAGAAATACAAATGATAATTTCAAAAATATAATTTTAGAAGGTATAGTTTTGTGAAAACACAGAAAATTTTTTCACGAAATTTTTTAAAGTGTTTGAGATTTTTTTGCCAAATAATTTTTCAGAACATACACTCAAATGAAAAAACTTGTCAAATTACTAGAAAAAGTCTCGTAATCCCATTTTACGAATATTTGACAGTTTTCCTTGTTTTTTAACAAATCGAAATTAACATTCTTTTTTGTAATTTTACAATTTTTTTTTGTAATTTTACAAATCCAAGATAATTTTACAAAAAAAATCTACTAAATTCACGAGAATTCCTTGTAATTTTAGTTGCGCCAAAAAACTGTTAATATACCAAATTATTGGTAAAAAGCTTGTAAAATAACTAGGAATTCTCGTTAAATGGGAGGCAGCAAAAAATCTAGTAAAATTACGAAACAAAAAATCTTGTAAAATTACTAGGAATTTTTGTCAAAAAAAAGTTACACGTTTTTCTTGTAATTTAACAAGGTTTTTTTAGTGTATTTATGTGTATTTTTTTGTGTTTTTATATATTTTTTTATGTACGGTAGGGTTATGACTCATTTTTGACAAAATTTTTACCTATCACCACGTGATAGACCATAGAGTTAAAACACCTCAATTCAACCGAAAAAAGTAGAATTTTTGACCTTACCCCTTTCGAATTTGATGAAACTTGGAATATTGTTGGGCCCTTACAAAAAAATCATAGTGCCAAAATTTTGGACTTCTGGTACTTTTTCTTCCCGAGATATGGGGTCTTGAAAATTGGCAAAATCGTATATATTTAAGAAAAGTGTTCTGAGATAAATAAAGATAACTCGAAAAGTAATTACAATATACGTCTCAGTCAGGTCGCAAATAATAGGTAACAAGACAGCCTTTAAAATGGAATTCCCCAAGATTTTTTTTGAAAAAGGTCAAAGGTCATTGGTTTTAACCTTAATTTTTGGAGAGCTATATCTCAAAAAACGATATTTTTAAAATTTTGGAAAAAATATATGTGATTAAGAATCATCTATACTACTTAAGTTTAAATTTTCAGGATGGAGACTTCATTGGAACTTTTTATATTAATAGAAACGTTGTGACAGGAAAGAAAAAGCGGTGTAATTTCCCTTAGAAAAAAAATATTTTTTTTTGTCTTTGAAATTCTGGTACCAAAATTTATTTTTCTGAATCTTTTTGACGTGCTGAGTCCAAATATGACCTTTGAACTGGCCTCTCGCTATTAGTTTTCGAGATATCTGCACATAAATATGTGAAAATTGCTAAAATGCTATTGCTGTGTTATTTTTGAAAATTTAGGTGCATATATCTTGAAAAGTAATAGCGATAGGCCAGTTCAAAGGTCATATTTGGACTCAGCACGTCAAAAACATTCAGAAAAATGAACTTTGGTACCAGAATTTCAAAGACAAAAAAAAAATATATTTTTTTTAAGGGAAATTACAGCGCTTTTTCTTTCCTGTCACAACGTTTCTGTTAATATAAAAAGTTCCAATGAAGTCTCCATCCTGAAAATTTAAACTTAAGTAGTATAAATGATTCTTAATCACATATATTTTTTCCAAAATTTTAAAAATATCGTTTTTTGAGATATAGCTCTCCAAAAATTAAGGTTAACCAATGACCTTTGACCTTTTTCAAAAAAAATCTTGGGGGAATGCCATTTTAAAGGCTGTCTTATTATCTATTATTTGCGACCTGACTGAGACGTGTATTGTAATTACTTTTCGAGTTATCTTTATTTATCTCAGAACACTTTTGTCAAATATATACGATTTTGCCAATTTTCAAGACCCCATATCTCGAATACTGGAATGACCAGAAGCCTGAAAAATTGGCAAAATCTCTCTTTTGTTAAAGTAAACATCAGTATTTAATTTCATTAAATTTTGAGGGGGTGCGGTCAACTCCTTGGTTGAATTGAGGTGTTTTAGCTCCATACAAAATTAATATTAAAAATCGTATTTGCGGGTCATTTTGGAAAAAAAACCTTCCGCACCAAAACCAATTTCTAAAAAGTCACAGATATTTTTTTTTTTTTTAAGTCCTATTTTTTAAAAAATAAGGTAATTTTAACCCTTCCAATAAATGAATTATATAAAAAAATCTTGTAAACAATTACGAATAAAAATAATGCCACTCGAACTTTTACTTTTGGAGCTACATGCTGCCAAAATTGACGTTATAAATAGTTAACTTTATGCAGTTAAGGATTAAACCGCCAAATTTGAATCTTGAAGAAGTCAAAAAAGTCCCTCCATAAAGCATTCGTCATTTTGACCCTAAATAGCTTTTCCTATGCATCGTTTGGGTCTCATATTTTCTTAGTTTCAATTAAATTAAGAAAATATAGACCAAATTTCATCTGGTTTGGTGCATTTTTGAAAATGCAATTCTTAATATTTTTTATGGCCTTTTTGGCTAGGGCAGGTAAATTTTGATATTTGCAAAAAAATGCAAAAAGTCATAACCCTAATGTACAGGCTTATGCCTTAATCTTTAATTTTAAATTGCGATTTTCACTCAAGTGAGGTTAAATTAGAGCGAGACAATAAAGTAGATCTTATATAACTATCTCTGTTTTCAAAACAAAAATAAAACATAAAATAAATAAAAAATAAACATAAAATTACTCAAAATGGGGTCATTTATTTCACTACTTCCTCGTCGTTGATCCGGGGTAAATCTAAGGGTGAAAATGGGCACTTAGTCTAGTCTTCAAATTTTAATTTTAAGGATAATTTGTTTAATGGCTTTTTTTGACATTAAGAAATATATGAAATGAATGATTGCGTGTGATATAATATCAAAAAATTTTAGTTTTATTCAAACAAAATTAATCCGCACGTAATCCTAATTCTTAAAAATCTGTTAGTGGGCCACTTTTGACCTTTATTTCAGAAGGGTTAACGCTTTCGGCAATATCAAAATTATTCAATTAATAATTTATGACTATTTTGAATACAAAAATGTGTGTTTATTTTTTATTTGTGAAAAACATAAAAATTTTGGTAGGGGACATTTTTGGTTGCATGCACATAAGGGTTAAAGATGTCCAAAAATATGTATGTTTCAAAATTAAGTCAATATGATTAAATAAAAGATTATACAACACAATATTCAACACAAACATGATTTTGCAACCATTAACTTCATTAAACAGTAGTTAAAACCTAAAAAAACTCAGTACGGGACACTTTTGGCCGCTGACCGATTAGGGTTAAAGATGTTCTATAAATCTATCGTTTCAAAACTAAGTTACCATGATCAAATGGAACAAGAGAGAGCATAATATTGGTCAATTTGTACAATAATGTAGTTTATAAAAAATAAAAACTCAAAAAAATGGCAAAAAATACGATTTCCTTGAAATCCGCTCAATTGAAACCGCTCCCCACAAAAAACTACCGAACAGATTTTCGCAAAAATTTAAATCTTTAGTCTTTATGATGTTTTCAATAACATTGAGTAATAAAATCGATATATTTTGCAATTTTAATAAAAAATAAAAATTAAATTAAAAAAAAGTGGTTTTTAGAACCGCGTCAAAAATATGATTTTTTTTGTATCTTAAATAAAAATATGTTAGTGATGGCATAAAATTCCAATATTTAATACATAAGTTATTAGTACCAAATGCAATAAAAAAAAATTTTTTTAGTAAGCAAGGAAATGAAATTTATATTTTTAATTTTTTTTTTAAATTTGTCCATTTTGACCAAAATCTCAATTTTGACCACCGATGCGCTAATAGAGTTTTTGATCGATTAAAAAGCTGTCTTCCATAAAATGCTTATATTACCCCATTACCACTTTCCCGCACTAAGGACAATCGATCCTTAGACTTTGTAGGATTTCGACCCAGTCTAACGTAGATACTTACTAAAGTAATTGTATCCGCCATATTTAGGATATAATTAGTCATGACCTTTTTTTCTTTTTTTACTAGGGCGAGTAAAAAAAGTTATATGACGCAATATTTAATTATATATGAACAGATATGCTTTTATGTAAATCCATATTAATTTTGATCCGAAAATTGGCGGATCGAATATTATAAGATTATATCAAATTCTATTATTTTTGATAAAATAATATCAAATTTGATTAAGTTTGATCCCAAAAATGGGTCTATCCAATTGTATTAAATCATATCTTATTTGTTAAAATTAGATAATTTTTTATATAATTTGATGAAATCTGGTAAAATTTTTTGGAATTTTAAACGTGAAATTAGAAATTATTTTATCAGATTGGATACATTATCAATTAGAAGAGTTTTTATTGCATTCTTCGAAATTTTTTTAATAAAAATTTGTCAATTTCGTTTTCTAAATCATTTTTATGGGACTAAAAATTCCATAAAATGTTTATGTCTTAGAAAATTTAAAAACATTTTTTCGGAACTTAAAAATTTTTCAAAAACATAAAATTTCTCCTAAAAACATTTTCAATGATTTTTTTACTCCAAAAAAAAAATTGGCCAAAAAAATTTTGTGTCCGGAACTTTGGAAAATTTTCATAAAATTTTTTAGGACTTGAAAATTTTTTAATTTTTTTTAATTGTCCGGGTCTTTTGAAAAATTTTTTCGGGATATAATTATAAATAAAATCATATGTATTTTTATCTGCCATATCCAAAAATTCCCGACCTTATACGTCATATCTAATTTCATATAGATCTGTATATAAATTGATATGAGTATGTATGTTATCGTATTAAAAAATAAGGACAAATACAATGATATATATAAACTAATATGTCCATATCAAAGTTCATGCATAACCATATATAAATTTAAATAATTATATATTAACATATATGATTATATCATATCTTTTTTACTCGGGAAGATTTGATTGAATATTATCTAATTATATTAGTTTATATAACTTTATATCGACTTTGATTCGAGTTTTGGTTCTAATCCAGTGATATAAAATTATATCCAATTACATTAAAATTTCCCGACTAAAAAAAAATAATACGGCGCCATTTATCATACGATCCCAAAAATGGAGGATCCAAAAATATATGATTATATCCCATTAGATCAAATTTGATACAAATAGATATAATTAGATCCCAAAAAAATGGAACGGCAAATATTATCTAATTTGATATTATAAAAATTTAGATCTAATAAGATATAATAATATATAATTATATCTTATTAAATCTAATATGATCTTCAATATCAAATTAGATGAAATTTACCGTTCCATTTTTGGGATCTAATTATGTCTAATAATATCAAATTTTATTTAATAAGATATAATCATATACTTTTGGATACTCCATTTTTGGTATCAAATGGTAGATACATTTTTATATAATTATTAGAGTTAATTTTAAAAAATAGATTTTTGGATATCCCCGAGTAAAAATAAACATATATAACAATATATAACCAGATGCAAACATAATAAATCATATATGATTATACATCGCGTGAGATGTTTTCAAAATTTTTTAAATGCAGTCATATGTAGTTATATATAATTGAATCATGATTCGGATTAAAAGGTGTACGGTTGATATAATTATATAAAATTATATGAGGGTCAATACAAAATTTGTTTTTCTGTATAATTTAATATAAAATTATATATATCCTATTCTGTTCCATATATAACACTATATATTTCCATTTAACCAACAATTTTCTAAGTTTTTAAGGCAAAGTATGAGAAACTTTTTAAAATGTTCCTAAACATTTCCTTGTTAGGGTTATGTATATCACCAATCTGGTTCGAAGCGTACCCGAACATTTTTTTGTTTAAGAAAATTATATGTTTGGTGAATGTATCGTTGACCTGTGGTGTGTCTCAACCCAAACCAAAAAACACCAGGATTTTACATGTTTTTATTCAATTAGATCTAATTAGATCCACTAATATATGTCAATGTCTGGTCAAAACTCGGATGAAATCAAATCATATTTTATACAAGTTGATCTTTTTGAATGCAAAAACATCCACCATTATTCGGATTAAATTGCGTATAAATATATATTGTGTTATATATCATTATGTATTGCATCATATAAAAATTTTTACTCGGGTCATCACTTTTTAGAAGGTTTTTGTATCGGTTGACACATGTGAACAGAATCGATCACCGAATGGTATTTAAACAAGTCCAAACATACTAAAAAAAATAAACATTTTCGTCGATTTTTTTTACCAAAAAATTTTTTTCGCGGATTTTTTTTTTTATTTTTTTTTTGTTTTTTGTTTTTTTGCAAATAAACTTTTTTACATCGTTGAGGGTATTAATTCATTCAACAAAGTCTAATTTAACTTTGTTACTTGTTTTTTTTTTTATTTCGGCCCAAAAAAAATATAAAAAAAAAATTTAATACTTTAAAATTTTTAAGCAATTTCTATATGCTGGACGAACTTTATGTCTTAGACGTGCCATAGTAAAATTTGATGCAAAAAATATTTGTGAAACATTTTAACCCTTTAACTAACTGCCTTTTTTATATACTTTTTTGTATTTCTTTTAAAAAAGGACAAAAATTACCATTTAAAACGGGAGCTAGAGGGTTAATTTGGTCAAAGAAAAGAATCATCATAAAATTTTATAAAACACATGAGAACATAATTTTTAGCTCAAAAGCATATTTGCACTGTTTTTTGTCGATATTTTTTAAAAATGCTTTGGTACACTCAAAATAATTACTCTGTTAAATACTCTGTAAAATGACTGTAATCTCAATTCGACAGATTTTCGACAGAGTTATCTGTCGAAATACAGATTTTAAGAAAATACTTTGTTTTTCTTGTGACTGAAAAACAAAATTTTATCTGTAATTTTACTTTTTACTTTATAATCTCTATTTTCCAGATAATAAACAATTTTTTTTTTGTTAAAAAACGGATTTTAAAAAAATACTTTGTTTTTTTCTCGTAACCAAAATACTAAATTTCATTTGTAATTTTACTGATTGCTCTGTAATACCGTTTTCAAATAAAAAACACTTCAACACTTTTACGAGGATGACTTGTAAAATTGGAGTTACTCATTAAAAACTATATATTATATATATTAAAAACTATATATTCACAAAAATAAAAAAGGAAATTTACAATTTGGAAGCATTAAATCGGGCAAATTTAACAAAATTAAAATTTTAATTAATTAATTTTTTTTTGATTTTAATTAATGTTTTTGATGCAGAGAAGTTTTACTCATAAAATGGATTTAACTAAAACTTTGTAAATTTACAGAGTTTTTTTGTAAAATTTTTTGAACTCATAAAATGCATTTAACTAAAACTTTATAAATTTTCAGAGTTTTTTTGGTAAAATTTTTTTCGGGTATATCAATATTGTATAGATAATTCTGTAAATTTGCAGTTTTTTATCGAAATCATTTTACAGAGT
Organism: Pegoplata infirma; assembly: GCA_963921195.1. NCBI lineage: Eukaryota > Metazoa > Arthropoda > Insecta > Diptera > Anthomyiidae > Pegoplata > Pegoplata infirma. Next base: position 106,407,364 of record OY992539.1, read on the forward strand.
TTTCTTCGTAAAATAACAAAAAATCTTGCTGGTTGGAAATCTATGGTATTTTCTGCTGGCTCAGCAGAGTATCTCTGTAATTTAACAGAGTGATTATTTTGAGTGTAAAAAAAAATAACAAACATTGATTATTTATGCTTGACCCTTTTTAAGCACTTTGCGCATGTCACACAAACTTTGAACATTTGACAACCCCTAGTGAAATTTTATGAGGAAAATATGTGTAGAACATTTTAACCCTCTAAATGGACGTTTTATTAGACTTCTGTGTTTAGTTTTTGAAAAAGGACTGAAATGACCCCTTAAAATGGTAGTTAGAGGGTTAAAATGTTCTAAGAAAAGAACCGTCATAAAATTTCACTGAAGACATCCAATCATGTTTTGAAGCTCAGATGTGTTCTTATTCTAGTATTTTTGACGTTTTCCAAACGCCTTTGATAAAAAAATAAAAACTTCAGTGGGCTATAAAAAAGAAATCCGAACTGACTTTGCAAAACCCTTTGGTGATTTTGTCCATTTGATGGTCTACTTTCATATGGCGTTGAAGGCATTGAGGTTCAATGCGATGACCCAAAATTTGTTGCACAGTGTTATTAAAAATTTGTAATTTTTTCTAAAATCATTTATAACGGATTTAAATTTTCCAAAAAATGTTTATGTCTTAGAAAATTTAAAACCATTTTTTTTGGAACTTAAAAATTTTTCAAAAAAATAAAATTTTTCCTAAAACATTTTCAATGATTTATTTACTGCAAAAAAAAAATTGCCAAAAAAATTGTGTCCTGGACTTTGGAAAATTTTCATAAAATTTATTAGGACTTGAAAATTTTGTAACTTTTTATTTTAATTGTTCGGGACTTATTTTAATTTTTTTTTTTGGGATATAATTATAAATAAAATCATATATCTTCTTATCTGCCATATCTAAAAATTCCCGACCTTATATGTCATATCTAATTTCATATAGATCGGTATATAAATAGATATGAATATGTCATATTAAAAAATATTATCATATTAAAAAATAAGGAAAAATACAATGCTATATATAAACTTATATGTCCACATCAAAGTTCATGCATAACTATATATAATTTTAAATAATTATATATTAGCATATATGACTATATCATATCTTTTTTACTCGGGTTAAATTTATATCGCAATACATAGTGTCACACATGATCATATATGAAATGTTATGACTATATAAAAGTATGTTTATAAGATAATATTAAATTATTTTCACTCGGGTTTTTATAACGAACTCTCATAAATATTTTGAAATTTGCTGCAATAATGTTTACCAAACTCACAAAAGGTTAGACATTTTTGGTTAATATTTTAATTTTGATAAAATTTATTTATATTTTTAATGTTTTCTTCTCAAAAAGTAGTTTAGTTACAAAAACACATCCAATAAAATAAAATTGGAACTTTTTTTTGGAAATAATACTTTTTTTTTTTGAAAATAAAACCTGCTTATAGCGCTTCGCTTAATGGTCCCTCGGAGTTCGTTATAACCGGGTTTGACTGTAGTTTGCTACAAATCAAAATGTTTATCTAGAAACTTATAAATAACAAACTGTGGCACAGCGGAAAAACTGCATAAGTGTTTTTCAATACTTTCGCAAGATTTTGTTTTTTATTTTTTAAAAATCCAAAATATTGGTGGAAATTTTCCAAAAATCCAAAACTTTAGATTTGGCGGCTAAAAGACGCCACGGGTTTAATTTATCAAATTTATCTCAAATTAGGTTTTAATGAAAGATTGTCTCAAACTCTATAAAAGGGTCAAGGATTAACAATTTTGAGACTTTTTTACATTTTTGCCAATTTCAAATAGCGATATCTCGAAAATCGTTTGACAGATTTAATTTTGTTTCTTTTTGATATTCGTGTTCAGCTCCTTAAAATTAACAAATATGGTGTCGCAAGATATATTAAAATTTTATTTTTTTTATTTTCCAAAATTCAAAACTTTTTAATCTGATTAGCCTCGAATTTGTACAAAAACTTTCGGGATATTAAAAATCGGAAGAGACACTTTTTTGTCATTCAAAAAAAAAAAAAAAATGCCAGTCTAATACATCACGCCCTAAGATAGCTTCCATACAAAAATTAAACTTTGAAAAAATAATCGGTAAACATTTTAATAGTTCTTACTAATAGAAATGATAACAAAAAATCTTTAACATTTAATACATTAATGCATTTAATCCCCAAATTCCCAAATTTCTTAACAATTTTAAAATCCATATTATTACATTGGCACACCTTCCTCCATACGTGAATAGATTGTGAGAATGTGCTGAAATTTTTTTATAAAGTTCTATTTAATTGGGTTGTACTAGTTGTTGTTGGTCGAAAATATCAATGAAATGGTTTTTAATATAATTTTTTTTAATAAACTCTATTATAGTGTTTGAACAAAAAATTGAAGTTTATTTAATAAAAATGGTATAAAAAAAATCTCTTGGATCTCTTTTGTATTTAATATTAAAACACTCTAATAAAAGTTTTGCAATTACATTTTTATGATGTTTTTATGATTCGTTTTTGTAGTTTTAATATAATGTAGCTTTATTTTTTTTTAGAGTTTAATGATTTGGAAATATTTAGCTAAAAAAATAACTTATTTTTTTAAAGTCCGTATTAAAACGAATTAAATGAAGTATGTTTTTAATAAACTAATTAAAAAATAAAAACACTATATAAAATATTTTTGTGGTCTACTTATATATAAAAAATTATAAAATGATTTAAGGGGGGGGGGGGGGTTTAAAGGAAAAAAACTGTCTTAACGTGAACAATTTTTAAACAGCTATAAAAATTTACTGAAATGTAAATTTTTAAATACTTTATATAAGTGTATTTTTTCCGAGGAATAGTTTTTGAGAAAATTTGAATATTGTTATTTTTTCCAATTCAAATGCGATTTTTGCCAAAAGAGCTGAATTGAAGATTTTGGTTTTTGTGGCTAAATTATTCTTAGACATCCCAAATACATATTTTAAAAAAAAGGTATTCGCACTTTTAGGTTAAAACTGTCTCGGACCACCCATGTGCGAAAACTCATACTCCACAATTTTATTTTATTTTGAATTTTTGAATTATCAAAACTCACCATTAAATTTGTTAACGAGTGCTGAATGAAATTTGTTTAAAAACTTACCTGAAAAGAGAAAGAAAAAACATAGTTATAACAAAAACCATTAATTTTAATAAAACGTTTTGAAAAAATCATGGAAACAAGTAAATAAGTTAAATTCGACTTGACAGAATCCATGAATATACATAAGAGTGGGTCGTTCAAACAAAGTTTCACCAGTCATCCCCTAGAATTAAAGATTACACTCAAAAAGTTACGTCATTAACTGTGTGTAGTTTATTTAAAAAATATTACGTTTTGTCGTTTTTAAAAGAAAAAACATTTGTTCAGTTTTTTCAAATGACAATTTCCGTTCTTTGTTTCCAAAATAACAACATAAAAAATAAAGACTTTCATTAGCATTAAATCATTTATTTTTGTTGTGTAAGTAAAACTAAGTGATTCTTCTTTTTTTAAAAATTTGTGTACATATTTTTTTTTTTTTAATTGTTGGCATTTTTTAAAGAAAAGTCACTAGTTTTAACATGATAATGTTTTTAGGCTGGTGTCTAATTTTAAAAAAGTAGCAGGACGCCACCTCAGTTTGACTATATAAGCTAACAGTTAACGAAAAAGAAAACAAGAATTACTATTTTCATTTTCTTAAAACCAAATATTTTAATAACTTGGGTTTGTAACTTGGATAATAATTCACCTTGTGGTGAATAAACCCGTTTTTCACCAGCTGCTGAATAAAAAGTAACATAATTATTTTTCAACAAAAAAAATTTTTGTTTCATCAAATTTTTTTTTTTTCATAAATTTTTTTTCCATCAAATTTTATTTTTCCATCAAATTTTTTTTTCATAAATTTTTTTTTTTTTTATCAATTTTTTTTTTTTTCATACATTTTTTTTTTCTTTAATTTTTTTTTCTTTAATTTTTTTTTTTCATCAATTTTTTTTTTTTATCAAATTTTTTTTTTTCATCAAATTTTTTTTTGTTTTATTAATTTTTTTTCATCAAATTTTTTTTTTCATCAAACTTTTTTTTGATCATCAATTTTTTTTTATTAATTTTTTTAATAATTTTTTTTTCATCAAATTTTTTTTTTTTCATTAAATTTTTTATTATCAATTTTTTCTCACAAAAAAAAAAAAATTTCATATATTTTTTCATCAATTTTTTTGTACATCAAAAAATTTTTCTTTTCATTAAAAAAAATCATTAAAATTTTTTTTCACCAAAAATTTTTTCATTAATTTTTTTTTAACATAATTTTATTTTTCGTGAAAAAATAATAATTTTTTTACCAAAACTACTTTTTCACCAAGTCTAAGCTTTTCGCTAAAAATTTTCCATTTGTTTATCAAATGGACATAAAACAAGTGAGAGTGTTATAGTCTTTGGTGCCGAATCTTTTATACTCTCTAAAATGTAAAAACACTTTTTTGCACTTATTTTTGCACTCACTTACGAAATGTACAGCTCTTTTGGTTTTTTAATGGGGTCTTCGACTGATATTTCAATTCGTTTTGCATGGAATAGCAATGTAATATAAAATGATTTTTTCGACAAAAACTTTGCTTTGCCAAGTACACCCAAATCTTCCGCAAAACATTATCATGATTTAATGTTTTGGGGAAGAGTACAAAATTCGCAGGCATTTTTACCTACTTGTGTTGGTAATTTTTTTTGTAGACAAAAAATTTAAAAAAAATATTTATAGAAATATGAAAACATGTTTGTATCAAGTGACTTTGGTACGATGGGTAGAGTGTCTGGCCAGAATGTAGTTGATTGCGGAATCGATTCCCTAAAAATTTTATTAACACTTTTTTACAATAAAATTCAATAGAAAAATTGTAAAAAATTTCGTAGGTATTTTTTTTTTTAATTTGTTGGTAAAAATAACACAAAAATCATTAATTTTTAATGTTTCCGTAGGTTATTTTTTTTTCGAATTTATTGGTAAAAAAATGAAAGTGACGTTATTTTTTAATTTTCAATGTTATTTATTTTAAAAAATATCAAAAATTTGACGTCGGAGTCAAAGGTGGGAAGGTGTCCCCCTCTCCCTAAAAGAAACTTCCCCTAAACATTTCTGAAAAGTTTTTTATCCCTGCCGGTTTTTTTTTAGCACCAGGACCAACCTGCGCCCTGCGGATTTTCGTTTCTTCTCACTCAATCCAGCAGATTTCCTAAACGGCTCAAAGTGCATATTTCTCATATGGCTCTAAATTCAGATTTTTCTGCTGATTGGACAAGTAAAAGGTCTTGTAATTCTATTTTACTAATATTTTTGTCTTTTTACAAAAATTGTTGTATATTTAATAAAACGAAAACTACAGTTTGCTTTGTAATTTTACTATTATATGTTGGTAAATTTATTTTACAAATTTTGTAGGTAAATTTACAAAAAAGTGAATTATTTTACAAATTAAAAAAATATTACAAGGTGTTTAGTTTTTTTACACAAGAAAACTGTTATTGTACAACAAATTTCTACTTGATGTTATTTAGTCTTTCTATCAAAAAAATGTGTTATTACAAAATTTTTTTTTAAGATCGTTTACAAGCTTTTCAGTTTGAAGTGTATGTATTAGAGTTGTCAGTCGATTAAGAATAATTCGATTAATCGATCAAACAAAACCCAACTCTTGTTCGAATAATTCAAAAATGACGATTTTCGAATAACGAATAAATCGATTAATTAATGTCGATTAATCGAACAATTTTTTTTAATTAAAAAATTAAATAAATGCTTAGAATTTGATTTATTCTCATAAATTTTGAAAGATTTTATACAAAATGAAGGAAAGTTAAAATATATTGTAGCCATAGCCCTGGATAGCACATCCATTATAGAATTAGGGGGAGTTATCAAGTTTTTAATAAATAATTTAGAAAAAATTAATAATTCTTTTGCATCAGACTTACTAAAACGTATTAAAATAAGAATTAATGAGAGACGTATAAAAGTGTTAAATACGTTAATAATTTTTCTAAATTCTGGAAATTTTCCGAGCAATGAAAGTTTCTTAAAATATTCTCCAAAAATCGAAACAAAAGAATATGCAAATAAATTATACTCCAGATTATTTTATGTTGAAAGTAATCACAATAATTCAGATAAAAGTATTATAATGAAAATAAGTTATTAGTAGGGCAAGTACTTTCATGCATCTAAAAATCGAAAATATGTGCCTATAATATGCATCTAAAAATCAAAAATATGCGCTTAAAATTCGAAAAATATGCACTTAAAATTTGAAAATATGTATTTAAAATGAATTGCTTTTACTAAAAAAGAGCTTTGTTAACATAAATTAGATTTTTTCAAATACTTTTATTCCCTCTACAATATTAAACAAATGTTTTTGAGCTTTTAATTGGAAAATATTTTTTTAATGACACATTTTGTGATAAAAAATTTTAAATGAATAAATTTTCTTTAGAAGTCAAAAAATATTTCTGAAACAAATTTTATAAATATACAAGTAGAAAGTTTAAAATCGACTTGGACGTAAAAAAATGTTTAAAAATGTTTACTAAAAATATTAAATTTGAAGTCAAATACTTTTTTTAGTAATTTTTGAAAAAAAAAAAATATTTTTTGGGTGTAAAATTTTTTTGAGTTACAAAAATTCTTAGTAAAATATTTTTGTGGCTACCAATCTCTACTAAAACGTGTTAAGCGTTTTGTCCAACACGTGAATTCGGGATAAAACCAATCTTAGTTTCACGGATTTGTTCATAACTTAACTACTGTGCAAATTTCTCTAAAATTCAATACCAATCTGACCTGGAGAATAAATGTTTTTGTATCGGCTTTTCTGAGTCCATTTTTCTATAAGATATTTTTAAAATTAAAACTTTATTTAAGAATCTAATTTTTTTTTAGAAACAAATTTCTATAAAAACTGTCTCAGAATATCATTTCTATTAGAAAATAATGCTTTTTAAAAGAAATGGTGGATCGGTTTTAGATTATGTTTTTTAGATTAAGTTTTTTAAATGATTTTTTGAAATAAAATTTGTGAAAATTAAAAAAAGTGCAATTTATATGAAAATATGCAAAAATATGCATTTATACCAAAATATGCAAAAATATGCAACTACAAATCGATGCCATTTTATTGCAAATTTATTGATTCGGATAGATATTTAATTTATATTATGTTTAGAGTGTGGAGTAAAAATATGCATTTTCATGAAAGTACTTGCCCTAGTTATTAGTAATGAAAATAATAATCTTTTATGCGAGTTAAATAATTCAATTCAGAAAATAAAAAGGACTTTAGCGATATATCAGACGATATGGTATATTTAGAATTTATGCTCTTCTTACTATATCACCTACTTCAACAATTAGCGAAAGAGTGTTTTCAAAATCTAATTTAATAAAAACAAAAACCAAAAATCGTTTGAAAGCAAAAAAATTACGTCAACTTTTATTTTTAAAAGATTATTTCTTAAGAACAACTTAAATTGTCTTATTTGACAAAAATTAAAATCATTTATGATATATTTTGTATGAATATTTCAAATAATAATTTGTATTTGAATTATTTCTCAACAAGTATTAAAATCAACATCCATTAATTAAAAGTGATATCAGTTATTCAATTTTAAAGTTTTTTTAACTTTTAACTATTTTATTTTTAAGTTTTGTATGCATTTTTTCGTTAATAAAAATTTTAACTTTCTTATTTTAAGATTTGTTATATGAATTGTTTATTTTTTTGTTAATAAAAATATTTTTAAAATAATTTTTTTATTCGTTATTCTCTTCGATTAATCGAATAAATTTTGATCTTTAATCGTTTGATCGAACGAGGAAAAACAATTATTTGAATTATTCGAACAAAGTTGAAAGTCGAATAATTGACAACTCTAGTATGTATTGAAAAGTACATAATTCCAATGTAATTTTACAAAACTTATTTTATAACTAGAATTTATGTTGTCTTACAAAAAAAAAATTAATTATTCAACAATAGGACACGCAAAAATTCTCTAAGTTCAGATTTTTTTTTTGCGATTTGGAGTAAAAAATTTAGTTAAAAATAATTTTTTATAAATAAAAAATTTTATGAAAAAAAGTTTTGGAAATTTTTTAAGTTCCGGACACAAAAATTTTTCAACTAATTGTAAGCTTTGTCAAAAAAAAATAATTTTTACACCATTTTTTGGTAATTTGCGTTAAGTAAAATACCACAATTTTTATGTGTTTCTACTATATAATTGTTCTAGTTTTTTTTTTTTGTATTTTTACCATTTTTTTGGAATTTTACCATATATTTTTGGTATTTTTTTTTAAATTTGGCACCTAAAATGTAAATAAAAAGCTGACAGTTATGAAAAATTAAGTTTTTCTTATTTTAACAGGTACTTAAACATCCAATCTATAATATCCAAAAACGTTTTTTCCGATTTTTTTAAAATACTTGTGAAAATAATTAAAAATTCAAAAAAAAAAAATTGTTATTTTTTGACTTATTTTACCAGAAAATATAAGAAATTTCTTGTGTAGCCTCCTTCGCAATTCTCATATGTTCTACTTAAGAAAAACGAAATGTCGAAAAAAATAAAAAAGTGTAGTGTTATACATTAAAAAGTTTGTCAAAAGTGTTCAAGTGAAAAAAAAAAATCATTTCAGGTTGTTGAAGTGCTACTCCAGCTGCCGAAGAAGGAAAAATAAGACGCACCAATGGAAAAAACCTTTAAATTTACAAAACAAATATGTAAATAAACCAAATTTTTTGTAAATTTACAAAACAAATATAAAAATTAAAAAAAACAATATTGTATACTTACGATAAAAGTTGTAGTTTTACAAAAATGAAGTAGAAAATACAAAAACAATATTGTAAATTTACAAATTTTATGGTTAAACTACTGTTTTTACGGCAAAAAAATAAGAAAAAATGGTATATGAACAATCAAAATTGTAAATTTACCACTTCTTATTGTAAATATACAAGTTTTTTGCCATAAAAAACAGTAGTTTAACCAAACAATTTGTAAATTTAAATTTTGGTTTTTGATTTTCTACTTTATTTTGTAAATTTACAACTTTTTTTGTAAGTTTTGTAAATTTTATTTTTTTTTTTTTCAAATTTACAATTTTTATTGTAAATATACGTATTTTTCAATATTTTTTTGAGGTTAAAACAGTAGTTTAACCATACAATTTGTTAATCTACAATTTATTTTTTTCATTTTCTATTTTTTCTTTGTAAAATAACAACCGTTTTCTGTAAGTTTACAATTTTGTTTTGTAAATTTACCAAATTTTTTGTAAATTTACAAAAAAAAATATCACCTCGAAATTAATATTTTACAAAAAAAATTGTTAATTTACATTTTCTTTTGTTAAATCAATTTACAAATTATCCCCGTAACATTACGGGGATTCTTGCTAGTACATATTTTACAAAACCTGCTCCGTAAAATCACGGGGATTTTATGTCATTTTACAAACTTTTTTTTTTTTAGTGTGCGAATATGAATTCATACTTGTTGAATTACAATATTGCGAAAATATTTTAGTTAGCAGTAGTATTTAATATTATTTTATAATTATGTGTTGAAAATTCACTGAATGAACTTTTTACCGATACCGAAATAATCGAAAATACCGTTACCTTAACCGTTACCGTTATAAGAAATGTGTAATACCAATACCGTTACCAATACCGTTATTCGTTTCGGTTGCCAACCCTGATCACAACATCTCAATTACAATCCTTGCTTTTAGAGTTGGACCCCAACGACCCTAAATTATTTTTTTTCCGAGTCAATTTCAAAGCGGAAGGGTTTATGTCACCAAAATGAAATTTTTAGTCGTTAATAAGCAAATCTAGTTAAATAATAACACAAGCACACAAAAAAAAAAAAGTGGCCAGACCCAGAGGGTAGACCCAGTTATTTCTAGGTTTTTGGGGTCGCTGAATCCGAATATGACCATAAAAAATCATTTCAATTGCCAGTTTTCCCCCTACCGCCCGCCTATAGCCCCCCAGAGGATTGACTTTTAATTCTCATAGAAACTTAAAATTAATGTGTGTTTTTATGTTTTTTTGGCAGCTGAAACCCAAAATGACAACAAAAAAATTATGTGACCTTTCCCTCAACCCCTAGCACGCCCTTACAACTCCCTGAAGGTGGATGAATTTTGAGTGTTTATACAAAATTAAGATGTATATGGTTTTCTATGTTTTTTGGATCGCTAAAACCGAATATGACTACAAAAAATTTATAATTCCCCTCCCTCACTCCCTAGCGCCCCTTACTACGCCCTATAGGGGATTTAATTTTGAAATTTTCATTAAAACTTTTATCAAATTTAATCAAAATTAAATCCCCTTTAGGGTGTAGCAAGGGGTATTAGGGAGTTAGGGAGGGGTATTATACACTTTTTGTAGTCATATTTGGTTTTAGCGGTCCAAAAAACATAGAAATCCATATACATCTTAATTTTGTATAAACACTCAAAATGCATCCCCCTTCAGGGGGTTGTAGGGGGGTGCTAGGGATTGAAGGAAGGGTCACATAATTTTTTTGTTGTCATTTCAGGTTTCAGCTGCCAAAAAAACATAAAAGTACACATTAATTTTCAGTTTTTATGAGAATTAAAAGTCAATCCTCTGGGGGTTTATAGGGGGCGGTAGGGGGAAAACTGGCAATTGAAATGATTTTTTATGGTCATATTCGGATTCAGCGACCCCAAAAACCTAGAAATAACTGGGTCTACCCTCTGGGTCTGGCCACTTTTTTTTTTTGTGTGCCTGTGTAAGTAAAGAAACAAATTAAAAAATAAAAAAAAAAATTTTGGTTTAAATGGAAGCATTTTTTTTAGTGCAAAACTTTAACACACCAAAAGCACGCGTTAAACCACGCCCACAAAAGGGGGGCGGACGGAAACAACGGCATTTTCTAATCCTCTGGGTCCAAGTGCAGGACTTTCAACTTCTTGTAGCATGAAAATGTTGGATTTGTTAAACAAAAACACAAAAAATAATGTAAAAAAGTGGTATTTTTTAGAGGTTGGTCTAGTTTTTCAAGGGGGAACTTTTTTCTCCTGGTCCGACCATTTAAACCATTTAAAGTTTGCGTATGCAAAAGGTAACCTATTGGGGGGTTGTACTGTCTCCCCCGTGCACCCACTGGTCTTCAACTTCCAAACTGAAACTCGAAAATCTTTAGTTATGACCATTTAATAGCAATCGGTCCAGTGCTAACAAAATTTCTTAATATTAAAAAAAAAAAAAAATCAACCATTTCTCGCATTGTGCGATCTAGCCACTTAATAACCTCTACTTGTGACAATCCTGGGGGCTAATCACGTAAAACGAAAACGATTGACGATGGATAAACGACATCAAAATACATATCGTTCTGAAGGAAAATGCTAAAGTATTTCTTTATTATATTATTTAAGAGTGCTAACTAAAGAGTGCTATCTACATCAACATTCAAAAACATGAAAACATTTTGTTTAATTTAATAGCAGCAAGACTCTAAAAATCGACGATAGTCAACTATCGTTTTACGTGATCGCAGTCCTAATTACACTGTGCTACAAAAATCACAAAATCGAATATACTTTTCATTTGTTCAAAAACTGGCCTTAGGAGGCGTGGTCAAATTTTGGAAAAATTGTCAAATTTGTGGCGAGTTGCCTTGATTAAATATTCATTACATTAAAACGGAATGACCATAATCTCAAAAATTTACATTCTTATATAGTTTTGTATGGGCTATCGATTAAAATTTTTTTGGGAAAATTTTCAGAACCCGTTCTGAAATTTTCCATTTTTTAAAAAAGTCAATTTATCAAAAATCCGGCCACTTTTTTTTTTATTTTATATTATTGATTGCATAAATATTTCTCATACGCTCTGTTCAAACCAGAGCTCCCTATTACTCGAGTAGTCGAGTACTCGAGCTACTCGAGCAGCTGGAGTAGCTCGTCAATTACTCGAGCAGCTCGAGTAGCTCGAGCTACTCGAGTAGCTCGAGTTGTAAAACACACATTTTTTTATATTTAAACTCCTGTAAAACAAAAACTATTATAGCTATTTTCAAATTTTTTACATTTTTGGAATGCTATGCTTCCAAAGAATATACATAATAAATATCAAATTAATAGGATTATCGTAGTGGCTTTGCTAAACTACTACTCGAAAAAGATCGGCGAGTTTTCATACAAATGTATGAAAATCCGCCCTCCTTTAAACTTTAATATCAAATTATGAGAATATTTTCAAAAAAAACATGTCATTATTTTTTACCAATTATGATCGAATATACGATTAGAATACTTCTTCGAAATTTCAACTCATTTCTACAAAAAATGTGGCATTGGCGATCTACTACTCGAAAAAGATCGGACGCTTTCCATACAAATTTATGAAAATCAGTAGAATTTAGTTCTTTGAGTACACTGATAGAAAAAAGCGTCATATCACTAATGAATGGAATTCATTAACGTTGGTTCATTGAAACAATGAAATTTTTCATATGCTGAATGAAATTTCATACATATTGTGCAAGATATTCATTAATTTTGATTCATTAGATTTCATAGTTTCATTAAAAAATTTCATTAAGTTTTGTTTACAAAATTTTCTGTTTTTTGACACTTGTCGTGTCGCGTCTGTTTAGTCTGTTAGTTTACGCGCGCAAAAAACAGCTGATCAGAGCGTGATTTTTTCTAAGATTTTTTTTACGAAATTTTAAATGAAATGTTGTTGATTAATTATAAGTATTTATTAAACTCACTTTGTTTTAAATTATTTCGGGGTTTTACTTATGTATTAAAAGTAAATGTTTTAGTAAAATTTTGTGTGAGAAAACTGAGTGAAATCTATAGATAAAATAAAAAATATGTGAAAGTGTTTTTTTAACTTGGTTATTTTGTGATTTTTTTAGATTTTTTTACGAAATTTTAAATAAAAACTAAATTATTAATTAACAAATTTTTGTGATGTTTTATATTACTTCGTGGTTTTAATTATGTATTACAAGTAAAGGTTGGAGTAAAATTTTGTGCGAAAAAACTAAGTGAAAACATTTTTTTATTATTTTTAATTCTATAAAAAGATCTTTACAATTTCATACATATATTTCACTTTAAAAATAAAAGTAACATTTATTCAATAAAAGTATTTCATTTCAAAAATAAAAAGTAGGATTTATTCAATGAAAGTATTTCATAAGAATTAAATACTTTTTTCATTAAAGTAATGAAACATTTTCATAAAATACAATTTATATTTTGTATGAACAATTTTCATTAATTTAAGGAAACTTGTTCTTGCAATTACATTTTATGATACCCATTTCATTAATTCAATGAAACCCTACATAGGTTCCTTTTTAACGTCATTTTTCATAACATTAATGTAGATTTTCATTATTGTCATGTACAAATTTCTATCAGTGTAGTAAAACACACAGTTTTTATTTTTGAACTCCTGTAAAACAAAAACAATTATACCGATTTTAAAAGTTTTTACATTTTTGAAATGGTATGGTTTCAAAGAATAAAAATAATAAATATCAAATTAATAGGATTATCGTAGTGGCTTTGCCACACTACTACTCGAAAAAGATCGGCGAGTTTCTAAACAAATGTATGAAAATCCGACCGCCTTTGAACTTTAATCTCAATTTGTAAAAAAAAAATTCAAAATAACATTAAATTATTTTTTTGTCAATTATGATCGCATATATGATAAGAATACTTCCTTAAAATTTCAACTCATTTTTACCAAAAATGTGTCATTGGCGAACTACTACTCGAAAAAGATCGGCCCATTTCCATACAACTGTACTTATTAAAATCAGCCTACTTTTGAACTTTGACGTCACTTTATGAAAATGTTGTCAAGAAAACATAACGTTATTTTTTTGCCAATTATGATCGTATATATGATGAGAATTCCTCCTCAAAATTTTAATTCATTTCTACAAGAAATGTGGCATTGGCGAACTACTACTCGAAAAAGATCGGCCGCTTTCCATAATAATGCATGAAAATCTGCCCTTATTCCAATTTAAATGTTAAATTATGAAAATATTTTCAAAAAACCATGCATTATTTTTTACCAATTATGATCACATATACGATAAGAATACTTCCTCGAAATTTCAACTCATTTCTACCAAAAATTTGGCATTGGCTAACTACTACTCGAAACAGATAAGCCGCTTTTTATACAAATGTTTGAAAACCAGCACTTGTTTGAAGTTTAATTTCATTTGTGAAAATCTTTTTAGACCACTAAATTTATTTTTTTACATATTATAATTGCAATGATAATATCACTTCTTAATCACTATTTTAATTTTGACATAATTTACCTGTTGTGAATTTTTTAACCCAAATTGTTTTATTACCTAAAATTTCCCATTTATAATGTACCGTACATTTTTTTTTTTTCATTTTACCTTTTAGTGCAATATTTATAGGCAGTGTTTTAAAAAAGGCACAGCAAAAGATTTTACAACCTAATAAAAGAACACGTGGTCTCAGCAAATTTTACTGCCATGGATTTTCCAAATAATTGTTTATGACTCCTTTCATAAAAAACAATTATCTTTAACATGTTTACGTAATTTATTTCAATTTTTTTTTGTTTAAATTTTACTGAAGTTATCTAGTCTATGAATGGAAAGCGGCCGATCTTTTTCGAGTAGTAGGTCGACAATGCCACTTTTTTTTGTAGAAATGAATTTAAATTTTGAGAAAGTATTCTTATCATTTATGCGATCATATTTGGCAAAAAAATAACTTTATGTTTTCGTGAAAACATTTTTACAAATTGACATTAAAGTTCAAAAGAGGGCATATTTTCATACATTTGTATGAAAATGGGCCGATCTTTTTCGAGTAGTAGTTCGCCAACATAGGCGTATGCAGGATTGTTTTTTCAGGGCCCAACAACAACAACAAAAAAAATTTTGTTGTTCTTTTCGTGAGATTTGTGTTTTCCAATACATATAAAAAAAAAATAATTTTGTTGTTGTTGTTGGCCCCCCCCCCCTCTGAATACGTCGTTGTTCGCCAATACCACATTTTTGGTAGAAATGAGTTGAAATTTCGATGATGTATTCCTATCATATATGCGATCATAATTGGTAAAAAATTATTTCATCTTTTCTTGAAAATTTTGTCACAATTTGACATTAAAGTTCACAGGAGGTCGGATTTTCATACATTTGTATAGAAACTCGCCGATCTTTTTCGAGTAGTAGCGTGGCAAAGCCACTATGATAATCCTATTAACTTGATATTTATCATGTTTATTCTTTGGAACCATACCATTTCAAAAATGTAAAAATTGTAAAAATCGGTATAATAGTTTTTGTTTTACAGGAGCTCAAAGATAAAAACTGTGTGTTTTACTACTCAAAGAAATAAATTCTACTGATTTTCATAAATTTGTATGGAAAGCGTCCGATCTTTTTCGAGTAGTAGATCGCCAATGCCACATTTTTTGTAGAAATGAGTTGAAATTTCGAGGAATTATTCTTATCGTATATGCGATCATAATTGGTAGAAAATACTGACATGTTTTTTTGAAAATATTCTCATAATTTGATATTAAAGTTTCAAGGAGGGCAGATTTTCATACATTTGTATGAAAACTCGCCGATCTTTTTCGAGTAGTAGTTTAGCAAAGCCACTACGATAATCCTATTAATTTGATATTTATTATGTATATTCTTTGGAAGTATAGCATTCCAAAAATGTAAAAATTTTGAAAATAGCTACAATAGTTTTTGTTTTACAGGAGTTTAAATATAAAAAATGTGTGTTTTACTACTCGAGCTACTCGAGTAGCTCGAGCTACTCGAGCTGCTCGAGTAATTGACGAGCTACTCGAGCAGCTCGAGTAACGAGCTACTCGATTACTCGAGCTACTCCAGTAAAAGCGTAGACTCTGGTTCAAACAAGAAAATACAAGCAATTACAAAATTGTTATTAAATTTAAAATTAAAATGCGATTTTCTCGAAAAAAAAGAAGAACGTGTTTCTAATTTTTTTGTGTGGATGGACAAACATCTAAACTTTTAGAAAATAATTAAAAAAAAAGTGGCCGGATTTTTGATAAATTGAATTTAAAAAAAAATAAAATGGAAAATTTCCAATATTAGGAGTTTTTGAAAATTTGAAAAACCAAAAACGCAATTTTCTTAGTTCCATATAGGGCTATCCAAACAACCTATTCAAAAATTTACGGGACACAAGTTTTCTGTAGCGGGACATTTGGTGTGGAATGCCTGATATGTACACGGTGAGCCTCAGCGATGTTTAGGTTGAACTTTAGTGTCGAAGAAAAGTGTAAACGCAGTTCGATTTCTATAATATTTAATGTCACAAAACTGTTAACAGCGAAATCGTAGCTGCTTGCATTCGCGAGATACCGCGAAATTAGTGACAGTTTTAACTGTACTTACTTAAAGGTCACAAAACAGTGAACATCAAAATCCTATCTTCTTAAGTTCGCGAGAAATCGCGAAATTAATTTTTTGCAGTTTTCGTTTTCGCTTTTTGTCTTTAGATAGGTTTCTTTAAAATTTCGTAAAAACATGGTTTGCAGTTTTACTTGTGCTTGATCAAAGGTGCCACAGCTGTTGACAACGAAATTGTAGGTGTTAAATTTTGCGAGATATCGCGTAATTATATATTTTTTTTATACCCTCCACTCTAGTGATAGAGGGTATATATAAGTTTGTCATTCCGTTTGTAACACATCGAAATATTGGTCTAGGACCCCATAAAGTATATATATTCATGATCCTTGATCGATTTTAAGTCGATATAGCGATGTCCGTCCGTCCGTCCGTCCGTCCGTCTGTCTGTCTGTCCGTTGAAAACACGCTAACTTTTGAAAGACTTTACGGAGGCTTCTGAAGTTTGACATATATGTTCTCCATTTACCGGGTCAGGTTAGTATTGCAATCCAGCGAAATCGGTCCAGTGGTTCAAAAGTTATGAGCAAAAGAGTAAATTTCGGCAAGGGTATTTTTCGAATTTACAAGATTAAAACCACTGTAACTTTCGAAAGACAATTCTGAGGGAGCTGAAGCTTAGCATATATATTTGTCGTTCCCCAAGGCTGTTTGCTTTTGAATTTCAGCAAAATCGGTTCAGTGGTTCAAAAGTTATAAGCAAAGCACTGAATTTAAGATTTTTTTCACCTTAAACTGTTGAAAACTCTTTAAACAAGTTTTAAAAGCATGGTGAAATACCAGTTTTGTAAAACTTGTTGTTGTTTGTTTTCTTGTCGTGGGGTGCAGTTTAGTTGTTAGACAAGTAAATATTTGTTATTGTTTTGTTATTGTTAGTGTAACTGTATGTAACGGGAAAAAATCAAATAAAGTATGTGTATGATTGAATGTTAATTTGTTTTTGGTTTTTAAAGAAGAGGATGGTAATATAAAAAGAGGAAAATATTTGAAATAGTTTTTTTTGTATTACATATAGGTATAAAACAACAAAAATATTTTACAAAGTAATTTGTTACTCAAAGAAATTGTACACTAAAAAAATATTTACACTCAAAAAAAATGTTACACTCAAAAAAAAAAAATGTACACTTTATTATTTTTATTTTTTTTTTTTTGAATGAAATGGCAGACTCAAAAAAATGTTGACAGTCAAAAAAATGTTACACTCAAAAAAATTCGATTGATTAAAAGAAAGTTTGACTCAAAATAATATACATATTTCTAATAAAAAATTTGTAATGCAATTTTTTTAAATTTTTTTTAGAAAATTACTATCAGATAACATTGTGGAGGGTATTCATAGATTCGACCAAGTCGAATTCAATTTTTCTACTTGTTTATTATTTATTTATACTTTAAACCCGGTTCTTTAGAAATAATAAAAAAAATGGTATGCAGTTTGATTTGAGCATGTTGGAAGAAATTAAAACTGCCCACAAAAAAAAATATAGCTGCTCACTTTCGCGAGAAATAGCGAAAAACTGCTTTTAGGAGGTATTTCTTGTTTTGATTAATAAAAGAAGTTTCTTTAACATGTTTGAAAAACACGAAATGCAGTTTGATTTGCTATTGATTAAAGGTGATAAGCTGCTAAAATAAAGGAAAAATAATCAAGAAAAATAATCAAGGTTAAAGGTGGTAAAACTGCTCAAATCAATATCTTGACTGCTAATTTACGCGTAAAATTTATTTTTTTTAATTTTTTTTTTTAATTTTGGGATTTTTTGTGAAATTGAGAAGATATGATGTCGATGTTAACTGTTTTGTGACCTGTAAATAAATACAATTAAATCTGCATACTCAGTTTTTGAATATATTTAAAAAAACTTCATTGTCAAAATTTTAGAAAATACAAAAACATTAATTTCGCGATATCTCGCGAATGCGAGCAACTACGATTTCGCTGTTAACAGTTTTGTGACATTTAATCAAGTAGAAATCGAACTGCATTTACACTTTTCGTCGACACTAAAGTTGAACCTAAACATCGCTGAGGCTCACCGTGTGTATTGATTTTTTCAACAATTTCTAATTTTTTGTTATTTTTTTTTAAATTTTTTGAGTTTATCGATTTTTTTCTGCTATAGTTCGTTCAACAACATTTATATTTATAAACGTGTTCTTATAGAAAATTGTGAATACGATGAGCTTTATGACGAAAAAATTGGATAACAATTGACTGAGTTGTGATCATTTTTCTAAAAAAGAAAATTAAATTTTTGCATGAAATTGCCGTTCGGATAACTCAGGCAAAAAAAAAATAAAAAAATAAACGAACATACTGAGAGGTCGCGTATCATTATTTTAAAAGTTTTTGGCCTCCTCAATTCGAATTTGACCTTGAAAATGCGCTATCTTATTAAGTTTTTGATATATCAATTTATGTTAAATATCTCAAAAACCTGACGAG
The DNA here is from genome assembly GCA_963921195.1 of Pegoplata infirma. Taxonomy (NCBI): domain Eukaryota; kingdom Metazoa; phylum Arthropoda; class Insecta; order Diptera; family Anthomyiidae; genus Pegoplata; species Pegoplata infirma. The sequence continues at coordinate 106,426,392 of OY992539.1, forward strand.
ATAGAGCAATTTAAAAGCCAGATTCGGATTAACCTTTAAAAATATTGTACATGACCTCTTATGATAAATTTATTTTTTATTGCCTGGGTTATCTGAACAACGATTTCCCGCAAAATCTTAATTTTCTTTTTTAGAAAAATTATCACAACTCTGTCAATTGTTATCCGATTTTTTCAGGATAAAACTTGTCATATTTAGAATAAAATTTTCTTTAAAAATGCTTTTATAAATATAAAGGATGTTAAACGAACTATAGCAAAAAAAAAAATCGATAAACTCGAACATTTTTAAAAAAATTACCAAAAATACAGATTTTATAGAAAAAATCAATAGATATTTTTCCTATATGTGAAGATAAATTCACACACATGGAAGGCCCTATCCTTCTCCTATCCAAAGCAGTTTTAAAATTTAAAGTTTTAAAATTTAATTACACAAGGTTTAGTTTAGGTTTAGAGAAAAGTAAAAAAAAAAACGTTTTTTGACAATAGCTCTAAAATTTGAGGGTGTCTGTCAAGTTTAATGGGCATTTTTGTGATCTACTCGACAAGACCAACAACCTATACTATGTCACATCAGAAGTATTTTTTCCCTGTAGTACAGTGTTATTTAAAATTTCCTGAAAATCGACATTTGTCAAAAAATAAAGACATTTCTTGCAAGTTTGTCAAAAGTTTAGGTTAATGAAACTGTTAATCAAATATATCATACATTTTTCATACACCAGTTAAAACGTACATAATATACAAAACGCTTGACGTCCCATATGTTGTATACATAATATTAATTTTAATCTAATTGCACATTACTCATACGTCAGTGTGAGTTATGATTTTGTTCTGCTTTTGTTAGAAACAAAAAAAAAATAATTTTAAAATTTATCATTTGTTTTTTTTAAATTTTGTTGTTAGTGTATAAAACCAACACAAACACAAACACCAACATAAACACCAACACAACCAAAATAATGAAATAAAAACGATGTCAACTGTTTTGGGTAAAACCTGACTTGGCAGTTTGTATGACAAAATTTTTTTTTTCTTCTTTTTTTCGCATTAACTTTGTATTATGCGGTGGTTTATAACAAACAGCTGCAGTAAACGTTTTGTGTATTTATGTATGTGTATGTGTGTGTGTAATTTATATAAAATGCAGCATTTAGTTTTGTGGAATACATTTTATTTCATTACAAAACGAACAAAAAAAATCCAAAATGTACTAACGCCTATTTTACAGCTTTTAAACATGACAATTACAGTGTATGCATGTGTTTATGCACACACATACACATACCGAAAATCTAAAATCAACAACTGTTGCCAACTAAATGTATGAATGACGCCCACTTTCATTATTACAGTGGTGCTAATTGATGTTGTCAATTGTAAGACTTTTCGATTTTTTTTATCTTGCTAAATGTAATTACAAAATTTATGTACTCCTCTTTATTTTAAACTTTAAAAATCGTTATCAAAAAAAATCCTAACTGATCCCATTTTCGAGTTATTGCTAAATAATTACACTGTTAGACAACAAAAACCTCCCAGTGAAAAATCCAACTGATTATTATAGATTTTGCTCTCACATTCAGTTATTTTTAGAACGTACTGTTTTTAGAGATATTCGCTTTTAAAAAGTTAAAAAACCAGTATTATCGCACTTTTGGAGGTCCACTGTTATATTGCTAGAAATTGAATTGCAATTTTGTAATCACGAGGTTCATTTTATATACAATCAAGTCTTATTTTTGGAAGAATCTGTAACAGTGGACTACCGAAAGTGCGAAATTATTGTTTTTTTTTGCCTATTTAACAGTGAATACCTCAAAAACGGTACACTCAAAAAATTATGTGACTAACTGTTTGTAGTTTATTAGAAAATATAACGTTTTGTCGTTTTTAAAAGAAAAAAACATTTGTTCAATGGTCAGTTTTTTTTTAAATGAATATTTTTGTTCCTTGTTTCAAATATAACAACATAAAAATATAGACTTTCATTGGCATTCAATTTTTAAAGTCATTTATTTGTGTTCTGTAAGTAAAAATAAGTGATTTTTCTTAAATTTTTAATGATTGTGTTCTAGGGTGATTAGACCGGTTTTTTGAAACCAGTTCAAACCGGTTTTTTGTAGATTGCAATGGTCGGTTTTTTTTAAATCTTAACTATTCGAAAACCGGTTAGCCTGGTTTTTTTACCGTCGAAACCCGGTTTTTTTAAATCAACATTTTAAATGCATTTAAACAAGATTAATTTTTTTTAAGTGTAATTTGATTACTAAAAAGGTGTTCAAAAAATCCCAACTGATTGTGAGTGCAAAACAAGTAAAAAACAAGTAGAAAAGTTAAATTCGACTTTGCCGAATCTAGGAATACCCTCCACAATGCATTTTTTTTAAGGGTAGAACATTTTTTAACGTGAAAAAATTAACAATTTTGATTAGAAATATTTTATTTTGAGTAAAAAACTCTTTTTTTGTCATTTTTTAAAAAAAAAAGAAAAATTACTATTTTTTTTTTTTTTGAGTGTAATGTTTTTTTTACTTTAAAAATATTTCTGAGTGAAGGCACGTACGTATGTACGCAAAATGTTGTCATTTTTGTAAAAAAAAAAACAAAATTTTTTTTTGTGTAAATTTTTTTTGAGTGTAAAATTTTTTTTGAGTGTAAAATTTTTTTTGAGTGAAAAATTTTTTTCGAGTGTAATTTTAAAGTTACCAATGCTTTTAAAACTAAACAAGTAAACAAGTTTAAAAAGCATTGCTTTAAAATTAAACAAGTTTGAAAAGCATTGTTTAGTTACCACCAATGCTTTTAAAACTTGTTAAAACACGTGGTATTTTAGATGAAACTAATCTGAAATTCAGAGTTTTGCTTATAACTTTTGAACGACTGGACCGATTGAGCTAAAATTTAATACCAAACAGACCCGGGGAACGGCAAAGATACATGCCAAGCTTCAGTAGTCTCATTATTGTCTTTCGAAAGTTATCGTGTTTTTTATCTCGTAAATTCACGAAACACACTTGCCGATATTTACTCTTTTGCTCATAACTTTTGAACCACTGGACCCATTTGGCTGGATTGCAATACCAACCTGACCAGGTAAATGGCAAACATATATGCCAAACTTCAGTAGCCTCTGTAAAGTCTTTCAAAAGTTAGCGTGTTTTCTACGGACGGACAGACAGACAGACAGACAGACAGACGGACAGACGGACATCGCTAGAATGGCTTAAAATCGATCGGGCATCATGAATATATATACTTTTTGGGGTCCCAGACCGATATTTCGATGAGTTACAAACAGAATGACAAACTTATATATACCCTCTATCACTAAGTGGAGGGTATAAAAAAATATTGAGTGCAAATCATTTTTGGAATTGGAAAATTTTTACGTATAAAAAAATTAGTAAAAAAAATTAGTAAGCATTTTTGTTGAATATCAAAATTTAATTTGAACCCATTTTGGACCAAGATTCAATTTTATTTATCTTTTCTGGAAAAAGGTACTTTTTTAGGGTAATTAGTACCCGCTGATCTCAAAAATCTTGTCAAAAAAAATTTCCAATGTGCCGTTTTCCCAGAAAAGCCAGCATTTCAACTTTTTATGCAATTTTAATATTTGGATTTATTTGCTATTTTATCAATTTATTTCATTATTTTCAAAATAAATAGTTTCAAAATAATTCAAATTAGTGGAATTTGATAATAAATTAAATCTAAAAAAAATTTAAATTAGCCAAAAAAATTAAAAGCCGAAAATCAAAAAATGCAAAATTATCGTTTTTGCTTGAAACAATTTCTGTGCTGATTTGCATTGCATTTAATGGACATATAAATTGCGGTGGTGAAGCGGGTATATTTTTTTTAATACAGAAACATGAGACTTAACATTCGTAACCATATATAACCGAAATTCCATCTCTTTCATACAAAAATATTTTTTTTAAAAAGACGTTCTCTACTGTTCGAAAATGGGTTAAGAGGATCGAAATGGGTTAAGTTAGTTTTTAATGTTTGCTAACTATTTTTGTTTATGAAAAAAAGTTTGAAGTAAAAAATTTTCCATTGAAATTTTAAAATTGTTTAAATGCTTTTCATAAAATTGCAATTGTATTTAAAAAATTCCCCTTTTTTGTCAATTTAAAAAACCGAAACCGGTTTATTTAAAAACCGGTTTATATAAAATGGCGAATAATTGATCACCCTATTGTGTTCGTTATTTTTTTAAATTGTTGGCATTTAAAAAAAAAAAAATCATTAATTTTTACCTACTTGTGTTGCTTTTTTTTTTGTAGACAAAAAATTCAAAAAATTATTTATAGAAATATAAAAAACTTGTTTGTATCAAGTGACTTTGGCACGATGGGTAGAGTGTCTGGTCAGAATGTAAGCTGGATTTTTTTGCTAACGTATATAAATTATCCCATACAAATTTGACGTTTTTTAACTATATAGGGATTTCAAAAATGTATGGGATAATTTATACACGTTAGCAAAAAAATTCACCTGTAGTTGATTGCGGGAACGATTTCCCAAAAAAAAATTTTAAAAGTTTTTTAAAATAAAATTCAACAGAAAAATTTCAAAAATAACCTACAAAATCTTTAACTTTTAATGTTTTCGTAGGTATTTTTTTTTTTTTTTAATTTGTTAGTAAAAATAACACAACATTCATTAATTTTTAATGATTTCGTAGGTTATTTTTTTCGAATTCGTTGGTAAAAAAATGAAAGTGATATAATTTTTTAATGTTCATTGTTATTTATTTAAGAAAATTTTATTAACAGTAAAAAATAAATGTTGATGTTTGTTAAAACAAATGAATAATTACTGGGATGGTTTCCAACTGTTTTTTTTCACTTGTTTTAAATATGTTTTTCATTTGTTTTTACCTACAAAATATTTTGATTGCACGCTGTAAAAAAAATTGGGTAGCAGATTTGGATTCAGAACATCAAAATCTATCAGAATCATTGTGCTGGTAGGTTTTGTTGTCGAACAGTGTAATTATTTAGCAATCACTCGAAAACAGGATCTGCTATAATTTTTGTGTAAACGATTTTTAAGGTTCAAAATAAAGAGAAGTGAAATGCCATTAGCCGATTTTGTCACAATTTTAACACAACCTAAACTTGCTTGAAGAGAGGTGTGAGTAGAGAGGCCTAAAAAACCAGTGGGTGTGGTTACCTTCTATACTTTCAGAGATAACCCCATTTTAAAAAATACAATTTCAAATTTTGACCAATCCGGTTCTAGTTTTTTGCCAATAGAACGTTCGCATTTATTCTGATTTATTTCAAACTAGTTTTATTTGAAAACTAAATAGAGTTCTGATTTTTCCAAAATAAAAAACTAACCGATATCTTGTTTTAGTCAGAAGTTACACCAAAATTATAAAAATACTGTTTTTTCGTGAAAAAAAACACACGCCCCTGATGGACGTATAAAGACCGGTGTGAATGTTCTATTATGTAATTAGTTTACACCATTTGGGGAATTTTTAACACCGCCTTTATTGAGGGCGTGGCAGCAAAAAATTATATTTTTGGAAATTTTTAGAAAATTGGGAATCAAATTTAAAATTTTTTGGCTACCACATTTTCATTAATAAGAACTATTTAAATACAAAATTTCAGCACGTTGTGCCTAAAAACAATTTTTTTTGCATTATAAAAATTTGAACTGTCACAATTTTACTCCATTTTTTTAAAAATGTAACTTTTGTAAGGAGGCTATTTTAGGGAGTGGAAATACGGGGTATGTTTGTTAAAAAAAAAATATTGGTGGGGGGGAGGGGATAAAAATTAATATAGGTCGGTCTTACATTATACCCCTATAGAATGTACCATGGGAGCGGTAGGAGCTGATTGAATAAACCAATTTTTTAAAAAATAAGAAAATGTATGTGGCCGCCTTAAGGACTGAAGATTAAGAGTAGGTTTGTTTTGAGAAAATGTAGGGGTTTAAAAATATTACGGGTCGGTCATACATTTGAGTCTTCTCGGGCATTCTTGGGACAGTTAGAGTGATGGGAGCTAATTTCAGAAAAATTATCATTTTGTATGGGAGCCCCCTTATAGAGTGGAAATAGGAAGTAAGGGTTTTCAGGCAAAATGTTAGAATGTAAAAATTAATGGGGGTCGGTCTTTCATTGCACTCCTATAGGGACGACTCCGAGGCAATTCTGGGGCAAATTTTCTCATCGGTGCACAGGTGGGGGTCTCGTGGTTAAAATCTACAAAAGACCCACAATGGCCAAGGAGGCAATTGAGGGGTGCATTGTAAGATCGACCCCCAATAATTTGTATAACCCAACATTTCTTCAGAGACAAACTTACTCCTTATCTCTATTCCCTTAAGTGAACAATTTTACGAAGTATATCAACTCATTATCTTTAACCTTATGGGGGTCCCAATTCATTTAGTTTTAACCATCCAACCACAGTATGAGGGTATAATCACTTTGCCACTCCCTCTGTAATGCATCGAAAAATCGGATGGGGATCTCATAAAGTATATATTTTTGATTCGTGATCAATTCTAAAACCTTCTATGAATGTACGTCAGTTGCTCCTTCTATCCGTCCGTCTATCTGTAGATAACACAATGCAGTCCAAAATAAAACAGCTAGACTCCTGAGGTTCGGCACAAATATGTCTTATGGTCTTAAGCAGGCTATGTTCGTAAATAAGCCAAATCGGGCCAGAGGGAAAAAGTTTTTTTTGGGATATTCATTTGTATTTTTGTTACCAAATGAAACATTTTTGTGCATCAAAAGTTCAAAGTCCTGCATTTGGACCAAGGAAATTAAAAAACGTCGTTTTAATTACCGCCCCTTTCGTTGGCGTAGATTTAAAGAATATTACAAATATGTAATAAAAAAAACAAGTAAGAGTGTTAAATTCGGCTGTGCCAAATCTTTTATACCCTCCAACATGCAAACCAATAAAAAAAATTGCAGGGGCGTTTTCTTTTTTTTGGGGGGGGGGAGGTCGGTAGGGTAATTGGGGCGGGGGGGGGGGTAAATTTCCTCGCGAATATGTGTTTTAAAATTCATTCTTATGCTTTTTGCACTAAAGAAATACAAGTTTATCATTATTTAAAAAAAAAATTATTCAACGCCCATAAAAGGGGGGCGGACCAACAAAAACGACATTTTCTAATTGTTTGGGTCCAAATTCAGGACTTTAAACTTCTTGCTGTATAAAAATCTTGCAATTTTTAAACAAAAACCCAAAAAATCATGTAAAAAACTGGTATTTTTCAAAGGTTGGTTTAGTTCTTCAAGGGGAACTTTTTTCCCCTTGTCCGATTTTGCTCATTTACGAACTTAGCCTGCCTAGGAACATAAGACATATTCGTGCCAAATTTCAGGAGTCTAGCTCTTTTATTTTGGACTGCATCCTGTTAGCTACAGACGGACAGACGGACAGACAGACAGACGGACAGACGGACAGACGGACAGACGGACAGACTGACAGACGGACAGACGGATAGACGGACAGACGGACAGACGGACAGACGGACAGACGGAAGGACATCGCTAGAAAGTCTTAGAATCGATCACTGATCATAAATATATATATATAATTTATGGGGTCCTAGACCGATATTTTGATGCGATACACATGGAATGACAAAGTGAGTATACCCCCATACTGTAGTTGGAGGGTATAAAAATAGATTGTTGCAAATACAAATTTCGGTTGTGGCAACCAAAAAATGTATTTCATCCAACTAAAAATTTCGGTTGTGGCAACCAAAATGTTGGTTCTTACAACCGATAATTTTGATTATTGACACCAAATATTTCGGTTTTTGTAACAAATATTTTACATTTTAGCAGTTGGATATAAGTAAATGGATCAAAATTGAAGTGTACCTATTGGTTTTATATACTTCAATTTCAAAAAAAAAAGGGACACCATAATAAGTGTATCCTTTCTAATATGAAGCACTTTATGGATGCAGTTCATGTTGCAAATATGTTGGCCATTATAAAATAAACACACATATTATATTCAAATCTTTAACATTTTATGTATAATTATACATAATAATGTATATATGTTATAATGTTGTTCAACTATTTACTTATTACACTGTGCAACAAATTTTAGGTCAGCCCCATGAACCTGAAATGTCTCCAATGTAAAACAAGTAAGAAAGTTATAGTCGGTGAAGACCGACCATATGATACCATACACCAGTGTTTTCCGGAAAATGGGCCCAAGTCCAAACATTGACTGATTGGATCTGTCCTTTGTTAGATCTTTATTTAGTGTAGAAAACACCTACAGATCAAATTTTAGTGGAATTGGTTTATTTTTTGTCAATAGACCGATTTAACTGAATATCGGTTGAAATTTTTATAAGGGGGATTAAGTCCAAAAATGGTCCAACTATTATATTCCGATTTGAATAGGTTAATAATGACACGTTTACCACCTAAAAATAAAATGTTTATCAAATATTTACATTTTCATGAATTTTGGGAAAATCATGTGAATATCGGGATGGCGGTTTGTATGGGGACTACCAGAAGGACTGATCCGATTCCTTTGAAATTTGGAATGATGATTTGTGCATGCAAAATTTGATGACCTGCTAAATTTCAAAGCGATATCTATTGTAATTCGGTTATTAGAATCATTTAAGCCGAATCCAAAGTGGGCGTTTGTATGGGGCAAGGTTTTAACCTGGACCGATTTTCTCCAATTTCAATAGTCTTCGTTCTTGGGCCAAAATATGCTTAAGTTTCAAGTTTCAAGTTAATTGATTGAAAATTGCGACCTGTATCGTGCTTCAACCGATAGATGGACAGACGGACGGACAGAGGAAGGACGGACGGACATCGCTAAATCGACTAAAAAAGTAATTCTGAGTCGATCGGTATACTTGAAGGTAGGTCTAGGACTAATATTTCGGGTAGTTACAAACATCAGCACAAACTCATTATACCCTGTACCACAGAGTGGTGTAGGGTATACACTCAAAAAAAAGGGAGGTAAAATATAGGAAAATGAACTAAATTTTGAGAGAACAAATTAGTTATGATTTGACTCCAGAAATTTTTTCTATTGTTTTAGTTCATAATTTTCCTTAAAATTGGGAAAACAATTTTAACTATAAAATGGATAATATTTTACTATATCTTAGTTTATACACATTTGAGGACTAGATTCGGTCTAGACCCCATTGGGTTCGGACCCCATAATTTTATCACTGGATATACTCTTAACGCAAAAAACCCGTTTTCGCGATTTAACTTTATTAAAAAAAGAATATTTTTGCTTAAGTGCGCTCACTTTAATGCCACCGTTTAAATGCGTTTCCCGCTTTAATGATTCACATGCAAATTTAAATTTCTTGAATTTAATGAGACGTGAAGTATGTGATCCCGAGTAAAAAAGTTTTGATATAGTCATATATAATTTTATAAACATCATATATTATTATATAGAATTTGATGCGAAAAATGAGTCGATAAAACCATATAAAATTCTATCAATGTTGATTAAATTTTAATTAAATTTGATATAATTTTATGCGAAAATTGGCCCCCTATTTTTTATATAAATTTAGAAAAATTAGCGAAAAGATATTATTATATATAATTATATAAAATAATATAAAATGATATCAAATTATATAAAAATATATAGAATTACATATAATTATATCAAGTTATATATAATTATATCAAAAATATATATAATTATAAATAATTTTATGTAATTCTATTAGTGTTTCCAATTATTCGACCCTGTCGATTAGCCGGTTGGGGTATTATTCGAAAATTGAAAAAAATTGGTTAATCGGTTATTCGGGTCGATTAATCGGAAAAAGTGGCGATTAATCGATTAATCGTCAAAAACAATTAAAAATTAGTTTGAAACGATTTTTTAAAAGTAATGTAACAAAAAATAAAAGTATTTTAAGTAAAATTTCATTTTCAGTTTTTATACACACACACACACAAAAATTAGAATGAGTTTCAATTACTATTTTAATTGATTTTGCTCCTATCACGAAATTAATAGTATTAATTACTAAAATTTGTAAAAGTTTAATATCGCAAATTGCATTTATTCTCAATTCACGGAAATTTTCGAAATCTATTAAAAAATTTTATCATATCAATTAAAAAATTATTAAAAACAAAATCGAACTTTTTAAAATTTAAAATTAAAATTTTTTTCTTTAAAATTTTTTGTGTGCAGTTTTTAAAGGGGAACCCCAAATTGCAACTAATTGAAATTTAGATATTATAAAAATTCCAAAATTTTATTTGCAATTTTCGGGATTTTTGAGTTTCAATTGGCCATTTCCGTTTTTTAATTAGAATTTCAAAATTTCAATTTACTTATAATTGTAATTTTTAAATTTAAATTTTGATTTTCTAAACTATGAATATCAATTCTGATTTGTGAATTTCTAATGGCTTTTCTAAATTTCAATTGGTATTTCTTAATTTCAATTGGGATTTTTGAATTTTAATTGTGCTTTTCAGAATTTTAATTGGTGTCTTCTAAATATTAATTTTGATTTATATAATTTGATTTCACTTTTCTAAATTTCATTTGGAATTTCAATTGAGATTTTTGAATTTTATTAGCTCTTCAGAAACTGAATTATCTTTTCTGAATTTCATTTAGAATTTTTAAATTTCAATTTTGTTTTTCTAAACTTCAATTGATATTTCTTCATTTCAGTAGGCTTCTGTAAATTTCAATTTTTTGAAATTGGGAGTTTCTGAATATCAATTAGGATTTCTAAATTTCAATAAGCTTTTCTGAATTTGGATAAGGCTTTCGTAAATTTAAATTAGGCGTTTCTGAATTTGGATTTCTGAATTTCAATTCGGATTTCTGATTTTGAATTAGCTTTTCTGAATTTCAATTGAGATTTTCTGAATTTTAATTGGGATTTTCAATATGGCGTTTGAAAACTTTAATTAGGATTTCTGAGTTTTAAATGATTAAATTTTTAATTTTGCTTTCTAAACTGTTAAACGATGGTTTCTGAATATTATTTTCTGTAGTTTTGACTATTTTCGGAAGTGTTTGTAAAAAAGAGGAAGTGTTTCAAACAAATTATAGTAGAATATAGAGATAATATTAACCGGTTAATCGAACCATTTTAACCGATTAATCGGCTCGAATAATTATTTGCGTTTTAAATTATTTGTTTCGACATTAACCGAAATAGAGGCGATTAATCGAGGAATCGGTTAATCGATTAACCGAATTGGAAACACTAAATTCTATATAATTATATAAATTTTTATATAATTTGATATAATTTTATATAATTACATATGATTAAACAATTCTGTTGTTTTATATCAAATATAGGGGGCCAATTTTCGCATAAAATTATGTCAAATGTTATTAAAATTTAATCAACATTGATAGAATTTTATATGGTTTTATCGACTCATTTTTCGCATCAAATTCCATATAATTATATATGGTGTTTATAAAATTATATATGACTTTATCAAAACTTTTTTACTTGGGATACAAAAAAATTTTGTTTATTTAAAATTATTTTATTTTTTTTATTTTTTTATTTTTTTTATATTAAGTCCATTTTTTTAAAAAACCCCAATTTTAACCAGCGATGCGCGAACGGAATATATAGACCGATTTTGATCATTTTAGTTTTAAAATTTATGTATAATCCTCTACCAACTTTTCCACACTATTAATAGTTCAAATGAGCACTTTGTTGGAATACGCACCACCCTAATATGCATGTATCCTTTCTAAATAGATGTTGTTCATGTTACCAATATAAAATAAACAAACACATATTATATTAACTTCTTTAACATTTTATGTATAAAATTATATGTTACAATATTGTTAAACTGTTGTCTTATTGTAAAGCTAATCTTCCTTTGTCTTCTTTGTTCAGGCTTCCTTTTTGTGTATCGTCTTACAAAGACATTTGTGCAAATATCTGTGTGTGCGAGTGTTTTTGTTGTGTTTGTGATAAACAAACTACATAATAAACAATAAAAACAACAAATTTATAAACTGAAGATATAGGTGGTCTAATTGATAATTTTCTAATATAAGTGGTTACATTTTGAGTTGGTTAATTCTAGCTCGGGGTCATTATTTTCTTTACTACACTCAAAATATTGTTTAGGCAAAAACAAATAAAAAATATATTTAAAACAAGTGATAAAACAGTTGCAAACCTTCCCAGTAATTATTCATTTGTTTTAACAAACATCAATATTTATTTTTAAATGTTAATAAAATTATCTAAAATAAATAACATTGAACTTTATATCGTCACTTTTATTTTTTTACCAACAAATTCGAAAAAAAACCTACGAAAACATTAAAAATTAATGATTTCGTAGGTTGTTTTTACAATTTTTCTATTACTATTCTATTATATTTTAAAAAATATTTAATAAAATTTTAAGGAATCGATCCCGCAATCAACTACATTCTGGGAAGATGCTCTACCCCAGCAAAAAAAGAGCTTACCATTCACTACAAAATTCACCACAACTTATGAACCAGATGTACTTCTTCTTCAACTGAAACATTGATGAATTTAATATGGGCGTGACACACAAAGTATGTTCTTTTTATCGCCACTTTTCAGTGGCGAAAGATTGACACTTAAGTATAACATATATCGCTAGTGTTTTTATCACAACTTCTGAAGTAGTGATCCGGATGTTAATATAACTTGATCTTTTGGAAGCACTTTTTTCATCACTTCTTTAGAAGTGTGTGGGTGTGATTATGTCATTTTTATTTGGTGATTTAGAACTTCTAAATTAGAAGTTCTTTTTTCACTTATTTTTGTAAGATTGATTGAAAGAGTATTTTTTGTAATATTTAAACTAAAAACACTGTTCGACAGCAAAAACCTTCCAGTGAAATTTCTAACTGGTCCTTATAGATTTTGGTCTCCTGCTTCCAAATCTACCGTCCAAATTTTTCTAGCTCGTACCGTTTTTGAGATATTCGCTGTTAAAAAGAAAAAAACACTTTAAGGGGTCCACTGTTACGTATTCTTACGTTGCTTCCACGAAATAGGACTTGATTTCATATAAAATGGACCTCCTGATTCCAAAACTGCAATCCACAATTTTCAAGCATGCTCTGTTTTTGAGATATTCGCGTTTGAAAATTTTAGTGTGATTTGTAAAGAATATAAGTACGTATCAGTAGAGTTTGAGTTTTTCAAACGCCAATATTTCAAAAACAGTACGCGATAGAAAAATTTGGATGCCAGATTTGGAATAAAGATGCCTTATTTTTACTAAATCGAGTTCTATTGTGTTTGAGCAACTTAAGAATACGTTACAGAGGACACCCAAATATTTCAATATTAAAACGCGAATATCTTAAAAACCATACGTGATAGAAAAATTAATTTCATTGATAATCTAATGTATATACTTCAAATTAAAAAAAGAGTAATTATAGAGATCACAAAACTATTAAAATTCACGGCGAATTGATTCACAAATTTGTTTTGACCACAAGCCTATACCTCAATTTTCTAAAATGCTTAAACAATCTTTAATAATGTGATGCAGCAACATCCGCTTTAGTTCGTAAATGTATTTATTAAATTTACGACCAACTTTTTTTTGATATAAGATATGAAATTTGAAAAATTTATCAACAATCGATTTTCGTCTTTTCGATTTTTAAAGCACTAAATAAAAAGAAATGCCATTACCAAATTTTGTCACCATTTTTGCAAAACCTAAAATTGCATACTTCGTGTATCACCCTCATTCTAATTGCTTCAGTTGAAAAAGAAGTTCATATGTTGTGGTGATTTGATTCCTAAGAACATATAAAAAAGGTACTTCAAAACCATTAAGCAAAGAACTGGTGAAAGATGGCTTTATTGTTATTTTGTAGCATTTTTGGAAGTGATTTTAAAACTACTTCCTACAGAATATGAAGTTCGGCAACTATCGCTACTTTGTATGTAGTGAAACACTAATTCTTTTTGAACCACTTCGTTTATTTTTTGGTGGGACCCTTCGCACAGTGGGAAAAAACACCAATCTGGCAGGAAAAAAATCATATCTTCTAAACTATTGGTCTGATCCGATAACAATACTTGGAGATTTTATAGCTAAGGATATCAGTGTTGGTATTTGAGAATTTTCAACTAGTGCCAAGTTGAAGGCTAAAAAGGGCCAAAATGGGTTGAAAAGGGCCAAAAATCAATAATTTTTTTATTAAATTCCACATAACTTATTCCTTTTTAATTGCCAGTTTTGACAGTAAAATTATCCCTGCGGGAAAGGTTTACGACCGCTGCTAGAATGGTACATTTGTATTAGGGTTTCTAAATTCCCGGACTTTTTCAATTCCCGGAAAATCGTTTTAAAAAAATCGTATTCCCGGGAATTCCCGGGAATTTTTTAATTAAAACAAATTTTGAACTTTACCATATAAAAATTGTTATATTACAAATTATGGTCGTATTTTCCAATTTGCAACCATTTTAAATGAATTCTTTTGTAAAATAGTTTTACTAACCTCTAAAATATACGTAGAAAGTTCATAAAATCAATTTTTTGTAGAAATATTGGACCTTATCATAGTTTTAGTATTTGCATTGACGTATTTGCACTCCATTCAAAATTGTTCATAATTCGGAAATACCTATTTTTAGCTCAAATGCGGTTTTGATAACTTTTTGGAAAATTTTTCTAATTTTGACTACGCCAACCGTAAGAAAATTTTATCTTGAAGATATATTTAATTAAATTTTCGAATTATTAAAATTAACTGGTTCAAGGCATTCCGGCCACAATGAGAACACCAATGGTTGCTGGGATAGAACTCGCGGCGGCCAAGGTTCGTAAAAAAAATATTTTTGTTTAAGCACTATTAAGATTGTTGTTCTGAATATGGAATACTAAATTTCGTAAAGAAAAAATCATTGGAATTTTAGATTAAAAAAACTTTTGCCAATTTGCAACCAACATTTGAAGTGAAATTTAGTTTCGATTAAAGAAAAATAATTGTTAGGCCTAATTAATATGTAAGCTGAAGCATATCCTCACTAGTTTTTCTTTAAAAATTTTAATTCTTTCAAAGTTTTAATGCCATTTTTATTAAATCATTTAAGATTGTGTTAAAAATGTGTAAATTAAATATATTTTTATTAAAATATTTGCTACGAATTCCCGAAATTTCCCGAAGAAATATAGCGGGATTTTAAGAAAAATATTTCCCGGGAATTCCCGGGAAATTTTTCCCGAATAGAAACCCTAATTTGTATGAAAGGAACCTGTCACTTTAATATGGCAAGATCCTAGGACGTGTTTAATTAACACCTTGTGACATGCCCCATAACTAACCTGACCAACCATCCCGCTTTTGGCGGGATTATCCCGCTTTTTGATGTCTCATCCCGCCTTGAATTCCCATCCCGCTTTTTAAGCAAAATTCCCGCTTCATACCGCTTTATCCCGCTTTTTGGCTTTTGAACCATCAAACTACATTTTTTAGTTTTTTTTTTAATATTTTGAGTAAGATATTTTTGAGCATATTAACAATTTCTCACCGTGTAAAGAAAATGTTATGATAACTCAAAAAATAATGTTCACAAGAAAACCCTCTTGGACCGATTTACATCATAAATAATACCATTTTTTGGCAAATTAAATTTTTATTTAAAAATTTTTAATTGTGACACTTCCAATATTCCGATAAAAGTTTTCAATAAAGAAAGTATAAAACGTTTCCTTCACAAAACTTCTCGGATGTTAAGACATATTTACTACAGAAAAACTCTCACGGCCGTATTCAAAATGAAAAACGAGTGTCTTACATCGAGTGTCTTAACTTTTTTATTCGCAATTTTCCATAAGGGAAAGGCTCTCGATGGAAGTCAATAATTTAATCATTCTTATGAAGACAAAAGAATATTAACATCGTTTGAAAAGCTTCATCTAGTAGAAAACTTGTTATAAGAAAGATAGTCACTCGATGTTAGGCATTCGTTTTTCATTTTGAATACGGACGTTAGATTCTAAAATATTTTTCATTTAGAAAAATAACGTTTTCTGGGAAATGTTCAGATTCTCAAACCCTTTTCATATAAAAAAGTTCTTTAATTCTCAGGTCGTAGAAAAACTCTCAGATTAAACATTTTACTAAAGAAAATGTCTCAGATACTTATACTTTTTTATAGAAATAATCTGAGATTCGGAGACATTCTTTCTGTATAAAAATTTCCAAATTCTGATACACTTTACTCACAGAAAAATTCTGAAATAATTCGCATATTTTAAAGTATTTCTCAGATTCAAAGAACTTTTTTGTATACAAAAATCCTTAGATCCTGAATCATTTTTCATTAAAGACAAATCTCCGATTCTAAAAAAAATTATCGCTTTCTAAAATATTGTTCCTAAAAATAATTCTGATACCATTTTCTAAAAAATAAACCTTAACATCTTCGATAGAAAATATTTGAGAATAGGAAAATTTTACAGTTTTGATGGCTTTTAATGATTTCTAAGGTAATTCCTAAGATCCTGCAACATTTTTCATATAGAAAAATTATTAGATTCTTCAAAAGAAAAATTAACGTATTTAAAGACACATTTCCTATATATTTTTTTTTTTTTTTCTGAAAAATTCTTGTCAGATTCTGAAATATTTTTTTCTAAGGAAATTCCCAGATTCCCCATAGATTCTTAAAAATTTATCCTGCAGAGAGAAGATTTCTTACAACTTAAATAAATAAATTCATTCTGTAGACATTATTTTTACACGCAATTTTTTTTACAAAAATACTAAAAAAAGTTTTTTAATCAAAATAAAAATTTTCTAGTCAAAATTTTTATACATCGTAAATGTATTTCCAGCATTTTGTTCATTGTGGAGAGTATTCATGGGTTCGATCAAGTGGTATTTAGCTTATTAAAAAAAAAAATCCCGCTTTTTAGACCCAAATCCCGCTTTTTCAACCTTTCTATCCCGCTTTTCAGTGAAAAGCAGTTGGTCAGGTTACCCATAACTAGTATCGAACTGGTATTTTAGATTCTGGTGTTCTAGGACCAGTCCGCTTAGAATAATCCATAGGATGGGTTTTTCGGATTAGTTGTTCCAGTAGGACCAATCCATTTCCCACAAGAATTTTGTTACCATTCACTTTGAAATCATAAATTTAAAGAAAACAAAAACTTACATACATATATCGTTGCAATAAATTGTAAAAGGGGAAAAAGTGATTTTGTAATAATTAAATTGAATTAAAAAATTTTTTGTTTTTAACTTTCATAATATTTCCAGAGAATGAAAAAGGGCCAAAACTGTTTTTTGTGGTGCCACAGACCATTCAATAGTGCCAAAAATGGCACTATTGTGCCACATTTCCCAACCGTGAAGGATATAAGCTTTTTGTATAATGAATAATAAGAAACTGTTTTTCAATACAGGGTGCCCCAAAAGGTGTTATATACGACTACCTCAGTTGTATTTTTTTTTTGTGCCTGTTAGCTGAGGAAAATTATGTTTAAAATAAGAATTTTATCTTTTTGAAAAGTAAATGGGGTTATTAAATATTGTAAGTGAAATCTGATAACATTTGGACATATACCCTACATCCAGCATATAACCAAAATAGGAGTCTTAGCACCTGATTGCATAAGCATATACGAATTTTTAGTTAACCTTTTGTCAATGTATAGTGCCATTGCCTCTTATGTCGGTGCTTCAGAGGGATAAAATACGGCTTTTTTCATTTTTGTAGCCCTTTTTGGTGTTTTTTTTTTTAATTTCATCTAATAATTGGGCTGCATCTCTCTTTCCAGATTTGAACAGACTTACTTTCGTAGCGACCAATAATTATTCCTTGATGTTATTTTGTACAAGATCCGAAACACGACTCCTCTTGGATTTTTTGTCGTTTACAAAAAAGTCTTCAAAGGACGCCCTCGAGGTTGTGACAGTCCTGGTTCTTCGTCTTCTACTAGAAAATCTATATTTTCATTCAACCATATTTTCAAAACTATATAAATTGCAAGAAACACTGGCCCATCTACATTTAAATTTACTACATAAATCTCGCACACTAAGGCCCTTACCACAAGAAAACAAAAAGTCTATTTTAACAAAAGTTTTATTTTAAATTTCAAATTTTCAATACATTTTTTGAAAGTCGATTTTAAAAACAAAACAATTTGTATGGAAATAAAATTAAAAGCTCATTTTAAATTTATTTTATTTTCTTGTGGTAAAGCTGTATCAGTTAGTTTTTTATACCCTCAAAATAATAACTCTGTAAAATACTCTGTAAAATGACTGTAATCTCAATTCAACAGTTATTTGACAGAGTTTTCTGTCAAAATACAGATATAAAGAAAATACTTTGTATTGTGTTGTGACAAAATAACAAAGTTTCCTCTGTTATATTACTTTTTACTTTGTAATCTTAATTTTACAGATAAGTAACAGAGTTTTCTGCTAAAATACAGATTTAAGCAAAATACTTCGTATTTTTTTTATAACCAAAAAAGTTTTTTGTTTTGAGTAGTTTTTGTTTTTGTTACCAAACATCAAAATTTTGAAAAAGTAGCAAGAAGTAGTTGAATAAGTAGCAAAAAAAGTTATCAAAAAAATCTTTTCAGAAATCTTATAAAAATTTTACAAAATAACATGCATTTAACTAAACTCTGCAAATTTACAGAGTTTTTTCTGTAATTTTTTTTTTTTTGCATCAAATTCATTTTACAAATATATGTAAATTTACATAGTTTTCTTTGCTAAATGGTGGTTTAATCAATATTTTACTAGAAACTCTGTAAATTAACAATTTTTTTTTGTCCAAATCATTTAACAGATTTTTAAAGTAAAATTACAGAGTTTTATCGGTCAAAAAGCTTTCATATTTAATTAATATTTTACTATAAACTCTGTAAATTAACAGTTTTTTTTTTGTCGAAATCATTTTACATTGTTTTTTAGTAAAATTCCCAAGAAATGTTGTTAGCTGGAAAAGTATAGTGTACTCTGTTAAATTAGCGGAGTTGTTCTGTAATTTAACAGAGTAATTATTTTGAGTGTAGCTATCATTCTCGTTGTAGATGTTATTTCCAAGTTTGGACAAGATATAATTGGTAACTGTTGAGTTCCGATCAGAAGCACTGTCACATTTACGCCAAACTTAAAATATCTCTCTCCGTTGAAATGACATGTCAAACAAATTTAAAACAAGTAAAAAATTTAAATTCGGCCTTGCCGAATGTAGTGATACCCTCCACAATTTCAAAAAGATTATTGCAAAAAACTTTATTTAAAAGGAAATTACTTTAAAAAAAAAAAAAAAATAATTTTTGTGAAAAAAAAACTTCCGCGAAAAAAAATTTCCGCGAAAAAGAATTTTTGTAAAAAAAAATACGCGATTTTTTTTTGTCAAAAAATATGTTCGTACCTGTTTAAATACCATTTGGTGTTCAATTTTGTTCACATATGTCAACCAGAAGCCGAATTAAAGCATTTTGTATTTTTAGGTTATGTTGAATGTACTGACATTTTTGAGGTGTGCTTACATTTTCGTTCGTAACTTTTGAACCGCTGAACCGATATCACTCAAATGCAATACCAAACTACTCGGGAGAACTTCCAATAAATATGTTAAGTTTCAGTCATCTCTGTGCAATATTTTGTCCGCGACAGCATTTTCCACAGACAGACAGACAGACAGACGGACAGACGGACAGACGGACAGACGGACAGACGGACAGACGGACAGACGGACAGACGGACAGACGGACAGACGGACAGACGGACATCGCTAGAATGTCTTAAAATCGATTGGGCATCATGAATATATATACTTTATGGGGTCCCAGATCGATATTTCGATGAGTTACAAACAGAATGACTAACTTATATATACCCTCTATCACTAAGTATAAAAACCAAAGAGTTTATTAACCAATTCAAATGATAGTATTAAATTTATTATTATTTATAACAATATTTTTATTAAGAATTTTTTCACCAACTGAATGCGACTTAAATCGGTTATTTAAAAATCATAAAATCAAAAATAATTTTAATTCAGCACTAACTTTTTTAAAGATTTCAACGCTCTACTATGTTAAAAACAAATTACTAACAATCCTTCGCGATTCTCAGCATATACGTGAGTCGCGTTCATCGCTGCATAGGTTTAGAATTATAATTATTGAAAGACCAAAATTACAAAAATAATTTTAAAAAATCGCTACGCAGGCCTACGCAGCTAATTTTTTTGAATAGTAATACTTCATTATATGTAGAATAATCTATAATTAAAGATTAAGCAGCATCTGACAGCGTTTTTTTTTGTAGCTCCATAAGAATTTAAACAAGTTAAAAAAAAAACGTTGTTTGTGTAATTCGTTACGATGGAGCCCTTGCAAAACAGATAACGTATGGAAATTTATACATAATATACCTAATAGCACCCTTTAAAAGAAATCAAACACTTGGTAGGTAACGGCTTACCCTTTCCGATACGCGGCAATGACAAGTTTACTATTATAAACAAATAACTGCGAGAGCCCAATAAATTGTCAAAATTTGATAGTGTGTAATTCCCTAATGGGTTAACTAAACCTTAAGTTCTTAACGGATTAAAACGCAGTCACTATCCCACTTTAAAATCGCATTATAACTTTGTTAAAATCTGTTAGTTATATTTTGAATTATTTCCCGCTAGATTGGCAATTTTTCCCACTGTGCATCGTGCCAAACATGTTGAATTTATTTACAAAAAGAAACGAAGAAAAATCAACACAAGTAGGTACAAACTAATGTTTTCTCTTTAAAAAAATGCCAACAACTTAAAAAAAAAATAACGTACACAAATCATTAAAAATTGATTTTGTAAGCTAAAATAAGTGATTCTTCACTTATTTTAGTGTTTTACGAGCTACAAAAATGCTGTTGGACTTTTTCGCGTGCCGACAGTATTCACCGAGATAAGGGCATATAAGTATAACATCTCGGAAATTTCAAATTTTACATCTTAAATTAGGGTATCGAGACCCCGACAATTATGTAGATCTACACTCAAAAAAATAAAACTGTAAAGTTAACAAATTTTTTTTTGTTAACTTGAGTTTACTGGCTTTTTAGCAAATTTTTAGTTAAAATCAGCGTTTTAACTACTTTTTTTAGTTAAGTTCAATTTACGAAAATACTAGTTTTGAACAAATTTTGAATTAATTTTTGTTTGTTGACTTCAAAACTGAGTTTACGAATTTTTACTAATTAATTTGCTGATTTTTCGTAACAAATTTGTTAAGTGAAATTTCTTGTGTAGCCTGCTATGCGAATCTCATAAGTTCTACTTAAGCCAATGAAAAAACAGAAAAAATAAACTTAAAATTTTTTACTAAATATTTTGTAAATTTTAGTTTACGAAAAGTAACAAAAAGTTTAGCTGAATTCAACTAATTTTTTTGTTAAAATATGTACATAAAAAAGTTACGAAATTTCAGCAAAATTTTTAGTTAAAGTTACGGTTTTTTTTGCTACATTCATTCTACGAAAAGTTAACTAAATATTTTTAGTTAAATTAACTAAAAATTTAGTAGGCCCAAAATCAGGTGCTTTTTTAGTTAAATTTAACTAAATTTTTTGTTAACTTTACAGTTTTTTTTTTTTTGAGTGTAGTGGCTATTCCATATTGTTTTTTTTTTTGTAGTCTTTCTTTTGAAAATTGCATCCGTTTCGCTGTATCTCGCTTAGTTTTCGAGATATCGCCGTTTTGAATTTTTAACTAAATTCTAAGAAGTTATTTACACTCAAAAAAATAAAACTGTAAAGTTAACAAACTTTTTTTTGTTAACTCGAGTTTACTGGCTTTTTAGCAAATTTTTAGTTAAAATCAGCGTTTTAACTACTTTTTTTAGTTAAGTTCGATTTACGAAAATACTAGTTTTGTACAAATTTGGAATTAATTTTTTTTGTTGACTTTACCCGAGTAAAAATGAATACATATAATTTTACATTATTTGATGTATGTATATATAGCCATATGAAATAATGTGTTTTCATATCAAACAAAGTATATAATTATATCTCGCGTTGAGTTTTTTCAAATTTTTTAAATGGAGTTATATAAAATTACATCTAGTGATAACCATATTAATATATAAATACATGTGGGAGACATAATCATATGTGACACATATAGCTTAATCTGATTGCATACATATTTATATGTGACTTAATATCAAATAACGTATACGAGCATATTTAAAAAAAATCCAATATCATTATATATATAATTATATATGACTTACAAGAAACCATTTAAAATTATATATGACTTACAAGAAACCATTTAAAACTATATATGGTTCCATCTTAAAAAACGAAAAATATTTTTTTCAAATATAATTATATATGGTCGCACATATAACTCTATATACAGTTATATAAAACTATACATGGCATCATACATTTATTTTTTTAATATTATCAAAGATATAATTATAAATGGCTTATGAGATACCGTATATAGTTTTGTAAGGTACCATATAAATACAATTTTTTTTTTAACTCTATATATAATTTTAAATGGTGGCACATGTAACGCCATATAAAATGTTATACAATTGTATAAGGTAAAAAATATTTTTTTCTTTCACAATATTTTATATATAATTATGCATACTTTTATATGACAGTATTTCAATATTTTTTTTTTAATGTTGCATCATATATATTTTTATTTAAGTATACAAGAGAGCTTGTATAATTATATATGATTCTCAAAGCACCTAAAATCAGTCAAAAAAAAATATATATAAATTCTATAAATTTTTAAATAGAAAAAAAATCTGTTTAATCCATTGTATTTTAAAACTTAAAAAAATTCATATTGGATTTTAAAAGTTAAATTTTTAAAAAATGCATGTTACTTAAATAGTTGTGTGTAACTTTATATAAGATCATATAAGATAATATATGATGCTTGGGGACCCCGAGTTCGATTCCCGGCTCAACCCAGAAAAAAACTATTTTTTTTTTAATTTTTTAAAAAAGAAAATATGTTTTTAAAGCTTCTTGTTTTTTCTAAACTTAAAAATATTGAATAATTAAATTTTTATGATAAAATCTAAAAATAAATATTATTTATTTATAGTTATATAATTTTATATATTACATCATATAAGGTTATATATGGTTCCTAGGGACCCTGGGTTCGATCCCCGGCTGAGCTAAGAAAAAAAGTTGTTTTTTTTAATTTTTTTTTTAAAGAAAATATGTTTTAGAAGCTTTAATTTTTTACTAAACTTAAAAATATTGATTAATTTATTTTTTATGATAATATTTAAAAATAAATATTATTTATATATAGTAATATAACTTTCTATATTGCATCATATATGATAATATATAATTCTTGAGGACCCTGAGTTCGATTCCCGACTAAGTCAAGAAAAAAATTATTTTTTTTTTAAATTTTTTTTAATCTAAATGATTTTTAATGCGTTTTCGTTTTTCAAATTTAAAAAAAAAATAAAATCCCTGAATTTTAACAAAAATATTTCAAAAATAATTATATTTTGATATAATTATATATTATTTAATCCGAAGAAAAAAATATTTTAAAACTTTAATGTTTAACCATCAATATCTCTGGTTTTAAGGGAGCTAAAGGCCTCAGATCAAGCTCAAATCAAAGCTTTATTTGTTGCCAATAATTAAAAGTGTATTTGGTTCGAACTTATGTTAGCAATATTTTCAGATAAAATTATTTTTGTCTGAAAAAACTTCCGAAAAAAACTTAAAACTCATTATTTGGCAGTTTGTGAGTAAAAAAGGTTATACATGTTTTATACCATTTTAAAGGTATTTTTATTAAATATACAACGGCAGAAAGAAAATTTGGATCCGATGAAAAATGTGAAGCGCATAAGCCAAAAACCATTTTTCTTTAAAGCTTTATAACTTGGAAAGTTAAGAGCATTGGAAGATGAAAATCATGTTGTTGAACTCAGTATTAAACCCCCTATTAGCTCAGCAAATAAACTAAAAAAAAAAAAATCACAAATTTTAGCAAAAATTTTCTAAGTCTTTTTTAAAATTTTGTTCAAATTCAAATCGAATATAATTTGATGCAATCATATACACAATAAGATAAACTGGATTTAATTATATATAAGTTAAACTTGATATAATTATATATGATAAACTATTTTCAAAAATATTCTAAGTTTTTTTAAAACATAGTCTTTTAAAGTTGTCATTTATTAACAACGTCCGCTGGGTCAGAGGGTAGAGATTGCGATTACAAAACAGTTGGTAGCTGTTCGATTCCCCCGCCGCTCGAAGTTTTTTTTTTTTTTTTTAAATAAATTTTAATTATATATATTTATATCTTAATATTGAAAAAAATTGTTTGGATAAAACTTAATCAGTTCTAAAAATAGATTTTATTGTTCGGATTAAATTACATATAGTTCTAAAAACCCGAGTAAAAAGGAATTTATATAAATGTATATTATTTTATATGTTTTCATAAAACCATATACAACTATATGAGTCAAAGTATAAAATTATATCTCACTTTGAAATTTTCCAATTTTTTTAAATGATGTCATATAAAATCATATCTAATTATATTGTTCATAATATATTAATATAAATGGTAGATGTAATCATACGTTGCACATAAAACTTAATCCGATTTCATACATTATTATACGTGACTTTATATCTAATTATGTATAGGACTTTACAAAACAAAAAATCCAGTATCAATTTATGTATAATTATATATGACAAATATAATACCATTTAAAACTATATATGGTTCCATACTAAAAAAATTTCCAACAAAAATAATAGATATAATTATATGTGTCTTAAACGATAACATATCTGTGTTTGTATGGTACTATATATACGCAAATTTCGTCTAAACTCAATATATATTTATAAATGGTCGCATATGTAATGGAATATATATTTTGATATAATCATGTATAAAAAAAATATTTTTTTGACCAAACAACTAGCCATATATAATTATATATGCCAGTATTTCAAAATTTATTTTTGTGTGTCAACATATATTGTTATACAAAACTTTTTATTGTATCATATAAGATTACATATGATTTTTGGGAACCCGAGTTCGATTCCCGGCCCAGTCGAGAAAAAAAAAGTTTTTTTTTTATTTTTTTTAAATTGAAAACACTTTTTTATTGCGTTTAATTTTTTTAGAACTAAAAAATTTTAATTTTTGGAATTTTTGCAATCATTTTAAAAAAATTATTTTTCTTTTATACAGTTATATATAACTATATCTGATTTATTATAAAATTATCTATAATTTTTGGGAACCCGAGTTCGATTCCAGAAAAAAAAATATATTTTTTTTTATTTTTTTTAAATAGAAAACACTTTTTTATTGCATTTATTTTTTTAGAACTAAGAATTTTTCTTTTTTTTTAATTTTTACAATCATTTTTAAAAAATTATATTGCTTTTATATAGTTATATATAACTATATTTAATTTATTATAAAATTATCTATCATTTTTGGGAACCCGAGTTCGATTCCAGAAAAAAAAAATATTTTTTTTATTTTTTTTTTAAATGGAAAACACTTTTTTATTGCATTTGTTTTTTTAGATCTTAAAAAATTTTACTTTTTGAATTTTTGCAATCATTTTTAAAAATTTATATTGCATTTATATAGTTAATAATAGCTATATTTGGTTTAAATTATCAAATTATCAATGATTTTTGGAACCCGATCTCAAATCTAATTCTGATTTCCTGATTCCATGAAAAATTTCAAATTTATAAGCCAAAGTCTTATTTCACTTTGGAAGCCTATGACTTCGAAAGAAGGCATACCGCTACATTAAAATTATTGTTTAAGCTTACCATGGAAGCCCCTAATAGCCTGTACGTCATTCCAATTTTTTTTTTTTTGAAAATTTTATCAAAAATTTTCTAAGTCTTTTTGAAAATTGTGTACAAGTGAATAACATATTTAATTGGATATAATCATATATTACTATATGTTAGATCAATTTGATATAATTAGATACGATCAATTTATTTAAAACTAAGTCTTTTAAAGTTGTTATTTGCTAACAACGTCCGCTGGTCTAGAGGGTAGAGATTGCGATTACAAAACGGAAGACTTGTGGTTCTAATCCCCGTCCGTTCGAAGTTTTTTTTTTTTTTTTTTATTTTCAGTTTGACATTATTATAGCTAAAAATAAATCTAAAAACAGAAACATTTTTTGGATAAAAATGTATCCAATAATTTTTTTATAAAATCAAGATATCAGATATTATAAGATAACTTTGGCGCGGCCAAATTTCGGATGAAATTACATTATATAATATCCAATTTAATATAAAATCATGATATTGGATATTTTAAGATAACTTTGGCGCGGCCAATTTCCGGATGAAATTACATCTTATCATATCATATTTAATACAAAATCATGATAATAGATAATTTGGGATAATTTTGGCGCGGCCAATTTCCGGATGAAATCACATACAATCAAATATTAAACTGTAACTTCATATATTATAAGATGTTATGAGATAACTTTGGCGCGGCCAATTTTCGGATGAAATTTAGCAAAATCAGATCCAATAAATTATATATAATTTTATAAGATAACATGTTTTACCATACATTTTTTTTTTACTCGGGAATAGATTTTTTTTTTTCGGATAAAATTTTATCTAAAGTTTTTTGTAATATTTTTTTTTTCTTTCGTATGAAATTTTATCTTTTTTTATCCAGCTAAAAAAATCTTTTTTTTTTTGTCTTGGTCCAATAAGATCCAACCATTTTTCGGATGAAATTGTATCCCACCGATTAAAACTGATCTAATTAGATAAACCCACTTTTCGGATCAAATTGTATCCGTCCGGTTAAAACTGATCTAATCTTAGCGATCCATTTTTCGGATCAGTGCTGATCTTTCAAATCTCGGATCTATCAACAGATCTGGAATAATATAAGAACATATATTGCTCCATACAAAAATTTTTACTCGGGTAAAACTGAGTTTACGAATTTTTACTAATTAATTTGCTGATTTTTTGTAACATTTTTGTCAAGTCGAAAATTTTAAACATTTCTTGTGTAGCCTCCTATGCAAATCTCATAAGTCCTACTTAAGCTGAACTTAACGCTGTGAAAAATATATTTTTTTTTATTTAAAAAAAAGGTTAGCTGAATTCACCTAATAAAAAATGTTACGAAATTTTCAGCTGAATTTTTAGTTAAAATTACTGTTTTTTTTGCTACATTCATTCTACGAAAAGTTAAGTAAATATTTTTTGTTAAATTAACTAGAAATTTAGTAGGTTCAAAATCAGGTGTTTTTTTAGTTAAATTTAACTAAATTTTTTGCCAACTTTACAGTTTTTTTTTTTTGAGTGTACCAAATTTTAAGAAGTTATTAACTAAATTCTAATAAGTAACTTCCTCAATTCTAAGAAGAAAAATACGATGATGTTTTTTTTTAGTAAATTTAAACTAAATTTAAACTAAACTTGAACTAAATTGTCTAAACTAAATTTATGAAATATGTCTGAAAAATAAAGATACGTGTCTTAGATTAGGGGAAAATTTCTTTGGCAGTAAGAATTTTTTTCCTTATTTTAAAAAACTCTATTTAAAGAAAACTATTAACTACTTATAAGTAAATGAACTAAAATTTGTTCCTCCTATTTAAGAAAATTTCTCATTTTTTAGTTAAATTTTACTACATTTTAGGAAAATTCATGATAAATTTTCAAAAACATTTTTACATTTTTTTCAGTGCGAGTGAACGCTTTTGCCGTAGACAACAACTCGAGTATAAGTGTGTAGAATGTAGAATTTTAATTGTATGTTAGGGTGCAATGAAATAGCTCTTACTGAAATAAGTCCCAATGAAATAAGTCCCAATTAAATAACTCCCAAATAAAATTAAATATCTCCCAAACCAAAAAAAAAAAAATAAGTCCAAAGAAAAATGAAATAAATCCCAAAGAAAAAAAATGAAATAAGTCCCAATGAAATAATAGGCTCATCGGGGGCGTGTGTTTTTTTTTTCAGAGTGGATTAAAATCGATTTTCTGATCATAGTTGGTAACTCAGCAGAGAAAAATTTAGAGTTTTTGGTTTCTTGGGTCAATAAACTTGGACCAATTAACAATTTAACCACTTTAAAGTACGTATGATTCGCAAGATTATTAAGTCTCAATCTGTTTTAAAGTGCAATAAATACTTTTATTAAATTTTAAAGATAAATACACAAATAGGTATGTAATTCTATACACACTACTATTCTACTAAAATTCCTACACTGAAAAAAAAATTAGCAATTTTAAAGCATGTTGAACTTAATTTAAGAAAAGAAGGGAATGCGAGGGCTCCAAAGATATTAATTTTTATTCCAAGTAAATTTTTTCCTAAAAAATAGTAATGCATTTACTTAAATATATCTTAAAATTAAGTAAAATAGTATTTAATAAAAGTTTAATTCTTTTTATCCAGAGGAAAAATATATTTTAAAAATAGATAAAACTTTTCTTAAACTTACGGATTCTGTGGACCCTATGGAGTCCCAATGTGAGCACCCTACGAACCCACTATTGATTTTGATCCAAAATTTTGGTCAGAATCGCTCTATCTTGCTTAGTTTTCGAGATAAAGTGAGTTTGCGTGAGTAAGATTTTTGTGGGAGTGAGTGTGTGTGAGTAGATTTTTTTTTTTATTTTCTCTTCATATTTTCTTTAGTCTCGAAAAAAAACCTAAAAAAAAGGTTTAAGATTTGGGTAAACTTAAAATTTTGCCCTGAAAAAAGCAAACAAATTTCGTAAGATTTGGCTTAACATTAAATTTGCAAAATAAAAATGTGAAAGATCAGTACTGATCCAAAAAATGGATAGCTAAGATTAGATTTAATCGGACGGATACAGTTTCACCCGAAAATGGGTTTATAATTATAAAAAAAACATTTTTCGGATGGCATATGTTATTCGTCCGATTAAAACTGATATAAATTTGGCGAACCATTTTTCGGATAAGTACACTCAGAGAAGAGATATGATTGTGGCAACCATAATTTAAGAGCGTCATATTATGGTTGAAAATTTTATCATAATAATTGCTGCAAAAATTTTATGGTTACTACAAACCCCAGCAAAATTTTCGGTTGCAAAGAACCGATTGTGGAACAACTTATACTTTCCTAGAACCTGTTCTAATTCTTGTGCAACACCGATTCTTTTTACAAAGGGATTGTCCCAAAAGCAACAGGTGTTTGTAAGCAAAATTTGAACACATTTTTGTTCTTCGGAATCGGTTCTAGAAGTCAAATTTAGAACAGAAATAGGAATTAAAGAAATATTTTGAGTTGCAGTAATTTATTAAAAAAAATAAAGATAATCCTATATGACATCGTATATTAATTTTTTTTAACGCACATCATCCTTTTTCGCCTCCAAAATTGCATTTTGGGCCTTGCAATAAAGATACACCAGAACAGGGATTTTCTGCAAACAAAAATGAAAAACATTATTATATTAGTATTTGTCCCGACCCAGACAATCAAAATTTAATTTACTTACCTTCGTATCAACAATTGTCACGATTATATCCTGATATTTTCATAGAATTTCGTGTTTTTTCTTGGTGAAAACAAAAAAAAATTATATTTATTTTTAAATTTTTTTGACACATAATTTTTTTTTAATTCCTGAGAACGAAAATGTTATGAAATTTAGATTGCATAGAACAAGCTTCACAATAATATTCACTTAACTTGTTCTGAATAATTAAAGTGTAATACTGTTTGATTACCGAAGAACCTGTTCTAGAACAAGTGTTATTGGAATCGGTTCTAAAAAATTTTCCTGGGACAAGTTATGGTAAAATTTTCAATCATAATATGACGCTCTTAAATTATGGTTGCCACAATCATATCTCTTCTCTGCGTGTACTGCCCGAGTAAAAAAAAGTTATATGACGCAATTTTTAATTTTATATGAACAGATATGCTTTTATGTAAATCCATATTAATTTTGATCCGAAAATTGGCGGATCGAATATTATACGATTATATCAAATTCTATTATTTTTGATAAAATAATATCAAATTTGATTAAGTTTGATCCCAAAAATGGGTCTATCTAATTGTATTAAATCATATCTTATCTGTTAAAATTAGATAAATTTTTATATAATTAGATGAAATCTGGTAAAATTTTTTGGAATTTTAAACGTGAAATTAGAAATTATTTTATCAGATTGGATACATTATCAATTAGAAGAGTTTTTATTGCATTCTTCGGAATTTTTTCGGGACTTAGCAAATTATTAAAAATTTGTAAATTTTTTTTTCTAAAATCATTTATAAGTGATTTAAAATTCTAAAAAAATGTTTCTGAAAAATTTTTTCGGAACTTAAAAATTTTTCAAAAAAAAAAACAAAATTTTTCCTAAAAACATTTTCAATGAATTTCGGGATATAATTATAAATAAAATCATATATCTTTTTATCTGTCATATCTAAAAATTCCCGACCTCATATGTCATATCTAATTTCTTATAGATCGGTATATAAATAGATAGGAATATGTATGTTATCATCAAGGAGAGGACTTTCATGCAAATGCATGTTTTTTCCCTTTGGTCATAGAACAGCATAAACAAAATATCTTTGCAAATCAAAGAATTTGCTTTAAAATGGCATCGATTCGTTAGTGCATATTTTTGCATATTTTGCTTAAAATGAATATTTTTGCATATTTTGCTATTATTTCGCTATTAATGGATATTTTAAGGTCATATTTTGTATAAATTTTAGTTTTTAAGATATTTTTTAGTTTGTTTAGGTATTTTAAAATTTTTTATGATTTTTTTTTATTATTTTTTGTACTAAAGCAATTGTTAAATTTTTTTTAACTCATTTTTTTTAATAACATTTTATACACCTGTATATATGTATATCTGAGCTTACAATGCCAGGCTGAAGTCAAATGTTATGTTTTTTTTAATAAAAGTAAAAAAACAAGTGGATATTTATGATTTTGAGTGCATATTTTAAGATTTTTAGTGCATATTTCAAGAGTTTTTGGTGCATATTTTAGGCGCCTAAAACATAGTTTTTTAGTGCATGAAGGTCCTGTCCGTGGTTATCATATTAAAAAATAAGGAAAAATACAATGCTATATATAAACTTATATGTCCATATCAAAGTTCATGCATAACCATATATAAATATAAATAATTATATAATAGCATATATGATTATATCAGTTCTTTTTACTCGGGTGATCTTTCAAATCTCGGATCAGTTCTTATCTTACTTGGATCAGTACTGATCTAACTTGAATCAGTACTGATCTTACTTGGATCAGTACTGATCTAACTTGAATCAGTACTGATCTTACTTGGATCAGTACAGATCTTACTTGGATCAGTACTGATCTTACTTGGATCAGTACTGATCTTACTTGTACTGTACTACCCGAGTAAAAAAAAGTTATATGACGCAATATTTAATTATATACGAACAGATATGCTTTTATGTAAATCAATAATTATTTTGATCCGAAAATTGGCAGATCGAATATTATACGGTTATATCAAATTCTATTATTTTTGATCAAATAATATCAAATTTGATTAAGTTTGATCCAAAAAATGGGTCTAGCTAATTGTATTACATCATATCTTATCTGTTAAAATAAGATATGTTTTTATACTAGTCGAATAGCCTGTCCCTGCCAGGCGGAACACCAAATCACTTTTCTTAATAGTTCTAACATTTTACCAAACTTTATAAAAAATTATGTTTGTGCTTCAAAAATTTAATATTGCTAGATTGAGTTATATTAATATATTTCCCAAACTGGAAAACAATTTAATGAGTATAAAAGGTTTTATTGATAAAATTTTAGAACTAAATTTAGCACGCCCATTTCGTGTCTCCGTCCATAAACCGGATATCAAAAATCCATCGTTTGGATCTGTCTTATATACATGGCAATTTTTATCATGAAGGGTTTTAAAATTAGCTAAAATGTTAAAAACATAAATTTTCCCCTTAAATTTTTCCTTATAATTCTCCGTACACAGTTTAAATATTAAATCTGACTTCATAAATATGCTTTACAATTTTCAGCTTCCTTAGTCATTAGGGGTTTCAGAAATAGTTTAAATGTTAAAAAACAAAATTTCGCGGTCGTGCGGCACTCCCCCTGAAAAATCCGACTACGTTACAGATTATATATACAAACTGAACAAAATTCACAACGGATTTTTTTTTTTATATTTCCGCCATTTCACTGGATATCCAGGTCAGAGTTGATCTTTGCCATATAGTCCGTACCATATGCATCCAAATTTTCATCTTTCACGGTCAGAAGGTGTCTTCAAAATTAGGAAAGATGTAAAAACATAACTTTTCACGCCCATTTCTTCTCTTAATTCTCCGTCCCTACACAGAGAGAACAGTTTAGTTGTGCCAGCCGAATTTAGAGTCAACTGCATAGTTTAATAACAACAACCGAAATTTGTTTTGAAAATTTAACTTCTGTTGGTCCAAATAAATTTCGGTAATCGCAACCGAAAATTTCAGTTGTTGTAATTAAACCATGCAGTTGGCTCTTAATTCGGCTGGCACAATTAAACTGTTTATTCTGTGTATTCCAAAATTTTTAAATCTGACTACTTTAGGATAAGCTCCATCGTTAGTACTATACTCGTATTCACGCCTCTTATCCCTCTCAATTCTCCGTCCACAGTCCAAAAATTTTAAGTCTGACTACTTAAGGATATGCTCCAGTGTCAGGACAATATGCTTGCCAATTTTCGGCTGCGTAGGTCATTAGGGCTTTAAAGTTAGTCAAATAAAAAAAAATAAAACAAAATATTCCCTTGCCCTTTTTCCTCTCAACTCTCCGTGTACATTCCAAAAATGTTAAATCGGACTACTTTAGAATATACTTCATAGTTAGGACATGTAGTTAGGGATTTTCAGCTTCCGTATTCATTGGGGCGGTGCTTAAAATTACTCTAAAATGTTAAAAAAAATAATTTTGCCAAGTCCCCTTTTTCTCGTAATTCGCCGCCCACAGGCAAAAAAATCCGGCTTCGTAAGAATCTGTCCCTGGTGTTTTACTACTTATATACATGCCAATTTTAAGCTTTTAAGTCCATCAATGAGATTCAAAAGGCGCTGGATACACAAAAAATAAGAGAAACACAAAAAAAAAATAAAATATATATTCAGAAAATAGATGGAAATTAATTTACCACGCCCTTTGCCTTTCTTATTCTCCACCCATACACTGGATATCAAAACTCCAGGCTCGTGTTGATCTTCCACATGAAACCTTCTATATACATGCCAATTCTGTGCATTTTCCGCTTCCTTTGGGGGCTTCAAAAGAAGTTAAAATGTTAAAAATCCCAATTTTGTCACTCCCCATATCCCTTTCAATTCTCCGCCCACAGTCCAAAAATTTAAAATTTGACTACTTCGGGATATGCTTCATCGATAGGACTATATGCTAGGAAATTTTCAGCTTCCTTAGTCATTGGAGGACTTTAAAATAAGCAAAAATGCCAATTTTCATCTTCATAGGTCATTGGGGGTCTTCAAATTAAATATTAAAAAACAAAATTTTGCCACGCCCCATTTTTCTCTTAATTTTCCTTCCACAGTCTAAGACATTTAAATCCGATCACTTTAGGATATGCTTCATTGCTAGAACGTAATGCTATGCAATTTTCCGCTTCCTAAGTCATTTGGGGTCTTCAAAAGAAGTAAAAATTTTAAGAAATCCCAATTTTGCCACGCCACTTTTCCCTCAATTCTCCGCCCACATTGCGAAAATTTTAAATCCGTCTACTTGGGGATATGCACCATCGTTAGGACTTTATTATAGGAAATTTTCAGCTTGCTAAGTCATTTGGGGGCTTCAAAAGAAGTAAAAATGTTAAAAATATCTAAATTTTGCCACTCCACTTTTCCCCTCAATTCTCCGCCCACATTGCGAATATTTAAATCCGATTACTTGGGGATATGCAGCATCGTTGGGATTATATTCTAGGAAATTTTCAGCTTCCTAACTCATTTGGGGGCTTTAAATTAAGCAAAAACGTTAAAAAATTTAATTTTGCCACGCCCACTTTCCCGCTTATTTCTCCGCCCACAGGCAAAAAATCGAAAATCTGGTTACGTTAGGATCTGCCCCAGGTGTTTTACTATATGCATGCCAATTTTCAGCTTTGTAGCTCATCAGTGAGCTTCAAAAAGCTCTGGATAGACAAAAAAAGAGGAACACACAAATAGGGAAATTATATATATAGATTTTTAAATCTGACTACTTTATGATAAGCTCTATCGTTAGTACTATACTCGTATCCACGCCCCTTTTCGCTCTCAATTCTCCGTCCACAGTCCAAAAATTTTAAGTCTGACTACTTAATGATATGTTCCAGTGTCAGGACAATATGCTTGCAATTTTCGGCTGCGTAGGTCAT
This sequence comes from Pegoplata infirma, assembly GCA_963921195.1. Taxonomy (NCBI): domain Eukaryota; kingdom Metazoa; phylum Arthropoda; class Insecta; order Diptera; family Anthomyiidae; genus Pegoplata; species Pegoplata infirma. The sequence goes on from OY992539.1 coordinate 106,460,945, forward strand.
TAGGGCTTTAAAGTTAGTCAAATAAAAAAAATAAAACACAATATTGCCTTGCCCCTTTTTCCTCTCAACGCTACATCTACATTCCAAAAATATTAAATCGGACTACTTAAGAATATACTTCATAGTTAGGACTACATGTTAGGGATTTTCAGCTTCCGTATTCATTGGGGCGGAGCTTAAAAATACTCTAAAATGTTAAAAAAAAAAAATAATTTTGCCAAGTCCCCTTTTTCCCGACTTCATAAGAATCCGTCCCTGGTGTTTTATTATATACATGCCAATTTTAAGCTTTTAAGTCCACCAATGAGATTTAAAAGGCGCTGGATACACAAAAAATAAGAGAAACACAAAAAAATAAAATATATATTCAGAAAATAGATGAAAATAAATTTACCACGCCTTTTGCCTTTCTTATTCTCCACCCATACACTGGATATTAAAAATCCAGGCTCGTGTTGATCTTCCACATGAAACCTTCTATATACATGCCAATTCTGTGCATTTTCCGCTTCCTTTAGGGACTTCAAAAGAAGTTAAAATGTTAAAAATCTCAATTTTGTCACTCCCCATTTTCCTTTCAATTCTCCGCCCACAGTCCAAAAATTTAAAATTTTACTACTTCAGGATATGCTTTATCAATAGGACTATATGCTAGAAAATTTTCAGCTTCCTAAGTCATTAGAGGACTTTAAAATAAGCAAAAAAGCATATTTTCATCTTCATAGATCATTGGGGGTCTTCAAATTAAATATTAAAAAGCACAATTTTGCCACGCCCCATTTTTCTCTTAATTCTCCTTCCACAGTTTAAAAAATTTAAATCCGATTACTTCAGGATATGCCTCATTGTTAGAACTAAATGCTATGCAATTTTCCGCTTCCTAAGTCATTTGGGGGCTTCAAAAGATGTTAAAATTTCAAAAAAAATCCCAATTTTGCCACGCCACTTTTCCCTCAATTCTCCGCCCACATTGCGAAAATTTTGAATCTGACTACTTGGGGATATGCGCCATCGTTAGGACTATATTCTAGGAAATTTTCAGCTTCCTAAGTCATTTGGGGGCTTCAAAAGAAGTAAAAATTTTACAAAAATCTAAATTGTGCTACTCCACTTTTCTATTTCAAACGTACCACGAAAAAAAAATGTTGTTGAATCAAAGTCAAACTTTGAGAGCTTATTGCCCTATATGAAAGTAACAAATCGTGGAACAAAAGTTTTCGTTTTTCGGAAAAATGGGCGAGATAGGCGTGGTCAAACATGGTAAAATTGAGCAATTTTTGCATGATGTCGCTTTATATTTAATTTTTTCTACAGTAACTCAAAGATTCTGTGATTTTCGAAACACATCTAATTTATAGTGTTTTGTATGGGCTATCGATTGGTATTATTAGTTTTTGGAAAAAATTCAGAACTATGTCTGAATTTTTCAAATGAAAAATAAAAATCGATGTAGCAAAAAACACGCCATTTTTAATTTTTTTTTAAAAAAATTTTAAATTAAAGTTCTTTTCATTCTCTACATCATATCAAATTTTCAGAGAGCAGTTATTTTTGGTTTTCGAGAAAATTGGCTTTAAAGTTTGAATGTCTTATTTTATTTTCCATATCACTCATACGCCACGATACATTTATTTTTGCACTTACCAAAAACTTGTTTAAATCTATTTTGATAATTGATTTAGAGCTGATTTGTAGAGTCCAACCGAATATTCGGTTTCGGTCTCGACTTCGGCCGAATAATGGGGTTTCGGCCTCTATTCGGTATTCGGCAAAATTTTAGTATTTTAAAAAATATATAAAAAAGTTGCTGAATTTTTCAATTTCGAGTATCATTACACTTGATTCAGTTCATTTTAAAAATTTAACAAGGATTTCCAATTAACGTGTTACTGTTACAGTTCAAATAATTTTTTTTTCTTAATCTACAGGTTTAATGAACAATTTTTTTTAAGTTTATTTAAATATGATTTTTTTGTAAGTTTGTAAAAATATATATATTTTTTAATAAATACAACAATTCCGATGGTTTACAAACATTAAGTGCTGTATATTTATTTTAAAAAAGAAATAAATAAAAATTTTATTCAGCCAGGCATTAATTTTTTTTATTTTCGGTTTTGGTTCGGTAACGGTTAGGCCTCGAAAAACTGGTTTCGGCCGGACTCTATTGATTTGTCATATTTATAATAAGAATTCGACTGTTTTTCAAGATTCTTCGTAGCAAGGTTGCATTCAATATCAATAAAATGACAATATTTCAGAAGTGATCTTTGCCTAATGATTGTTGAAATTCTGGGACGCCACTTAGCCATTTACTGGAATAAATCCAGGCAACAATATTTACAGTCGTTGTTAATTTTTAAGAATACTCTGATATTTAACACATTGCCTTACAACTAAAAATTTAAAATATATCAGAAGTAGACAAGTTCCAAAAAATATTTTAAAGTCTGCACTTCAAAAATTTTACAAACCTTCATTTCAAAGATTTTAAAGTTCAAAAAAATTGTCATTCTTATTACACAGAAGACGAGTAAGCGATGGCACTGTATGTCTCTGGTCAACAAAAAAACAGTCGAATTCCTATAAATAAGACAAATCAGCTCTAAATCTGTTATCTAAACAGAATTAAACAAGTTTTTGGTAAGTGCAAAAATAAATGTATCGTGGCGTATGGAAAATAAAATGAGGCATTTAAACTTTAAAGCCAATTTTCTCGAAAACCAAAAATAACTGCTCTCTGAAAATTTGATATGATGTAGAGAATGAAATGAACTTTAATTTAATTTTTTTTTAAAAAAAAAATAAAACTGGCGTGTTTTTTGCTACATCGATTTTTATTTTTCATTTGAAAAATTCAGACATAGTTCTGAATTTTTTCCAAAAACTAATAATGCCAATCGATAGCCCATACAAAACACTATAAAATAAATGTGTTTCGAAAATTTCAGAAGCGTTGAGTTACTGTAGAAAAAATTAAATATAAAGCGACATCATGCAAAAATTGCTCAATTTTATCATGTTTGACCACGCCTATCTCGCCCATTTATCCGAAAAACGAAAACTTTTGTTCCACGATTTGTTACCTTCATATAGGGCAATAAGCTCTCAAAGTTTGACTTTGATCCAACAACATTTTTTTTTTCGTGGTACGTTTGAAATAGAAACCTTCATATATAAAAATGGATGTATGTGGGTATGTATGTATGTATGTATGTATGTATGTATGGATTCGAAAACGGCTGGACCGATCTTGATGAAATTTTCAGGGAATATTCAGAATAGCCTAGGGAGTAACACTGTGTGGTCAGATTTTTGCATGTGGGCGGAGGGGCGTGACAAAATTTAATTTTTACATTGCACCACTAATGACATCTATATATACAGTGGGCGACAATATATTGGAAACTTTTTTATAGTAGATGAAATTTGTTAAAGACAAAGTTAACAAAACTAAACGTTATAATTATCAAACAAGTATTAAAAAAATGTTATGTAGGCAATTTATCAAGATTTAATTTAAGCTTAATAGCGTCCAGATTGGGAAAATAATGAATGTGTTACGAGGGTCGATGTGGAAAATGAAAAAATTTATAGACATTTTTCAGAACATTTTTAAAAGATATTTCTGCGTAGATTTTTTCCAAGTTAAAACATTAGAAATTTAAAAAAAGGTCCAGTAGTTTTTATTCAGTGATCAAATAATTTTTCCAACAACCCAAACAAACAGTGGAATTTTTTAGGTACAGTAGCAAAAATCCACATTTTTTGACCTCTAATTCTTTTGACCACCAATTTTCTGTTAACAAAGAAAAATTAAGATTATCTTAATATATCCTTAGCATATACTTAAGTGTACTAAAAATAATAAACAATAACATCTTTTCTTTGTTTACAAAAAAATGGTGGTCAAAAGAATTGGAGGTCAAAAAAAGTGGATTTTTGCTACTGTACTTAAAAAATTCCACTGTTTGCTTGGGTTGCTGAAAAAATTATTTGATCACTGAGTAAAAACTATTGGACCTTTTTTTAAATTTCTAATGTTTTAACTTGGAAAAAATCTACCCAGAAATATCTTTTAAAAATGTTCTGAAAAATGTCTATAAATTTTTTCCTTTTTCACATCGACCCTCGTAACACATTCATTATTTTCCCAATCTGGACGCTATTAAGCTTAAATTAAAGCTGAATAAATTACCTACATAGCATTTTTTTATAATACTTGTTTGATAATTATAACGTTTAGTATTGTTAACTTTGTCTTTAACAAATTTCAACTACTATAAAAAAGTTTCCAATGTATTGTCGCCCACTGTAAATAACGGTTGGACCGATTTTGATGAAATTTAAACCAAAGATAGTACTAACGGAGTACTAACGGAGTACTAACTATATGCCAAATTAGAGCGTGATCGGGAAAATGGGCGTAAAATTCCATTCTTTTTTGTCTGTGGGCGGAGAGGTTGGCAAAATCGAATTTTTACATTGCACCACTAATGGCATCTATATTTAAAAAACGGATGGACCAATTTTGATGAAATTTAAACCAACGATAGTTATAACCAAGTACTAACTATGTGCCAAATTAGAGCGTAATCGGACAAATGGGCGTAAAATGCCATGCCCCTTTGTATTGAATTGAATGTTATTTCTGCATGCTTTGCAATAACGCAAAAACTGTTGATTCAATTTTAATTTCAATTTCAATTAAATTTTCAGCACTGATAGTGTTAACCGAGTGCGGAACTATAGGCCATGTTATACTACGATTGGAAAAAGGGGCGAAAATGTCACGCCCCATTGTACTATACTGGACGTTGTCTGCCTGTTTCGCAATCACGCAAAAACGGCTGAACCGATTCTCTTGACATTTTCACTACATACAGTGCTAACCAAGTGCATATGTAGGCCATAGAAGATCGTTATTGGAAAAAGGGATCAAAATTGCAACGCCGTTTGTAATATACTGACCACGATTGAACAAAGAGGCGTAAATTGCCACGACCCTTTCTTTCACTAAGAAAATTATGTCGTTAACTGTTTGCAGGTTATTTTAAAAAGTAATCAGTAGACCACCCAAATTTGCAAAAGTATATTTTTGTTCGCTCCACCGGCAGTTTCTGATAGATTGGCCATAAAAAATAATATCTGTGTAAGAACTGGATCTCTCGGTTGCATACAGGCCAGTCGATTTGAACTTTTGACCCCAAAAGTGACCTAAAAGCACTAAAAAGCTTTTAAGAGCCATAACTCTTAAAATATGCGTTTTTCCAAAAAATACTATATAAGTTTTATTTTGCAGAATAAGAAAGCAAACATTTCCTTCATACAAATTTTTGGCCTAAGTCTAAGACATCGTGGTGTTTTTCGCGGTTAAATTAAAAATTTATGTGAAGACTTCATTTAAAACGACCCTCGTTAAAATTTGGACGGAGACTCAAATAGTCGGTATCCATTATTTTGTAGAGTAATATATCGTCGGTGCGCCGACCAGAACACCTATGTGTAATTTTTTTATTTTTTTTTTTATTGGCCCATTAGGAAGCCTATCAGGTAATGCATTTATCCCCCAGAGCGTTTCCCGTTATCTCAAATGGTTTCAAAGTTAGCTTAAACTCCTATGTGTTACCTATAATAGAAATTCTCCGGCAAAAACACTTATGTGTTATTAGTACACATAACTGTTTTTGATTTAAACGTAAAAACATTGCGTCTGCCTTTGGTTTTTTTTATAAATTGATATTTTAAAAGTTTTCTGAACATTTTTTTGTAAAAAAAAAAATAATTTCCAAATTTTTTTTAAATGCGTTTTGAACAAGCTAAAAAAAGTATAAAGTATAATTCTGAGGTAAATAATATCAAAAGATGTCCTTAGTGAAATTTTAAGGCGGTTCGTTTCCAAGAACATACATTTACATACATTAACCCTGTGTGCCCCATTTTTACGTGTCGTTTTGGTACTTTTTTTAAATATCCTCGTTGAACGCCATTAAAACGTGCGGTTAAAGGATTAAAATGTTCTACAAAAAAATTAGTTTTACATCAAATTTTACTAGGGGTTTTCACAGGTCAAAATTTTGTGCGAAAAGTGCAAAATGCTTAAATAAATTTAATTGTAAATTATCACAAACTGTTAAATTGTTTTTCACCAAAGTCGTGTAAAATAAGTAAAAAAAAAATATTAATCTTTGTCTGAGCTAAATGATGATGTCTTCAGTGAAATTTGATAGCGGTTCTTTTCTTGGAACACATTATCTTCCATTTTTGGGAGTAATCTTGGTCCTTTTGCCAAATACCCTCATAGAACTTCACTTAAACGTGCGTTAAAAGGGTTAAAATGTTATACAAAAAAGTTTTGCAGCAAATTTTACTAGGGGTTCTCAAAGGCCAAAAGTTCGTGCGAAAAGTGCTTAAAAAAGTAAAATTGTAAAGTATCTTGGTAAGACACAATTTAACAAATTATGATAATTTAAAATTTTCCTTTTTTAAACCTTTTGCTTACATCGCACGAACTTTTGGCCTTTGACAACCCCTAGTAAAATTTGATGCAGAAAGTGTTTGTAAAATTGTTTAACCCTTTATACGTATGCCTTAGTAGTGGACTATGATGATATTTAAAAAAAGCACCAAAATGAGGATAAAGGGTTAACATGTTCTAAGAAAAGAACCGCCATCAATTTTCACTGAATTATCTCTTAACTTTATTTAGCTCAAAAGCAGATTTATATTTTTTTTCGACTTATTTCACTCGACTTTTGCAAAAAAAAAGTTTAACAGTATTTGATAATTTACAATTTTACTTTTTTAACCATTTTGCACTTTGCAGGAACTTTTGGACTTTGACAACCCCTAGTAAAATTTGATGCAGAAAATCTTTGTAGAAGATTTTAACCCGTTAATGTACGTTTTTGTGGTGTAGGTGGTGTTGTATGAGGATATTTAAAAAAAGGACAAAAATGACCCCTAAAAATGGCAGATAGAGGGTTAATAAGTTCTACGAAAAGATTCGCCATTTCATTTCACTGAAGATACATTTTGCCATTTTTTGCATCAGAATTATATTTAATACTTTTTTTGACTTATTACTTATTATTATTTTGGTTTTCCTGACAATCACTTTCTGCATTGGTAAAGTTTTTCCGTCTCTTTGTGATAACAAAATTCACATCAGCAGTTTTCAGCCTTGCAAAGTACGAAATGAAAAACTTTTTACAACAAACACATGGGATGAAAAAAAAACACCAAAATAATTTTACGTGTGTTTTTTGTAGTAAATGTTGCATTTCGCACATTGCAAGGATAAAAATTCTAACGTGAATACCATCAATATTTCGCTACAAGTCCATGCGGATATATAACTTGCAAAATTTTTACTTTTGAACAACAAATAAAAATTTATTTAAAATAAATTTAAGAACAAAAACACCTATGTGTATTATATATTTTTTATAAACATGTAAAAGGTCCGAAACAAAATCACCTATGTGTAGTTTTTTGTTAAAATCTTGTACCACTTCAGATTAAAAAAAGATTTTGTATGTTTTTCAACGCGTAATATTTTTAAATGGGTTTAGGAAAAATAAAAAAAAATTACTTTAAAAAAATGTTGCGAATTGGCAAAATAAAACGGTTTTTTTGCTCTCCTGAACAATTCATAAAAAACACATAGGTGTTCTGGTCGGCGCACCGACGATATGTATTTTTCATAAACCAATTACATTTGGAATTTATATGGGTAATTTCATTACAGAAGAGCCCAAAGCTGACTTTGAAGTTTCGATTATCCAAATGCTGTATACAAATTTGTAAAATTACTTTATTTTAAAGGACCCTCGTTAAAATTTTAATGGATTGCAATCGGTTTCCATGATTTTGAAGAGTTAAAAATGCAGATTTCAAACAAGTGTTGAAAAGTGCAGGCATTTTTGGCATTAATTGAAAACATGTTAGCAAAATCCTAGGCATCTTATTACATTTGAACTTGAAGAATAAAAAAATGTTATTACGGTAGAAAATTTCAATGAATTTCATGATTCGGATTGTATTCAAGTGGTCTGCCACACGTTAGATGCCTGGGGAAGTATTAATAACTTGGCTGATTTTCAACCGATTTTAGTTTTTAGTACGTTATTAGAGAGGCATTTTACTCCAAATCAAAATTCTTTAACCACCTGAATTCAAATTTAACTTAAATACAAAAAAAAATGAGAAAACAGAAAAAAAAAATATTTTTCATTGTAATCCGTTTTTTAAAATTCAAGGCCCATGTCCAATAAACCTAAATTCTTATGTGACATATTTTTACCAACAAATGAATGTATCTAGGGTAAGTTATGGTTAATGTCTTCCAATTTAATTATTTTGGAGCACCATATAAAATATACCAGAGTCTAAAAAAAAATGAAATTCTCTAAATTTAAAAAAAATTGAACTAATTGTGCTCACATCTCGAATTATGGATTAAAAATTGTGTAATTTAGAGTAGAATTTTTAGACTTTTTAAAAAAAATCTAAGGTTTCGGACTTTTTGAAAAATTCGATTTTAATTTTATACGTTAAAAAATAAGTGATAATTAATTCGAATAATTTTTAAATATTTTTTTTTTCTAAAACTACATTTAAATACCAACAAAACGTCGTCTAACTTATTGTAAGATATCTATATTTTTTACTGGTCAAAATTAATGGAAAATTTCAATTTTTTATTTTTTTTTTGAAAAGAACACCATTTTAAAAAATTGATTACTCAACACCAACTTGGTATAAAAGTCTGAAAATTTGAGTGAAAGTTGCATTTAATACGTACTAAAATATATCAAAAAAAAATTAATCGAAGGGGGTCGGGTCTAAAAGTGAGTGATTTGGCCTGGAATTCCCCAAATATTTTCCAAAAAGTACACATCTAACTCTTCAGAATCATTGAAACCGATTGTATCCACTAAAATTTTAACGAGGGTCGTTTAAAATAAAGTATTTTCACAAATTTGTATACAGCATTTCAAAAATCTAAACTTCAAAGTCAGCTTTGGCCTCTTCTGTAATGAAATTACCCATATAAATTCCAAATGTAATTGGTTTATAAAAACTGCATATCTTACTCTACAAAATAATGGATACCGACTATTTGAGTCTCCGTCCAAATTTTAACGAGGGTCGTTTTAAATGAAGTCTTCACATAAATTTTTATTTTAACCGCCAAAAACACCACGATGTCTTAGACTTAGGCTAAAAATTTGTATGAAGAAAATGTTTGCTTTCTTATTCTGCAAATTAAAACTTATGTAGTATTTTTTGGAAAAACGCATATTTTAAGAGTTATGGCACTTAAAAGCTTTGTAGTGCTTTTAGGTCACTTTTGGGGTCAAAAATTTAAATCGACTGGCCTGTATGCAACCGAGAGATGCAGTTCTTGCACAGATATTATTTTTTATGGCCAATCCCATACATTTTTTGGGTGGTCTAGTAATCAGTAAAGTTATTTTAAAAGAAAAATCATTAATTTTTTCTACTGTTTCTGTAGTTTAAAAAAATAATTTACTGTCCTAAAACTGAATTTTCTGTTACATTCAATATCGCCAGTAAAAAATTTCTTCTATAGTTTTACTGTTTTTCAATACAAAATAAGTGAATATTCACTAGTTTTTGAATGTTTTGGATAGTCATTAAACTAACATTAAAAATTGACTGTATTATGTTTTTATTTTAAAAGAAAAAACAGTGGAATGGAAATAAAATTTCATTTGTTTTAAGTGAATATTCACTGGAATTTACCTACATAATTTTTTGAGTGTTTATATTGAACGTTATATCTGCCTGTTTTGAAATCACGCAAAAACGGATAAGCCGAATCTGTCACTACTGATTGAACTAACCGAGCGGGAACTGTAGGTCATATGTAGAGCGCGATTAGGCAAAAAGGTATAAAATGTCACTACCGTTTTTCATAAATAAAAAGTTATTTCCTCCCCTTTTGCAATCACACAAAAACGGCAAAACTGATGTCAATGAAATTTGCAGCACAGATAGTACTAATCGAGGATGCAGCATGGAACTTTAGACTATCACGATTCGATAAAAATGTGTTAAATGACACGCCCCTGTGTACTATACTTACTTATGTCTGTCTTACTTATGTCTATACTTACTTATTTCGAAATCACGCAACAACGGCTGAACCGATTTTGTTGAGATTTCTCTATAGATAGTGCTAACCGAGGGTGGAACCAAAGGTTACTAGCTGGGCCCGGACCCGTGCTTTAATTTTGTCCGACATTATATTTAAATTAAGATGCAACATAAAACCGTTTTTTTTTAGGGCCAGCAACGCGGACCGGGTATAGCTAGTATAATATAAATATCGTTTTCTATTGGTCAATTTAGATACATTTATAAAATTGGGGCTTATTTTCGTGATCTAGACACATTTTGTAACTATTGGGTCTTCTTAACCCCGAAAGGCTTACAAGTGTTAATTTTTGAAAACCTAAAATTTTAAAATATGTCTTCTTGCACCAAAAACAACTCGTTTACTTCTTTTTAACAATATATTCAAGAAAAAACACTATTTATTCAAAGTTTTTTCATTATAATATGGCTACCGAGTCGGAAAAAAAACCACACCTGACATACTGCTGACTCTCCCTTTATAATATTGCTGACATCTTCATACAATTTTTCAAAATGTCATCAATGACATGTCAGCAGTTGGTCAGCGGTTGTTTAAACAAATTGTTAATGACCACCGATACTGGTGGACACTGCTGACCAAATGCTGACATGTCATTGATGACATTTTGAAAAATTGTATGAAGATGTCACGGATTTCATAAAGGGAGAGTCAGCAGTATGTCAGGTGTGACTTTTTTTTGCCAACTGGGTATTTGCGTAAAGTTGTCCGATTTGGCTAAAACTTTCAGCATAGCATTTTTAGGTGAAATAAAAAAATTAAAATTCGACTTTTTACAAAAAAGCTGCCACCCCAACCTACATACTGGAATAATGAAAATTAATCTCAGCGATATTTCAAATTGACTTTAATAAAAACAAAAATATAAATTTAAATATAGCTTCGAACAACAAAACTACCTTTTGTCCTTAACAAAAGTCATAACCAACACATGTTTATTAACATTTATGAATAAAGGGACACAAATTAATTTTCTAAATGATTTCCCTTCCGAATACAATAAGACTTTTAACGAAAAAATAAAAATAAAAACTAATTAGTTAATTTTTCTCTACAAAGTAAACATCAAAAAAAAAAAAGGCAAAATAGCAAAAAGGTAATGGCGTTGTTGTTTATTTATGTATGGTAGTTAAGTAGTGTTGGTAGTAGTAGTAAAAACAGTAATAATCGTACATATTCATAACATTTATCACTTGTGACACATTTAATTAACAAATTATAAGCCATTGCTATTAGGGAAATTTTGTTAACACTACAAATGGGTTATAGGGGTGTTAAGTGTGTCATTTCGTATGTAACAATGCAGCGACGTATCCAGGCATTTTACAGAAAAACATGTGTCCCGCAAATTTCTGAATAGGTTGTTTGGATAGCCCTATATGGAACTGAGAAAATTGTGTTTTTGGTTTTTCTAATTTTCAAAAACTGGGCTTAGGAAGCGTGGTTAAATATTGGAAAAATGGTCAAATTTGTGGCCAGTTGCCTTGATTAAATATTTAGCACATTAAAACGGATTGCACCACAATCTCAAAAATTTATATTCTTATATAGTTTTGTATAGGCTATCGATTAAATTTTTTTTGGAAAATTTTCAGAACCCGTTCTGAAATTTTAAATTTTTAAAAAAGTCAATTTATCAAAAATCCGTCCACTTTTTTTTTTTTTTTTAATTTTTTTTTAAGTTTAAATGTTTGTCCATGCACACAAAAAAAATCAGACACACGTTTTTCTTTTTTTTCGAGAAAATCGCATTTGAATTTTAAATTTCATAACAATTTTGTAATTTGCTTGTATTTTCTAGTTTTAATATTGTGAATGATTATTATTAATTGCATACATATTACTCATACCCCGAGTAAAAACAATTATGAGGCATTGCACACCAAATGTTCAGCAAAAAAAAGTGATGTCGTGTAAATATGAAATCAATTGCAGAGTATTCGCACTTAGGTCACTATTAAAAAATATCTGATTTTTTGCCTTAGTACCTTAATTTAAATATTTATGCAAAATTAGTGAAACACAGTGAAGCCTCTAAAATAAAAGGGTTTTATAGATTTTTGTATGGGCTATCGATTAAAAAAATAAAAATTGGAAAATTTTCAGAAGAAGATCTGATTTTTTTAAATTTAAACTTAAACTTTATTTATCAAAAAACATGCAACAATTTTATTTCTTTTTTAAATGTTTAAAAATTAGTTAAGGTGTATATCTATCTGTTCTGAAATTTTCAGAGATGTTTTTTTCCTTTTTTTCGAGAAAAAAATGTTGAACATTGCACTATGCTTATAATTTACAATAATTGGGTATATTAAGTATGCGAATGAGTAATATTAACTCTTAAAAAACATTTAAAATAGAGATTTTTTCGTGGGTGAGTTTTTTTTGAGAATCACGTACGGTCAAGAAGGAAAAGTTTTAGTCACGCACGATTTTTCATTTTCCTCACATTCACGTACGCTCACGTGAGTAGAAAAAAATGTTGTCACTGGCACGATACTCACGTGAGCGTGACTGAGCGTGAGCAAAATTAATGATCATGCGTGATTAAAATAATTTCCTTGGTGAGAGTTCGTGATGGTAAAAAAAAACTTACCCACGTTCACATCTCTATTTTAAATGTTTTTTTAAGAGTTAATATTACTCATTCGCATACGTAATATACCCCATTATTGTAAATTATAAGCATAGTGCAATGTTCAACATTTTTTTTCTAGAAAACAAGGCAAAAAACCTCTCTGAAAATTTGAGAACAGATAGATATACACCTTAACTATTTTTTGAACAAGTAAAAAAAATAAAATTGTGGCATGTTTTTTGATATAAAAAGTTTAAATTTAAATTTTAAATATTCAGAACTTCTTCTGAAAAATTTCCAATTTTTATTTTTTAATCGATAGCTCATACAAAAATCAATAAAAAACTTTTATTTTCAAGACATCACTGTATTTCATTTCATTGGAATAAATATTGAAATAAAGATACTTAGGCAAAAAATGCTGAAATTTTCAATTTTTGACCATGCCTCCAAGGCCCACTTTTTGAAAAATCTTAAAATTTTATTTTTGTTATTTAATAGGGCGAATACTTTGCAAATGATAGCCCATTGAAACCACTATGGTTTTTCTGTAGTGGAACAGTTGGTGTGTAATGCCTCTTATATATAGACGTATATAACTTTATCCAATCATATAAAACATTATATGATTACATATAAGTTAACAGATTTTTTTAATTTTCATATGGAGTTATATGTAATTACATATTATTTGCTGATAATTCAGATACACGAGTAAAAAAGATATGATATAATCATATATGCTATTATATAATTATTTATATTTATATATGGTTATGCATGAACTTTGATATGGACATATAAGTTTATATATAGCATTGTATTTTTCCTTATTTTTTAATATGATAACATACATATTCATATCTATTTATATACCAATCTATATGAAATTAGATATGACACATAAGGTCGGGAATTTTTAGATATGGTAGATTAAAAGATATATGATTTTACTTATAATTATATCCCAAATTTTTTTTTTTAATTTTCTAAGTCCCGGACAATTAAAAAGTAATTAAAAAATTTTTAAGTCCTATAAAATTTTATGAAAATTTTCCAAAGTCCCGGACACAAAATTATTTGGTAATTTTTTTTGGAGTAAAAAAATCATTGAAAATGTTTTTAGGAGAAATTTTATTCTTTTGAAAAATTGTTAAGTTCCGAAAAAATGTTTTTAAATTTTCTAAGACACAAACACTTTTTGGAATTTTTAAATCCCTTAAAAATGATTTTAGAAAAAAAAATTGACAAATTTTTAATAATTTGCTAAGTCCCGAAAAAATTCCGAAGAATGCAATAAAAACTCTTCTTATTGATAATGTATCCAATCTGATAAAATAATTTCTAATTTCATGTTTAAAATTCCAAAAAATTTTACCAAATTTCATCTAATTATATAAAAAATTATCTAATTTTAACAGATAAGATATGATTTAATACAATAAGATAGACCCATTTTTGGGATCAAACTTAATCAAATTTGATATTATTTTATCAAAAATAATAGAATTTGATATAATCGTATAATATTCGATCCGCCAATTTTCGGATCAAAATTAATATGGATTTACATAAAAGCATATCTGTTCATATATAATTAAATATTGTGTCATATAACTTTTTTTTACTCGGGTATAAATAAATATGGTTGATGTTATTATATAAAATTATATAAGGCACAAGTATCATAACTTCATTTTATATAAAAATATATATTACGTTACCTTTAGTTATATAAAATTATATATTAAACTAAACTTAAATTTTTTTCCAGAGCATTAAATATATAATTATATATTCCTTAGGAGATGTCATATATAACCATATATGTTAAAAAAAAAAGTTTCCCGAGTTAAAAAAAGTTATATGACGCAATATTTAATTTTATATGAACAGATATGCTTTTATGTAAATCCATATTAATTTTGATCCGAAAATTGGCGGATCGAATATAATACGATTATATCAAACTCTATTATTTCTGATAAAATAATATCAAATTTGATTAAGTTTGATCCCAAAAATGGGTCTATCTAATTGTATTAAATCATATCTTATCTGTTAAAATTAGATAAATTTTTACATAATTGGATGAAATCTGGTAAAAATTTTTTGGAATTTTAAACGTGAAATTAGAAATTATTTTATCAGATTGGATACATTATCAATTAGAAGAGTTTTTATTGCATTCTTCGGAATTTTTTCGGGACTTAGCAAATTATGTATTAAAAATTTGTCACTTTTTTCTAAAATCATTAATAAGGGATTTAAATTTTCCAAAAAATGTTTGTGTCTTACAAGGGAAGTATCTCAACCCTTATGAACCGATTTGCCTGAAACTTAAAATATATATCAAAGAGACAATTCTAAGGTTGGGGTGTCTCGGCTTATCGGCCATATCGGGGATTTAGGGGTTCAAAACATGGGTCAAAAAATGGCGAAAAAATCGCTTTTTGGATTTTTCAGCCATTTCTTTTTAAGAAACTATATGATGTTTCCATATGAGAAGAAAGGTTTTTTTAATGCCTATCCAATGGTGGCATAACCTTGTAAAAATTCGGCTTCTTTAAATATTTTTTTCAGGAAAATGTGTAAATTTTGGGGGGTACTTATGTGAAGACATAGACCTACGATATCCATATGGATAAGAAATAATCTTTATTAAATTTAAGTCGACCCGTATTTTTGCCCTATATGATATTCCTGTTAGTTCGGAAGTTATCAAAATTTTCCCGAAGGTCCACATGGTTTCATAAGGGGACAACGAAATTTTTAAACACCGATATGGCCGATAAGCCGAGATACCCCAACCTTAAAATTGTCTCTTTAATATATATTTTAAGTTTCAGGCAAATCGGTTCATAAGGGTTGAGATACTTCCCTTGTTGGAAAATTTAAATTTTCGGAACTTTTCAAAAAAATTAAATTTCTCATAAAAACATTTTCAATGATTTTTTTACCCCAAAAAAATTTTGTGTCCGGGACTTTGGAAAATTTTCATAAAATTTTTTAGAACTTGATTTTTTTTTTTTTTTAATTGCCCGGGACTTAGAAAATTTTGAAATTTTTTTTCGGGATATAATTATAAATAAAATCAGACATATTTTTGTCTGCCATATCAAAAAATTACCGACCTTATCAAATTTCATATAGATCAGTATATAAATAGATATGAATATGTATGCTATCATATTAAAAAACAAGGAAAAATACAATGCTATATATAAACTTGTATGTCCATATCAAAGTTCATGCATAACCATATATAAATATAAATAACTATATAATAGCATATATGATTATATCAGATCTTTTTTACTCGGGTAACATTACATAAAGTGCATATTATTTTATATAATGTTATCCAACTTACATGACGTTATAAGGAGCATTATATGATCAGTTATAATGGTTTTAAATCATATTTAATCGTATCAGTTTTCTCCAACTGATATAATTATATAGACCCAATTCACGTATCACATTATATATAAGGTTATCCCGCTGGATCATAAAATATACCAGTAGATAATTATTAAAATAACACTGTGCTACAAAAGACCAAAAATAATTTATGCAGGGGTTCTCATATGATAATTCGGGTTGGTTGGAGTCCATAGAGTACTGATATACTCATAGTTTTTCTGGATCACTTCGTTAAGTACGTTTTTTATTGGCAAATGTGTTGAAAAACGGAAATTCTTAAATTACAATTTTAAAAAATTATTACTTTGTTAGTTTGCAACCGATTTTCGATTTTATGGATTTGTTTTAAAGGTATAGGTCTTACCTTTCAAACAAAACAAAAATATTAAAAATCGATCAAGAATTGGCTGAGCTACGATCGCTTAAGTAAAAAAAAAACGTATTTTTTTTAAAAATTTGTCATATTCTTTACACTCTAAGTTGAAAGTGCATCATTAAACAATTTTTTTGAATTTTTTGTAAAAAAGTATAGTAAAGTAGCTTTCCAAAACACCAAAAAAACATAACAATCGGCTTAAAAATGAATGAGTTATGCTAAGTTTTGTGATAGGGCATTTTTAAATTTTTTCAGAAACGCTTGTAATTCAAGCATTATTCATAAATCTTGTTACTAAGTAGTAGTAATTTTATGCGCATATGCATATAAACTAGAGATGGGAACGTAATTAGATTTGTGCGTGATTCACACATGATCAGAAGTGAGCGTGATTGAAAATTAATTTTACTCACGTGGTTGTTAGTGAGTGCCAGTGTGAGTGGAATAAAAAAATGGGCGTGTCAGTTACTTCCAAATCCTATTTATAATTTTTTGGGTTTGTTTAAAAAATATAAGTGTTACTTCTTAAACAAAAAAATATTGTGAATCGGTTGAAAACTGGCTAAGGTGCGCTTGTTTAAGTAAAAAACCTTTTTTGAAGAGTTATACCTGCAACATTTTTATGACAAAAACATTTGACATTTTTGAAACGAAATTGGTAAAATTGTGGGATCATTTGATGGAAATTTTACCTGTTTATAAATATACGTATGAGGCATTCCACACCAAATGTTCAGCGAAAAAAAAAACATGTGAACCGTAAATTGTTAAATGGGTTGTATGGATAGCCATGTGAGGCATTCCACACCAACTGTTCCACTACAGAAAAATCATAGTGGTTTCAATGGGATATCATTTGCAAAGTATTCGCTCTTAGGGTACTAATAAATAACAAAAATAAAATTTAAGTTTTTTTCAAAAAGTGGGCCTTGTAGGCGTGATCAAATATTAAAAATATCAAACTTTTTAGCCTGAGTATTTATTCACGATCACGCACGCTAATGAAAGAAAAAAATATTCAAGCGCGATATTTTATTTAACTCACGCTCACGTGAACATCGTGACCGTAACTTATTTTTTTTCTACTCACGTGTGCGTGAATGAGCGTGAGCAAAATAAAATATCGTGCGTGACTAAATTTTTTCTTTCATAAGCGTGCGTAATCGTTATTAAAAACTCACTCACGCTACAATCGCCTCTTAAAATATTTTTTAAGTATTGATATTACTCATACGCACACGTTTTAAATACCATTATTGTATAAAATAAGCGTGTTGCAATTTTTGAATTTTGATTTTTCGAAAACAAGGCAAAACACATCTATAAAAATTTCAGATCAGATAGAAAATTCCTTTAACTTTTTTTAAAAAAATAAAAAACAAATAAAATTGCGGCATATTTTTTGATAAATAAAGTTTAAGTTTAAATTTAAAAAATTCAAAACTTCTTCTGAAAATGTTCCAATTTTCATTTTCTTAGCTTTTATTGATAGCCCATTCAGCTTTTATTGATAGCCCATTTAATTGATAGCCCATTCAAAAATCTATAAACAGCTTTTGTCTTTAAGACTTTACTGTGTTTCATTTAATTTGCATAAATATTGAAGTAAAGATGCCCAGGCAAAAAAGTTAGATATTTTCAATTTTTGACCACGCCTACAAGGCCCACTTTTTGAAAAAACTTAAATTTTATTTTTGTTATTTAATAGTACCCTAAGAGCGAATACTTTGAAAATGATTTCATATTGACACGACACAACTTTTTTTTGTTTGTTGAACATTTGGTGTGGAATGCGTCATATATGGAGCTAAGAAAATTACGTTTTTGGTTGTTCAATTTTTCAAAAACTGGGCTTAGGAGGCGTGGTCAAATATTGGAAAAATGGTCAAGTTTGTGTCAAGTTGCCTTGTTTAAATATATATCAAATAAAAACGAAATGCACCAAAATCTCAAAAATTTACATTCTTGTATAGTTTTGTATCGGCTATCGATTAAAATTTTTTTGGAAAATTTTCAGAACCCGTTCTGAAATTTTCCATTTTTTAAAAAAGTCAATTTATAAAAAATCCGGCCACTTTTGTTTTTTTTTGTAATTTTTTTTTTTTAAAAGATTAGATGTTTGTCTAGCAAGATTTTTTTAAAAATTAAGAAAATCTATAAAAAAAAAATTAAGATGAAAAAAAAGTAATTTTTCTGATTTTCAAAATAAATTTTAAAAATTTAAAATAGTTTTTGAAAAAAAGTAATTTCAATTTGTGTTTTTGCTAATTTTTGCCAAAATATGCAATAATATGCACTTAAAAGTTCGAAATATGCACAATATATGCATTTAAAATCAAAATATGCAAAAATATGTATTTTCATCAAAATATGCAAAATATGCGAAAACAAATCGATGCCATTTAATGCAAATCTCTTGATTCGGAAAGATAATTGGTCGATATCGTTTTTAGGCTTTCGACAAAAAACATGCATTTGCATGGAAATCTCACTCTAGTTATATAAAAAACTTTTTTACCCGGGACCCATTGAAAAATTTTGGTACACAATCTTTTTCTCACTGAACATTTGGTGTGGAATGCCTCACATGTATATTTATAAAAAGGTAAAATTTCCATCAAATGATCCCACAATTTTAGCAATTTCGTTTTAAAAAAACATGTTTGCAAGCGCACAGCTTTTTCTGTCATAAAAATGTTGCAGGTATAACTCTTCAAAAAAGGTTTTTTACTTAAACAAGCGCACCTTAGCCTGTTTTTAACCTATTCTCAATATTTTTTTGTTTAAGAAGTAACACTGATATTTTTTAAACAAACCCAAAAAATTATAAAATTATATATGACACGCCCATTTTTTATTCCACTCACACTGACACTCACTAACAACCACGTGAGTAAAATTAATTTTCAATCACGCTCACTTCTGATCATGTGTGAATCACGCACAAATCTAATTACGTTCCCATCTCTAGTTTATATGCATATGCGCATAAAATTACTACTACTTAGTAACAAGATTTATGAATAATGCTTGAATTACAAGCGTTTCTGAAAAAAAAATTAAAAATGTCCTATCACAAAACTTAGCATAACTCATTCATTTTTTAACCGATTGTTATGTTTTTTGCTGTTTTGGAAAGCCACTTTACTATACTTTTTTACAAAAAATTCAAAAAAATTGTTTAATGATTCACTTTCAACTTAGAGTGTAAAGAATATGACAAATTTTTCAAAAAATTCGGTTTTCTTTTACCTAAGCGATCGTAGCTCAGCCAATTCTTGATCGATTTTTAATATTTTTGTTTTGTTTGAAAGGTAAGACCTATACCTTTAAAACAAATCCGAAAATCGAAAATCGGTTGCAAACTAACAAAGTAATAATTTTTTAAAATTGTAATTTAAGAATTTCCGTTTTCCAACACATTTGCCAATAAAAAACGTACTTAACGAAGTGATCCAGAAAAACTATGAGTATATCAGTACTCTATGGACTCCAACCAACCCGAATTTTTATATGAGAACCCCTGCATATTTTTGGTGTAGCACAGTGTAATTGTATCCGCCATATTTGGGATATAATTAGTTATGAACTTTTTTTCTTTTTTTACTAGGGAGTATAAAAATTTTACAAGTATTTTTACAGTTTCATAAACTACATCTTCTGGTTCGAAGCGTACACAAACTTTATTTGGTGTATATATCGTTGACCTGTGATGTATGTTATTTCAACCAAAAAAAGATTCACTATAACCCGATAAAATTTTATACAATTTGATATAATTGGATCTTATTGTATCTAATCACATATAATTTGATGCCATTGTATAGAGACAAATTTCGGACAAAATTGTATTAAACTATATACAAATAATTAAAATAAGATATTAATAAATCCAATTTAATGCAATTCTGTCCACCATTTTTGTTATAAAATTATATCTAATTATATTCGAGGACAGATCAAACGTTATATAATTTGATGTGAGGCCATATTAAAAATTTACTCGGGACGCTCTGTTGAAACAAAAAAATAAAAGCAAATTACTAAATTGTTATGAAATTTCAAATGTGTGTCTGAATTTTTTTGTGTGGATGGACAAACATCTAAACTAAAAAAAAAAAAAGTGGCCGGATTTTTGATAAATTAACTTTTTTTAAAAATGAAAAATTTCAGAAAGGGTTATGAAATTTTTTCAACAAAAAAAAAATTTTTTTGATCGATAGTTCATAAGAATGTACATTTTTAAGATTGTGGTGCATTCCGTTTTAATGTGATAAATATTAAATCAAGGCAAGTCGCCAAAAAATTTGACCATTTTTCCAATATTTGACAGCGCCTCCTAAGCCCAGTTTTTGAAAAATTTAAAAACCAAAACGCAATTTTCTAATTTTAAGTTCCATATAGGGCTATCCATACAACCTATTCAGAAGTTTACGATAAAAATGTTTTTTTTTTTGCTGGACATTTGCTTTGGAATGCCTCATATATATTTATTTTTAATGAACTACAGTTTCAGAGATATTTTTTCTAAAGAAACGGTTCTCGGAAACAATATGTAAAAACGTTTTAAGCGCATAGCATTTTTTCCGATATTAGCGTTTGATATATCGAAACCGCTTACTTAGGACTTTTTGTAAGTTTGAAGTTAAAACAAGTAAAAAAGTTAAATTCGGCCTTGCCGAATGTAGTGATACCCTCCACAACTTCAAAAAGATTATTGCAAAAAACTTTATTTGAAAGGAAATAACTTTTGAAAAAAAAAAGAAAAAATTGAAAAAAAATTTCCGCGAAAAAAAATTTTGTTAAAAAAAATCTGCGATTTTTTTCTTTTTTTGTCAAAAAATATGTTCGTACTTGTTCAAATACCATTTGGTGTTCTATTATGTTCACATATGTCAACCAGAAGCCGAATTAAAGCATTTTGTATTTTTAGGTTATGTTGAATGTACTGAAATTTTTGAGGTGTGCTTACATTTTCGTTCATAACTTTTGGACCGCTGAACCGATATCGCTCAAGTGCAATACCAAACTTCTCGGGAGAACTTCCAATAAATATGTTAAGTTTCTCTGTGCAATATTTTGTCCGTGATAGCATTTTCCACAGACAGACAGACAGACGGACATCGCTAGAATGTCTTAAATTCGATCGGGCATCATGAATATATATACTTTATGGGGTCCCAGACCGATATTTCGATGAGTTACAAACGGAATGACAAACTTATATATACCCTCTATCACTAAGTGGAGGGTATAAAAATCGTATTTATAGCCTCACGTAAAAGTGAGAGCCGTATAAAAAAATGTATAAGAATTTTAAAATGTTTCTACAGAAAAAACTTTTTAGATTCTAAGAATTTCCAATAGATTTTCTCAGATTTTAATATAGAAAAAGTGTCTTAGAATCTTATAGTTTGAAAATTTTTTATAGAAATTTATTTTCATGATCTTTATGCATAGTTTTATTAGATAAAACCAATATTATGTGTTTTTAAAACATATTTTACTGATGTTTCGACATAAGTGACTTATTATAAACGAAATTAGCTCAAACTCTAGAGTTTTTATAAGAAAAACTAAAATATTTTCTTTAAAAACCAAAATATTTAAAAACTTATGTATTTTTATTGAATAACACAGCTCAACAAGAAAATGCGTATTGGATTCTGATTAGTGATTTAGATAGTGTCTGTTGCGCTGATTCCAAATCCGGAGCCCAAATTTGTCTATCACGTCAGGATTTTGAGTAATTCGTGGTTAAAGTGCCGAAAAAGGGCATTTTTGACCCTTTTTAAAAGCTTATAAAATAAAATCCTGACATGCAAATGACTTGGCATCAAGCTCATTCGAAAGTTTGTAATTTTCTCTTAAAGATTAGATAAAATGTTCTAAAAATTTAATTTTCGAAAATGGTAAAAAAATCATTAGCAAAAAACCTTCCATTTTTTCAATATTTAGTTTATTTACACAGTGTTTTTTATTTCCCCGAGTAAAAAAGTTCCTATATAGTTGTATATAATTTTATAAACATCATATATGATTAAATAGAATTATATAGAATTTGATGCGAAAAATGAGTCGATAAAACTATATAAAATTTGATCAATGTTTCATATATTTTGATAAATTTTTTATATAATTTTATGCGAAATTTGGACCCCTATTTTTATATAACAACAGCAAATTTATATAATTAGATATAATTATATAAAAAAATATAAAATTGTATAAAACTGTATAAAACTATATAAAGTTACATAAAATTATATATAATTATAAATAATTAAAACAAAATTTTATGATTTATATAAAACTTGATATAATTTTATGTAACTTTATATAGTTTTATACAGTTTTATACAATTTTATATATTTTTATATAATTATATCTAGTTATATAATTTTGCTATTATTATATAAAAATAGGGGTCCAAATTTCGCATAAAATTACATAAAAAATTTATCAAAATATATGAAACATTGATCAAATTTTATATAGTTTTATCGACTCATTTTTCGCATCAAATTCTATATAATTCTATTTAATCATATATAATGTTTATAAAATTATATACAACTATATAGGAACTTTTTTACTCGGGTCCATACAAATTCATACTTAAATTTTAGATTTAAAGCACTTGTGGCTAATGATTTTTTTACCACTTTAGAAAATTAAATTCCAAGAAGATTTGTTCTTGTCTGAAAGAGAAAATTACACACTTTCGAATGAGCTTGATACCAAATCATTTGCATGTCAGGATCTTATTTTATAGGCGTTCAAAAATGGTCAAAATGGGCATTTTTTGATACTTTAACCGCGATTTTCTCAAAATTGTGACGTGATAGAAAAATT
Organism: Pegoplata infirma; assembly: GCA_963921195.1. NCBI lineage: Eukaryota > Metazoa > Arthropoda > Insecta > Diptera > Anthomyiidae > Pegoplata > Pegoplata infirma. The sequence continues at coordinate 106,484,367 of OY992539.1, forward strand.
TGAGTGACCGTTTTGGAATCGGGGCACCAAACCCTATCAACTTTTATTGGTTTCATCAAAAACGCAGCGACAAACCTCAGATTTGTAGAGCGGTGTAATTCATTGTTGTGTATTAAATTTAAAAAAATTTTAAATAGGAAAGGGGGCATGTGCCCCCTATGCCAACTCCCTGTATACGTCCATGTAACAATGAATAATGTTTTGGGATGGACAAATTTTTCTAAAAACAAAAAATGTCAAAGGACCTTAGATTTATATATGTCGGATCTCCGATAAAAACTCCAATTTTAAATTTTCGAATTTTAAGAGCGTTTTTGGGAATATCTAATTGATAACACCATACTGAAACTTGATCCGTTTGCTTCCACCTTTTTTAATATTTACAAGCAAGAGTGGTTAATTCGGCTGTGCCAAATCTTTAATACCCTCCAAAATGTAATAAAATAAAAAATTGTCAGGGGCGTCTTTTTTTTGCGATAAAAGTCAACAAAGTTATTTATTGTGATATACGTTACCTCAAATTAGACAATTTTATTATTATTTGTAATATTTTATTCATCCACGCCCACAAAACGGAGCAGGACAAAAAAAAAACGAAATTTTTTTAATTCCCTGGGTCCAAATGAAGGACTTTGAACTTTCCTTCCAAAAAAACGTTTCATTTGTTTAAGTAAAATACGAAAAAAAAACATGTAAAAAGTGGCGTTTTTCAGAGGTTGGTTTCGTTTTTCAATGGGAATCTTTTTTCCCCCTGTGTCGATTATGCGATTTACGAACTTAACCTGTTGATGATCATAAGACATATTCCTGCCAAATTTCAGGAGTCTAGATTTTTTATTTTGGAATTCATCGTATTATATACAGACAGACGGACATTCATAGAATGTTTTAGAATCGTTCATTGTTCAGTAATGTATATACTTTTTGGGGTCCCCAACCGATATTTTAATGTGCTACGCACGGAATGAAAGATTTAAATCCAACCATAATTAAATGGAGAGTACACAACATTAAATGGAGAGTACACAGAAAAAAACGAATTGTTATATTGACCTTCATATTTGTGAATACAATTATTTTTTTCACTGAAAGTGCTCCAATACGAAAAATTGTAATATCAACAAACTTTTGTAAAATTTGATTGTTGAAAAAAAAAATATTTTTTGTTTTCAACAAAGAAATTCAACAAATACTAACACAATTTGTTGATCTGACAAATGAAAAAATCTTCATCTTATTTTTAACAAAGAAATTCAATAAACACAATTTGTTCATCTGACAAATATTTTTTTTTTTTTAAACAGAGAAATTTCACAACACAAACACATTAACCTGATAAAAGAATTTTGAAATAAACTTACACCAGTTCACAAATTTTGAAAAATTATTCGATTCACAATATTTAACATTTATTTTCCATGTAAAATCTAACGCTAAGTCCGAAAATGAAGTCAAAAAGTTCAAAATTAGAAAAGTTATTAAGATATTGCAAAATAACACATTTAAAAAGTGTTTGAGCATAAATAAAAATATCTCCGCACAAAATTGGTGAATCCCGAGTAAAAAAGTTTATATATAATTATATATAATTTGATAAAATTATATATAATTATATATATTTGATAAAATTATATAAAATTATATATAATTTGATAAAATTATATATAATTATATCCGAATTTTTTTTATATAAAATTTTATAAAATTATATCTAATTATATATAATTTGATAAAATTTTATAAAATTAGATGAAATTATATATAATTTTTATCAAATTATATATAATTATATCAAAATTTGTTTTATATAAAATTTTATAAAATTATATCAAATTATATATAATATGATAAAATTTTATAAAATTATATAAGATTTGATAAAATTTTATATAAAAAAAATTCGGATATAATTTCATATAATTTTATCAAATTATATATAATTTTATATAATTTTTTGAAAACAAATACTTCTTTATATAATTTTATATAATAATATATAATTTTATCAAATTTTATATAATTATATAAAATTATATAAAAAACTTTTTTACTCGGGATTTGAATTTTTTACTTTTGAATTAAAGCTAATTAAATTTTTAGTGTTTTTATCGGCGTATGCCATTTCTGTTTGTTATTAAGGGTTTGTGATTGAAGAAGAAAACATTGTATTTCTAAAAATTATTTTTAATGTGGATTTATTCCAGACCATGGTTTCTGTAGCCACCTCTACGTCTTCAGTGGAGAAAATTACATTGGATTTAAATTGTTTGATTTTGGTAAGACTGCTTTTTCTAAATGTTTTTTCATCAACAGACTTAACTCCGATTGGAATCGACCCCACGTTCATGAAATTTTCCATCAGTTTGCAAAGCAGCACTAATTTAATACTTTATCAATTCTCTATACAATATTTTTCAATCTGATTATAGCCTTAAAACCCTCAAAAATAAATCGAAATTTTGGCGACACAGCATCGTTGAATAGCATACCGAAGCGCATCCAAAGAGCGCTCTTGAGGATGCAGTAAAAGTAGGGGGAAAAAATTTAAGTTTTTTGTTAAGATTTTGTACATAAAACTCAAAATATAAAATTATATTTTGATAAAATTTCATACATGCTTTCCTTTTGAATATATTTAACACTTTTTGAATAAAAAGCAATGAGTTTTGGACAAAGACACATGAACTCACTGCATCATTATTGCGCATTAAGCAGTGCTGCAAAGAGTGCTTCAATCATAACACCTCACATTTTGAATGAAAAAAAAATTGAGTACACCATTTTCACTTTAGTTTCAGAAAATAAAAATTATATTACAAAAAATGTTCAATCACCCGAGTAAAAATTTTTATATGATGCAATATATAATGATATATAACACAATATATATTTATACGCAATTTTATCCGAATAATGGTGGATGTTTTTGCATTAAAAAAGATCAACTTGTATAAAATATTTTTTTTTGACCAGACATTGTCATATATTAGTGGATCTAATTAGATCTAATTGCATAAAAACACATAAAATCCTGGTGTTTTTTGGTTTGGGTTGAGATACACCACAGGTCAACGATACATTCACTAAACATATAATTTTCTAAAACAAACAAATGTTTGGGTACGCTTCGAACCAGATAGGTGATATACATAGTAAAGGTGTCCGTCCCAACGACTAACAATAAGGTAATTTTTCAAAATCACTTTTTAATACGTGGTAGGGTCCTAAATTGTAGTTTTGTATCTAAAAATGAGTGAGCCAAAATTTGGAGACAATCGGATAAAAATAACTCGTGCCGAAAATGGATTGAAGTTTTGGGACACTCTTATCTGATGAAAAACACGTTTTTTCTAGTTTTTTGAAAAATATTGGTATATGCTATTTTTTGTTAATTTTTTTGTTAAGTAATATGAAAATGGTAATAAATTACCTTTCCAAAAAGCTCAAAGAAATTCAAATCGGATGAAAAATAAGCATTTTACGCATACATGCCCCAGACCATTACATGGTTTTTAAAGCCAAAATTTGAAAATTTTCAAAATTTTTAGGCAAAAAAATAAAAAAAATTAAATTTTACTTTATAATTATATTAAATACATGTTATAGATAAAAACTAACAGATATGGTAGTCTAACTTTTTTTTCATTTGGAGTGGGTAGTGCTATAATTTCCGCGGATTCCAAAGAAAATGAGTTTTTCTAAAATAATTTAGCAAATATGGGAAACAATTTTCTGTATTGTATTATACGAAGTGAAATACATAAATTCTGTAAATTTTTTGAGAATTCGGGCATCTTTAACCCCTTTTCGTCGAGGTGAAATGACAAATTTGAGACGTTATACATTTCTATAATACAAAATATCTGCATATATCCGATTTCTCAAAAGTTACAGAATTTACGTTTTACACTTCGATCCGCACAATAGAGCACAAATTTTCAAAAATTTGCTTAATTATTGTAGAAAAACGCATTTTATTTGGAATCCGCGGAAATTTTATCACTACCCGCGCCAAATAAAAAAAAAAAAGCTTGACTAACATATCTGCTATTTTTAATCTTAAACATGTTTTCAATTTGATCATAAAGTAAAATTAAATTTTGACTATTTTTTTGCCTAAAAATTTTGAAAATTTTGAAATTCTGGCTCTAAAAACCATACAATGGTCTGGGGCATGTATGCGTAAAATGCTTATTTTTCATCCGATTTTAATTTTATTAGTCGTTTTGAAAAGGTAATTTAGTACCATTTTCATATTATTTCACAAAAAATTTAACAAAAAATGTCAAATACCAATGTTTTTCCAAAAACTAGAAAAAACGAGTTTTTCGTTCTTATAAGAATGTCCCAAAACTTCAATCCACTTTCGGCACGAGTTATTTTTAGCCGATTGTCCCCAAATTTTGGCTCACTTATTTTTAGATACTAAAGAACAATATAGGACCCTACCAGGTATAAAAAGGTGATTTTCGTTTTTAAGGACACCTCTAATACATAGCCATGACAAAGAAATGTTTAGGAACATTTTAAAAAGTTTCTTATACTTTGCCTAAAAAACTTAGAAAATTTTTGATTAATTGGAAACATATATAGTTTTGTATGGAACAGAATAGGCTATATATAATTTTATGTTAAATTATACAGAAAAACAAATTTTGTATTGACCCTCATATAATTTTATATAATTACATCCACCATACACCTTTTAATCCGAATCATGATTAAATTATATATAACTGCATATGATTGCATTTAAAAAATTTAGAAAATATCCTACGGGATATATAACCATATATGATATATTATGTTTGTATCAAATTATATATTGTTATATATGTTTATTTTTACTCGGGCATATTTTAGAATCTCCAATTATATTTAAAAATGTCCAATTATATTTCAAAAATTTCCAATATAATTAAAAATTTTTGAAATGTAATTAAAATTTTTTTGGTTATAAATGGTAATATCTGAAATATAAATAGAAGTTTCTGAAATATAATTTGAAATTTTCAAAATATAATTGGGAATTTTTCAAATGTAATTGGATGTCTTAGACGATATTTTTTCCAAATGCTTGCAGAGAGTCAACTGATTTTCAGAATTCGACAATTGTATTTAAGATTTTCCAATTGTATTCAGAAATAGTCAGTTGTATTTCAGATTTTGTAATTTGTATTTCAGAAATAGTCAAATGTGCTTCATCTCTATTCTGCTTAAATCAACTCTAAAACGACACTTGAATTCACTGCAACTTTAGAGCGATTTTTTCAGCGCTCTAAAGAGATGTGAATTCAGAGCATCTTAAGAGTGATTTTTCGGTGTATTTAACTAGCGCTCTAAAGTGTGACATCGCCTTAGAGAATAATGCATGAATTCAGCAGCTTTGGATACTTTACTTCAATTTAAACTTACAATTAGTTACAAATTTTTTAAATTTAATTTTTGTTTGTAAATTTCAAGACTGATTTATTGTAAATTTTTGTTTTTTTTGGAAAATTTTCAGAACCCGTTCCGAAATTTTCCATTTTTTAAAAAAGTCAATTTATCAAAAATCCGGCCACTTTTTTTTTAATTTTTTTTTAAGTTTAGATGTTTGTCCATCCATGCAAAAAACTTAGAAACACGTTCTTCGTTTTTTTTTGGAGAAAATCGCATTTGAATTTAAAATTTCATAACAATTTTGTAATTTGCTTGTATTTTTTTGGTTCAACAGAGCGTATGAGAAATATTTATGCAATTAATATTACTCATTACTCATTCGCAACGTTAAAACAAAACAAGTTAGAGTGTTACATTCGGCTGTGCCATATCTTTTATACCCTCCAAAATGTAAAAAAACTATATTAAAAAAATCCAGGGTCGTCTTTTTTTTGGGGGGGGGGGGGGGGGTTGGGGGAGACGTTAGGGTTCACCTTTCCCTGCGATTTTTAACTTCTTCTGAGATAAGAATGTTGCATTTGCTTAGCAAAAGTACAAAAAACCCTGGGTTGGTTTAGTTCTCCAAGGGGGAACTTTTTTTCCCATTGGTCCGATTTTGCCCATTTCCGAACTTAACCTGCCTAGGAATATAACATCTTCGTGCCAAACTTCGGAAGTCTAGCTCGTTTAGTTTGGACTGTATCGTGTCTTCTACAGACGGACAGACGGACGGACATCGCTAGAATGTCTTAGAATCGATCACTGATCAATAATATACATATATACTTTATGGGGTCTTACACCGATATTTCGATGCGTTACACACGGAATGACAAAGTGAGTATACCCCCATACTGTGGTTGGAGGGAATAAAAATACAAGCAAATTACAAAATTGTTTTGAAATTTAAAATTCAAATGCGATTTTCTCGAAAAAAACGAAGAACGTGTTTCTGAATTTTTTGTGTGGATGGACAAACATCTAAACTTTAAAAAAAAAATTAAAAAAAAGTGGCCGGATCTTTAATAAATTGACTTTTTTAAAAAATGGAAAATTTCAGAACGGGTTCTGAAAATTTTCTAAAAAAAAAATTTTAATCGATAGCCCATACAAAACTCTATGTATAAGAATGTAAATTTTTGTGATTGTGGTGCATTCCGTTTTAATGTGATAAATATTTAATCAAGGCAATTCGCCACAAATTTTACCATTTTTCCAATATTTGACCACGCCTCTAAAGCCCAGTTTTTGAAAAATTGAAATACCAAAAACGAAATTTTCTGAGTTCCATATAGGGCTATCCATACAACCTATTCAGAAGTTTACGGTACACATATAACTTGTAAAATTTTCAACGGATTTTTTTAAATACCGTCTAAATTTTTTCGTATAAGACCTGACTTGAACGTCAAACAGAGAAACGAATTTTAAAAATTGTTTTTCTTTGTGAAATTTACAATGTAATTTTTTTTTTGTCAAATTTAGGTAAAATTGAAGCAAAATTGTCGATATGTCGCTTAATAGTGTCTAATGTCACATTATGATTGAAAAAGGTTGTATAAATGGTAGATAGATCATTTAATTACCTGTAATATAAAAACAAAAACAAAAAAATCTATAAATTTTTTTCGGAGATATTTTAGTTTAAGTAAAACCACTTTTTTAAAAAGATGAAAACTTGAAAAGTTGGCAATATCTCGAAGACTGTTCTACTTAAAAAATTTTGGAATGGATTTTCGGATTCAGCGTAAGATTTAACATAAAATATAAATGCAAAATGTAGTTGAACGCAAATTTTTTTTTTAATTTGTAAACTAGTGTAATTCAACAGCTGGTGAATAAAACCGTTTTTCCCCCAGCTGGTGAAAAAAAACGTATAATAATTATTTTTCAACAATTTTTTTTTTCATCGTATTTTTTATTAATTTTTTTTATCAAAATTTTTATTTTATCATTTTTTTTCATCAAATTTTTTTTTTATCAAATTTTTTGTTGCAACAGTTTTTTTTCAACAATTTTTCATCATTTTTTTTTTTTCAACAATATTTTCATAATTTTTTTTTACCAATTTTTTTTTTTATAAAGTTTTTTTTACATCAAAAAACTTTTTTTCATTAAAAATTTTTGGAATGTAAGGACAACTCAAATATTTTGGTACATTCAACATAACCTAAAATACAAAATGCTTTAATTCGGCTGTTGGTTGACATATGCGAACATAATTGAACACCGAAAGGTATTTAAACAAGTACGAACATATTTTTTGACAAAAAAATGGCGGATTTTTTATTTTACCATTTTTTTGGCGGAAATTTAAAAAAAATAAGAAATCTTTTGAATGTAATTTCCTTTTAAGTAATGTTGTTTGCAATAATCTTTTTGAAATTGTGGAGGGTATCAATACATTCGGCAAGGCCGAATTTAGCTTTTTTACTTATTTGTGCGGTTGTCAATAAAACCTAGCTTATGTCCTCCCCGAAGTAAAACTCTAAATATTGCTAAAATCATTTTAGAAATCGGATGAGTACCTTCGTACACTCAAAAAAAAGTGAAATAAAATCTCGGAAAATTAACTAAATTTTGAGAAAAAGAGGGAATGATTTGGCTCCAAAGATTTCGTGGTTTTAGTTCATAATTTTCCCAAAAAATAAGGGAAACAAAGTTATTTAATTTTAAGCCAATTTTAACTAGAAAATGGGAAAAATTATATTACACTTTAGTTCATTCGCATTTTAGAACTAGATTGGGTCTATACCCAAGACCCATGGGTCCAGCCCCTGTTAACTCGAGACCCCATTGGGTACATTAAGGGTCCCCATAGATTTAGACCCAAAACTTGTGTCCGTTTCGCTCTACCTTGCTTAGTTTTTGAGATACGGTAATAAGGGGTCTGATAGGGTCTTGAGAATCTTAAAAACTGGATAACTCAAAATCTATTAATCGGAGGGCTTTCGGGTACACTCAAAAAAAAAAACTGTAAAGTTGGCAAAAAATTTAGTTAAATTTAACTAAAAAAACACCTGATTTTGAACCTACTAAATTTCTAGTTAATTTAACAAAAAATATTTAGTTAACTTTTCGTAGAATGAATGTAGCAAAAAAACAGTAATTTTAACTAAAAATTCAGCTGAAAATTTCGTAACATTTTTTATTAGGTGAATTCAGCTAACCTTTTTTTTTAAATAAAAAAAAAAATATTTTTCACAGCGTTAAGTTCAGCTTAAGTAGGACTAATGAGATTTGCATAGGAGGCTACACAAGAAATGTTTAAAATTTTCGACTTGACAAAAATGTTACAAAAAATCAGCAAATTAATTAGTAAAAATTCGTAAACTCAGTTTTAAAGTCAACAAAAAAAATTAATTCCAAATTTGTACAAAACTAGTATTTTCGTAAATCGAACTTAACTAAAAAAACTAGTTAAAACGCTGATTTTAACTAAAAATTTGCTAAAAAGCCAGTAAACTCGAGTTAACAAAAAAAAAGTTGTTAACTTTACAGTTTTATTTTTTTGAGTGTATTTTGCGGAAGTGTTCTACGAGTCAAGAGCTACAAAAATGCCGTTGGTCATTTTCTCGTGTTGGCAGTATCTATTTATTTATTATGTGCATATATAAAATCTCGGGAATTTCAAATTTTATATCTAAAATTAGTGTCTGGAGACCCCGACAGATATGCAGAGCTAGGCTGTTCCATATTTTTAGTCTTTCTTTTGAAAATTTCATCCGTTCTCGCTTAGTTTTCGAGATATCGCCATTTTGAATTTTTAACTAAATTCTAAGAAGTTATTTACTGAATTGTCAGAAGTTATTAACTAAATTTTAAGAAGCACACTTCCTCAATTTAAAGTAGAGAAATACGATGATGTTTTTTTTTAGTAAATTTTAACTAAACTTAAACTAAATTATTAAAAATATGCATTTTTTCCTTATCGCTTACCATAGGCATAACTTTTTTGTATTTTTCACGCATTATGTAAACCTCATGCACTACTTTGAGTCTTATCCCAAACAAAAATCATTAATCCAGTTGTTGGACCTTAATAGTTTTTAAGGTCAAAAGATAAAATTTAAACAAATTATAAATTTTACTTAACAAAATTAATAAAGTTGACTGGATTTAAAAAATTATAAACGAAGCGGGAAATAAAACGACTTGGTTTGGCTGGTATATAAATTCAAGTGTGTATTTAATTATCTTCATATTCTTCTTTTCTTTCTTTTCAGCTACAGCCGTTATGTTTAACATAGTTTTTTCCATTATAAAGGATTGCCAAGTACAAATTTATATTTCAATATATCATGTTAAAATTCAAATTATGACATGTAGTTTTAAGTAATTAATTCATTAAAAAACTACTTTAATAAAAAAAAACAATTAATAAATGTATTATTATTAAAAAAAAGTAAAAGTAACAAACGTAAGTATGTAATAAAAAAAGTATAAAAAAAAAAAAAGGGATAAAATAAATGTGTAAAACCCATAATCGTGGAGAAAACCATCTGGCCAAAAAACTCCACTATTACGCTCCAACATTCCGGCCCCATTGAACGATCGCAGGTCTTCAATCAAATGGTAGTGGGGCTAGTTTTGCAATAGGCCGTTTAAAGATTCCGTTTTTGGTCTTTACCTCCGCTACTCTGACCTTGCCGTCTGGACCCGCGGTTGCGGCGACGACTATCCCGGTCAACCACTCTCGGGGCGGGAGATTGTCCTCGTGGACCACCACTACTTGGCCGATTTTCAAGTTGGGCTCTTCTTTGTGCCACTTGCCCTTGTCCTGCAGCCCCAGGACGTACTCTTTGGACCAGGCCCGCCAGAACTTCTGCTTGAGTTCGCAGAGCATCCGCCATCGCCTCAAGAACGTCCCCTTGTTGCCGTTGGTTCCTTCTGCGGATTCTGGCGGCAGCGAACGCAGACCCTCTCCTATTAGCAGGTGCGCTGGAGTTAGCGCCTGCCCGTCGTTCGGGTCTGGAGACAGCGGTGCGATTGGGCGACTGTTGAGCACCGCCTCTACTTCTGCGAGCATTGTCCCCATCTCCTCTTGTGTCAGCGACGCGTTGCCCACGGTTCGCAGAAGCAGGAACTTCGCTTGCTTCACGGCGGCTTCCCACAGACCTCCGAAGTGAGGAGCCCTGGGCGGTATAAAGGTGAAGTCTACCCTGGACGATGCTCCGTACGACTCCACCTCTCCTCTGTCCTTCACGAACGCCTCGTATTGCGCTTTCAGCACCCTGTCTGCGCCGACGAAGTTGGTGGCGTTGTCGCAGTACACCTTGCTGGGGAGTCCTCTCCTGGCCGCGAACCTTTTAAAAGATAAAATAAAGGCGTCAGTGGATAAGTCAGATACTAGTTCTAAGTGAACTGCCTTCGACGTGAAACACACATAAACCGCAATATACATTTTAATTGGGGGTCTGCCGCGAATTCGCAAAGAAACATTCACGGGACCACAAAAGTCTACGCCAACTATTAAAAATGGACGTAAGGCTCTCAACCGATCGGTTGGTAAATTACCCATTATTTGAGTCATTAATTTGGGTTTATAGCGGAAACAGTGAACACAATTCCGCACTATTTTACTGCACTCATCCCTGGCATTAATTATCCAAATATTTTCCCGTGAAAGGGATATTAATGCTTTGGTCCCAGCATGACAATTTTTATAGTGCAAGTCACGTAAATAGCGGGTCACAAAGAGAGATTTCTTTGGCAATAAAAGTGGGAATTTCGTATCGTACGATAATGGTGCATTAAGCAACCTCCCACCTACCCTCATTAGTGAAAAATTTCGATTTTCCTCTGTAAAATTGTGGATAAATGGTGTTAGCCTTTGAATGTTTGACGGCAACACAAGAGATTTTTGCAATTTTTTAATCTCCTCAGAGAATTTTTCTCTCTGGATTATTTCCACAAGCCTATAAAAGGCCCATTTCATCTCCTTTGCAGTAGGGTGATTTGACTTGGATATTTTGCATTTTCTACCACAGTCAATGAATCTTAGTACAAAGCACATGATTCTTAAAATTTTATCATATGAAGAATGATTTTCAATCAACTTCAAAAATATATTTCCTATTGCTTCTTCCGGAGAAATCTTTTCAGAAGATTCCGGAGATGTATTAAATTCCTTAGAATTCTCTACTGATAGGAGGACATTGGATTTTCGTATTTCCAACGACTTTTGGCATTCGGTTAATTCAAAATGTTTTTTAACAGGCCATTTTGAAGCATCCTGGAGTAGAAAAGAAGGACCCTCAAACCAAATTGAGTCCTTTATCTCATCTACATCGCATCCTCTCGAAACAATGTCAGCCGGATTTTGTTTTGTAGGCACATGGCGCCACAAAGCGCGGTCTGAACATTCCTGTATTTCGGCAACTCGGTTAGAAACAAAAGTTGCGAGTGTAGAAGGATGGGTTTTAATCCAATGTAAAGTGATTTCTGAATCGGTCCAGAAATTTACACTCTCGATTTCAAAGCTTATCATTTTCTCAATTCGATTCCACAATTTTGTCAAAAGGTGTGCTGCACATAACTCAAGTCTCGGAAGAGATTTAGTCTTGAGGGGAGCGACTTTAGATTTGGCTGTAAGTAGCCGACAAAAGACTTCATTTGAGTCTCTACTCCTAATATATATGCAGCAACCATATGCACGAATTGAAGCATCAGCAAATCCATGAATTTGAATGTTTGCTGTCGAAGTTGTGTGGACGAATCTTGGGATTTGTATAGAATCAATTTTCGACAAATTCCCCTTAAAATTTTCCCATGCAGTATTTAGTCGCAAGGGTATTGATTCATCCCAGTCGAGTTTTTGAATCCAAAGTTCTTGTAATAACATTTTGGATTTAGTTATAATTGGGCATAAAAGTCCGAGAGGATCAAACAACCGAGATGAAACAGACAGAATGTTTCGTTTTGTTGCTTTAAGATCATGAAAGTTATCTTCCAAATGAAACGTAAATGAGTCATTCTTCGGAATCCAATGTATGCCCAAAGCTTTTGCTGAATCGGAATCTTTTTGTAACAATTTTTCCGCATTGCTTGAAAAATTTAAATCGGGGTGGTTTGAAAACCATTTGGTTAAATTAAAACCAGCTGAACACAAAATTTCAGTTACTTGGTCTCGAATAGTTACTAGATCCTCATAACTATCGGCGCCAGTTAGCAAATCGTCGACGTAGAAATCACTGCGGATAATATTTGCCCCAATTGGCAAAACATCTCTATATAGATCGCTGAGATAAATTAGACATCTGATCGCTAAAAAAGGTGCTGATGATGTACCGTACGTAACGGTGTTTAATCTATAAATTTGCAGCGGATCAGATGAATTTTGTCTCCAAAGTACTAATTGAAAATTACGATCTTTTTCACTAACCAAAACTTGGCGATACATTTTTTCAATATCCGCAGTGATTACAAACTTGTGAAATCGAAAACGGATCAAAGTCGAATATAATTCTTCTTGTACGGTCGGTCCAACCATCAACAAATCATTTAGAGATGTTCGTGAAGAAGTTCGACTCGAAGCATCAAATACCACACGAAGTTTGGTAGTTGTGCTCAGAGGACGCAATACGCACTGATGCGGAATAAAATAATGAGGAACATCCGGTATATTATTGTCCATAATAGACATGTGACCTAAGTCAACATACTCTTTCATAAAATCGTGATACATTTCTCCAAAATTTCCGTCGTGGGAGATTTTACGCTCAAGCGCAAGAAAACGCCGTTTGGCCGTATCATATGATGATCCCAAAAGATTAGGATCCGATTTGAAAGGCAACGAGACCTCAAAACGTCCTGACGATAATCGTCGTACCGAATTTTTAAAATGATCCTCACATTTTTGTTGCTCCTCGCTAAAGATAACTGTAGATTCGTTCGAAATTTCCTCCAATTTCCATAATTGTCGGACAAGTGAATCTACAGTTTCCTCGTTTTCGATAACATTACTAATATGGCATATTGTTGACCTAGAACCCACAGAACGATTATGTTTTCCACACACAATCCATCCAAGAGATGTTTTATGGAGTGTCGGGGTAGTTGGACCAGTTTTAATTTGTCCAACACTTAAAAGGTCAAAAAAGAATTCACCACCGATTAACAAATCAACTCTTTGAGGTTTATCAAAGGATGGATCAGCCAGTTCAATATTTCTTGGAACATCCCAATCTTTTGTAGAAATTCTACGATCAGGTTGGCATTTCGTAATTGATTTTAATACCCAATAATCCGCTGAGAATTGAGTAGAATTAATTCTCGACATGACAGATACTTCGACATGAGATTTTGAACTATATGGCAATTCTCCAACTGCATTCATATCTAATCTGCCTCCTTCTCGTTTTAATCTGAGTTTCTGTGCAAGATCTTCGGTAATCAAATTAGATTGAGAACCCGAATCTAACAAAGCCCTGGCATAAACATATTGCCCAGAAGAAGTTCTAACTTTAACCACAGCTGTGGCAAGTATGACATTCACATCAGCCGATGAGCAATTCACCGATGATTGAGAACATGAGGGCCTCTCTGTATTTAAATTCACAGAGGCATTTTCAACACTAGCTGCACCTTGAACCCCAGAACTGTAGCGATGTAAAAGCTGGTTGTGTGCCCCATTGCAAACTCTGCATTTATGAGCATTACATCTTGCTACGGTATGTCCTTTTTTAAGACAGTTTATACACGCAGGCACGCCCTTAATAAAATCAAAACGTTGCGAAACAGGCACTGCGGCAAAAGAAGGGCAATTAAAAATCTTATGCTCTGTAGATTTACAGAAAAGACATTTTTCAGCAGATTGTTTAACTTTTGTGACTGAAAGTGATGTTTTGGAATTATTTTTAGGCGGAAAAACAGGTTTCTGTTTTACTATTTTTGGTTTAGCACCAGTAGATTCGTCAGCAGAAATATGCTGAAAACGTTTATTCAACATCGCCTCGCAGTCTGACCACAATGGGAGCTTGTCGTAATCAAGCTGTTCATCCCACTTGGTTTTAGTGACCGGATCAACTTTCGACATCACTAAATATATCAACATGCCATTACAAATCTTTTTATCATCGCCAATAGAAAGCAATGAATCATAAATGGCGGAAACCGTATCAATCATGCCTCGCAAAGCTGACGCCGAAGGTTTACTGATCTCAGGGAGATCAAAAAGCTTAGAAATATTTTTAGAAAAAATTAGAAAATCATTATCGTAAACCTTCTTTAAACTTGCCAAGGCTTTGGGGTAATTTTCCTCAGAAATCTGAAAAGCTTTAACGGTTCCTAAAGCTTCATCGGATAAGCATGATATCAAATGATTGAACTTTTCAATATCTGCCAAATTCGGATCATTATGAATTAAATTTTCAAACAGGCTCATAAAATTCTTATATTCGGAATATTTTCCGCTGAATTTAGGGAGCCGCATATGTGGTAGCCGAGAATGATGTGATTGCATCATAAAAGAAGTTTCAGGCAAACTGGTTCTTCTATTCTTGGCCTGAAGACTCAATAAAAGAGACTTCGTAGTCACACATAAATCTTCAAGCTCGGATCTATCATCATTTGAAGGATCTAAATTATCAATCTCAGACTGATATTCCATAGCTTGAGTAATATGGTCTTTTAAAATATCCAATCGACAATCGATCTCAAAGGGGTTGAACGAAATTGTTTTATCTATAATAGATTTTTTAATTCTAGCTATATTTTCAACCACTTTGGCTTTACGCTGTATCAATTTCTCCAAAGCATCTGATACAGGTGGAGTTTGGTGTTTTTTACCACCAGCCATATCGAAAAATAACGAGTGTATATTAAGCACAAAAAAGTTATAATAAAAAAATGGAAAAATATTCCAAATTTCTCAAAAACTAAAGTTTTTCCGATGTTGTTAATGAATTTATCAATAAATTCAGTAAATTGTGTATAAATTGCAATAAATTGCGAAAAAATACACTGCGCTCAAAAACAATAATTTATTTTAGCAGATTTTAAAATGTGACAATGTAAAGTGGCCACTAAAAATGAGTAAAATTTGAAATCTGACCGAAATTCAGCAATAAAACTTAAAAAATCTGCAATATTCACAAAAATTGTTTCTGGAATTGGTTTATCACAAACGATTTCTACTCTAAAAAAGACAGAAATCACCAACACGCTAATAAAATTGAAATAAATAAATGAAAAAACAGTTTCTGGCAAATAATATCCAACAAACACAGTTAAATTTTAGAAAAATTACAAAAAGTTTCTAAAATATCACGATACCAATTGATTTTAGGCTTTAATGTATAAAAAAACAAAAAGCACCGCGCTCGTTTTTCCAAAATAATTTATAAAAATTATCTCGCCGGCACAAAGTTTTAATTTAATTTCCAAAATTGGCAATAATTTCGCACTAAATTCTTATTAGTTTTTACGTTTGTTATAAAACTTCACTAAATTATTATATAAAGTTGTCACTTTTCGTTTCAATTTTCCAACTTTCCTTTTAAAATACAAAAATGTCAACTTTTTTCCAGCTTTTGATATTGAAATATAATATTTTCATCAAATAATTAAAGAAAATTACTTTAAAACACTTTATATTATTAATATTTATAATTTTCCTTCACAACAAAGGGATAATTTTAAAAATTTCCAATGAACTATTTTCAATGAACTGTGAACTATCCCAGTGTTGGTTTGAGCTGGCAATGCTACTCAATATATCTGGCAGCACTAAATGTCTGGTAACTCTATAAATTGACAATAGGAACAAACCGGAATGAAACACAGATGTGATCAATAATTGACAACAACAAAAATAAATGTGAAATTTACGAATAATAACAAAGAAAACTAAAAGAAAATTATAAATTAATTTTTTAACAAAAAAAAATTAACAAAATTAGCCGAAAAAAGCGCGAGTGTATAAATAAATAAAATTTAATTAAATTAATTGTTACCGACGGTGCGGAAAAATACAATACGAACGGATAATTATTATTCGGTACGCGATCACAAAATTATATGACGTGTGTGTGTGTGTGCTTTTGTCTTTTCAACCCTTATTTATTGGGAATAAAGACAATTATTTTAATTAATTTATAAAATAAAAAACACTCGCGAAATTATTTCACTAAGGCGTTAAGTTCACTGATAATATAAATATATTTTAAATGCAAAATGAAGCGTAAATTTATTTGTGTAAATGCACGCAATTGGGCGGTAAATAAATTCTGAATAATTTACAGAATTCTTTAATCTGAATAATTTACAGATTAAGGTTTAAGTTACACAAATAAAATTTTACGCTTTTACCTCGGTTCTGGTACTCCCCTGGTTATGTCGTGGACGGCAATTTCGGCAACGGCAATGACGGCAGCTAGGCATGGATGCAGCAATGATGTCTTCCAAAGGCAAATAAACAACCACCGAAACTTTGCGATTTATTTTGTTAACACTAACACCAACGATTTAATCACGCACAACAATTATACTTATACCAACAAGTCGTTTTATTAAAATTTGTTGCAAAAAATTAGCACAAATCAAATTTTGTATTAAATTAACAAAATATTTTGAATTAACTTATCAAAAAAGTGTTTAATTTTTTAAATCAAGTCCCTGCTCGGGCGCCAAAATGTTGGACCTTAATAGTTTTTAAGGTCAAAAGATAAAATTTAAACAAATTATAAATTTTACTTAACAAAATTAATAAAGTTGACTGGATTTAAAAAATTATAAACGAAGCGGGAAATAAAACGACTTGGTTTGGCTGGTATATAAATTCAAGTGTGTATTTAATTATCTTCATATTCTTCTTTTCTTTCTTTTCAGCTACAGCCGTTATGTTTAACATAGTTTTTTCCATTATAAAGGATTGCCAAGTACAAATTTATATTTCAATATATCATGTTAAAATTCAAATTATGACATGTAGTTTTAAGTAATTAATTCATTAAAAAACTACTTTAATAAAAAAAAACAATTAATAAATGTATTATTATTAAAAAAAAGTAAAAGTAACAAACGTAAGTATGTAATAAAAAAAGTATAAAAAAAAAAAAGGGATAAAATAAATGTGTAAAACCCATAATCGTGGAGAAAACCATCTGGCCAAAAAACTCCACTATTACGCTCCAACACCAGTATAGAATAAGGCAACCTTACAATACCCTATACTGGATTGATGCTTTTTGTTTGGGATGTCAGCAAAGTAATGCATGAGTGTTACATAATGCATGAAAAATAAATAAAGTGAATGCCTACACCCAAAAAAAAAACGTGGGTATTCAATACTAAAAATTTAACTAATTTTAGTCCAAAAGGACCTAGTGCAGAAATTGGTAACCAATACTAAAATTTTTAACTAATATTAGTAAAAACCAGTACAAATTACTAATGTTAGTACTTTGAAGATACTAAAATTAGTAACCAATTAGTAGATTTTGGTACAATATCACTTACTAAACCTTTTACTGTAGAATTATTTTGAGTGTATGGTAAGCGGTTGGCGAAAATTAATGCACATTTTTTTAAATATTTTTGGCTATCAATTACATGGTAATGCATTACATAACCGTTACCATGTTAAAGGCTTTGCTGGGATATCAAGTATGTTTGCAAATACAATGTTAGGCCATCGATTTGTTGCGCGTTTTGTGCTGTAGGAACCAACCATTTGATCAGCAATATCCACGCCACCTAAATGACATGAATCATTAGAAATTATAGAAAAAAACAAAACTAACATACCTTTCGTTGAATTATAATACAAAATAATCTCTAAAGTAAAGAAAATGAAAAAAGGGAATCCCTCAACAAATTTTTAAATTAACTGTGTTGAGTAGAGATGGGTGCTGGTCACGTGATTTGTGTGGTTCACGTGAATCCCGCGTGACTCACGCTCGAGTTAAAGTCAAGTTAATTACTAGAATCATGCTTGAGTGAGTGTGCTTCCAAAACTTTTATGTGTGAGTGATTAGAAAGCGAGCCCAATTTTTGAGTGAGTCCCATTTTTCTTGCGTGATTCAAAATATTTTTTTTGTATTGCTTTCAGTTTTATTATAGTTTTAGTTTTATATTTCGCTTTGCAATCAGTTTAAATTCAAATTAACGGTCTGCTTATATATGAAAAACATTTTTTTTTAATTTTCTTAAAATTGTGTATTTGTAAGTGAATTTGCGTGAATTGGGGTGAGCGTAATTATGAATCACGTGAGTCACGCATAAGCGAAACTAATTTTAGTTTTGCTGACGTGAGTAGTACGTGAGCGTGAGTAAAGAAAAAATCGAGTGAGTGATTCATGAGCGATTTTAATATTTTTTGCGTGAGCGTGAGCCAAAATTCACTCACGCATCCATCTCTAACGTTGAGTTCAGCTTAAAATAATAGTATTTAGGTAGAAATAATCCAAAATATATACAAATATAATGTTAAATTGTTATTTTGTTTGAATATTAAAGTATGGATCAAATGGTCCACTAACCTAACATTCGTAAGTTTTTTCTAACCTAACAGCAGGGTTAAGAAAATTTCTCATTTTTTAGTTAAATTAAACTAAATTTTAGGAAAATTTATGATAAATTTTAAAAGACATTTTTTCCTAAATTTTAGTTATGTCTTTTTTTTCAGTGTAGATTCCCAATTATAAGCAAACAAACATTATCTCTTTATAATATTAATATAGATATGTATTTCACAAAATCTGATAATGAGAAAAATGTCTCAGAATATAAAAAAAATTATTTGAGCGGAAATAATTTCAGAATATAAAAATTGGATGACACGTTTTTTAAATTTTTAAATACTACAACTTTTTTAGATTCTAAAATAGTACTGTAGGATGTAAACAAATCCGTCCTTACCCATTATTTTTTTTTTTATGTCACAAAAATAAAAATAAATAATTTTGGACTTACAAAATGGTAACACTTTCAATTAATGTAAAAAGCCTGGGAGAAGTGAATGCAAAAAAACAAAATTCAAATATTAACAAAGTGATTCTGTGTGTGTGTGTTGATAAAACACTTTCATTTAATGGCTTAAACAAAACAAAAAAATACAAACAATATGAAGTACAGTTAACGGAAAATGGTTGGTGGTAAAACGACGGAAACGGAAATGTTTGTCATAAATTAAAAGCTGCCACCAACACAAACAAACAAAACGGCAACAAGAATAAAAATTCGGCACAAAAAAATTCACTTTTCTCTTTCAGTAATTCACGTACTTTGTTTTTATTTGTTTGTATATTTTGTTTTGTATGATTTTTAAGTAAGATTGAAGGTGGCGGTGAATAAAAAAATGTATGTTGAAAAGTGGGTTTCTTTTAAATTTATTAATGGCTTTTGAGTAGTACGTACAATTTAAACATTTTCAAATTTCTTTTGAAAGCAAGATTTATTGGTGAGAATTGTATTTTTTTTTTTAACCAGGAACGACACACTGTCAGCAATAATGTTATAAGTTGCTGATGTTCTTTACAAAAAGAGATTTGTTGTTGCTATTTCTTAAAATTATTTCAAAGATTTGGTATTTTTTTATTATGGAAAATATAAACAAATAATTTAAATTTTTACATTTTGAATAGAAGACTGTTAAGCTACTAAAGCTTGGCATTTAAAATTTTTCGCGTCAGGTTGGTATTGAGTTTCAGCCAAGTGGGTGTAGGGCACAGTGCGTTGGTCCCATATAACGAAGGGGCAAAAATAGAAGGAGTTGTCAGATATTTTTGAAATTAGGTACAATAGCATAAAATACCTTACTTAAGAAAAATATGAATTTTTGGAAAGATCGGTGCAAGGACACGCCTACCTCCCATATGTCCTGAAATAAAAAAAAAATTATTTAGCTACAATAATGTCTGCAAAAATTACAAAAAGTGGTCATACTAATATATCACAAAATTTTTTTTAAATTTCAACTCAGTGAAACTGAAGTAAATGTTTTAAAAAACCGGCAGTTTTTGGAATTTAGAAAAACTATAAATGCAGTTGTGTAATATATATATGTTCCCGTCGTTCCTACAAGGAGCATAGGGCCTCGCAGTTGTGTAAACAAGACCTTAAAACATCACCGAGCAATGTTTAAGGATTACCCCACTTTATCCGCTTATCGCTTTTTTTAAGTTATCCTTATATTTCAATCTTCTCCGGCATAACACAAAATCAGTACATATAAGAGATTATTTTAATGTTGATTTGATAGATGCTTCATCGCTTGGTAAGAAGTTATAAGACGGCTAAGTTTTGAAACCAAAAATTAAGAATTTTTAAATTTTCGAGGTTTTATGATCAGGGATTTCGGCCCCCTCTATTAAATGAAAAAAGTTGAACTACAGTTGGTAGCTGTTGTAATTCTTAACACTTTGGAATTTATCCCGTTAATGTGCCACGAATTGTTAAGGAGTTTCAGCAGATCAAAGTTCGGAAGAAAAAAAGTATTTTTTTTTAAATACCAGTTTTTCGCGAGGCACATTCGCGGTTTCATTCGAAGTTTGGTGGACTCTTGCGTAAACCGAGTTTTTTGTGAGTTTACATAAAAAAAAATCACTGGTGGGTTTATAAAAAATAAATTGCAAAAAATTAATGGCATTTTTAAAAATTGTGCGAAATTTACAAATCTGTTTCCTATTTTTTTTAGTAGCAATTAATGCATTAATGTCCATTTTAATACATACACCAAAAGACGTGCCTTAATGAGTAGAACTGATTTGCTTTTTGACTTTTTACTTCAAGCCATTCTGAGCGGAAAGCGCGATGATTTTATCTAAACCTGTTTTGATCTGGCACATCCAAGGCTTTACACGAAATCAGATGAATTTTTTTTTTAAATCAAAGCCAACTTGATGTGTCATCATAAAATCAGAGGCGGGTTAAAAAATTTTAATGATTATAGATTTTTTGGACCATATTAAATTTTCTTGTTATAAAAAAGCATCACCGATTTTTTTTAAGCTAGTGGTACAATGATACGATTTTCCGTGATTTTTTCAGTAATACCAACGCGCATTGCCTAAATATGTTATAAAAAATTGTGAAACTTTTCTTTTACCGCGAATTAATCGTACTTCGATATTTATTTTTTTTAATCGTTTGGTCATTAAAGGGTTAAATTTATATCATATATTTTAGAAGAAATGATATATCTTGGCATGTTTTAATTGTTTTAATAACGCATGCAACAAATGTGTAGAAAAAAAATCTTTAAAATATTTTTAAGATTTTTAAAACCGCTAAATCTTAAAACCGCCATAACTTTTGACCCCCTTGCGCGATTTAATTGACGCGAACGAATTTCTTATTCTTATATAGCTTTTAATATTTACGACATCTTTCATCGATATGCCATCAAAACAAAAATCACATCTTTTATACCTCAAAATTTAAGTCTTAGACGGAACTCCTCATAAGTCTTAGACGGAACTCCTCATGGCACGAATTATGACCTT